>OZ012679.1:89855524-91203959 GCA_963942445.1 Argyra leucocephala
TTTTTGTTTTGATTTTTCATTGAAAAATTTTTATTGATAAATTTTCTCGCAGGTGTAAACAAAGAATAGATAGAGGACGTGATGTTAATTTTGTTTTTAATTTTTTTTTCAAAGCATCTCTGAGTAACCAATTAGGTGAATCATTATACAACAAAGTTTTTATTTATTTTTTTTAAATTATTACATAAATTCTAAAACTTAATACTAAGTGCGACATTGTGCACTATTTGGCATGTGAGCCTGATCAAGAAAATAATTTATGTACGTAAGACAAACAAGCAAAGCCTATTGGGAAATTTTGTTGGATTCTATAAAAAGTCTTAGATACCATAACTCATAACACACTTTAAATGCGAATACATATGAATTTCATTTAATATTCAAATTGATTGTTTCAAAATTGTTAGAATTGTTTTCTTTAAAAGTTTGTTATTCATTTATTGAGGGTAGAAAGATATACTTACTTTCGTATATAAATTTTCATTTAGGTCAAGATCATTTAGGAGGAGATAAGATTAAATAGATATAAGGATAGGCTTATAGCAGAAATAAGTTAAGCAATTCTAATCCTATGACAAAATTCTACAAATAGAAAAATACATATTTTGTACACTTTTATATTTTATTTAATTTTTAAATTACTTTTTTAAAGCTTTTAATTCATTTTAATTTAAATTTACTTTAATATTTTACAAAACAAAAATTTTAATTAATAATACAGAAACATAACCACAATGTAAATTATGTAAAAAAATATATAATTTTTTTTTTTGAGAGTGAGAATTCATTAAACGATCTATCATGGATTTGTTATGTATGAAAGACAAAAAAGCGGTGATTTTAGTGGATTTAAGGCACTCACTACCATTGTTGGTTTGCGCGCGCGTGACTGAATCCACTTCAAAGATTCCTACCTACCTACAGGAAAAAAAAAAATTTCATTCATTTAAATGATATGAATCAATGACAATGTTGTTATCCAGGATTTTTTAAATAAAGTTACTATTGTGCAATTGCACAGGGACAAACTAGTATATATATATATATTATTATTGTATAGCGATTCAAGAAATACAAGCGATGCAAAAACATTCAATAATAAAAAAAATACATATATATATATATACAGAAATTAGCCGATTTTGATTTTAGCTTTAGAGAAAAGTTTAATTTCTAAAATTATTCTTCAGATTTCAATACGCAACTGTAAAAATTCAAATCTTAATGTCAAATTGTGCACATGTTATATTTAACAAATTTCCTTTTAAGTGAGTCAACTTTTGTTGATTGATGAATTTTTGATTACCTGTCCTTAATAACTATATATATATATGTATATATAATATAATATATATATATATATATATAATATATATATATATATATATATATATTTATTATTAACAAATTTTTTGACCATAAGCAAATTAAACAAAAAAACATTTGTTTCAAAAATCAATTAAAATGATAAAAGATGTAAGTTACAATGATGTTGTAAATGTGTATGGGGTAGTTACAACATAAGTCAAATTGATTTTCAACACTGTACGATTTCAAATTGTTTCTATCCTAAATATAACTATATAGAACCAAAGAGTAATCATATAAGTAGAGTATTCACGTAGAACAATATTTGTTAATCATTTTCTTCTAAAAATGCCGTCCCATTTTTACTCAAAACAGGAAAATGCCGTCCCATTTTTACTCAATACCCCAAAACACTCAAATATAATTTTCGAAACTCAATTATTTTTACTCAAAATTTTTTTTTTATTGAGAAGAATATTTCATACAATGCCACTATACTTCTAGCCTATTCACAGAATGATTTTTTCGGAATTTTATCGAATTATGATTTCGTTTTAAGTTTTGTTTTAGTTTTGTGTATAAAGTTTTGCTCTCCCAGTGACTAGGCTAGGAGTATAGAGGCATTGTTTGATAATTTGAAAAGTATTTACATACCTATGTACTTTTGATTTATATGAAGAGTGTATATCTTAATATCGTATATGTGTTCACCATACATTTACATATCTAATTCAATACAAAAAATATATGTATATAGAAAAATGTAAACAAAAAAACACAATTAATCGTAAAGATTTTATTTTTTTTTTTTTTTTTTTTTTTGCGAAAGATAGGAGGTAATCCCCGAAGGACATCAAGAGCTCCAGCCGCGTGTGCATCTTGATAGTGTAGGAATCGAACCCACTAAAGCCCACCTATCTTTTTCCGTTATAACCAATCTACGTAAGATCGACTAATGACTTTTTTTTTCGTAAATTTTCGGTCGCGTCTTTAGGAAATTATTATAGTGATAGTTTCCGTGGAGGATCGCTAACATCATAATAATTACCGTGTAGGAACTTTATCACTATGATATTTCCCGTGAAGGAGATAGTCACAGCAATAGCTCCGCGTGGGAAGATTTTTTAGATTTTTTCGCAAAGGAAAATTATTGAAATAAAAATTTCCGTAAAGGAAACTATTATCGTAGAATTTTCCATTTTAGGTCGTGACCAGCTCTTGAGGTTTCGTTCTCTTGAGTCGATGGATACTGCTGTCGATATGAAGAACTGCTGCCATTTCCGAGTTCACATGAGTTTGCAGTCTCTGCTCGTGTTTGACTGCATGTTTCTTGATCTCTTCCGTGACTGTTTCAATGCGCAAGTCACGGTGGAGATCTTTGTTACGTATGTACCATGGTGCATTTACTATACCACGGAGCACTTTATTTTGAAATTTTTGCAACATTTCAATGTTGGTTTTCTTTGCACAGCCCCATAATTGGATACCGTACGTCCACACAGGTTTTAATATCTGCTTATATATCAATATTTTGTTCAGTACTGATAACTCAGAACCACGCCCAAGTAACCAGTAAAATTTTTTGAGTCTAATGTTTAGCTCTTCTTTTTTCTTTCTTATATGTTCCTTCCATCTTAGCTTAGCATCGAGTGTCATTCCCAGATACTTTGCTGTATTGGCATATGGTACTATTTTGTTATTGATTGAGATAGGAATGGTTGCAATCTTTTTGTATGTAAAATTTATATGAGTTGATTTGCTTTCATTAAGTTTAATGCGCCAACGTTGGGTCCATAATCTTATTTTATTCATTGCATTTTGAAGTTTTGCTGTGGAGTTTTCGACAGATACGTCAACTGCAAGAATCGCAGTGTCGTCTGCAAAGGTAGCCATAAAAATGTTGTCAATTTGTGGGATATCTCTTGTATATAGCAGGTAAAGTATTGGACCAAGAACATTTCCCTGTGGGACTCCAGCAGATATTTCTTTTACTTCTGAATATTCTTTGGCATAACGTACACGAAAGCATCTATTGTTCATATATGATTTTAATATTTCATAGAATTGTCTTGGTAAATCACGATGTAGTTTAAATTCAAGGCCTTGGTGCCACACTTTGTCGAAAGCCTGAGCAACATCTAAGAAGATTGCTGAGCAGACTTTTTTTTCTTCGAACGCTTTTTCCACTATATTTGTGATCCGATGCACTTGATCAATTGTAGAATGTTTGTTTCTGAATCCAAATTGATGGTTCGGGATCAGATCTCTTTCTTCAATAATCGGGGCAAGTCTTTTGAGGAGCAGTTTCTCAAATATTTTTGATATAATAGGTAACAACGATATTGGTCGATATGATGTTAACTCTGAAGGCGGTTTTCCTTGCTTCGGTATTACAATTACTTCTGCAATTTTCCATTGTCTCGGAACATATGTGAACTTAAAACATGCATTAAATATATGTTGTAACTTTAACAAAGCTAGATCTGGTAGTTCCCGCATGATTTGGCCATTGATGAGATCGTAACCTGGTGCTTTTTTGACACTCAGGTTGTGTCTGCATATTTGTTTAATTTCTCTTAGAGTGACATGCGAAATTTCCGCTTCATCTATTTTAACTTCGAGAGTTATATTTTTATTTGCAAGGTTTTGTGTTGGTGCTGTGAAGACCTCTGCCAAGTGGTCAGCAAAAATCTTAGCTTTTTCTTTTGGGTTACCGACCCAGCTACCAGCCTGTGTTTTCAAAGGTGGATCTTGCACCTGTGGTCTATTTATTCGTTTAGCTGCTTTCCAAAGCGAGTAGTCAGTATAAGCATCGGCTGATAAATTGTTTAAGAATTTATTAAATGAGTTATTTTTTATGTTTCTGATTTGCTGTTTTAGTTGATTATTTAAGCGATTGAATATAATTTTATCACCTGGGTACCTCGTTGATTGCCATTTTCGTCGTGCCCTTCTCTTCTCCATAACCAGTACTCTTATTTCTGGAGGATAGCTCACTCTCGAGTGATGTTTCGAGTCAAAACATGGCGTGCTCTCCTTTGCTGCTTGCTGCACGTCTACAATGAATTGCTCGACTTCTGCATCAATTTGGTTCCTTGATTCCACGGATCCTAGAGTAATGAATTGCTCAAGTTTTTCTCTAAACATATCCCAATCAGTTTTCTTGTTCGTAAGTCTTGGTAGGCAATTTTTGTGTTCAACTTTTTCACTTAGAACCATGATCACTGGAGTATGGTCAGACGATAGGTCATCATTGCTCACGGCATATGTGTGGTTTCTATTTATTCCCTTTGTTATAAAGAAATCAATCAAATCAGGTATTTTCGCTGGGTCAGTGGGCCAATAGGTTGGGGCACCGGAAGAAATAAATACACACTTATGATTTCTTCCAGCTTGATATAGCTCTCTCCCTTTTGTTGTGGTTAATCTTGAACCCCAGTGGGTATGTTTCGCATTGAAATCTCCTCCGATGATAAAATTGTTTCCAAGTATTTTAAAGAGATTTATGAAGTCGACTCTAGTAGGTGAGTGTCTTGGTGGGCAATAGATAGCCGAGATTTTGAAGTCCTTATTTTTGACCTTAATGTTGATTGTTGTAACTTGCATCATTGCATTTTCTATTTTCTGCTCCTCATGGTGTTGAATGTTGCCTTTTATCAGTATTGCTGTTCCTCCTCTTGCTTTGTCATCTGGATGGGAAGTATGATAACAAACGTAATTAGGAATTTTAATACTGAATTTCTTTGTGAAGTGTGTTTCAGAAATTAGACATATATCTATGTTTTGATCCTTCAGAAAAATTTCGAGTTCTAAAATGTGTTGGAAGAGTCCATTTGCGTTCCATGTAGCAACTCTAAGGGTGTGGCTTATTTTTTTATGTGACTGCGGTGGTTTTCTGCTATAATTTTTTATCGTTGTAATCTCGTCAGATAATGTTTTAATAAATTCGTCTTGGTTTGTTAGTCTCTGTAGGATAAGACTTAATATATCCTTGACTGAGTAATCATCTTCCTTACGGGAGTTTTTCACAATTTGGGCATATGATGTAGCATTTACATTACGTACAGCATTTATTACTGTAGGTTTTCTATTCGTATTAGTTGGTCGTATTCGTAATAGTTGGTCCCCCCCAGAATCCGTGGGACCGACCTCCGAAAAGGGTGGATTTTCCAGTGCAACTGGTCTGCCACCTGGGGTAATAGTAAATTTTGTTTTGTCCATTACATTTTTGATTACTGCATTAATTTTATTGTGGTAGGGCAGATAAAACTACACACAAACCCCCTACCAGGAGGGCCAGGTCATTTGACGACGGAGTTTCCGTCTCCGCCTAACTAACCGATTGTTCGCGCCCGTCGAAAACATACGTCCTCGTTTGCGCGGATTGATCCAGCCTAACCGGTTTACTTAGTTATTGCGCTAAGTTCACGCATTCACCCGCACCCGCTTAATCGTAAAGATAATGAATGAAATTGTATCCATACAATAATAGGTCAATGATAGCATCACATAATCCAGAAATTTTTTTTAAAAATAATGCTAATAAAAGAATAAAATTTATTAGTAATGCATTACAAATCGTGAAGTTTGTACGGAATACCGTTTTGTTTTCTTTTCTCAGAAGTTGGTTAAAAATCGTATTTCTATTTCAGATGAAATAATTTCTGAAGAAATAAAAACAGCCAACAATCCATATAAAGAATAAAATGTCCAGTTTTATTTTTTTAAATTTTGATAGCTTGTTTGTTTGTTTGTATTCATAATTATATTATGTATTCATATATATACTATTCATATTATTATCTACGGTAAGAAACAGACAAAATTAACAAAACCAAAATTGCTGAAAATTTAAAAATACATGTAGGTACCTACTTTTCAGTATACTTTTCAATAGAAATTAATTTGAATTATTTTTAATTTTACAAAACCAACATTAATTTTTTTGTCCCTTTCTTCTATAAAATTTGAAATCACAAATTTCATAAATCACATTGACCAAGTCCAAATAAAAATATTAATTCTTCAAATTTTAAAAATTAAAGCAAAATAACAACAAATCCAGCAATAATCTTGAATTCTTTCAATTTCTAAAAAAAAATTCAATACTTTGATTTGTAATATTATTTGTGGTCTATTGAAAGGACTTTAAATGCATGTATAGTTTTTTTTATACACATTGTGTAATTTTTAATTTTTATCATATAAGTAAAATAGAAATGCGAGCAGCGAAATAAAGAAGTATGTATATACTGTAGCTAGCATGCACATTCGCATATAACTATACAATTTTGAGTACCTATACATACAACTTTTATATTGTTGACACTGTTGGCAGCATAATAACAAATAAATATGTTCATAAGTAATAGGTACACAAAATCTTTTTATTTATGAGTACAAAATACATTGCGCTCAACTTATAAGCAGTTAAAAATTGAGTAATATTATTTTGAGTGAACACAGAATTTTGATATTTGAAAAAGTGACTAGCAAATTTTGTTCTACGTGAATACTCTACTTATATGATTACTCTATGATAGAACTAGAAAAATACAATAAAAATCCTTTGAACGAAAATGAAAATTAGAAAATAAGTTGAAATTAAAAAATTAGTCGAACTCACAATTAGTTATTGAATTGTGTATGCCAAATTTATGTGTAAAAGCAGTTACTAATATGCTTAGAGAATTGGAATTATTTAAAAAAAAAATGTGTGATAACAAATTTTTAAGATGTAGTTTACAACAATTTTTTGTATGGTACAGTTGCTTAATTATTGTTGATACAATTAATATAAATGTTATATACATTTAGTAATATACATTTTGATATATATATATATGTAAAAGTATAATATCTAAGTTATCATATCGGCATACATTAAATAGTTATCAATTTTCATATTAATTTGTGATTAATAAATTTTCACTCATTTCCTTAAAGAACTTGTACTCAAAATCATGAATAAAATGCACATTGTTGTATAAGTATGTATATAATTACTCATTTATATCACTCTCTTAATTATTATTAAAACAGTTAACTATTTTCACATTCATGTTTTTATTTTAACATCTCATTTTTCATTTTCTCAGTTCAATATTTTATTATTGAAAAATAAAATTATTAATTTTTATTGTCTATTATTTTCAATTGTTATTACCAACTTTATACATATTTATTTTTAATAACTTTTCTTTTCTATTCATTTTTCTTTTTCTATTTCAGAATGAAACTGTTTCTTATTTGAATTTTAGAGAGATTTAAATTAATATGGATGCATGCATGCACTCTCTTTTTTTAATTAACTAATACACTAACAATAATTTAAAAATAATTTTAATTTTATACATGAATTTATAATTTTTTTGTTCATTTATTAAATATATACAAGGGTGTCTTTTAAATTATATAGAAAACATTTTATTTATGTTTATGCACATAATTTTTTGTTTTTACTTAAATCATAAAAATCTATAATTACGTAGGTATTATACTCAAAATAATTTTGTTTCGTAACTTAACTGAGAGCAGGGTTAATTACCAATTATTAAAATTAAAATTTAACAGAAAAAGTTTGTATTTTTATTTTCTACAAACGAAAGAGAAGAGTTCATCAATAATCATTTAATTACATAATATAATTGTATATTGTTGACATTAAAAACCATGTATACACAGTGGACATTCTTTGTTAAGTTCTCTTTTTACATTTCAATGGGACTCTATTAATAAATACAGGATAGTGATGAATTCAAGTTCAAATTTAATTAAAATTAAACCACCAAATTGCAAGCTAATGGAATATTTGGTATGAATAATTAGTTTAATGATTCCTAAACATATTTTACAACTGTTCAAAAATCATTTTTTTTTTTTTACTAGACATTTTTCATTTTACTAAACATATTTTACTCCTTATTTGAACCGGATAAAAGACTTATCCCTAATTTTACTTACAATGTAATTTCGAAACATGTTTTGGAAAAATAAATTATGAAATAAAAAGAACGAAACTGATTGGAAAAATATTTCTACCCGTATTAGTTGTGCATACGATATTTTTATAATATATTTGAAAAAATAGAGACACCCATTGTATTCGTAATTAATGTTAAAATGTTCATATTTAATTTTTTTTTTTCATATTAGAAATTCTAAAATTTTAACTAAATATAGCTTATTCATATTAACTAATAAATAACATTAAAAAAATTAAATCTTCGTTATAAAATTTCGTGAAAATGAATTCTGGTTTGGATAGAGATTTTTTTAGATTGGTAAGAAAAATAAAATAAAAAATTGATTTGTTTTTTGAAAAAATTACAATTTTATTCATCGGATGTTATCAAAATATAAAAGAATTGTAAAGATAACTACATAAATGTACTAACTTGTAAATTGTCAATTTTAAATTCTATAGAAAAAATATAATCTTAAATATTATCTTCCTTTTTCTTTTTTTTTTACAAAAAAATATAGTCAACTAGTATTAGTAAAGCTTTAAATCCAGTTGAAGCACCACTTAAAGCAAAACATGCACGTGCTACAATTATTGGAACACATAAAAGTCAAGGTGGTCAAACATTTTGGACAATTGTACAACGTCAACCATTAATGGAAAATCGTTTTACAGCATGGAAATTTTGTCATTTATTACATCGTGTCCTACGTGAAGGACATCCACAATGTATAAAACAATCACAAAGACATAAAAAAATGATGATTGAAGTTGGAAAATTGTGGGGTCATTTGAGAGATGGTCTAGGAATTTGTATACAACATTATACAAAATTATTAGTGGTGAAATTAGATTTTCATGATAGAAATCCATTGTTTCCGGGTACGTTGTTAATAGAATTTAGTGATTTAGAAAGGGCATCAGGTGATGATATCAATTACTAGTAAGCAATTAATTAAAATAAATTAAAAATTTTATTTATTAAAATTTATTTTTTCTATTATAAAAAAGTTTTCAAGTAGGAGTTGAAATGTTTGATTACTTAGATGAAATTATATCACTTCAAAAACAAAGTAAGTGTAAAGTAAAATATAAAAAATTTCTAAAAAAAAAACAACAAAAAAATAATCAAAACCTACAACAAAAATTTTTTAGTTTTTATTGCAATTGATACATTCCGTATGTCGTCAATGACACCACAAGGACAATGTCGTTTAGCTCCATTAATACCACTTATTCAAGATTCAAATCCATTATACGATTATGCTGTACGTTTAATGTTTAAATTACATTCACATTTACCAAATGATTTACTTTGCGGTCATCGTGAACGTTTTCGTCTTATTTTTAATCAATTAAAAGATTTCTATGATCATGTTAGACGTTTACAATATTTTGCTGATTTAATTCAAGTACCAAAATTACCAGAAAATGCACCAAATTTTACTTCTAGTGTTGATTTTGGCAGTTATATACCACCGGTTGTTTTTGTACCAGAACCTGAAGCATCAGAACCAGATCCTTTTGTTGATAATTTAATTGATATAACAAATAATCATCACATTGTTGAACAACAAAATAATAGTATAGCATCAACACCAGAACCATTAGTATCACCAACACCAGTACAACAAAATCAAAATCAATTATCTGGTATTAATTTTGAAAAAATATTACAAGATCGTGATAGTCTAATACGTGATTTACAATTGGAAATTGAAAGATTAAGTAAAATTTTAAAAACTTTAACAATACAACATCGTGATGAAATAAAAGAATTAGAGGAACAAATATCAAGACTGAATACAAAATTGTCAACAACTGAAACTGAATTAGAACAAATGAAATTAAAAAATGATGAACTTGAATTAAAAGCACAAACAGCACCAAATTTAGAACGTAAGAAAAATTACTATAATTGTTATTATTTTGAATAAAATTTTATAAAACAATATTTACATGTACATTATACATAATTATGTACTTAATTTGTATAATATTGTAGTTTTATATTCAGTATTTTTGTTTTTTTAAAGGTTTTGGGACTTATATAAGAATATTTTAGATTCTTAAGAACAATTTTATTTTTTAATAACTATGTAATAAAATATATTTTATTTTTGTGGTTTTTGTTTTTTACAATAGAGGTCCTTGATTTCAATTTCTGAAATATTTTTGTGTATTCTCAGGAATTCAACAATTTAATGTCTACTATTCTGTGATGATATTCAGTTTCAGTGCTGCATTCAAAGATTATATATTCAGTAATTGAAATCATTTTTGAAAAGTTTAAGTAAAAAAAAAACTTCAACCTGTAAGAATTTTTTAACTTTACTAAATACTAAAAATACCTGTCCCGATAATAAACTAATTTGTTTGACTATCTTATCATTTTACAGCCACCCAGTGTATGTATTCTTAATTAATTTAAATTTATAATCAAGATCATTATAATAAAATTTTATAATATTTTTAAATGACTCTGGCTTTTGACCTGAACCCATAGAAATTTCAAAGCCCAGTCAATAATCCTATATTTTATTTTAAAAAATATATTGATAAAATTATAAATTAAATTAATATTATTTAATAAATAAATATAGTATGTATGATATGAAATAAAACTAAATGTTTTCTTTCAATAATTGAATTAAATGTTGTGTAATCTACGTTTTTAATATTTCTTGTTTGACTTTGATTTAAATTTTGTTTGTTTTTTTTTTTATAATTAAAAGTTTTAAAATTTATATGTATTCAGAATACAGGTAAAAAAAAAAACATTAAAATAAAATTCAAAATAAGTAATAAAATATTTAATAAATTCCAATTTCATATTCTATCTTAACGGCTTTATACCTGAATCTGAAATAAGAGTTATTATTTTGTTGAAATAAGGATGCCTTTAATAAAAAGAAAAATTTTCATGAAAATTAAATTTGGAAATTAATATGATCTGAATTGGTCTTAGATCTGATATTAAAATAGAAATATTATAGACCATAGACTTTTTTTTTGCAAATCAAGACCACGTCTGATACTTTTCATCATCTAGATAAGATCATGGACATATATTAGAAAAATCTTTTGTTATTTGTAAGAATTATTGATGTTGGGATAACAAATTTTATATATAGATATAATTTATTTGGTACTGCACAATTGCTTAATTATTTTTTATACGAATAATGTACATGTTATATGAAATATAGTAATGTATTTTATATAGATTGTAAGTATATATAAAGATCAATTCATTATTAATTATGTGATAATTATGTGATAATAAAGTGATCCATAAACTTTTACTCGTTTTCCTAAGGAGTTTGTAGTCTTGCACTCAAAATCATGAATAAAATGCCTATAATTGTTGTATAAGTATGTATATAATTACTCATTTATATCACTCTCTTAATTATTATTAAAACAGTTAACTATTTTCACATTCATGTTTTTATTTTAACATCTCATTTTTCATTTTCTCAGTTCAATATTTTATTATTGAAAAATAAAATTATTAATTTTTATTGTCTATTATTTTCAATTGTTATTACCAACTTTATACATATTTATTTTTAATAACTTTTCTTTTCTATTCATTTTTCTTTTTCTATTTCAGAATGAAACTGTTTCTTATTTGAATTTTAGAGAGATTTAAATTAATATGGATGCATGCATGCACTCTCTTTTTTTAATTAACTAATACACTAACAATAATTTAAAAATAATTTTAATTTTATACATGAATTTATAATTTTTTTGTTCATTTATTAAATATATACAAGGGTGTCTTTTAAATTATATAGAAAACATTTTATTTATGTTTATGCACATAATTTTTTGTTTTTACTTAAATCATAAAAATCTATAATTACGTAGGTATTATACTCAAAATAATTTTGTTTCGTAACTTAACTGAGAGCAGGGTTAATTACCAATTATTAAAATTAAAATTTAACAGGAAAAAGTTTGTATTTTTATTTTCTACAAACGAAAGAGAAGAGTTCATCAATAATCATTTAATTACATAATATAATTGTATATTGTTGACATTAAAAACCATGTATACACAGTTGACATTCTTTGTCAAGTTCTGTTTGTACATTTCAATGGGACTCTATTAGTAAATACAGGGCAGTGATATATTCAAGGCTATCTTAAAATTATTCAAAAGCTAATTCAAAATATACATAAAGTCTTTTTTATAGTAAGGAATAGTTGGTTTTTTTTTGCATTAAAATTTTTTCATTTATGAATTTTTATTAATTTCGATTGCTACACCAGAAAACTAACTCTCAGTTGTTTTTTTTGTTAGATAAAATATTGCCACTGTACAGCATAATTAGTAAATTTTTTAACCTATAATTTAACAACTGTAGACTCTAGACTTGAATCCGAAAAAAGCTTAAATATGTCTAATCTTACATAAGTAATATCTTACATAGATATTATATGTATCTTATATGTTTCGAAACATATTGTAAATATGTGAAATAATAACTTATGAAATAAAAATAACGAAACTGATTAAAAAATATTTCTACCCTTATTAGTTGTGTATACGATATTTTTGTAATATATTTGAAAAAATGGAGACACCCAATTTTATTTTTTAATTAATGTGAATTTAAATGTTTCATTTTTATTATGGTTAATTTTCTTTTAAATAAATAAAATCACTTTCAATTTTATAACTAATTTCTAACTTCCCTTATTTTCATTCCTAAAAATCAAAAACTGTCATTGAGAATTTTTAAATTTGAAAAGGAAAATAGTTAAGTAAAAATAATGATAACAAATTTATTTCTGATACCGGAATTTTGAATTTTATTTTCGACTTATTATTACACACAGTAAAGATTTTCATCAAATTTTCAAAAAGTCTAGTGAAAAGCTAGTAATTAAAGAATATTTTATGAAATATTTCAAGTGTTGAATTATTTACTCCTATTGCCAATTTCTTGTAGTTTAAAGATAATTATTTTAATTTTAAAATTCTAAGTTAAAAATGAGTTTAACATAGTACGTGACATTTACTAATTTGATCATTAATGTATATTTTTAGGGTTTATGTGACTTGAACTATTTTATATGAATAAATGTTTTTCACAATAATTTAATAAATTGCAATTAGATCCCAAAAAATGCTTAACTAATATTTAGATTACACAACACTAACTATACTACCTTCCATCATAAACTGCATATAAAATCATACAACCAGAAATTGTAATAACCAATATTAGAGGTTAACTGTCTGTATTATGTCGCAGAATTAGGTTTAGATATGATAAATCAACAGTTAGGCATGCTGAAATATATGTATGTTTTTTTGTTTAAAATATGTACATATATATTGAATATAAACTACTTTTTCAAAATTTTCTATATAAATTACAAAAAATTGAATTTAAAAATAATTAATAAATTTTTTTATGTATTTTTTTTTTATATTTTTATTTTTAGAAAAAGTTTCCACCGAATCTGAACGGGCAAAGGCCTACGAAGAAAAATTTCAAAAATTAATGGCACTTTATAGTAAAATTAGAAATGAACATGTAGATTTATTAAGAACTGTAAGTAATTTTTTATTAGGTATTTAATTTAATTTAGTTTGTGTTGGGTAGCCATTGTCCTAATATATGGCTAGTGTTGTGCTAGACGGATGGTCGTCCCTTTAAACTAAACTAATTTTATTTATTTATTTTTACATCCTTATAAATAAATACGTAGAAAAATGTATAACTCTTTTATTTCTTAGATGTGAGTTAGCTTTAGTTACATATTTATTTATTTATACAACAGTAAGTTGTTCTGCAAATAAATTTGAGGACCAACTTACAGGTCCGTTTCCCTTATAGAATCTGGACCTGTATATAGTAATTATTTGGTATACATTTTTGTGTTTATTAAATTAGTATACTATATTAGAACCGAAGCGATTTATTTACATATTTTAGATAGTATTTAATTTTTATTACAATATTATTTTTATTTCACATTATTTATATATATTTAAGCATGGTGAAATAACAAAACAATTATCAACAATTAAATTAGAAAATGATTTATTTAAAGTTGAATTAGAAGAATATCAACAAAAGCAAATAGAACATAATTCAATTGTTGAACAAACAAATAAAATTGAGCGTAAAGAAAAAGAAATATCAGAAAAATATGAAAAAATTAATGAACAATATGAAAAATTAAAAATAAAGTATAATAATTTAGAAACAGATAAATCAATTGAAATAGCTGAATTAAGAGCTGAATTAGATTCATCTCAAATTGATAAGGAATGTATGAAATCAGAACAGGGTAAACTAATAGAACAATTAAAATCAGAATTAAAAAATCGACTGGAAGAATTAGTTAAATCAGAAGAAAGTAGTAAGATACTAATTGTACAAAGAAATTGTGAAATTGATGAATTAAAAAAAAGATTAGTGGAAAATGAAGAAAAAATTAAGGTAAAATTTCCATGTTTATTATGTATGTTAGTAAAATTATTGTGTGTTTGTTATTTTTGTTTCTTGTTTTGGTTGATGGTTTGTTATTTCATATAATATTGTAAAAATTAAAATACATTAATTAAGAATTCATTTGCTAATCCACATCCATTTTTTGCATTGTCATTGTCAAATACTAAATATGTAATTTAAAACATTAAAAATTAAATTATGTATTAATTTAATTAATTTATCGAAATTTTCGTGAATATAATATAATATGTGTAACCTAAATAGGTAAGTTAAAACTATTTTAGATAATATGCCTAGAATAAAAATTTATATTTTGATTATGTAGGTGCAATTGTGTGTTAACTTTACTTTATTATTATTACTTTTCTTTTTTTATTACTTTACTTTATTATCATTCCTTTTTTTTTTTTTTTTTTTTATTTATTTTTCAACATCAAATATTACACCGAAAAAAAATTATTTACAAAAACGGTGGCTATTTCCTTATTTAACTAACTTAATTTTAAATGAATTTTTTGTTAATTTTCGTTCAGATTTTTACTTTAATATTTTTCTTATAATTTATATTTATACCAAGTTTCCACTTAACTTATGTATTTTTAATCTTTGCTAAATTTATTTTTGGCAAAATTTTACTAAAACCCAAATTAATTCTTACAAAAAAAAATCTTATAAACTAAAATAAAACTTAACTTATCCTAACCTAAACTTAAAACTACTTTGTATAGTTAAACTATCCTAATCTATTTAATGGAGCTTCCTCCAACCACCAGTAATCCACTTTATATCTTTTGTCCCTATCCGGGATAACTATATCAAATTTTAATTGTTCCTGAATTAAATTTCGAGGATCAAAATCGATAATTTTACATGTAGCCCGTCTATTATAGTGAAATAATATTTGGACATAGTTTTGGTTTTGTATATAACCATTCTTATCTAGATAAATAAAGGACTCTGGGGACACAAAACCTTTCTGTAGGCTATTTTTTATGTATTCTTCATTATGATAATATACATGTGATATTAAGCCATTTGCTGTATTTCTCATTGCTCTATCGAAATGCCTACGAATCAGATTGATAAAAAAATTATCGAATCTGTTTATGTTAGCTAATTTATATATAAACTTGTTAGAATAATATTTTTTAAAGTCTGATTGCGGTGTTCTATTTTTCCCCAGACAAACTCTAATGCATTTACGTTCCATTTTCCTAATTTTTTCCATATTACTAGCACTTTTATTATACCAAATGGGTGCTCCATATGCCAGCACTGGCCTTATAAGTGTTTGATAGGCTATCAATTTTACTTTGGGCTGGATTGTTTTATTGTAAAACAACCCTTTCGCTGCCATTAGAGCTTTAATGCTTTTTGAAGTTGCGTTGTCAACTTGATTAGTGAAATTCAGGTTGTAACTTAGCAAAATTCCCAAGTACTTGACTTGTTTCCTGTTCACAATGTTTTCATTATTTGGAGTTTTTATATTGAATTTTCTCCAATTCTTTTTTAAATTGTGGTTTACTTTGCCTATAACATCTCGGAATAAAATTGTTTCGCATTTATTAAAGTTTATTTTTAAACACCAGATCTTGCAGTATTTTATTAGAATATTAAACATTTTTGCAGTTTTATTTTGGATTTCTCTTACTGATTTATTTGCAGAATACAGAATAATATCGTCTGCGAAAGCTAAAACATAACTACTACCTTGTATGCGTTTTAATAACTCTATCAGCTCTATTATGTATATTGAAAACAGAACTGGTGAATTTACCGCTCCTTGTTGTAATCCATTTTCGATGCTAAATATTTTATTCGCTGTGATATTATTATTTGCCATAACGAATACACCCTCTGACAACATATCTTGTATTAAGTTTACTAACTGTCTGGGAAAGTCATAATTTAGTAATTTATAAACTAAGCCGTCTATCCAAACGTTATTAAATGCTTTTTCAAGATCAACCAACCACACCCTCTTTTTTATTTATGTGCCAGCATATATCTGAAGTCAGTTTTGTAATTGCGTGAATGGTTCCATGACCATGCCGAATTCCAAACAGATTTTCAGGCAGGAGATTTTTCTTATTAAGGAAATCGTTAATTTTATCATTAATTAACGTTTCATATATTTTTCTGGTATTCGAGAGCAAACTAATTGGTCTGTAGTTATTTGGATTATTTGGATCTTTTCCAGGTTTCTTTAACATTATTACCTTGGCTTTTTTCCAGACTGTAGGGAAGTATGAAAAATTTAAGGCATTGTTAAATAGGATTACATATTGTTCGATCAACTTATTACTTAGGTTCTTCAGTACAATGTTTGGTATACCATCTAAACCAACTGAAGTTTTATTTTTTAGTTGATTGAATTTTTCTGTTAGTTCGTTCAGATTAGTAAAACAAGAGTTCTCATAATACTGTTCTGATGACTTATTATTAGCAGAGTAAGGAGTAATAGAAATATTATTTCTTTTCTCTTCTTCGTTATTTTCTTTAAACGTTTTTGATGTATTTTCTACATGTAAATGAAACCTGTTATTTGTTGGCATTGTAATTTTGTATGTTTGCATTAAGAAAGTACCTAATACATTTTGTATGTCAGATGGGTTTTTTATTATATACTTGTTTGTCGAATTGCAAGTAAGGCTATTAATATCAATATCATTTTGTACTAGTACTTCCTGTTCGCTGCAGTCTATGTGCAAACTAGATATATCGTTCCTTTCTTTCTTTCTAAAAATTTTATTAATTTCAGAAAACATATTTTTATTAGAAGGGACTATTTTTTTTAATCTGTTTGTCCAGTATTTTTCACTTGTTGTTTTATTAGACAATTAATATTCTTTAACAGACTTTTCATTGATTGAATTCCATAGTGACAGAAATTCAATCTTTGCTTATAAATTCTGTGTATATCGTTTAAAATTTTGCTTTTTATTTTTAAAAGCTTTTTAATAATAACAATTAAATTTTTGTGTGCTATTGTAATTATTGTTGTATATTGGTATTGTTTCTTTGATTGTTTTTTTTTATTATTTCTTCTAATTTCTCTAAATGATAGTCAATATATGGGATTTCAATATTGACGTCATCTCTTATTTTGTGTATGGAACTCGTATACATTATTTCATAATTCTTATCTAAGTACCTGCGAAATTTCTTCCAATTCGTTTTATGAAATAAATAATTATCTCTATGTATAGGTATTTCTACACAAAAATTATTATTATTTATTTCAGCTGTTAAACAAATTGCATTATGGTCACTATCATATGGTAGAGTTAGTAACCGGTTATGCAAATTTTTATTTTTTATTCTACAATCCATCAGTGCTAAATCAATGTATGAATTCGCTCTAGGATATGTAGGTGCATCTGGAATTAGTAATTCGCATTTGTAAGGAATTTGTTCAGTTTCCAGCCAATTATAAAGCTGCAAACCTGAGTGGTTGTTAGAAGTATTATGCCAGAGCTTATGTTTAGCATTCATGTCGCCCATAATGATATAGTACTTGTTCGGACTACTTAATTCCAAGTCTTGAAAAATTTGGTGTATTCTATCTTGAATAATGAGTTATTATTGTAGGTCGCATAAAGTGATATTATAAATAGTAGCTTGTTCTGCTCTAAATTTAGTGAGATGACGCACGGTTCGAGACATTTAAAATTATTAAAATTATTATTATTTATTTTTTTATACTTTAGACATTTTTTTATGCAAATGGCAGATCCGCCACCATTATTAATTCTATCATTTCTTATTATTTCATAATTTGCTAGATTAAAAAAATGTTTGGTTTTCAGCTTTGTTTCTACTAAACATGCAATATCTGGTTTATTTTATTCTAAGAAATGCGTTAGAGAGAGTCTTTTGTTATGAGAAATTAATGAGTTATTGACATTAATTGATATTAATTTCAACTCATTGTTATTAGCGTTGATTACTGATGGTTGGGCGTTCCACATACTAATTCAAACAGGTAGTCTATTCTATCAGCATTTTCTTTAAGTTTAATATTAATTGTATTAATGCTATTTCTTATTTCTAGGAGAATTTTCTTACTTAAGTCTATATTATTATTATTATTATTAGAGTTATTGTTCATTATGTTGTCTTTGTTATTATTTGTGTTATTACAACTTCTTACCGTGTTAGAGTAACTTATTTGCGGCGTGATGTAGTTGTTGTACATGCTTTGCCTTGCTAATATTTTTTCTTGTTGTTGTTTTTTTATATTTTGTTTTAATTCTTCCCGTTTCTTGTAAATGGGGCAATTTCTGTATGATGCTGGGTGTCCATTTTTTTCGCACAAAATGCAAAATAGCGATTCTCTTGGGTCTTCACTCTTTATTTCGCATTGCCCAGGTTGGTGGCTTTTGCCACACTTTACGCATCTAAACTCCATATTACAATTTGATGCCGTGTGCCCAAATCTCTGACATCTAACACATTGTGTTATATCTTTCTTTTTTAAATTCTCCCAACTTACAATTTGGTGATCTAACGCTTTTATTGAACTAATATCAGTATGGATTGCCCCTGGTGATAATTGTACTATGTAAATCGGAAAATTTTTTTTTTCATTTATTGCTTTTTTTGTTTGTAGTCTTTCTACTTTTTCAAGTTTTGTTTTTTCTGTTTCGAATTCTTTTAGTATGTCCATCACTTCGGTCGGCTCATAATCTGCACATAAACCTTTCAGCAGAAGTGCTATTTTTTTTTCTAGTGGTTCATATCTCTGCTAGGTACTTTTTTTTATACAAATTCGGATCTTAAAAAACCGGTTTAGTCTTAAAAAACCGGTTTGCGGTCCTTTCCGGAAGTTGAAAATACCACCAATCGATAGAGCACCCTCGATTTAGTTAACAAACTTTTTTAAATTTTAAAATAAGGGCTCCTTCCCTTCTTAAAAAGCTGATACGCATGCTCTGGCACACCCGGTATATGCTTTAACGAAATTATTGTCGTAGAAGGCAACATATTAAAAAAATATGAATTAGAACAGAAAGACCTCAAAAAGAACCCTAAAACTCTACGTAATTAAATTGTTCAATAGATTGTAGCATAAGTACATAAAATACTTTTGTGAAATATTGAAACATATTTAAAAAAAAAAAAACACTAAATTTAATTAAATACCTTCAAATACATCTTTTTCTTATTTACAGCAGTTAAAAAATTATTAATCATATATGTACCTACATAAATCTATTTATTTACATACGCAATAATATGTATAGATAAAATATAATTAACTATAGAAGCTGAACAAAATGGGATATACTCTATATGTATGAAAGACCGAAAAAAAGGTAGATCCGTAGATCTAATAATAATCGCAGTTCTGAGGTTTTTCAATCTTCTTTCTGTTCTATTTGATTCTTTATTTTATTTTGCAGTTTTGTTGCATTAAATTGTATTCAGTTGTCTAACATCATTTCTAATATCGTCCTGTCATACACTACTATTGGCCTATTATAATTACACAGCTTATTTTCATAACGTAATTACCAGAAATTATTAAAATTAGAATGTTGTGCATCTTGAAAATTAATCGACTATTTTACGCATTAAATAAACACCATAAAATAACAATTTAATAATTTCTGTTCATCTGTTATATATATTAAAGTATAAGTTACGTATAAAACTTATTTTTGTTTAATTGGGGCTTGTAAAATTTTTGAAAATAAAATTTGTAAATAATAAAAGCAAATAAAAAAATAGGTTTTGAATTACATAATATATATAAGTCCTATTAAAATATAATATAAATTTAGACAATCAATGCAAATGTGGAAACATTAACAAACGACAAATTTGAATTTGAAAACGAAATCCATGACATTCTTCATCAACAGGCGGAACTTGAGGAAAAACATACAAATGCTTTACAAACTATATCAGCATTAGAATCTTCAATTCGTGATACAACAATTCGAAGTGAAACAGCTTTAAGAGCATTATTAGAAGCTTGTCTTAAATCATCAGAAAAATTAGCAATGCGAGCAATGAATGAGAATGAATTTTCAAATGCTGCTGGAACATCAGTTTATTTTATGATGATAGCCGAAGAACTACAAGAAAATTTAAATGAATTAAAAATTGTATACGAACAATATAGTAATGATAATAGTATGGTTGAAGGTTTAGCTAGAAAAACAGTTTTATCTGGTCACTTAATGGCAATCGCTCAAATACAAGGAATGACTATTTGTAATACTTCAGCTGATATTGAATGTGGTGAAAGTATGTTGAAATAAAATGTTTAGTTTTAAAAATATTCTATCAAAATGTTTCTTAAATATATTTTAGGAATTGCTGGTGAAATTAAAATTTTCTGCAAAGATGTAACTCATCTATTTGATTCATTACATCAAATTCCTCCATCAACAAATATAGTTAATCCAAAAATTGATAATGTCAAATTAAAACTAACTCAAATCACAACAATGATACATGATTTGACATCAAAATTGGTGAATTCTGATCAAGTTATTGATCAACTCGAATCTGAATTATCTGCAATGGATAAAGCAATTGAAGAAGCTGCAGCAAAAATTGCCGATATGTTAACTAAATCAAAGGCATCTGATTCTGGTATTAAATTAGAAGTAAATGAAAAAATTTTAGATTCATGTACCCACCTTATGAAATGTATTCGAATTTTGGTGCAAAAATCTCGATTATTACAAGCTGAAATTGTTTCACTAGGAAAAGGTAATTTAAAATAATTGTAATCAAAAAAAAATTTTTTTTATTTGAAATAATATAAAATTAAAAAAAATATTTTTATTTAGGTACAGCTTCTGCTAAAGAATTTTATAAAAGAAATCATCAATGGACTGAAGGTTTAATTTCGGCTGCTAAAAGTGTTGCTCAAGGTGCAAATCTTCTAGTAACAGCATCAAATAAAGCTGTTTCTGGTGAAGCAAAACATCATTTAGGTATTTTTGTTTTAATAAAATAATATTTTTATAAAATTATTATATAAATATAATTTCACTCTTAGATCTTATTGTTGCTGCTCAAGAAATTGCTGCCTCAACGGCTCAATTAGTTGTTTCTAGTCGTGTAAAAGCACCACGAGGTAGTCAAAATCTTTCAGCTTTATCTACAGCATCACGTGATGTAACACAAGCTACTGGAGCTGTTGTTGCTACCGCAAAAAATTGTAGTCAACAACTCGAAGATTCACAAGATTTGGATTTGAGTAAACTGACTGTACATCAAGCTAAGACATTAGAAATGGAAATTCAAGTAAAAGTATTAGAATTAGAACAAGCTCTAAGTATGGAACGATTAAAATTGGCAGCTTTTCGAAGAACAAATTATCAAAATTCTGGTTAATCGTTAATCAAACAAAACATGTAAAACAAATAAATATAAATAGTATATCAATAGAAAAATATAATTTAGAATCACGTTGAATTATCAAACAAAAACAAAAAATGGAAATTCAATCAATTAATTAATAGTTCTTATTTAAAATAATGTGTCAGTAGATTTAAATATATTCTTACCTTTTTTTTTTTGATAATTTTAAATAACAAAATTTAAAAGTTTCAGATAGATAAGTATTTATTTGAATTGTTAACAATATTCAGTAATTCGAAATAAATATGAAATTTATAGATGCATGGCATGCATATACAAAAAATCACTTAACTATATATTTAAGTATAAATTAAAGTTTATTTAAGTTCGTATACCAAATATTATATTTTTGATAATTTAACGCTTTGAAGATGTATCTTAATTTTTAGAAGTGCTCATTTTTATTATAAATAATAATATTTTACAAAATAAAATTATTTTTTTAAAGAATTTAATTGAATTATATTCGATTCACTTTTGAATAAACTTAATGATAATCAAATTAATTTAAAAGCATTTTTGGAAATTTGTAATTTGGGATTGGGATTTATACGAAAACAATTGTATTACTGATGTTACTACTACGTCGACGTTTACGTAAATTGTCTAAAAATAAAATCTATGAGTTGATTCGATTATAATTACGTATTCCTTTTCGTAATAATCAAAAAAAAAAAAAACAGTTAAGTAAAGAACACAAAAATGGAGATACATATTGTACCTATGGGTTGTTTAGTTGTACGTATTTATGGAAAAAAAATTTATTATGTGTATAGATAAACTTTTTTTTTTTTTAAACTAAAATGTTATAAATTTAAATATAAATTTAATTTTATCAAAAATATCTGAAACATTAAATTATTTTACTTTATTGTTAAGTATTAATTTGTAAATAAACAAAATGAAAAGAAAATGATGATAAAAAAACGTGTGTATTTTCAGATATTATATAATTTTTTTTTAATAGACAAAAAATACACTGATGCATTACATACATATAGTTAATTTTTTTTGATAAATTGAATTTTTACTTAATTAAATATTATATGAAAATATAAACATTTGAAAAAATTAATTAATAATTTTTACTTTAAATACTACACAACGTGGTCAGTTGATAAAATTTTTAATACCAAAAATAAAACAGTTTACATTATGTAATAATAATAACCATTATATGAAATTAATATATATATATAATAACAAGCTTTGACAAAATATTTAAATATCTTTAAAAAGAAACATATACGAAGAGTTACTTTAATTATAAATTTTTTGTATTTAAGTATTATCGTTAATTTTATAAGGTGTGTGCCTTATTATTGTAAACAATGGCTTAATTTTCTTTAAATAAAATTTTATAATAAAAATTTTTAATTAGTTTTTAATTTTCAAATGTTTTAAAAATATAATCCCGGTATAATGTTAAACAAAAATAAAAAAAAAAAAAAAAACGAGAAAACGATTTATTTTGTATATTAATTATTATAATTATATAAATTTATATAATATTTATAGTTTTAAAAAAATATTTTTTATCGAAAATACAAATTGGAAAATTATAAAAATAAAATTGTTTTATTTTGAATGATGCGAATGTTTTTATGTCACAATAATGGTTAAAATTCAATCTAGGAATGGCGTTCAATGGGGTCAAATTTAATTAAAAGAAAGCTAAACTTTCACTAATAACTTTAGAGAGAAAAGAAATTCGATTTTGATTATAATACTATAAACACATATCACTAAAAGCAATTTCGATCCATATTAAACGATTATTTACCGATTTCATGGACCGTTTTTGTTATAACAGTTTTTAATTTTGTGGTAATATTTTCTATTTCCTATCAAAGATATCGACTCGGAATTTAAGAAAACCCATATATTTTAAAACCCATACCCTGAAGTTTGATCTTAAATTTATCTTACGTAAAATTAAACGTGTTCTTGCCTTGTTGGGCTTAAATCGTCCCATATTATATACCATATGTAACCATGTACTTTATATATTTTATATATTTGTATATGAATAGCTTTGGTTTCCAGATTTTCAAATAAAATAAACACTTTTTTAATTATTAATATATGTATATTTTTTCATAATATTTTTGTTATTTTTTTTTATTTCTTTTTTTTCAATAATTTTTAATTAATCAATAAATTACAATTTTGTTTTTCAATTATTTTCTGATATATATATATATATATATATACATATAAATTATGAATTCATACATTTTTACCTTAATAAATTACAATTTAACCTAACATGAATATTATTTTAAATATTATGTATGTTTTTAGTTTTTATATTAATTTATTATTTGATATTAAATTTTGTTTTTATTATTTTTTATTTATCATCAAACATATAATATGCAATTATTTTTATAATATTACTTTTTAATATTTATGGAATTAAACATAATTCTCTATTATTACTTATAAATTGTTTTTTTTTCTTTGTAGAACGAAACAAACATTTATAATTATTAATTATTTTTTTTTTGTGTTTAAGTTTTTTTGTTTTTTGAAAAGCCACAATTTGTATTTTACATATATGTATATATTTGTAGGTATGAATATATGTTTCTATATATAGTGAATTTATTTACTTAAATTTATTTTTTTTTTAAATTATGTATTTTTATTTAACAATCATAATTTTTATTTTTAAATGTTCTTTTTTCTTCTAAATAACCTCATTTATTTGTAATAGAGTTCTTTTTATATTCAACAGAAAAATAAATTAAAATATTTTTTTTTGTTTTACATACATATGTATTAATTTATTTACTTTTTTTAAATTTATGCATTAAAAAATATATTCTGTTTTTTATTTTGTTAACAATTTTTAATTTTTACTATTTTGGTTCTATTAATTTGTTTTGTTGTTAGTTTTGTAAAATATGTTTATTTTTAGTTTTGTTTATATTGTTATTTTAATGTTGTAATTGTTATAGGTTTCTATGGATTTGAAAATTTTAGGTTCAGGTTCAACTAGAACAGCAAAAATACAATATTTCAATTAAAATCAAATAGTGAGTACGTAATTTGAATTTCTTTGTTAAATACAAATTTCATGAAATAATTAAAATAGTTTCCGATTCCAGTTTGTATTATTATTTGAAAATACTTTGAAAATTGAATTTTTAAAGGTTTTTTTTATATTTGGAAAAAAATAATTCTTATAGATTCGTTGTTTAATATACTTTGAAAATTTTATTTCATTTACATACAGCTTATTAACGCTATATTATAAGTAATGCTTTAAAATATAAGGTTTTCAATTAGCTTCTATTAGAAAATTAATTCAGTATTTTCAATTCCGATTATGCAATATAATATTAAATCAATAAAAAATAATAATGAACATTCTACAAGTATATACAAATAGTAAAAAGATTGAATTAAAATATAAAAATGTGTACATTTTTTCCAACTGTAATTTTGAGGTAGTAAATTCAGAAATTTCAGATGTAGTAAATTTTCAATTCAGAAATTTTATATATAATTGTAAATCGTAGTGACGCCTGAATTGCGATGGATAACTTCTGATATACGATTGGAAAAAGTGTATAATTTTACTAATTCAAAATACAACAATTTCATTAACTACAAATTTTCATTAAAAAACTATTTTTTTTTCAAGTACCTATATTTTGAACATTATATATGATTATAAGCTTAAATAAAGTTTATTATTCTTCAATATGTTTTTGATATTTTTTTTTTAATTTTTGTTTTAATTTAATAAATTTAATTCACACATTTTTATTTTATGGTTTTGTTAAATTTTTTAATCCGAATAATTTACGTTCAGTTATTCAATGTTCGTAAATGCTTATTGTTTAAAGATACCATATATAATATTCTAAACTAGAACTTAGGTTGTGCTGAATACTGCATATCACCAAAAATAATATAATCAAATTTATATTAATATCATCCAATTCAGAAGCTATAGTTAAATTTTAATAATTAAAAAAAAAAAATGTCGATAACATTTCGGAACATGTCGAAACATTTAAAAAATTTTTGAACAAATATCTTTTATATACAAATTAAATTTTATCAATTTGTGCATTAATTAATTCAAAATACCAAATAATAATATTTATTCTAATGGAATAAGTACATATCAATAAAAAAAAATAAAAGATATTCAGTCTGATTGAATTTTTTTTAATTTTAAGAAAATGTTGGAATACATTTTAAATTTCTCATCCATTTAAAAACTGAATAAATTTATATAATATTAAATTTAAAAAATCAATAAAATACATTATACAATATTTTTTTTAACTAATTAATATACAATAAAGAATTTTAACATTTAAAGTTTTTTTATAGTAATCCATTTATATAATTTCTGATTTTTTTATTTTACATACATTAAAAATATATATGTAATGCATATTTTATGTACATAACAATTTTATTTTATAAATTAAATATGTATATTATATAAATTGATAGTCAAACATTACATGAGCATTTGAAATGTATTTTGCATTGGAATATCTATAATTTTCACGCAATAATAAAATATGTATCTACATAAATTACATTGTTATTGGTGATGATAAATTACATAATTTGTTTTCTTCATTATTTATTATAAAATTTCATTTATAATTTTCACAATTTTATTGTAATTAAGAAATTAAATCAGCTATGAACTTATTTTTATCACAGCAGTTGGTCGGAGGTGGCTGCAAAATATATAAAATGCATATGTAACATTCGCTTATAATTTATAATAATAATATAAGTTCGTCCTTTTCATAACTAACATTCACATACATACATAATTAAATTTGAATTATTTAATTTAACTGTAGTCTTTTTTTTTTATTATTATTGTTATTATTTTGTATTTATTTTAATTGCTAAGAATTTTATTTTAATTGTTTTTTTTTGCCTTTTTTTTATTTTTTGCAATTTTAAATTTTTTTTTTTTTTCATTTTTTACGTTTTTTAACTAAAAGGTTTTGAGTTTTAAAACAAAAAAAAAATTAATTTTTTCATTTATTTTTAAATAAAATATATTTACTAGATATCACACATTACTATCGGTGCCTACAGCGCCAGTAAATGAAAATGGTTGCGCATTGTTAACTATACTTGCTTTATCGCTAGTTGTTGTACTCCCATTTTGGGTTTGAGCATTATTACGCATCTCATCCAACGAAGCTCTGTTTATTCGAAATGATAAAATACATATACATTTTATTAAATTTGTAACAATGAAAAAATAAAATAAAAATATAAAATTTGTAATATTGTTAATTCTTAAAATTAATAAAACTACATTATTTATTTGTTAATGAAAATTAAGACAATACTGAAAAAAAAAACATTCTAAAATGAATTCATAAAAAGAAAAAGAGTGCTAAATTAATTTTTACTTTTTTTACATCAATATTTTGAATTTTTTATGGAAAATAGAAAAATCAAACATCTATATTGTAAAGTAACTTAACCATCGTAATTTAAGTGAATTAAGCACTATAATACGACGAAGGGTGTCATGATAACTAATGGCTAATAAAAATAAACTAATTTGTTTTTCAAATTGTAAGTTTGTGTTCCTTTTACGAAATTAATTATTTTTTCTACTAAAAACTATTTCAACATTTAAGAAAGAGTAGATGACAAAAGTAAATATGCCATCAATACAAAATTAGCGTTCCATTTACCAACTACTGTGAAACACGTTAAAGTACAATTTTAGAAGGAACTAAAACGTTGCAAATTATTGTCATGTAGAAGCCACTGGAACATTAATAGCTTATATTTTATATTTTTAATATTTTCAAAAGAGAAATTAATTAAATGAATATATCAATAAATTAACTAGGTACTTCTTATTCTATAATCCAATAATTTGAACAATAAAAGAATAAAATTATAGATTTTTTATGATTATCAATAAGTTATAACACTAAGTGTTATTAATTTTGATGACATATAAGCTAGTTTATTGTATTACAAATAATTAAAACTTATTAAATTAACTTCATGATAGAAATTGATATAATATCATTTCTGTTCTAATTTTAATAAACTAATATTTGAATCAAAGATTTGTCAATTGAAATTGAAATTCGATTAAACATTGATTATCAATGATCAATTAAAAAAGGTATCATCGTTTTTTATGACTTCGTGTTCGTGACAAAAGTTATAATTTTTTATTTTGATTAAGTAAATGTATCCTTTAGCTTACAAGTTATTAAGAATAAATAAATAAATATATATAAATACAGTAATAGACAGCTAACTAAGAATAAAACAATAAAAAATTAAAAAGGAAAAAAAAATTTAAAAAAATTTAGTTTTAAAAATTTTTTTTTAAATAGGACATATTCTACATAATAGGGAGTTAAGATAATTTACGTAAACGTAAACGTAGACGTAGTGGTGTTTTTAAAATATTGTAAAATATTGTATAAATTACATATAATGTATATTATATTTAAATATTGTAATTTTATTTTGTTATTAATTATAAATTGCTATATAGTCTACGGGTGAGATGAAATCAAAAAATAAGCACTGCGGCCGTGTTTAACAATTCAGCATATGCTAAATATAGAGTGAAATCAAGAAATAAACACTGCGACAATAACTGAATTATTCTTGATTTCACTCTACATCAACATAACTACACCGACATTTACGTAAATGGTTCAAAACTTCTTAATATACATAAATACATATAAATAAATCGTTTAAAATTATAAAATATAATCATGCATTTTCAATAAATTTAATCAATTAAAAAAAAAAAATAAAATAAAATGTCTCCTACCCGATTATGATAATGTTATTTTTTTTAAGTAAATTTTCTGAAATACATGAATTATCCAATATTTTCCCAAATATTAAAAAAACAAAAATATCTTTCTTATTATATGAACATAAGATGAAGAACCCAGATTATAAATGCGTATGCGAAAAATTATTATTTTTTATAATAAATTTATTTAAATTTTTAATTTTTGACTCTGCAACAAGTTAACTTTTACTCTTGCTTTGAAATTTTAACTTTTTTGTATGAAATGTAAAATGTATTTAAAAAACTAATATATATTTTTTTTTATTTTATTAAATTGTTTATGTTATTTATATTGATTGATTTTGTCAAATATGTATTAACATTTTTGGAGAAATTTTTAAGTTTGATTTAGTTATTTAATTAAATTCAAAGTTATTAAGTTAAAATTTTATAGATATTTAGGATTACTAAATCTATAATTTTACAACAGCATCACCGAAACACAATTATTTTATATTAATCAAATTAAATTTGTAGTTTTCGTTATTTATTTATTAACATCAATTAAATATAATTAATAATATTACTAATATAATAAATATTAATGAGTATTTTGATATTTAATTAGAAAACAAAAAAATATATTTAACACAAAATTTAAAATTTTCTGTATTATTTAGGAGTTTGTATGCGTTTTCTATTGAAAATAAGTATACATTAGAATATTATTTTCAATAATATCCAAAATAGTTATTTATCATCGATTTATTAATTTAAATTTATTAGTTATTGTACGATGTTAAATATTATTAAATATTATTTATAATTTAATTTGTTTTTAATAATATGTAATTATAAACTTAATTGATATGTTATCGATGAATTTATTTTATTTTTTAATTTTTTTTTTCTTTTTGTTAAAATTTATTAATTTTGTTTTTAAAATTTTAATTAGACATAATGAGATGCAATCAAATTAAAATAGGTATTAATTTAAAATTGTATTTGATTAAAATTTATTTGAAGTTATTATAATTAATATTTTTTTATTCATATACATATGTATATATTTACATATTAATATAACTATAGTTATATATTATTTAAAATTATTTTTATGAAGGAACTTAGAAATGAGTAAGAAGATATATGTAGTATGAGTGTAGAGAATATTTAAATATTTACTATGAATTTAGTAGATTATTTTCTTATATTGTATTATTACTTTAGTATTCAAATATTCCCAAATTTTAATTTTTAGGTACAAAAAAGAAAATTGAAATATTTAAAACATTTTAAATTATATTTAATTCAATGTAGAATATGACTTCATCGAAGGATCATTACATTTAAATATAAGATCTTGGATGAATTTTTTAATAGAAAAAAAAACTTTCTAGGATAAATAATGAGTATTAACAGTCAATTAAATTAATGATTAAAATATTAATTTAAATATTTAAAATATGTATGTATATATAAAAAAAAAACACACTTAATTTAAAAAATGTATATAAATTTAGCTTTAAAACCCATTAAATTACAGGACAATGAAATAACATTGAAAAATTTAGAAAAAAATTTATCGAAAAATAAATTAAAAATATATGTATTGAAATGGTAGCACAACCTTGGAGCTCTTCGGTTTAAGTGAGCCAATTGTATCTACCAACCTTATATGGAAATACAAACTTAACAAAAAATAAAAATTAACTGAAGGTTGACAACAAAAAATAATTTTGAAAATTCTCTATTGTTTGTTCAAAATTTAACTATTCAACTATTATTTAATTTAATTTTATTAGTTATGTGGACCATTAGTTTTTATTTATTTTTTAATTTTTAAGGATTTTAAATACTTATATAAAAATTTTTAATGGCCATTTTTTTGTTCGTTCATTATATATATATATATAAATTAATTTTCAATTTGGAATTTTAATTATTTTGTTCATTTAATGGCAGTTTTCATTTAAAAGAAAATAAATTTTGAATTGTTTTATTAGGTGTATTTTTAAGATTTTCTAGTAGATTGTATTTAAGATTAAAAGTGTCAAATATTTTTAATGATGTAAATTTTTCTAAACCAAAAATAGTTGAAATATGGAGGAGTGGTGTTCTTCAAAAAAGGTTTATTAATTTAAATTCAAGTTTTTGAAAATATTTTATTATATTTAATTATACATATATAATTAAAAATTTCCTGTGATTTTCTACGTTTTAATTTGAAGAAGAACATAAAAAACAGAAAAATTCAAAAATAAAATTGATTTTAAAGAAGCTTTGATTTGTTATTGCCAAAATTTTAGCACACATGATATTAGTGAAATAATTAAAATATTATATTATGTTAATAATCAATCAATTTGGTAACTTTTAACAATATATGTATGTACAATACAATTGATATCCGAGAAATATATTAGAAGAGAATATTTTTGTTCCTTTTAAGTTTCAAAAGAACATTATTTACTAATTTATTACTAGGGCTTAGCAATTTAGTTCCCAAAGATCCTTTCCAAAAGGATGTGACCCATATATTATTTTAAAAGTTATTTATGTTTTGTATCTTCTTCTAATTTGTTTCTAGTATTAATTTGAGCAAAATATAACTTTTGTTAATATTTGATGTTTTTAAATATGGAAGCTTATTTTTTTTTTTAAATTAATTTTTAATCGAAATTTTATCCTATTTTTATTTTTCTGTACAATATTATAATTATTATTATTTAAATGGGACTTAAATTTTATTTAAAAAAATATAATATCATGGGTGAGAGCGGTGGCATTTTTTTTGTTTAATAATATTTCCCGTTTAAATTTTATTTTTTGTTTTTATTTACTTTTCATTTATTTATTAATTAATTTAATATTTTTGAATAACGTGAATTTATAATTAAAAAATAATTTATTATGTATGAACATGAGTAAAATTTTTTAACTTAAATGATTTGTTATTTTGTTATTTTTAATGTTAAAACTTATTTGACTTTTTCATGTTAATTTAATTTAAAGAATATTTTTTTAAGATATTTGAATTTATGTTGGACGCCATACATCTGGGTCTTCCATTAAGGTTACATGTTGATCGGTGGTTTGCATTGGTTGTCCTGGCATTCCTTGCATTCCTTCCATACCCGGTTGCATACCACTTGTTGGTGATGCAACAGCTGCCATATCTTCTGGTGTTCCTCTATTTTAATTTTATTTTCATTTTATTTTTGTTATTTTTATTACCAAAGTTATCAATACCCGATTTTTTTTATAGTGTTTTATAGTTTTAAATTGTTTTATTAATTTTATTATAGTATTAATAGTGTTAGAAATTGTAGTAGCAATAGTAATGATAGTAGTTAAGTTATCATATATTGTTAAGCATCAAGGCAGAAAAAAAGAAAAGACAAGACAATTTTGATTTTAGTTCTAATACTAGATTATTTTGATTTTTAATTAAATATATTTCGAGAACCCAAAACGAAAACATAAAACAGATGAAACAACAAAAAAAAAACAAATTATTAACGATTTTCAATTTTATCTTAATAATAAAAACAAAACATAAAAAAAATGTTTTTAACTTTAAAATTTAAATGAACTTTTTAAATCTTTAACAATTGGTTGCCCATTAATTAAATTTTCCTTAATACTATTACAAGTAATTAAAATAATCACATATTTGAAAATCGTTAATAATACATAAAAAATTAATATTTAAAATATAAAATTAATATAAAGATAAAAAAAAAATAACTTACTTTTTTCCTATTGACATCATACCATAAACAACACCAGTCGCAAATATTAAACCACATCCAAATATACTTCCTAAACCAGGACAGAAAATAACTGGTGGAAGAGCAATTCTAAAATAATAATAAAAATATATATATAATAAATATATGTTTGTATATTATATAATTCTGTATTTCCTACATGCAATATACAGCTGCTCGGTTCCACATTGGTCTTTCATCTGCTTTTCGTGCAATTGTTTGAGCATGTTCAAGAAACATACAACAAAATGGTGCTTCTATAGCCATTACTATAAATCCAGCCAATATTTGTAATATACCAGAGATTAAACATGATATACTAAAGAATATTATTGATAAGCAATTCCATAATCCAAATAACATGGCAACTAAAATTTTATAAAGTAAATATTAAAAATAAAATTTAAGTTTATGTATTAACTATATTTCAAATTAATTTTAATTATTGTACATTTTTAATTTATTTTTCTTTTTTAGAGGGACAAATTTTTATTTTTAGTAACTTTTTTAAGTTAATTGAAGTTAATCAAAATTATATTGAATTTCTTAGTAACTTTAGACTTGAAACTAACTTAAAGTAGCGAATTGAATTCATAAAGATTTGTTTACTATCATTCAAGACTTTATTTTGCATCACAATGAGCATTTCGATGATAAAACGAATGGTGAAACGAAAAAAACACTATTTTCAACATTCATACATATTTACATTGAAAAACTACTTTATTCATAATATAATCAATCATAATATAAATATACATTCAATAAACCAATCTGGTATTTATTGCATTTATGAAGAAAATTATAATTTTATAATAATTATAATAGATAATTTGTTTTTTTATTTTAAATTCTTCTTAAAATATCAAATTGTGAAATGATGAAAACCACAAGAAATAATGAAAAGTTTTAAATTACATAGTTATACGAATATTGATTAGAATATGTATTTTAAAAATTTTAAAATCTTGGAATTGAAAATTATGAAATTTAAACTCTTCCGGGTTAAGTACAAAAAAACTTAAAACCTGGGAAATAATAATATTTTTGATGGCATGAACTTTATCAAAAATTGAATTTAAAAATTTATTATAAATAAATTAACTTTTCTGTCGTCTAACTGTCAACAATATGTCAATATTCATTTTTTATTCAAAATTTTTTTTTAAAAACTAAACTTTACTTGCACTTTGTTTCGATAATCTGTTACTTTCACTTACTAAAAAAATAAAATGCATGAACAATAGGAAATAAAACAGTAACCAAAAAATATAATATGACACTATAATGATTCTAAATTCAGATGAAAATAAAAATATATACCTATATTGTATAATGTTGTATGTATATAGATATACATATTAACATAATTTATAATTATATTTATACAATGATTTATTTGATCAACTTTGCTATATTTTAATTTTTCTATCCTAAAAGTTTTCATAAGTACCTATATGTAAAATAATGTAAATGATGAAATTAAAAAATACAGGAATAATAAGCAAAAGTAAGATATGAAAGTGGTGTCCATATATTTTATATATTATAATTTTGCTTATTATTTCTGAATTTTCATTTCCGGGATTATAAAACTCAAGGTTTTTGATTCCGGGATATCGATCACCCTTCTATTGATATAGATTTATTACTATTTTATTTTAAATATTTATTAATTCAGTCATGACATGATTAAGTAGTTTGAAATTTAATATTTCATACCTATAAACATTATTCATATTTTGTATTTGATTGAAATTTCTTTATTGATATTTTTATTGATTTCTTTACTTATTTCGTGACATGTATTTGTAATACAAATATATTAAATTTCGTATAACAAATAGATAGGTACACATCAGAGTAATTATTCATGTTTTTAATTTAGTTACTTAGTTTTTTGTAAAAGTCAGGAAAAAATAACAATTATGGGAGTAGATTTCTTTATCAAATATCCATATATGTACATACATACATATACATAATCATATTCAAATGATTAATAGGAAATACAACTTATTTTGATAAGAACAAAAACAATTTTATTTTATTTTAATTAGTAAAGAATAAAGCTTGTTTCAACAATAATTTATCTAATCTTTTCAATAATTTAACATATATGAAAGCAATTCTCCCTTAATAGACGAATTTTATTAGAAGAAAGGTATGTACATATGTAATTTTCTGTTTGGATTATAGAAATTTAAATTGTTTGGATTTTTTTTAACCAAATTATATAATTTAAATTTTTGAAGCATCATCTCCTAAACCCCTAACAAAAGTTAATTTTATCGAATCAAAAGGATTTGAGTTTTCAAATATGAATTTAAGACCAACTTTTAACATTAAAATTAAAGTATATTAAAAATTTTTGATAGAAAACAAGTATGTATAGGAATGTGATGTGACCAATAAATTTATTTTCATAGATAAAAATTCAGGCATTCAAACATTAAAAAAGTTTGAAAAACAAATTTTTTTTTAATTATATTTTGAACTAAATGAACCACCAGATTTAATTAAAGATAGATTTTAATTTTAGATTAAATTATACTAATTTAGTGTGTGGACAATTTCAAACACCATCGTTGTTAAGCCAACTGTAACATTCAATAAACTCAGAAAAAAAAAATTATTTACTTACATATACATATTCACTTACATTACTCAAAAACTTTTTCTTTTATACAAGAAAGTACATCAATTTAGTTTACATACATTATGTACATCATATATGTAAAAACACGTGGAAACAAAGTAAAAATATGAATAACATTAACATTACAACCCAGTTAAAGTTTTGTTATACATAATATCCTGTTTCGTAACAAATTATTTATGTAATATGTACAATACAATGATTATAAATATGATACATACATAAAACTTGACAAAAAATTGTAACATTGTAATTTAAATGTAAACATTTAAACATTTTTATTTTAAAATATGATGAACATTTTATTTTGGTAAAAAAATAATTTTTTTTCAGTTAAATTATTCAGATAAAAAATTTTATTTAAAAACTTTTAGTTAAAATTGATTCAGACTACGTTTCAAAAAAAAATTCATACATTGTAATAATTATACTATTTAAAATATTGATGCAAGTATAGAATATGATGCACAAAAATGAATTTAATTTTCCAATGTCATATAATATAATATATATATGTATATAAAACCCAAAAAGAAAATAATCTTCTTTTACATAATGAAATACTTAATGATTCTTTCAAAGGTCATTATCTTTTTGTTTCTTATCAATTTTATAACAATGATGGTCAATTGCAGTCTTTAAAAAAAAGTTATCGATTCATTATAAGTCTAAGGCATACATTAAAGGACATAAAATTATTAAAACTGAAAAAGTTTTTCATTCAATAATAATTTTCTATTCGGATTATTTCTAAAATCTTTGTTTTAATATAGTAAAGTTTATAGATTTTAGGCAGATGTTTAAATATTATTTCAAATATGATCAAACAAAATGAACAATTATATTTATTTTTTCTACTAAATATTTGATAAAATTTACAAGCTATTGTTGTATAACATATTTAACCAGCTAAAGTTAGAAAATAAAATAAATATGAATTAATTTAATATTTTTCTTTAAGTATCACAATTTATATAAAAAAAGAAAAGGATTTCATTATTTCAATAGATACTTCCCTTTCCTGATAAAAAAAAGTATATATACACTATATTATATATGCATATATATTATACATAAAATCAACCCTGTATCTATTTAATAATTTTCTCTCTTTATGTAAGTATATAACGTTCATTCATATTATTGTCTATATAGATTAAGATATATATCTAAAAGATATATAAAGATATCCACGAAAATGTTGATTAGTGGTGTGGTGACGTGTGGTGTTTTTTTTTTTCAAAATTAATTTTTCTTTATAGATGAAAACATAAAGATCGATTCGAGTTTTTCTTTCTTTTTTTTTTCTTTATTGACATCTTATAATTTTTAATTTTAGAAAATCAATTTTTTAAGGGTTTTTCTTTTAATATAAATTATTTCCATTATTTACAATAATATTGAAGATTCTTAGATAACACATACATTACATTATCAATATTGGTATACTTACAGAAAGCAGCAACAATTCCAAGAACTCTTACACCATATTTAAGATACCATGGTGTTCCATCAGGAGGTGCTGTTTCATCACTTGGTCTAGCCATAAGACTAGTAAATTTTTCTGCAAACCCAGCCTTGAAAATAATATAAAACAATTCAATAATATTAATCTTTTTTTAAACAATATTTTTTTGTATTAATTAAAATATGTTCATAAATAAACACAAATATATTAAAATTCGTAATCATAAAAAGGCACACAGAGGTTTTTTCTTTAATGCCGAAAAAATCTTTTAATTACCATAATTTTTATCCTTGTTTATTGACTTAATATAGTTTAAACCTAATAACTAATTCTGTATGAATATTATAGAAAGAATAATAATTATTTTGATAAATTTTAATGTAATTTACAACACTTCTACAAATATAAATGAAAATAAACGTCGAATAAACTTCCTAGCTTCTTCACTTATCTTTCAGTTTTTAATAATTTTTTCCTACAATTGAAACATAATCAATTGACAACGATTAGAGTCTACACAGAAAATATTTGTTCATGCGCATGAAAGAGAAGGAGTTCTATTCTTCTTATCTAGTAATGTCAAATTTTATATTTGTTATGTTGGCAAAAATTAAACCACGTGCACACATGCGAAATTTATATAATAGACTTAAGTTTATAAAATGAGTGTAATATGACATTAGGCCTGATGACTAGCTGTACCTGGCTGTACTTAAGTTAATTCTAGACGAACACTACCTTTACAACTCCTGAACCTGATTTTCATTTTGATTGATTTTATAATTTATTAGAAGATGTCAATAAAACATCTGTGAGGTATAAAAATCGACCAAAATTTTTAATGTAAAATGTTATTTATTTATTTATTTATTTTAAGGCCAACTTTATAGGTCCTTTTCCCTTTCGAAATGTGGGACTTTTTATTAAGTTGTATTAATTATTTGGTATATATTTTTGTATATTACATATTTATATTATTTTTTTTTATTAGTTATATTCAACGAATTAGAATTAAATGGAAGTGGCTATCCCATACAAAAATACAAACATTTTGTCCATATTTTTTTAGTACTTCTCTTTCTGTTTGGTTTGTTTGGGTTTCCAATTGTCAAAAAAAAAATTTTTTCAGTGTTAGGCCAATATAGTTTTTTTAAGTAGAAAATTAGTAAAATCTTTGAGTATGAATAAAATAAAAGGTATCAAAATATAATCTTAATAAAAATAACAATGTTTTTTCAATTTAAACTTTCTTTTACTTTATTACCGTATTCTATTATTACACAGAAAAGTATTGCTGTTAAATTATTTGAAAAAAAAAAATCATTCATGTTTCTGAAATATTGAAAATGTAGCAGTAGTGTGTAATATATGGATATATGAAATTTTCAAAAAGTACGAACACTAGCAATAAAGTAGGCAAAAATAAAATTTGTTATTGTCAAATAAATATTAAAAAAAGTCAATAAAATTTTTGATTTTTATTATAAATTGTTAAAAAATTACAAATTTTAAGGAAAAATGGAACGTAAAAAGAAGATTTGTATCATTCCAGGCTGTAAGTCTCATTTGGAAAAAGAAAATTACGTGTCTTTACATATGTAAGTATTATATTTTACATCTTTTGAATTTTTAAAAACTTCTAAACAAAACAGTGTAGTATTAGGATAATTTAAATATCCGGACAAAGAAATTTTTTTTTTGAATATCATTTTAAATATTTATTTTGAATATATTGGATTATATATATATTTGAATATATTGGATATAATTTTAAAAAAAAGTATATATATGTTTGTAGTTTCCCAAAAGACGATGGTTTGAAACAACGATGGATTGAACGAATTCAAACTGCAAAATGGATACCAAATTTAAAAAAGCATAGTAAAATATGCTCTAACCATTTTGCAGTAAAAACAAGGAATGAATCTGAAACAGACCCTATAAATCTAGCGTATGATACGATAATGACAGAGGAGCCGATGGTAAGTATATTATTGAAATTTGTAAATATAATGAAGTTAACAAAAATTATTAAATATATTTCAGCTAATTGTTAATGAATCTGAAACAGACCCTATAAATCTAGCGTATGATACGATAATGACAGAGGAGCCGATGGTAAGTATATTATTGAAATTTGTAAATATAATGAAGTTAACAAAAATTATTAAATATATTTCATCTAATTGTTAATGAATCTGAAACAGACCCTATAAATCTAGCGTATGATACGATAATGACAGAGGAGCCGATGGTAAGTATATTATTGAAATTTGTAAATATAATGAAAAATTATTAAATAAAAAACAACATTATTAATTCAACTTGTGGAATAGGCCTCTTGGGGAAACCACTTTAAAAAAAACGCTCCTATTTCTTTACCTCAATGGTGGTGTGGAAAAAAGAAAATGTTTTGATACAAATATATTAATAACATATTATTTACATATTTATAAGTATAGGATAGACAATCGGCAATAATAAGTTTATATAATTTTATATAATAAATATCAAATATGTAAAAAATTTTATAATCAATCTATTGAAAAAACTTATAGAAAAGAATTTAAAATCTAAAAAAAAGAATAAATATTTTAAAATTCAAAACTAGAAAGCGCAGTATTTCTCATATTTTTTTCATATATGTATTAATAATAAATTTTGATTAATTTATCCATTATTGTTAGATATTTTTACTCATCATATTTTTAAAAAAAATTTAAGTCAAAATACATACAAATTGAGGCATATTAAATTCAGAGCACTATCCTGTTTATTTATCAAAATAATTTTCATTAAAAAGAGAGAAAATATATTGAACGAATATATTCGTCTATTTCTGTTTTTTGACAATCGGAAATACCAAAGAAAGAGAGGAATATACCCAAAACATTGGACACTTTTTTGTATGGATAGCCACTTCCATTTAATTCTAATTCGTTGGTTATATTATATCTTTATTAATTATTAAATTATATTTGAACCGATGTGGTTGTATTGAAAATTACTTTTTTCAGTAATTTTCACCATTTGAAAAATTTTTCGGTTCTCACGGGGTTTGAACCCGTGCTCCTTCGGTCGTTACATTACTAGACTCGAGTGTTTTACCACTCGGCTACCGAGGCCACAAAAAATGTTATTTTTATAAAATAAATTTATGTAATCATAAATTTTTTAAATTTAGCATAATTTTACTTTTAATTAAAAGAGTAAATAAATAAAAATAATTTAGGACGCAAAATTTAAGTTACCAAGAATACATATGTCAAAATCAAGCTATTTCGAAGCAGAATTTAATAATTTTATCAAAATAAAAAAACCTATTGATGTGTTTCAAAAAAATATCACGAAAAAAACATATGTTTTTAAAATAAAAATTCATGATAAGTTAATTTTGGTTGTACAGTGTACACACAGTACAAATACTGATTTGATTTAATTTCAAGAATGCTTGCTGAAATTCCGTTTAATTCTAATTCTTTTTGAATTTGTAATATTATATGACCGTTTCTCTTCGCCTTCAGCAAATCCTCCTTCCTTTCCTTCCAAATTTAAATAAAAGTTCTGAGTTCCTCATTGTTCCATTTTTTTTTTCCTATCAGTCATCTGAGTAATAAAAAATCTAAAAAATATTTTATTTTAAAAATAAAAATAGAACATATCATATAACAAAAAATTGACATATGCCTTTTTTATTGTAGGGTTGTTCAAAATTTTTCGCTATAATCGAACAAATTAAAGAAATTCTGAATGGCAACCCTATAATTTAACATGTTTTCCCGGAAAACATGTTAATACTTTGACATTCATTTTCATACAAAATTTCTAGTTTAAACACCTTGCATAACTAGTTATCGCTAATAACATGTTATAGAGCGTAGTCTGAACAAGGTATAAGCATCAAAATGGTTGTACAACAGCTCAACAGCTGTACCCATACACGAATTTGAAAAGTTATAAAACTAATTTTACGACAGTACAACTATCTGGATCGTCTATACGCAGCTTTATTTATTTCTAATATGTTGCATTCGTTACCCAATCGTTTCGTTGTTGTAAACGTAATGATCAATATTTGTTCGTTGATCAAGATGGTTGAATTAGAGGGGTTTGGGTATATAACGTTACTTAACCTTTTCATCTCGTTTTTTAAACTGTTGAAGTAAAGTAATGTTTTTATATTTAAAATTCGAAATTTTAAGACGAGCTTTTTATTTAATTTTTTTCCATATTGATTGTTATGTCAACCCCCGGCCCCGACTTTTGCGAGATTTACAAAAGCAATTATTTTTAATGTGTGTAAATAGTGCCGACTTATGACTCTATACAAAAGTATGTAAGAGGGTACCTGCTAATGAGAAAATTATGCTGTAAGACTAGAAAAATGAGGAAAAGAGGAAATAGTTTTTCATGAACTCTGCGTTTGACCAACATAAAGAACAAGAAAGACAAGGAGAATCCTGCAAGAGTACTACTGTGAGAATTTCTTAGAATTAAGATAAAAGTATCGGCTTCTTGAAATTCATTTTATGAAAGTTATTAGCTGGCTCAATGGCGGAGTCTTGTGATTACCAGAATTGAAATCGTTGAGGGATACAACTGCTCTTGAGTCCTATTTAAGTATAGATATCACTTTTACACTCATTGCAATAAAACATGTTTGCTTGCGAGAAATTACAATTTTTCGACTAAAAATTCTACATTAATATTACAGATTTATTACATAAAAAATGAATCAAGCTCTACAAAATAAAAAATAAACAATTTTACAAAATATTTCGACAATTAAAAAAAAATAACTACTTATTAATTTGATTCAAGAGAATCATTCAAAAAACTCATATCACAAAAGTCAGAATCATTTAATGGTAGAGGAGGTAATATGAGAATTTTATCTTGATCTTCATCTAATAATATATTTTCAATACATGATAAATTTAGATCTTGAAATAAATCACTAGGAGGTGCTGGGAGTTCAACTTTTTCAAGGTTTAAACACGGAAGTATTGAAATTTCTTCTGGACATTTTATTTCTTCCAAATTGAAATCCTTAAATATATCTATATTCTCTCCCCCAAACTCGTAAAATTGTATCCAATCTAATTCTTTTTTTGTAATTGGTTTGGTTCTAGGCTTATCAGCTTCAATTATTTTATCAAAAATGTTCATGTTCTTAAAATCTTCTTCTAGCCATTTTTGTTCTAGGCCTGCAGTAGTTAAATACATTATTATAAATAATTTGGAATAAACTTTTTGTTTTATATCTACATATATACTACCTACTTTTGTCATTGCTTTTAAAATTATTATTAAAACCATCAAAATCATTTTGGGAAATTTTTGATGTTTCTACTAATTTTGGTTTTGACTGTATAAGTTCTCTTTTCTTTTGTTCTATGTCTCCTCCATTTGCACCAAATTTTTTTCCCAATTGGTTGTGAATAATGTTATTCAAATTTCCTAGCGGTTGTTTTGTTCGATTTCTTGATAAATTATTCTTTAAATTGATTCCATTTTGCACTACTTTTACAAATTTAATAGCGTTCATTAAATTAAGAAAAAAAAACTTAAAATTTTACTTACTTATTCCAACATTTTCATTACCAATAGTGGCCATTGATGTTTGCTTTCGAAAACTCATTTATTTTTTGGTAAATACAACGAATTAGAAATTCGTTGGGTAAATAATTATAATGTAATTAGATTTTCAAAAATATAACTTTTTTTTAACCTACTACAATCCAGTTAATATTTTTTTTTAAATTACCCGCTAACAATACCGGATTTTTTTTTTATTTAAATTATTATTGATCTCAATTTTTATATACAATTTCTATTGTGAGTATTTTGACATTTGTTATATATTTAGTATTGCCGAGAACTTATAATTGATGGCTTCAAATTAATGACACAAAAATTTAAGAGATGGCGTGGCAGTTTCGTTCATGAATTAATTTACGGAGCCCCACCTTTGTAAAAATTTTAAGTATGTCATGATAATTTACTTGTCTCTTTTTTATAAACGCATTTCTGTATCTTTCATCTCGCTTTAATCAGCTTATTTATTTACTTTTAGTAATGGCAGCCATTAGCTTAAACGCAATAAGTTTTTCAACAATTTTAAAGTAGTGATATTACAATAATTTAATCGTTTTAATGTGAATATTCTAGAATATAATTACAAATCTAGAACTTAAGTTTATGTTAAAGTTAAAATACACCATTTAGAGGATCTAAAATTGCTAATTTAAGGAAGTATATCCACTTGTGAAAAAATGTAAGGAAGTCCATTATGGAAATTTCTCAATTATGGCTGAGGCTTGATCTCACAATTTTAGTGAAATAAAAATAAAAATTTATAATTTTTTTTATTTGTTTATTGTATTTAATTATTATAAATATTAAAGTTAAAGAAAATTTAATATCAATTGTTTCTAATTTAATCATGATTTTTAGAAAAAAATACGCAACAAAGAAATAAAATAGCAAAAAAATAAAATACCACAAAAAGAAAAACCGAAAATAGTATTGACAAAAAGAAAAAAAGAGGAAGATATTTTTAAAAGTGGAAATTAAAGATGAGTTCAAGTCTCATATCTCCAACTTCTCCAGTTAAGACATTAACAAGGTCTAACACCTCAACGTCAACGACTACAGTACAACTTCAACTTCGAAGGTCTATTAGTGTTGAGAATGAAAATGGTGCGGCAACTTTATCACTGTTAGCTGCATTAGTGAAAAATTCGAAATGTGCTGCAGTTAAACAAGAAGGATTAGGAGAACGAGATACTGTAAAATTATCTTCCAGTTTAAATTCTAGTAGCTCAAATACGGAAAAAGATTGCACTAAAAATCCTATTAGCCAACAGCAAATAGAGACGTTAGTATTGTCAACGACTTCGCAGTCTTCTTTAACGGCCGTACCAACAACAACCACAACAACAACAATTATTAATAGCAATACTAATAGTAATATAAAATCATCCTCGATATCCCAGAATTTACATCATCAAATTCCGTCCGATATTTTAGATGATTTAGCAAGTCGTTTTATAATTAACACTCCAGTTGATGAACGTCAAAATTTAATCCGAATTTGTTTTCAAATTGAATTGGCGCATTGGTTTTATTTGGATTTCTTTTGTGGAAATGAAGAAAAAAAATTAATACCATGTGGATTGAAGCAATTTGCTTTACATCTATTTCAGGTATATTAACTTATATTAAATTAGTATTTCAATTATATTTACGTTAGTGTTTAGCGTTTCAATTATATTTACGTTAGTGTTAGCGTTAGTGTTAGCGTTACGTTAGTGTATGCATTTGATATTTCCATTACAATGAAAAATATATTTTAATAAATTTATATGTCTAATTTTGGAACGGTCAATTTCTTTTATTTATATGTAAAAATAATTATTTTTTTTTAGCATATTCCGTTTTTACGAAACAATTTATCTGGAATTGATAAGATATTAGAAGACTGGAAAGAGTACAAATTATCAGTACCAACATATGGTGCCATATTGGTATCTGAAGATCTCAAAAATGTTTTGTTAGTGCAGTCGTATTGGGCAAAGAGTTCATGGGGATTTCCAAAGGGTAAAATTAACGAACATGAAGATCCTGTTCATTGTGCAACCAGAGAGGTAAGACTGAAGTATTTGTTTTCCTATATTTTCATATATAGTTTAAAAGAAATTCTATTTCGATAGCTTTAATTTATACTAAAAAGAAATGAAAAATAAAAACTAATAAAAAAATATCTTTTTACAGGTATATGAAGAAACCGGTTTCGATATAACAAATATGATAATACCCGATCATTATATTGAGTGTGTTATAAATTATCAATATACACGTTTATATATAATTAGAAATGTTTCTATTAGTACAACATTTTTACCCAGAACTCGAAAGGAAATTAAATGTTGTGAATGGTTTCCATTAGATTCATTACCCACAACCAAAAATGATCCAAATTGCAAATCGCAATTGGGGATTAATGCAAACTCATTTTTTATGATAATTCCATTTATGAAACGTTTAAAAAAATGGATTAATGACAATCGATCTGGAATCGAAAGAAAATATTCATCATCATCTCCAATAACAACATTCAATAATAATAATGGTTGTGGAAATTATTATGGAAACAACTCAAGTGGAAATTATAATTACATTAGTAATAATAATGCTCTTGTTAAACAGCATTCATCAGCTAAGAAAATTAATTTAGATACCAAGAAAATTGGAAATTGTCCCAGTAATAATATAAATAATAGTAATCAATTAAAAGGAACAGTTAGTAGTAATAATAATATTAATAATATTATTAATAATAATACAAATAATAATATGAATAATATCAATAATATGAATAATATAAATAATAATAATAATGCGAATAATAATAATAATAATAATAAAGATAATAATAATAATATTAATAACATTAGTAATAATAATATTAATAATAATAGTAATAATAATAATAATAATAATAATAATAATAATAATAATAATAATAATAATAATAATAATAATAATAATATTAATAATAATATTAATAATATTAATAATAATAATATTAATAATAGTAATAATAATATTAATAATAACAATAAAAATAAAAGACAACGTCATAAATCTATGGGTGATATTGATGGTATTAAATTAAAATTAAATTTTATAAAAAATAATAGTAGCACCAATGGTAATAATGTTAATCGTTCACAACAACAACAATTAAATGGACATGATAATAATAAACTCCATAATAATAGTTCACCAAAAAATAATTGGTAAATAAATTTTTCATTTAATTAAAAAAATTCCCCTAACTAGACATATTTTTTTTTCTCAAATATTTAAATTTATATAATACTAATTTTATTTGATTTAAATTTATTTTGATTTTATTAATTTTTACAGCAATAATAAAGATAACGATGAAAATAAATGTTTTTTCGAAGATAACTCCAACTATTCTTCAGCTAAACACGTTAACTCTAAGAGGCAATTGTTTTCTTGTATTAGCACTGATGGAATTACTAATGGAAGTACTAATAACGATAAGATTTCAAGCAATAATTATATCAACAATAGTATAAATGGAATAAAAAAAGAAAAAGAAAAAAATTCGCAAAATTTCAATAAAAATAGTAACAACAATAATAATAATAAAAATGGTGGAAATAATAATAGTAATACTAATAATAACAATAATAATAATAGTAATAATAGTAATATAAATGGTAGTAATAATAATAATAATAATGTTCGATCAAGAACAAAATCATTAGGACAACATAATAATAATAATATACAATCAACAAATTGTAGCAATGGCGTGCAACGAAAAAATTCTAATGAAAATAAGGATGGAAGTAATATGAGAAAGAAATCTCATAATTTGCAACAGCAACAACAACAACAACAAACGCAACAACAAGAACAACAAAATGAACAAAAAACTCGTGGTCAAATATTACAAAAACAACAAGACCACAAAGAAGTTGTTATCAAAAACAATAATAATTCTATTATTAATAAACCAATTAATCATCATAATTTTCTTATTAATAGTTGTACCACTCAACAAAGACAATTTATGAAATTAAAACAACAACATGAACAATTAAAAGCTGAACAAGAAAAAAATCAAATGAATTCACAACATATTGTTACTGATAATATAAAATTCAATCCAAATTTTGATTCATGGACCAATTTTTCATTTACGAAAAATTTTATTGCTAATGTTTTTTGTTGAATAAGTAAGGTAGAAGTAATAATAATAATAAAAACAATAATTCAAATCGATAACAACAATAGCAACAACAAACAAACAAAAACAATTTTACTATTGATTTATATGCAAAATATATGAAGTAATTTTTTTCTATTTATAAAGGTTTAATAAATAAAATAACATCCTTTTTACAAATTTAAATCTCTTGTTAAACAAATGAAAAACAAACTCCTAATAACAAAACTTTATTCAAATGTAAATCCATTTTAGATCAAAAATGTTTTAAAGCTTTCTTTAAGAGAATATATATAAATATAAAACAAAACAAAAAAGTATTAAGTAAATAGTTAAGACAATAATTGCAATGATTTTTAGATATTTTTCATATTATTTCTTTGATTATTAAAACTCTCATAAATATTTACATTTACTTATTTAGTGCTTAATTTTTATGTAATAAATTTTTGTGAATGAATATTTGTAATGTTTTTTTTTTATTTAAATTTTACAAATATATTTCTTTAAAATTAATTTTTGGCAATTATGTCTACGAAATAAAAAATATATTGGGAGTAAAATAATAAATAAAAATGTAAATAAATTCAATTTTTACAAAAAAAAATAGAAAAATACTAAAAAGTATAGTATGTTTATATAGCTATATGCTTGAAAGAGAAAAAATTACTTCATAATTTTACAAATAAATAAAGAAAATGTTTAATAATTTTATTAAAAATAATATCTTAATAATAGAAGCTTTAAAATCTTAACTTTAAAATTTTTTTTTCTTTAGTTTATTTTTTAAAATTTTAAATTATATATATATATATATATACATATAATTAACAATGTATTTGTATTAAATATTAATATAACATTTTTAAAATGAGATAGAAAGAAGAGAAACATTATTGTGTGCATACTATGCATTATAAAGCTGTGTATATTAAGATTTAAAAAAAAAAAAAATGTTCATTCAATTTTAATTATATATAATACAGAAGAAATATGTTTGTATTTACTGTTTACAAACCCAAAAACAAATTTTAATTTTTTTTTATTAATAAATAAAATTAACAAATGTTAAAATTTAAATAGCTTTACATGTACATACATTTTAAATATGTCCTGTTCTTGAGTTGGTAAAAAAATATTTTTGATTTATTTACATAAAGATATTACATAGAAGCTTATAATTCAATAATTCAATAATTTGACAACAAAAGTTCGTTTGTTACTGCTTTTGTTTTTTTTTTTAATTTATTAAAATTATTTGAATTGGTTTTTTTTATATAAAAATATTTCTCATTAAAAAGTAACATAGAACAGAACTTTAAAAATTTTAAACAAAATTATTTTATTAAAATTGCTTATCAAAGAAAAATATATGTTTCATCAATTTATACAATTTCGTTCACAAGAGATGATACACTATTGTCGTATCACTTATACAGACTTTTGTTGTAGAACCATTGAGTTGTAATACTTTTAACAGTTATGTATATAAAGTAATTCGGACAAAATTTCAATTGTTTTGATTTTATAAATTTTTAAATTACTAATAATTTCACACATTTTTTCTATTTATAAAGTTTATATGGATCAAATCTTAAATTTGATTTTTACTTTCAAGTTCATAAATTAATTAATGTTGAATAAATTGCTGACCCAAGAAAAGGCATATTTTTAAGCATGTATATTATTAAATTATAAATGTATGTATTAATATATGTAAAAAAAAATTTAAATTTTTCAAAATATGAAAAACCAAAAAAAAAAAAACAATCACAGAAAAACTGAAGAGCTAAGTTATGTTATATAAATTTATATATTAAATAGACTACTGTATATTTTTGAATTTTGGTATATTTTTAACAATTTTTTTTTTTTTTATATATTTAATAATATATATATATATATATATATATAATATGAATGTATGGAAATAGACATTGATTATAGAAATTGTTATATTTTCTTAAATTCATAAATTTGGAAAAAATTTTGATAAGTAAATATTATTTTAAAAATTTTTATGGTTTTTGTTTTTAACGAATAAAATAAAACTACAATCAAACTGTAAAAAAAATATTAATTTTATAAAATCTATTTGTAAATTTTACTACAAATTTTTTTCTTTGTAATGTCATTGAATATTGACTCTACATATATAAGCGTTTTTGTTTTTAAATAAGAAATATTTAAGTATATTTTGAATATAAATGCAATATTTTGATTTTATTTCTGATTAAAGAATTTTCGAGCTCGAACAAAGAAAATGAATACAGAAAAAAAATAAATTGAAAATTTGTCCAGTAAATTATATATACAATATATTATATTATATGTAATAATTATATATTAATATTAGAAAGATAGAGAAATTTACTGAAAAATAGATATTGTAAAACAACTAGAAAACAATGATATAGTTCCACGATATTTGAATTACAACTATTCGTCTACATATACGTATATTTCACAAACTCTGTATTCTTAATATTATAAAATGTATTTAAAAACAAATCAAAAACCATTATTCCATGATTTATTTTAATTTAAATCTTATCTCATTTAGTTTTAATGTACTACAACTGTAATAATTTAATAATACAAAGAAATTGATATATACGATTTTGAAAAAGAAAAAAAAAAAACAAAAAAAGCATGAATATAAAAAAAACTTGTGATAAATTTCTGAATGCAATTATCATTTACTTCATTTTATTTTACTTTTTTTTTCTGTTTTTTTTTTTAGATTTTAATTTTTTAAAAATAAAATCAACAAATTTTAAGTTTTATTAAGTTATTTCAATATAAACAATAACTCTTTTATATATATATTTGTTCAAAAGAAAACAATTAACACAGTTTTGTATAGTTTTGTGCACAACAACATGTTAAATTAAAATTAAAATGATAAAAGAAGAATAAAAAAAAAATGAATAAAAAATGTTTATTTAAATAAATACATATTAAAATATTTTTTTTTATTAATGCTTTTTTGGTATTTTTGATCTAAAATGGATAGAATAATAATAAAAAAAAATCAATTAAATTAAAACAAACTTTACAATAAAATATAAATTAAAACGAAATGAAAATGCCCTTGTCGAAATATTGATACGTTTAAAATCTTTAATTTTTGTTAATGTTCAATGTTCGTATAAGTAAAATAAATTATTTAAAAATAAGTAAGGTAACGTTAAAGTAGAAAAATATGTAAATCGCAAAAAAAAAAAAAAAATACAGAAGAAGATGAAAATCTAAATAACTTCTTCAATTTTGCTGTTTTTTTTTTTTTAATTCAAAAAGTTTTAAAAGTTGACAAAAGAAAAGTAGTTGTTGTCACAATTAAATTGGAAAAACAAAAATGCGATATACGAGTTATCACACATAAATAAAAGGGCTTTAAAAATCTCATTTCAAAATTAAGGGAAAAATATTGTATGCTGTTTTTATTAAATATATCAAACGGATAAAAAAAACACGCATTTATTTCTCGAAAGGAAAATAAATTTTAAACTCAAATTTTCTTTTCAAATAATTAATCATATTTTTATTTTTTTTTTCACAAGGCTTTAAACATTTTTTATTTTTATTTTAGTTTAGTATTTGTCATATTATTTTTTTTTCTTTTAATACTTTTAATTGTTTTAAAGTCAATACTGATTGATACAAAAATTTAATTTAATTTTTTTAAACGAAAGAAAAAAAAAACAATTTAATCATTTGCAAGCATTTGATTTTTATTTTTATATGTAAGTACATACATACTTTTTTTTCCTTTTAGTTTTGCAATAAAAACTAGTAAAAAAAAGTATCGAAATGTAAAATTTTTATTTTCATTAATATTATTTTTTAATCTATAATTATGTACTCAATGAATTTTTATATTTCAATTTAGTTATTTTCAAATTTTTAATTCTTAATTTTATAAGCTTAAATCATTGATTAAGAATAATCAATATTTAATCTGTGCTTAACACCATTTTTCTGAAAACTAATAAAAAAATTTTGAAATTCTTTCTTTTTTTTAAAAATTAATATTTTTGCAAACAAAAATTTCAAAAAAATAATTACATATTTGAATATTCAAGAAATTTATACAATATGAATTATTTTTTTTTTTTTATAATTTCAATTTTAACTCTGTAATACTTTTTAATTTCAAAACAAAATATTTAAATGGATTGGCATAAAACACTAACGAAGAAAAAAAAATTGTCAACAATTTCAAAAATGCCTATTATTAAAATTCCTACACTACAAATAAATATTTTTTTATATTTAATTGTAACTTCTTTCTTTTTAAATGAAAGTTTTTAAGTTTATGGGTTAAAATTTAAAAATTTCATTTAAAATTAAAATAGTTTTAATTAAAGGTAGAAAAATAATTCTTAACATTTTTAGTTAACAATTATTGAGATTTTTTTTATTTATTGAGTTATTTTAATAATTAAAAAATTTCATATTAAATTAAAAATAAATCCAATTTGCTTATTTATGTGATGTTATATTAAATAAAAGACACATTTCCTTTCACTAATATATTTTAAAATCGGTCGCAAAGTATTGGTGAAGGAAATATCTTTCTTTCGAAATATTAAAATTTTGTAAAATAAAAAATATCAGTGAAAGTAAAATGAATATTCTTTATTTACTATATCAATTTAATTTTGGAGTTTGTAATTATTAATTTTACATTAAAATTTAAAAATTAATCAATATTTTATTTTGGTTTAATAGGCATTTTTATATAACGAAATGATAATAATTGAACAAACTGCGATTTTGTTTGCAATGTATATCTTAAAACAACAAATTAAATACAATTTTGATCAACAATTGTACTCTGAAATTGTGCGTTTTTTAAATTTACTTTCTTTCTCGAATTATTATAAAAAAAAAACATTTGACTTTTAATTTAATTTTTTTATTATGTTTTTTAGCATTTTATAAATTAAGACAAAAAAAAAACACAAAACGCAAAACAAAAGAAATGAGATTAAAAATTATTTTTCAAAATTATTTAATTGGCATAATAAAAATAATAAAAATATTGTGTAATTGTATAAAAAAAAAGTAATTTTGTTAACCATTTTTCATTTTGCAAAAAAAAACCAATTTTGAAATACCCTTTCATTAGTGAAAGAAAACATTTTATTAAAAAAAGAGTAAATTGAAGAAAAATTTGATGTACAAAATGGAATTTTATATTTTAAAAAAATTATTATTACAGTAAAAAAAATCAATAATTGAAACATTGCCTTGTATATTGTTATTTACAGTATACAAAGCAATGATTGAAATATAAATTTCCATTTTTGAATAAATTGAAAATGAAAAAAATTAATTTGATAAATGGATATATATTTGTAATACAATAAAAGCATGTATTTGTGAATAAAGTAAAAAATTATGAGACGGAGAAAAATTTTTGAATTAAATTTTAAAGGTTTTTCTATTGTTTCTGCATTTTTGGAAAAAATAAGGAAATTTCATTTTTGTTTTTATTTACTACATATAAATATATTGCCATCATCGTTAGTAACTAATTTTAGCAAGAGATAAAAATAAATAGCTAATGTAGTTAGTAGAATATTAAATATACAAATTCAAATACTACAAGAAAGTAGAACCACCAATCAATATTCCCAAAATTCTAGTGTTCATTCTTCTCCGATATTATAAATAATAGATTGACGTATCTATAGTATATGCGAAAATATTCAAATATCCTACGTATTTGTCTTCTTATTTTTCATCAAGATATCTACAATCTACATTACATCATGTATGTATTTTCAAATATCTGGAAGTTATTTTTTTACTTTATATTTGATAATTAATAATTTATATTTATTGTATGAATCAACCGATAATAAATAACTATAGGTTTTGTAATATCTATTATGATATGAACTCTAAATAAAGTCGAGATAAGCAAAATAATGAATGTGATAAGATTATAAATACATACATATATTAATTTTTGAAAATTTAATTAATTGATTTTCGATGTTATTAATGTGCTAGTAGTGAATAAAACAAAATCTATTAAAAACATTTTTCTAAAATCCTATAATAAAAATAATAAAATGGTTACTCATGGAGATTTAGAAGATGCAGTTTTATTTGAGGACGATTTACATTACACATCTAAGTTTAAGGAGCAAATGAATTATTTTAGGACATCAAATAAGGTATGTATAAATAAAATTAAATAATTTCAAATCACACATTAAAATTTTTTTAATTTTTAATTTGCATACATATTATGTACATTATGTACATAAACATACATAAATTATAAAGTTTACTGATATTGCTATAATAGCTATAGATGGGAAATCGTTTGTAGCTCATAAAGTGGTTTTAGCATCTTCATCTACATATTTTCGTCAAAAATTTGAAGGTATGTAAATTGAATAATTATAATAATGGAAAAAATTATTATTTTTTTTAAATTTAATTATATTTAAGATAATGCAAATGAAAAAACTCTACCAGAAAGAATTAATTCCAGTTCCTTGAAATTAATTTTAGAATTTATTTACAATAGAAAAATTTATATTACAAATGAAAATGCTTGCGATATTCATAAAGCGGCAAGTCGATATCAATTTTTAGATTTAGCTCATAAAACTTTGAAGAAAATGATAAATAACATATTACCAGAAACAAGCTTACAATATTGGCGTTATTCATGTACGCAATTTAATTAAATATGTATGATAATATGTACATACATATATTTTTTGTAGTTGATTGCTTTGTTATATATGTACATATTTTATTTATTTTTATATTTACTTACTGTGTATGTAGGTGAACAAAATATTGAAAATCTAAAACAATGCTGTTTAGAATTTATAAGAGCTGATACTGAAATATTTTTGGAAAATCATATTAATGATTTTTTTTATGAAGAGGTGAATATATTGTACATAATACATAATATTATTAATTTTAACATATCCGATGGATTAAAATTTTTTTTATATTATTCTTTTTTAGATTTATCAAATTTGTTCAATGAAAAATTTGTCCTGTCCTGTTGATGTACTTTATCACTATGTAATTGATATATGGATAAAAAATGATTTTGTAAATCGTAAAAAATATTTGAGACAATTACTTTCGTTATTCGATATAAATTTTTTGCCGCATCATTTTGTTGAAGATGAAATTTTATATGATAATTTACTTATAGAAAGTGATGATTTTCAAAAATGGAAATCTGGTTATAAACCACTGACATCAAAATATAGGCAATGAATTTTAAATAAAAATGTGTAGAAAAAAATTGTACATATTCTCTTTTTGTTATTTATTCACAAAATTCATTTAAGAGATTAATACCCTTATCATGATTCTCGAATCGAATATGAGTCGAAGCGAATATGCTAGTCGAACGTTCGCGTAAATGTGATCACGATTCGCGAATAAATTTATTCGCTGTGGAAAAGTCGTTGTTAACACTTGAAAATTAAATATTTTGACAAGTATATTTAAGATTAATAAAAAACTTTCAGTTGAATAAAACTGCATTATTTTATATTTTAAATTCAGTGAAACATAAATCGAAGCCATAAATTAGAACAAATGGAATATATTACCAATAGTAACATTAGTCTGTGCAATACGATGAAGGAAATTATCACTAGCAATAATTCAGAGTTTCGATTGTTTCGGATATATTTACTGCTATTTTTCATTTTAGGTTTCTTCCAGTGTATTTGAATTTGTAACAACACTTAGAACGGCTCTCTAGATTAATTTGGATTCTCTGGATTTTGTTCTTTGCTCAACAGAACATCGACAGCTTGTTTCTACGCCTGTTGTTTTTATATATATTTTTTTTTTGCAATATCTGTAATCATATTATTATCAACACGCAGTACATAGACGAATAAACAAATAAATAATGATTTATTCCACTATTTGAATTCGAAGTTTTGAAGATCATAATACATTTAATTCGGTTGCAAATCGATTCCAAAACTCTTTTAATGCACTTTTATTCCAATTTGCTGTTCCCACAAGCCTAATCATTATTCTCTCAATTGCACCAGCTTATCAAACTTTTTGTTTATAGCTGCAAATAATATCATATTATTATATTATTCATAAATTTTGAAAATAATATTCTCACATTTTTTTTTAAATTTACCCTTCCCTCCATTTTTACTCGAAAAACAACAAAATATATTTTTTTATTTTTGTTTTACGGTTGTCACTAACGTATTAAGTTCGCTTCGCTAATTATGATCGCATGACAGCGAATTCGTCTACTTATACGTTCGATTCTTATCCATGATAAGGGTATTAGTGGTATTAGTTAATTACTTTCAAACAGCCACAGTAGTCACCATTTTTACAATACCAGGAAACCTTTAGCTTTCCAACGCTTGAAATGTTGAAAATTTTTTATACGGCTAGGTTTTCAAATTCCAATATTTTTAAGATTTGTGGTCTTTAGTAGTCTAGTAAGTAGTAAATACGTAAGAATATCTAATATTTGATAAGGAATAATTATTCTATATAACGTTGTAATTTTTAACTTTCTTTTATGGTTTGATACAATTTGACTAATTACTAATTTAACCAATAATTTTTTATACTATTATATAATTAATTACAAGTATATATTATAATTTCTGATTTAATATAATATAAGTATGTATTTTAAAATAACTGATTTTTAGTTTATTTTTATTTGAATTATTTCTACTTAATTTCCTACACTAATTTGTATTCCTTTCCTACAAAAGAAAACTTATTTCATTAGTTTGAAAACAAAACGCAAAACGTCGCTAGTAAAAGTTGATATTTTGACAATCAGTGTAGACAACTTTGAAAGATTAATTTAAAAATATAAATTCAATTCAAATCAAAGCAATATTATCCGCCAATATATTTTTTTAAATTCTAGTAAATAACATTTGAATAATACTTTTTTATCCAAACCAAATAATACTTTTTTATAAATAAATAATGGATAAATCAAATTATAGAAGAAGAGTATCAGTAAGTATTTTAAATATGAATAATAGCATTTTTTGATTAAATAAATTGTGAAAGAACAACAAAATAATACACTAGTATATGACATATTAGTAATATTTTTTAAAAATATTTTTTAGATTTTAAAAAGGCAAAGTATTGTTGAAGAATCAAGCCCAACTGAAACTTTTACGTTAAAAAATAAAAGAAAAATTAGTTTTTCGGGCAAAAAATCAGTCAAGTAAGGCCTTACGAATAACGTATATGTTTTTATAATATGAATTTTTAATTTTTATTAGAGAGTTCTGTGCAGGAGAAAATGCTGAAACTATTTGGGGTACATCTTATGAAGAATCAGCTAATTCACCAGGATCAAGATCATCTGAACACACTACATCTCATAACAATGCGTCTTATCAATTTAAACAACAACAAGAAATAACGCCAGCAAATGTCAGTAGACAACAATATGATAATAAAGAAAATGCTATTTACAATAAAATAAATTCTGAAATAGCTTTAAATTTTTGTCGAAAAGAAAGTTTAACAAATAAAGCAGTTTTAACTAATAACAGTCATATTCCAATACGAAAATTAAATTTCCATCCTGATATCAATATTTCTGTTATTAGTGAAAAAGAAAAAAAAAATATACAAGATTTTTCTACGAAAGGTATACATGATTCACGTTTGCATTGTACATTAAGCATATCGGAAATGAGAAATATTTTTGATATACGAGATGATTCCCAAGACGGAAGTTCGATTACTTTAGATGCAACCGAATTTGATGGTATAGTAAACAATTTAAGAAGAAAACACAAATCTCCGAAGAAAAGCATTTGTAAATCTATAGATTGTGGCGAAAATTTCAATTCAAGTAATTTAGATATTGATATGTCAATGGGTACTATGAATACGACTAAAGGATTCTTAGAGTTAGAAAATATTATTGAAAAATCTCAAAGTAAAAGTATTGATAAATCTTCAATATTTCTGGAGAAAACTTTAATAAACAATATTTGTGATGGTGAAAATAAAAATTTAATTTTCAATGATAACGGCATTGAAGAAAATAAAAAATACTTACAAGATAAAACAAGAAGAGATACAATACTGAAAGCAGAAGATCTAGATATAAGTCCGGTTAATTCTAAATCGAATATACATTTAAATAAGACTCAAATATCACCACAGAACCAATTAATTTTTCAGGATGATTTCGAAATAAGTCTAGTTAACTCCAAACAAGAACAAAGTTTAAATGAACATTCTAAACGAAAAACTATTCTCTTGAATGAAGATTTAGACGCTTACTCTGATAACAATAAGAAAAAAAATTTTGAAAAACGTAAAACTATTGTGTTTGATCACGAAAATCTTATGATAGATTCACCTATAAAAGTGAAAAATAAGATTCTAAATGTAAAAGAAAATTCTGATGATATGAATATTGATTGTACTGTTCATTTATTTAATAAAAACCAAATGATACTTAAAAAACGCCAAACAATTGTTTATGATGAAAATATAGAATTAGATACGTCACAAGTTCACAGTGATAATTCAAAAGTTAATGAAAAAGTAAATCCAGTTGATTCTTTCGATGATATGGATCTTGATGATTTGGACGTCAGTGTTAAAGAAAACATCACAGTAAATAAAGAAAAAGAAACAATTTCATGCAACTTAGGTAACATTTTTTTTTTAGTTTGGTTTTAAATTTTTTATTAAGTCACACTTTTTATTTAGAGAAAAATTACGAACCATTTCGAAATGAACCATCAAAATCTGTGATTGTATCTACAACTAATGATGAAATGGATGAAACTTTAATTTATTCTTTTTCCCAAAAAATATCACCAAAACAGACAGTTTTCGATTTGTCCGGCAATAAGATGAATGAAAGCATTCAGAGTGTTATGGACAATTTTAAAGATCTTGATGATACTCAGGTTATGTTAAGTCAACTAGGTCATCCATATAAATTTTCTGAAGAGAAATTATGTTCGTCTATTGTTTCTGACATTCATAAAATTGTGACTGAATCAACTGAGGCAACTAATGAAGAACGATATTTAACTTGGGATAATGAAGAACATTTGAATTATGAATCGGTGCATTTACATTCGAAAAATACTTTTAACAATATAAAATCGAATTATGCTGATTTGTCTGGAGATATTAATTCTGAAAATACATTTTCCGTACTTAAAAATAAAGAAAAGAGTTTTCATAAAAAGAAAAATGAAACGAAATCAATATATGAAGCTATCCAGTTTTCTTGTGAAATTCCATCTCAAGAAAATCTTCGTACAACGAAAATTGATCATCAGATTGAAACAACCACAGATAGAAAAACTCTTTGTATACCTATAGATATGGCAATTGACACGATTAGTGCTCCAGTTTCTTTAAGTAAAAATCAATTTGAAAACGCTAATTCACCTGAAATTATGACAAAATTTTTTACAAATTCTAAACACAAGAACAAAATGTTAAATGAGCGAAAAACAATTTGTATGAATGCAGATATTTCTGTAGACCAGCAAATTGATAATTTATATATAAATAAACTTAAAAATACAAAAGATACAAAAATAACTGCAACTTCTTCAGATATTCTCACCCAGATGCCAATTGAATCATTAATAAGCAAAAATGAATTAGAATCATCATTTGACAAAAAAAATAAATATTGTTCTAATAGCAAAAGAAAAAGTATTTGTGAATGTGTCGATATGGAGATCGATGAAGATCTTACAGTTGAAAAAATGTTTCCTGTCAAGAAAAATGAGGAAACATTACATTTTAGTCAAAAACTAAAAAATGAAATGGAAAATAATAGAAAAAATCCAACTAATAACATTCTTCTGAACTCACTAAACAAAATTATAGGATCATCGCAAAATACGATTGCTGAAATTAATGTTGAGGAAGAAGTAACCAATGCAAAGATTCAATCTCAAGAAATACATAACATAAAATTATATGATGATGAAATGGATGTTGAGGAAGTGAAAACGTGTCAAAAAATTATTCAAAATGAGAAAGAAGATTGTTTTACAAATACGGAGAAAAGTAAATTGACAAAAATTGGAAATTTTTTTAGCGATATGGATTTAGAAAATTATATGAAAATAGATGGGGCTATAACAAATGATATTGATAAAGAAAATTTTGTGGTGTATGAAAATAGGTAATGTAGATATATAATATATATATATATATATATATATATATATATATATATATATATTTAAAGAAATATCAATATAATAATATTTTATTTTTTCATTCATAGTGTTGTTGTTCAAAAGACAGATGAGCAAAGTATTATGAAACCTGAAAAAAGTTCCGAAATTAATCTTCATAACCTAAGCACATGTTTAAGAACAACTCTAACCAATAACTCCTCAAATTTTCTTCAAAAACCTGATCCAAAAATAATAATGCCTAAACGATCATTTCAAATGGATATAAGCTTAGAGCCTGTTCAAAATTCATTTAATCAATGTGTAGAAAATACAGATCAGTCACACTTCACAAATAAAGTATTTGAGCTTAAAGAAGAACTTCAAAATGTAAAGAGACAAAATATAATACATAAATTGAAAAATGTGCATAAAAATACCCCACCAGAACCTCCATATTTGAAACGTAGTAATACTTTGCATTTAAATAATGATGGAATGAATTTGGAAAACACTTTTGATAAAAAAGAAAACCCAGAAGATGAAAGTATTTTAAAAACATTTAAAAATACAAGAAAAACTATTGTTTTTGAAGCGGGGGATGGTGATCTCGTAGAAAATGATGTAGTAGAAAAGTTTGATAATATTATTGAAAAAAGTCCTAAAAATCGTCAAACCATATTAGTTTCCAATAAAATTACTGATTTAGAATTGACTGGTATTCAAAAATTAGATGATACAATTGATGTTAATGAGAATGGATTACTATGTAAGGAAAATGTTTCATTGGAAACAAATTGTAAAAATGTTCAAAAAGAAGAAATCCAAGAGAAAAATTTAATAACTGAAACAATTGCTATGAATATTTCTGTATATGAAAAGGAAAATCACCGTTCAAATTTAAAGAAAATTAAAATGAATGAAATTAAAAAAAAAATAGGTAAGTCTTTTAAACTTTTCTTGTTTTGTGTTTTTTATATAGATGGTTTTTTTTTTAAGAAATTTTGAAAAATGAGAACATAAACAATGAGTTTCTTCAAAATAATGATAAAGAAATTATGCAACTATCAACTTTAGATATTGAAAACAATGATGAAGAACAAAATAATTTTAAAAAATCTACAAATAAACGACAAACTATCAATTTTCAACAACAAAATCTACTTCGAAATAATATGGATATTTCCTTAATAAATGAAATTTCAAATGCTCTAAACGTTGAATCTAATCAAATTATTTTAACAAAATCTGAAGGAGAAATTATAAAGATTGAAAATATTGATGGAGATGCAAAAATTTCGGTTTTCAGTCCAGAAAATTCTGAAAATGGCTTATCATTTTTATCTAATTTGCCAACACCAATGATCAACGAAAAATCAATAAAAATTCCAGTGATCGAAATAACAAGTTCTTCACCTATAAAATTGACACCAAACAAATCAATAGGTAAAAGTCCTAGAAAGGAAATAATACTATCATCGAATAAATCTATTGGTAAAAGTCCAAAAAAAGAAATAATTTTGAGGAATTCTCCTAGAAGAGCATCAATTAATGAAATTACAGAAAATTTTTCGAATCCTTTGAAAACATTTGATAGTTTTTGTAGAACGTTAAATTTTGATGAAGATAATTCAAATAAAACTGAAAATCCTGTCGATTCTAAAGACACTCCATTACAAAAATTAAAAGCAAAAATTAATGATACTGATTCTCCCATTGTATTTTTTACATTAAATGAAAATGGGTCAAAAAGTTTCTTTAATATAAATGATAGTTGTGATGATGATATTGAAAAAATAAGATTAAGTTTGGTTGAAGAATCACGAAGTACATTACAAAATTCAATGTCATTTGTTAAAGATGAAAATAAAAAATTAATGAATTCAGAAGAATCGAATGAAATTAAAAAGAAGGAATGTTTTGAGATATCAACGAAACTCAGAAGAATGAGTTTAAATAATAAAACATGTTCAAGATGTAAGAAGTGTAGACTTTCAATGGACTTAACTAGAATTGATAATTTTCAATTAGAACCCGAACCAATTAAACTAGTTGATTTTTCAGTATTAAATAAATTTAAAAATTTACCAACAATTCGAGATGTTTGGATGGCTCATGAACGTCGTCAATCTGAAAGATATTCTTTAAATTTTGAAAATATTGAATATAAAAATAATTCATTGGATGTTAATTCAAAGGGTTTTAATGTTGATAATATTCTAAATAGTTATTTGAAAAAGTAAGTTAGAACTAGTAAATTAAAAAATTTCAATATTTCTATTTTCATTTTATACTTTAGTCTTACTGATTCTAGCATGAAGAAAATTCAAATTGAAAATTGTTTTCCGTTCAAAAATAAATTTGAAACTATTTTAAAAAATAAATTCCCAATGTGAGTATATATTATTATATTATTACATTTATAGTAGAATTATTTATTTCCTCTACATATTATTCTTTAAATTATTTTAGTATTAATGATAGTTGGAAATTAAAAGTATGTAGTTTATACAACATCAATTTTATTATATTAACACATTTTAAGTGCCCAACATTTGAACTGGTTATTGAATGTTCACCGATGAATTTTGAGAATGTCGATAAAAAAGTCAATAAATTATTTACTAGACAGAGTTGTATTTATGTTGAAGGTATTAATTAAAAAAAAATTGTTAATATGTATTTCCTTTAAAAATTTTAATATTTCTCTTTAGAATCATGGTCACCTAGCGATAAACTCATATATATGGAAATAGAAAAGAAATTTCCTTCAGATATATCACTTTTGAACAAATATTCAAAATTAAAAGATTTAAATGAATGTTTAAAATTTTTCAATGAAATTATTTTAGACACAATTGAAAATTTTCAAGAACTAATGAAAGTTGTTACGAATGGGAAAGCTGATTTAGAACATTACAAGTAGATTACATTAGAATTAATTAAAAAAAAAAATCTAAAAAATTTTTCTTTGTTTTTTTTTAGTGACAAAATTGCAGTTCAAAAAGTTCATCGATATTATTCAGCTGAAAATAGACTTATTACAAAATCAATAATTATTAAAATTAATAGAATAAACGAAATATCAATACGGAATATCATTTCACCATCAATGTATGAATTTAACACAGCTGCTATTAAAACATTACCAATTGGAATTAAATTTGTAGAATTAATTTTAAATGATTTAGTAACTTATTTAGCTTAAGTAATGTAAACAAAATATTAAATTAAATTAAATATAATATTAAGTTTTTTTTCTCATATAAAAATGTTATTGTATTAAAAATGAAAATTTTAATAGAGAAACTAAAAAAAACTGTTTATTGTTATTTTTAGTATTTTCTTTGAAGTTATCATAAATTATTAAATTGAAATTTAATTTTGAATAAAAACTTTTTTAAGAATGTGTTGACTTATTAATTTTTATCATATTTAATAGGTTCTCCAAGATTGCATTTAAAATGGTAATTTATAATAAAAAGAATAAAATAGTTCAAAAGCTATGGTCCGTCATGATTTGTTAAATTAAAGATATGTATTTCTCGTTTGTGTTATTTACGTAATATTATTTAGATCTAGGTATGTTTATGTATATATTCTTAAAATGTAATTAATTATAAAAAATTCTTGAATAAATAAAAAAAGAGAATAGCATTATTATCCATTCTACTCCATTTTTATTTAAAATTCATTGCCTATATTTTGATATCAGTGTTTTATAATCAGATTTGAATCTTTGAAATTTAAAAATCAACAAAATGATGTAAAAATTTTATATCAAGTAACGAAAGTGAAAATAAAGTGGTATACCACAGCGACAATCCCTTTCTTTTTACATATTTTGAAAATAAAACAAAATTGTTTGTAGTATTGTAGGTGTCGCGTATCAACGTTTTATATTTTGAAAACTTAAAAAAAAGTCTATTAGTAGATGATTTTTTGGTATAATATAACATTTTTAATTATCAATGAATTTAATATAAATTATACACATAATTATAATGCGGGAAAATAGTTCAAGTTCATTAAAAATTGAACCCTACTTTCAATTTGGAACGAATTTGATCTATACAGGATTATTTCAAGATGATAGACAGTTTGACATTACATTTTAAATTTTGTATCCATACGAAAAATCTTTACGTTTAATACAAACCCAATATTCTTAGTCTTATATTTAATATATATGATATCAATATATATAAGTATTTATAAACAAACAACATTTCATAATTCACAGATGCAAATAGGGTTACCATATCTTGTCTATTTGTTTATTTTTTTTTTTGTTTGGCAATATATTTTGTTATTCCCTGCATACAATAAGGTAATAAAAACTGTTGAATGTATGTAATTATTGGCTGTTTTTTGTTCACTGTAATTTAAAATTTATTGTATGGTAATACTACAGTCTTTTGAGTGTCATTTGTATGGTGTTCTTTACGTTTCAAAATTAATTTTTGTAACATTCGTGGCTTAACAAAGAATTTCCACTATTTCGAAGCTCACCTACGTGTTGAAAATCCGGAAAATTTTAGCATTAAGTGAAACCCAAGTCAATAGTGAAAAGAAATTGGACCATTATTCACTATATTTACATTTCTTGTTCCTATATATACGATCTGATGTTGCTTACAACACTATTTCCACAACTTCAAGAGGTCCAACTCACTGTTCCATTACTTATTTAGTCTTGGATTCGAAGAGTTTCCTAGCTGAAGCACTTACATCCATACGGTCTACACGGCCTAGCCAATGAAGACGCGTATCATTTTTTGGCTAGATCCATATGTGGTTGAACAGCTGGTATAGTTCGGTATTGTATCTTCTTATGCGACGAAGAATTTTTCTCTCAAAGATACCAAGTGCATGCTCGCTTGCTTTTGGTAATGTCCACGATTCAGATATAGCAGCACCGGAAGCATAAGCGTTTTGTGTAATTGTGCCTTGGTATTTTGAGATAGGAGCTTTGAACTCTTTATGGAGCTTTATAATCTAATTCTTGAGCTGCTCTTGTTTTATGTTGCAGCTTTTCCTGTAGGCCTCATTTTTCTCTACCGTCTTTGCTAAACATTCATCATCGTACCATGGTGTCATCCTTGCGTAAGGTGTTTCAGGACCCACGGAATGTGTAGCAGCCATCGTGAATGAACATCATTTCATTTTTCGTGAACGTAGAGATTATGTTTTAGAGGTGTGGTATTGAGTATATCACTTATTTGCTTCTTGTACGTTATGGCTATCTCAGGTGACTGAAGTTCCCTAATTTTAAACTTCTTATTTTGGCTGGTGCGACATTTTTTAACATTGGATATTCGTGCTTTGAACTGTGCTACAACTAGGAAGTGGTCAGAGTCGATGTTAGCTCCTTGATAGGTACGTACATCCGACACACTGGTAGCATGTCGTGCGTCAATGATAATGTGGTGACTTTAATTCGTTGTATGTTCATTCGGAGATAGCCAGGTTGCTTTGTGGATATTTTTATGGGGGAAATTTGTGCTACTTATAACCACATTATGAGCTACTGCAAATCAATTATTCGTTATCCATCCAAAGTTTCCAAGAACGATTTTGACATCGTACTAAGGACAGGACCCATATGGATATTAAAAAATAATTTGATACGGATGACGGCTAGACGTTGATTAACAAATGTAAAATCAATGACGTTTCCCTTAAGCCGTTTTCCCACTACCAATCCGCATCCAAATATGTGATGCTTTTCGTGGCAGCTGGTAATATATATACATATATATTGCATGTTAATTTTTTTAACATGCCAGATCCTTTCCATCGGATTTCCTGCATCGCAGTAATGTCTGCATTATATACTGCATTATTACATTATACACTGTTCCATTACATCTGGGTAAAAATCTATGTTGGAAAGCATATTATTTATTTCTGTTTACTATACAGATCACCTCAAATAAGTGGGTGTTAGTATTTTTGGGTGTTAGATTTTGTTTTAATGGATAACACGTATGTAGATGGTTAAAATGATAATCAGTAAATTTTGATTGAAACTAAGATCAAGTGAATTTTTTTTAATATATGGCAATCCTAAAATTTAAGTGATATATGTTGTTATATTGGATTAATTAGCGTATCTTTGATTTTAATATGAAATTATTTTATAAAATGTGTACATGTAGCTGTACCTACCTCTTTCTTAGTATAAAATTTATTTTTTTTAAATTAATTCGCTTCCTTTTAGTTATTTTATCGTTTTTTGTTTTAATGTACATTTTTTAATCGAGATCATTAAAAAAATTAATAAAAATTCCCTTAGTTTAATGAAATCTGTAGTACATTTACATTGTAGTATCTAAAATTTTGATCGAGCAACCGGGAATAAAATATTTGTTTCTCAGTAGGGTGATATTACACAATCATTCTTTAATTTTACTTTCAACCCTCATTATATGCCATCTCAAATAGTAGTTATGTACTTATGAATTATATAAACTGTATTTTACCGTTTTATTATTGTTTTTGTATTGTTACTTTTTTTCTTTTTTTTTAGGTTTATTTTCCTTTGATTTTCTCACCGATAAAAAATTCACTCTATTTATTGTTGGTTTTTTTTCTTGTTTAATTTTTAATTGAAAAGTTTGCGGGTCCTCGAAATTTTTTTCTTTTGTTGTTTATTTATTAATTTGTTTCTAGACAATAAATTTATTCGTATTTATACATGGTATTTATGTGTTTATAGCTGTATGTGGATGGTTACCAAACGCACATACAGCCATAAATACATTTTATTTATGTGCATTGCTTAGATAGATAAAACTATAATTCATGTCATTATGTATGAATAATTTATTTAAAGATAGTTAAACATGTATGCAGCTTATGTACATACTTACATTAATTTTTTAGTGAATAATTTGAGAAAAATCATTGTTTTACGTTCGAATACCCTCCCTTAGATCTTAATATTAGAAAAGCAAAAACTGTTGAATTTGAAATTCTGCATTTTGAAACAAGAAGATTTTTTTCATTTTCAAATATTGAGCCTTATACGAACTAAATAAGTTGATAATTGGCTGTGAGGAAAATTCAAAAATTTAACCGATTCAGAATGGGACTTACAACCACAATGGGACTTATGCAACAACACCGTTTTTTCGAGTGCATAATAATAATAATAAAATAAAAAAAAGACTTTATTTCATTAAAACCTAAAGCTAACTTACGACTTAAATTAAAAATTTATAAAAACAATAAAATATAAAATATATAGTAAATAAAAATTTAAAACTATATTTAATTTTAATTCAAAAATGATACTTAGACTAGTTGATTTAAATGACAAAGTTAGATTTAATCTGTTATCCAAAGTTAAGTGACAAATTAACCTTTCAAAAAAATAACATAATTAATAAGTATGCAAATAAATATGTATAACGCATATAAATGTATCGTCGGTTAAGTATTGTTTTGTCGTATACGCCATTTTTGGCTTTTATGACTTGATAATGTCATAAAAGGTTTTTGTGTGCTCTCTTTCCGAATCTGTTTTTTCAGTCTAATTTTTGTTTTATGTCCCTAAAAATTACCGGTTGTTAATATTGGTGTATAGTAGACGCCAAATTTTCCAACTAACGACATTATTTTAATATTATTAAAAGAAATTTTTATCTGAATATTGGTGTGTTGTACGTGTTTTGACGCCATACTATAGAGTACAATATTTGTTAATCATTTTCTTCTAAAAATCCCGTCCCATTTTTACTCAAAACACGAAAATGCCGTCCCATTTTCACTCAATACTCGAATTTGGGGCATTGTTTGATAATTTGAAGAGTATACAAATGTAGAAGAGTATACATACAATAATAGGTCAATGATAGAATCACATAATCCAGAATTTTTTTTTAAAAATAATGGTAATAAAAGAATAAAACTTATTAGTTATGCGTTACAAATCGTGAACTTTGTACGGAATACCGTTTTGTTTTCTTTTCTCAGAACTTGATTAAAAATCATCGTATTTCTATTTCAGATGAAACAATTTTTGAAGAAATAAAAACAGGCAACAATCCATATAAAGAATAAAATGTCCAGTTTTACTTTTATTTATTTATTTATTTATTTATTTTTAACAGTTGATCCTACAGATAAATCTGTAGGCCAACTTTATAGGTCCTCTTCCCTTTCGAAATGTGCTAATGAAAATTATATTAATTATTTGGAATATATTTTTGTATATATTTATATTATTTTTTTTATTAGTTATATTATATCTTTATTAATTATTAAATTATATTTGAACCGATGTGGTTGTATTGAAAATTACATTTTTCAGTAATTTTCACCATTTGAAAATTTTTTCGGTTCTCACGGGGTTTGAATCCGTGCTCCTTCGCTCGTTACATTACTACACTCGAGTGATTTACCACTCGGTTATCGAGGCCACAGTTTTACTTTATTTACTTACTTTTTTAAATTTTGATAGCTTGTTTGTTTGTTTGTATTCATAATTATATTATGTATTCATATACCGGGTGGTCCACACCATGCGTATCAAAAATTTTATTAACTAAATTGAGGGTGCTCTATCGATTGGTGATATTTTCAACTTCCGTGAAGGAAGAAAAATCGGTTTTTTCAGATCAAAAATCGCCGAAATTGGCCGAAATCGAGATTTTCAAATGGGAAGGGGTACTTTTTTACGGATTCGGATTTCGGCAGGTTTCGGCGAGTTTTGGTCTTAAAAACCCGATTTGCGGTCCTTTCCGGAAGTTCAAAATACCACCAATCAATAAAGCATCCCCGATTTAGCTAATAAACGTTTTTTTAAATTTTAAGATAACGATTCCTTCTCTTAAAAAGCTGATACACATGCTCATTATTATCTACGGTAAGAAACAGACAAAATTAACAAAATCAAAATTGCTGAAAATTTAAAAATACAAGTAGGACATGTAGGACATGTAGGTACAATATTACATGATTGTAGGTACTTACTTTTCAGTATACTTTTCAATAGAAATCAATTTGAATTATTTTTAATTTTACAAAACCAACCTTAATTTTTTTGTCCCTTTCTTCTATAAAGTTTGAAATCACAAATTTCATTAATCACATTGACCAAGTCCAAATAAAAATAACAACAAATACAGCAATAATCTCGAGTTCTTTCAATTTCTAAAAAAAAAATCAATTTCTAATGAAAAAGATTTGTAATATTATTTGTGGTCTATTGAAAGAACTTTAAATGCATTTATAGTTTTTTATACACAGATTGTGTGATTTTTAATTTTTATCGCATAAGTAAAGTAGAAATGCGAGCAGCGAAATAAAGAAGTATGTATATACTGTAGCATGCACATTCGCATATATCGGAACCTTCTTCCTCCGCTATCGAAGGTTCCACATATTCATATATACATTTTTGAGTACACTTTTATATCGTTGCCACTATTGGCAGCATAATTAAAAATAAATATGTTCATAGGTAGTAGGTACACAAATTTTTTTTTATTTATGAGTACAAAATACTTTGCGCTCCTCTTATAAGCAGTTAAAAATTGAGTAATATTATTTTGTGTGAACATAGAATTTTTATATTTGAAAAAGTGGCTAGAAAATTTTGTTCTACGTGAATACTCTATTGCCATACGTACGACGTACGATAAATTTTAACGTTGTTTGATCAATATTGCTTTGTTGTACCACAGAAAAAAATAATAATATATAATAATTGTTTTTGATAATCAGATTTGTTTTTAGTGATATGTTTAGATTTATGGAATAAAAGTCGAGTTTCCTTTCACTAATCATTTGTATTTATTTTGCAAATATCGATATTTCGGAAGCAACTTACTTCCTTCATCAGTGCTTTGGGACTAATTAATATCTGTGTTCTCTGTGGTTGTACCAAAGATGATTTACAAGATGTATATATATATATGGTGTATATATTATCTTTGGTTGTAAGGTATACAGAAATGCATGCATTGTAAAAACATCAAGCTAAAATTAATCCAAATTCAACCATCAGATTTTTTGAATTTTTCTCTAAAATTCAATTATTTAAATTTTTTAATAATTCCATTTACAAAATTAAAATTTTTGTGCTGTGACCAAACAGATTTGGTTGAACTACAATAAAATCTCTAAAATATGAAATCACTAAAAAAAATGCATCAAAGAAAACTTTGCCTACACCGAAAAATTTATTTGAACAAAAATTAAACATAATTTCTAATAGGCTAAAGACTATTCCAAATGACAAAGCTGCCGATGCATCAAAGAAAACTTTGCCTACACCGAAAAATTTATTTGAACAAAAATTAAACATAATTTCTAATAGGCTAAAGACTATTCCAAATGACAAAGTTGCCGATGTAAAAAGCTTATTAGTCTATTTGCTAGATTAGATCAAGAATATTACAAAGCAATTTTCAAAGAAATAATAATTTACTACATATTGTGATATTAATGTAAACTAGATATACCTTTTTTTGTTCCTGTCATTAATGATTTTTTTTATATAATTTGTGTTTAGTATCTAGAACTATATACATATATTATAATAAATATTGTAGCAATAAACACTGTTCAATTTATGACTGAAATATATTATTATTATGCATAATAATTTTTTTTTATATATTTGATATAGATTGAGTTATTGTATATCCATTTTTTTTCTCGTACATCCAAGTTAATGAAAAAAATGTTCGCACGTTGGGATATACGACAAATCCAATTTGAATATGATTGAATATAGCAACAAAAAATATTATCGAAGTTAATCATAAAAAATTTATAATAAATCCTATCGAACAGGATAGCAATATTTCAAAATTGTTCATTAAACTTAATGAGTGTTTTTCTCCGATTCAAACAATTGTCGTATGCGACAAAACAATACTCAAGCGACGATATATATATATATAATATAATATAATTTAGTTAAACACGAAATATTTTAAAATAATTTATGCAATTTAAATGAACTTTATAACTAAAAAGTAATAGCGGAATTTCCCAGTGTTGCCTCAAAAAGTGGCAAGTTCTGTATAATATATAGCGAATTCTTAGTAGAATTTCAATTATAATTTTGGGATTGTAATTAGAAGTATTTTTTTTGCAAAGTTATTGATTTTTTTCATGTTATTGTAAAATTTATTTCAAACATATTTCGATAACTATTAACTAACATTCAATTCTTAAGCCTATGTTAGCATAAAATAAATGCTAGATGTTATAGTAGTTAACATTTAAATTTTTATTAAGATATCAATATTTATCTGTAACTGCAATTTTGTTTTTCTCGTGGTAATTCAAAAAAAGGGCAGTACAAAATTTTTAATATCAACAACAAATTTATAAAAACATATAAACTAAAAAAAATAAAGAGAAAAAAATGTACCCTTAGAAAACCTAAGCCTTTCTCTTATTTCATAATTACTTGAAAGGTCTAGTCAGACGCATATGTCTTCTAGGGAAAGCTAGCAAATATAATACGGTACCTCTATACTGATAGTTCAAAAATGAAAATTTTCTATTTAAAAAATTTGTATATTCGCCTGTTCTTTTCAGTATATCAAAATTTTGTAGTGTGTTGCAGGTGGAAGTGATATGACCATAAAAGAAGACTCTTAGACTTGCTTAAATACAGCTTGTTTAATGTGAGAAATATTTATATTCTTACTGATATTCAAGCTACAAGTAAATCACTAGAATCGGTTACCATCAACTCAAGATCAGTGATGGACTGCCATAATTCTCTCAATTCAACGTTGAATAGACTTGATTACATAAAGGATGGTTAGAATGGGTATTGATAAAAATATCAGAGGACTTTGATTTTTCTCAAATAAATTTTGCGCAGCTTGAAAAAGTGAGGAAGAAGACGCTATTATCCTACAACTTATCTGCACCTGTCCTGTCCTATATAATAAGAGGAAAGTGTATTTTAGAAGCCTTCTCTCTTGACTCGCTGAATGACCTTTCATATACTGAAATTCAGGATTTCTACTGCTTTGTGAAAAGCATAAATTGATTTTAGCACGCATATTTTAAGCGGGCTGTTTTACAGTAGGCCAATCCCCTAATAAAGTAATGCATTTTTGCTCATGCCTGATATGTTTTTTCGTTCAGAACAAAAATGTCTAAACTAGGGTGCGCAGTTATTTTATTAACACTAGCAATAAAGAAAAAAAGAACATGTGCACTATTTTTTAAATATTCTATCTGAATATTTCTCTTTTATACTTCTTTTAACTTTTCCCAAACATGGTAAGCTTTCATACAACTCCAAAAGTTCTTCACATAATTTTTTACCATAATTTTTTATCATAATTGTTGTTAATGCTACAAAAACGTTTGTTGAAATGTGAAATTTAAGCTTATACGAACCCTGCATGCATGTACAAACAAAAAAAAAAGCCAAATCTTTTAAAAATCACACAATTGGCATGTACAACCGTCTATCAACCGACAAACAACACCATATATTTATACATATTATGCACACATGTACAACTGTACATGCATATATTTGTAGTATATGGGTGCCTTTAGACAGTATCCAAACAGATTAAAAATGAAATTGAACATTACCTCGGAAACAGCAGCTAGCAATCGAGTACGATGGAAAGGTCAAGGTAGAGAGCATCTGGTTCTAGGTTCGATTCCCGATTAAAGAAAAAAATGCTTTATTGGTTTTTCCACATAGTCTAGTACGCTTTGTCATTGGGATATAATGAATGACAAAAAATAATTTAAAGTAGGTATATATAATCTGGTAACAAATTAAATAAAAATGAAACTATTCTATTTAAGAAGGCTTAGTTCCTGATAATAGCAGTGGTTTTCCACATTTAATGAGTAGAGTCAGTAATTAGTTAAATAAATACCCGAAATATTAGATGTAGTGTAAAATTGCAGTACCGTACTTAATTAAGCACGAAAAGGTGATTCTAAAAAAGAGCGTAAAAAAAAAAAAGCCCGATGTTCTCAAGAGGAATACAAAAAACAAATTGTCGTGGTACGACAATTAACCTCTATGCTTAAAGTGTGTCCGTATACATTTCGGCTTCAATTGATTGAAAATGTTTGGTTCTCTGATTCACGTTGAACCAATTAATGACATTGGATAAAGATTAACAATTTAAGTATTTATGTATAATGGTATACCGATGGACAATATTTTATCTCCTTTATAACAGATAATCCCCTTATCTTCCAATAACATTTTTATTATTCTATTGTTTATACTTACATCCCAATTAATCACATTTAAATGTCATTCAAAATTTACACTCAATTATCGTATCAATAAAAATGACAATTAGATCTGAAAATTTCTTGGAAAACAAAATTTTAAATAAATTTTTAAAATCCTGCCATTTTTTTTCGAATAGCATGGTCTTCACATATGGTCGCAAATAAAAAAAGTATGTATTATTTCAACATATTTACTCTACACGATTTTGATCTCTTTTATTTATTTTGGAATTATTTTTCTCCTTTCTAATTGTCTTTCAAATAATATAATTTCTTTATTTATTAATTTATTTATTTTACCTAGTTATTAGAATCAATTCATTGTATTTTTACAGGTTTTTATTTTATTTTGTATCCTTGTCAACAATACTGACATGACATTTAACATTTATCTGAAAATCTATCCCTTTTATTCTTTAATTTCGCTTTTACCTAGTTCCATCGTTTTATTCTGATTGTGTCCCCTTTCTCTCTTGTTAAAATTCTAAATTAAAAGTAAAAAAAAAAAAAAATTTAAAATAGTAGTAATTTATAATTCGCAAAAATATTTAGTAAAATAAAAACAAAAAATCGATTAGTTGATGATTTCTAAAATATTTTCATTCAGGATCAATTAACTTCAATACCAACAAAAGAAATCTGTCAGTAGAATATTTGTACAGTATTATTATATTGAAAATTATTTTTATTAAGCCGAACAATTGTTTTCATGTTTTATATTTGAAAAATATCTCATTTTTTAAATAGTGTGTATTAAAATGGTATTTATAAAAATCCACCCCCGATCCGATATGGATTTATCAAAAAAAAAAAAAATAATAATAATAAACAAAAAAAAATATTCAATCATTAAATTGATCGAATATCCTGGGACATTGTTAAAATTTTATGATTTTAAAGTGAAAAAAACACGTTGATACTGACGACCAAACAAAAAAAAAAGTAAAAACAAAAACCAAAAATAACTTGTCAATTTATGATCCTTTTTATAATATCCTTTATTTAATTCGGATATTATAAACCTAAATGTTGCTTTATTTGTGAACTATTTCAATTTATGTTCGGAAGTGCAATAATGAAAACACATAAAAAATTATTCTACTGGGTGTTTACTGAAGATCTGTATTAATAATTTATTTTTTCATTTTGTCACATATATTGATATATTCTCAGAAAATTCGATAAATGGTAACTGTACAACTTTTTTTCATCTTATTACCACAAGTAGAACTAAATTTATATAAAAGTATATATGAACAGTAGTCTGAAACTTCATGGTTGTCCATGAACTCTTATACATGTTTGTATAACCAACTAAGTAAGCTGTCATTGACCGTTTGATATAGTCAGTGAAATACAATTTTCAAATAGATCACGATGAAATCCAATGAATACAACCTCTTTAAAAGGTGGTAGGTACCTTACTAAGTGGATCCAGCATGCATGAATGTGATTGTATGATTCAGCAGTATGAAAAACTTTAGTTTTGAGTTATGCAGCGAGGCTTACTTGGGTCTATTTAGGTACACAAACGGAGAATACTGTCTATATAAATGGTCTACTTAACCTAAATCTAAATGGCAAATTTTATAATGTACGCAAATAACATGACTGAATAGTTTATAATAAGAATAATTAATTCAAAGTGCCCAAAATAAATAAAAAAAAAAAATTATGCGACTTGTACAAGTAAAAGGAAATAATTAAGTATGAGTACCTAAATTATATTTCCATTCTATACCCCACTAATAGTGTTACTGGTAAGTGGTAGGTAGGTAGGTTGGTAGAAGTGGCCAATACAGCTACTTCTGGAAAACCACTTAGCACTTAATTGTGCCTTTTTGATACCACGACTTGAGTGACCTATTTCGTGTTGTCAGTTTTTATAGGGGGTCGTTCTCTTATCTTCACTCTCCCCAGGGGTTCAGTACTAGAGCCACCCTGTGAGATTAAGAAGATTGATCAGATCTCCCATTTTGCTTTCCACGATAAAACCTGTATTGCTGGGGAAAGCTTCACCTAAAGTCCGGCGTCTGACTCTAGCTAATGCTGGACAGCTGCAAAGGAAGTGTTGAAGAATTTCTGCCTCATTCTGATCCTTGCAACTGCGACAGTGGCGGTTGAAAGGAATATCTAGCTTGGCAGCGTGGCTTCCTATTGGCCAATGACCCGTACTGATGGCTACTACTCTTGCTACATCAGTACGGGACCTGGTTAAGGGTTGTTTGGTTTTATTAATATTATACGCGGGGCATGTTTTCCTCGAGGTCGCACAGGTATTTAGTCTATGCCAACTTTCATTCGCTCTGGCCCGGAAGTATGAATGGATGCGCTCCTTGACGACTCTCATTGGACAGTGAATGTCTTTCTCAAGGGGCCTGTCGAGATTGAAACCTTGCCTTGCCAGTTCATCGGCTCTCTCATTTCCATCTATGTTACTGTGACCAGGAACCCATAGTAGAGAGATCGAGAACTGGTTATCTAGGTTTCCAATTTCGTTTCGGCATTTTTCCACCAGCTTAGAACAGATAGTGTCCGCCACCAAAGCTTTGATAACGGCTTGACTATCCGTGAAAATGGTGACTTTTATTTTAGTCGTATGAGTGTGATTAAGAGTTTTAAGCGCTTCCCTAATTGCAAGCAGCTCTGCTTGAAAGACACTAGCGTATTTAGGAAGACCATAAGATTTTAATATTTCTAGATCTTCTGAGAAAATTCCTGCACTGGTAAGTGGTACTGCTATTTAAAAAAATTACAGTGAAAATAAAATTGGTACTGGTACTGAAGGATAAACCATTTGAGCTAGTGCTGAACTAAACAATTTACTTACTTGCTTCTTATATAAAACTACAATTGGGTCCAACTTTAATATTCTTTATTTCTCAAATAATACCAATCTTGTGAAATTGATTTTCTTAGGCAAGTCGTCAAAAAGCAATTTTTGGTTGCGTAACTGTTTGATTGCAAAAACGGTTATGATGTGCACCGACATGTGCAATCAAACAATTTGATTTCAGCGTAATATCATATAACAATTAGTTGATGGTTGTATGTATTTCGCTTGGTGGAAAAATAATTCTGAAGAATTAGCCTGCATTTGTGCTCTAGACAGAGCTTTTTTGTACAAGTGAGTAGAGCTACATATGATATCAATCATTTTGAGAAAAATCACAAACTGTTTGATTGGTTATTTTAATTGCTTTTATTTGATTGCTCAATTAATTAAGGCTAGGCGCGGGCAAGCAATTTTTAGTTTTGAAACTATTTGATTGCACTTTTGTGTTCCATTAGTTTATATAAAACCGCGCACACTGCAACTGAATAATGGAACACAAATTTGTAATCAAACAGTGTTGGAAAATTGAAAATTGCATGTCTGCGCCTAGCCTAAATACAATTAAACAGTGGCCAGTTAGTAAACTTTCATATAAACTAATGGAAGTTGTTTTCTCGTGCAATCAAACAATTTGCACATACACATACCATTCTATAGGTACCACTTTTGTAATGTTTAAAAATGTTAGTCTAATAGCCGTAATTAAAAACTGCACAAATCAATTCAAATTACATTTGTAGATGAACTTCAAATATGGGGTCAATCATGAATATCTACTGGGTTTTGACTTTCTTGAATTTTTGCTATCATAAAAGTCTACTGGGTTGTTATAAGTCAACTGGGTTGACAATTTCAAGTCATATTTCTCATCAATTTTGTATAGGGATTTGATTACATACAATAATAATAAATATGATACTATATGACATCACCCTGTATATACATAGATAATGTACATATATATTGATGCACAATAGAAATTGAAGGACAAACAATGTTACAATTTTTAAAAGTAGTGCAAGAAAAATTTTACTCTATTCTTTCTTTCGGCTGGATCTTGTCATATTTTTTTTTCTGTATTGAATGAAATGAAATTTAATACTAAAAGGCTAAGGCAACCCAATTGGTTTTTACTGAAATAATTTTTTTTCTTTCTTTTTTTCAATTTGTTTCAAAAAAACAGGAAGTTTAACTACAATAAAATATTTTTTGTTTTCTCTTCATCTTTTATTGGTGATTGGTGAATTATGTATGACCTAGATAATATCTATACATAATATGTATACTTTGTACCTTACCAATATCTATATATATATATATGTGTATATATGTATGAATGCAATGAATATAGTGACCATTTGGTTTTAATGGTTTTTGATGTCATCTGCAATTTGCTGAAAAATAAAAGGAATAAAAATAAAATAATTTTCTAATTGAGATGTTAAGTTCAGTTGTTGTAGTATGATGAATCCTGCCTGCTGTCAGTGAATATTTAGGAATGATATGCTATGCAGCAATGCAATTTTAATAATTTTACAATTATTTTGAATTGGTTGAAAAGAAAAGAAAAAATATTGTCTGTTTTTCTTTTCAAGTATAATTTTATGTTACAAATAATTAAAAATTTTTTTTTTTTTTTAATATGATGCCATTTATAATAATTTAAAATAATTTTAAAAAAAATACTGAAGGAAAGAACAATAAAACATGTTTTGAAGATAAGTAGAGTAGAGTGAACCTATAACAAATATGTAAAATTGTCTTGATTAAAATTTACCAATCGTACAAGGACGAATAGGAATGTTAAAAAAAAAACGAAATTGTTGCAGATTTGATTATTTCATTACATTCATTACATCATGTGTAATCAATATTTATGTAGGTTATATCCTTGAAACCAAACTGAAACTATAGGTACGACAAATAAAACTATCCCCTTAAAAATCTCCTTTGAGCTGACATTCAGTTTTAATTAAAGTTTTTGGTGTAGGATAAACTATACAGTTTGCGGACCAAGTGAAGAAAATGTCCGTATTGTTAAAAGTTTTTTGGATTGAGGATTTTTATATAAGTATATATATACATATAGTTTAAAATTTTAATGTATTAGAAAAACAAATAAAACAACAACAAAAATAAAAAAACTATAACGGAACACCCTTTAATGAACACAAACTTCTCAATATAATGTGGTCCACAATTCACAAAACTGTGAGACAAACAAAATAACTCTTGAGATTTTGATGCTCTAAAAAGTAGATCTTAATTAATTTTATTTTTGAAAAGTTGCGCTCAAATGTTACCATGGTTACAAGATCAGTGTTCTGTTAGAGTGTTAGGTGATGTGAATATGTGATTAATTTGAAAAAACGCAGTCAATTTACTATATGACAGTATATGCAATAGCAATAGCATTCTATACTCTCTAAAAGTTTTAAGTCATCAATACCGCATAATAAGCCAACTATTATATTGCTTTAAATTTCTCTATTGTCTTACATACGTCTATTTCTATTATGCCTGCTATTTCTATTGCGAATATAATCAATCACATTTTTAAATTTTTCTTTTTGATAACGACTTAAAAATTTCGTTATAATAATATGTAGTAGCAATTTAATTTTCTAGTAGCTAACATGATATAAAATAAGAATTATTAAACATACAACATTTAATATACTCTTAACAGTTTTAACAAATGTTTAGCGTAGTGTTAGGTGTTGGTTCTGGCTCTTAAATCTGTATAATGATGTTGATCATAATCATTTCATGTTAATATTAAAATTATTTTTTGCTGAAACATGCTTTTATAAAACAAGGACAATATGAATTATTTTTTAGGATATCAAGTTATGTGGTTTTTTTATTTAGTTCCTTGGCAAAATGTATCTTCTTTTTATTTTTTCTATAAAGTATAAGTACTTAATTAATTAAAAAAACATATGTTGAGATCTCCTTTTATTGAGAGACATAAATGTTATAGGTTAATGTGCCTGCAGGTCTATGACCTTGTCGCCTAATACAGAAAATTTTTGTGTTTTTACTATTTTAATAAAAATATTTACAATCCTTATAAAAATGTTGAATTTTTTTTTGTTATTATAATTATTAATGTTAACATTTTAAGTGTGTAAGCTTTCTTTCAAGTCAATTTTAAATCTATTTCATAATATTAAAAAATATTTTTGTAAATCAAAATTTTTTTTTCTTCTTTTCTTTTTCGGACATCTGCAAAGCTTAATTTTGAATTTTTAATCGTAACGAAAATATTTATATATGATCATAAATTCAGAAGTTGTTACAAATTTAAATGTAAAAATTTTTGTCGTCACTCGCATGATCAAAATGTGTCCAAAGTGCATACGTAGTCAGACTCACCCAAATTATTGATATATGGATCAATATTTATTAACTTATTATAAAGCAAAAATAATATTATAAATAGCTTTAAATGATTAGAACATGATTTGCTTATCTATTAAAAAAGTTTCATTGAATGCGTACATGTTTACAGTCTGAATTATCTGCTAATGTCAACTAAATAATAATTTTAAATTAATAAAACAGTGCTTTTCAAATTGTTTTTTTTTTCTTTTAGAAAGAAGTTCCATTTACATTTAAGTACAACATGGTACAACCATGAATAATTTATCGATGATAATCGTTTTGACCCAGGTAGATATGTGAATAACAATAAACAAACTAAGTATAGGTGCAATGTTTGTATTTAATTGTCGTTATCGTCATTATCATCATCTGATTTTATCATTCCGCAAAAGAACATAGGCGAAATTGTGCATCTCGTTCTTGTGCAGTTCAAAGCAATTGATTTAGCTTAAATCCAAGATTTTCTTGCTTAAGTACTTAATGGTTCCAAATGAGTTTGTTTTGTCTCATCACATTTCAGTTCGGTAAGCTTGTGTGTCCCTTAATGTACACAATACTACATTCATTTTTAATCCTTCGTGTTCTCATATTTAAGAAGTTTTTTACCCCCTAAAATAGTTTTGTAAGAACTTAAATACATGACTTTGAATTTTGAGAATTTTTAATACATACAATTTTTCTTTATTGATTGTACTATTGATTGTAAATTAAATCAAAATTTACAATAGAAAATTTTAAGCGTAACAAAAAATGTAACAGTTTTGTATTCGCTGATAGTATTCTAAAATTAATAAATAACTTTTATCAATAAAGAAGTTCTTTTAAAATAAAGTTCATATTTATTTTTAATACATTCATATGTGAATTATAAATAATCAAATAATGTAAAGATTATAGAAAAATATTTATATTTATATAGACATTTATATAGTTGTATATACATTATATATATGCCTATTATGACCTGAGCAACGGTCAATTATATTATAGATTGATAATGAACGTATCACACACCACAGGCTTAAACACCCGAACAAATTCTCGATATTTTAGTACAGTATGAGGTGATCAAAACATAACGCGTTCTAAATTTATTAATAAAATAATTAAAAAATATTATTTTTAATTTAATAAATATTAATAAATATATATATATATATATATAAACTAAATTTTTAAATTTAATTTTAAATTAAATTAATAAAATAAATACTAAAATATAAAAAAAAATTTTCTTAAAGAAAATTCCAATTAAATCATCATGAGTGATAGCATGTTCTCAAAAAATCAATTTAATAATAATCAATGTTACTCAACTGTTATTGAGTCATTACCAAAAACTCAATTATTTATATTTTATATTAAATCAATATTTATTGGTATATGGATATTAATAAAATGGTTATTATTTTTTATATGGAATAAAATTACCATTAAATCAAAACAACAACAACAGCAAAAAAAATTACAACAACAAAATTTACAAAATCAAAAATCAATAGAATATTTAAATAATTATTATTCAACAATTAATAATGAAAATTATCCAAATAAACCACCACAAATATTAGTTGATAATAAACTTGGACGTCATTCATATGTTAAATTAAAAGGTGTTAAATTTCATTATGTTGAAATTGGTAATATTGAAAATCCTTTAATAATATTATTGCATGGTTTCCCAGATTGTTGGTTAGGATGGTATAAACAAATTATTGAATTATCAAGATTTTTTCGTGTTATTGCAATTGATTTAAAAGGATTTAATGATACAGATAAACCAAATTGGAGAAATTTTTATAAACCAGAACAAATTTGTGAAGAACTAAAACAATTTATATTTTCATTAGGTTGTAATACAACAACAATAATAGGACATGATTTAGGTGCATTAATTGGTTGGTATTTTGCACATACAAATCCAGATAATATTGAACGTTTTATATGTATTGGTACACCTCATCCAAATTTAATATGGGATAATTTAAATTCAAAATGTATTATGAATAATACATGGTTAAAATTTATTCAATTACCATATATACCAGAATTAGATCATTCATCTGTTTATTCAAATTTTTTGGAAAATTATCTATCAAAAATATTCTCAGAAAAAGCAAATAATACAAAAGGAATATATTATAAATATGGTGGCGGTGGTAATGGTAATTATCCCAATGGATATAATGGTATTGATAAAGATGGATTAAGTTTTGAACAAATTTATACAAATGATAATTTAAAAGATTGCTATAGATATATATTTAATAGACGTAATGATTGGACTGGACCATTAAATTATTATAGATCATTTCCATTTTATCGTATTAAAGAAAATTGTACTGTACGTTGTCCAGTTTTATTAATAACTGGTAATGAAGATGATTATTATCGTTTAGAATCAATTATTAAAAGTACTGATTATTGTAATAATTCAATTGTTAAAGTAATTGAAGCATGTGGTCATTGGCCACATCGACAAGCATCAAATGAATTTAATAAAATTTTATTAAATTTTTTGGTTGGTAAACGAGCTCAAGAGCAATCAATCAATGAAAATGGTAAATTAAATACACATGATGGTAGAAATTTATCAAAAGGTATTATGGGAAGAATGTTAGGTGCAGTGACAAGTACAAGTGTTAAAATAGGATCATCTGTTATTGATTCAGTACATCAGAAAACTAATACAGTACTAAATAGTACATTATACTAATTAAAAATAAATATATTTTTTTTTTGTTTTTTTTTTTAGAGTTTATTTTTTATTATTTCTATTTTCAACCTCAAAAACAAAAAAAATATTTAAATTAATTTTAAATGTTTTTCTTTTTAGAATTTTTCATTTTTTTGTTTTTTTTTGTTTGATATTATGTATTCGTAAGTTGTATGATTCTAGCAGAGTGTATTATTTGCGTATGTTAATTTATATGTTATTTACATATCAAAATTTACGGGTAAACTTAAATATAATGCATGTAATGTATGTATATCATATTATATACTTTTTATAGTAAATAGTAATTTGCTTATATAAAAATTTATATTTAAATTTAAATATTATAAATAATATAATATATAATAAATATATACATAATTATAATATTAAATTATGTTTTAATTTTTTGATATTTTATTTAGAAGAAATTAAATAAATATTTTAGTTTGAGTTGAGTTCGTCAATAAAAGTCAAATCTAGAAAAATAAAACCGGTTATAGAATAGATATACTATAGAAAAATGAAAAACAATTACATTAAGCAAGAATTTATAATTTCTGTATAATTATAACCTATAAAGTAGAGTCAAAACCAGAAAAACTAAATTTTAATACATTTAAAAGAAATCAGTGTACTGCAGTATAGTGTATGATATTTTTTGTTTGTTTTATAATTCAAATAAATCTGCTTTTGCACAAAAACGTAGCAAACACACAATCAAATACATGAGTCTTTTCTACTTACGTTTATTATTAATTTAAATGTGGAAAATTATATCTATTGTAGAGTAACTTCGCTTTAATTTATTGATTTATTTATACTATTTAATAATTGAAATTTAATTAAATTTACTTAGTATACAATAACTAAAAATAATAGTATAGTTCCATTTTATTTTAAGTGCCAACCAAAATCGTTATTTTTGATAATATTAAATTTGGCAATTCAAAGTCGAATTTCATTTCACTAATAATAATTAAATTTTATTTTACAAATATCGGTTTTCTTATAGTGAAATAAAGTTGAATCCTAAAGCATAATAGAATTTTTTTAAAAAATATTCATGTCCTGAGTGGATATTTTGTCATATTATATAAACACTACGCCATTCCATTGGCAATAAAAATACTCTAATAGAAGAAATTCGAAGGAAGAATATCTAACTCCAATGTTTTAGAAGCTAAAAAGATAAGTTATATTTCAATTATTCAGATTTGTTAATAGCTGAACTGTAATTCCTTATATTTGACGATCTTAGTGCAGTAATATCTAAAATACACAATTCTTATCTAATCTATTTTTTGAAATTATATACTTTGTGGATTTTGTTTATTGCATCGTAATAGATTATTAAATTGGTATAAACATTGTTATTGCCGATTGCAGGTTGGAAAAAAATATTTAATTATAAAAAAAAAATCATTTGAATATAAAGAAATATAATGCACAAATTTGTATGAATCAAATCAGCAGGTATAAAATTATGTGGAACTTATTTTGATTAAGATGAATCCTTAAATAGATTTGGTAATTTTTGGAGGGGATCTGGCCTCCTCATGACTACAGCCGTAAAGGGGCTTGTTGTAATTGGATTCATTAAATAAATGAACAACAAAACTTAAAACAATTGTATGAATTACACTAAATAGTGCTGGAAATAGGATCAAAATGAAATCAAAATAACAATCAAAAATGTCTTCAGATTTAAATAAAAGGTCGCAAAGGTCAGCAGACTTGGTTTTATTAATCTTTAATACGCTTAAGAATGTCTTCAAGATTATTCACATCAAAATTTATTTAAACACAGATCAAACTGATTTGAATCTACAATACATATATGTATAATATACATGTATATTGTATACGTATAGTATATACTGATTTGAACGCTTGTCAACCTAAATGTCACCATGAATTCAAATAAAAGAACGTATTTTTTTAATAATAATTCCTACTTTTATATGCATTAGTACCTTAAATGCTTCTGATATTTTGGTTAAGAATTTACAAAATGAAGTGAATTTATATTTGTACATGTAATAATGTTAATAGGTCATGAGCTAGAAATTTATTTACATGTAAACTTAATAAATTTAAAATAAATAATGAAAAAAAACAAATCCCTTATAATTCAGGAAGCAGGCCTAATTTGAAATCACCTCAATTTATGACACCTTTTTAAAATTGGGTCTTATATAAAAAAAATTTTATTTTGTATTTTTTTTCTTTTATTTTCAAGGTATTGGCATTTAAAATTCCTCTCTTGTACTTCATTTTCAAGGTTAAATTCACTTTTCTACGTGCTATCAAGGATATTTTTAAAAGGATTTTTTTTGTTTGTAATTTACATATAAAGTGAAAGATTTGTGCTTTTTTTTGTTCTTATGTTTTTTTTTTTTGCTGAAAACGTTAAAAAACTTTTAGCGAATATAAATATACTGATGAAAGAAAGGATCTGAAATTGTTACAGTTGAAAAGCATGAAATACTAAACAATTTTAAAGCCTTATAAGTACTAAAGAAAAAAAAAACGTGAAAAAGAAAAACATCCTTTTAACTCTTCCGTTAGAAAAAAAAAGAATCCGTTTTACAGCAAAGTACATTTTCTTGGTTGATAGTTCCTCCTGCCCTGTACTACTACCACTATTACACTAATACTGTTTTTGTTGTGACATTTGCATTCAAAATTCTAATTTTAGAAAGTAAAATTTATTTATTTATATAAATTTAAGCAGTATTTTGAATGTCAATATATGAGTATGTATATTAAATACTTGAATACATATAGCTTTATATTCTATATAGATATAGTATTGTTTAAAGAGAGTAATTGAATTGGAGACGTGCTGGATTTTTGAATTTCCATATATAAGTTTGAAATTTTGTGCAATTAGATATTGTAAAGAAATCTTTGCAAATATATTCTTGATCCCCTCTTATATCAAAATATAAAAATATGTTTTTGTTGTATTATTATAGTTATATATACATATTTTCGTATTATAATTTCCGGTTGTGAGACTGTTAACTTCCGTTTTTGTGGCTTAAACTTTTGTGGTTTTTCTATACGTTGTTGTATGAAATCTATTTGTTGAAATATTTATTTATTTTAATTGAAAAAATATTTTCGTCTAGTATATACATACATACCTACATACTCAATTTCATTTAAAAACAAGTAATGGAGTATATAAAAACAATAAGGAGATATTGTGAACTTTGAGAATTTAAGAATTAAAGTTTATAGAGAGTACTGAAAATAGAATTGTTGATAACTTTAAATTATTTTTAACTGTTTTTTCTTACCATTATAGTAGTATTGAATGATATAATGACTACTACTATGGGTGTAAATGATAAAAACAGTATCCAGTGTCGCGGATTCAAAAGTATAACCCATTTAGATTACGTCGATGATGTGTGTTTATTGGTTGATAAAAATGGAAAGCTAAATGATATATATTAAGAGCTGTTTACACTGGCTAAAATGCGTATCTAATGGTCAATACAGTTAAAACAAAAATCATGCATTCAACTTGCATATCATAATATACGATCCTCCAAGAAGGAGCATAAATCGAGGAGGTGACTCAGTTGAATTACCCATGCAGCATTGATGAAAAAAAAGTCGTGCTGTATTTTGAAGCCCGCACTCCTTTTGGAATGCTTTAAAAATTACGTCAGTCAAATATCATATCTCTACGCACTAAAATAATACTTTTCAACTCAAATGTAAAATAGATCCTCTTGTCCGCCTGCGAAACATGGACCTTTTCAACCAACGTGATTAGGAAACTCGAAATGCATATAAGTAGATGCCTACGATGAATCTTAAATATTTGTTTCGTCACAAACCATTTTATTTTAATCAAAGTTAATAAATTGCGAAATAATGGTTCGAATGGAATCCACTCCAGAGTATACGTCTAGTTGAAAGTCTCATAAAGGATAATCGAAGCAAACGTGCAACAGAGAATGAAGGCTGCAAATGAATAGGTTATATATAATGGAGGGACTTTATTTTCGCCCTATACCCAACTGACGAGGTTGCATAACAGTTATGATGATAATTGAAAAGAATAATATTCAAGTTTAATATTGCAATTAAATGTTTAAAAATAAAAATTGAATAAATCTGTGTTACACAACTATGGAATTTGTAAATAACTTTTAATGAGACTGAAAGATTATACAACAGTCGATTAGCGGATTTTAATTTTGACATTTTTTATTGCGTTTCATTTTTAGATTTTTTAAAAAGTAAGCCAAATATAAGCCATTCTTCTTATAATATAGAACAATAATTTTTATAATTTAATGAATCGACCCCAAAATGATGTGTCACGTCATTAATCAGAATTCTATTAAAATTTTCTATACAGGGTGTGTCCCACATCAATACACCCGTACATGTCATTGTATAAAACCTTCATTATACTAGATTAAATTTTCTGATAAAACTTGGGTTCATGCTTAAATTATTTCCAAAAATTTGTTACTACGCAAGAAGAGTCTTGTCTTTTTTAAAAAATTGAATAAATTGAATAATGATTTCGTTCCAAGAAGAAATAGGTAATATACTAACCGTATTGTAATATAACAGATTAATATACTTTTAGAATAAGAATTAAAACAATTCTTCACTAATTTCTATAATAAATGACAGTTACAGTATAAAAGTTTATAAATATTTAGTTTTGTAATCATAGAAGTTTATAAAACCACACGTGTCTTGCTTTTAATTATCTTTTAATTATACAATTCTTAATTTATTTTTTTTTTATTTTTCTTTTTTTGTAACTCTTTACTTTGCTTCTCATTCCTGGATAGTATTGGTTGGTTCTTATTAATATTTTCAAATATTCTTTATACTCTAAACGCAGTGTTTCTTAAACTGTAGGCCGCGGCCCCCTAGGGTGCCGTAGAGCCTTTACAAGGGGGCCGCGAAAAATTTATGTATTTTTAAAAGAAAATAATGAACAAGTAGAAGAATCAGTAGAATAACCGTCTGCAACAGATTCAACTTTACCAGGAACTTCTCTTTTAACATTGCAACATTAACAACTAGTAATAAAAGAAAAATTGCACAAGATAATACACAAGGATAAATATGCAAGTCCCTTGAAGTCAATTCCTATGTCAAACGATACTATGAAAAGAAGAATTTATAGCATGGGGGATAATATATTAAAACTCAATTAATATCTCGCATTAAACAGAAAAGTTCTTCGCAATACAACTTGATGAATCCACTGATATAATAAATTACACAGTTAATGGTTTTTGTAAGATATCAGTATAACAACCAAGTTCATGGTGATTTACTTTTTTTGTCGGGAGCTTTTGAATACAACAAGAGGTATTGATATTTTTGTAAAAGTAGATGAGTTCTTTTCAGAGAATGAACTTGAATGGTCAAAATGTGTAGGAGTTTGCACAGACGGTGCTGCAGCAATGACTGAGAGAATTAATTTTGTAAAAAATCATGCTGTAAACTCGAGATTATTCAATATTTTATGTAAACGGATGGGGTCAGAACATTTGGCTTTGTTGTATCAAATTTTTTTGATAAAGTTAATGAATTAAGTCTTTCCTTGCACGGAAGAGATACCAACATTTTAGTTTTGAAAACTTATTGGTCTCCAAACAAAAGTCAAATTTTATTAACGAAGGAAATATGGAAATGTTCCCATTTCTAAATGAGTTTCTTACCATCAATGAATTTAATTTCAACTTCAGTTAAAAACATATTACTAAATCATACTGACGAATCTCAACGTTTTTTTGCTGGTTACGAACTGGATAAGAATGCCATTTGTTTAATCATTGAAATATGATCATATTACTTTGGTGGCTCAAGAAGAATTGATTGATATTAAATCAGATAATTCTGTTGAATTGGAGTTTCATGAAAAAAGTCTTAGAGAATCTTGGATAAGGCAACAGCAAGAACATCGTAGAAGAAGCATTGTTAATTTAATGCCTTTTGCGACAACATATCTTTGCGGAACACCTTTTTCTTCAGTTTTAATAATAAAGAATAAACATAGATCGTGTCTTTCATCGAACGCTTTGGAGCAAAACCTTCGAATTAGCATTTCTGAAATTTCACCGGATATTAATTAGTTATGTAATAATATGCAATCACGTCCCTCTCATTATTTGATGTGATAGCATATTACTAAATAAATAATCGGTGAAATAAGAAATTTGAGATTTTTTTAAAATTTGATATCATATTATTATTGAAATTATTTTGATGGTTATTTGGTTTTTTATTAGTTGTAATAAAAATATTGCTAAAAAATATAATGATAAATGGTGTTTTATTTGTATTATTTTTTGGGGAGGATTGAATTTTTTTTTCAAGTTTAGGGAGCCGTAATATAAAAAAGTTTGAGAAGCACTGAAGTAATGTCTCAAATAAACAAACATGTCTTTTACAGATTTCCAAAATTTGAACTGATTCGGGTAGCTGCCATATAACTCGTATCATCCCCTCAGAATATTTCAAAACCATGGGTGTTACAGATCTGAATATGGGTAATCAGGTACTTTCGTTACCAAAATTCTGTAAAGGAATACATATATTAGCTCGGAACTTACTAATGCTTTTTTTAATTTCTTACGGAGGTGGCCCTAATATGTAAGGGCCGGTATGTAGACTTTTAGCCTTTTATGCCCTCCTCCACCCCTCAACTTTAGTCGATCCTTTTGATAAAGGCCAGTAAGTTTGAGAATTTTTGAAGACAGTGTTTGACAAGAGGAAACTGGAGTTCAAGTTATTCTTTTTCAAAGAACAGTCCAGCTCCCACGTCTAGAGCCGTAAGGGACCCGTCAGTGAAAATGTTCGACATGTTTGAGGACCTAGCCGGCTCTTCTGAACCATAACTTGTCTCTCTTGTCGACATTTCTATTTCGTATGTCTCTTTAGGGATGCGTATGTAGTGATGTCATCTGTTGACATGAAGAATTCTTTCTGCTCCTCTTCTAAGTCCTTCCATAGCCTCTGATGTTTGTTTCTACATCCTCTACTGTACTCTGTAGAATAATTAAAATTATAAATATAAAAGTATTGAATCCTAATGTCATTAAAGCGCCAATTCAACCAAATTCAAACCTGATATAGATTTTGAATTGGGGACCCAGCATGCGTTTGAATATCTGTTATGTTATGATGCAACTTTCAAAATATTTTTTAGAAACAATATTTTGAAATTCAATTCATAAATAAAATTTAATTCAAGTAAATTTTATACATGTTGTATTGGATCCAGAGAACATCAGGTGACTTTGCTAGTTAAATATAATTCTTAATCAGTGCTTTTACTTATATTAATTAGGCAACGTTAATAAATAGAAAATATTATTATATACAAAAACTTATACATTATGGTATAAGTTTAATAACATAATACTTTGTTTAATTAATATTTTCTATTTTCTATAACTTAAAGTATGTTCATGTGGCACCTCATAAAAAAATCAGTTAAGAATAAAAACACATAAATTAAAATTCACGAAAAAGATTTTGTGACACTGCAAATAAAAAAACTTAAACCAAATAATGTTGTGTTATGTACCCACTTATGTCATTGAGTTTTAAATACTTGAGTCTAATTATAACAGAAAAAAAAATGATTCGTGTTAATATTTTTGAAAGTAGAATTCGGAACGAAACTGAAATCTTTTGAAACAAAAATTATTTCAATATGTCAAGAATGTTTGAATCAAATTTTCAAGTAGAAAAATTGAACTCAATAATCGAAGGATAATAATAAATAGCTATGTAATATTATATTTTTTATTCTATTGTGTGTATTTCTTTTTCTATTTATTTTCTAAAATTAGAAAATGTGTTTTTAGTTTTACATTGTTTTAAATGGTTGCCTACTTTGATGAGGACACACTACAAAATGTAAATCGATAATAAATCTATAAATAATAATTTATTCAATAAATTTAAGAAAATGAGACGGGTAGAAAGAGAGTTATTTCAAGCATAACGACTTTCTGGGTGTTTACTTAATTTAATTGCTGTCAAAATATTTCTAAATAATTCTGGATTTTTGTTTTTGAAGTTTACTTTCAAATCATTATATTTCTCTTTGAACTTTTATGAAAAATTATTATTTACCTTATAATTTGTCTGTGTAATAGAGTGGAAAATTATCTGAAAGAAAATAAAAAATAACAAATTTTTCATTTTAACGTTTTTTAGCATAAAAATACATATACAAGGTGGGTCCGTTTTAAGTATAAAATATTTTAAGGGGTGATTCATTTTAGAAAAAAAAATTTTTCTAGTTGCGGAAGAGGGTTTTGGTTATTAACCATAAGAGGTTAAAATAAATCGGATTTGAAAAATAACATCTAATAAATATTTGCAAGCTGAAGCAAAACTAAATTTCTTTTTAGAATCGATGTACGGTACATCAGGTTTTTATTTAGTGAGTATCAGACTTACCGCTTTTGAGTTATAACTGCCCAAACTTAAATATTTGGTAAACGGTATAAGAACCGGAAGCTGGAAAAGTTTTAACCACTTCCTCTATTTTATATTTAGAACAATTGAGAGAAAAAAATGCGAAGCAGGCTGTTGAAAAAAAAATTGACACACAATTTTCCAAGGAATCACCATTAATGGACTTTACACTTAAAACCTACCACCCTGTATATACATATTTAAACGTTGTTGATAATATCAATATAAATAAAATGCAAAAGTATAAAGTGTTATGTAAAATATTTATATAGCACGGCAGTCAATTTGAAGTTTACAGTTACTTGTGGGTCGAATTTGACTAAAAATAATTTCATTGTTTTAATTTGTGTTATTTATGTCAACTAATCTAAAAAGGTTTATCTAAATTTAAAAAATCAAAATAAAAAAAAATATTATTTTAGTAATAAAATTAATGAGTCAAATAATTATTACTTAAAATTAGAATAGGTAAATAAAAACAAACAAAAAAAAAATTATATTTATCACAATTACATTTGTAAACCCCTTAAATAAATCAAATAAATTTATGTTATAGGGGACAAATAAATTATAATGAAAGTATATTGGAAAATGGTTTTCGTTATACTTAATTTTAATTAATTATATACTTATTTTAATCTTAAATATATATGTATATATAGTATTTCCTTTCCACTATACTAAATATCATTCAGAATACATTCTGTCAAACATTCATCCATGACATCCATTCTAAACTGTATACCCATTAAAAAGGGACTGCTCTTATAGATGACTTTAATGGTAATTTACAAATACTTTAGAATATTACTTTTCAACTATTTGACAAAATTGAGAAATTCGATTCGTTGTTCGATTAATTATTTGTAAGCCGACTTGGCCTATAAATTCCAATTTAGATGTCAAAACACGATGGCATTCTAAGCAAAATATGTTATACAATTTTAATGAGCTTTAAGTCATACAAGCTTTTTTTTTGTATAATTGAGGACAAAATAATAGGACAAGAATTCTAATTGCTTTCGAAGAATTTAATAAGCCATTTAAAAAATAATAAACAAAATTAGAAAATAATATAAAGGAAATAGAATACGAGTAGGAAAAGCTAGTATAGGTATATAAAAATTTACGAACTGCTTAAAAGATTATTTACTCATCTCTTACAAAATTTTAAGTTCTATGTTTGAGGAAGTGAGACACACAAATCTCCATCATTGATAATTTTGATAGCTCACTTTTTTACCTTTTCTTTTAATGGGGTTCCTATGTAAGTGATCTGTTGTACTTCCCTTTTTATTATATTAGGCTTGTAGGATCCTTGATGAACGCTGTTATTGCTTTGAAGTCAAATTCAGAATTGGACGATGTTTATTCCAAGAAATATTTATGGAGTCGCAAACAAATATACTTTGAATACTTAGTACTCTTGTACCATATCTAAGCTTTTAAGTCTATATAAAACTAACAGTCAAGCCATTTGGTAAAGATACAAATTGGATTTCTACTGAATTTTCTTTCCAATTTTATACAACTAAAACGTAAATTATCCAAAATACAAATAAACTTCAATTTACTGCACAACATATTAAAATAAATTAAATTAATATTCCCAAGGACCCAAAATAATCTTTTTTCTAAAGAACAGTTGAGTTTGGGCACAAATTTAATTAATATGCTGTTTTGTATGGTATCTATGTTGATGAAAAATTCAATTATAAAATCTAGATCGCTCAATAACAATCGAAAAAGAACTAGGACGTTTTGAAAAATCCATTGATTGACTTAAAAGTTGATTTTAAACAAGGTGAAAGAGGAATTTACATTATTCAGAAGCATGGTAAAAGAGCATCACATTTGTAAAATATTTATGCTACATTTTTGACAATTTAACCTACTTCAAATGATGTGGAAAGAGCTTTTTCCATGGCTGTTTTGTAAGAATAAGCAAAATAAGTTCACGATTGACAGACAAGCCTATAGCCGCATTTCTGTTTTGTTTTTATTTAGGCATCATAATTATAATAAAGTATGTTGAAATTACTACAAAAATTTAATTTTATATATTACTACCTAAACTCGGTCGAGTTTCTGCCCCTTCCAAAAACAGTTAATTTAAATGCTTTATCAGTTTAACTTTTGATCCTTATTTACCTTCTATATTTTTATTTATCTCGTAAATTTTTTTTGCTTTGCTATCTTGATTCGGAGCTGACATATAACTCCTAGGACTTTTCAAGAATATTTCAAAAAGAAAAGGTGTTACAGACCTGAAAATTGGTATTTAGATACCCTCTCAAAAATAAACAAATATGTATTTTACCGTTTTCAAAAAATACTGCACGTTATCAAAAAATAACGTTTTCAAAACAATCTGGTAACGAACTTGTCCGATATTTAAAAAAATATTTGTCGCAGAAACCTTCGCGGTAGTGTACTCAATTTATCAATATCTCAAAGTTTCATGGCGATCGGATGACTGGTGTAGTAATGCATGAAAGACAAAGAAACATACATTGATTTTGTATATATATATATTATATTAGAAAATATTTCTTTATATATCATTATTTTGTATTTGGGTTCCGATTCAACGAATATTTTAATTACTTTCTTCGGATTCGATGAATCTTAAAAAACTGAATTTTCAGAAATCCATCATTGTGTAAGCCAAATCTAGTAGTTTCGTAATTTAAAAAATTAGATTATAGTGACAAAGGTAGAAGTATTTTTGCTTTTAGCAGCGGATATGAACATTTTTCGAAACTGCGTTAACATCCAGTATAGCTCCAGTATAGTAGATGGAGGGTGCACAAGAAATAGCAAATGATTATTATTTTGACAATAAATTAGTAAATATATTTTTTTGCAAATATGACTCACTAGAATTTTGAATTTCATTTGATTTAAATAATATTAAAAACAAGAAATAAATTTTGATAAGTTTGATTGGTGATTTCTTGTCGATTTTCGGCGAATATTGTGATAAGTTTTCGTTCATTCAGTTTCTCATTTATGTTTTGCAGCTTAATTTAAATTTTCAGGATAAATAGAATTAATATTTTTATTTAAATATTATTTTCTTATACACATATATATGCATGTTAGTATGCATTTTCTATAGGTAACAGAACTTAGCATTAAATCTTTTTGAATAAAGGGGAAAAAATAGAATTTAACCTAATAAAAGTAAGTATTAAAAGTAAATGTAACAAATATTCCAAAAAGAAGAAGAATAACAAAAATTGAAACGTGTTAAGAAACATTTTAACATCATTTAACAAAAAAAAAATATGCTTTGCATTAACTTATCATTTTTTTGTACATTCAAATATAAATACATATATATTTATGTTTTATAATATTATGTTCGTAGAAAATAATAGATGGCATTAAGCATGCAAACCAGTAATACATTAAATCTTTTCTTTACAAGAAATAGAAAATGTAACGTAAAAAGAGAACTCCTTAAATCTCACCTTAAGTACTTGAAAAGCTACAATTTATGTGGGTGGTTTACCATCAACACACATTCTCGATATATTCTAAACAACTTGTAGAGTAAAAATGTTACTATGTTATGGTTATTTACAGAAAGCGTTTTTATTTTTAAGAACTTTATTAGTGCCTTTTTGTAAGGAATGTATTTTTTTTTATTGTTTATTTTTTTACCTAAATATTTTTTTTATAAAATAAAAAGGATCATAGCTAGATACAAAAAAATTCGAAGTGAACAGAAAATGGGTTTTTTTTTCCTTTTTTTTATATGAAATAAGAAAACTCACCTTTGGTTAATGGGAAAATTTTCCCATTGGATTTGATTTCAGTAATTTTTAGCTTACATGCTTTCTAAAAATAGTAATTTTTTCAAATATTATTTTTATGTCAGGAGAGTTTTCAAGAAAAATTAAAATTAAATTCTTAAAATTGACCGTTCTATCAGTTCTCCTATAAGGAACATGGAATGTTATAGAAAATATTTCGACCTACTTTCAAATTTTTATAAATATATTTTTGTATTGCATCATGTACTTATATTTTATTGGGGATGCTCAAAGTCTGGCAGAAACAGGTAGGGTCATGAAATAAAACGAGTCAAGTTAAAGCTCTTGCACAAAATTGAATTCGATGAATTAGATTGGTTAAAAACCTGTATGACTTTTAGATGACACGACAGGACCAATGACGACATGATCAACTAGGTCGACAAATATAACGATTAGTATTATGAAGTTAAAGTCTAACCGCAGGGTTTGGGTAAGTTTAGCAGTTTGAGTGATTGGAATAATTCTTAATATTTTATTATAGAGAACGATGGACCCATTTACAAGCTGCGCCGCACTGTATTCTACCTAAAGTCTATTTCTAAATCAAAGTTGTTTATAGCTGTTACAAAAGCTTAATAAAGTTAACAGAAGAAAATAGAGTCACTATTATGTGGAACCCTAGACATGAAGGAGTACAATGTTAATAAGGAAGCAGATATACGGGTGCGACGAGTCAATTCCTAGGATCAGAGTTCAGCATTGCACGCTTAAACAACTACCTACAAAAATTGCTACTATACTAATTGGGGAATTAATGAAATTAAATACCATATGCGATAATTGCTAAGGACTATTGTAGTTTTAAGCCTGCTTCAAATTTTAGCCTATTAAATCGATACAAAATTAACCAATTCAATCAGATAATCATGAATGTTATGACGGGATTCGTTTAGCAAATATCTGTTCGAAAGTGGTAAGTTCAACATTGACAGATGTCACTGAATGATGACGGGAATAGGAATCCTCCTCTTTTAATTTGGATCTTTTATGAGCACTTCTCTTTTATTTTAAGAGCTCATAAAAGATATAAATATTTCCAAGTAAATCTAATCACCTGATTCAAAAATGGATATTAGGGCAATAACAACGTTCACCAAGAGCCTTTACCTGCAATCTTAACCGACCAAACAGGCAAGTATAATAGATTTGGAAAGGTCGCAACTTCATAGAATACTCCACAACAGAAAAAACTCAAGTTCAAAACCTAGAATCACATTGATTTACGAAAATGTTATTCGTCCTAAAGAATTTGAATTCAGGATTTGAGCAGATGCAGTCTTTTGATTTATTTTTTTCTCTTTACGTACATTTTCCAAAATGGTTTCTAAGTTAACGGCATTTTTTTTTGTTTGTTATTAATATTCTTAAGTTTGCCATATAAACGGTGTCAACAATGAAATGTTTATAGAAAAATATTATGTATGGTATGACATAGAATATTTTTCACGTTACTTTAATTTTCACAATAAAAAAATAACAACAAAAATTGGAAATGAAAATTGAAGGTAAAAAAATTTGGAAAATCTTGATATGTCAAAAAAAAGTTTTTCCTAGTGGATTGTAGGGAATCTTATGTTTGGAAAAGGTCTTAACTTTTTTTTTGAGGTAAGGTAAAATTAGTTTTGAGAGACAATTTTTTTTGATTTTATTTTATTGGTATAAAAAAAGTAAAAGTAACTGTCTTAGCTTTTAAAAATTCTGACAATTTGGAACTTTGTATTTAATTAATTTTTTTATTGCTGTATATTGAAATAAATATGTATGAGAGAAATATTTCGGTATTCAATTTTCGAATTCTTACGTATTTTTGTTTTTAACTTTGTTAAGTCAAAAAATAAATTTGAAATTTTTGGTTTTCTTGTATGAAGAAGGTTACGATATTTATTTTTGAAGGTTCGTTAAAAAGTATAAACTGTAATTTTCTGTTACTTGCTTATTTTTTCACTAAGAGAAATAATAAAAAAATCCAAGAATGTTGTAGATTAAAACGTTTTTTTTTCTCTTTATTTATCTGTGTTCACTTACAATTTTATTGATTCAAAAATAGTTACATATTAATTCAATATAATAAATAAATTGAATAACAATTAATCTTATAATTTTTTAATCAGTAGAAATTCAATAATAATTTACATTAATTCAAATTTTAAAAATTACATAATATTTAAATACTATGAAGTTGGACGATTTTTTTTTTTTGTATAGAGAGAAATTTGCAATTGACTTAATATTATCAGGCAGATCATTAAAAAATTTTAAACAATTGTAGAGACAATTTATCTTTTGACGGATTGTTTTGAACAGTGATAGATAAAAATTGAATTTGCTTCGGGTGTTATAATTATGCACATCTACATATCTTTGTAAAATGAAATAATGCTTAATTTGATTATTTATAATTTTAAAGCGCAGAATGTACAATTCACGCTTACATATATTCTCGAAATTAAGGTACTTATCAGAATAAATCATACTCGTTGTGTGCAATATTGGGTAATTATGAATTATTATTGTTTTTGATATTAAATAAATTTTTTCATTGGAATTTAGATTTTTTTTTAAACTAATTTTTGGCGATACAATCCATATAGGGTTCACATAAACAACATTTGACAAAATATATGACGAGTATATAAGAAAAGGCGTTTTTTTATCGAGACATTTTTTTAGTCTGCATAGAATAAAATCGTAAGGAGAACTTTTTTTTGCAGACAAGATCAATATGATCTTCCCATTTAATTTTGGAATCTACTACGAGGCCTAAATAGTTATGACTTTTCACTATATCAATACGTGAGTTGTTCTGTAGAAATCATCAAATAATTTAAATCAGAAAATAATTTATTTTCAAATAACAGGATTTTTGTTTTTTGATATTTAATAGTAGTCTATTTTTAGAAAAAAAGTGTTCGATTAATACCAGGTCTTCTAACATCGCAATCTTCAAATCACGTTCACTGCTTAAAGAGTACTTAGACTTTTTTTTTAACGTTGATCTTACGCTGGCACGGTATGTACCTAACCAGTTAGATATGATAACATGATTCATTGCATGATTGTCTATGATAAAATTTGCACCTTATTGGGTTATTAGAGACAACTAGACCTACTTTGCAATATATTGCTCAGCTGCAGTTACAAGTGTTTACAAGGATCAATGAGCATTGTAAGATCATGATATGTAAAAGAAAGCTGGATATCATCTTCGTTTTCGGCTAATAATATAGTCTCATCCGCATATCACATTATTTCAGATTTCTATTTCCTCATTTCAATTTCTGTTTTCTGTGCACTTTTTTCACTTGTTTTTATTTCATCCTGCACAACAGAGTCGGAGTTTAGCTGTTTCCTTGTCTTAATACGTAGGAAACCTTAACATCGTTAGATATTGAAATTAATAGAGTGATGAATATAAGATAAATAATTTTAATTTTAATTTTTATTAATTTTAGAATTTTATAACATGAAATACAATTTGGAAGACTCAATCAAGAATAATCATTGTACTTAATTTAGGAACTAGCTAACAATAATTGAACTGTAGATGATGTGTACAGTCACAGTTAAATAATCCAACTCAAATCAGAATTTCAAAAAAAGTTAAAAAAAATCTGACAAAATGTCAGATTTAATGTAAAAATTCCAAAAAAAAAAAAACACTGACTTTTTGCTTTCTTTTGTTATCATTTCTATTATTTTTTCTTTTCCTGTTTTTATAACAACAAATTTTAATTTTTCTTATTTTTTTATACTGTTTTCACTATGTTATTATTATTTCTTTATTATTTCATGACAAAATTTAAGCTCTTCCTTCGGGAATATAAATGCACTTAACGTATATAGGATAACAAAACAAAAATGGAGAACTAAAAAGGATAAACAAAAAGAAAAATAAAGATAAGTCAGAAAAACATTTCACTTGGGAGTAGGGGTATCTGAAATGTGTGACTTAATTTTTTAGTGTCACGACATATAATTTTTACTATAGAACTATTGAAAGAGAGAAAGAGAAGGAAATAGAAGTAGAGAATGTGAATACGAGGGAGTAACAAAAAAGAAAAACAAAACCAAAAAAACCGTTTTAATAGTTGGTTCTTATTTTTTTATGTTTACAGTTGTTTATATTTTCTTTTGGTCAAATTTTTTTTTATATCCCTTAGGATGTTTGTATATTCTTTATAAAGTTTCCTGATGGTATAAAAAGTTAACACTACATTAAGTTTTAGTCTCGTATGTGCATGATATAACGTACTAATGTTTGGGACTTTTTAATAAAAAGATAACAGTTATTAATGTTCTCATATTAATATTTAAATGTTATTGTATTTTTGTGTGTTCAACTTGTAATGACTAGACTTTTATCGTTTGTATGCAACTGTTGTTGCATGTGTGTATGTGATATATGAAAGCCGGAAGTTGTCTCATGAGGCTTTTAAGAATTCGTCGGTTGTCATGTTAGTTTTTTTTTGTTTTTGTTTTTTTTTTTTGGTTTTTATGGAACTACATACATTAAAATGACAGTGATATGATATTTGAGATAAAAATGACTGAAAATATTTAATTTTAAATGTTTTTTTTTTTTGTTATATGTATAAATATACGTGAAAATTAAAAATACCGTTGTTGTTTTTTCCAGAAAATTAATTTTTAAATGTTAAATATAATTATTAAAGATAACAAAAAAAAACAACAACAACAACAAGGTAAATAAAGAATTTAAACGTGCTATAAAGAAATTTTAACAGTTGTTTTAATTAAAAATGTTATTTTTGGTATGAAATAAATTCTATGTTTGGTCAAGATCGATAGCCTATTGTGATTTCTGAATTTTAAATAAGAAAAATAATTTTTTTTACTTTTTCGAAAAAATGTTGATAATAGTTTTGAAAAATTTCAGCGTATATTTACATGTAATTGAATGTATTTGTAAAATTTACAAAGGAGCATTTTAAATCCTCTTTCATACGTTTTGCAGGAACTTATACAGAAGTTAACAATATTCTTAACAGTTTCATTGTGCGAAATTTGATAAAATGAGAGGTTTTTAAATAATTGAATGATAAATTTGATTTAAATTTGCTTAGATGTATTTGGTGCAAATTGAACCACTTCAAAACGAATCATGCTTGTTTTGTTGAATGCGAATGTTGATAGTTATTATTTTGAATTTATTTTTCTACAATAGGAAAACTATCTATACTCGATTTGGTTTGTACCTGTAGACCATTTTTTTAATCAATTATTCAAAATTATTATTAAATTATTTTATATTTTGTTGTTAGTTCCATAAATTGGTAGTTAGTTAGCTAGAAACAGGTTGTTTAATTAAAACAAAATAATCCCAAGTTTCTACAAGTTTCATTCAATCTGAAAGATTAAAAACTAAAATTATTGCAGTTTTCAATAAAAAAAATGGATTTAAGATTCTAAGCTTATCCTATCCAGTAAATTTGAAGTTTCTTTCTATATTCCTTATTCTCTAACTTTATCTAACTTTAGTTAATTATTTAAAATATCTCAAAAGGAGCTTTGTAGCTCGTACATTATTTAATTAAATAATAAAGTTATTTAGAAAGTCAAATGCTTACAATAAAACAATTAGCAAATGTAATAATACTTAAATAATGTCAATTGATACGCGAACAAAAATAAAAATAATTCATTTAATTAAACAAAAAATCACTAATGTAGAACAATTTAAGAGAAAAAAGGAAATATAACATATCAAGCAAATCATTAAAATTTGTACATTAAATACAATTATTTAACAAAAAGGTATTTAAATTATTAATATTAATTATAGCGCTCTAAATAGTCTAAATATAAATATATTTGATTTTATTTATCAATGACGCAATTTATTGTAATCTTGTTTTCTTCGAATTTTTTATAGGTTTTAAGCCATTTAGGTATAAGATAGCTTCAAATCGGATATAATTAGCATATCGGGTATTGTAATTTGTAACTTTGAATATCATGAATCAAATTGATAAGACTTACTATACTGTTTAAGTTATAATGAATAAACGCAACATATTATTATTAGATTATCTTTATTAATACTGACTTCATTGATCTTATTTTATTACCAACTACCGCACATTAATATAATATTGTTAATAAAATATTGACAATATACATACATATATATCTAATATATATTATAAGTACAGTCATGGTAAATAAATATGTTAAATCTTCCATTTTTTTAGAATTGATCTTTTTTACAAACATTACTACAATTCATTTCAATATCTTAAGTAATACATATTAATAAAAATTAGAATTAAATAAATTTTGTATACATTAAATTATTAATAACTAAAATATTTAATTATCTATTTTATTCTTATTTCTTTGCAGTATTTGGAATACTTCTAATATTAAAATTATTTCATTTGATGAATTCATCATCTGTTGGTCTACAGCTCGGGGTGACCCTAGCCTCGTCCACAACTTTCCTGCTCATTCTGCTCTATCTTGTGCAACCGTCCTCCATCCGTTAACTCCAATCTTTCGACAGTTGCCCTCGACTTCGTCCAGCCATCTTGATCTTGGTCTACCTCTTGCTCTTGTATTGTACGGTATTGCGTCTAATATTCTTTTTGGCATCCTTTCATCATTCATCCTCACCACATAACCTGCCCATCTTAGTCTTTGTGCCTTAATAAATTTAACAATATTGGGTCCTTCAATTAGTGCTTCTAGCTCGTCGTTTGATCTGATTTGGTATTCACCATCGTCATTTATTTTGGCACCAAATATTTTTCTAAGTATTCTTCTTTCGAATACTTTCAATTTATTTTCGTTACTAATTGTCATGATCCATGCTTCGCATCCGTATGTTACAACCGGTTGTATTATGGTCTTGTACATTCTTAATTTAATTGTCCTGGCTAAGACTTTTGACCTGAAAAGGCCTTTGTGTGCGTAGAAACATTTTTGTGCTGCTTGAATTCTATCATTAATTGTCAGATGCATGTCATTTTTATTACTTACTAGCAAAGTTACCCGACGTTGTCCGGGTCGACCACAAAATGAATCGAATTTATTTCAATGAAGTTTGATTTATGAATCGAATTGAAAAAAATTGGTTTATCAAAAATATTCTAATATTTTTTTTCACTACGATAAAAAAATATCAACAATACTCCAACTTAAGCTATACTTATATTAAAATTATTTCTTTGTAAACAATATTTTAGTGATCTTTTCTGATGAAGTATAAGCAAATACGCTCCTTGCTGTTGAGGTATTCTTGAAATAAAGAAATGTTCGTTTTTTCCACAATCAATTGAAATTTGTACTTAAATGAAATGAGGATGCCAAGTTCTTATTCTTAATCTAGTACCGTAGTTTTGGGTTCTTCAAGTTTCGTAGAAGCACTATTGAAGCTACTACTTTTAATTCCAATTGATAAGGAAGAACAACTTCATTTTCATCGATAACTGTATCTATCGATTTGCACACATGAACCCCCTGGAACACTGCAGTATTTTCTGATTAATAAAAATTTTATACTAATTCCTAAATTCGAAAATACTTTTTCAGGACAATACATGTTTTTTTATTTTTCATAGAATACCTATGAATAAATTTTCAAGTCTGTAACACAATTTTTTTTTTGAAACATTTCTGATAGAGTATGTAAGTGTAAGTTTTTATGCCTGTAACACAATTGGTTTTTGAAATATTCCTGAAACGTACGTGCTAGGAGTTGTACGGCAGCAACCCGAACCAGTCCAAATTTTTGAAATCGGTAACAGTCGAATTTCTTTATTTGTGAAAGAGTATCTAAGTGTAAGTTTTTATACCTGTAACACAATTGGTTTTTGAAATATTCCTGAAACGTACGTGCTAGGAGTTGTACGGCAGCAACCCGAACCAGTCCAAATTTTCGAAATCGGTAACAGTCGAATTTCTGTATTTGTGAAAGAGTATCTAAGTAAAAGTTTTCAGGCCTGTAACACAATTGGTTTTTGAAATATTCCAGAAACGTACGTGCTAGGAGTTGTACGGCAGCAACCCGAACCAGTCCAAATTTTTGAAATCGGTAACAGTCGAATTTCTTTATTTGTGAAAGAGTATCTAAGTGTAAGTTTTTATGCCTGTAACACAATTGGTTTTTGAAATATTCCTGAAACGTACGTGGTAGGAGTTGTACGGCAGCAACCCGAACCAGTCCAAATTTTCGAAATCGGTAACAGTCGAATTTCTTTATTTGTGAAAGAGAATCTAAATGTAAATTTTCATATCTGTCACACACATGGTTTTTAAAATATTTCTGAGTCTTGGTAAGAGTTGTACGGCAGCAACCCGAACCTGTCATCTGATGGCTTTGTAAAGTACCACGTTATTTGCATACCGGTACCATGAATAACTGTGCAAAATTTGAGAATTCTATCTTTAAAACTGTGGGCGTGTATAGCGAACAAACAAACAAACAAATAAACAAACAAACAAACAAACAAACAAACAAACTTTCCCTTTTATAAGTATAGATTAAGGCACCTAGATGTATAAAACTATTTACTCCTTCAAAGTTATAATTATTTATTGTTATATTTTGGGCGGATCGTCTTGTTTCCGTGAGCGCCATCTTCATATATTTGGTCTTAGCCTCGTTAATTTTTAATCCTACAGTAGCAGCTTCTTTTTCTAGAGTCAGAAATATTTCTTTTAATTCGTCAAAGGATGTTGCTACAATAGCAATATCGTCATCATACGCACTTAGTATAGAAGATTTTATGAATATCTGTCCGCCTCTGTCTAAATTTTTTATTGCGTGGTGAAGCATTAGATTGAAAATTGTTGTTGACAGGGTATCACCTTGTCTGACTCCTGTTTTTATTTCAAATTCGTCCGTTATTTTATTTTGCACTGCTACCTTGCATTTGGTGTGTCTGAGTGTTAGCATACTTAAATTTGTCAATTTTCTTGGGATTTCCATGTTATTAAATACAGGTTCTACCATATCTCTTTTTATTGAGTCAAAAGCCTGGCGGAAGTCAATCATTATAATAGGTGGAGATTTTTGTTGTACTCATAGCATTTTTCCATGCTATGCCTCAGTAGAAATATTTGATCGGTAGTAGATTTATTTGGTCTAAATCCACTTTGATAATCTCCTAGAATATTTTCGGTTGTGCGTCTTAATCTGTTATTTATAATATGGGAGAGAGTCTGGTACGCTGTGTTTAATAATGTGATAGCTCTATAGTTGGCGCAGTCAAGTTTATTTCCCTTTTTGTGGATGGAGATAATAATGCCTTTTTCCCATTTGCTTTGCAGAGTTTCTGTATCACATATTGTACATATTAAGCTATGTAGCTTGGAGATGAACATTTCACCTGCATTTTTAAACATTTCTGCTACAATGCCATCTTCTCCTGGGGCTTTGCTATTTTTCATTTGTAGAATTGCATCTCCTACTTCATGTATGGTTGGTATTCCTTCGTCTGTATATTCTGAAATCGTAATGTTACTATTTATAGGTAGCACAGTTTCCAATTCCACTGATTGTTCAATATTTAATAATTCGTCAAAATATTCTCTCCATCTTTCTAGTATATCTTTCTCTTCACTCAGTTTTACTTTATTTTTGTTGTAGCAACTACTTAGTCTGGGTTGGAATCCATTTTTAATTGTTTTTATCTTCCTGTAGAATCGCCTTATTTTATTTTATTTTCTTCAAAGACGGTACATATTTGTTCTACTTTCTTTCTTATGGTGTCCTTTTTCTTTTTATTAATTATCTTTTTGGCATATTTTCTTAAGCTATTGTATACTTTTCTCTTATTTCTTGTGTTTCTGTTTAATAGCTTAGTTCTTGCTTCATTTTTCTTTTGGATCGCTATTCTACAATCATTGTCGTACCATTCTTCATTTCGTCTTATTTGTGCTACACCTATTATTTCACTTGTTGCTTCGTTAAGTATTTGCTTCATTTTGTTCCAGTTGTCATTAATATCTGTAGTTGTGTCACCAATTTCTTGTAGTTTTCTATTTATAGTTTCGGTGTATCAGGTTCTTTGTGTTTTTCTGTATTCCATTTCTTTTTTCTAGTTCCTTTATGTTTCATTATGTTTGAAATTTTTTGTCTTAATTTAATTTTAACTAGAAAGTGGTCGCTATCACAGCTAACTCCTCTGCAGGAGTGGACATCCAAAATTGATGATAATCGCCTTTTATTTATTAAAACATGGTCAATTTGATTTACTCTGTCACTGCCAGGAATTTTCCAGGTCCCTTTGTTAATATTCTTATGTGGAAAATTGGTGCTTGCTATATATAACGAGGAGTTTGCTGCTAGTTGGCACAATCTTGGGCCATTTTCGGATTTTCCTTATGTAATGAGTGTTGCCCTGCACCTACACCCTTTGTAAATAACTCTGTACCAATTTTGTAAATAAAATCTATCTTTTTCTTTGTCAGCTGCGTCTTCAGTTGGAGCATATGTACATATAAGTGTTATATTATTAAATCGTCCTTTTAGTGTTAGTGTGCATATTCTCTTGTTTATTGGTAAGAAGCCTAAAACACTATCTTTTGTATTTTTCGATATCATAAAGCCTGTTCTGGCATAACCGCTTATGTTTTGCATACCGCTGTAGTGTAGAGTGAAATTTTTCTTGTAAATTTTTCCGGCCTCTTTCCATCTTATTTCTTGTAGTGCCATAATACTTAGCTTATAGCGATCCATTTCTGTAGCTATTTCTTGCATTTTTTGCAATTGCAATTGCTTGTAGCATTGTCCTTATATTCCATGATCCGATATAAATATCGTGTTTTACAAAATCAGTTTCCGTATTTCGTCGCCAGGGCCGTTCGAGGTTCCTATAATATCCTATCGGTTCAGTTTGGAGTACTTGTTGTATCCATTCCATTTGAGGAATTAGGCTTTTTAAGAAATAAATGGCATTTAACCATAGATTGATCTATGTAGATTTTCAATACCTCTTACTTAATAAGATTTAGTTGTTAAGTTATTTACTTAATGATATTTTTCAATACTAACAACTGGGGACTACGTATCTATCTAATGAGTTTTTATTATTACAGGGTGAATTTACGCTACTGTAAATACACTACGATGTGTGAAACGAATTTGATGGTGTATACATTTCTGTACTGGTGAGTGAACTACTCTTTAAGTTTGTTAATGGATCTTCATCATTTACTTTTGGACTTGGTGGTGAACTATTTGTTGAAACTTCACCTTGTTCTATTGAATTTGCTGGCAATGTAACATGTTGTTTATTTCGTCGATATATGGTATGGTATTTCCTTCAATTATATAAGATCGTATGGTCATTACATTGACGGATGATTATGGCCGAGGACCAATTTAAATTTTGATGTTTCTGGTAGTAAACATTTTGCCTATTCTATAACATCTTGAATGGTTTGCTATTACGGTTGTAATATTTTGCCATTAGAGTTTGTTTATTTTTAAGTTTTCTGGTTTAGTTCAGACTTATTATTTCTCGTTCCTTCTTTTCGTATCTAAAAGTTCTTAGTCACTCAATCATAATATTTTAATCAGATCTTAATCAGAACAGATCTGATGAAAAGCACTAAGAAAAACTTTGTTTTGGTTTTATGATTTAATTTCAAATTTAGATTACATGAAACGACGCTTATTTATTTATTTATAAGATCTTTATTATGGGCTTATCAACCACGTGGGTTTTGTCAAGCCCTCATTCTTTAAAGTTTTTTACATAAATATCTTAAGATTATTTCATTATTATTTTAACATAATGTTGTTTTAAATTTAGATTTTTGATTTACATTTGTTACTTTTTTTGGTATTGTAATTTCAAATTCATTTTTTTTTTCCTCTTTAAGTTTATAATTTTGATTTTAGCCTAGTTTATATTACATATATTAGAAAAATTATATTTTTTTTTAATGGTTTTTATTGAATTTTATTATATTTTATTGAAAATGTCAGTTTCTCTAAGGAATGCCATGATATTAGTTGTTGCTTCTATAGTATCCTGTGTGAGTATATCAAGTCCCGTGATTCCAAGCCTGGCTCTTACATCAGCGTATAAAGGACAACCCTCAAATATGTGTTGTATATTGATTGGGGTATCTGGAACACAGTGACATGTTGGCTGTGCGTTTTGGGGTCCATCAAAGAGATAGCTGTGGGTGTATCGTGTGTGTCCTATTCGGAGACTAGTCAGAACAACAGCGATTTTCCTACTGGCCTGGTCTAAACTATTCCATCTGGATACATTTCTTTTAATGTGCCTTAGTTTGTTGGTGAGGGGTTCATTTTCCCAATTTGTGTTGTGTATCTATCACATATCTCTTTATAATCCCTGTAGTACCGGCTTTGTTGTTCGGAAAGTGGCTCTAAAAGTGCTTCCTTTGCCAGTCTGTCTGCTTCTTCATTACCGGTAATATTGGCATGTCCCGGAGTCCATAGAAATGCTATATGATTTTTACATACCTGCAGCTGATCTTGGATTGCAATCACTGTCAGATGTTTTGAGGTAGCAGATGGGAGAGCCTGTAGACTACTAAGGGAGTCGGTGCAAATCATGAACCTTCTCCCCTCATAGCTTCGGCTGACATACTCAATTGCCCTGCTTATGGCATATAGTTCCGCCGAATATACTGTTGTATGTTCGTTAAGTCTGTATTTTTTTTCATGTTGCATACATTTAAATGCGCATCCTGCTATGTTATTTTGTTTCGATCCATCTGTGTATATCGGTATGTAGTCTTTATAGGTAGTATTTAGTTTGCTTTTGAATAGTTGTTGGTATTGCGTGTTATTTGTTTCGTTTTTTTTTTGTGTGTTAAGATCTGTATCAACGCGTGGTAAAAACGAAACGACGCTTATCTTTGCTTTTGCTACACATTTGTAGACTTAATTTTATGTCTCTCTCATTTTCGGTGTACTAACACAAAAGCTTTAAATTTTTTGAGTCTGGCTAAATTTACGTGTATTGTGCAGGAGTTTAATATGGGTTCATATGGATTAGTTTTCGGTAATTTTTTTGTAGGTCTCTACGTAAATCATTTTTCCTTATTAAGAACGATTCATTTACAGTGTTTACTAATATATTTTATTTTAAAACCCATGATGTATTCTTTGTTAATTTTTTTTGACGCATTCTCAATATCAAACGACTACAGAGATTTTAGTATTTGTTTCTAGACCAGAAGTATATTTCGTAAAAGTTGGTTCGGGTAAGTCCGGATAATTTTTTATAGTTTTTGCAACTAGTGTCTAGGTAATTGGCATTATTACTGAATTTCATTTTCTCATACAGTCTTATTGAATGACTCTTTTAAATTTTATTAGTAATGAAATTAAATTTGTTTTAAAAACAAAAAATATGAATGTAAAAAATAAAAAAAAGTTTTATATTTGAAATTTCATATCAGTTCACAAGCATTACATTTTAATACAAAATTACCAGAAGGCAAACATTATTATGTAGTTACAAATTATAAAAAAAAGACTTATTTTTATATTAAAATTAAATATTTTCTTTTTAGGCAGATTTAAAAACATTTTTATACTATTTTTACTTTTATTTAGCATGACATTTGGAATAGCAAAAATAAAATTTCATTATCACCATCAACATCAACATACATCATAGTAATGATATTCATAATTCTAGTAACCTGTAAATAATATTGTTAGAACAATTGAGTGGGTCATTTATTTCTAACAAAAATTAAACAATGTAATCTAAAATTTTTACCATAACGCAACACTGTATAATTTTCCTAACTTTATAAAAATTTTCCTTATCAAATTTTCTTTTTAATTTTAATAGAAATTTTTCAAAAATGTCCTGAATCATATTTTAAAGATTATGGAAAAATATGTTTTTTTTTTATTCTATTTTATTAATCGAGAGTTTTTTAATTCTTCATATTTATATAATTGGCTGGAGTAAAATTTATTTTACTATTAAATGGTATCAAAATTATAATTGAGTTCAAAGATAGTGACGGTTTTGACTTGATATGTTGAAATAATAATTTTTATGAATACAAAATAAATTTTTTGATATTTGACGAAATGGTTCTACTTTAATAATCTAACAATTTTAATTTTTTTTTTTTATTTAAGTTACGTTAAAATATTAAGGATTAAGTAAAGGAGTTGCATGCTCACGAGAGCATTTTATTTTGATTAGGAGTCATTTTGTGGGTCAAACAAGTAATCAAAATAAATAAAAAAAAATGAACAAAAAAAAAACTTAAAAGCTAAGTGAAAATTGCCATTAAACTGATAAGGGAAAATATTTGATAGCGCGTTAATTATTTGTTATAATCATAACGTCATGAGGTTCCATGTCATGCTTTCTCTCTTTTATATCCTTTTAGTTGATATTTTATTCTTTTATTTTTTGTTGGTAATTAAATTTAATGGCAATTTTCAATTCAATTTTTTTTTTTATTATTTGATATAATATTTTATTTTTTTAGCTTTATTTGATTAATATGACGATGAAATTAAGGAGAGGTGAAATAATAACGGAAAAAAATGTTGATGTCTTTATTTTTTTGATATTATAAATTTTATTTTATATTTTTAATTTCATTTAGCTAATAAAATTATTCATTTAAAAATAAAATTATGAAGAGCGTAAAAATGTTTAATTACTTTCAAACCGTCGTTATCATCGTAATGATATTCATAATTTGATTGATTTGATTAATGCTATTGTAACAATTGATTTACAGTTTGTTGTTTATTTTCAAAAATTTTTAAAATTTTTGTTTTTGTTTTTACAATAGAAAAGTCCATGGAATAAACATCCTATGAACTTTTTTTTACGCAAAGTCTAGGAATACTACAAATCATACAGTAAGTATTTTGTATATATGAGCTAGGTTTAATGTGGTAAATAATATCTGTGTAGTGTGTAGTAACTTTGGTTTCACAATAAAGTTTTCTGTTTTATGTTAGTGATAAAGAAATTTGATTCCCAATCAATTTCTAAAGATTAACTAACCAATGTCCAGTAAATCCTATATAAATGCTTCTTCGGTATAATTTAAAACTTCAAAATTTTGAAAATTTTTATTCAGCTTACCTTGACATGCTGGAAAATAGGCTATTCAAATAAATATACTACTTTTAATAAGAATAGTTTTATTCTTCCAAGAACTGTGATGACCTTGTATTTGATCTTTCCAGTCATATGCTAAATACAAATAGTAATAACAATGAGAATGATGACTGCCAGCGTGCACGACACGGGAGAGGTAATTGGTCGTTGGGACATTATTATTGAAGAATACTGAAGTTTGTGTCATGAAGGCTTTGGTGGATTAGGGGCCAAATATTTAAAATAAAAAAATGTGAAGCTTAAACAAAGTGGTGCGCTCTTTTAATTTGTGGTGCATGAGGCGTGGTATATGGTGCATGGTGCAAGGTGCGTGTTTCATAATTAATTGTAATGGGTAAATCTATATATATTAAACTTAAATTAAAATTTAATGATTCACTTAATATTTTTCGTTACATTTAAATTACAATTCCTCTCTAATTCACCCACATATTATTATTAGTCTGTTTTTTCCTTTTTGTTTAACATAATACTAAATATGAGTTTTTAGCAAATATTTAACATTTTTATTATGTATTTTTAAATTTGGAGTAATATCGTAATTTTTTTATTTACAACCACGCAAATATAATGAAACAACTGGAAAAATTATGGAAAAATATTAAAATAAAAATTATTAAAATTAATAGAAATGAGCCACAAAATTGTGTGCAAATAAAAAATTAACACTTACATAATAAATAATAAATAAATAAAACAACTGTACTAAAAAAAATGTAATAAAAATAAAACAATCACTATATTTTATTTCTTTTGTTTTATTTTTGTTGATAATGGGATAACGGTTAATTCGGAAATAATAAAAACTGTCTCCATTCCAATTTAAAATTGAGTAGAAAATGTCCATCGTTTCCTCGTTCGTGTCCTTTCTTCGAGTCGGTCCGTTATGTATATTTTTTCTTTTAATAAAATTACAAACCTATAAAAAATTATAATCGTAAATTTTTTTTTTTTACTGTTAAACATAATACCAAATATGCTAAAAATTATGTTCTTTTTTTTATTATGACTACTATGGACTGAATTTTACTGTTATTTGATGTTTTCCGTTACAGTTACAGTTATTTGTTTCTTTTTTATTTGATTTTCTGTTTATTTTTTTTACATATTGTTTTCCATACTGATAATAATATGAAAAATAACTGTATTAAAAATTATGTCCAATTATTTATGTATGGATGGAAAATATTTACATATCATAATGAATGTGTGTACAGTACATTACAGTATGATGTATGTGTTCGTAAGTATATAATTCAATTGGATTATGAAAATTTATTGAGGAATTGTAGAAATACGATTGTGGAAAATAATTTGAGTTTTAGGGGTTTGAATAAATCGAAGTTACGAATATGTAGTAATGAAAATGATGTCATATGTTTTAATATGTGTATAAGTAAGTAGTGTATAAGATAGTAAAGAGTAAAATAAATTTTTAACTTGTAAATATATTCTTAAAGAGTTTATTGGTTTCTTATTTTTAATCCATTTTATGTTTTGTGTGGCAAAACTAAATTTTTATAAAAGAATATTAAAAAAAAACCTTCTCGAGACTTGTTGAGAAATTATCGTGAAATTCTCTTAACGTAAAATTAAAGGTACCCTTAACGTAAAATATGTTTTGGATGAGCACCAATTTAAATTTTTTATATTCAAAGTCATTGTCGTTCAAAAACCCGTTTTTCGTACGATAAAAAATGTTATGATTAAAATTTTTTATTATCAAAATTTGAACTAAGTTCTTAAAGTTCGAACGTTCCTTTTTATTTGATTTCAGAAGTCAGCATTGGAAGGTAATGATTTGAAATAATTTTTTGCGTTATTATATTCAACCTTTTCTGTAGTAAATAAAATCAAAATTTTTTTTTGTTATACTATTGATAGTTAGTAGGTGGTTGGAAGAATTATTTTTAGTCCATTAGATACGGTACTGGAGATTATTAAATAAACTACAACGAGTAATATTTTTTGAATATTACAATTGTATTCATTGAAAATCATCATTGTCAGCTTTTTAAAATAACAACGTCTAGCGATATTAGAAGTTACGAAAGAACAAAAATTGTTGAGACGGCAACCCTTTGTATATAAATATGCACTCATGCATGTGTATATTATACGCTAATGAATTTATAATGTAAAAATAACTTTTAGTAATTATTAAAAAAAAATATATATATTCACACGTCATATATCTACATACAAACATAACATACATTATTATTATTCATAAAAAGCGATTAAAAAACAAGATACAAAAACTTTTTTGCAGAGTGAAAACAAAGAAGCACAAAAAAAAAACCCAACAACATCTAAATTAAGTCAAGTGATTTAGAAAATGGACAATAATGGAAACTTTTTAGTTTTTTTTTTTTTTTGTTTTTTATGTCGACGAGAAAAGTGTTCCGGTTTTATTCCGTTATCTAAAGGATATATCTGTCATGCAACTAACTGTGAAGTATTAAATTAGAATAACGGTATTTTAAAAGCATGACAATTAAATTATTATTTTATTTTTGTTTTTTTATTTTATTGTCATGTTTTAAAATATTGTTTCGAAATTTTTTTATATTTTTTACACGTAGTAGAACATGTTTCTAAATAAATAAAAAAGTGTTTTTTTTTTTCTGTGTTTGTAATTGTGCTGAAATTTAGGACAAATGTCATTTATTTAAAATAAAAAAAAAAAATGAAAATAAATGGTTTAAAAAAAGACAGAAATTTTTTTTATTTCGTTGTTTAATGAATTTTTTTAAATAATGAGTGAAATTCTCTGTGGCTAAGTTAGTTCATTGAGATATCTATAAGATATTTTCAAATTTAATTTTGGGCAATCTGAGTACAACTTATAGTTTAACAATAGAAGAATTTATTAAATTATATTTACATATTGTAATGTAATACAATTTGTTATTTTAACAATTTCATATTCTCTTTGATGAATTGTTGTGTTCAATTATTGACAATTCTAATAAAATCCGGATGATTATATAATACAATTTAGATACACGTATAAGAAATATAAAATGGGGATCTGTGCAGTTCTTTAAATAGCTTAAAACAATCACATATTCTTAATCTTCATTGCCTTCCTACTCCTTCTACAGGGCATGGGATGCAAACAAACTCCTTCTATCATTTCCTATCTGCGTCTACGTTTTTTATGTCCGTTTTATACAATTGATATACCTCTTTCCAACTCGCATATTGAAATAATCGCACCACATGATACAATTTGTGTGAAGAATTCTATAAATTTGAATGTTCTTTAATTAAATAGACTTCACACGCATATGAGCATTCACTTTTAATAAAGAAACTCAAATATTATAATATATATTTATTTTACTGAGTTAAAGCCTCTACATATTTTCCTATTTTTGAACCAATAATATAATAGAAATTAGAAAATCGATTGAAATAAATCAAATTGGAAAGTTGGAGCAAATTGGGGGGAATTTCAAAAATTTTACTTTCAAAAAGTTAATGAGTTTCTTCCTTTTCCAAATACACAAAATGAAAAAAAAAAGTGATTGGAAAAGACCATTTCACATTAAATCATTTCCTCACCATTCATTAATTTTGTTAGCTTTTCCCATAATAGGTTTGTTGTTTTTTTTATTCATGTTATTTTTTCTATTAATAAGTTTCGATATTGAAATACCAAAATGAAGGGAAAGAGGGAAGTTTTAATCCCCTTCTTTTTCAATCTTGAATTGAATCTATTCAAAATTACTAAATAGTAGTTAAATAAATATGATGATGAAATAGGCTAAATGATTTTCAAATATCATCAATTCGTCACTAACCCCTTCCCATAAATTTTATTTTATATACATAAAAAAATTAAACTGTTTGTTCCCCCAATTTTTCAATTATGTATTTGTATGTTTTTGGGGGGGAAGGTTGGAAGGATTGCATGAAAATACATATTATAACAATTGAAAGGGAGGAAAAATTTTAGTTTTCAAAATAGATTTCAATCAATTTTCTAGTGTTATATGGAACAAGATTTTGGGGAAAAATTAACTATTATTATTCTTATGGGGTAGAATTTCATTAATATTTGTTTGGAGAAAGAGAGACGATGGTAAAAGACTTAGATTTTGAATTTGAAATACTTTTTGAATCATAGTAAAGTTAAATTTGAATTATTTAAGGATTCAATTTTAAATGTTGCATTTTTATTTAAGTATTCGTGATGTGGATATACAATCGTATTAAATTATTTAATTAATATGAGTTGCATGTTTTCGTTATTTGATATGATATAACATACATTATATAATATTAATTAAATTGGACATTCAATATATAATGGAATTGAATAAATTTTTGTTTGAATAAGATTTCTAAAGGATAATAGAATAAAATTTCATGTAACTCAGAAGATTTATGAAAATAATTTAAAATCGTTTTATAAAACCTTTCAGTTTTTTTTTTTTGGATTTAAAACAGTCTCAGACATATTTGTTTATTTGCCATTCGTGTGTATGGGTTGGTTTAATTAAATATATAGAATTTATATTTTTTATTAACGTAAAGCTGATGTATAGTGTTACTGGTGTATTGAAGGAATGCTCGAAATATGCATTACTATAGTAAGAATTTGAGGAGTCTTTCAACTATGCATAAATATAGAAAATAGAATCAGGACAAAACAAAAACAAATCAGAGAAAATTTGAAGAGTTTCTGAACATTATAAATGAGTGTAAATTAATTTAAATCCTATTAATTATACAACAAATTCAACATATTCTTGTAGAATAAATTATGAACATTTTGTAAAAAAGAAATAGTAAACATTTATAATTAGTTCTAACATTGTAATATTATAACTTCGAAAATATACATTTATCCGGAATCGGATAGATTTTATTACTGAAAATTGGTAATACGGTTGAATTCAAAAATTTCCAAAAATTTTATTTTATTAAAAAAACAAAAACAAGTGGATAAAGTCGAATGAAATAGAGTCGATTGACTTTATTTTCAAAAACTGTTTCATAAGGTTTGTTTGGCCTGATTTTATTAAAAAAAAGTTTCCGATCCACTAATTATCGAATGATCTATTCATTATATTTTTCAAAAAGTTTCATATTAATATTTTTATTGTTTTACAATAATTCACGACTTTATTTATTTTACTATTGTTCCGGATATATTACACCAACCAAATGCAATGTGACACTTAACGAAAAAGGTGATTAAAATTTGTGTTGAGATTTTACTATTATTCATCACTAAATTTATTTAATGGAAAATTGATATATTTACCGAAAATTATTAAATTAGATTTTTTTGTTCGTGTTACTGCTACTTGCTTTTATTGACCGAGTTAGAAAGTTGAACAGGCATCATTAGCATATTAAATAAAAATCAAAAAACCAAAATTTTACGATAGTCTTCATAACCGTATTTCTTCCTAGTGAGTAGTGATTAGTATACATGTATGAAATAAATTCTAAATCTGTTTAGCATGAAACTAAGTTTGCTCGTATTATGCGCATTTAGTTGAAAAAAACGTTAAAACTTTTTAGTTTATCTGATAGATTATCTGAAATAAATAACAAAAATGCAAAGAGATGGCTAAAGTATGGATAAGACTTCTTGAATCATGATAACTTAAATCGAATGCAATTTTTTTAGTCTATTGTAATGCAGATACTAATTGTACAAATTAATTGTTTTATTTATATTAATTAAATAAATCACTATACTAAATACTAAAACTGCTAATATCAATACTGTTTAATCTCAGGCACTCGAATTTATTAAAAATTTTACTATAAATTAGAACATGTAGCACAAATATGTAAGTGAAAAATGTAAATATCTACAAACTATATTACACAACGAATAACACAAGAAAACAAAGCTCCCGGCAGTTCTTAATAACGAAATACTTACTGCCGAAAAAATATAAAACCCAAATTATAAAAAATTCTCATCAAGACAATAGTAATTTACGCAAGTGAAATGTAGACCCGAAAATAAACAATTGTTGTAGCATTTTGAATGAAAATGTTTCAATTATAACCACGAGGACTATAAATTATATTGAATTAAATAACATGTAGAGGTCACTATCACCCGTACCCATAAGTAGGCTTATTAAATATTAGCTAAGATAGTAAGAGTTGACGAAGCGTAATATTGGCCTCACTTTTCCTTCAGTGAAGCCTAAGAAAAAGACGAAGAAGAAAATGTGTTACCAAAGTAACAATAAATAGAAATATCAACTTAAAAAATAAATACAGTTTAAATTGAAGACCAAAATGAAAGAAAATAATTCGAATTGAGTTCTGTTTATATGATTAAAATTAACTAAATTTAGAATACACTATAACTGTTAAGACTATACAAATCTTCTACAAATTAATTATAAAATTTTTGAAGTCAATTTAAATGGAATAAATTAAATAAATTTATACTGAAAAGTAACAGATGGGGAGGGTAAAAATAAATTTTTGTTTACTTTTCGAAGAAAAATTGTTTTTTAATATAGAGTAGGCACACTTTTAATATTTTTGTTTTCTTCTCCTTACTTTTAAACAAAAATAAAAAAACAAAAATAATAAAAATATAATTCCGGATTTAAAAAAAAAAATCAATTTAATTTTTTATTTTTATTATTATTTTCTTCAATTAAATTTTAAAAGATTTAATAAAAATTTAATTTGTAACAATTTTTATTATTCTACTAATTTTTTATTTAATATGGTATAAATTTTATTTGATTGTATAAATTGTATGGAAAACGTGTATACGATTTTGTGAATACATTTTTAAATGTTATATACCCGTACCCGTATACCATTATATGAATGAACTCCAGTTACCCTCAATGAAATTTATTTATTTACTAAATGATAATCATTATTATCTTTTATTCTTTTTAATATTATAAAATTTTCTTTAAATAATTTAAAATTAGAAAAAAAAACTTTATCTTTTTTTCTACCCCAACAAATTCAATTTAGAAAATTTCAAAAGAAATAAATCAATACAATTTATCTAAAAATAAAGTATTTTAAATTTATTGACCATTACAAATTTGTTTGTTTTTAATTTGAAAAAAAATTTAAATAAAATAAAAAAAAGAATAAAAACAAAAATCAATTTACGATTAGAAAGGGCAACGAGGTGCTTCCTCTGTTAACCAACTATTGTTGTCTTAAAATCAAAAATTTTAAAGATTGTTTCAATATTATTTCCAACTGAGGTATCAATTCTATATGTATTACATATTAGTAAACGATAAGATGATGAAATAGAAATATATAGAAATTGTAAACTAAAAATCATAGAGGCAAATAATAATTAATTAAAATAATGAAGTGGAACAAATTTGAATAGAATTTCAATTTAAATTCAATAGAAATAATCTGCTCAGATTTACAAAAACATTTTGTTAGTGGGCTAATGCAAATCACGATATACATATATGTATGTAAATGTAATTTCACTTTTATTTTTATCAAATAATGGGAATTAGCTTTGCCTCATACTGTATATTTATATAGTATTTTTTTTCTACAAAAATATACATTAGCCCTTAAAATAGAACAAAATAGAAAGTATTGACATCGCAAGTGAATTAAAAAAAAAATATTATGTTAGATTCTGTAAAGAAATATTAAATAATTGAATTATTCCTGCAAAATATCCTGAGACGTATTTTTTTATATTTTATATATTCGAATAGAAGAAATATATCATAGAAGCACAGTAGAGAAATAATTGAATGACTGTGCCAACTTTAATATACTAAAAACTATTTTCATTGAGTTACGCTTTTAACCGTTTGTTTTAGTCTTTTGAAAAAGTTTTTATTGTCAGCTAAGCGGAAAACTTTTTTATTGACTTGTTGTTCGGAAAAACGATTTTTGTGGCGTAAAATACATTTTTTTTTTTGTTATGGAGTATCTTGAAATTTCTATGACAACAACATCACCATCTCAATTAATGAGCAATTATCACGGCTCAGAAATATCAGAAAAAAAATCTGGCTTATGAACTATAGATGAACTAGTCAGAACATCTCAATATAGAGAAGAATTCACAAAATTTATAAAATAGAACTCTATTGCAGATTCAGAGTAGATTTGTGTGGGCAAGATATTTAAGACAAAAAAATAAATAATATGGAAAATAGCTACAGATATTTTTATTTTTTTTACACTCTTAGGTAGTGTCTGGTAAATTCACGTTTTCGTGCTTAATTAAGTACGGTACTGCAATTTTACACTACAATATTTTGAGTATTTATTTAACAAATTACTGCTTTATCAACTCATTAAATGATGGAAAACTACTGATATTGTCAGGAACTAAGCCTTCTTAAATAGAATAGCTTAATTTTATTTAACTGGATACTCTCAATTATTTTTTGTTATTTATTTTATCCCAATGACAACACAAAAGGTACTGGGCCAGCTCAAAAAACCCATAAAGCATTTTTTTACGTAATCGGGAATCGAACCTGAGACCTTTCGGTTGAAAGGCAGGCGCTGTATCAACTGCACCACCCGGCGTGTAAAAAAAATGTTGAACTCCTGGACATTACATTTAGAAATAATATATTTTAATAGAATAATCATATTGTTTTACCATTATATCTCGATTTATATACTATCATATTTGTTTTCAAAAAATAGAAAATTATTTATTCTTTTAACTTTATTAAAGTGAAGAAAGTGTTCGTATTAATCGGTTATATTTAATTTCAAGGGAACTCATAATGCGTCTGACACTTGTAAGCTGTTAGCACTGTCGAATTCGCGGAAGATATAATAATATGATTCCCATATAGTTTAAGATCCACTTCGTATTGTAAGGGATAACTATGAGCTTACACACGACCTAGTGTCATGATGGCGACGGATTGCTCCCACTCCTCATACCTTTAAACTAAAATAAATTAAATTAAGTTCAAGTAGAATATTACAATTATTGTTTGTAATTAAACTTATGAATTTTTTTAAAACTGTTTAAATTGTATTATCTGGTTCATATGTATGTTTTGACTTTGTATACATTTTTTTTATAAGTATGTATATACATACATACATACATATACTATACAATTGAATATACATATCGTAGATAGTGTTATTAAACGATTTTATACAGTTTTGATAATTGAAAATTGTCAAAAGTCTATAGATTTTATCATTGAAACAAACAAAAATTCAAAAATAATCGAAATAGTAATTTAAAAAACTGTTTCTTGATTTTATTTAATTATTCAATATTCTTAAATTAGCCCTATATAACTTGTACAAAGTGTATGAAAAATAATATAATATATGAGAGTCATTTGCAAGAAATCAGTAGCCCAGTATCTATCCACGTTCAGGATTTTGTTCAGTCTTACAAAGTTCTTTCATTCAAGCCCATATTGAAAAATGTTTGAGAATAATTTATTTAACATTTTTCTTAATTTATTCAATAAAAAAATATTTAAAACAATTCTGTAATAAAATTATGTGAACAACCGATCGAAGCTTGTGTAAACTTTATTACATTATTCTTAACAACAACCACAATTATTCTAGTCGTTAAGAATATTGGAATGACATGATTTTTAACATATCAAATGCCAGAAATTACTCTTTAAAATTCCAAAAAAAAAATATTTGATAAACGATTTTAGTTTTTCTCTTCTTATATTTGATATTAAAATTAACTTAACTCCCTATTCATGAACCTGTTATTTCCATTTCTATTAAATATTCCATTTAAAGGTGTTAAGTGATTATAATAGTGTTGTTAGTTGGTAGATCAATAATATTTGAATATTTTAAAAAATTCCTAACTTGAAAGTAATTTTATTAGGGATTTCTTTATTCATAAAATTTAATAGATTCATAAAAAAAATGTCCTTTTTAAAAAATGAATTTACATTTTTTTTTTTGAAAATCACTTAAATACCAGAAATTATTATTTTTTTTTTGTTTTTACACCAGAGAACGCGTAATTTTTTAAAATCACATTCTTGAAAATTAAATTTCAACAAGAGAAGTACTTAAGCTCTAGTTTGAAAAATTCGTGCAATTTTTGCAATATTTTACTGTAAATATTTGAAAAGGACTAAAAAATATATAAAAAAAGTATGAAGAAAAATAAAAAAAAAAAAACAAAACTAACAGTTGTAGTCCTTTAAAAGACTTTAATTAATTTCACAGACGTTTTTTATTTTCTTTTTTTGTTTGGTTTTTTAATCTTATTTAATTGATTTCATGAGAAAATTTCTATAAAAACGCTTAATAGGTCTAAAGAAATTCGTTTATTTTTGGTTTTTGTTTTATAGAAAAAAAAAAACAGTTTGTTTTTGCCTACATGAAATGAAAAAAAAAATAACAGAAAAAATACCCATCTGTCGACTAGGGGGCAGTAAAATAATAATAGAAGAAAAATCCTTAAAGCTATGAGTATCCTTTGTTAAATTTATAATTTTGTATCAATTTTACATTTTTATACTTCCAAAATTGTGAAGAAATCATTTATTGAAAATTTCGAAAATAAAAATTTCGATAAATTTTCGGAAGCTTTTAAATAATTTAGTCAAGGGGCTCTTACTTACTTAATTATCTATTGTACTTACTTTTTGCTCAACAAAAATACAGATTTTTAATAGTTTGGGTGTAGGGCAAATTTCCCTTTTCATTGATTGTGCATCTGGATGGCTTCGCTTTTACTGCTGATTTAGTTATTTTGTGTATCCTATCAATATTTCATTTCTCTAAGATAAAAATGTAACCTCTCTAAATGATATATTCCTGAAAGTTGAAGATTTTTTTATTCAACTAATTTCTTATTATTAACTTAACATGGTTGTATAGTTTGTGGTTTATATCTGAGACAAAACAAAAGCTTACAACTACTAACAAACAAACCTACCTCAAAAAATTTTATGCACATACTAAAAATTTATTCTGTCAAATTGACTCCCAGTAGACTTTCAGTTTCCATTTATGAACAGCATTCAGAAAATCTGACAAGTGTTTTCATAAATTCAGAATATGCAGATTAACTGCAGGTTTGCGTTTATGAAAACAACCAATATCAGAACAAGAAGAAAAATATAGTATGTAAAATAGAGTATGAATTTTTACATTAACTATGAACTATTATGAATCTACTTATAATATTGTTTTTGGATATATTTTTGAAATATAATTTTTAGCAGCCTTTTAGTGTCTATAACGATAAATTGTTGTATAGTCTAGAGCTTGAATTGGCTATATAGAGTCGATACCATTTAAATTATGGATGATGTTTAATCTTATTTGACAAGCAGCTCTCTATTATATTCGTGTAAGTCTGAGTTTGACTTATTTTCAACGTTTTTGATTTTAATTTCATAATTTCTTTTTAATAATTTAGTTTGAGAATACAATATTTTTTATGCATCTCATTTATAGCACAGTTTCTGCGATTGGGATTAAAATGATTTTTTATTACTTTATTGTGATTGTGGAGTCTGCAAAGATTTCAGGTTTTTTTCATTTTTAATTATCATATGTTTGATTTTGAATTTATGTACTGACATCTAATTGTAAGTTTTATGAATATCTTCTGCAATTTTTTGTTCGGTAATGCTGTATTTGTTTTCAGCATACATATACGGTTACCAAATCATTGGTATAAATAAACGCTTTGCCGTTTAATTTTAAATTTGAGAAACTACTAACATAACACACAAATAGTATTGGTTCCAACGAGCTTTCTTGTATTACACCATATTCAATATTATTATATTGTCACATGTTCAGTATTATTCCCTATTCATAAAATATTTTTGAACTAGTTATATACTCTTTTCCGCAACCAATATAATATTTTTAATAAAATATGTCTATCCCCAGAATCAAAGGCTTTCATCAAATCGAAGAAAATTAGACCTACTTTTTTCCATTTAGTAATGAGCTCTTGAGCATGGCAAACTATATCAAAAAGTGATGCATTAGTATAAGATTGCTTAATGAAATCTTATTGTAGCTTCCTAAATATTTCATTCTTGTTGAGGTGACTATATAGCTGATTACTAACATAAGTTTCGATAATTTTGCCAAACACTGTTGCAATCGGGCGAAAATTCTTTACGTCTTCTTTAGTATTTTCTACTTTTGAAAATGGACGCTACCTTATTTATTTTTAATGGCATATAGCACTCTTTTAGAGAGCCCTTCATCCAAATTGTTATTGCCAACTTATTTTACAGGTGTGCTGATATATGATTATATTAGGATTAATTTCATCTACTGCTGCACCAATGGTTGGTTTAAGAGTGTCTATTAATTTATATTTTCTCCTTCGTTTATTTCTTTAAAATTAAATCTTACTCTTTATCTGCTTTTTGGTAGATAGTCAAAGTTTTGCCATATTTTCTCCATTATTAAATCTTCAAATAATATATATTTACTAATTGATGTTTATTATTTTCTGTACCTCCTTGTAGAGTCTTAACGGAATTTTTCAATTCAATGTAATCCTATGAGAAGATTTTGACTTGTTTCGAGGCTGTTATTCCAATTTGACCTCTGAGTTTATGGTTTTTGAAGAGTTCTTAGGATAATTACATTTTCGTGTTTCTTAATATATTTGTACAATTTTGTGCCAAATCTTTTTATTCACGTTTGAATCAGATGATACAAGATAGTATGTTCAACAAATTTGCTTTTTTTTTTTTAATTAGAACGGTTGTACTCGCTTTTGTTTGAGGTAATATTCACAATTGAACAATAGTAGTACTGGTAGAATAAGCATTTTGTATGGATTGCGCATTTGTTGATATTTCAAGATGGAAGTTTTAATCCATTTGTTTAGACGATTAACTAAACTAATTTGCAAAACTAATTCTTCGCATTTTACCCATGTACATTTTGCTTTTGCGATGGATTGAAATTGTCGACTGTCTTAAGTTTTTTTTTTTTTATATTATAGCCAAAACTTAGGTTTTGAACCTTTAAGTACTTGCGTACCGTTTACTATTTGAAAAAGAAAAGGATAGTTAGAGGAAAGGAAAGAAAAAGGAAGAAAAAAAGTTTTGTGGGAAAGAGCGAACAATGTTGTTAATATTTGTCTAAATCCTCTGTAAATCATAAATTAATTTAAAAAAAAATAAAAAAATAAAAACAATAAAAAAAATCAAAAAAAATTTTTCTCTCATTGGGAATGCTTCGATTGGGACGCGATTCCACAATTGAGATGTTCTGAATACAAAGGAATTTCCATGGACTTAAACCATCTCGGAACTTTCACTGTGAAAGGATGGGCACTTGATGCCTCTCGTATTATGCGATGAAATTGCTTGAGAGGAGGAAGAAGGGATTTTAGTTTCTCGGAACAAGTGTTAGCACTAAGTAGATATCTATAAAATAGAGTAAGTGCTCCAACAATACGACGATGACCAAGTGGTATAAGCGATGAGGTAACATTTATGTCGCCTATAAGACGAAAGGCGCGGTTTTGTACTTTGTCCAAAAAATTTAAAGCAGTTTTTGGTGCACCTGCCCATAAATGTGAGTCATACTCGAGCTTGGGTCGTATATATGCTTTATAGACTTTTAAGAGGTGAAAAATAAGTTTTACAGCGACTCAAAAAGCCTAAACATTTGGCGGTGCTTTTTGCAATATCGAAAATATGTTTATTCCAGTGCATATTTGGATTCACTCGCATCCCGAGAATGTTTAGGTCTTTGTGTCGCTGAATACCTTTATTTAGTTAATTTGAGATGATCATTAATGAAAATGAGAAATAGGGTGGTTTGTTTTCATTCCTAATAGAGGCCTTTTGGTAATCACCTCTGCAGCAAAGTCTACAATTTTATATTGGAAACACAACGACCAGTTCGATGCATTTAAAAAGTTGTTGAGACCTTTCGAGTCAGCTTGGTGGTGACGCCAAACTAGTCTTTTGGGAGAATTATTAGAACTAGTTATTTTTCAATACTATAAACTGTTAGCCAGTTTAAAATATATTATCTTGGATTGTTTGAGAATATCTGAAATATATATCTATGAAATATAGATCTAAGCATTCTAAACATCAACTCTAAGTAAATCCAAATCTGAATAGAGATTTAAACACAAAGTTCAATAGGTTAGGAAAGATTATTGGATGTGGCACATTGGTTAGAATATAAACTTATTTGGAAGAATTGTATTTTGATTTGAGTTAAACCAAACAGAAAGAAAATATAATTTGATTCAGCAATAAGCTTATATTTCACCTTCTTGGTACAACAATTTATATTTGTATTTTCAAATTTGAAAAATTAATATTTTGGGAATGCTGACATTTGAAAATTTGTTATTCGAAATTTTGATTAGGAAATTTTGGGAACGTTTTGAACCGAAAGTTCTCAAAGAAGACAAATGGAATTAATATTTTTTAAACAAACAAATAAAAAAAAAATTAAAGTTTTTAGGGTGGGTAGAATTTTTATAGAATACTGAGACATTTAGTAAGCAAAGCATTAAATAAAAACTACAAAAATTAAACAAATAAGCGTTCTATTGCATCTGTTAAGTGCTCAATTCTTATTTTTTAAAAAAAATACAAGAAAAACGAAAACTGAAACTGTTTAAAAACAGCTTCAAGAGTATAAAACTTCTTTAAATATCCTTACATCCTTACAAAGGACTAAAAAATAAAGAAAAAAAAAAACAAAATTATAATTTGTTTTATTTTGTTTTTTTGGTATTGTTTGTTGGCCAAAATGCAATTTCAATTTTTCATTGTTAAAACTGATTTCTTTTTACTTCAAAAAATAAAAAAGAAAAACAATTAAAAATGAAAAATACAGAATAGATAATGTCTTGAAAATTTTTCCTTCGATTTGGAGCATATGGATGATGCTCTCAAGAAAAATTATTATTGGGGGAGTATACAATAATAGATTGTGAATTTGTAAACAATTACTATGGTAGGAGTAGATATGTTTTTTTTTTTTGTATTTTGGGTGGCTTTTATAATTTTTTTTTGTTTTGTCTCAATTTTTAGTGTATTTACCTAGAAGGAAATAACGACAAGGATGAAAATGTATACGGTTATATTATTTTCTGTGGCAGAGAGCATTCTATAGTTGTCTAAAAGAGAATCTAAGTAACCAAGAAAACATTTTTATTTTTTTTTATTTAAAAATTTTCAAAGTACAAAAGATTCAAGTTTTTTGAAGGGTAAAAAAAATAAAAAAAAAACACTTCTGATATTGAGGACAGATATCGAGATTTTTAAAAAACCATTTTTAAATTGATATTGAAGTAGTAAATGGGAGGTTACGGCTTAATCGGTTGATGGTGGCTATTCTGCCAAGATATAGAAGCAATGAAGTAGTGAAACAAGTGATTTTTCTATATAAGATTGAATAGTGTAGTTGAATCTTTTGAGTGGTAGGTAGAATTTTAAGGATTGAAAAAATATTTTTTGTTTTTGTTGTCTTATGAAGGACAAATAAAATAATACAAAAGAAACTATAAAATTGTCCAAATATAAGAAGAGTTCGGCGCCATTTAAGTAATTGAAGATGTTTATATCATAAAATATTAAAAAAAAAAAAAAACTAAAAATCTTTTGATAAATTTTTAAGGATTTTCCAAGGATTTATTTTTTTTTTTAATTTTTTTTTAGAAATCGATCTAATTGCAACTGAGACAAATGAAATGAATGAATTTAATCTTTTGGAAAATTTTTATTAAAAATCACTAAGTTTTAAATTTATTTTTAAAAAATAATTTTTTTTGTTAAATATAAATTTTATTGAAAACTTATCGAATTTATATAATGACTGGCCACTAAAAAATGTACAATAGAAATTGAAGGGTTCAAATAAATGGTTAGACCTTGTCGAAACTTTTTTTTTTTTGGTTTGAATTTTGTATATAGAAGTGGGTTTCATAAACAAGCAATATTGACAAGTATTTAGTTCATAAACAAAATATTGCAAATGAAGTTTGTTCAGAAACATTTCTAACTTGCAAAAAAACTGCAAAATTAGAGTACATAGCATATGACAATCAGTTGTGTTGGTATTTTTATTTACAGCACATAACTGTAAATGTAGGAAATTAAAACTAAAACTCTGTTAACATTTTTTTTGCAATATTTTGTTACAGTTTGGTCGTATACATGATATCTTCTCCAGGTGTTCTTAGGCCGAGTTGTTCTATTTATTTATGCCATCTTCGATATGATGTTTTTGTCTGTTTCACACTTGAGTAAGAACTATGATACTTTATTATTGTTGATAACTCAAACAATAAATTTTCAAGAGTGTTAACACATTAATTTAAAAGTCTTTGCTAAAGAAACGTTTTTTTAAAAAAATATTTTGCTGTTGAATGAGAAATTTGCTAATTGATTTTTTGCATTGTGAGTTTTTTTGATATCTGATGGACTTTGACGAAATAGATGTTTGTCATTTGAGTTTTACCAAGTGTTACGCCTCCATATTTTTGATACTTAAACTAATTTAAAATGTGGAAAACTCTACATCTGTTGTAGAGTAAATTCGTCTTTATAATAACTGTTTTATGGGAAAATTAATTTCCCCCTTTTTAATTTGCTGATAGTTTATGAAATTGTCTTAATGCAAAAGATACGCAAAGTTTCATTATTTTTAAATACACTTTATTTAATATATATTCAAACGTTTATTAATTAAATTATTTATTTGTTTTTTATTCAAAAATAGTACAATGTTCTTATTTCTCAATCTTATAGATTGTTCTACACTTATATAAAATATTTCTTTATAGTTCGTATAGACTGTTAAATATAATATTTTCTTAAACTAATTTCTTTATCTCTTTATTTTTATTAACTTTCATTGATACTTTATAATGATGCCTTTTGTTTCCCAATTTGTTTACACGCTGGGTGGCGCAGTAGGTAGAGCGCCTGCCTTTCAACCGAAAGGTCCAGGGTTCGATTCCCGATTAAGCAAAAAAAAAAAAAAAAATGCTTCATTTAAGGTACTACAAGACAAGCATTTAAGGTCCTACACAGTAGACACCTTTTTATTTTATTTCGATTCTCGTACTCCTTAAGGAACTTCTAATATATATAATATATAAGATTATATATAAAACAAAAATGCGCACACAGTTGAACATTTTGTATACATGCGATTTTATTATTCAGCAAATACATTATGCATAAGTGAGATCTTATGAAAATAATAAACAAAAGTATACAAATCAGTTATTATATTTTATATTATATACTTGCGAATGAATCTATATACATATGCCAAAAAAAAAAACAAAGAACAAATTCATCTCAAATAAAAAATATAAAAAAGCAAAAACAAAAAAAATCAGTTGAATTGTTCATATGACAAGCAAATTTATTTTTATATAGTAGAGTTAGAGTACTTCATTTTGATATAGTAGGTCACTTGAATTCTTCATTTTTATCTTTTTAAGTAACTGTTTCTAAATTTTTGTTATTTGTAGTAATAATATAGTTTTTATTAAAATTATGTATTATGTAGGTATATATATACACACCTCTTTAATGACAAAACTTTTTATTTTTAGTAATTTTATCACTAAATGCTTCTTACTATAGTGAATATATCGGAAACGAAGCAGTATATGAGGGACGTGTATTTATGTGTCCTAAATAAAACTTACTAACCACAAAACTTTTTATTAAACACGAGTGGTTTCTGCTATATCGTGCGAAGTCTATGTCAGTACGTAAATTACTGTTTTTTTAAAAACTTTAAATTTGACTTCAACTTGAAATATAATTACTCAACAGGGGCCCCTAGTATAATATATAGTTGAGTAATGATATATATAATAAAAGTTACTCAACAGAATAAACTCAGTAATCGCTCAAAAAATGAGATTCGAGTGAAATTTAGTCGTTGCTAATTATACTGATGAAATGTCAAAGTGACAAATTGTTAAGATAGAAGAATAAAAAAAAGGTAAACAACGATGGATACACAAAAAATGTAAGTAACATATTAAATATAAAATTACGATATTATTATACAATAATATTGAGCTTATAATAATTCTGATTAGTAATTATGTTGTTTCTTTTGCAGATTTAATTATCCAACTGATGACCGGCTGTTCTGGATATGGATGGTTTACAGGTAAATATTCATTGAAGAATTTTTTTTTCTTATGTTGTTTTCTCTTGTCTTTTTAGGACTTTTCAGGATTGAAAGATAGGTGGATTGATGCTGCACAGCTGCGGCCGGAACAATAGCATAGTCCTACTTTATTTAACTTAGTCTCATAATTTTGAGATTGCTTACAGTTTATTTTTGCTGCAACGTTCACAATTACACAAATAAATCCTAAAGAATAAATTTTTCCAAAAAAACTAATTTAATTTTCATTGTCAGGGGTGTATGCAAAGGCCTATTTCTACTGTACATAAAAGTAACACGTTATTTAAAAAATCAATGTTTTCAAATTTATTGATAATAACTACAGTGCGTCAGATTAAACCAAATGAAGAGAAGTCAGAACAGTATAATGTATATGAGTATTAATTTACTTTATAAAAATGTGTTAATATTGTATTACTTACGGGGTTACAAATTATGAAAATAAAGTAAGCTAGCTCTCCATTTCTGCCTATCTTTAGCTTACCTGTAGCTTACCTGCAGTTGGCGATTTAAAATTAATTTTAACATTATAACTTGTATTACAGTTGCCAAGTGTGAATTCAAATTAAATAATTATTTCAATTTGCAACTGATGCAAATTTTGATACACCTAGCATTTTAAAATTTTAATTTGTAATTATTTTCTTCTGTATAATCGATTACATGGTGCTGCAATACAGACTATATAAACTTCCAAACAAACAAAAAAGTTTTCAAAAATTGTATTGTTTTCCTGTAAGGTTGTGCATAATTATGCTGATTAAATGTGATATTTGTCTGGTTGTTATCTCCTCATATGTTTATTTACCAATTTATATCCAGGTTAAGGAAGTAATTGAACATATTTAAAAAGAAGTTGTTTGAATGCTGTATAACTTCCTTTCCAAAAAAAAAAATTATTTTACAAAAATTTTAATTTCCACAGAAACGAAGATTGTTTCGAAAAATATACAAAGAAGTTTTAAATTTCAATAAAAATTTGAATCAGGTACTAGTAGCGCCTCATTATTATATCTTTAACCATAAAACTATATATATATATAGATATATATAGAGAAACATTTTTTTTATTCATCTTTCAATAAGATTAAAGACTAATATTTAAACCAGAACAAAAACAAAAAATGCTTCATGTTATTTGATCCAAAAATAATAGACGAAATGGTCAAAAAAAATTTTTTAGAATTTAACCAAAAACAATAACGACGATATAATTTCATTGGCAGATTGTTACATATATTTGTCATTTTCATAAAAGAATAGTATAAATGGAATATACATAATATAAATTTCAAGGACATTGAAGCCTTTTTATTTTCTTTTTGTATGTATAATTTAGATTAACTTTAGAATATTGTGAAATTTGAATAGATTTCACGGCTCCTTAAATGGGTTTTGGGTATTGAATTTCAAATTTTAGTTTTTTTTTTTGTTTTTCTATTTTTATGTCATAACGATAACAGCCTGTGTCGTTTTTGTATTTATAATTTTTTCAAGTAGTAGGAAACCGCCTTCTTTTAAGTGTTAAGTAGATGTCTATAGTTAGTGATGAGATAAAGTTGCATAAGTATCTATTTGGTCAATTATGTATAATGAAGCATGTTGTTCAAATTATTGATATTTTATTTATGATTATCACATATTTTTTTGTAATTTAAAAGTAAAAATATTTTTAGAAAAAGAAAAACACAATTTTGCTTTTTGTTTTTGTGAAAATGGATTTTGTAAATTTGATTTTTATTGAAAAAAATATATGTATAGCTATAAGCGGAAGCTGCACATGTTATAATCGTTTACGATTTTGTTTTTATTTTTAATTTTTATTAAAATTTTCCTTATAACAGTGTGTTGCTCGTATTTTTAGGTTTTATTTTTGGATTCGGAGGATTTTATTATTTAGGGAAAAAATAAGAAAAAAGGAAAAAAAATTATGGGATCTGATTTTTTAATTTTGTTCAAAATATTGAAAACATATTTTTATCTTTTATTACTTTATTCTCTCTCTTTCTTTCTTTTATACATAATATAATATATAAGCTGGAATAATACATATGATATGACTCTATAAGATCTTATAAGGTTTTTCTTCCAACTTTCTTTTTTTTTCATTTTAGTGGCTCTTTTTATGGTTTTCCAAATGGTATGTTAAAAAGATTATAAATTTATAAAGTGAGTTAATTACGAGGAATATTTAATATGTTAATTGTAAATGAAGCTGGAACACAAATTTGCCAATCAGATTCTCATATATGGAACCATGACGGAGAAAATATGAAAATAATGTGGTGATACAACATAAAAATCATTAGAATTTTTGTGATTATTTAACAAGATGATATTAATGACATTGATTTACTTTAACTTTAAAAGTGGGAACATTTCTGCTGTTTATCTTTAAATAATTTGTCTATGTTAAAAGCGAAATATACTTTTAATATTTTCATTTTTGTTCCATAAATTATTTTAAAAAATTTTAAAATTGTAGTTTTGTAATACTATTAATGAATTAAAGAAATATTTCGTTCCTTTGACAATACTGAACTCATCAGTAGGTATAGTTAGACAGTTTGAATGCTTACATAGCTTAATATTTCAAAATTAGTATTTATATTTCAAAGAAACAATATGTGAGTAAAATGTAAAGTAAATATATATTAATTCTCATTATAATACATTAATATTTCTCACTACATTCTAGATTTTATTCTACTTACATATCATTATACTTTCATTCATAATGCACTATTTTTCATTATTATTGCTATTTTTATAATTGTTATATAATATGAATTCGTTTGCTACAAATATATGTACATGCAAACCAAGTTCGGTACATGTAAGCTAACTAGAGAAATATCTACGGTAGCTAAGGCCTCAGACAGAAAAATTAAAATAGTATATATAAGATATGTATATGTTTTTTTTTTTTAAATGATTAGTGACTTATGTAAAATTACCTTTATAGTGTATTAAATTATATTCTCAACAATATTCAATCAACTTCCATTATTTTATGAATCTAAATTTAACACCTTTGCGCTGATTGGAATTCGAGATATTTTAGTTATATGACGTAACCCTACATTATATAATACATACCCTACATTTAGTTAATATATAAAAATAGTTTTTATTATAATTATATTAACTTCTTATGTAAATACTTCATGTCAACTTGTGTTATTGCAATTTTTATGAAATCTACAATATGAGATTTTTTTTTTATATTTATACATAGAGAAGAAGGCGTTAGTTTGTAACTCCAGTCTTCAGCCATTATATTAATGTTAATATAAGAATCTACTCAATTACCTTAGAATTTCCATCAACTTTCTGACAGCTTCCCCAATCAGTCGTGGTCCTTTGATTCAATACTATTTGGATTAATCAATTTCATATATTACCGCTCCATAATATATAAAAATCAAAAATCAAAATAAAGATCAAAATTGAAATACTACATATACATACTTAAATTTGAATTTGATATTTGATATTTGAAAAATTGCAAATTAATATGAAAACAAACTGTTGGAATGAAATTAATGCTGGAATTCAGATGATTTATGATGATTTATGTTATATAATCACATCAGTGATTATTCACAATCACAAATCTATAATCATCATTGTTGTTTACTAAATTATTAAGGAATGTATTCATCTCATGAAAATGAATGAGCCAATTGCAACTATTACTAATAGAAGTGTTGGTGTTATATAAATAAATTTATTTTATTTTTTTATTTATTTATTTTTATCTCAAAAAGAACAATTTGCTCATATAGAGTATATACATATATTGTTCTTGGTTGCATTGTAATTTACAATTCAGTGTTTTAAGCATAGATATATAAAATATAGATTGGCAGCTTGGTATTGCTTTCTCCTTCTCTCTAATACGATAATTTGAAAATCATTTTATTTCATTTTATTAATTGCATTTTTAGAGCATTGGAAACGTTTAGGAGAAAAGAAAAATAGGGGGGAACACTTTAAATTTGATGGGAATGATTAATATTATATATATGCATATAATACAAGTGATTAGATATACAGTGATTATTAAATCGATATATATTTAGACATAAAATTTCACGGGAATGTATAAATAATAGAATCTATGTGAATTTAGTTTTATAAAATAATATATAATGTACAGGGTAAAGTAAAAGAATTTTTTCCCACTGTTGGTCATTTTATTTGGTTTAACATCAAACTGTATCAATTTAATTAATTTTGTTTATATAATTCTGATCAAGAACATAAATATATACGTATCAAAGCATCTTTTTTAACTTTACTTTTTGATTTGTTAATTATATTTTATTTTGCATTTTGTATGAATATACACATATATATATATTTTTAAAAGAAAATTTAAAAATAAATTTATTAAAATAATTGTAATTTTATATTTTTTTTTACTCTAAATTTTTCATATTACATTGGTGCGAAGTTTCTATTTTCAAGGTAATTATTTACAGTAGAAACTAAATTATTTGAACTCAGATTTTTCAAAAACAGCTGACCAAAAGTGGTTGAAAATTTTTATTCTAACTGTCAATCTATATCTTATATAACTATGGTTTTAAGATCAATAAAAAGAATAAAAAGAATAAAGAGCTCAGTTATAATAAAGAGCTAAATTTACATAAACAAAAATTCTGTAGAAGAGGGAGAAAATAATATAGTTACAATATAATATTTGTTTTTTTTTATATTAATTCAATAAAATATTTTTGTAATTCCGTTTTAAATTTAGTGATGTTCATGTATTTTAAATTCAACGGCAGCTTGTTGTATTCTTTGACAGCATTATTGTAAATCGAATCATTTCTGATACCACTGGCAACTCTATTTACTTGAAGCATATGCGATGTTTTTTTTTTTTTTTTTTTTTTTTGTTTCGTAGAGTTGTTCAGTATCAGATTTTTAACTAATATCGATTTGTTTAAATTCCAATAATTATTTTTAGAATTCTGTATTTATATCATAGCTCACACTTACTAGAAGCATAATTTTTTCAAATTTTAATTTTTATTCGACGTACATATTAAATTTTAATGTTATCGAAATTTTTTGAATACATCTCGTAAAGTTTTTACAATATCATAGTGTATTCTTTGAACGTAATTCCTTTTTATTTAAATTTGATTTTACATATCGATGTGTACATAATACTGTTATGCTCTAAATAATCAGCTTTACTCTTTGTTTTTGTTTCTATAGCTTTCTTCACATAACATAATTTTCTCTTTAATGTTTATTAAAAAGGAGTTCGAAAACTAATAAATCTTTCTATAATCATATTTAGAGAATTTAATGAAAAAAAAAGAAAAGTTTTTTGAAACCTAAAAATAATAGACACATCAGAAGAATTAAACATTGAATGAAATTGAAAAGAGAAGACAACACTATAAATTTTATTTTTCCCGTTTGTTATTATTTTTGTTATTTTTTGGGATTTTTTTTTGTTTTTTTTTACTAATAATCTATTGTAATGACATTTGGAAATGTAATAAATGTCAAATTATAGAAAAAAAGGGATGATTATAGATTCTTAAGAAAATATTTTTGAATATTTTATATCAAAGTGAAATTAGATGATTTGTTATGTTGAATATTATTTTTTTTTTTAATTCACTTCTTTTCTTAAAATTTTAATAATTGGTTGTTAATAAATCGATTTTGAAAGTGAATTACTTAAAATTGATTGAATTGAAGGTTATAAGATAAAATATTCTAGTAAACATGTACAATTAAGTCAATAAAAAAGGATAATAATGGTTCATTTTTGAATAAAAAATTTTAATATGTAATTATGATTTTTTTTAAGAATATTTGTAAATATGAATAAAGCTGATATCGAAAGGTAAACTTAACAGATAAAACCCTATTTATGAAATCTAATTTACGATTTGAAAAATTTAAATTGATACTAACAGAACTTATTATATACTGGGCCTCTGTGCATTGCTATTTCACTGCCTGTTACCTTTTGTTATTCTTTCCCTCACACCCCCTTAGATCTATAAGCATAAGAGTTTTTTTTTTAAATAACAGCTTTACGTGGTATTAAATAAATATACCCAAAATTTTATTATATGTACAAATGAGAAATTTTTTTTTTTTCCAGATAGTAGTAAATCATCGAAAGAGGCTTCAGGGACTACCTATTACCGGGTAAGGCAGTTTGAAGGGCTGTGAGACTTTAACCCACTAAAAACTCCTATCATTATTGCAACATTAAAACTAGTCTTATAGACTAACCATTAATTTACATTTAACTCAAAGAAACTAAGATACCTTTGATCTACCAAAATCCAATAAGGTTTTAATACATAAAAAATTTTAACCTAACTCAAGTGGTCTTATTCGTTTTATTCGCTTCACAAAGTTTTGATTGTCAATTAAGCTAGAAGCTTTGGCTTGAATATTTGATTATCCATCAAAACTTTGTTATAGGTCGAGACCGTAGAATTCCGCCCAATCAGCCAGTATATTTCTCTATATTTGAATTGGAGTTCTTGTTTTTGGATTTTTACATGCTCTTTCCATTTCAGCTTTGCATCCAAGATCATGCCAAGATATTTAGCTTTATTCTCGTATGGAATCACGACATCATTAATTTTAACTGAGAGAGAAGTGACTATGTTTTTATAGGTGAAGTTTACATGACTAGATTTGGCTTCATTTAATTCAATTTTCCATTTTTTGCACCAGTTGGAAATTTCTTCATTAGCTTTTTGCAGTTTGTAGCTTCTTCTGTAGTAGAACTAACTGCCATCAACGCTGTGTCATCTGCAAAGGTTTTTATTTTTATATTTTCTACTTCGGGTATATTACAGGTGTATAACAAATATAAAATTAGACCCAGTATACTACCTTGCGGTACTCCAGCTTTTATATCTCTTAGAGAGGAGTATTCTATTTGAGAGATATGATGAAAATAATTCAACATAATTTTTGGGGAGCAAACAACTTAGCTTTTTGATGAGTTCTTCATGCCAAACTTTATCAAAAGCTTGGGCTACATCTAGAAATACTGAAGAGCAAATTTGCTTATTTTCCAGTGCCCTTTCTATAATGTCTGTTATTTGATATACTTGATCTATTGTTGAGTGTTTTTGCCTAAACCCAAATTGGTGATTAGGTATTATATTCCTGTTTTCTATGAGGGGTTGAATCCTTCTCAATAGCAATTTTTCAAACAACTTCGATATTGTAGGGAGCAAAGATATCGGCCTGGGATTTGGTGTCGTTAGCAGGCTTTCCTGGTTTTTGGATCATTATTATCTCTGCATATACTATTTATGTGTTTAAGCTTAATACAGGCATTCATTATATATACCAAGAGTGTGAGAGCTTTGTTGGGTATATTTTTCAGCACATTTGAAGTTATTAAATCAAAACCTGGGGCTGTATTTAATTCTAAGTTTTTGATTTCCTTAATTACTTCTTTTCGACTTATTAAGGGAATATTTATGTCTTCATGGTTATTAATTTCATTTAGATCAATAACAGTGTTCATTTCATTGGGCTTAAAAATTTCAGCGAGATGATCTGCAAAAGTGTCAGCTTTTTCTTTATCGCTCCTTGCCCATCTGCCACCATTTTTCTTCAGTGGTGCAGAATGCACAATAGACTTCTTCATTTTACTCGTAGCTTTCCATAAAAATTAACTTGTTTCTTTAGTAGCTGTTTTTCTAGGTAAAAATTCAGAGATCTATCATTCAATTTCTTTATTTCTCTCTTTAGCTCCTGACTTTTATTATTAAGATCCGTTTTGCTGGATGGGTCACGCGTTTGTTGCCACCTCCTTCTCGCTATTCGTTTCTCTTTTAACATGTTAAGGATATACACCGGATATCTAGGGCTGATGTTTTTAGATTTTTTTGTCTTAGTACTACTCCAAGCTGCAAACTGGACAGCTTGAAAGAAATAAACAACCTGTTTCTTTCAGCGCCTCTCTCAGTTCTTTACCTCGAGTAAGGGTCATCCTGGAGCCCCATTCTAGAATTTTGGCATTGTAGTCACCTCTAAGAATAAATCTTTCACCTAATTTCATTAATAAGCTCTTGAACATGTGTTTTTAATAGCGTGATTGGGCGAGCAGTACAGTGCTCTTACGTTGATATTTTGCTTTGTGCACCTTATTTGTACGGTTGTGAGTTGCATTTCTGTACTTTGTATGTTACAATGTTCATGATGAGTAATAAGATCATTTACTATGACCGCACTACCTCCTTTTGGTAGATTCTAAGGGTGCGTTACTTGATATACTTTGTATCCACGAATTACTAAATTGTGCCCCTTTGTTAGATGGGTTTCTGACAAGAGACAGATATCTATGTTTCGTAAGTTTAGGAACATTTCCAATTCTTGTTTTTTGTTGTTAATGCCATTCGCATTCCAAGTACATATAGTGATTTTGTCTTTATACATTATCTAATTGAGTTACGTCACGTGGCATATACGGATACTTAACAGAATACCTACTTTCCAAGTTATCTAATCTTAGTGAGATTCTATCTACCAGACTCATTAGTTTTTCCATTGTTTTTAATATAGTTCCATGCTGTTCTTTTTCTGAAATCAATTTCGTATTTGTTGAACGAGCTCTTCTCGGCATTTGATTGTTTGATGAACGAGTTCTTCTCGGCGTTTGATTATTTGCATTTGATGAATAAGCTATTCGAGGTGTTTCATCAGCAGTGAAATCTTGATTTTTTTTTCATATTTTTATTGCTTTGGTAGACATCCTCATCGTTTTTGCCTTTTGCTATGGCAGAATAAGTTACTCCCTTTATTACTTTCTTTGATATAAATTTTCTTGGTTGTTGCCTTTGAACTAATTTTTGGTAAACAGAGTTTCTCCTTTTCTAAAGTTCTTTGGCAATAAAACATCCTCTGTAATTTGCTGGATGAGACTCTTGGCAGTTGGAGCATTTTGGCTGTGAAGTTTTCAGCTTATCGCATTCTGCTGTTAAGTGTTTACCAGCACTTTTCACACATATAGGCTCCCTATTACAAAATTTCTGCGTATGATTATAACGCTGACATCTTTTGCACTGAGGAATTACTTTGCTTTTTCTCAAAGGTTCAATATAAACTATCATGTTTTGAATATGATTGAAGCCGCGTGCTATGACTTTTATTGGTCTATTTATTTTGCTTTCATAAGTATGTCATTGGTATTTGGTATCATTGAGATCTTTAGTTAGGTTTCTATAATCCATTTCCGTCTCGAGATTTATTTTCAGTTGCTTATTGTTTAGCATTTTTATTTCATATTTCATATTTTTAGCTTGCAACATTTTATTTAATGGTTTGAAATCATTTATGTTACTTATTATTACAGGTGGAATTTTGGTTTTCCTTTTACTCACAAATTCAGTTGTTTTGGAGTTTTCTTCCTCACAGGTTTTTGTTAAACCAGATAGTGAGGATTCAACTTCAGGTGAAGAAGTAGCTTTTCTTTTTTTATTTGATCTTTTGTTTTTTTTGAGCAGTCAGTCAGTCTCTCTGCTCAATTCATCTTCATCCGTGAAATATTTTTTTTGCTCGATGATTTCATTTGGTGCATTACGTTTTTCTCTTTTTTTCAAATCTTTGTTTTCTGCTCTTAATGCCGAAACTTTTTTTTCTATTAACATACATAACGCCTCTATTTTGCGTAGCCTCTTTTGGAGTATATGATTTTCATTTGGCTCTTTATTATTTTGATTCCGTATATCAATTATTGGCTCGGTCATTCTAGATGGCGACCTCGGAACCCTCGCATTTTTTTTAAAAAGGTTAATCAGCTTGTCTAAATTGTTGTTCCTCACTGGCGACTCATCTGAAAGTCTCGTACATTCAGCCAAGCCCTCGCCGGCAGCCGTGGTCTCTGCCGATACTTTGGTAGATATCCCTACCGAGTTTATTTTGTTATTTAGACTATACATTATTATTTGTTTTTATGTTGCATTTTATACCTCCTGCCAGGTGATTTTAACTGCCGCCCCTCTGGGATCAGTCGCAGACCAGGGAGCCGCCTATTTTAGGTCAAACGCTTCTGGATTTTTTTTTTTTTTTTGTGTTTGTGCCGGTAATCACAATTTCAATTACCATAAATCACGTCCGCGCACGTGCTAACGAAATTGATTTACTTAGATATTGTGCCAATTGTCGCATTCACCTGCTCTCGTCAGCCTTACAAGCTACCAGCTGGTACCCGGCAGATAACTATGTTACCTACCTTTGAGGAGGTGAGAGTCGGATTTGATGGCAGAGCTGTAGATGTTTTACCAGATGGCATTTCCTAGTTTCTATTGGAAACATAGGTTAGCATATGTTCCGTCTAGAGCTTTTACCACCCTTTTACCACCACAAATGAGAAATAAAACTATTTTTTCTTAGAGTAGGAGTTCGTGTTCAACAGGCAGATCTGTCATTTGGAATAAAAATATCCAATCATTCTTCCGGAAATGAGAAAAGTTCATGTGGATCCGTTTCATGGGGGCACTCAATTAATGATGAACATATTATCAAAAAACTATTGGATATACAATGCTCGAATTGCAATACAAAATGTCATACACCATTGTATTATATGTCATCGGTACAAAACAAAAGGACAAACACAACTTATGGAAAACCTTCCAAGGCCTAGAGTTAAATCGTTCATTTACTCATACTGGAGTCGACTACTGTGCTCCCTTTTAGTTGAGAACATATAAAGGAAAAATTTCGTAAAAATACAAAGATTATATTGCGCTATTCGTATGGCTCACAATGAAAGCAATTCATTTAGAACTGGTAACTGATCTTAGTGTAGAGGGATTTATATCGGCATATCGTCGTTTTATATCACGTCGAATTGAATGTGCGGAAATGAATTATGATAGTGATACTAATTTTGTGCCATCAAACAACTGCAAATTGGCAAACAACAATTGACTAATCAGTTGGATATCAAAATCACGGCAGCAGAAAATGAAAGTGTACGTTTAAATTTCATTCCTTCTGGAACATCACATTTTAGTGGATTGTGGGAAGCTGGTGTAAAATCGGTAAAAATGCATTTGTGGAATTGAATTGAATAAAAATATTTTAGTTGTGAATTATGAATTATGATGTTTATCTCTTGAAAACAAATTTAAAATTAAATTCTTATGCACACATTCAAAAATCTGAAGTTTTAAATGAACGAGTATAGTGTGATGGGCATCGGGGCTGGCTTTACCCTTGGTAAGTTTCATGACTTCGTCGACAAAGAATCCGTATAATCTTGTTTTGCGCTTTTTTATTCTTGAACCCTATCTTGTTTTCTATTGATGATTGTGTCTATAACTTCTGATACTTGACCTTTATCGGTTATTTGCTTTAGGTCCTGCTCTTCTATCATGAGAGATGCAGGTTTTCCAGTTTCAAACATACTATCGAATACTTTGCATTAACTCAGTAACTACTCAATGTCTAATTTACTCTTCATTATGTTTTTTCTGTTAAAAACTTAGTAAAAAAAATCCAAACTGTGTAATTAGCCAGCAAACGGGATTCAACTTTTATGTTTCTTGGAATGTATTTTCCAATAATTGGAGGTCGAAATCAAGAAAATTGTAACTTTGTTTAGAAGGAAACGGGAAACAACTGAAATATATTTTCCTAGAAAAATCACATGAAAAATGCAAAGAAAAAACAGTTCCCCATTTCTGATATCAAATGATTGCTAAAAGAAAAGCATTCGACTAAAATGTGGTCACTGTTTTTTTGTAAAGGAAGAGAAGTAGATAAAGATTAACTATAGTATCAAATACCCCTAGCTAAGCCTAAACAAATAAAACATCTGTGTATTATCTTTTAGTCCTATGTATTATTTTTTTTACGCAATGGGTGACGTAGTAGGTAGAATGCTTGCCGAATTTCAACCGAAATGCTCCATATTCGATACTCGATGAAATAAAAAAAATAGGCTTTATCTGGTCCAGTACTGTTTGTCATTGGGATAAAAAAAATAAAAGAAAATGATTGAGAGTATAATCTGCTAAAAACTTAAATAAAATGGAACTACGCTATAATTTACGAAGGCTTATTTCCAGACAATAGTAGTAGTTTTTCCATATTTAATTATTTGACCTAGAAATTTGATAAATAAATACTCGAAAAATATTAGACGAACCTATGTAGTAAAACTTGAAGTACCGTACTTAATTAAGCAGGAAAAGGTAATTCTACCTAAGTTACTATAAAAAAAATAATTATAGTTAATTTGAGTTATAAAATTTTGAAGTTAAAAAAGATAAATGTGCACATATTTTTTTAATGAATTTCACTCCCTTGTACTTTTTTTATATCGAAGTAATGATGCCGTATATAGAAAGCTATATATTATGATAAAGGACATTTACTGAATATTTTTTGTAGTTTATTTATTTGCAAATTCCCTAATTTGGATCATGATTTCTATAGAATTATAATTTTTATTAAAACTAACTTTGAATTTCAACCTAACAGCTGGTTTTAAAGTGTGATTTAACAAATTAATTTAAATGTTGACCACCTATAACGCACACAGATTATAATAACCAACAATGAGTAAGTGATTTACCGGTTAATAATTTCTAAACTGATTTTTTTTTTGTTTGCGTGTCAAAATTCAAACAATTAGAAATTGAAATAATAGAAATTTGTCTGGAATTTAAAAAAAAAAAAAAACAAAAAACAAATAAAATCAAAATTAATTCTTTTTAAGTAAAAAAAAATCTTTGTAACTCTGAAAAATGGAATAATTGTTATTTTGTATTTAATTCGACTGCTTCAGAAGCAACATAGACAGCAGCTGAATAAGCTTGTCAAAGATTATATCGGTATCTTTAATAAATAATTCAATTATATTGTGCAATAGAATAAAATATCCAATGAAGTCATAAAGGCAAATAATTGTCGAACACATTTTGTTTTTTTGTTTCAATGTATAGAAAAATTCAATTTCAAAGAATTCCTTTAATAAGTCAAACAGATAAAATCCTTTTTGTGTATTTTTTACTTTTTGTTTTTTTTTTTTTTTAAATTGACAATACAAAAAACCAACAAACACCTTAATTTATTTTTTTGATTATTTTAAAAGGATATGAAAAAATAAGAAACAAAAAAAAATATTTATATCTAAGTATATATGTACATTGTATATGTATATTTGATGTCTTTATGATACAATTTGAAATTTTTTAGTTGAAATAATAGAAGAAAAAATAACAATATAAATAGTTATGGTCCCACCTTTTAACCAAACATAGCCACAAATGATATGACATTATTTCAACAAATTGCATTCGCCTATTAAAAAGCAAATACCTTACAAAATTATATTCATTTTTAAAATAGAGAACAATAAAATTTATAAATTTTTCAATCAATTGTTTAATTATTTAAACGAAAAATTATTCCTTTCTTTAAGAATGTCCTTTTTATAAAGAAATAAAAATAAAAATAATATAAAAAAAAATATTTTTATGCAACTACTGATGCTGTCTATGTATTCTAGATTTTCTTCTTGAATCAATACAAATCAATAAAGACCACCTTTTGTGTGCAAAAATATAATAAAAAACAAACAAAAAACAACAACAATATATCCTTGTTACTTATCTTGACAATTATCCTATATCAAATGACAACTTATTTAAGGAATAAAACTAAACCAAAAAATTAAAGAAAAAATTCTCTTCTTAAATTCCAGGTATATTTTTATTTTATGATTTTTTTTTTTGGTAGTTAAGGCTATTAATGTCCTGCTGCTGGATTCCTTTGAATTTCTTTGCAGAATTCTTTTAAAATAAAGAAAGAAAATTTAATGGCAAATCATGACAATTATATGCCACTAAAAAGAGGGTTTGAATATTTAAAAAAAATGCTTTATTGTTTTTATACTTATTGTTGTTAAGTTTTGTATAGATTATTCGATTTTCGAAATTATGTTCGAAAAATATAATTTCTAATAAAAAAAATGAAATAAACTTTTTATTTTTATTTTGTTAATAGAATTGAAACGTTTGGTAGGATGAAAATTTCTACAAAGTCTACTGCGTTACTTATGAAAAAATGGGATGGTCAAATAAGTACAGATTAGCTAGGTTGTCAAGCCGACAGTGATCAAAATGGTACCTAGTTGAGTAAAGTAGTAAAGCTGGCTATCAAAGTAAATTTCGTGTATTTTAGTTTTATATTATTTTTATATAATTCTAGGTCTATGGAATAAACTATGGGACCGATTTTACACAGAGTTTTGGAATAAACAATTATATACAATAGCTTTTCTTCAGAATATTTATGATATTTATCTACTAATTTAAATGTGAAATGGCAATCGAACCTAGGAATTTTCGTTTGAAAGACAAGCGCTTATTTGCTCCGCCTACAGCGTGTATTTGATTTTAAATATTCGGAATATTCTAACGATACACGTGATTTTATGTTAACCGGTTAATAGATTTACCTATAGATTTTTTGTTTTTTCAAGCTTTTGAAATTATTGGATCTCTCTTTCTGTTTAAAATTAACAATAATGTTTCGTAAGGTAAAAATAAAAATCCTTTAAAGATGTATTAAAATAAACGCTGATGTACTAATTGCTTTATTTAGTGATAAGACAATATTTTTTTTTTTGCTAGACGACTAAGGTCTTCTTTTTTAGTCTGCCGCTAGTTGGAATATTCAGTAGGTTTCTTGCAAATGAATTTGGATGATGCGTGACTTTGGTCGAGTATAGTTATTTGTTACCTTTCAAACTCTTCTTTTACTGTTGATAATATGTTTAAGTCTTTATGTAAGTTTCTATTTTTTACATACCATATGCGACATTTTTGATTGTATTCTTTGTATTATTTTCACATTAGAGTTAAAAGTACTTCTTCATAGCTGACATCCGTATGATTAGTTGGGTTTTAATATAGATTTGTATGTCATTATTTGTAGTCTAATTTTATTTTTGAATATTTATCAATTAACCAGTATAAAATCTTTAATTTTCTTTTGATTTGGTATCTTTTGCTTTAAAAATGCTATGTAGATGTAGAAATTTAAAAATATGACTCCACAAGAAACTCTTTATAGTTTATATTAAAATGAAAGTTATTTTAGATATTTTTTTTAATTAGATTTGAACATTTGAACGTAATTGTATTAGTTTTTTAAAATGTATTAAGAAGCAGCGCAATTCATAGAATGAATAATCCTAAATCTATTTTGTATTCTTTCTCGAGCTTACATTTGAACATTTTTGTATTTTGATCCGATTTACAGTAATTTTCGTTTTCGATTTTCATTGTTTAGTGGAAAGAATATTAAAGAATATAAAATCGTGTGTTGTAGTAAGTAGGAAGTATCAGTTAAAATCAAGGAGCACTTCCATTCATACTTTCTGGCCAGAGAGAATGAAAGGTGGCATAGATTAAATACCTGTGCGACCTCGAGGAAAACATGGTCCTCGTATAATATCAATAAAACCAAACAACTCTTAACCAGATTCCGTACTGATATAGCAAGAGTAGGAGTCATCAGTACGGGTAATTGGCCAATACGAAGCCACGCTGCCAAACTAGGTATTCCTTTCAATCCCCACTGTCGTAGTTGCAAGGATGAGAATGAAGCAGAAACTCTTGAACACTTCCTTTATAGCAGCCCAGCATTAGCTAGAGTCAAACTCCGGACCTTAGGTAACCCCAAAAATATAAGTTTTATCGCGGAAAGCAAGATAGGAGATCTGATCAACCTTCTCAATTACACAGGGTGGCTCTAGTACTGAGTCCCTGGGGAGAGTGAAGATGAGAGAACGACCACCTATAACAACCAACAACAAGAAATAGGTCACTCGAGTCGTGGTATCAAAAAGGCACAATTAAATGCTAATTGGTTTTCCAGAAGTAACTGGAATGGCCACTTCTACCTACCTACCTATCAGACGTATAGTAAAATAAACTTAACATTGGTTTCATTTCAAACAAGATCGGTACGTATTGATATTATATTTGTTGAATACTATATTGACGAGGGCTCATCAAAAGCAGCACGTGCTTTGATACGTTTTTCAATATTCAATTTAAGTATACGTAAATTGCTCTACCTACTTAATAGATGTTGCTATGAACAAGGATTGCTTGGTTTACTAGGTAACCTATATTTATTGGCTACAAAAATTGTTTTTTGAATATGTTCAGTTACAATTGTAATACGAGTGATACTATGTGACATAAAATTGATGTTCACCATCAGTGGTAGTGTACTCAAAATATTATTAATGAAAATATTTAGGTTCAACAAAAGATTCTCTTAGCTCTATTCATTATCATCTAAAATGTAACATCTTCATTTATAATTAAGTAAATTTTGTGACATTCAATTTAAATTATAATTTTTGTGTTTCTATGATTTTATTTTTTGTATTTTTGACCTTGTTACCATGATAAAAACAATTATTATCCTTTTATACTCCTAAAATATAATAATATAAAGACGTTTGCTAAAAAAAAGTACTCTTTTCCTTTTTGGCATTAAAATTTAAAGCAATAAAAAAAAAATGTGGAATTTTTATTTTTTCTTAAGTTTTTCTCATTTTTTAATTTTTTTTTTTAAAGATTAGCATCACTTTGAAATTGAATTGGATTTGGTGAAATACTAACCAGCAATGTATTTGAATACATATATATGTAGTTTTTGTGTCAGCATGAAATGCACATTCATAATAAGTAATATAAAAATGCAGATGTCTATATTGAGAAATTTTATGTTTCTGGTTGAAGTTGAAATAGCGGCTTTTATATTATAATAGGTCCAATGCATACTATACATATAATACAAAAAATCTATAATAAAAGAATGGTATATATTTGGAAATGGATGGACAAGAAATAAAAATAACAAAGTGAAAAATCATCTTGCTCGTTATTATCTTGCTGAGACAAGGAACTGTTCATGTAAAATAGGGAGTAAACATGTTGTGCATTTTATGAAGGAGCAGCATGAGAGAGATCACTGCAAACAAATAAATTTATTTTTTTTTATTTTTAAGTTTTCAGTTTGCTGTTTGGAAAGTCAGACAGGATCTCATAATTTTATGGATTATGTAATGTTTGTGGTTATAAATTTTAGTTTATTATTAATTGGATAAGATTTTGTGGATATTTGAGAAAATATTTTTTTTCGTTTAAAATTCTAATTCCAGTATGTAGAATGGAATATTTTTTTTTTTAAATTTTATAAAAACTTGTCAGGGTATCAACGTTGTCATTATTTTGCGATATAATTTATTAAATATTTTTTGTTTATTTAATTTAATGAAGAGATAAAACCTGGGCTGTTCTTAAATATTATTACCTCATGGTGAAAGATTTTAGCGAAGAAAGTAGAGGTGGGCTACATTTTAAAAAATTAAGATAAAAAAATGTGTTGTAGATGTTTCATTGTAATTGTATTTTTTTTCCAAATAGAAAAATATCATCAAAAAGCCATCGTTCTATTTTCCGGGGAAGAACGAAGTGAAAGAGCTGTGTTGACTTTGACTTCAACTAAAAATCTTCTATTGTTAAAATTGAAACTAGGCTTTTAGACTAATCACTAATACAATTTTGGTTCTATTACTTCAGATATCTTTGATTAAATAAAATTCTATTCGGAATTATTGAGAGATGAAAGATTTTAACCTAACACATCGAACGGTTTCGTCCGTTTAAGTCTTCTAGCAAAATTTTTGACTGACAAATTACAACTTGTTCCTGAAATGTAATTGTATGTAATGTAATTTTACTAAATGAGTTGCGGGGGTTTGGTGGCAGCAGCCCGAATATAAAAACAAGAGGTCCGGCGTACCAAGTAAAGGGACCGAAGACCTTGTATTTATTTTTGTCATCAGTACAATGGCATTTAAATGTGATGAAGACAATAGGTCCGTCTTGTCTTCTACTTGTCTATAAAAAGATTATTAATAATTATTATAAATAATTTTAAAAAAAATTTCGGATAAGTCCGAGGTTCAGAAGTCGGACCTTGAACAAAAAAATTGTGAAATAACCAAAATGTCAATAATGTTCATTACGTGTATCAAGATAAGTGTAAAAAAACATTGTTTTTTTATGTTTTTTTTTGTTCAATGTTTGGACCGTCGGACCAATCCGAATTTTTTTTAAAAATTATTTGTAATAATGATTAATAATCTTTTTTCAGACAAGTACTATTTAAGCACGTGATATAGAGTTTCGGCCCGAATTCCTTGGATTTCGGACCTATTGTCTTCATCACATTTAAGGGCCATTGTACTGATGAAAAAAAGTTCAAGATCTTCCGTTCCGACACTTCGGACGCTGGACCTCTAGTTTGGATCGTGCTTAAGAGCCATTGTAGGAACAAACAAAAGAAACAAAAAAAAAATTTTGCGAGGGTATATATACGAGGTATATACATATCCCAATATCCAGTCAAATGAAAAACTGTATACCAAAAGTGTATAAAAAGCATCGAACATTTTTTCGATGGGTGCTCTGCTTTTTTTTGCGCATTTGGAACTTATATGGAATAGACTAGATTGTAAAATTTTTTTGTGTACAATATGGACTATGATGCATTTTATAAAAAACGTTTTTTTTTACAATATGAAAGTCACGGTATTTTAGATTATGTTTTTTTTTCATGACGTCACTGTGTGTTTGTGTGTATATGATGACGAAATTCAAAACATATTTTTTATAACTTTTTATTTTAATTTTTTTTGTACCTGTCTTTGGTATTTATTCGTAATATATATACAATGTATCGATGATACAAATTGTATATTAATATATACGCAATTGACGCAAATGACGCAATTGACGCTATCGACGCAAATGACGCAAATGAGACAAGGATGATCTGCTGGGAGTTGTGGGTTTTCATTCCTAGAATACCATTAATTCCATCTGACTACCTTTTCCAATTTAAACGGCTTCAATTTCCCATAAAAATATGCTTTGTTATTACCATAAATAAAGCACAAGGGCGAACTTTAAGTGTTGCAAAAATTGATTAAAGAGAGCCATGCTTCTCTCATGGTCAATTTTATGTAGCTTGCTTGGGAGTAAGTAACAAAAAAAATATTTTTATTATAACTCCAGGAAATAAAACAAAAAACATTGTCTATAAAGAAGCTTTAATTTGACCGAATCAATAAAGCAAATCATTGGTCTATTTCACAATTTTAGGTTTCGGGTGACTTTGCTTAATACATATAATCAAAAAACATATAATGGATTAAAAATTATGCTTTACGACAGAGTTTTTAATATCTATTTTTTATTTTTTATACTTCCATCTGCATCACAGGACAAACGTTTCTTAAAGTACATTGCTAATGACATTACAAGATAACGTTGAAATTGTTGGATCAGGTTAAATTAAGAATTAAATTATGTTTTAAATAAAATTCCTAAATTTAAAGAAACTGTACTATGAGTTTCATTAAATATTTAAAAATTATTTTATATTATTATTTTTAAGAACCAGAAAATGCCCATAATTATTAACCTTGTTAAAATTTCATAGATTTTTTATTATTTATTATTACACTACGAACTCACCAGGTACACTATTTTCGATATAAACGAAAATAGTCGGGTATACTTCAATAACCAAACCATTGTCCTTTTATTGGACAAAAAAAAAACAAAAATTAAGAATGAAAAGAAGAGAAAATCGATTTTTATAAAGAGAACAAAACAAAAATCGATATACATATTTTTATTCTTAAATTTAAATTACATTCACTCCTCTTTTGAAATCGTAGTGGGACAAAAAATAACAAAAAGAAAAAAAATAAAAAACGAAAACAGAAAACTGTATTGTCCATGTAAGAATTATTCGTCCTTTCATGACCTTATTTTAAACTTTTTTTGCTTATCTTTTTTTATGTTTTGCATTTATTCAAAAAATAAACCCGCTATCGTTTATTTCAGCTTTGTTATCGTATCTTTTGTCCTTATATATATTTTTTTGTTATTCTGTTGAATTTTTTTTTCTCTTGGTTTACGATGTATAAGGGTAGGGGAAGAATTCAACAAACAGGAAGGACGAGATTCAAAATTGAGATGTTAAGAATATTATTTCTGAATCACAGAAAGATTTTTACAATTTTATTCTTAATTGTTCTCTGCTTTTATGCGCAATTTACAGATCAAATGTTCTAAGTTTGACTTTTATTCTCTCTTTTTATATTATTAAATACGGTACGGTTGCATATTATATTTATAGGCGATAGTCGGCAGTCTTAAAAAGATTAATTTATATTGCTTTCAGAAAATTTATACCTATGCAATTAAAATTGAGAATTCACTTCGGAGAACAAAGGCTTATTGTCTTTGCTTATATTTGAGCGTAGATTCAACATTTTCTTATTTAAAGAAATTTAAAAATTTTATTTATAATTATTATTCTATTCTATAGTTTTATAGATTTAAATTCGTAATTGAATTGTGAAGCGATAAATGTCTCTTTCTGCGATCGTGTTACAATCATTGTTATATTTTGGTTTCAATATCAAAATGAAAACAAAACGGTAACAAAATATCGGTATTTACTTATAGTATAACGTTCTACTTCTTTTTATAGGTTTTTTACTATATGTATTTCAGCAACAAGCTTAGTACTATAAAATGTATTGCTAAAGATTTCATTGTTATGGCAGTAAATTTTTCACCTACATATTAATTTTAACAACTTTGTTGATCAAACGAGTACAAACTTAAAGCCTTCTAAGCCAATCTACTATAATCAATAAGTCACTAAAATGTTGATATCAACAACATGTTATTTAATGCTTTACTCTAATGCTAGAAAACAAGTTTTTATAAAAAACTAATCCTAATTGATTTTCCTGATATTTCTTGGCCACCTTAATCTACTTTGCGTGAAACAAATATATTTTTAAAATTCTTAATTGCTCCTGATTAAATCTATTGTTCTTTAATATTTTTTCTCATATTTCAGTATATTATCACATTATACAGATCTCTAAGAAATTAATAAATTTCTTTAGGTTTTATTTCTGTTTAAATAATAATATAAAGCTGAATGGTGCTTTAGTGTTTCAAAACTGAGTATAGTTTGGATAATGTCGTTTATTTTTATTTCTTCGTTTTGTTTTAGCATTAATTTTTGTTTATTTTTTCATTAGCAAGCGATACATTCCTTTTCCAACATAACTTAATTTAAATTGGTGTAAAATTAACAATCTGACATTAAATATTAATACATGTGCTTTCAAAATTTCTTTCTGGACGAGACGTTAGTCCCCTGAAATTTCAAATTATTTGGTTGAAAAAACAAATCAGAATAATCTTAGAACCTTTGAGCTGTTCCACATTCCCTTCCACCCTACTGAATATGGTAGAATCGAACCAATCACTAGAATGCTCCTTGAAGTAAATTCTAATTCTTTTGATCGATAACTAAGTGTTTCAACTATTAAAAAACGATTTCGTTACAATGTACGTATAGCTGAGACTAACTAGCAACTATTGTTTTTTTTTGCTTGATATTTACTAGTTCGGTCTAAAGTGTTTTTAATTAAAGTATAGTAATTTACATAAGTATTAACTTATGATTTTTATTTTTCTACTAGCACCATGTGTCTGGTTTAGTTTATTTTAACATTTTTCTAATCAAGGGGTGTGTTTTACTAACCGTACTAGATGATGATATATTGCACAATTTAATATTTGCAATATATAAACAAATTAGACAACATTCCAAACTATATACATACATATCTATATTGATGCTTGTTTCAGTTACTAAAAAACTTTTGCCCCACTACAATAAATTCTACGTTCTATTTCTATTACAATGAAAGTGTACGACCAGCAAACAATTACAATATGTATATAATTTTGAAATTCATTTGATCTTGTTCATTATCGCAAATTCCAATCAAATTTCATTTTAGAATTTGTTATGCTTAACAACTTGCATCCAACATTTTATTTCTAATGGTTTGACAGTTCTCAATGGTTTTGAAATGAAAAAATAAAAATTATAAGGTAAATTCCAAACAATGGATTGGAATTGAATAAAAGTCAAAATTCTTTATATGAATACAAATTTAACACCAAAACTAGAAGGCATGAAATTTTCAATTTTGCATTTTCAAAACTAAAATGCTTATTAATATTTTCGAATCAATTTGAATCCAACCAATTAATTATTCGAATTATTAATAATAACAAAAATATTTTTCTATTATAATATTTTTAATTCATATTTAAAGCCAGCTGGTTTTCCATAAATTAATTGGCATCCAGAAATCATTATGGGAAAGTAAAAAAATACAAAAAAAAAAAGAAAAAAAAGAAAAAGCCTTCGTCCCTATATTTTGAGAATTTATATTAAAAAAGGGTCAGTTTTCATAAATGCATAACAAATTTCATAAATAGCGATGTTACCTAGTCTAGTACCAATAACAAAAATGACATTACAAACTCATTTGTATACCAATACACCCGCCCGTTGATTAATTAATTGTCATTTTTATGTGTGGGATGATTATTGGTGATATATGATGAAAAGAATGGTATGCATCTTCATGCATACCAAATCATAACGGAAATGCATCTTTGATACTACACAATTTTTGTATGTGAAGTGCAAATGTAATAAGGGATGAAAATTTAAGGAATTTGGAATTTCAAATATAATTTGAATGAAAGATAATTAATAATATAATTTTATTTTGTTTTTCATATTGATGGAAAATAAATAATTATAAAATTATGAATATGAATAGAAAATTGGTGTTGTAACATTACTTAGTTATGGAAAAAATTATATCCATGTTATGAAATCATAAAATTTCATAAGGACGATTCAGGATTTTGAATTGATGTGTGAAAAGAAATATTTGAGAGGATTTAAAAAAAAAAATAAAAGTTAATGTGGAAATAAATTTTGTAGTTTTTATATGCAGTCCCGTGTAAATTTTTTCATTATTCATTTTAATTTGGGCTGTGGAATATATTTTATTCGTATTTTTCCATCAAATACAAATTTATTTCAAATCAAAAACAAAATTCAATTGCTGCAGACCTGGCCAGTATTAGGATTCAGCGGGTATATTTCCTGCTATAATTTAGGAGATATTTCAAGGATATTTATTTTGATTGTGGAATGGATAATGATGGTTATGGCAGTAACAGATAATTTCTTCACAAATTCTTCCAAGTCATTTGCATTCCCTCTCAAACTAATTATCTAACTAATTAACTAATATCTTGATTAAGTAAATTTTTATTTTAAAGTGATATCTAGCACTATTCTTATTATATAAAAAATGTCATAAAAAATTAATTAATTACATGTGTAAAATTAAGATACGAAAATAAATGAATTATTTCATAATAATAAAAAAAAAACCCAAAGGATAAAAAAAAATTGTGATCACCACAGCCTTACTTGTGTAAAGTCTTACCATTCTACTCCTTAGTGCTTAGTAGTATTCAGAACCGCTGTTTCAGCTCAATACTTTGCATTGTCTGGTGTTTGTCAAGGCATTCACATAGATCAATTTACTTTCATAATCATTTTGACAATTATTGATGTTCCTAATAACTTTTTCTAAATTTCCTAGTTTTGCAGACGACTGCAAACTTTAGAATTCCATATCCAGCTTATCAAATTACTTGAATTTATTTTATTTTATTTATTACGTACAAGGTATTAAAAAAAATAAGAGTTTTTAGATTAAAAGGTTAGAAGGCTTCTTGGTTTTCTAATAACGATCTTAAATTGCAAATACCAAATCATTTCCTTTTCGAAGCGAAGTCCTGTCCGGTCAATTTGTTAAAACTACCAATTAAATGATTGTTCACTAATGAGAGTCAATTCCATTAAAAATCTCCGGATTACACTTGTTCCAAAATTCAACTTCAAACTACACTATGTTAAAGTATTGGGTAAAGTTAATTTTTCTTTGGGTTTCATTAAACGTTGGTTGAAAGAATTCCTTAACTACAATACTTCACAAAAAACTTTTATGTTACCTATGTGAGGCCAGTCTAATTTGGTCCCCCACATTATTTGACAGATTTCAGTTTGTTGGAATCTTTTTTACGTTTCGTACTTAAATTTTTGTAGTCGAATGATTCACTAAAATTTCCACCTTAATCTCAACGTCTTAAGCTTATTACAGTCATTGTATGATCGTTGGATAATGGGCACACGTCTATTTGATCTATCAGATACTCTTGGGTAAAATGTTAGTTTCTTAAAGCTAAAATTTTCTTGTTGGGATGCTCTACCATTAACGTTCACCGTATATAATATGGCAGATTTGAGCAAATCACTTGAATGTTTCGTGAATTCAATTCTGATTCAATCTCATTTGTTCAAGTGCTTTGACTGTAAAGTAATTGCGTAATAATGTATAGCTAAATATTGTTCTTTCTTCTTATTCTTCTTATTTCTAATTTTATTTTTTTAACTTCACAAATAGTATTAACTTGTATATAGAAGTATATAGGATGCCAAAGTTGACACCGATACCAGAAGTAAGTAAGTACATTTTTTTTTATGTTCTTGACAGTAACTTAGGTAGAATCACCTTTTCGTGCTTAATTAAGTATGATATTGCAAGTTTATACTGCAAGTTCCATAATGTTTTCCGAGCATTTATACTCTGAATTATTTGTTATCATTTATTTTATCCCAATGAAATAGGGTACTAGGTCAAGAAACCCATAAAACTTTTTCTCCACTTCATTGGGAATCGAACTTGGGCTCTATCTACTGTTCAATCCAGCGTGTAAAATTGTTTAGTTCGCACTAGCTCAAATGGTTCACCTTCCACTACTAGTATCCGTTTTTTTTCATTGAAAATTTTTTAATTACCAATACCAGTGTGATTTACTTATCATCATTATCATTGTCCTGCAACCTCATTAGTGGGCATATGACTTAGTTTTTTAATAAATTTTAATTTGTTTAACTTAGTAACAGCACATTTTATGTACTTTACTAATAGCATGTTTTTTATTTTATTTTCTAACGGCGAAGGGTTCTATTAATCCCAATGCAGGGTGCTACATTTTACAGAACCTATTACATTAACAAAATTTATTAAGTATCATTGTTAGTGGAATGAATTTATAGATTAATTAGTTTAAGCACTTTGTTTAAATACCGACTTTAAGAAATATCAAAATTGAAAATAATAGTTTTATTCGAAAATTTTTGAATAATTTGTGGTTTTTTAATTATGAACTAATTCGGAAAATATGATATTTTTTTGCTTAAGAACTTTGTTTCGGGTATCAAATACACAAATCAAATTTTAAAATTTTAATTTAAAAAAAAAATCAAATTACGTCTGAACTTTGAACTTAATTTTATTAATGTAATATAAAAAAAAAACAATCTCAATTATTCAATTCAGGGTATAAAAAGTTTTCCAACGTTTTTTTGAACCAAAACAACATTTTTTTTTAATTCACTTAATGTCCAATTAAATGGACAATCAAAATTTTTGAATTCTAAACTGAATATTTAACTAATGTCACATCATTAATTTAAATTTAATAAATTACATTGGAATTAATAAAAAGAGAGTCAATCTGTAGAATGAAAATAATTTTCTTTTTTAAGAACCACAGAAATTTTATAAAAACAAAAACAAAAACAAAAAAACAACAACAAATTATACAGAAATAATTTATATACACATGTATACATACTTTTGATAGTCATTTTTCTAATTTTTTAAATATTTCAAATTCGACCAAATGAAATGAATTATAACCGCACGTATCTGTTTAATTTTAATGCATGGATTCTCATTCTTTATAGTATATGATGTACCTACTCTTTTATGCTAAAGTTGAGAAACATTAATTTTTGTTTAAAGATTGAATTCTTAAAATTTTCTAAATTTGAATTTTTTTTATGTTTTTTGATAGAAAAATATTTACAAAAAAAATAAATCTGAAACAATTTAAAATCCAAAAAAACATACTGACGTCTAATGAAGGAACTTTAGTACAATATATAATACATATATATATATATATATATGTATATGTATGTAGTAATATATAATATAAGTAAAATTCTGTCCAAGAAAATTTCATGTTCTACAACATAAGAAAAGAGAATGGGAGCTGCAGATTATATTTTACAATAGTCAAATAGAATAACACCAATAACCATACACCAATTGCCAACAGTAATGTCATGGATGATGGGATTTTGTTCCAGATGAGGTAGATGTTTTTTATTTTTTGTTTTCTACAAATTTTTGGTTATTTTGTTTTGTGGTTTCTATAATGAATATTTTGTTGTAGTAAATATTATTTTGGGTGCTCCTATCTTCACTAAAAAAAACGTTTATGTAATAAATTTGTGTATGGTTGTATATGTATTTTAGTGATGGTGATGATGAATTCATGGATGAATATCCGAAAATTAATTGTAGAAAAAGTATCTATTTTTAGGTTTTTTTTTATGGTCTGTTACAACTAATTAGAATTTTAGAATATTTAATTTTTTCTAAGTAGATACATTGTTTTTTTTTTACTTTTATACAGAGTGGAGAAAAATTAACATGCCATTTTGAAAAATTATAATTTTTTTTTTAGAAATTGTGACTTGGCTGTTGTAGTTTACCCAGATTGGTGTTTTGGATGAAAGTGGTAAGATATTACCATAATTAAGCTATCGCTATTACTTGTATAGTACATCGAAACAATCAGAGCCATCATCATTTTATTTATTTATTTATTCAGTGGGCTTGTAAATAAATTTGCAGGTCATTTTCTTCTGTCGAAAGCTGAGCTTATTTAATAAAAACAAAAACTTTTGTTTTATTACATTTCATTATAGCAGAATTTGTAAGGGAATAACTGTGAATTAGGATGTGATTCGATTATTGGATGGGCTTTCTATGAGAACATGTTTTATTGTAAGATGTTCAGGATAACATAATACTTGGGTGGGGTTCTGGTGTATGTGTGTTTATGGATTGGATGGGTGTACAAGTAATACTATTATATTCTCGGTCTGAGACCCTGAGAAATACTGGTACAAATATAATTTAATTTTGTATGCGATGCAGTTAAATTACACTATCACTATTACTCGTATAGTAGATCAAAGAAACTAGGTCCAACCATCATTTTAAATTCAACAATATTTAATATTCAAACAACATTATTATAAAGTATCAGTTTAATTTCTGTAAACATTGAAGCTGCTTTTACACTTGCTCGTGTTTTGATTACTCATAGTAAAAACAAGGAAAAATAAATTAATAATTAACGAATTCTAAGAAGATTAAAATGTACCAATTTTTTTTTTTTTTGTATAAGACCTTTTATAAAACCTGCAGACTTGAGATTATGAGATCGATTATTGTTTCGCTATTTTGGTGGACATAAATTCCGGTCACCTGGTTTGCTTTCGCTTACCAATCATTCAGTCTTGTATTCGCTCATTCTACTGACGTTTTTTCGTCATTTTCTTTTCCTGTTTATTGTCCACGTTTTGAGTGTTGAGGATATTGGTAATTTTGTAACTTGTTATAGGTCTTCGAAAATTTTCTCAGTAATTTGTTTTAAAACATTCATCTCAGTAGATGTTAACATTTTGGCTATTGAAATTTAATAATTGAGATTTGTATCTGGGAAAAGGTAAATTTCGGTGAAATTCTTATAAGGATACCTTAAACCGAAAATGGAGATATTCACTAGTGATACATTGGAAGTCAACGTCTTAATGATTGTTTTGTTTGTTAAGTGGCAGCTATACATTACCGTACATGTATATCGTACATTTTAGGGCTTATGTAAATTTTGTGTATTTTCGCTTGATTACTTGTTTTCAATTGTGTATATTCCTCCTACAACCTGTATGTTAAAGCTTAATGACTAAAAATATAATTAAGTATGTTTTTAAAGACTTACTCCTTCAAAGAGGAGAAAAAAGGTAAACTGCCAAAAAATAAAATAAACATCAATGGAATAAAATTGCCAACAATCTTGGTAGATTAGATAGCAATAGAGATGTATTTTAAAGATTGCCACAATCCGATGAGAAAAACAAAATATTTTCGTACCACTCTGTAAATAGAATTATTAACAGATATATTCTCTGGCGGTTTGTAGAATTTTTTATTAGTTGTGTTATTTAAGTGCAAGTTGTTTTATTGTGTTTTTGGTTAATTTTTGTGGTAAAGCAGGAAAACAATTTCTATGATAAATCTCTGCACAGATCTAATTTCTGATTTTTGATTTTAGTTTTTTTTTGTCTTGGTGTTACGCGCGATCTCCATACATCAAAAATTACGACTTTGCTAACAAGACCAGGTCGTCTTTTTTTTGTTCGTTTTTATTTTATTTTACTGAATTTGGATTATAATGTTGTATAGTGGATCTAATTATGAAACATGATTGATATATTGTTTCGGCGGCGATAAAGTCTTGGTGTTTTTTGTTTTGATGATTTTTTTAATAAGAGTGCATAACATTGTTTTATGATATCATATAGATTATAGAATATGGGTATATAAAAAGCAAAAAAAAATATATTTGAAATTTAAAGATACTTAACGATGCGCTTTACAAGGTATTAAAAAAATAAATGACATTTGTTTTGAGGTAAATGTGACATTTTTATGATGCGTGGTTAGATCTGAGGATTTTTAAAAAAATTAATTTATTATTTTTTATATTAATTAAATAATTTTTAAAATTTTTGATTAGAAAGTAAGTAATTAGTTTTTCTTACGGATTGTTACATTTATAATTTAATATGAGGTTTTTGGTTGTCGATTGAGCTACTGATTTGGTAACACGTGTTATTCTATCTGCGAAATTTGTATTTTTTTTTTAACAATTCAACAGCTATGGGATGTTTGACTTTTCGCTATATTATCAATTTTAAATGTGGGAGCATAGATGCATTCTAGAGTATTTTTGTCTGCATAATAGTTATATTTCTGACTAGATTCAAAGAATAATTGGTAAAAACTTTTTACAATATCTCTGACTTAAGAGTTTTTCGAATCCGGGACCCTTAGTTGAATAATATAACCATACACACATACACCATACATACAGCATAATATCGGTCCGCAACTCTGTTAGACTCTCTTATTAGTGTTTCATAGTTAATTTTGAGTGATCCCACGATTTGGTTTTTATTAATCAAAACTGGAAAATCACTAAAAATTTTAATTGAAACATACGGCATTTGAGTGGAATGTTTAGATTCACTTGATTTTTCTTTTATTGTACACTTTTTTTTTTAAATAAGTATATTGATTCTATTTCTGCGATATTTGCTCGGATATTAACTTTGTGCTTTATGAGCGTATTTTTACTTTTATTTAATTTAAAAATCAGTATAAATAAATTAAATATAAAAATATGAGTCTTCGCCATAATTATGGATAATTATGAGAGATAACTCGTTTCGTCTAATCAAAATGTATAGAAAGATCATCATCATCTAATAACGCTACGATCTTCCTCACTAGTCTCCTCCAGAAAGGTGGATCTTGTGCAATTTATCTTCAATTTCAGTTTTGTGGGTTTTGAGTATTACTTCTGACGTTGTCGATCTATGTACTTCTTTATCTTACTCTATGCGACGATTAATATCGGGCTTTCTACTCAACACAACTGTTTGTTTTCGAGTTTTATGTAATCTTTTGCAATGTTTTTATTTTTAATTGGATTATTGAGCTTTCTGTTTCTAATTATATATTCTTAAATTTTTTTGAGTCGAGCCTGTTTCGAAAATATTTTTTTTTAATATGTAGATTGTGTTTCTCAACTGCATTCCTAGTCTATATCTCGCATCCATATGTCATTATTCGTCGTATGAGAGTTTTCCTAACTGTTTGTTTTATAACTTTTCTTGATATTTCCTCATGATGATGATGCAACACTCTGTTAGTACGGTATCATCTGTCTTCGACCTGAATTTAATTATTAATACAGCACTAAATACGATTATTGCATCTTATTGTTGCTCTGAAGCATGTAAAGCCTGTAAGTCCTTCAAAGTTATACTCTCTGATTATTTTTATATTCTGTGTATTTATTATTTCCTTATTTCTCGATAATTTTTTTTTTTTCGTTGATTTTGAAGTATACTACGTCATAGTGTTACCAAATCAAAAGTTGACTATAAGCTCGAGTACAATAAACTGACTGTGTAATGTGCTGTAGGATGTGTTTCACCATCTTGTTGAAATTAAATTCATAAAAGTTTATTTGTATAAGTTGGTATTTATTAAAACCGTGTTCAATTAAAGTATTTAACTCTTGGGAAGAAATTGTGGATACATACTTGTTTGTTGAATAAGTTTTCAATTTGAGAGGTATTTGTATTTTGTTCCCTTATTCGGAATTTAACTTGAATGCTTTTTTGTTTATGTTGATGTTTTAATAAATTCATCAGACACTAAAAGATTTCCTTTGCTGCTGCGGTCATATGAGCAAAATAATTTTTATTGCTAACACGAATCGTTCCATTATGTTGACTTATTCAATATAAGATTTAAGTTAAAATAACTTCTATAATAGTTTTATCTGAATATCAACCGTAATTTTTAAATTTAGTATCTTAAAGCTAAAATTACTAGTATTAGTGCTATCAATAATATAAAACGAATGTACTTGCTAAGAATTTTTACATCATTATTTTTAGAATATTTTTTTAACTAATACGTTAGAGTTCCTCCTTTATTTATTAATATATTTTTTACTTTTCACTTCGTAGCCTTTAACAATTATTATTTGCACCTTTGAATAAATTCTTCAGACACTAACAGGTTTTTAAAAGTTTATTTACATTTAAATCCTTTAAAAGGTTTCACTTTTTTATATTATCTCAATTTCTACAACTTCTTGATGAATGCATCAAAATGAAAAAAAAAACAACAACAAAAATAACCAAAATTACTTAGATTAAATATTCTGACAAACTAGTATTTTAACAGTGTTCTTGTTAAAACCATTTTCAGATTATGATAAAAATGGTATAAAAACAAATTCATCTCTCTTGAAAGTCCAGTGTTTATAAAAAGCCTCTAACAGTGTGGTTATCATAGACAACAAAAAAAAAAAATAAAAAAAGAAGTATAAAATGTAAAATGCCCAAAGGACTTTTTTGTTTACATTCATGTTAAGCTTGTTATTTTCATTGTTCGTACCTTAGGTTGTTGTTGTTTTTGTTTTTATTTTGTCAACTAAGTTCATCTTAATTTTTTAACATCAACAACAACCGTGTTCCATCAACATCCAATTTATATCGTTAATTAGTCGCGGCTGCCTACTATAAAACTGTTTTTATTTTTGTTATTATTTTTTTTTATGTCTTTATTATGAAAGGAAGAAAAGAAAAAATTTTAGAAAGGACGAAAAATTATTTGTGATAGGAAGTTTATGAAGCTGTTTTGAGTACCTTGTTTTATAAAGCTTTCGGTATTTGTTGTTATTATTTTCTTTGTTTTTTTTTCCTTTTGAATGAATTATGAACTGAACTCAATAGAAAAGTCAATGTACATTGCTTGTTTTTTTTTTTTTAAATTAATTGTGTACTTGTTTGTTGTTGTTTTCTATATAAACATTTGTTGGGGAAGTTATGGTTTTGAAAAGAAAATATTTTATTTTTTGTACGTCAAGATTGTGTTTCTTGAGAGTAATTAGAAATTCGTTTGGGCTAAGAGAAAACTGTGAAAACTGTTTTTTTTTTTTAACTATTTTAGTTTTGTTTTAATTGTTTAGATTTTTTTATTTAATTTTTTTTTTCGAAACTACTATCTTTCGTAAACCCCGAAGAACACCAAGAGCTGCAGGCGCATGTGCCTCTTGATAGTGTAAGGACGTGCGATCCGTTGAGTATTTTATTTTGAAATTTTTGCATCATTTCGATGTTCGTCCACAAAGGTATTAATAAATTAGTATTGCCTATATATTTAGTATTGTATTTCATTTCACTGAATTTCATTTCACTGAATTTCATTTGACTTCATTTCATTTGCTTGTTTTTTTATTTGCCGTATTTATATGTACAATTCATGCTATAAAATCCCAAATACCAAATGCAAAACCTCAAAATTCTAATCCTGAAATACCAAAATTCCAAAATTTTGTTTGTATCCAATAGCGGCGACGCATAAAAACGATTTTTATAAATATTCTGTAAAAAGCGTAGAACTTTAATTTTGAATTCAACTCTAAAATCTTTCCTAACTCAGAATCTCGCATATAAATTCACATATATATATACTAGTGAGCCCCTGTCCAATAGCACAGTAGTAACAGTAAAAACTAAATTTAAAAACCCTGGATAGCAACATCATAATTGATTCATATCAATTTATATGAATCTTATTTATTTTCTTTTCTGTGGGTAGGTAGGAATCCTCGAAGGACACCAAGTGGTTTCAGTGACGCGCGACTAACGTATATAACCTTATCGTAATATATACGTATATCTTACATTATAATTTTATTCATTTTATTTTGTTTAAATAAATTACTCATATTTCATATTTAAAATTTTAATAATTAAAATCATAATTAAAATTTTGTAACTTCCTTTCTCACACAAATAATTGTCTAGACGCTAAGTAAGCTTTTTTTTATATAAAAAACATAAATAAGTTGTATCAGCAATAATTGTAATTATAAATATTCAAATATAAAATTGTCACTTTTAAATATTATTTCAAGTAATAAAGAACTATTAAAAATTAAAATAATTGTTTCTGTTTTTTACGTGACGAGCACGTACATTACTTATTTCGCGCGCAAATCAACAATGGTGGTGACAAAACACCTAAAACCACCTCTTTTTTGTCTTTCATACATAACAAATCCATGATAGATCGATTAATGAATTTTTACTTTCAGAAAAAAAATTAGTTTTGTGGTTATGTTTCTGTATTATTAATTAAAATTATTTTTTGTAAAATATTAAAGTACATTTAAGTTAAGATTAATTAAAAGCTTTAAAAAAGTGATTTAAAAATGAAATAAAATGTAAAAGTGTAAAAAAATAATCTATTTTTAATATTTTGTCATAGAATTGCAATTGCTTAACTTTTCTCTGCTATTAGCCTATCCTTATATCTCTTTAATCGTAATGTGTACCGTAAAATTTTACTGTCATCTTATTTATTTATTTATTTATTTATTTTAACAGTTGATCCTACAGATAAATCTGTAGGCCAACTTTATAGGTCCTTTTCCCTTTCGAAATGTGGGCCCTTTTTATTAAACTATATTAATTATTTGGTATATATATTTTTGTATATTATATATTTATATTATTTTTTTTTTATTAGTTATATTATATCTTTATTAATTATTAAATTATATTTGAACCGATGTGTAATTTTATCTATAAGGTATGTATTTATTTAAAATGAAATAATTTTTATAAAGCCTTTATATAAATTATCTGTGATTGAAATTTATTTTTTTTTAGAGTAGATGTCGCTCTACTCGGAAATAACTGTTTTTTTTTGGCTTGCTAAAATTTTAATATTTTTGTGGTGTAATTTACTATTCAACTATTCTTGCTTTTTATTCCCCACGTTGTTCATCTTATATATTATATATAAGATATATGTATAATATCTATTATATTCGGGATCCAGCATATCCAGTCAATTGAAATGCAAGTAAATGAAGTGCAGGCTAATGAAAATGCAGGGAAATTGCAAGAAAACAAGTAATTGATACTACAAGCAAATGAAATACAGGCATATGAGACGCTCCCATGTTTAGCTCTTCTTTTTTCTTTCTTATATGTTCCTTACATCTTAGCTGAGCGTCGAGCGTCATTTCCAAAAACTTTGCTGTATTGACAAATTAAGTTCATTAAGTTTTATACGTTATCGATGGGTTCATAATCTTATTTTATTAACTGAATTTTAAAGTTTTTCTGTGGAGTTTTCGATAGATATGTCAACTGCAAGAATCGCAGTGTTGTCTGTAAAGCTATTCATGAAAATATTGTCGATTTGGGAATATCTCTTGTAAAAATTTTTAATTAACAAATTACAAAAAATTGTGTCTAATTTACTCATTTATTGCTATTAATCGGTTAATCGGTTACTGCTTAAAAATATGATCGAGTATCCGATAAACAATTAATTTGGAAACTCTATCACTCTAAACACAACTCTAACTCTAGCATCATTGAAAATATTTTAAATTTCACCTTTGTATACTGACTTTAGAGCAAAGCTTTAGAACATTAACTTCCTGAAAATATTCAACTTTAATCAAATTTCTTTCGAGTAATTTTTCAGTTTATTCATAGTTCATTTTTTTTAAATCAAATAATTCACTTATACCATATTCTGGGTAAGAGACGTTTAAATTAAAGAGGCCAGCAGAAAATTAGGAAAAGATTGAATTACAAGTTGTTTCCATTTTCTTATCTTATATATATATATATATATATATATTTACATCAACCACAATGAATGTTCTAAAATGGATCCAATTTATAAGTTTTTATGGATATTCGACTAGATATATATTTTGATGAAGAGGAAATTTTCAAGACAACATCGTTAATGTAATTAAAAAAAAAATTATAAATTTTCTCTCTCCCTTTTACTTCTCTATTTAAATGATATATCAATATTAAAATCTTTCCAGCGTGAAGTCCTGTCTGTCAAATAAGAAGAAATTCAAAAAAAATTATAGATATTCAAAAGAATAAAGCAGCTTGCAAAAGTAGGATTAGTTATTTTTATAAAATTATGGCAAATGAAAATATCCTTAACTGAAGAAAGTGTTTTTCCTTATTTGAAAAATATTTAAAAAAAAAACTAATTTTTCTTTTTTTTTTAAATATTATGTTTTCTCTTTCTTTAGCAAAGGTATATAATTAAAAAAAAAAAAAAAATAGAAAAACAAAAATAGTCCAGAAATTCCATGGGAGCATTTCTGGGTTATGAGTTTTGTCGTATTTAATGTTTTTTTAATGAAAATTTATTACCACTGTGCTGCGGATGGTATATAATTTGAAATTGTTTGCTGTTGCTGTTGTACTTGTTGTTTTTGCGTTTCTTCCTTATTTTCAGTTTATATATATATATATATATATATATATAATATATATCAATTTATATACATTCTATATTCATATGATAATTTTATAAGAATTCCAGAATGCTGAATGTCCTAGAAATTTAATTTTTAAAATATGTAGGTGAGGTATACATACATTAGAAATGAATTCACACTGGTAAATTGCTGTTGGATTTAATTCTCAATTTCTGTATGAGATGAACCAAACCGTATTCCATATTATGCTTACCAAAAATTTCAAATCAATTGATAAATTGTTACAGAATTTTTTTTGTTTATTTTTGCAAGAAGTTTTGATATTTAGAACGTGCTGTTTTATTTCTATATTATTGGAAAATGACATCTTATAATGACTGATGATGTCAAATATTAACTGTGTATTTTGAAAGAGAGCAAAATGTGATAAAAAAGAGAAAAATAGAACTAATAGCTGAATATTTGATATTTCGCTGATTATCTACTAAAGAATTTGCAGATCCCATTTGTCGGGTGCAATACTATCGTACATTGTCCTTTGATTAAATTAGGGATTTTCATTCGTCTGCGCAATTTAAACAATTGGATATAACAATGTTTTGTTTATTAATACTTTTGATAGCTTCCTCCGAAAACTAACTTACACAAGGTGATTTTATTATTAGACTAAAATTTATTTTTTCAAAATTATTTTTAAGAGCTGTTTCGTTCATCATAGCACTACTTGAACTTCTGATATACACTCTACACACTACTTATACAATTTCTCGATTTTTATTTTGATTAATTTTATAACTTATTCAGAGATGTTATTAATACACCAGTGAGTTATAAAAATGAATTTGTTATTATAAACATCTTACGATAAGTAAATAATCATTATAGATATAATGGTGATATATAACTCTATATCTCAATGTAAATAAATAAATCGAAATTGTTCTTTTTATTTATTAAGAAAATAAAAGCCAATAAAAATTTTAATAATTTCTAATTAAATTTCTAATTATATAAATTTATTTTAATAGTTAAAATCTTTATTTAAAGCTAGATTTTATTGCATATTGAATTCATCGAGTATTTTATTTACCTCTCTTCATCTCTATTTATTTAAGATTTGTTCGTAATTTTAATTAGTAAACCAGGGTATTGAAATTCTTTACTTTCTGCATGTAAACATAAACTACAGGTCTATAGCTATAATATCGATCCTCTCCAAAGTGATAGAGATTTTATTAAACAAAAAGCTGACCAAATATCTAGATAGCCAAGATATTGTCCACGATAGCCAATTTGAATTTAGATTCCACCGGTTAACCGGTTATTTAATGACATACCTTAACGAGAAGCTAAATATCTGCTCGCACAAATCGGATGAAGCAAATATTGTGGCTCTGGATATTTTTAAAGCTTTCGATCGAGTATGGCATTGTGCATTATTAGCAAAATGTCAAGCTATTGGTCTGAGTCTCTCTTCTCTCACATGATAGTTCTTCTCTCATAGTTTGCTTTCGAATCCTACGATTCAAGTCATAGTTGATGGATTTAAGTCCCATCAATTCCAAATAAACGCAGGTGTTCCCCAAGGATCAGTTCTCTCATCTACCCTCTTCCTTATATGTATAAATGATTTGCGCAAACCAATTTCAATCCAATTCACAGGCGACATCACTGTGTAGCCTCCTACGATTTTCATAAAAAATCTGAAGCTACATTTATCGTGTTGTATCAACCAAAAAATAATTCATGGCCAGTTCCCTCAGCCATGATTTAGTCGCAATAGTTAATTGGGGCTTCAAAAACAGAGTCAAATTTAACACTTCTAAAACTCAGAGGGATAAAATCTGCAGGAAAATTTCTATTTTTGATCCTACTCTTTTGTTTTAGGAAGACCAGCTTCAGCGGCTTGAAAGGTTAAGTATATTAGGCATTCACCTAAGTCGAAAATTTATCTGAATGATCATATATTTGATGTTGCAAAAAACGCAGCCAATGTTTGGGTTTTCTTAGTCGCTGCAAGGCTTACTTCTCCTTCTGCGACCTCTTGAAAATCTATAAAGCTTTCATACGACCCAAAATAGAATACAGTTCTCACAGCGGACGCTTCTAGTATTAGGTTAAAACATTTAGACAAAGTCTATTCTTGGACATCGTCGTACAGTTGGAGCTCTCTCATTTTTTTTATAGATATCTCGTATGCACCGGCACATGCTTAGTGGAAATTAAATCTATTTTGAAGTTTATTAAACTACACTTTGGCTTTACAATCAAGTAATGTAGTTTCTTTGAAAATATTGCATTTCAATTTTATTTTAATTGCATATTTAAATAGAATAAAAGAATGTACGACAGAGCTACGACGAGTATTTTTTCCTATTACGTCCATTACAAATCAATTCATATATATAGAAAAAGACCTATCTAAAGCAATATATAGAGAAATACGTGTTCAAATTTTATTTGAGCTTTTGAAAATTAAAATGTATTTAAAGAATTTAGGATGTACATAGTACTATTTTCAGACTCTGGGCTTCTAGGTAGGTAGAATATGATTATTCTAATTGCCCCTTGCTGTGCATTTTTGATGTAATGAGTCGGGTGACAATTTTATTAGTATTGTTTGTTCTCTAATATTCTCTAAAATTTGGGTTGTTTGCTTTAATTTGTTTAAGCTCGATTCAAGAGCATATGTAAAAATTCGTTGGTACTATTTTGAATCGAAGCAAAATACTTACAAATTTAAGAAAATACACTTTTTGTATACGCAAGACTTGATTGAAATCTCTTGCTATTTTACATTCAGTTTTAATTTTTAACAAAACACACTAGCTCTAAGATTTTTGTAAATTTTTGAAATTGGATTTTAAGTTCTCATAATTATATTTTCGCTCTCAAATTGACGCTGCAAACGAGAACTTTTAAAAATTGTTTGTTTTTTTTTTTGTTTAATAGAAAAATTTATGAAAGGACATGGCATGAGACTAAGTAAACAAACAAAAAAGATAAATATATATTTTTCTTTTGAAAATTTTAGGTTATGTTTAGGTGATACATATATCAAAATATTTTAAAGTGACTATAAGAATGCTAATAATTTAAAATATAATTTTAAAAATTGAAGACTAAAATTTTTCAAAAATTTTTAAATAAAAAACAAAAAAAAGAAAACTGTGAAGTACCTACCTAAGTATTGGGGAAACTTTCCTTGCATAATATTATATGGATAATATTTTAAGAATTTGCGAATAAAGAAATATAAAATTAAAAATGGAATTTGAGTTGGTGTTGAGAAAAGAATGAGTTTTAGAGTGTTTTCTTGTTTCTTTTCTTAAGTCTTGAATATTTGTAAATGCGTGGGTGGGGTATTTGCAAAAATTGACCGTGTTGGTTTTGGTGACAAGACGTTTTAATTAAAACAACGTTAAATATAAGTAAATTTAGTTGTTCTCATAAGCTTGTGGAAATAATTAGTATCAGTGTAGTACACTATTGTATTATGGAATTTTGATTCTAAAACTTGCTTAGGTGGTCAACACATCATGTAGGTCCTGGATCTGATTGTTTAGAGTCCTCTATTTCTGCTAGTGATGGACGGCTTCTCTCCAGTTGAACATTTTTTTTCCAGATAGAAGAAAATCATCAAAAGAGCAAATCATCAACCTTCTACTTCTGTTCTATGTGCCAGGGAAGCACGAAGTGAAGGACTGTGCTGACTTTAACGCACTCAAAACTCCCATCCTTTTGTTAAAATTAAAACTAGTCATTAAGACTAACCATTAATACAATTTTGGCTCTATTACTTCAGATATCTTTGATCAAACAAAATTCCATTCGGAATTATTGTAAGAGAAAAGATTTTATCTTAACACAGTTCGAACGGTTTCGTCCGTTTAAGTCTTCTAACAAAGTTTTGACTGTCAGCTAAACGTGAAACTTCGACATTGACATGTTGAGAGAGACGACTTTTATGGCGTATAGCCAATTTTTTTATTCGTCTTTTATGAGAAGAACCGTGAGATCCTTATGAATGTCAGCATTGCGACCAAACCAGGGGGCATAAAATAACTTTGTTTTGCAACGTTTGGATAGTTTGAATATGTAGTTGTTTAGTACGACCCCATATTTAAATACCGCATGCTCAGACTGGCTTTAATATCTGATTACAGATCAAAACTTTGTTATATGTCAAAAGCGTAGATGTTCGCCCAATTAGCCAATACAAGTGTTTGTATTTCGGATCCAGTTCTAGTGTTTTTTTTCTTAGCGTATTCTTTCTATCTAAGCTTTGCATCAAGCGTCATACCAAGATATTTTGCAGAATTTTTTTATGGTATAATGACATTGCTTAATCTTACTGGAATGTGCGACTCAATTATTTTATTTGTAAAGTTAACGTGCGTGGATTTTGCTTCATTCATTTTAATTCTCCACCTTTTGCACCAATTAGAGATTTTGTTATGAGCTTGTTGTAATGCATTTGTAGCTTTATTTATATTTTTTTCGACTGCTCATATAGCCTTGTCATCTGCAACAATAGCTACCGTCGCATTTTCTGTCTCTGGAATATCACTAGTGTATATTGAATATAGTATGGGACCTGGGTGTATATTTTGTAGAGCAGAGTAAACTTCTCCTTGTTTAATTTTAAATAATCGTTTCGATAAATATGACAAGATCAGTTCGACAACCGTTTCGGGGAGCAAGTGACGTAGCTTGTAGATAAGCCTTTCATGCCATACTTGGTCGAAGGCTTGTGCAACATTAAGAGAGCAGATGCATTTTCCTTCCAATAGTTTTTCGATGACGTCAGTTATTTTATGAACTTGTTCGACAGTTAAATGTTGTTTTCTAAACCCCAAATTGATGATTTGGTATAATGTTTCTGGTTCCAATCAGAGGTTGCATTTTTTTAAGGAGTAGTTTCTCAAACAATTTAGAGATTACTGGTAAGAATGAAATAGGTCTGTAGGACGTGGCGTTGTTTGGAGGATTTCTGGCTTATGAATCATGATAACTTCAGCAATCTCCATATACAAAGGGCAAATTTTTTTTCTAGTACTGCATTCATTATTTTAGTTAGAGCTATTAACGCTTTTGGTGGTAGTTTGTGATATCAACTGTGAGCAAATCGATTTAATTTCTTTTATTATTTCCTTTCTTCTAAAAAGCGTTATTTGACCATCTACTTTGGTATTTTCTACCAGATTTACGTCTATATCAGATTCAGTCGACAGTTGAACATACGAAAGTCATTTCATGTCTACTGATATTTCATTTCTTCAACGAGGACTTCAATGAATGATCTGACGAATGATATAGTGAAATTTATTGAAAGTCAAAGATGTGAGACAAATAAGTAATAAGTAAAAAAGTTAATTCACTTACTGTTGTTTATCTTGTTGCTGTGAAAATTGTGCTAAATGCGAACCCAATTTGAAATGTTTGAAACGGGATAAACGAATTACCAATGGATTTATTACTGATGGTTCAATTTCAGCCGTTATAGTTTGATTTTAAACTGCTCTATTTAAGACAGTTGATAGAATTGAACGGGCACACAAACATAATATTTTCTGAAAACCTCATATAGACAAGAGGTAGAGGCAGACGCATTAAAATTTCCCTTAATTTTGTGTTGTGCAAATTGGAACTTTCACTAACACAAAATTGTAAAGATTAACTTATTTTGGTATAAGAAATTATTTTACTAAGCATTCTAAAATTAAATTAGCTGCAGGACTAGCATTTTTTGTTTTCCATCATATTGTTTTGATGTAGAAATAATTAAAATTTAAATTTTGCAATTAAAATTTTCTTAAATTTTCTATTAATATCCTTCTTCACTTACGATAATTAAAACCTTTTTAAAATTGATAAAATATAATTGGTCTCAAACACCAACTGTTACCCAATCAATTTGAATTAAAAAAAAAAGTTCAATTTATTTAGAAATATACATATACATGAATATATATATATATAATATAATTTAAAATTTTATTTATTTTCATTCAAATTTTAATGTTTATCCTTTTTAAACTCAATTTCTACATTAATTCTATACATATTCCATCCATGGCCATAGCTTTGAATCCTATTCTGGAAAAAAAGTCATATTGTCACAATTAATTTTAATTTTACTTTCTTTCTTATTTTTTTTGTTTTGATTTTTTCAATTTCGATTTAATATCAACAGTTTACTTAATTTTCGAATGGATATAAGAATTGAAATTATACTATACATGTATATATGTTATATACAAGTACATGTCTATTGATGAAAGAAATATTCTACCGCATTTAGACCAAAGTTATACCACAAAGTTAAGTTCATGGGAAAGTTCAAAAATCGCGTATTGCTAAAATTTTCAAATTCACTTTCTTTCTTCATATATGAATTGAAAAACTTTTGGTATTTTAAAGTTAAATAACTTTTTTTAAAACTATTTATACATATATATGTAGACATACATACATTATAATGTATAGAGGACTCTGCCGATTATTATCCTTAAAATTTATATAAAATTTCATCTTTCTTTAAAAAATTGGGTAAATGAAAAGCTAAATTTCTTCAATTGAAAATTGATGCAATATATAGGTAGGTATGATAGGTATGAACTATACTTGAAAACAAATTGCACAAGAATATTAGTATTTAAAATAAATAATATGAGGAGGATACTGGGTAAGAGATTGTAGCAGGCAGGCGTTAGATAATTATATTGCCTGTGGTCGTGGTGTGTTCTAATGTTTGAAAAAAAGTCACTAGCATGACAATAATTGAATGCATTTGGAATATTGTAAGCAAAATAAAAACGAGACTGTAAATTAGTTAGATTTTACCAATCATGAGCGATTGTAGTAATATTAATACGTTAAGTATTACCTATTACAAATTTTAGACATATTTAATACTCAAAGACCCTCTTTTGACGACTCTTATTTTTGTTCAAAAAATATATTTTTGTATAAAGATTTTATTCGCAATATTTGGCTATTTTGACTAAAAAGTTTATACGACGTGTTCACACGACAGAGTGTTTGGATAGATGGATTGATATATAAATTATTAAAACTAGGATTCCCAAAACTTCTAATTAACTTAATAGATAATTTAATCAACAATTACAAATTCTAGGAAACGGTTAATTCACCCCTCCGTTTCTTAATCTACTTGATAGAACTTATAGAATTATTAGACAGAATAAAAGGAATAAATTATTTTGCAGACGATATAATTTTTTACTCAGTATCTAACGCTGTAGAAATTGTACAGAAAATGTTTAACATAATCGTTAATTACTGAAAAATATGGCTTTTAAAATTAAATTTTAATAAATGCAAAAGAATCCTATTTCGAGATCCATACACAAATCTAAGCCACTATATCGAAAAAAACTGGAAAAGCTTTACAATAAAAACGGCAAATCCCACAAAAATAAAAAATAACTATACACACAAGAACTAAAGTGATAGCCTATCAAGCACTAATAAAATCTACTCTAACGTACGTGGCTCCTATCTGGTACAATAACAGTGGTAGCCTTATGGAACAATGATACGTAAATTTGAAAGAAAACGCATTAGGGCTTGCATAAACAAATTCCGTAAGCCTGAAACTGGATATACCCATTAATTTTAAAATAGATATATCTATAATGAATCTAAAATAAATTGGATCGAAAATTTTATTATAAAATTGATTAGGAATCATTTCAATAAAGCTTAACAAACCTCAGAAAATGGTTTAATATCCCATGTATTTTACCATCCAAAAAAATAAAATTTACTCCAGGCAATATTAACAGAGATTAAATGAAATACGACATGTGCATTCCTTTTAAAGATACATTTACAAAACGAAAGTTTTGGTGGCTAAACAACAGCTAGAAACTCTTATTGTCAAAAGGCAAAGACTAGTAAATAGTTTCTGTAGATTAAGTTAGATTAAGGTAGGTTAAGTTTTATATTCAAACATAATAATTAATTTGGTGTTTTCAACAATTTTTACCAAAAACTTGTGATAACACAACAGATGAAATGTACAAATAACAAGTAATACCATTTTAAACTAAACTTAATATGGAAACTTAAAAAACAAAGAGCTAACTGATCTTTACGTTAATTGCATAGAAAATAATCAAAATCATTTTTAAAATTTTTTTTTTGTAGATTAAGGCATTACAAATTGTAAAAAAGTTTATGCGACGTACGGCCCATATCTATGAGCTCTTTTTGAAATGCTAATATATTATGCTAAAATAATATATGTAGATGTATCTTATAGATAATAGTTAGCTCTATTTAGTTTGACGTAATGTCTGACAGAAAACTGAACAGAAAATTTCAAAATATTTTGCCATTGAAGTCCTGTGCTTTGTTTAATTTTGTTTCTTTATTTATAACCAAAACATTAGGCAAACATCTTTTATACCGCTAGGTAGGTTTGGGCTAATAAGGGGAAGGGAAAGAAAAATTCGCGACAAAAAAAATATGGAAAGATTGGAGAAGAATTAGGAATGAAGCCTCTAATAGAGTTCGTATTGAATTTATGGAAGCCATAAAAAAAGAACTGTTATAGTTTGGGGAATACATACGATGGAATGAGGTTCCAAATTTACGATGTCTTGAATATAAATGAAATTCTAAAATCTGTTTTTGTCGTCTAGGAATTTCGACGGTGTAGAGATCAGTACATGCCCCTCCTTGTTTACGAGAGAAACATTTGAGTGGAGGTAATACATTAATTATTGACCATATATCCATATAGCCATGTCTACGAAATATCTATAAAATGAAGAAAGAGCTTCAAATAATAGAAAAATGTTCGAAAGGAGCAAGATGAGCTATAACATTTCGGTAGCATAATTTATAAAATGTATACATTGAATAGCTTGCTTTTAAATTTTATCCAAATGTTTTAACGTGTTACTAGAGTATATAATATGCCCAGTTTGCATATGCTCTCAATACTTATGTAATTTCAAAAATAGAAATTTTTCTGCAAATAATACAGTTTTGAATTTAGAGAATACTAAACTCAAATATATATTTTTCCATTTTCAGTTAGGGTATTACAGCTACTCCATGTTAACAAAGTATTAGCCATAATGTTTTTTAAGTTGTGACATCGATGAAAGTAACTTTATAGTGTTTTGTGAACGATATGATATGCAGAATGAAAACTGTAGTCTTGATTGAAGTTCAATCTCCACTTATAATTTTTTATTATTATTAATAGGAAATGAAAGTTCGGTATCAATTTAGTCACTTATTCTAGGTTAGTTAGTTTGAAAAGAAATTACAATTACAGCTATCCATTATTATCGCAATACTAGGGTGAGTTTAAGCCGATGCTTTGGACTATAACTGAACCGTTGCCAATTCTACGAATAGACTACGAAATTCATAGACATCAGAAATATGTATTTTAGTAAATTTTTAATAGTTTTCCAAATATGTGATGACCGTTTTCGTAATTTTTAAAAGCCTGGGCAATTGCACGGAATATGCAATATCTATGTTTGGCAACTTAACCTAATGATATAAATACAATATACGCCATTGCATCCAGTTACTACTCTATTGCAAAAAAGTTTAAACTTGTTATCATGATAAAAAATGTTATGTAGGCAATTACTATCTATAAAGCACTGTACTGTATGACTTATTTAAAATTAGTACTGAAACAGATTTAAAATACAAACAAGGTATGGGTCAATTTTTTTGCAATAGAGTAGTATATCATTATTGTAATATATTTGTGTAATTAAGATATATAATTAGAATAAGAAAGAAAGGCTTAAATCATTTCTCTGCAATCTTTGTAAATTTAATTAACATTAAAAAGATAACTTAAAAAAATACAATGAATAAAATTATTGAGTGGCTTTGAGAGAAATTTGTAAAGTGAAGTTTATGCAGTGGATAAATCGATTATAGAAGTAATTTTTTATTTTATTTATGCAGATGTTTGTTATGAAGAAACTCTTTAGAGGTCTTCATATTATTAAAAGATATTTTTTAATTTTGACTCCATTGTCTCGTTACGTGCTATCAATTGAAACAATACAGCTTAGGCCAGATATAGCTTAGGCGGTACAAACATACGTAGTGACGGTTGAATTAGTTGCTAATCTGGTAAATTTACATGAAAATACTTCATTGTAATACAGCAATTTCCGAACGGAATTCTGACCGAAATGCCAAAACTGAGGCAATTAAATATAATCATAATGGCAATACTGCACCTTTCGATTGGAAAAAAGCTACTTTTTTTAAAAAAATTTTTTGTTAATTTTGTGAATGATAAATCGTAAATTCCTATGTAATTTAATTTTTATTCAATGAATTTGCAGTTTTTAGTAATTCTAAATTACATAAATTATAAATTAAATTAATAATAATGCGGTTTTGGTAAGTTTCTAAATATACTTTTAAGGTTTTTATTTGCATGATAGAAGAGTATTAAGGGTCAGAAATTTGTATTTGAATAAAATAACTCAATTTTGCACTTATTGTTTTATGTAATTGTTTTTTGTAAATTTTAATATTTTGAGTTCTCTCAAAAAAATTTTTTAATTTATTTTTCTACATTGTTATTGTTAACATACACTCCTGGATAAGTATTCAAAGAAGAAATTCTGAATGATGAATTTCTTGAAAATATGTATTTGTATTTTAAATTGTTGCATTTTATTTGATTTCAAAATATGGTTTGATATCAGCCCAGCCCTGTATATTCAATGTACGTATATCTGATTATATAGAAAGGAGTGTGAAATGAAATTAAGAAATAAGAACTATGTATAATTGGATTTTATAATTTCTCTAATATAGTATATTGCATAAAATTTAAAAATAAAATTGCTTAATATTGCAAAGGACTTCTTTAAAAATTACTTGAAGGATTCAAAGTAAGAAATGACTTTTTGTCCTTTGCAATTAAATAAAGGGTAATAGTCTTATATGAATTCATTTCAGTGTATATGTATGTATGTATATATATTCTATAAAAATATTGGTCTGGGTATTTTAATTATTACACTTTGTATATATATACAATTGATATTTATAGAACGATGAATGGACGTAAGTCTAACTAAAATGTTATCCTTAGTATTGTAAATTTTCTTGTTGTTTTTGTTTTTATTGGAATCGATTAAGAAAATTACTTTATTGGAAAATGAAATTCCCAATGGAGTTTTGTGAAAATTAAATTGGTTTATTTTTGTTTTTTTTTTGTATCGAAAAAATTTACTGAATTGTTATTAGAAGATTTTTTCTTTATTATTGTTTTTAATTGCCATTATTAGGAATAATATTTTTTATTGAATTTATTAAAAGTTTTTTTAATTATATTTCAAGTATACAATATTTAGTTAGAATTAAGGTTAAAAATTTGTTTCAAATATAGTTTTGTTTTTTAAATTAAAAAAATATTAATTAAAGATTTAAATATAGTATTGGTAATTGGAAATCATAATTGTAAGCGAATCTCGAATTTTATGTAGAAAAATAGTATACAGTCATCCATATCATCATTCGTGCGATAGTCTATTGGCCGCCTGTATCGTACGCATTTCAAAAGGTAAGTTTTATTATAGACTTGGGCTCTTCTGAGGGAGATGTTGTATCAGCGTAGGACCTAATGACCATATCCTGAAATTGCTAGCTTTCCAAAACTATATATCTTTAGTGGAGCATCTTATCCTTTAAGGACGAAAAGGACATTTGAAAGTATTCTTGTTATTTTGATATTTTTGTATAAAACCGTTATATCTGTTGATCTATTAGATATACATCATAAATTCAGTTATATATTCTAGAAATATTGGGTTTATCAAAAGATGGTCAAAAGAATTTTCCGACCCTTATGTCATCAGAGCTTTATATTTGACTATGGTAAAAGCATTACTTGAATACGCGTCTCAGGTATGGTCACCTTTTTATCAAGTTCACATAGACAGGATTGAATCTGTTCAACGTAGATTTGTTCGTTTCGCTCTTCGTGGTCTTTCATGGACAGACCCATATAACTTACCCACTTACAGAGACCGCCTTAAACTTCTAGGTCTGCTCTTTAATCGTCGTGAAGTGGCTGATATTATATTTGCTCACCAAATTCTCTCAGGTGCAATTGACTCGGTTGGTATTTTAGAACACATAAACTTCAATATCACCTTTCGTTCTCTTAGGCATTCTGCCCTCTTTCGTTTAAAGTTTCATAGCACGGATTATGGAAAGAATGAGCCAATTACAAGATTGTCATTATTTTTATTTTTGCGTGTTTGACTAATTGCGTTTTGCATGTGTTGTATTTTTATATATATGTATCTATATGTATGTATATATATTTTTATTATTTTTTTTTCTCTTTCTTTTTCTTGTTTTTTTTTTTAAATTTCTTTAGTTCTGCGCCGCACGGGGGGGGGGGGGGTAATTGGTCGTTGGGATATTATTTTTATTATTATAATGGCGTGGAGGATATTTTAACATTTATTTGATGATGATTGGTGCTGCCGTTATGGAGATATTGTATTTCAAATTAGAAAATTTAAAAAAAAAAACAATCTTTATTTTCTTTCTCGAAAAACCAAATACCTCAAGATTTTACCATAAAACTTCCGCAATATTTGTATACTGTTGGAAAGGTCTAATTTTTTTCTACTACTCGTACATACATATTTTATGTCTACGTCGAATAGTTTAGAACATAAGCATTTACATTAAAAAAATTGTTTTGTTTTACCTTTTTTCTATATAAAACTAGGAATTTGCCTTTTACGTAATAACAATCTTCTGAAGTACCAAACTTCTGAAAATACCTATATTGCTAGGGAAAGCCTCACACTTATAGTCCAGAGTCTGACTCTAGCTAATGTTGGGCAGCTGCAAAGTATGTGCTCAAAAGTTTCTGGGTGTGGTTTGTACCGTATATTTATTATCATATTTTTGATTTGTGTATGACGGATCCCTTCGTGGCTAATGGGAGTCTTATAACTGCGTGTTCTGGTGATAGAAAGAATAAAAATTAGTCTTATAGAGTAACTAATGCACCACAAGAATAAGTAAAATATGCTGTTGGTTTTCAGAGATATATTTTAAAATAATTAATAAAAATCACTAGATCAAAATCACTCAGTTCAATTTTATTTTCAATAATTAGTCTGCCAAAGGTAATAGCCAAAATCGATTTGTGTAATAGCCAAATCCTATCAACGGATAACATTGAATTGTAAAATAACGTATTTATTTCAATACATGTCTTTATTTTAACCGATTTTCAATTGGTATTCTTTATTTAAAATTTTAGACACAAAAAAAAAAACAACAACAGTATTCATAATAATCTCTTCAAAATCTTCTAAACGAATTATTTTTGATTTCAAGAAAATTAATACAATTGAAAAAACAAAAAACATTAAACATTGGCGGCTGCAATTTCAAAAAAATATTAATTTTTTAATTTTATTTAAAACCTTGCTAGGATTATTTTAAATATTACCTTTAAGTTTTTTGGGACCCATTGTTGAGAATTGAATGTAAAACATTTAATTTGATCATTATTTGATATATTTCGTATCGAATTACACATTCATTTAAAATTCAAATTTTTAGGATATTTTAAATCTCAAATTACCACCACAAAACTAAATCAAATCAAAGATACAGTTTGGAAAGTATATCTAAAATAAACCATTTTTTTGTTGTTTTTGAATGCATTTTAATCGTTTTTACATTAAAACCAGAACTTTAATTTTTGTTAGAGAAGATTGAAATCGAAATTTTCTTTAAAATCATTAAATTGGGTCTTTTAAGAAAATTCTTAAGAAAATTTCTTTTTCTAAATACTTTTTAAAACAATTCGATTCAGTTCGTTTTTTAATTTAAATCTGTTAAACAGAGTGGAACAAAAAATATAGTTCATTTTTAAAACTTTTGAAAGGATATAAAAATTAACAATTTTAATATGTTTTTATTTGACACTTCGAAAAGTGTAATAAGTTGATGTAGTCCCAATCAATGAAGCTGCTCGTGATCGGCAGAAATGAAAGGCGATATTAAATCAAGTCCAACCTACACCGTAAGTAACGCCAATATATTAAGTACATATAAGTAAATTTTTTAATATTAAAATAATTTTGTTAGGTATTACATGTATATGTGACATCGATACATGTAATTTTGAATTTTTCACCTAGGTAGCTCATCATTATAAATTTCAACCCAACAAAAAAAAAATGAATAATCCCATAAGACGGCGAAAAATAATTTTGTTTCAACATTTCTATTATGAAAATTGAAAGTAAACCTGTACAAATGCGATTATCCTACATGATTATCCTATATGGTTCTGAAGCGCTGGTGTTACCAAAAAACAGAGAGCACAGAATATTTTCAAATTAAAAAATTATGGTCGAAAAATTTGAAAATGGCTATGAAAAAATTCAACGCTTGACAACAGACAAAACAGACAGGGCTGTGTAGAGAAATTAGTGTTTTTGTTGAAACCGCAGTACACAAAAAGAGTAATAATCTAATTTGTGGTGCAGAGTCGGACAGAAATTTTGGAGAAGATATAAAATTGTATTATATGAAATAATGTAACGAGAAAATTTAAAGTCAGAAGTTTTAGTCAGTTCAGTTATTTTGAGCCAGCGAATTCTCCTTTGAGAGTCAGAACTATCAATGAGGGATTATTTAATTAATAACATTACAATAATGAAGTTTTAGGGTAAAAATAAAATCCTCATGTTATGATTCATTAGCATTATTCACTAATATGACTACTGGACAGACATGTAATATCGATATTATGCTATCAATATTCTAATATTCTAAAATTTTGACAGACACAAACGAAGTATTCTAAATTTATTATTATGACAAATAAAATGGAAGATAAGAAACTAAAAAAGAAAATAATAATTTTTTTAAATTATATTTTAAAGTGTCCTCTTTTGTTTTTATTTTTATTCATTTTTAATTTGACTTGTTAATAAACTGTTTAGTACTAAAAATTAAAAAATGATTATTGACCTATACATGCCTGCAGATTGCTCTGATGAACGACATTGCCGAGTTGATTCGTAGTATTATGCTTCTGTTCGTAATATCAATACTATGCTTATATTACAATAATATTTATTGATACCATGATAACCGGTGACACACATGTAGCGATATCATAATTTCAGTAATATTAAAATATCGATATTATAAGTCCGTCAGTAGTATAAGTGCCAAAAAGATTTTCAATTTAAATCTGTCTATTAGCAATAATAGTCAAACTTCTATTCTGTATTTCTATTCTGTATCGTATATAACTCTAATAAAATTTCTAAATAAAAAAAACGCTTAATAGTCTCAGAGCTTTCTGTCCTTACGATCCACATTTATTTCTTACATTTTCTTTATCGAATTTCGTTTCTCATTATAGTTTTAAAAACGATTATACAATGTGTATTATAAATTTGTTCAAGCAAATTGATCAAATTATTTTAGAATAAAAATTAATCAAATAATTTTGTTTCACTCTGTAAATTAAATATTTTTTCATAGACATGTTGTCTTAAAATTGAAATCGAGCGTATCAAATTTTTAATTTAAGGTTGTCTTAGCCTATTTTTTTTTCAATCATTCTATGATATCAGGTTTAGTAAATAATAGTTCCAACTATTCAATCTAAGATGTTATGATATTTAATTTCGAAAATACGAGTATGTAGTTGAATATTACAGTATAATTACAACAATTTTATGTTGTTATCGATCTCTTGTTATTTTGGTTTTAGGTTGAAGAAAAAAAAATCATCATTGTCATGACACTAACTAGAAAACAGCCCTAAATTTAAAACTCCTCTTTTTTCTTGTTGTTAGTTGTTTTTTTGAGAATTGTATATCGGAACTTGAAATATCATTTAACAGATTTTTTTTTGTTTCATTTCGCATCAAATTACTTTCAATGAAAATTGCCTGTTGAAAATTACTATTTGGTTGTTATTGCTATGAAACATGCTATTGAGAATTTCAAAAATGACCGAAAATCTTTTCTGTTTGTTATGTTGATTTATCTCTATGATGATTATAATTATTAGAATTCGATATCTTGTATTATTCTGTTTATTTTGCAATAACAAAAATTAAAATAAATACAAAAGACAATGTCATGACTCTTTTTTATTTGTTTGGAGGAGAAATTTTTTTTTTGTGGTTTTTTTGGATGTTATTTTGGATCTAAGCAATGTTTATAGACATACAATACAATATTTAACTTGATTTTATTTCTTATGGAAATTAAGTATGAAGATGAAAGAAATTGTATGTTGAAGTGATTGAAATGAGCAGAGAGGAGTTTTTTATGGTATTGAAATGTGATAATATCGAATTTTTAGTATTGAATTGTGACAAATTTGAACTGGATAAATTTAACTAGAAGGGTTAAAATATAATTAAATTTAATTAGGAAATTATATAATCTCATATTTTTTGTTTAAAATATTATAGACATAATGGGTGACTTCCAAAATGGAGTATAAAAAGTTTTAATGCAGTTTAAATAGTGTTCTACTACGGTTCAAAGCTTTTATAACCACTTCAGTGTAAAATATATAATAAATGATTTGCAACATTTTGCAACATTTTGCAATACCATAATGACAATATAAATCCATACATAATATTTTTATGTTGAAATTATAATTTTGTGTTTTTGTAATGTAATTCGGTAATAACCTGATCTTTTGTTTATCTTTCAATAAATTTAGTCTTAATTTATCTTTCGTTACAGGAAAATTAATATTGCAAAATCGTCATAGGTTAGCACATATGTTAGGGTGAAAAATATATTTTCTTAATGTATTTTGCTACAATTTGGTAATAAACTTATTTTTTCGCTGAAATACATGCTAACCATTTAAATAATTTTGATAACTTTGTCTATGATATGTATACAAAATGTAGTCTATATTTTTTTGCTACACACATTGCTCTTGTTTTTCGTTACCACTACGTATTTTAAACATTTTGGAATTGTGTACAAATTCAAGAGCTCTTTATATACATTTCGGAAGATGCTATATTGTAAATTTTACGGTTACACTGCATTTTGGAAGTCACGGAATATTAACTATGTGGTGAAGGTAAATTTTATTTATAAAATTATTGAATTTTAACAGCGGCTTAACTTTTGTCTTTTTCTTTATGCTTAGTTGTAGCTTGATTGATATATTGAAGTTATATATAGTAATTTTTGTGTATTTGTGTATGACTACATTATCATCATCATCTTATATCTATAGCTCTTGGATGAGCTTTGATCTCCACTATACTACAATACTCCTCCAAAAGGGTCGGTCTTCAACCGCTTGCCTCCAATTTGGAATTTGTAGAGGAGATTGGGCATCATTTTGAACATTGTCTTCTCATCTTGTCTTTGGTCTTCCGCTACCACGATTACTCTCGGACTTTCTATTTAACACCACTGCCTGTTTTCGTGGCCAGTTCATCTTATAGTCTTTGGTCTTTTGCACAATGTCTTCAATCCTAATTATATTATTAATCTCGCTGTTATTTCAAATTATATTTCTCCATTCTTCTATATTTTTGAGCCGATTTTGTTCTCCTCGACAACATTCATGATGCTTACGTCCATATGTCACTATGGGTCCCATTAGAGTTTATATAATCATTTTTGCTTTTCTTGGTATTTACTTTGAGGGTAGCAAATTTCTGTTTGTATATAGTAACATCTGTTTCCGGCCTGAATTCTGTTATTAATGCAGTACTCTATACTATTATCTTATTGTTGTTTCAAGGTATATGAAGCTTGTTACTCCTTCAAGGGTGTACTTTCCGATTGTTATATTTTGTTAACTTCTTATTTGTTCTTTTCTAGACATTTTTAGATATTTTGCTTTGCTTTCGTTGATTTTGAATTCTATTTTTTTATCTCGATACATCGCCATATATCTGTATGTTTTTGCTTAATTTTTCTTCTTCTACTACAGATTCGCTTCTGGATCTGTTAGGGAACACATTTTTAGTAACTTGATGTATTGATACTGAAACAATTCTTTCTAGTTTTCAGATGTGTACATTTATGATTTATATATTTCAAATCTATACATTTCGTAGTCACAAAATATTTTTCCTGCTCACACCGATTTTGTTTACAATTTTTTCTTCAATGATTGGTTGGAGTAGTTATTAATTTTTGTTTCGTGGATTACTGTCGAAATAGCTTACTTCGCTCACCTTGATAGAGTGAAGTAATTATCTTTTTTTTCAAGCATAGGGAGAAGTTTGACATATGCCACACTGTGCACGTAAGTTATTTGCAGCATTCTCTTGATACCACAATCTTTCGAACATTTCAGGGTTATTTAAATTCACTACTTTTGATGTTTAGATTTCAACGCTGTTTACCAGAACCAAAATCATATGTTTATATCATGATTACAGTGCACTTTTCTATATTTTTTTATTTTCAATATATTTTAATTTGAGATTAGTACATATCGAGTGTATATAATAACTCATATTATTCTTACTAGGAATAAAGCAACGTAACAATACAAATTACATCTGAACATCAAGTATATTTTCTATGTTTGATTTCATAATTTTCATTTTGCATTTCATAAATTTACTTAATCAACTTATGAACGATGTGGTCGAAACCATTTTTAATTTATTACGTTTTCATGCTACTGAAAAATGTTTCTGAACTTCGAAAATTCACGCAATTATAGCATTATAATTTTTAATGCTATAATTGTAACATTAATCGTCAATTTACTCTTCTTTAACTAAAATTTAATTTAATTTAATTTTTATTTTCTTTGCTTATATGCTAACAAAGTTTTAGGCCGTTTTCCATATAGAAGATGTGGTCCACTTTAACTAAAAGTAACTGAGTTAAGTAAAATTTCCTTAGTTGATATAATTTACATAAATATTAAAAACGTAATGGAGCTTATAGGCCTTATTTTCCAAAGGACTAATTACTTTATTTTACTTGACATTTAAAAATGATTTTTGAAAGAATTATTGAACGAAGGTCGATATAGCCGATATAAAGTCAAATATCAAATTGGTATACGTAGTCTACAATTGTTAAATATCAGTTGTTATTATGTTGATATTATCAACGCCTTAAGAACTCAGATTACATATAGAACGTATGCCAAAATCAATTTAATTATTATAAATAAAAATAAAAGAATAAATGGAACTATAGAAACAAGAGATATTCTTTTTAAAGAAAATATGAGAAGATAGAGTGTAGTCTTAGGAATTCAATTGGAAAAATCTACGAGTCCTTGAGTATTAATTAATATGCCTGCATAGTTTCGATATCAAAATTCAAAATTATTTTACATAGCTACACAAAAGAAAAGTCTGTAGAAAAAGTATTATCGTTTACAATTTACTTAAAATATTATATTTACTGTTATTGTTATTATTTTTAATATATATTTTAACCCTTTGTTATCCAAATATACTCTAAAATTTTTCTAATCAATATAGATGCCGAGATACCAGTTGTACAATATATATAATTAAAAACAAAAATACTTAAAAAGTATTTAATTTTTACCTTTACCTCTACCTTTTTGATTCATGGATTTTTATATTGATTTGATTAATAATCTCCAAAGCCCTTAATTAAAACATGTGTTGGTATTACAAGGCTGATAACAAAAAAAATAATGCTATATCACTACGGAAAAGGATATCATCATCCTTATCATCATCTATTATATAAACATAACAAAAATTTATATTTCATTTATATACCTATATAAACATATACATATTCTATATTGTATGTAAATAATAATAATAAACTATCTTGCTCTTTTGTATAAATATTAATTAGGATTCCTTTAAATAAAAATGAAAATAATGAGAAGTTGAACGAAACGAAATGAAAACAAAAAAAAAAAATTATAAAAAGGTGGGGCCAGAAGTCATGATATCCTAGTTTTCTTCAATGATTTATTTGAAAAAAAAAAAACAAAAACAAAAGATGTATAAAGAGTATACCAAAAACAACAATAACATAAGATCAGCTTGTTATACACGAAAGATGTTTATCTTATCCTGTTTTATATATATTTATCTACCTTGTACCTAATTAGTTTTTATGTTATTCTCTCTTCGTTTATTATTTTTTTTTTTTTTAAGGATTCATTTTTAAAAGGTCCTTAATGGAGATGAATATAAGAATGAAAACATAAAAAAAAATATTAAATAATATTTAAGTAATCTCTGGTAAGAAATTGAGTACAATCGAATAGTAAGTATATTAAAATAAATAATGTAAACACATGTTCCCACACAAATAAAAGTGAGTGTTAATTTTGTAAAAGTAAGTATAGTTGACATAGCTATCGGCCATTTCAATGAACCTGTTCGACAAAAAAAAAATTATATTTCAATCTACCTTCAATTAGCTCTCTCTCTCTCTCTCTGTCTCTCTTTTATAGATATCTTGTTGGAAATTACGCTTCTTCTATTGAACTAAAATCACTAAAATGACTTCTTCAAAAGATTCTAGTATAACATTAAGAATGCTTTAAGTCACTCATTAATTTCTAGACCGTTAAAATAGCCAGGTAATCCAAAAATTGAATTTGGAAATTAATTTATTGTGAAACAGTCTTCCATCTCATGTGTTGTTTTCTGATTTGCCATTTTCCAAAAAGAATCTATTCAGCTTCATCTCCAACTTTTATACAATGATTTGTATAAAGAAATATTTTCCTAGCGTTTGGGTGTGTGTAATGTAAAACAGTCTTTATAAAACATCAAAGCATTGTCTCTGGTTAATCATAAATTTCCGCGCTATACGAATACAAATACTATATGAATGAACACACTAGGACTAGCTGCTTGTTCAGAGTCTTAGCATACACACAATAAGTATTTCGATTATTTAATTTCGGTAAATTAATAATATTAAATGTCGACAAATAGATCTATTTTGGAGAATAACAAATTATACTTCAAACTATGTTTAAAAAATAAGTAAAAAAAAAATATTTTATTTTACAATATTCGGTTACAAGCGGTATTCAAACGTCATGTTGTTAAGTAAAATGACATAACTGCTATATCATGACGATCATCATTTTTAATTTGTACTAGGTCAAAAGGCTTAATTCATTTTAATCTTAATCCTTAGATCCGCTTTAATATTCACCACTATACCCAGATATATCTAGATATCAGGACAAGCATCAATATCTGGTATTATATTATATTAACATTTTATGATATTTATTTCAATACATTTACATTTATTGACAGTTTAAAACCAATTCGAGCAATGATGTACTTAACTAATTTTTTTATAAAGCGATGGAGGAACGCAAACTTAGTATTCTGGGTTTTTGCAGGATTGTTTTGTTTTGCATGTTTTTTATCTCTGAAAACTGTTGCGATCGTTTGAGGAAATTTTAAAGTTCAGTCAGGTATTCGTCCCGTATGCCTTAATATCGCACTAAGTTCTTCTACTTTGTTTAAAGTTTTGTAATGTTCGTATGTTATGGAACCATTTTTAGATTCAGTGAGGTTCAGTCTCTTCATCCTAAGTTGAACTACACCTTAGTGTAGTATTAATAACCTGACAATATTTGTTTATGTGTGATTAGACATGATTGCCTTTTTATGAGTCAATACTTTTCACAAGGCTAGAAATATATTCAAATTGCTTTTTTCTGGAAGGATATCAAAAGTTGTAGCAATTTCAACAATGATAGTCCACTTCCAGGGATGTTTAAATCTACTTTCCAGTTTACTAAAATCACAATATGACTCTACTGACTTCGATCACAAGAAGTTTTTTCATATTCGCTAATATAGTTCATCTTTGCAATGATCCAAGGTTATTACTACATATTTCCAAAGATCCCTCAGCGACGTATTCCAAGTATTGTTTTTACAAAGTCTTGAGACAATTATTATGAATGTTATCAAAGCTATTGGTGAATACTAATGGAACAACAATAATTAAATGGAACATTGTTTTATTTGTTATATAGTTTTGTGCATAATTAACCATCCAGGTGTAAAGTTTTGTTTTGAGAATATTTAAAGATATATTTATTTTTATTTTACTATTTTATTTAAATTGTGTGACTAGATGATGGAAACAACATCTTTATATTTAAAGTATGAAAAATAGAATTATAATAGGACTGAAATATTTTTTAATATAGATAACAAGATTTATTTCAAAAAATGTCAACTACAATTTAAATATGTCAGCTGGTTTGGGTACCAAAATTTGCAAAAATTTTAAGATGCGAGGATTCAGTTAAATTGATAAAAATTTAATTTTGAAATAAGCGGTTTTCTGGTCAAAATAAAAATTTGAAATGTTGAAAAATGTACACTATAAAAAACAGTAACTATATAAAACTTAACAGCAACAAAAATTTCTGTAAAAATTTTAGATATTTTGTAGTTTTATTTTAAAAAATTTCAAAATGAGAGAATTGTATATTTTACTCATTTTACTCATAACCTTTTTTTCTAAAAGGTACACAAACAAAAAATCTAACTTAAATTTATTAAATTATTTATTAATTTATATTTAACATGAAATTTCTAATTTCTCGTAAGCGAACAAACCAAATACATATGTATATATGTACATATTATATGCATTTTGACGGTTAAAATAAAATAAAATTAATAGTAGCCATCATCAATGTTAACAATATTTTAACTTTGTAATATAAGAGATAATCAAATCTTTAAAAATAATTTTTAAAATGTTTGTTTTGACTTTAAAGAGTAACTTTTAACAAACTACCTTATAAAAATAGCTAATTTAAAAAAAAAATATACAAAACGTAACCGATTAGTATAGAAAAGATGATTTTTATGTCCCAATTCGCAGCAGGAATTCAACTCATTTTAAATAATTATTACGTACCCGAATGCATGAACACCGGTATTTTTTCAAAGAAATCACCAGGAGAAAATATTTTTTTATATATACATTTTATGTACGTATCTACATACATACATTAAATAAAAACAATATAACAGAATCCTGAATTTATTTGGCGCCGATGACAATTCTTAAAAATCAAATCATTGTACAATTTTTATTTTTGTTTTTTTTTTTTTTTAAATAAAATTTTCTTTTAAATTATTATTTTTATTTATTTTGTTTTAATAATTTACAATTGATTAATGATATTTAATTAAAAAATGTTCAATAAATAAAATAAAAATTTTATTTAGTGCTGCCACTGCTGTGTTTAACTGCTGTTATTTAATTTTCTTTACATTAGTATTAGTATATTACCAAATTGTTAGCATATGGCAGTTAATATGGAGTGGGCTAATTAGGAACAGAATAAAATAAAAATAATTTTATGATTTTTTAAAAAACAAATATTTCTTTTTTATTTTTAATTTATAATATTTTAGTTTTTCTATTTTATTGGAAATTATAATTTTTAATTATTATAATGACTTAGTATAAATCAAAAGTGTTTATTTTTCGAATTATATTTGTGTGTGTTTCTGTGTGTATAAAAATATGTTGCTTGTTTTTTATAATTGGTAGGAGTTATTTTTATGTTTCGGTTTTTTGTTTCGTTTGTTTTTTGTTCTATTTCTGGTACAGGTAAAATTGGTTTTCAGTGGGAGATTTTAGTATTCATTTCAATAAAATACATATTATTTAGGGAGAATAGATTTTAGGGACTTTTAAAATTAGCCTATAAGCCCTAAGAATTGGTTTTGTGAATTGTATTGGTTTTTATGTATAATTATAAAAGTAAAGAAAAGGGAAACAAGTTAACGGGTTTATGTTTTTTATGATGGTTATAGAAAATAAAAAGTCATTAATATTAATGATAATTAAAAACATTTTTTTTTTTTAAATATAACCATTTGTCTTAGTTATTAATTTAGAGAATATTAAAAGAATATAAAGTAAATACAGGTGGGAAGTATTTTATTAATATATATATAACTTAGATAGAAGTTAAAGGGATCACATGTAAATTTTAATTTCAATCAACTTTAATGAAATAGGTTAAAAGTAAAAATTGGTTATAACAACAATATACGATTTTACAAAAATCAACCGCTTACAATCAAAGAAACTAAAATTTTTTATTTACTGATGATGCTCTATAATGTGTTTGACAAGTGATCTACTGAAAAATTGGGTGATAATTAGTGATGTGCGATATCCAAAAAGCCAATTGGTATATCGATCGATGCGTATCAAAAGAAAATATATCGATTCATACAAAAATCATGCACGATAACCCTTGCAAACCGTTACTGTTTCGGTTTGTCAAAACATCTCGGGTCAAAGCTCCTTTCTCGAAACACCAAAGTAAAAATCTACAAAACGCTCATACTCCCGGTTTTGTTTTACGGATCAGAATCATGAACACTTACGAAGGCAAGTGAGCATGCACTTGGTGTCTTCGAGAAGAAAATTCTTCGTCGGATATATGGTCCTGAAAACGACGATGGGATCTGGATGAACAAAAATGTTCCAGCCAAGAGAATCTTCGAATCCAAACCCGAAGGTACAAGACTTCGGGGCAGACCAAACCTTCGTTGGAGAGACGAAGTATCGGCTGATTTAAAACAATTTCGAATCTTCAGCTGGAGAGAATATGGCAGTGACCGGCAAAATTGAAGGACGTTGATGAGTTAGGCCCAGGACCTACATGATCTGTTGGCCACCTAAGTAAGTAAGTACGTAACTTTATTTAAACCTATTTTTACTTTATATATATATATATATATATATTTTTTTTTATAAGCAGCCAAAGCATTAGGTGAAAATACCTTTATCACTTACGTGACGTTAGTTAGGATAGGGTAGGATAGGATAAATTAGGAAGAAAAAAGGGAGATAGATTAGTAATAGGAAGTTGAAGAATAAAGGTATTAATATTTTCTTTAAACTTTTGCAAGTTGAATATGGTAACATATTGGGAGGAGTATGATTCCACATTCTTGAAGTTGCAACTCCTCTTGATAAAAAGTTTAAAACACATGTACAATTTACAATACAATGTACATATATATTTTGTTGTATAAATTTTTTTAAAACACAAAAAGTTTCGATGATAGATCGATCTATAAAAAATCAATGCAGTCAAAGAATATCGGTGTACTCAAATATCGATACAACGTAAGCAAAATATCGATTATATGGGAAACTCGATACTTATCGCACATAACTATAGTAATAATTATTAAACTTAGTTTGAAAATAGCGAAAACAAAAATTATTATATGTATTAATGGTGAATTGAATGTTAACGTCAAGATTAATAATGTGAAAATTGATGTGATAGATGAGATTAAATACTTTTGAATCAAAATTGATAACAAACTTAATTTCAAAAGTATTTTAGTAACAGCTTCTTCTGATAGGAAGAATCCGTTATCTTAAAATTAAAAATAAATTTATTAACTAAATCAAGGGTTTTTTTATCGATTAGTGATATATTTTATTTCCGAAAAGGACTGGAAATAGGTCTTAAAGGTAGGTTGTTAAACCAGAAATTCGCTGAAATCAGCCAAAATCGAGATTTAGATAGACTTCAAAAATTGCAGAATTGGGACAGGAGGATTATTTTTAAATTTAATAGATATAACTCAGTTTATGGTAATATTAAACACCCTTAAATGGTTTAATGTAAATCAAATTATGAAATTAAATGTAGCTTTATCTTTAAGATAGATAGATAGATTTTGAATTTCGGGAGGGAACTGTCCCTTTTAACATTCAAAATAATTTTTTAAGTTCGAACAATGACAATCTTCATTTACTGATACCTATTTCTGAATCGTTCACTTATAAATGCATTCACATTTCATTAAAAAATCTATTGATTTATAGGTTGCCACTTGATGAAACATTGCTTAAATTTGTTTTAAACAAAAAACAAATTGATAACATTTCATTACCAGGCAGAAGGTTACGAATACGCAGTTCACATGGAACATTATTATTTTTATTAAGTTTTTCTTCTCTATTTTAATTGAAAAAAACCATATTATTTAAAATAATTTAAATTGTTAAGTACTCTATAAAAATATAATGCCCAAAATAAAATTCCAAAAATTCAATTTTCAAAAACTAAAATGGCATTTTATTCCAAAATTCAAATATTTTGTGTAGGAATTTTCAGATAAAAATTTGTTGATAAAAACAAAAAAAAAAAAATTAGTAGATTTGGGAAATAAATTTAAATACGTTCACAACTTGTACATGTTCAGAGCATTCATATTATTTATTTTATCATACAATTAATTAATGAGAAAAAATGTTACATAAACGCAAAAACGTATAACGAAGAATATACATATTTCTTGTTCGTCAGTCATTGCAATTTTTTTTGCAATCTATATGGACTCCGTACTGGGGTACAGCTTTTATGTAAATTAATTTTGTTTGCTATACATGTATTTTTTGCGTTACTACATGCCGTCGGAGGTAATCAGATATGGCTGCGGTTTTTCATCTTTTGGAATATGTTTTTATTTACTCGACAACTGGCAGTATTCATACTCAAATATTTAAAATTGAATACTTGTTCGATAATATTGCATGTCAATTGACAGTTTTGGTTCTTTGTAGATATAGTTGTAAATAAGGTTTTTGCTTTGCATAACTTTATATTATATGATTCTGAAACTTGTCCTACTTGGAACAGTAATCTTTGCTGTTCATCTGAGTTTTCGGCATGTCGTGTGATATGGAAATATAATTATAATGTTATTCTTCTCAAGTTGTTGTCACCAAGTTTTCCATTATTTATAAAATTGAACAAAGTTACGCTTTTTACTTATATATTTTAGTTTCAGTATAAATTGATAACAAGAAAACTTGTGTAGCACCTAATTATTCAGAATTGACTGAAATTAAGTTTAAGCCGTTTATAGTTTTGGTAGTTATTATTGTTGAATTACTGTTACAATTAAACTGATATAGCTTTTCCAAAAAAAAAAAACTTTGGGACCAGTCGTAAATTCTTTTTAGTATCATGTGACTTAATTTTCTCTGAGCCACAGATTTGAACCTTCAAATTTTATAATGTCTTAACATCAATGTCCACTGTAAGGTAGGTAGGTCATTTATATCATTCGGTTGTTTTGTATCAAGACGAGTATTTCTTCTGAAAATAAGAATCAGGTACTTATGTAAGAGATTAATAACTCGTGTTAATTCTAATTATAATTAATTAAAATTATTTCATTTTACAAAAAAAAAAAAATTTAATTCAAATAACCCCCAAAATATTTTTAAAATTGCTCATTTCCCCAAGAAGAACAAAAAAAAAATTAAATAAAAACAATAAAATGTAAACTAAAGTTTGCGTGTACTAGAATAATTAATAAATTTTACAAAAAAATAAAAAAAAAACAAAAACAAAATTTAACAAAAAAAAAGTACACATAAACCCTGGGCACCTACAAAACTTCTAGAAAAAATATAATTAAAAAATATTTACAAATTGTATTCAGTAAAGATAAATGTTACCTGTCACTATCATTTCTCAGATACAATAACAACAACAACGATAATAATAAAAATTGTTATTTAAAAATTATTTGATAATGATGGGTTCTATTTCATTTCTATTGAGACCATATTCATTCTGGAGTTCTCACAAGATGAAATTCTTTCAATGTTCTTAAAATCAAATTAGAAATAGATTTTTGTTTTGTTTTTGTAAAACTATGATGATCCGCCCTACATTTAACTTTTTAACTTTTATTTTTAACCTGAATACATGAATTGTTTTTTGTCTTTTTTTTTTGTTTGCTTGTGAAGCTGGAAGACATTTACACAATATACACAAAACATTCAAAAACTATTTTTTTATATTGTTTTTCTGTTTTTTTTTTTTTAATTTGTTTTTTATTCGAAATGATTTTTGTTGTTGTTGATGTGTCTTCTTCTTGTCCAAATTGTCTATTATGATAGGCTCATATGTTTATAAGAGCGCGATATGATGGACCCTTCAATTGTTATGTTCCTGTCATTATTTCTTTCTTAATATTTCTTTTGTGGTTATTCTTTAGTTTATTTTAATAATTCTTTGTTGGATTTAATGTTAACAAAAGATTTTAAGACTATTTACCTTTGTTTTGTTTTTGTTATTTTGTATTAAAAAAAAAATATAACAATTGTAAAGATTCTTTTGTTTTTTGTATACCTATAAATGGATTAAGAAAAGGTTTCAACTTTAAAAACTAAATTTATAAAAATTTTGAACATTTTGAAGGTTAATAATTTTCTTGTCTTGTTAGTTTGGTTGGTAAGTCAAAACCTGCTGTTATTATCGCTGCGTGCGTGTATACATAACAAATGATGTTTGTATCTGAATAGAAATAATAAATGGAGAGAAAGAGATAGGTAGATTCAATTGGCATTAAGTCATTCGATTTTTAAAGATAATATCGAGGTTTTTAAACATCACCATATGGTAATAATAAATAAAAAAAAAAAATATAAAAATAATAAAAAACAATTTTTTTTGTAAAAATGATGGAAATTTGTTTGAGATGAACATGAAAAAGAATGTAAAAGATTGATGATGGATTATATAATTTGTTTGTGGTTGAATTCTGGTCAGATTTTGGATTTAAATCATTTCTGTAAAATTTTGAAATTTCGACTTTTTAATAATACAAAAAAAAAGTAAATTGAGTAGCCGAAATAGGGGCTTGGATGTGAATATATGAAGCTTAACTATAATAGTTACAACAAGGTATTGAACTGCTCAAAACAATTAAATTAATAGCTATTGGGTGGTTAAGGCACATATAGCAGATGATAGACATATAACAAATCGAGTGTTGAAGATCTAACAGATATCATGCGGAAATAATAAACTCTGTCTTGCTACAGGCCTTTAAGTGTTTATTGAAGATTGGGATATAGTAGGTACGTACCAATATCGGGTTAATTACTTAGCAGAATAGAATTACTTAATAAATTTTATGTATAAGAAAGTTAAACATAGTGTGACAAAAATAAAAGAAAGTCAAAAATAAGGCCAATTCTGAAATATTTATTTAGTTTTAAACCCGACGACTTTAATTAACAAATTTTTTCGAATTACACAATCATTGAGTCTTCTTTGAATTCTATTATTATACTTTTCGCTTCATTAATGAAAATAATTGGAAAAGATAAAAAAAAAATTATTATTGGACTTCCTTCCTTGGTTTCAATAATTATAATCTTTAAATGAAGATAAGAGTAAATACATAGACCCGTTATTTACGAAATGTGCAAATGTTTAGTAGAACGATAAAATAATTATAAAATTTACTAGCATCCTTACTGATGTTTCCCGAGGCGAATTGTAGGAGCGGAGAAAGAATACGATCCAACTAAAACCTGTTAGTAAGATTTTGTGTTTTTTACAACACGTTAAGTGGCTCGAGTGACACTAGATGGTCATTTTTACTTGATTTGCAAAAATTTAAAAACATTATGCTTAATGCTTACTATTATGCTTAAATTCTATGATCGATTTAGGTTTGGAAACATGCCTTAGTCATTGGATTGTATCCATGCTTGAATCTAGAGTCATCCAAGCAAATATGGGACAATCAAGTTTAACCAGAACTGTAAATTAAGGAACAATGTATCAAAACAGGAACAATGTAACAAATGTATTTACTCTTACTCTGGTTATTGGTCATAGATAAAATATTACTTAACCTTGAAAGGGACAGGATCAAAGTGGTTGCGTATACAGATGCTAGTACTGAGTTCCTAAGGAGAGTGAAGATGAGATAATTACCTCCTATAACAACCAACAACAAGAAATACGTCACTCGAGTCGTGGTAACGAAAAGACACAATTAAGTGCTAATTAGTTTTCCAGAAGTAACTGAAATAGCCACTTCTACCTACCTAACTACTATTATGTCTAAGATCTATTTAAATATGTTAGTATGTAACTGCTAATTAATTGAGCGACTTCAATTTATGTTTACGACATTTAAAATTTCGAAAAAACGACCTCAATAAACAATTTAATGATCTATCATATCAAATGTGTATGTTATGAAATTTTGTATTATTTTCAAATTTGATTTAATGTCCGAAAATTTTGTTAATTTTTTGACTTCAATTCAATTTGTTAAAATCTTATTTCATTTTTTAAACGCTTTTTAAAAATTTCAGAATTATTTTATTATTGTTTTTGTTTTGTTTAGAATTATTGTCGGCAGGTTGTTTTTAAGAAATCTAGCAATTTTGATAAATGCAGGTTACAAAAATTAGGTGTATCCTAGACTCATAGATTATAAGCCCACCACAATTTATATTGTTAACTATTTTCTTGTATAAAGCCTATATATACAGTCGGATATTTATGATTAGTTTTGTGCACACAAACATATTGCTTTTGTACCTGTCTGAATTCAAAAGGTAATAAAAATGCAATTTGGGCTCAAAGGTCAAATCTAATGATAAATTGTTAAAAAAGAGGTGTTGTATAATATGTGGAAAAAAAAAACTAAAATTTGCTTAGCAAATGCTATTTAATTTTTTTATTTTCGTCCTTTTTCATAACCGACATCGGCAATGCCATTGAATTGTTTCAAACGTTAATAAAATACCGATGGCGGCGTCATTATTTCTTTTTTCTCTTGCTGTTTTTGGTTTTTTTTTTTTTTTGCTTTTGTTGGTGATATTCATAATTATAGTGCAGAATTTAAGGATAAAGGTAATTTTGTTTTCCTTTCAAAGAATTGTTAATTAATTAAAGTAACAAAATGAAAATAAATGATAATGTTGAAAACTAATAGGTTTGCACCTGTTTTTCTAACAAAAATCATTTGTTTAAAAACATAGAATTTATTAAATGTAATGAAACCTTTGATTAGGGGCGAAAAACCTTTTAATGAAAAAATTTATCTGAATAAACAATAATAACGAACGAGGACAGTGATGAAAGTGTAAATAAACAGGAACATACGTTAATATTTACTTTTATATTCATTAAAAATAATTAAATATGAGTGTGTAGTTTGACTGATATTAAATAACTGTTTTGTTATAAGGTGGGCAGTATAGAGTTACCAATTTAGTTTTAATTATTATTGTAAACTTGGTTGAAATAATCAAAATAAATATTATTATGCTGCTTTTAATTAATCCAAAGCTACAATTTTTGGAAGCAACTGGTCGACTAACTTCCGATCACCGAACTAACCTTATCGATGTTATTTGATGATGCATAATCATGTAAGTTTTCACTTTATTTGCTTTAAACTATTTTTTTAAAGTAATATACAATATTTTTTAACATAGTTATTTTCTATTTTGTCGTCGATCTGGTCTTTGAGTTTCTGTCGGTTTTATATTTTCATACAAATTTCATTTAAATATTATTTGAAAAAGAAATTAGTTAATTTTATTCTTTCTTCTAAAATTTTTAGGTTTACGAAATGTCTAGATTTGCTACAATAAACTTATAATGTAAATAATTATTAAAGTAGTTGTTTCATTCATCACAACACTACTTGGATTCATCGGTATGTTTTTATAGTTTTTGACTACCTATACATTTTTTAATTTATACTTTGATTAATTTTATAACTTATCATGGACAATCATCTGTGAGTTATAAAAATCAACCAAAACTTTAAACGTATTGCAAATAAAATATTATCTTAAAACGGTTGTATGCGGCTTATCTCCATTAGATAAAAGTATGATCGCATTAGTGATGTACCTAAAACTATATTTGGGTTTACGTTTTCTTAAATTCAGATATACGCCCTTCATGTATAAAACAATTGTTGTGCTTTGGAACTCGCTACCGAACAATATTGGTAATGAAAATAGTTATAAAAAATTTACCAAGTTCAGAGGCGAATTTTTTGTGGGTTGATTTTTATTTTGTGCAATAGTAGTAGTAATACTAATAATTAACCATTTTTTAACTAATTTTTGAAGTAATGCTCTTGATTTCCCTTTTATTTCTTTTTGCGTTATTTTTGATTTTATTATATAAGACGTTAATTTTCGTTTTAGCTTAAACTTTATTTTATATCTATTAATTACATTTAATATTCAATTTTTTTCCTTTTTTGTATATTACGCATTAATAAGATTTGTCTTACACGTAATATTTGAATAAAATAAATAAATAAAAAAAAACTAGTTCCAAGTTATAACCAACGAGAAGTCAGAAGCAGTATTTTAAATAAAAAATATTTAGTGATGCACAAAAACTTAAATGGGCGGGATATGTTAGAGGGATTAATTAAGAATATATAATAAAAATTATATTAACATTTTGTAACTACTCTGATCCAGAGTTACATATATTTTTCTCCTTAATTCCTGGTACATTATATCACCAGTGATCATTCCCATTTTAATCCTCAGATACTGTGATCATTAGTGATACTAGAATTTGTACCATATTTGATTATAGAATTTGTACCTGGAACAATAACAATTTTTGTACTACAAGTGATCCCTGTATCCGAGACGAAAATTGGGATGTTGACTGGTGGTACATTTGCAGTTAATGTGTTAAAAATAATATTATAGAGTAAGAAAATAAGAAGTAACCCACAATCGAAATAGTTACACCAAGATGAAGATAAGTGTTAATTAAATGCAAATTAACGTAAATAGGACAGTTGCTGCAGCAGACAGATCAGAATAAAGAAGGATTGTGAAGGAAATCTAGGCTTAGCCCTAACTTTCAAATGGTTATGATGAAATTTATTATAATAACCAACTGCAATAATTAAAATCAGGTTATTAGCAATAAAACCCCAATAATTCGCAAGAAAATGTAATTATGGTGATGGAGAATCATGCTAATTTAATAAGGGTTTGGGCAGATATTTATTCAACTAGAAGAATTCGTATCTAATATTCGGAAGATGTTTCCATATTGATTGAAATCTTAGGGTTAACACAGACTACATGAATTGAGAATTACTAATGGGTCTATAGGTATAACTGCCGCGGTAATATTTGCGCTACATGTAATGCAACCGAACTTCAGTTAAAATCTATCTTAATACAACCTCGTCTTAAATGTATGAATTCTATAAGCGATTTTGAAATTAATAAAAGAGAAGCAACGGAAAAATATGAAGACTAGTTTTTGATGGTTTTGCATTGCTTACCGTCCCATGGGAGTTGATTCTCTACTTCTAATCCGAAACTACTTTTTGAAGAGGACAATTGTTTGAAATAAATTATATTGTATTTTTATTTTAGTAGGGTTTCGTCATTTTATTTCATTCCTAATTCATGATATGAAATAAAAACAAAAATGTTTTAAGTATGATCTAAATTGAAATACTGATGTGCAAGATTAATGTAGTGCCATCAACGTTTATAAAACTTAAACAGATTATAAGACTGTCTTGAATAAATTAACGACAGATAATTAATTTACTCATAAATATAGAAGCAAAAATAATTAGATTTTACTATTAAAATCTTTTATACCAACTTATACCGGCGTATGCTAATCATGTTAATCATTCTGAGCAAGTACTCGTATTATTTTGGTATTATACTTAAATTTGTATAACTTCATTTAGCAATGTTAGAATAAAAACAGTTAAATATTAAACTAAACTATACTCTTGGTAGAAATGAATAGAGAATTATGTCAGAAATACAAAATAAATTGATGTCGAAAAATGTATGAAATGAATGGAAATTCTTTAAGATACATTTTAATATTCTGTACTTCTTTCTATTACAGACTAAATGGAAAAAATTTCTAATGGCAATCCTATTTCTTCTTTTTTTGTTACAAATTCTTGCAATACACTTCTACCGCCAATATTATGTTTTCTCTTTGAACTTTCCCTTATGGAAAATTATTAATTTATAATGTGGTAAAATTTTGAAGGGGTAACAATATTTATTATACATAATACAAACATTATACTTCCCTCTTAACAACACATGAATAAGACACTAAATACAATAACAACAACATACCAAAATAGAAATTAAAATTATAATTTGACGGATAATTTGTCAAAAATTGAAAGAAAAAAAAAATTGACAAATATTTGTACAGGTATAGAGAAAGAAAAAAATGGTTTAATGTTTTTAGAGTGGGAGGGTTGAACTGTTGTTCTTGTTATAACTGTATATTAATGTGTGTATTTAAAGCCTCATGAACACATCATAAATTAATAAAAATTATAAATAAATTATGTTAAGTAAAATAATGCATTAATTTTGATTGAAGAATGCTATTAATTGTCAACCAATTGATTTTTTATTTTGAAATTAATTTTTTTTATTCTATTAAAAATGTCAACTCATATTAAACAAAATGTGACAGTTCGAAAAGGTGACATTTACTATGCAAATAAAATTATGAAATTAATTTTTGAATTTTTTTTTTAAATTAATTTAGTTTTTGTTAAATTTTTTTATTTGAATAGACAAAAAACGAAGATTAAGAAAAATTTTATGTAATAATAAAATGATTTCTTACGGTTGTGATCATTATAATCTTTATATTAAGGCACAACAGTTCGGTTTGAATCTCACTCATAACCTTTTTTCGTTCTGATCTCTGTCCCGGGAAAGTGTCCTTTATATACTAGTTGCAATTTTTCAACAATTTTCCCTACATTCGTCAGAGTGTCTTAATTTTGATCTACTTCTTGCTCTTTGTATTGTGTATACTACTTCCACCTTGTGTATGCCACTTCGACCAACCTAACTGCGTTTAGGTTGGTAGAAGTGGCTGGCTAAGTCGGTACACTTAAACAAAGGAGTTTCATTGTGATTCTATAGAATCTGGACTCTCCTCGCGGATGCTACTAGTCAGAACCAATTTGAAAGCACCTAATTTTCATACTCGCGTGATCATCGAGAAAGTAGGGTCCTAGATGTATCTTTCTTTTTTGAGCCATTACAAAAAAGGTGCAAAGAAGGTGTAGGATTATCTATAATCTTCTGGCATATATGGCAATCTATAGGCAGTGTTCTAGGATAACTCCCGCCATAGTACTGGATACCTAATCTTGATAGTAAAAGTAGGTTAAGACATTTTTTATGGTTTAAAGGTGTAGCTGGAGATATTCTCAGAATGCTCCTTTCTGGAAGGTTGGAATTGTAACAACAAAGTAACTAATTATAACTGTTAAATGCATGTACATTTTATTATTTATTCAAACGTGTAGATTCTTCAAAGTCAAAGTTTTCATTTACTGTTGTGTTCAAAGCGGATCATGTAGCTTCGGCGCAGAGCAAGCTTTGTGTTATAAATTTTAATTCAACAACGCTTATTATAGTTGTATTTGTTAATATTTATGGCTTATAAATAGTTACATATTATAAATTAATTTTTGAAAGTGTTTCCATTACAATTGGGACCCATGGGCTGATTGAACATATCATTAATAATGGAAATTAATTCAAACTTATCAACGTTTACTTAACCATCTCAGACCTACCTTAAAAGAGTTGTGAGCTGTAAGGAAATGCTTCTATATTGCGTAATAATTGATATTTTGATATAAAACGCACAATAATAGATCCATAACACATGCTTATTTGTATAAATATTATTAAGTGCACCAGTTACATATTTAATTATAATTAAAATCGAACTGCAATTTTTTTTTTGGGTTTGAATGGGATAAGTAGAGTTTGTAGAAATACCCGAAAAGCAATTGCCTACAATTTTCGAAAAAAAAGTCTGAGCTGAGGCATTGTAATTCGAAAATGTTAAGATACGAAGAAGTACAAAGTTTGCAGAGAAGCTAAGTAAGTACCCAACTAGATGTATAAAGTTCGCAAAAAATTTTTGTATAAGTATAATTTATTTCCATAACGTAAAATATTATTTTTAGTGATGGTCTGTTGTACACTCAAAATATATATTTTCAATAGCATTTTGTATGAATCCTTATTTGGAGGTGAGCGTATTACGAAACTTTCATTGCAGAACTTTGCTTTATGAGCTTTGCTTCGTATTTATTTGAATGGTATAAAATGTACTATACAGAATAGCGTAGACTCTATTTACTTATAACCTATACTAAAAGTCGTCTAACTCTCTGCTATCTTATATACACTGCACTGTATTTGAAAATATAAGTTCTCTATCTGTCAACAGATTTTCTGACTACAGTTGCTGTTGTGTTTGTTTCATTTTAAAATATATTTATTAGTCTTTTTTTTTTGATTTCGGTCTCTAAATATTATTTAGCTCAACAATTTCAAAAATATAATTCTAATTGTTTTTTTAAATAAAAATATTAGATTTAGACCATTATGTACGTCATAGATGACAAAAATGTTAAAATTGTATTTTTATATTTTGAAATTCAAAAATTTTTTTATTTTTTTTTTCAATTCTAAAATGTTTCTTTTAACATTATTTTACAGTATAGTATATTTTCTCTTTCTCACTCATACAATTGAATTGCAATAGATTTGTTTTTTGGGTATTAAAGTGGGGCAATGCAATTCAATGCATTCAGAAAAATATCACGCTTCACTAAGAATGTTTATTACAATTTGAATTCCTTAAATTATTCCCTTTCTTTTCCTTTTAACACTGTTATTCTCTTATATACAATTCAAAACATGACAATAGCATAAGGTTTGAATCCTTATAAAAGTTTGATATTGGAAGTTGCATGTTGTATATTGACAGTGAATATTGAGTTGATTGTAGTTTCAATTTAACTTTACTTAACTGAAAATAGTTTTTTTTTAATTTTTTTTTTTTTTTTTTTTGGAGATAAAACAGGAAAAAAAACATTGTTTTTAATAAAATTACAGTTATATTTCGACTTTTAAATATTTTTGTATACTGTTATTTTCTTTTAGAGTATGATGAAAAACAAAAACTTTTGTTATTTAATTGAGGTGCTTCGTAACTAGTATTTATTAATGTGGGCCCAGAAACGTATTTAGTGTGTGGGGTAAAATAACAATATTATATTTAAAAAATATATATGTATATAAATTCTTGAAAAATTTACAACTTTTTAGGTGTCGTATTAAAAGGGTTTAGATGTGTATCGAAAAAAATTGGCATATAAAATGAAGAGGTTTTCAGCCTGATCCAGTGCCCTTTTTCATTGTGATAAAACAAATGACAAAAAACAATTCTGAGTCTAAACAAAATAAAACTATTCTATCTCAGTAACGTACTTAATTAAGCATGAATAGATAATTCTACCTAAGTTATTGTCAAGAAAAAAAAAAATTTATTAACTACATGTTGCTTATGGTAAGTAATTCGGTTGAGACTTAAAATATTTTTTGTGCTGCTTAAAGTCATTGATTATAACTGTTAAATGCATGTACATTTTATTATTTATTATAAAACGGAAATTCGTCAAAGTCAAAGTTTTCATTTAGTGTTGTGTTTAAAGTGGAGCATGTAGCTTCGACGTGGAGCCGATTAAATCGAAATATTGATTAAATACAATAAATTAATTTGAATAATTTTTAATCAAATATTGTAACGTACAACATACCTACATACCATGTACAATCGGATATGAGTCTTCTCTTATAACCCAACAAACGATATTATCGAAGAAACCACAGGAAAATTAAACTTTGATCAAATAATTTGAATAAGTTTATATACATCTAATTTGATTTCACTGACATTTGTAGTTTAACATTGTTGCTTATCAAAGAAAAAAACTTGTGTAATGGCATTAAGAACTTAGTCCTATTATAATTGGATACTTCAATTTCTCTTATGCTCCACAGTGAACTCAAATGGTGAAGTTTTAATGTAGCTTCAATCTGGTTCTATTCTATTTTCATTAAAAACTATTAATGTTTTCATGCCGAATTGAATTTGTGATCAGTGGAATGTTGTCAACGGAAATCCTTTGATTAAAACATATTCCCATTGAAAAAATATTGTTGTTAAGGTGCTCCAATTATAAAGAAAAAATATTAAAAATGCAATGTTTTAAAAAAAAAAAGGTTTTCAACCACTATTCTAACGAATAGATGGTGTCTTGCTTTTCTATTTTTTTTTTTTTTTTTTTACTATCAGTCAGTTCAAAGTTGGAGTGCAATTCAAATTGAATATATTTATTTTTTGTAAAGAAAGTTTTAGTATACATGTTTGCAAGCATGTGTATTGGTAAAGAAGAAAATAAAAATAAAAACTTTTTTTTTAGTTTTTATGACCGGATATAGAGTTATGATATTTCCTGCTTCATGTTATTCTAGGATTCGACTAGGTGTTTGTTTCGAATAATATAAATAGTTTTTTTTTGTTGTTTTTGAAATGTAGGACAATAACTGTTTTGTTTTTGTTTTCTATTATATTATTGTTATTAATATTTTTAAATTATTCATAAGGGTTGTTCACATACAAATGATTGTGCAATGGTGTATGTATATATGGGCATAATATACAGAGTATGTACAGAGATTCAAGTTGTTTTAAATTAGTTCGAGAGTTGAATTAAATTAAATGACACAATTTATGAGTGAAAATACATATATGTATTTTAATAGTATACGTACATATATATATATTTATGTTTATTATATACGTTAATAGTATGTATATATATATATGTATATGTGTATGCATATGCAGTCGAAGCGGTATAGTAAAATTCATATTTTTCTCAAGTTGGAGGATTCTATTAAGAAAATTCTGTTTAGTGTCATGAATTAAATGAATATATAAAGATTGTCTATAGGGTCAAATGATGAGGTAGCTAAATTATTGTATCAAGAAAATAAGAAAAATAGTTTGGTTATTTAAATTCATTTTTAAATTTTGAAACTTTTAAGCTCTTTAATTTGTTGTGCTACTTTATGAATTCAATTAAATTTGACACTAAACTATATATACGATACTATCTATAAGATAAAGATTTGTAAATCTTAAAATTATTAATATATTTTTCGGGTCTTTTTAGATGTATTGATTATGATATACTTAGATCAATCACTTTTCAGGTCTAATTTAATTTCGTTTTCGAATCAAAGTTCATTATACCTAACAAAAAACCAAATTGCGAATCAATTCAATATGTAAGATTGAAAATCGGGATTGGTTTAAAATATGTTCTAACATCTTATAAACTGATATTTTTTGTTTTAAACATAGCCAACACCCTTTATACCGGTTGGTATGTTTGGCTAAAGAGGGAAAGGAAAGATAGTTAGGAAAGGAGGAGGGTAAAAGAGAAGAAGAGAGGCAATTACGAACGAAGGTGTTAATGATCGATTTGAATTTATGTAGGTCATAAATATAGAATTGATCATGTTTGCAGAACACATAAAATGTAATTTGGTTCCACATTCGGAATTATCTGGGTAAAAAAAAAATTTCCATAAATTGTTTTCTGCCATCTAGGGATTTCACTTTCGGGTTTCACGATACGTATGAATATCAGGGTTTTTAAGATTTCTGTATTGGCTCTATCATAAAATAAAAAACGAATTGAAAAGTTGACCGGAACCACAAAATTTGACTCTCTCACTAAGTCAGTATAAAAAGTTTCATGTTCAGTTGACAATTAAAACTGTTTTAGTCAACTTAAACAAATGAAACTGCTCAGACTGAATTTGGCTTTAAATAAAAATTCAAGTCGTTGAAAGATATGTGAAGTGATGGTACAAAGTGAAGTATTTTATAAAAAAAGTTAATTGTGAAAACTAAAGTTGAGTAGGTAAATCACTAGTTGTTATTTAGAATGTAATTTTTATGATTATCAACAACTGTAGTACGAACAAGTATGTTAAAATTTTAGTTTAATTAACAATTGTCATGTGTTAGTCGAATGAATTAAAATATTTAATGTAACTTCTTAAACAGTTCAAAATGAAACCTGGAAGCATCAAAATAACTGCTTTTCCATAACATAAAGCAGATTATGTTATGGCGAAGGCCAAGCACAATTACACACCAAGTGCTTCCAATTACAGCGATTTTAGTTCAGCAACATTATTTGTATTAGTGGCGAAAATATTTAGTTAAATCAATTTGTAAGCCACACATAGCAAAAATTTGTTCCAATGAACTCTACGGTTTGCACCAATTTATATGGAAAATGTTTTTAGGTTAATTATTAAAATGCTTATGCAGAAGTGGAATTTTTAATTTTTGGATCTGCATATACACATAAAAGAAATGTTTTTTTTTATCCTTTTTAAAATTCATCTAAACTTTATAGTTTGAAGTTTTTATTTTGGATTAAATTGGCAAATTTAAAAATTTCTTTCGGTTTTTTTTTATTTATTTTTAATTTTAAAAATAAATAAATTTTTTGAACTGAGATTGTTTTAATATTCTCTGAAATTTTTTAATTTTTTTTGTTTTTGTTTTTTTTTTAACATTATAAGAATGGAAAGCATTTTTTTTTGTCAAATGACCATTAAGGATTTAAAATAATATTAAAAGAAAATTCTTAAAATGGAATTTATGAATAATTTAAGTTTGAGAAAATTTTCGAAATATTTTTAATGCTTTTCTTATGTAATTAATTTTGCTTGAAGAGCTTCACTATGCATATCAGCATACATAGCGATAGATATTTTAATTTTAATAGTATGAAAAATTAACCCAAAAATTATTTTTTATTACAGTATTCGAAGTTGTAGGGGAATGCCTTAATTATTTTTTTAATTTGATTGCCTATGTTCTGGCATGATTGACTTCCATAACTACATATTGGTACGCCCATCAGAGTCTTTTGACTAATTTTAGGAATAAAAAAACAAAAATTCAATTAAAATCCATGTCCTCAGATAAATATAATATCTACATATATATCTACATATATATATACTAGGTATGACAGGTATATTTATGTTTAATGATTCGATACATATCTTTATTTGTATTCTACCGGTTATACTACACTGGGGTTGATTACCAAATCTTTCGAACATATTTCTAGGTTTAACTGAATCTACCATTTCTGGGTGAGTGTATGTGGTGTAGAAAAAATAAATATCATTATTTTGTTTAGATTCAAAATATTACATAACAAACTAAATATTGTATCAGGCAATTAGGAAACACTTAAAACGCTCAATAATATTCAGAAAACGAAAATAAAAGTTATAATTTTCACCGATAGTTAGATAACCATTGTAAGTTTTAGATTCGGGTATTATCTGCTCTGAACTGGTAGTATAATGGCGAAATAAATTTATATAGTTTGCCAGCGTTTCGGCTGTGTTAATATGTAGTTCTCTGTACTTTGACTTCATTTAGAGAAAAAAAAGAACTGAAGAACTGTTCAAGTAAGGTTTCAATCTTCGAAATCTTCGAGTTTCAATCTCGTGAGAATGGCGATTAGCGTTTCGTGAGGTGGACATAATGCCGATTGTTGCAACTGACTGGAAAGAAAGTTTTAAACAGTCTTTTAGCCAGTTATTCAATTGACTTTCTTAATTACATAATTTGGCTCTGGAATTGAGGTTGGGCGAGTAATCTCCCAAAACAACCGACAACAGCAAATTCAAAAAGGCTTAACTTAGTGCAACTTGTTTTTTCCGAAGTGACTGAAATATTCACTTCCACCTACATTTAGGCATGCTTAATCCTATATACCAAAATGTTATGTTGTTGTATAATCAGACAACGTCCCTTCACTTGTCTATCCCTATTTGCTTTCGCCATCATGGTTATCTTTAAAAAACTAACTGAATCTGAATTGCACCAAATCTACCACGAAATTATTTTGAATTCATTAAAAATTATTTGGTTTTTATACTATGAATCATCATTCACCAACAATTTTTGATATTCGCTGTGCTGGAAATAAAATTTTTCTGAAATATTTTCTCTAGATGCACAATATTTTGATTGGAAGTTTTTACGAATTTCACTTTATAAAGTTAACCTAATTTAAATGAAATAGTTACCTGGATTTCTTAATCACTATTTTTAATTTTTAAATAAAATGAAAACTTTTTTATTTTTGGTTTTTTTTTTCTTTTTTAACTAAATTTTGTTTTATTATGTCGTTTATTAAATTAACAAAAAATTAAAAAAACAAAAATTAAGAAAAAAAAAAAATTTTTTTTTTGTTTTCTACAAGTTTTCTAGTTTGTTTAAATTTGCAAAACAAATCCGCAAAACAGAAAATTGTATTTTTGTTTTTCTTAAAATGAAAACTTTGTCTTTGCTCAGTACGTCAGAGATATGGAAAAACTAATGGAGACATAGATGCAAGGTAAGTGGTAAACGTTGACTCTCTGACTTTTCTGGTTAATATGAAGAAAATTTTTGCAAATAATATTTTGAAATTTGTGCTGTTCTCTATTCTGTATGTGGATTGTAAAACTTTCTCTTTTCAAATAACATTTTTTTCCTTTTTTTATCTTTTTTTAATTTTGCTTTTAAACTTGCCTTTTTTTATTCCCCCCTAAGTAGTGGGTTTGTTTTTCAGTTTATTTTTTTCTGTTTTTGTTCTTGTAAATTTTGAACTTTAAGGAGTTATTATTACTGTTATAATTCTCGGTTTTGAAGTCAAAGAGATTTCGTTATATAAAAAATATTAAATGAAAGCTTAATTGGCAAGGTCAACTATGGGATATGAAACTGGTAATTTCAGTTGTGAAAATTTTTTAATTGTAATTTAACTTTTACGTAGCGTTTATAATACGATGGCTATATGTAGCTCTATAAATGCTTATAGTTTCAACTATTTATTTAGTTGTTTTATGGAAATTATATTTCCAATTAATTAATGTGTTAGAAGACTGTAGTTGAGTTGTAATGTTCAGTATAATAGATACTACAATTTATGGGAAAAAAATTGTTGATGGAGAAAATGGTTTGTACATATTTTTAATACATACCATGTTAATGAGAGAATGCAACATAAAACTATTGATTTTTCTGTATAGTAGACAATTTCTACACATTCAGTTTTCTATCAATTATCTACTAATAAAAATGTCAAACTAAGATCAAATGCAAAATCATTTTTCGATCAAGCTACCGAAGTTTAATGAAATGTTGATGAAAATGCTTTTGTTTCGTTTGCATTGCAAGTGATTGTTGTAGTTTGACTTTTAACATTTGATGTTTGTCTGATGTTTGTCTGTTCGTTTGATGTGAATTTTTTTAGCAAAAGAACTTGAAGAAATTTAATTTAATAAAACGAAAAAACGCTTACATGTGCATCTGTTTACTAAAAAATTTTTAACAAAAAATTAAAAAAACAAGTAGAAATAAAATACAGGAAATACTACAATTGTATAATATATACATATATATAAAAAATATTTTGATACTCAAACGCTAATTAATTTGAAAATTTTAAATAATCAAAAAATCAAAAAATTTTATTTTACCAACACATACACAAAAAATCCTCTCCGGGCAATTTTCTTCATCAAATTGCTTAGTTAAAATATTTTTAACTTTTGGCTGAAGGACGAAGTAAAAAAAAAATATTTATTGCTATCTCGATTTATGAATGAACGCATTCAAATATAGAATTTCAAATGTTTTTTAAGAAAAAGATATGAAGTGTAATTTTTTTGTTTTTTGTTTTTTAGTATAAGATTATTTTGTTTCTAACAGGACAAGGGCTATATTTTATTTTTTCGAATATTACAATGTTATTATCCATTTTTGCTCTTAACAAAATTTTTAATTTTTTTAATTTATTTATTTATTTATTGATTTACTTGTCAGCCTTTTTTGACTACATAACAAATGTCAGTGCTTCGCGCATTGATATGAAATCATAAAATTTATCTTTAATGGTATTTGTGTTTCAATTATAATGTAAAATAAAATTGCCCGGACGTTCGACCATGAAGAGGAAATCCACCATAAGATTGACATTAAAAATTAAATCAATTTGTTTAATCGATTAGACTGCAAATGCATTTGATCTTGGCATTTCCGATTACAGCTTAAGATTTGAACGATGTTAATTTATTATTTATCTCTGCTCTTCATTCTGCTATTCATCATTGCTCTTGAAATAAAATGCAATTTTAGAAAAAAATAAAAAATTTGTTGAAAAATATACCAGCGATTTGTATTGATTTCTTGATATAATCGATATTTTGCTTACATTATATCGATTTTTAAGCCCGATATATTTGTTACCGATATTTGAGTACATAATGGATATTATTTGACTGCATCGATCTTATATAGGAGATTTTTATGTGCTTTTAAAAAACTTTGACACTTTGATAATCAAAATGAATGTACATTGTGTTGTAGATTGATAAAAACTCAAAACTTATTCAAAACTTATTCAATACATTATTTAATATTTTGTAAAATTTATGATAATAAAACTTTAAAATTTTAAAAAATTTTTAATTTAAATTAGTTAAGTTGATTGAGTTTACTTAAATATTGGCTTTTTCAGGAAATTGCATATCTATATGTCAATCCTCAACTAGTTAACTCAAAATTTAGCATTTATATTTTCCCGATATAAATTGATATATCGATATATTTGGTTCAAATTTTTGTAAGCATCGATATATTTTCTTTTGATACGTATCGAACGATATATCGATTTGTTTTTTGGATATCGAACATCACTAGAGTACACTATATGATGTTAACTGTTCTTTGAAACATATAGTATTATATTTTCTGAACACGATCGAATACAATTTCTAGTAATTATGTAAGTTTAGATAATGCTATACGATGTAAATAAATTTGCCAAATTTAAGAGAGGTAAACATTTTAAGTATATATTTATAAATTATCTACTGTAGCTTACTTTACTTACGGCTACTTACGATTAATTACGATAATTGTTATTTTATTGATATACATTTTTTATTAGACACACAAGAACTGATGAAGGAAGTATGTTGCTTCCGAAATATCGATATTTGGAATCAAATATTGAAAATTATTAGAGAACGGAAGCCTGGCATCAATTAATTTTTATAAGAGTATTACTAGGCACTTGTCCATAAACTTTTTAGTTTTTAATTCAATTTGATCAGAAATAAGATCGATTTTCCTTTGGTGCTGGAATTTCTCAAAAAGGTAGACTTAACATTTATTTTATTTTGTGTTATTTGCAATTTTTCATGTGGGTATAAACAAAGAACACGTATAATGCAAAGTTGGAAAATTACTTTCATAATTATAAAGTTATTCATTTTAGATAAATGAGATTTTTTATTGTTAAAAGCATGCAAAATTTAAATTATTTTATTTATTTTGTCTATTGTTTTGCTAATATGTCGGAATGTTGAAAACAGTGATGATTAAAAATTCAATTTTTATTCTATAAACAACATTATGAAATTGTATATCGGGTCATTCAACTGTTGCTTCTTTGTAGCAACCGAATGATCTTAACTTATGTATTTTACTTTGCATACTTTGGTGCATTTTATTTAATAAATTTAATCGTTTAAGAGTTTTGTAATTAATTTTTATCTTGTTGTTTATTTTTTGGTCATTTCTTAAAATCACTAGTTAATTTGTTTTATTTATTACTTATAAGTGGTATTACATTATGTAAATACCTGAAACTGGATATATACATTATTATTCAAATAGATATATTTATAATGAATCTAAAATAAACCGGATTGACAATTTTATTATAAAATTGATTAGGAATCATTTCAATAGAGCTCAACAAATCTCACAAAATGGTCTAATATCTCGTGTAATTTATCATAACGAGGAATACATAAAAAGCACATTAAAAACGGGTTTTGCAGCAGCCGAACACTTTATTTATCTAGATAGCAAAGGCTATATCCAAAGCCAAAATTTCGTCCCTATATTATTGCATTATAATAGAGGGGCTACGAATAAAAAAATAGAATTTACTCCAGGCAATATTAACAGAGACTCAATGAAATACGACATGTGCATTCCTTTTAAAGATACATTTACAAAACGAGAATTTTGGTGGCTAAACAACAGTTAGAATCTCTTATTGTCAAAAGACAAAGCCTAGTAAATGGTTTTTGTAGATTAAGTTAGATTAAGGTAGGTTAAGTTTTATATTCAAACATAATAATTATTTTTACCAAAAATTTGCAATAATACGATACATGAAATGTATAAATAACAATTAATACTTTTTTAAACTAAACTTAAGATGACAAATTAACAAACGAAGAGCAAACCGATCTTTACGTTAATTATATAAAAAGTAATCAAAACCAGTTTTATAAAATTTTTTGTAGGTTAAGGCTTTAAAAATTGTAAACAAAATAAAAATGTTAATACAAACAAAAAAAAAAAAAACATTATGTAAATGATATTTGAAATAAATGAATTATTAAAATCTAAATCATTTAATCTAATAGAATATTGAAAACCGATCAAATGAATGTTGAAAACAGAATGTTGATAACAAATGATGTACCCACTTATCCATTGTTTTTAATTAAATTTTTCAGATTTACCAATTTGTCAAAGTTGAATTTATACAGAATTTCCTCCCGTATACAAATTTTATTATAAACAGTGTTTTGCGATATATTATCTCTTCTGCTCTGACTCGACATGATTGTCAATAAAGAACTGAGAGTACGAAATGGCATTGAAAGTTTAGACATTACTATTAAACACAAAAATATAGGATACGTCGATCGGTTATACATTTCATAAGCCTTCAGTTGAAATCGCAAAAGCATTATTATAGTTGACATCGAATAATTGCTGGGAAAACAAATGTAGTAGGGGAAAATATTAAGTGAATTAACAGTAATATTTCGATAAATACTTGTTTAGGATCCATTCACTTTATCTTGCATTTAATTGTTATTTGTTAATTAATATGTCATTTGTGTAGAAATTATTCATTTTAAGAATGTTTAATTTGGAAGTGAAACCTTGAAATAAATGAATTTTTAAATATATAATATAATATATATCACCTTCAAGCATAACAATGCCAATGCTAAAATGAATTATTGTCATTTTAATTGTAATAAATGTGGAATAGAAATAAATAAATGAATAATTAGAATCATAAAATGTCTTTATTAAATATTATAATAAAGCTTTAATTTATTATGAAAGAAATGTCAATTACGAGTCCAATTGTACTTTAGGATGTCCTTATACACGAAATATTAGTATTTGGAGAGTTTCTTACGAAATTTTGATGTGGGCAAAAAACATAAGAATCAACAATCAAAGTCAAAGTTTAACTTTTACAAAAAAATTTTTTTTATTTTGTTTTATTTGATTGTTTTGTTTATTTATCACCAGAGTAGAGAAAGAGTTTATGCGGTTCACTGAGTTTTGTTGTTTTTATTTTTATATATTTTGTTCTTGTGTTCTTGTGTGAATACCAGATTGGGTGGATTTATTTGAAGAATTATTCTAAGTTTTTATTTGAATTCAGTATATTCTATTTTATATGATCTTAAATACCAAAAAAAAAATAAGGAGAGAAAAATTTGTAATTCTATAGAGAGTAAAAAAAAAAAATTTTTTCCGTTGACATCTTAAAAATTTGTTCACTTTTGGTTTGAACTTTTGAACAATAAATGCGAAGGAGGAAATATGTGAATCAATAAGAGAAGTTTTTATTTGCTTTAATTTTTTGTTTGTTCATTTTCTCTTTTTGCACGTTTAAAAGTTTTTCTTTTTTTTTTTTGTTTTGTTATTTATGTGTGTGTGTGACAAGTTGTACACATAAAGTTTTCGATCCTTTTGAAGTTTTTTATTTGTTTTTAGTTTTGTTTTTTATTTGTCCTCAGATCAAAGAATAAAACATCCTCCCATAATTCTGAAAAAAAAAGAACAAAAAAGAGTACCATTAATGCCGATAGCAATTGAAAGTTTATTGCGAAATTTAATAGGATAAGTCGGAACGACAAGTACAAGTATGTGAAAGTAAAGGAAAATTGAATTTATTGAGATGGTGTGTACTCACTCATATGAATTCAGTTATTTGTTTTTGTTTTCTATAAAAGTCATATATAAAATAATTTTGAATGGTAATGCATAATTGATTGTGCATTCAGAATTATTATAAATAATATTTAAATTGAAAAACCTAGCCATCATGACTCACCTGTAACATCATCCGTGGTAGTAACTGGTTCTTATTGTTAATTAAATTCACCTAATTTAAACTACTAATAAGCTAAACTTGTATATTTACAAAGAAAACATATGCGTATCATGGCAGTAACATAAACTGCTCACTGCCTAGTATAGAAGATAACAACTTCTGCAGAATATGTAAAATGGAAGAAGATGCTATTGCTCATCTGTTCTAAGAATGGGCGGGTCTTTTTTGTTGTAAGCTTTACCATCCAAACAATATGAACTTTCTCGTTAATCATTAAAGAATATCTTAGGTATAATTACTAAGTCAAACATACTTATGAAGGTGGTTAGTTTTCATTGTATTTGGAATAATATTTAGGAGTGATTTGGGACAAGATTCGTACACGTTTTCCCAATTCTAATTCCAATTCTAACAATATAACTGAAAGAAAATAATAACAAATAGCTGAAAACAGATTGAAATGTAGATAATGTTAAGGGAGGCTTATGTTTAACAACATACGGCTGATTATGTTGTTGTAAATAAATAAATTAGCATTTTATTTATATTCAGTTTTTGGGGTGTTAATTAAAAACTGGAACAAAAACTAATTAATTTACTCAACGAAATCTTAAATATGAATTATTCAGTTTAATACTTCTAGAGTACCTCATATCATCATTGATCACCATTGTCCGCAATCATTATTCCCCAGAACCCGAATTTTTTATTGAAATATGAAAGATTTGTCTTAACTTAGATATTATACTCATTTATTGGATTTTATATGACTTTGATAATGTACTCAATTGTTACTAATTAATGACATGTATGGCAAATTTCCATCAATATTTGAACATCTTTCTCCCTACCTTTTTTTTATTAATTATGCTTTTCACTTTTGCAATTACAGTACCCTCTCAATATTCGCAGGGTTTCATTTTTGAGTTTTTTGCGTTTTCGTTTTATATTTTCATATGGTGTTTTCCAGTCTGCTGACCGTTTGAATTTTTGTATATATATATATATTTTTTTTTTTAATTTAAATAGGAATGAGGAGAGAAATAGGATGATAGAGGAGAATTGGTGGGTAAGTTGGAGACGAACCTGAAGAGGTTCTTTTGAAAAATTGTAAATTGTATTATGGAGCATTTCTGTCGGAGGGGAACACATGATATGGAAGCATGTTCCACATTTTGGCAGTTCTTAAAATAAAAGAATTTCCGAAGCCAGTTTTATTCAAATGTATTTCTACAGTGTAGAAATGGGCACTTGCAGTCTCCCTAGTGTTACGCAGGAATTGTTTGAAGGGAGGCATTATTGATTTTATTTCAATAGTGTCGAAGGGAGGCATTATTGATTTTATATAAGCAAGTGTCGTTTCCAACAAGATATCTATAAAAGAGGGAGAGAGTTCCAACGTTTTGGTGTGTGTTAAGAGGAGTAAGGGTTATCTGGACGGTGAGGCACAATTTTGGATTTTGTCAAAATAACCTACTGAAGTTTGGGTTGCGCCAGTCCATGTGTGAGAATTGTACTCCATCTTAGGTCGAATATAAGCTTTATAGATATTGGACAGAGCTCTTGGAGAAAAGTAGAAAATAGGGTAAGAAAACCCGATCAATCATATATACACCACTAAAAGATCCTATACACATACATTTATTTTATTATGTGTATAAAAAAAAATAAAAAAAAACCACATATTTTTTACAATATTCTGGTTTTTTAATTTTTGGGGATTTTTCGGGAATCACACGCGGAAGTATATATCAATTATCGAGGAAGGATTGTATACAAAAAATTAGACTTTAAATTACAATAAAAATAAATTGACAAAATTTTGAATTTATATAAGATCAATAAAATTCTACTATTCATATCAGGTATCGTAGTGTTGCCAGATCAACTTAAATGTTTTTTATCAATATATTTTAGATGTGATTTAGAAGCAACAAATAAAAGTCATATAAGTGATATATTTTAGAAAAAAAAAGAAAAAAACTAAAATATTTTCAAAATAATATTTAATTTAAAAGAAAATGAAAGATAGATGATGAAAAGAGATAGCTATAGAGGGTTTAGTTAAAGAAAAAATATATTATATTTGTTGAGCACTGATTTGATAAAGTTTTAAATTATTTTCTGGTGTTAAATTAAAATAAAAAGTTACACAAATAATGAAGAAAGTTGAAAAAGAGTTGACATTCTTTTTTTTTTTAATATTTCTTTTCCAATAAAGTCAATTTAAAAGTTGTAAAAAGTTAATAGAAACTTTATGAAAATATATTTTTAATGATGTACGTTTCAGAATTTATAGACTAACACCTTCATATTTCAGTATTTTGATATATTTTAGTTCAAATCGATTTTTTTTTTTTAAATTTGAATTGAATTAAGTCGAAGGTAGTTTTAATGAAGTTAAATTTCATTTCTGTTGTTGAAGGTTTCATAATGTTGGAGGATTTACGGATGAAGATAATGATGTCATGAGCTTTGATTTTTTCAAATAATAGTGTAGTCTATTATCTTTCATCGTTTTCTGATATAAATTCCGATATTTGCTAAATAAATTCAGATAGTTTAGTTTTAATTCGGGTAAGTAATCGGTTGAGGACTTCCTTCAATAAGTTCTTTTGGTTGCAAGAATTGGTTTTTTAGTATGATAACGAAAATTTGCAAAGCGCTGTGGCAGGAGCGAAGAACTTGATTAATTATATTTGAAAAAAAAGTTGTGATTTTGATAATTTTTTATTTTTTATTAATGAAACCATGTTCTTTTTTCATAATCTTGACTAAAATAAAAATTTCTGAATTTAAAAAGAAAAATACCTGAATTTATTTTGTAAAAATCTGAATTAAAAGTAAAATTATCTGAATTTGTTTAGTAAAATTCTGTATTTAAAAAGAAAATACCTGAATTTATTTAGCAAATATCAGAATTGGTTTAGCAAATATATTTAGAAAAATGCTATGTTATTAAAATGTGCAAAAAAAATAATTTGTTGTTTTCTATACGCAACATTTACTTTAAAAATCCAATTTAAATTGAAGTCAAAAACACTGCTTCAGAAATTGATTATAGAAAATATTAGAAGGAAAATAGGAAATGATCCTTGTGGACCACCAGCATTAATATGGTATTTGGTGGATGTTAAATCTAATACACTAAATTTGAAATCCGTGAACTTTTTTTTCTATCTTTAGGTGCTTTCAGTGTCAACTAATCTCTTGATTTGTAAAATCCTATCTGTAAAGCAATAATAAAGCATGCAATTGATGCAGTTAAACAAACGCAGTGAAAAACTGTCTATAAAAATTGAATTAAAACTAATTTTTATGTTACTACATCAGATTTAGCTAACACCAATTATGTGCCTATGTATATATTGCAGGAAATTTGTAATTTTTAAATAAATGTTTATTAAATCTTCAGAATTTTTTTAACTCAAAAATAATTATTATTATTACAATAATTTTTATAAAACTAAATTATGTAAAAAAAAAGCAAAAACACAAAACTAATTCTAATTTTCCCATAATTCAAAATACGTGTATTTATTCTATAAGTAAACAAATACATATTTTGTTTGTCATGTACAATATTTACTATCATCACTGGTGCTATCATAATTTTTTTATTTTTATTTTTATCCACTTGAAAATTAGAAAGTCAAGAAGTTGTTCGCTTCAATGACTGAAATCCCACAGAGATAAGAACCCTTTTCTGTTAATATAAAATTATAATCTGATCGTGTATATAGAATTTGTTGTCCCTCAAATAATTGTTTAAAGTAAAGGAACGTTTTGTTATAATTGCCATCACTTCTGAAGATTTTTTTGTTACTTTTGAAGAGTTCAATAATTTTTTGAATTTTTATAAAATAAAAAAAAAAGTTATTGTTTTGTATTTCTACAGAAGAGTGTTTCAATTTATTAACAAAATAAGAGTAAACAAAAAAAAAAGGTAAATATGAAGAAAAATAAAAAGTACCGAATTTAATTCGAAATTGCATTGGTTCAGATCATTTTATAGAAATGCAGTTTTTTTTTGTGACAATTTGATTTGAATGTAATTTTTCTGTTATTTTTTGGTTTTTTTACGATCAATTTTAATGAACTAATTTAAACTTTATTTTATTTTTATTATGCTGATATTTGCTGTGGATTAAATCAAAATTTTGTTTTTATCGAAAATAATAATAGTTTACTTCAAGTTTACACTCCGGTGTTTTATTTTCCTTTCTTTGTATACTAGCTTTACTTAATTGCTTTACTTTCTGAAGAGTAAAACTTTTAATGTCCTGGGCTTATTAAAATATTATCCTTTATTTATATAGGGTTAGAAGGCCATTCTCTCTATTCGGAGATATTAACCGCAACTACATCTTTCCAATGAAGGTGTCGCTTGCTTTTATAATATTGGCTTCATTGTTTTGGATTAAAATATTTTCTTAGATAAATATTTCATTATTATTAATTCGCTATATATGAAGGCGTCTTAATTTGACTTTAATGATTAGGATCACATCTTTAATTGCATATTCATTTTGCTATTTTGAGATTTTGCTTCCAAATTTACTTGTATTTTTAATTTTCAATGGTCATCTGCTTATTTCTGGACTTTTTCTTACTTTACTCAGTGGGTTTGTTGTTCTACTTTAACCTATTTCTAGTTATCCTTTATCCCCTTGATTTGCAGAAATTATACCATAACAATTTTTTTTCTGATAATTTATTCTAATGATTTAATATTTAATAGTAGTTTGATAATACTCAACAACGTCCAAAATTGTTTTTGTAAATATGTAAAATAAGGGGTTGACCTGTCATAAGTTCCTTGCGACTTATATCCCATTCAAAAAAAGTGTTAAAAATGCAATAGGAGTTAGAATGTCTGAATTAATAATTTCCAATGGGGCTAGTGGCCTTTTCATTTAAAATCAAATAAACATAGGATGGATGGACAAAAATTAAATATGTTCGAATTGATGAACTGTAACATGGGCTTTGGTGATATTTGATTTTTAATAATATGTAGATTAATGAAAAAGCCGGTAAAGAAAATAATTAAAAAATAGGAGTACAAAAAATATGCCTGTGTGTGTGTAAAAGAAGATTAGGTTCGCGGGTTTTATGGGCGTTACCAATCTTACGCACACTATTGCTTATTAATTTTCAAGTTTAATCATGTGTTCTGCATGGGCAATATACAAAATCATTATTTGTGTGTACCGCATTTTGGAACCGTACGAAAAATTGTAGTGAAATCCCAATAAAACATAATGTCAAAATGTGAAATGTCAAACAACTGTCACATTGAAATAGAATCCCATTGTAATTATTAATATAAGTAATTTTCAATGTACAATTGAGAGAAACCGGAAATGTCAACGAATTGACGCATTTATACTCCTAAGTTATAAAATTTTTATCGTGTATATTAATTAGCCAACAATTTCGAAATCTCAAATTTTTAAAGAAAGTATCGAAGTAATGATTTTTGCCCCGTTTCCTCTCTTCATGGTATTCTTGGGAGCATGTAGCCTAAATAGAGCTTCACCAATTAACCCTATTTTGATAATTATTTTGCTTATGTCTTAGCTTGGGAGCATATAACCTAAATAGAGCTTCACCAATGAACTATATTTTAATAATTATTTTGCTTATATCTGAAGCTTTCTTTTTTCGTTTGTTCGTGAGCGTTCTGTTCAAGTGTTTTTTTGGTGTTATTGATGTAACTAAACTCTGGTTTCATACATAGCTACTCCATTTATACGTCGTTTATCTCGTCGTTATTTGTGTTTCTATGCCCGATAGTTTGTGAATATATTGTGAAAATGAATTCTTTTCTTGTAGAAATACTCAATAATTCCCAAATTATCACTTAAATTAGATTTTCAATTAAATCAATTAAAATTTGACATTTAAAGTGACAGTTTGTTGAAGAACAAAAATTATAGCAAACAAATTTCTGCAATTTTTTTTCGAAAACTAAATCTATATATTTTAAATCCGAAGAAAAATAAAATTTAAAATTTAAAAATTTCAAATATAAATTCTAAAAATATAAAAGTAGTGGGTGTAAAAATTATTTTTTCAATTTGACATGAATGTCAGAATGTATGGTGTATGGTAATTTAACACTCAGTGAATAAAATAAACAATTGAAATTTTCTAAAATACATTTTTTTCTTCTGGTTAATATCTTTTATTTATAAATTTCAAATTTCCAAAAATTATCTAAGCGGTAGCTTATAATAATATATGTACATTATATATTATATCTATATATATGTATTTTTCCTAATTTAATTTCTGTTTGATCAGAATGCATCATCAGAAAAAACTATTCATCAGTTTTATCTTTTCTTTTTAATTTTAATTTTGTTTTTGTTTATTTATAAATGAAAGAAAAACACTTGTACTCCTTTCATTACACAGGTTATTTGGTTTTAATATTGGGTATATTTCACTTAATATATGTAAACAAATGTATTTGTATATCCTTGACTTGTGTATAGTCCTGAATAAATCTAATTATTTAGTACATAGCAGCTTATTTTACTTAGGTATAGAAAATAAACAGAATTTTGTTTATAAATTCATTTTTGGCCTAAATATATTTATAGGACAATGCAGTGCACTGAAATTGGATTCAATACATTTACAGTGTTAATTTCTTTACCTTTCGACAAATCTTGTCATTATATTCCAAAGGTCATATGGAAAAAATAAAATACAGATTTTCAGAATTTATTTCAAAAATATTTTCATTTTGCCTAATAACGAATAATCATCCTTCCGCTTTGAGGATGATAAGAATGGTTTTTTGTTGACTGGTGATTTTCATAGTACTTTGTGTTATTCTTATAAATCAAATATTTTAATGCTGTATTTAGAAAACTTTGTAAACCAATGTATAAAAAATTAAACAGAACTGGATTTTGTTAGTATTGACCATTATCTTCAGTAGGATAATTAGTTAAAATTTGGTTTTAAAAAAAAAAATAGGTTTTATTTGATTTCATTTTGTAAAAATATCCTTTTTCGAATTATATTTCTGAAGGATTTACAAATTAGCCATAAATCGAAAAAACAAATTAGTAGTAAGTTAGTGAGTTTAAAATGCATTGTTCAATCAAATCGTTCGTTAGTGAACATTGTTTGAATTAATAGATAAAAACTAATAGAGTAAGATGCAAGGGTTTTTTATGAAAATTACAATTTTATTGGCTACAGCATACACAGCTTTCATCACAATAAATAGAGAACTGTTATTAATAGATGATAATAATATTGAAGAAGTAGCTATCCTTGTATCCAAAGGGTCAGATTAAAACAGATGAAAGAGCGTTCAGTAAAAATATTTGAAATTTGATTTGTTAATTCGACTAAGAAAGCGGAATACCGTTTGTAAAGCTTTCAAAATCTAACCAAGTACAATAGTTTGTAAGCAAGCATTTCAGAGGAATCAGAGATAAAAATAAATAAACGAAGTTGCTATGAAAAAAGAATGAAATGTGAATAGAGGGCATATTTTGAAGAGAACGAGGACCTGTCGCTTACAAAACTTTCAAGTAGTAGTACCACTAGAAGTGTAAAAAGACCACGAATGAGTTGAATACAATCGATAAACTTGAGCTTGAAGAACAATAAAGTTTATATTTGTTAATAACTTTTATATGTCTTCATTGAATTTTGTTCATAGTAGGACACCATTACACTCTGGGTTCTAATACGCTATCCGAACTCTGTTAGTGTGAAATAGTACGCTCTGAGTAGTGAAATAACACGGATGTGTCTGTGTCGTCATTAAAACAGGGATAAAATAGGTAAACAGAATAATATTATGAATTTGTTTTTGTCATGTAATACGGATTTGATCAAATTATTGCGGTAGGCTATTTTAATTTTTGAGGATCTACTTTTTTCTATAATAATTGTAACTTATGACGTACATCATAACTGAGAGACGACGTCTATCACTTTTAATACACTATTGACAATATTTTTTGAGCTTCACCCGTATTTGATTTGAATGTTTTATGAATTTTGAGTAAAAATGTAAATAGTTATGAACTTAGAGTACCTACATAAATTGAAAGACGTAATTAAAAATGGAAATTGTATTTGAAAGTATTTTTTATCTACTTAATAATTTAATGTGAAGAGAAATAACGAATATTTGATTTGCTATGCCATACAAAAAAAAACGCTTGAGGTCGACATGTCACATAAGTCACACAACAACTAGTATTCGTGAGTAAAGTCGAGTCAAACTCAAAATACTTGTAAAAAGCTCTTTTTTGGCACGCCTTATTTTTAATTTTACAAATTCTAATTAATTTAAAAGATTTCTTAGATAAATTAAATAAAAAGTTATTTATTAAGTATCACTAATAAAATTATTCTAATTATTTTATGTAAATGTCAAAATACAGAAATGTCAGGAAATTTATTCACATAAATAAGTCTGACTAGTCATACTTAAGTTAACTTAATATTTTTCGTTAAACTCAAACGTCATTTTACTTAGGTAGCCTTCGAACTGAATTGTACCAGCTTAACAAAAAGTTAAATGCAAAGTAAATTTTTTTAACGAAACTGAAAGTTAAGTTAATTTAAGTACGGCTAGTTGATTATATGCAAACCCATAAGAGCATAATATGAGTTTGACATTTACGTAAATTAATTTAAGTACGGCTAGTTAGACCTGATAAAAAAATTTACAGCTATGCAATGTTGTTTTTGGAATAGACATATACATATATTCACAATTATTCTAGATTTAACATTTTACCAACGCTACATTTTATATTTATTATTTAATTACGGAAAATTGGTTTTACTTATGTTAATTAATAAATTCATGTACTTTTAAAGAAAACCTTTAAAATTTTATTTTTTCAATCGGTAAAAATTTTTATTTAAAAAATAATTTTATAAATTTTTTTTTTTAAATATTAAATGATAATAGAGGAATGTTCATTGCTTTAGTGCTAAATTATGTGGTGTTGTTTTTGGAGTATACAAAATATACTAGGACTTAAAATACTACAAATTGTTTTCGTACCAGAATGTGTTCATGAATTCATGAACTCTGAATAATCTGATGAAAACTTTATAGAATTTTTGATGAAATTAAAAGTTATTGAATTTCTTTTAAAAATATTTTACTGTTTTGAACTGAGTGTTTCATTTTAAAATGAAAATTGTGTGGTATAATAACTGCTGCAGTACTTAATATTAGTAATAGTATTAATTAAAACGATAATCATGAAAATAACTATTTTATTTTGTATCCTGTAAGCGTTAACCCCTAATCTGAGTTTCTGGGGTACTAATCTGAGTTTCGTCAGTAACATGTTCTTTTTGTTGGTATTTGTTTATCGTATGGCGAATTGTAATACATTCAAATTCCGTTTGGTTCTTTTAATTTATGAGTCTTAAAACCAATTTACCGCATTGCGTATTGAAAAATATCTTGAATGTGTCTGGTGTATGAATGACTGGTGTAGAAATGTAAAAATTTGACACAGAGGGGAACATTATATATATATGAAATAATTTGTACTCTTTAAATAATATGTAAATTAATAAAATGAAATAACGTGGTCTCATACATGAAGTTGTACAAATCTCTTTTCAGGTAATGTTACTCCATTTTTATGTTCCTCCATTTTGAAATATTCTTAAATAAGTAGTTCTCAAAATTTCAAGTAACAATTTTGGTGTTTAAGAAGTATTAATGCTGCAATATATCTAATTTATTTTGCTATAAGCATTAGCCAAAGTGACGGCTTTATAAGTTTTAATTGTTGATGTGTGTGTTGATTAAATGCATAATTACAGCACGGCAAAGTAAAGTAGATGTTCACCGTAGCAGCACTATATATATATATATATATATATATAGTTTTTTTATTACTTCTACGTTTATTTCCAATCTATCATAATATTTTAGAAATTTTAACCTGTAATAGAATAACATGCAATAGATATTCAGTAAATTATTATAAAAATTAATACATTTTTAAATAGTGTTTTTGTAATAGTTTAAAAATAGTATTAAATTTGTGAGAATACGTTTTAACAAATAAGCTCGGATTTGTCACAGTTTATTTGATATCATTAATGGGTAAATATTGACTTAAAGTCAACTATTGAGAAGCGTCTTCATCTCCTATGTTGACTAGATTGTTTCTTCAGCAACTTTACCACCAGTGGATTTGGATGTATATTTTTTTTCATATTTCCTCTTATGATCTGACTGATCTTACTTATAAGTCATTTATCATTAAGTTTCGTATATACCAAGGGCTATAATTGCTCTAAGGACCTTTGCTTAAAAACGTTTCACAATTTCTATATTTGAGTTGCTTGATACGCCCCACAGGTTAGCTTGTATATAAATTAGAATTTTGCGTATTTAGCTTAACCCCAATTGAACTTTATTTATTATTAAATGGTCACCCTTATTCTCTTCGACCCATCGCTGACGAGAAGAAAAAATTTATGGCGTCTCGTCTGGCTGAATTTGTATTTCTGCTAGACACTGTAAGCGAAGAGATTGAACATTTTATTATGTTGGTAGTACTGACCACTTTTTACTGTCAAAAAAGATTATTGGTATTTAAACCCTTAATGCCTTATAAAATTTTTGGATAGTATTAGTGTGGATGGAATTACTTTAAATGTTTAAAATATTTTTTAAATATAAATTTTTAATTAAATTATTACAGTTTAGTACATAAACAGTAGTGAGAGAGTAATATTAAATATTTTTCTCAAAACAAAAATACACTTTTTAATAATAATGCAAAAAAAATAATGAAAAATTGTTTATTAATTACCTAACTACTTTCTCCATTTAAGTTATTTATTTACTTTCACTTTTGGATAAAAAAAAGCACAAAATATTTTGGCGTGATGCTGTTACTTTTACAATTGTTGACGATATAAAAAATGTCTATCGTGTCCCATGAAAGGTCTATCAGAAATAAATCACGCGACTGTTTTGACACTTGCTGTCACGGTGTCTAACAGAATACAAAACTTTCTCTTCAGAGATATTTTCACGCGATCTCGCGTGATGAGTCTAAAAGAATATGGAAATAGAAATAATAATGTATTGTGTTTAGCGTAAGATCAGCATTGTACCAGTTATAAACTGCTTGCACAATTAAAGAAGAGCTATAATCTACTTTTACCAATTTTTAAGCATAACACGAAACTCAAATGTCTATTGCTCTAATTCGACACTTAGAACGCTTGTACAACGATTACTATGCCTTTATCTTGATACTGGGTGCTTTCACGACATTTATAATGCTTATTTTAAATTTTCTTATGCAATAAGGCTGTAATGGTGTTATTTGGAATTTCTCGTATTAATTTTTATTTCAGAGTGAAGTACCATTGACATTATAATGATTATGTTGATCGCTATAATTTTATACTAATTACCAGTCAATTGTTTTGACTTTGAATTCAACTCAAGTCGATATATGAATATTTTAATGGAAATTCATTTCTTTCATTTGAGCGTCGTATTTGATTTTTTTATATTGGGAACACAATTTGTTAATCACTAAAAATATAAATTTGAATTAAGTTATCTACCTAATTGGGTTGGAATTGTACTAAAGCCAAACATGAATATCAAAAAAAAAATTTTGTATTTTCAAAATTTTATTTCAATCATAATGCAAATATCATTTAAATAATATAATATTTCTGTTTTTTCAAAATAGACACCAAAATGTTATTAAACGGTGTCACTCAGTTTTTATTCACCTCACTAAATGAAAATTTAATGTGGGGATTTTTATATTTTATTATTTTTTATATATTTTTATAACTTTATTTAGAATTGATTGCTTCTAAAAGATTCAACAAATTGGAATTAATGATGAAAATGATAATGATAATGATGATGATGATGGTTAGTTATGTTTGATGAAATGATTTTCAATGTTTTTTCATTTTAAATGAATGATTTTTGAATGTTGTTCATTTTCAAAATTTTCAAAATTTCATTTTCTATAGACACAAATGATAATCTTGAATACATACATATGTAAACAAAGTTAATTTTTTGTTGATATTTTTTTTTTTATTTTTATTATTTTTGTATTTTAAAAACACAATTTTGAATTGAACCATTCAAAGGTAATCAAAAGGTAAACATTTATGTTAGATAGTACCTATACAAAGGTGAAAGATAATTTAAAAAAGAAGACAAGGAAAAACAAATAAAGCACGTATCTATTTAATTTTTCGTTTTATAAAATTTTTGTTTATATAAAATAAAAAACAAAAAAAAAACAATAAAAACAACAAAAATAAAAATTTGAATGCCTGTTAACTTTTGTTCTAATTATAGGTACGATGAGGTGCTTGTACATGTAGATAGATGAATGGTATAGCTATTTTGATATATAATTTTTCAAAAGCATATTTAATTATGAGGACTTATATTGTTTTTTTTTTATATTTATTGATTTCCAGAAGAAGTTTTTCTATTGAAAAATTTATTTTATTTAAGAAAATTTACAATAATTACCATTTCAAATATCTGGTAGATAAATTGAAAGATTTGAGGTAATTTAAGTTGTTAAAGAATTGTTTGGTGCAGACAAAAAACTATAAATGAAAGTTTTTAAAATTAAAATAATTTCAAGGCTCTTTCAATTGTTATTTTTTTATTAATTTCCTAAAAAGCATTTTCCAACGATTTTCTCTTCATTTCAGCAATCTGTATAAGTCAGTTCATTGTATTTAATTTCAATGTTATCAAATTTCTGGGCTTATCATCTCATGAAATGATATGGAACACTACTAATATTGTCAGGAACTAAGACTTCTTAAATAGAATAGCTTAATTTGATTTAAGTTGTTTTCAGATTATATTTTTAATTATTTTTTGTGATTAATTTTATCACAATGAAAAAAGATACTGGATCAGGTCGGAAAACCCATAGTAACTTCGAAATATTTTTTCAATGTATTTTTTTTTTTAATTTTTTCAAATTTGTTTAATAATAATGTATTTAACATTAAAAATAAAAAAATTAGTTTTGCTATTAACTATAAGTAATTATTAAAATCTCAAACACCAATTTCGTTAAATCTAATTAATACGACCACTACTAATTTTAAAATTAAGAGGAACTAAAGTTTAAAGTTAAGAAATAGGTAGTATTTTTTTATTATTAAGTTGATGGTGGTTGTGTCATTTTATTTTGTTATCCAATATAAAGACCCATGTAGTTAAAGCATTTCACAGTTTCTATAATATTATTTTTAAAATGATATATACTTAAAGGTTCTTTCTTAATAATATTCAAAGAAAAATTAATAAACAATAAAATAAAACAACTAACTTGTTTTTATAAAACTTTATTCTTATTTTAATTGAACTTTACTCTTCAATTTACTTAACCGAACTAACTTAATTACTATTTTATAACATTCATTTCGGTAACTATTCACATATATGTTTTATTTAATACTAAATCTGAATCATCAATTTTACATTTATATTGCAATTTGCAAGAATTTGTTTACATTAAAGTTGTTTAGTCTACAGATTGTTGTTTAAATAAATTACTTTATATGAGAACTTGTGTTATTTTGTCGAACCAATTTAATGAATCATAAATGGAGTTTATGATATATGATATGGCACGCTAAATGGTGGTTGGTTCTGTGGAAAAATAGAAGAATCAGGTGGTGAATCAGGTGGTGGTGATGTCGGTGACATAACAATATATATCGCCGGGTGAATGATTAAGTGTTCAATATAATACATTATGACATTTTTTGACTTTTTGATGTATTCTACATAAACTTTTCGAGTGCTTTTAAAATCTTTTGCCCGATTTGTTCTAACTTTAATACTTTTTGAGATACGACATTGTCGACATTGTCCAATTTAATACAAAAAATTATCTACATTTTATAGTTTTAGTGCTTAAGTTTTCAAATTGCATTTTTTTTGTATATTGAACTGTAAAACACAAAATAATTTCACAATTACTTTTTATGCTAATTTGTGTAATGTGTCATTGGATCAAGACACGATTGTGCTTAAGTGTTCAATATTCTTATATGCGCATTTTATTTAATTTAGTTTACATGAACCTTTTAATGAAAAAGAAAAATTACGGAAGGCGATGAATAAAGTATATTATTTAGAAAATAAAAATGTGGCTCGGCTCTTATTTGTTATGATCTATGCTGGTAATTTTCTATGCCGTACATTCGGTTTTACATCGCTACTTCAAAAATATATGTATTTACAGTCCAGTATCTTTACTGCACCAATTAAAATCACTAAATTATGAGAAAGTTAAGCTTAGAACTATACAATGTTCGATTAAGGATTTCTATAATTATAAAGCAGATACCGTTCAGCCAGAGAAATTTTTTTATAGTTGTGATGATCTTTTTTATATCACTTTCAAACAAGTATATACGGGGAACATGCTGAAAAAATTATAGTATCTAGTATCACACAGAAAAATAATTGTAATGAATTTTATCTGGCAGTGTAATGAAACTCGAAAACTGCCAATTGAAATTCAAAATTCAAACAAATTTAATAAAATTCTATGCATTTAAACTCAATTATTAAATAATTCTTTTGATTACAAAGTAGTGAAAAATTTCATTACATTTAAAATACATTGATTTTTATTGTTTGTGTTGTTGTTTTTACAATCCAGTAATAACTTTAACAATTTTTGGCCAAAATAAATAGATATAGTTTTTAGTAATATTTCACAGTTTAGTGTAATAAATTTAATCAAAATGTAATAATTTTCACTATACAAAATACAATGAATTTAACTGTAAAACAATAGATTTTATTGTACCTACTCTAACGTTATTGTGAAATATTTAAATTAAAATCAAACGTTTGTCAGTGCTCAATTCGTGCGGTCGCAAAATTAAAAAGGTAGTGTCAACATTTTTTAATTAAGTGCCAGTTTATAACAACTTATATTGCGCAATTGCATTTATTGTCATGACGGTGCTGGTGGTGATACTGGCGGTGATGGTAATCTAGAAGATAATTCTGAAGATAAATCTGAAGAAGGTGTTCGATTTTTATGATTGAATGATTGAATTATTTAATATAGTGTATGCATTTTGTTATTTTAGTTGTAAGAATAAGAAAAGAATGAAAAAAAAAAACAATAAATAAAAAAAATAATAATATTTGTTAAAATAAATAGATAGTATTATCAAAATTAGTTGCCTCTTAGTATTACTAATTTTTTTTTCAGAAAATCTTCTTATAGTCTAATAGGCCACGGTGAAGGTGAAGGTATTACATTAGCAATAACTTTCACTATTTTGTTTTTTCTTGTAATGAAATTTATTACAAATATGTGACAAATATTTAATTACAAACTCAATAATTTTTATTAATATGTAATGGAACTCATTACATATTATTCATAAATTTTTCTAGTAAATTATTTAATTACTTTCATTACATGTAATACATTTTAACAACAAATTGTAATGGAAAGTTTAATTACAGCGTAGTGACCACTACTGTAAATTTCATTACTGTGTAATTGGCTAAAAATTTATTGCAAGTGTAATGCTTTTCATAACATTTTTCATGGATTTTCATTACACAATTCTCTGTGTGTATGAACCATAAAAAATAAGCCCAAAGCTATTGCCGGAAGTAAGTTTAATACCATACAATCTGAAAAAATTATGGACATAGAATCCATGTTTCATTGTTTGCCAGATCAGGATATTCAGTTTTATAAAGCGATTTTTAAATTAGATTGAAATAGCTGATATTTTTTATTTTTCGTTAATTTTTATTGTATAAGCAAGGAAGGCTGTTAAGTTTTAATTTAATGTTCCTAAGTTTTCTATTTTGCAATACTATAATATTAACTAGGGACCCCTGTTGAGTAATTATATTTCAAGTTGAAGTCAAATTTAAAGTTTTTAAAAAAACAGTAATTTACGTAAGCAGAAACCACTCGTGTTTAATAAAAACTTTTGTGGTTAGTAAGTTTTATTTAGGACACATAAATACACGTCCCTCATATACTGCTTCGTTTCCGATATATTCCCTATAGTAAGAAGCATTTAGTGATAAAATTACTAAAAATAAAAAGTTTTGTCTTTAAAGAGGTGTGTATATATATACCTACATAATACATAATTTTAATAAAAACTATATTATTACTACAAATAACAAAAATTTAGAAACAGTTACTTAAAAAGATAAAAATGAAGAATTCAAGTGACCTACTATATCAAAATGAAGTACTATAACTCTACTATATAAAAATAAATTTGCTAGTCATATGAACAATTCAACTGATTTTTTTTGTTTTTGCTTTTTTATATTTTTTATTTGAGATGAATTTGTTTCTTTGTTTTTTTTTGGCATATGTAGGTACATAGATTCATTCGCAAGTACATAACATAAAATATAATAACTGATTTGTTTTCTTTTGTTTATTATTTTCATAAGATCTCACATAATATGCACAATGTATTTGTTGAATAATAAAATCATATGAGTACAAAATTTTCAACTGTGTGCGCATTTTCGTTTTATATACAATCTTATATATTATATATATTAGAAGTTCATTAAGGAGTAGGAGAATCGAAATAAAATAAAAAGGTGTCTACTGCGCAGGACCCTTGTCAATTATAATTATAGATACATAATATATATTTTTAAATTTTCAATATATCATGTATAGGTATATAATAAATTTGCATAATAAAACGAAAGTAAGGGTATTTTTTATAAATTTTTATTCAAAAAAAAAAAATATTTTATTAATTTTATTTATTGTGCTAAAATGTAATATTTTTATGTTTAAGGGTCCAATGTTGTATGAATATTGAAAAAAAAAAGAAAACTTCTTTTTTAATGTTTAGTGAGTTCATACATTGTTGTTCAATGAGCATTTTGGTAGATGTTTAGAAAAACCCAATTATTTCTAAAGCAAATGAATTTTTCCTGCTTTTGATTACTACTTTTGTGAGACGATTTAATACAGATTACAAATATTTGATTCGAAAAGTATTCGATTTTATTGATATTCATAAGAAAATATTCGTTTTAAAACTTGAACTTTGAAATTTATATTTCTCCCATTTTATTTTTTTGCATATTGAACACTTAAGAATTCACCCGGTGATATACATATATATAACAGTTAAATTTAAAATACCATAACAATTTTTTTTATATTCATAGCCAAACTCACTTAGTTCCATCTAGTGTGAAGACTTTTTATACCGATTGGTACATTTGGCTGAGTATGGAAGAAAAAGTTAAGAAAGTAAGATTGTAAAAGGGAAGTAGAACAATTACGAACGAAAATGTTAATATCCGTCTAGTTTATATTTAAAGCAAGACAGTGTAATTTCTAATTGGTAAGCGACTCATCTATTGTATTCATGTCATGCTTCATAGAATTTCTCAGTTTTTCTTTATTAGTTTCATTATTTAACTGTGGTGCAACAAATGGGATTATTCAATTATTAAAATTTCAAATATTTGATTTTGATAATTCTTCGAACCTTTTGAAATATAATTGCTTAGAAAGTTATTTATTCATAATCCAAAGAAAATACTAAGAGCAGTGCTTCGTTTGAAAATTAACTTTTTCTTTTTTATTGCATTTTCAGTTATTCGATTTTTAATGATTTTCACTATTTTAATTTAAAAAGCTTTTGATTGAAATACAAAAAATTTTTCTCATCCAAATTTTAAAAATTTTCTCCATTTAATTAATACTGTTAAAATTATTTAACCATTATTTAGGTAACTGCATAAAAAAAAGTATACTTCAAATTAATTTAAAATTAACTTAATCTGAAAAACTTAATTTTATTACCACATTATTATTATTTTTTTTTTTTCGTTTTTATAAATGATAAATAATTATAGTAATAAACCTTCGTGAAGAGAATTCAATAATCTGTTCTGTTATTTTTTCGGTTCAGATAATTTTCCACTTATTCTCAATTTGGAAAATTAAAGGATATGATGCAATTTTCAGAAAAGTTGAATATTTTTTTTTTGTTTTTTTGTAATTTCGAAATAAAATTATTTCATTTTATTTTTATTTTTTTTTTTTTAATTTCCTTCCTCTTAATATTTTTTTAAAATGCTTTAGGGACTGCCATATTTTAAATTACAATTGGGAAAAGTAAAATAAAAATGAAAATTGTAAAAAAAATTAAAAAAAGTATAAAAATGATAAAAAATAAAATAAAATTGATATCCTTGTAACGGATTGTGATATTAACTATTTTTTATTTTTGTTTTTCTGTAAATCTAGTGTGGGTACTGAATAATATCAAGTGAAGTTTTTAAACGCAATCAAATCAAATTGAAATGAACTGTAATAGTGAAAATTTGATGTGGAAATTTTATTGAAAATTGAGGATACTCATATTTTCAATGATTTTTTTTAAAAGAAAGTTTTTAAGTTATACTAGTTATAGTCTTTGAATAAAGTATTTAAATTATGATTTTTTGAAGGCAATACTGAAAAACAGTATTGAGTAAGTTGAAAATTATTGGGTATAATAATTATATGACCTTTGTTATCCTTTAGAAATGTATATTGGCTTGCAATTTATAATTTCTTACTGTTATATTTTTCAAGATACTTATATATATTTAGATCCTCTATATTCACTGAGTTTGACATTCTTAGGGGTGGCTTAAGGCATCTTAGTTCTTTACTATTCATATAATTTCTATTAATGATGTTTGTGCTTTGTTGATTAATAGTAACGTTAAAATTTATGCCGCTGACATGAAAATTTAAAAAACAAAATTGTAGGTTTTGAGGATGCATTAGTGCTATAACTAAGATTATTAGTGCAGCAATAATCTTAAGCTCAATCTTAACAAAAGTGCTTTTATTACTTTCACACACCGATTATGTCAAATTTCTTATGCATATTCTCTGAATAGTCAATTAATTTCAAAAGTTATATCAATTAACGACTTAGGGGTACTTTTCGATATCAAGTTTTCATTCTATCTTCATTAGAGATATATTGAATAAAGCAAATTTTATGCTTGGTTTTAATAAACATTAAGCAAGATGATTTGATAATTCCTTATGTATTAAAATCTTTTTATACATGCATGGTCAGACTTAATTTTGAAAATGCAGTCAAATATGGTGCCCTTTTTACGGCGTTCATATAGATAGAATCGAATCGGTTTTTTAAAAAATATATCTTAGATTTGCCTTACGTCTTCTTCCTTGGGATGACCTTTTAAGATTACCTTCTTATGGACATAGAATAAACTTATTTCATCTCTATACTCTTGAAAAACGTCGTAAAGTTGCTGATATAGTATTCCTAATTGAATTAATTAAAGGCAACATTCTGTCAAATGTTTGGTAATGTTTGCTAATTTTTGTTCACATTCTAGAATAAAATCTACTAATATGTTTAATTTGCAGTTTCATCGAACTAACTATGGTAAATATGAATCAATTAATAGGATAATATCTTTGTGTAATACTTATGAAGCCGATATTAACTTTTCCCTAACTAAACAATCATTAAAAAATAATCTGTATTTGTGCAACTGAAATTTGTGATAAATCTTTTTTGATCCATTTTCTAAATTGGAGTGTTATTCTTTATTTTTTCAATTTTATAATATAAATTTGTAATTTTTGTTAACTTTATTATTAATTTTTTCTCTTTGTTATTTTTGGATATTTGATGTTTAATTTTAGCTTTTAAATTAATTAAGAATAAATCATTGCAACTTGCTTGAATTAAGTTCGTAAATAAATATTAAATGTATATAATTTGTAACTGTTCCAACTATTTAATTTCCCACTCTTTAAAGCCACATCTGCCAAAAGAAAATTTTTTACTGCATCTTCATTGTTAGATAATTTATACGAAACAAAGATTTTAAAATTTATTTGAACCGATAAAATTTTTCTTGACAAAACTGGGCTAACTCAATATTTGTATCCAATTGTTTGCAGTATGGATTAAATCAGATTTACTTCAACTGTTAATAATTAGTTTTTGCATGTCCGCCGACAATATATCTGTTAAAGGAAATCTCCCTTAAGTGAGTGTTCCTGAGGGTTCGGGTTCGAAGATTTTCTTAGCTTCCCCGATATTTATTATTTGACAAATATTAACTGGAGTTCGAAGGTATCCAAATTTTTTACTTTGAATTTTCGGGATTCTACAATTTGGTGCAAATTTACATATTTTCCCACGTCCATATTCATCATCAGAGAACTGTGAGTTCAAACAAAAATTTTTGCTTTTGAAAATACCAAATGTGACTTTTATGTCCAAACTTCATAATCATTTAAGAGTACTAGGATTAGACCAGTTTTGTATAATTGTTTTTTTTTTTATACTTTCTGTGTAAAAATCGTTTATTAAAAATTATTTGCATAACTATACTCTTTGTATTTCGAACAAATAGTTCTTCATTAAATTTTTTTAGACAAAGTGAAATAAAAGGAAATTTTAAAAGTAATTTTTCATTTTTATCTCCATTTTGTTACTGTTCTGGGAGTTCGTCTTTGTTCTATTGTAAAACAGGAACTGAAGAGAGATTCGTTGTTATTAGCTGTTTGTTGGTGTTTATTTTAAAGTAGATAAACAATACGTAATGTTTTAAAAAAAATTGAGCGGAAAGGGATATCACCTACATAACTGCGATACAACTGTTTATTTGTTAACGACATTATATATTTTGTTTTGTTAGTCCGGAAAACTTATGTTTTAGCTTCTGAATAAATCTAAATGAAGCCTTGGATGACTATTCATAACAATATTTTAATGATATAAAATTTCTCAACAAAGGTTAGGAGTTGAACAATTTTAGAAAAGATAGTACAAGTTTACACTAGATCGCTACTATTTACACCAGACTTTATCATCAATTTGAAAAAGTCATAGATTTGCAGAAATTTCTTAGATTTCTTAAGCAGCAAAAAATAATTCAAATCAATTCAAATGTATTTTCGAATAATCAAGATTATTCTGTTATCTAATGCCTATTTTCCAGTATTTACCCCAGAAAAAAGTCCACGTAAAAATTTTTGATTACTCGAAAAATTACCGACACGGGAAAATACTCTCAAAGAAAAATCGGAAAAATTTTCTCATCAAACAATCGCCCACACTTACACATACCAAGTATAAATTATATAATATTCTTTGATGGTTGCAATTGTTTTTAATTCCCTAACCAACTTATTAATATAATTCACGATATGGTATCGGGCAATTAATTCTACATTTCATCTAATAATACAAAAGCATGTGTTAAAATATACATCATCGAAAATGGTCTTCAGCAAGGCACGGTTAATTCACCTATCTTATTTTCATTATATATTAATGAATTATTAGAACTTTTGAATGCATTCAAAGGCGAAAATTTCTCATTAGCCTTTGCTAATGATAATGTACGCTAGTGATATAGAATAATAATGTACGCTACTGATAGTAGAATAGAAAATATAAATATTACTGCTCAAAAAATGTTTAACGTTATAATTGATTATTGTAAAGACTGGCTGTTAAAAATAAATTACAACAATTGTGAAACTATCCTCTTTCGAAATACCTACAAGAACCTTAATTATAATTTGAAAAAACATTGGAGGAAGTTTAACATTAAAAGTCCTACAAATGAGATTTTACCAAACAAAAAATCAGTTAAATACCTAGGAGTTCATCTAAATTATAACTTAAATTATTCCCAACAAAGCAAGGAAACATTATCTAAAGGCACTAAGGCCTTTATGGCTTGTACAAAATTATTTTATAATAGAATACTAAACACCAGAGTGAAAACCATCAGCTACCAAGCTTTTATTAGAACCATACTCACTTATGCAGCACCTATCTGGTACAACATAAGTGCTAGCCTAATGGAAAAAATTAGGAAATTTGAGAGAAAATGTATAAGAGTGTGTATTAATGAAAGTAGGAAACCGGAAACAAATTACGTACATTTTTACTCAAACAAATACATATACGAAAAATCAAAATTAAAAAGAATCGATAATTTTATAATTAAGTTGATTCGCAAACATTTTGATAGAGCAATTAAAACTCCTGAAAATGGTTTAATATCTCATATATTCTACCATAATGAGGAGTATATTAAAAGACAATTAAAATCAGGGTTTATAGCACCCGAACATTTTATATATCTAGGTAAAGAAGGTTTCATCCAAAACCAAAGCCATGTCCCAATACTATTTCACTATAGTAGACGGGCTACGTGCACTAAAATAGATTATGAACCAAGTGATATTGACATCGGTAGCTTAAAATTCGATACTCATATTCCTATTAAATATATGTTTGATTACAGAGATTATTGGTGGTTAAAAAATTAAATAGAATCTAGTAACTTTTACACTGTAGGGTTATTGTAGGTTAAGTTAGTTGTTAAGTCTTAATTTAAGTTTTTATATCACAAACTAAAAGAAAATGTATTGATTTTTTATAAATTTTTTTTTTACAATAGTTGAAAATAGAAATTGAAACCTAAATGTTAAAATAATCAAGCTTCATAAAACCAAAAATGATATCAAAATTAACAAAAAAAAACATTATATATTTTTTTATATGTTAATAAGTATTTGAATTTAATCTAGTTTTGTAAACTTTTTACTGGATACTTTAAATAGAAGTAATAATAATAAATAAAAGTTAAAAACAAAAAAAAAAAAAAATTGTTTTTAATTTTGTTTTTACTGAAGGTTTTGGTAAATGTTAATGTTTTCGCAAGATGAATTCTTCTTTAGTCACATACAATTTCTTTTAAAGTCGGAGGGCTACCGCCCCAAACCCCTGCTGTTTTTTTCGGAACATGAAATCTTGTTTACGCCGACGGCAGGTAAAGGAAAACGTTTCAAGAGGTTTCAATTATAAGAATAAAAATGTAAATCAATTTTCTGTATAGTCGAGGGCTGCCGCCACCAAACATATATATTTCAATCTTGTTGTTGCAGACGGCAGGTAAATGTAAACAATAAGCTCAGCGAAAAACAAAACTAATAACACCTACAATTAAAGAATATAAAATTTACATTTACTACGTACTAGTGTGGGCATTTCACTTGTGGGCAATCTATCACGTGGGGATTGTGGCGAGGACGATTTTCCATGTGAGCAATTTTCTTGTGGGCATTTTGCCGTGTGTGATATAGAAATAATATATAAAATATTTCTTCACATCAATTAATTTCATATTTAGAAATCTCAAATTCAAATTTCAATTTTCCCTTATTCTGTTCTGCAAAAGAGTTAAAACAATTTTAACCCTACAATTATAGTCTATTATTTTCTCATTAATTTCCTTAATTTTAATTCATTTTCAATAAATTTTATTTCATTCATTCATTTCGATTTCTCATTTAAATACAACAATTATTATTCGTTTAACTACTTTTCTTTTTTTTTTTTGTTTAGAATAACAATGGAATACAAAATTTTATTTTAATTCTTTTTACTAAACGTAATTTTCATGTTCAGTCGAATTAATAAAATATTTGAATACAAAGCCATTACAAAAAAGAAAAAATTTACTACGGTTAAATGAAATTTTCATGTTTTCATCATTACTACTATTAAAAATCCATGTATTATTATTTAAGGGTATATTTTGTACGGTTGGTATAATGTGAACTTTATTTTCATAGGTCCGTTCCCTACTACATACAAATATTATATAAAAATATATTTTCAACATTCTTGTATAATGACATTTTAAAAGCAGCATTAAAAATTAACTCAACCAGTCAAACACCATAAGAAAAAATGAAAAAAAAAAAAAATGATCTGAAAAAGACGATCATTTTTGTTGTTTATTCCCACACGACAGTAAATGAACCGCAAAAATAATTTTTGAATGAATATTTGATACCTAAATTTATATAAATGGGGGAGATGACATGATGAGAAAGTGTATAGTACGAGTATTGTTGTAATATAGAAATAATTTCAAATAATTTTGTAGTTTAATGAAGGGTTATAGGTCAATTTTAGGATGTGTTATGTAAAAGATCCCTTGAGGTAAACATTTCTATAGTGAAGTCATTTAAATGTCGTGTGAAATGATTTTTGAATAGTCAAGAAGGTTTTCTATTATATTTCAACTATTACCATGTTAGTATTGTGAATTCTTGGAACAATTTTATTTTGAAATTCTTCTTTGAAAAATGTGAGTCAGCAATTTTAATTGTCTCTTTGTAAATTTTTGAAGAGACCCAAAGCATTGAGATATAAAAACTTTTACTCTTAAGATAAAACTTGAGCTGGTGTCAAATTATAACAACTTTTTTAAGGTTTTTTAAATTCCTATCCATAAATGCCTAAAGGAAATTTTAAAATTCCGTTATGAAACGCGAAACATAGAGATAACAATTACTAAAAAGGAAATTGACTAATTACACAAGCCACTGTAAAAACTTGAATATTTTTTAATCTTTTTATAATTATTTGAATATAAACGAATTTTATTACATCTACATTGATATGATGAAGGTAATATTAAATCTTTGTATACTAACTTGGAATGTTTGTACACTACTTATGTGGCTCTTTTTAGTACAATATTATTACTATAGTCTTATTCCACAAACCTGAATTGGTTAACCGAAAATCTGGCTATAAATCAATATTTTATTATCTTTGTAGGTAGGCGTTGGAACGAACAACGTTGTTTGATTCTGGTTCTACTTATTGACTTTTCACAACTGCAAGGACATGTGCTTGCGCACTACCTTGTATTCCTTCATATCGAAAAGTCATATAAAAGTAGCTCTGTTTCTATCCGTTAGTATTATAACGCTTTTGAAATTATAGATGAGCTTTGATTTAAAAATTTGCAAAGCCAGTGCTTTTAAAGCAGCTTTTCTATCTAAAATTATTTAAATGTTGGCACTATTGTGTCCTATTTTACTAGAACTAATAAATATTATAAGCAATTCATTAAATTTAATAAACAAATCTGTTTTCATTCTCCATTTAGAAAATCAAGAATTATCACCTGTTTACGCAATATGGAAATCATTCGAAAATAAATTAATTTCTCTCAATTGAGTTAAATTTATTTTATTTATTTTTATATTTACTTTACAAAATTCTAACAACACTCTAATTATCTAATTTATGTAATCAATTAATTTTCTAATATTGTTTATTCTGTTGAAATTTATTTTCTCATTCATCTTTTTTTCTTTTTTTCTATTTTGCTTTGTTTTCATTTTTTTTTCCAAATGGCATGGATATTTTGTTAACAAATGTATGCCAATTTGAAAATTCCTTGAAATATATTTGTACAATTTTTCAATTTACAAATACATACACATAACATTGACAGAAGATTTGTTTATATTCTTCTATTTAAGTTTTTTGGTAGAGGTAGTATTAGAATATAGTTAACAATAATTCAATAGATGTTGACTTGTACATAGTAGGTGTGCTAATTGTTCTTAAATTGGAGTATTTCTACTCCCAATTTTTTACTTATTATTTTTGTGTGTAATTTTTTAAATTAATTTTGTTTGTTTTAAGTTTTGTTTTTTAAAGTAAAATATTTTCTAAAAGGTGTTCTAATAATGAATAGTAAAGTTATTCCTTGGCACTTTTTAGATGTTTTTGAATTGTCATAGTCATCTATTAATTAAATAATACAGCTGGGCTTGACTTCATTCACAATCTTTGTCTATTCAGATCCATCTTGAACAATTGTTGTTCATGGTTTAATTCAAATTTGCCGATAGTTGTCCAAGATTACGTTGAAAACTTTCTATCTCTTTTCCTGGTATTAAATTTTTTTTAAGGTATTGTTTGGGTGTCTCTTGATAATTCATCCTGCCCATTTTAGCTTTGTGATTTGTTAAACTTTACAATAGTTTGGTTTTCAATTAGTTTTTCTCTAGTTCCTCGTTTGATCTAATTTAAGATTTACTAACTATTGCTATTTATTTTAGGATTAAAAAATTTTCATAGAATATTTTTGATATATTTCAGTTACTTATTGTCATTGTCCAGGCTTTGAAAGTTTTGATTTTATTCATTGTTGATTTAATTGTCCTGCTTAATATATTGAGTTTAAGGAGACATTTGTGTCTTGCTTCAATTCTAATATTAACTGTAAATGCATATCATTTTTATTACTTATAGCAACCTAGATAAGTATATAAAGCTATTTATCTCTTGCAACTCTATAGAAACAGTTATTTATTTATTTATTGAACAGTGATTTAATATATAATAATATAAATTAGATATGGGAGCAAACCATTGATTCAATACATTTACTTGGAAAAATTTATTCTATGATGAATGTTAAACTGAAACTGATGATGGTATATAGTCGCATGTTTTGATGATGGTAGTGAGGTATGGTAGGTAGGTAGGTAGTAGTGGCTACCGACGGTACGCCGACACACTTAGACCGGTGAGGTCATTGTGATATCATGGAAACTTTCCTCGCGTAGTACCCTACTCGTGGCACTTATCGTAACAATATGTTGAGCCTATCCGCTAGTTCGTCTAAAGAACTGCGACATAATTGCGGCCTGACTGTCTGTGAGTATACAGATATTTCTAACAGATAATACGCTTGATCTCAGCCAGTCTGAGGCTTTTTTTATTGCCGCTTGAAACACACTACAATGTCTTGGTACGCTGAAGGTAGTGAGGTATTGAAGTAAATGATTTTTTTTTTTATAACAGAGTAGCGTTCCGGTAATTAATCTCGGAATTATCATTGAAGATTTATATTTTTTATTATACATGATACATTTTTCAATGATAATGCTTCAACGTTCAGATCTTATATAAATATACAGAATAAATACAGGTAATTTTTGTTTGCAGATTGGGGTTCTGTCTTTATAGCCATTTATTGTTATGTTTTGAATGAATTATATTGTTGATATGCGTTTCTTCTTCGTGTATTTTATAAAAGATATAGTAGTGATAAAAAAAAAACTAATTTTAATTCGTCAAAGGATGACATCAACACACATATTTTATTATGGTTTAAATTGTTTTTTGAAGTTATGAAATTATAATGTTGAATATTGTTGTTAACATGATTCAGTCTGATTTCTGTTTTTGTTTCAAATCTTATTGTTATTTAATTTTCTATTACTATACCTTGCATTTTATGTGTCTGAGTGTTATCATAATTTAATTTAATATTGTTCTTGGAATTTTTACATTTTAACCACTATTTAATTCAGCCATGCTATAATTTATATGTTCTAGAAACTGGGATTATGATATAGTACCTGAATGCTTGTTTTGTAAGTTCATATAGTACATTTCCAGCAATGCTTGAGTGTCTTTTCAGTAATTTTTTCTCAAAAATTTTTTTACGACCAAGTATGTTTTTCTCATGTTGCGATTTCAGTTGAGCAATGGATGGAGATGTTGATCATTTCTACAATACTAACTTAACAGTTAAAAAATTATATTCAAATTTATATTTATTGTTTTACTCTAATTTACTTATCTATTTAATAATTCATATATGTTTCCATTCAAAGTATCAAAACACTACTTTCTTTTACAGTTAAACGACTTCTCTGACAGTTTTTAAGGGCACACAATATTTTTGCAATTTATTTTGAAAATTTGAAGTTTTTTTTCATTTTAGCATTCATTTTTTTTATTTAATTTTTTTTTCCCTCATTTATTTTTTGTTTCAATTTTTGTTTTGTTTTTTTAAATAAATGTTTGTCAATCAATTAATTGTCACTATCGTTTTGAAATTTGCTTTCATTAGTATTTGTATTGAGGTTCTGATATTTGCTAACAAAATTGATATTAAACTCGAACAAGGCTAATGCAGAATATTTTCAGAAATATATTTAAAATATAAGTTCAAGGTTTTTTAGTTCCTCTTTTGTATATGGAATTATATGCAAAGTATTTTATTATGTAATTTTTCCTTATATTATCATTTTTACAAAATCTCTAGAAATGAGAGAGGGGGAAAATGTGTTAAGATGGAAATCGTATAATAGAAGAAAGGCAATAGAGATTGATTGGAAATTAATACTAGAAAAGTTAATAGTTCATACCATTTGTAATAAGTTAGAGTAAATTTGACATTTAAGTGACATATTTTAGTAAGAAATGTCAAAAAATATTTTTAAACAAAGCACTTAGGTGAATTATCTAATTTTGAATAATTTTCAATCAAGTGAATTATAAGACACTAATCTGTTAAATTGAGTGATTAACCTATTTTAAATTGTAGGTAAGTAGGTGAAAGAGACAATTCCATTTGCTTCTGGTAAACAATATGGCATTTAAATTATTCTTATAGACCTATTTGTTGCTGTTATTTGGTTGAGGTTAGGGTCAAACGTTCGTAGAGCTAGTCTGTTGGATTGAGAACTTAAAAGTTTACTCTAATGTTTTAGTAGAATTATACATTTTTTAACTGTGTATGTCGCAAGTTATGGATATTGAAGGGATATCTGTAACATAAATTGAAGTAATTATAAAAGGAAATCAGTTTTGGTCATTCAAAATTAAACACAAAATGGTTAAAATTTAGTTGTTGTGCTTGTAACAAGTTTTGCCAAGTTAATTTAGAATTTTTTCATTTGGGAAGAGAAATAAGAAAAACTATCATTAACAAAAACGTTTCTGACATTTGCTTGTTTTTTTGCTCACTTCCTAGATAAAAAAGTGAATAAAGTTAAATCGGAGATAAATTTCATTATACCGAATGATTCGCTTCCACTTATACAATTCAATTAAATTTATTCTTCCGTTATTAGAACTAAGTATATTAAATAAATTTTCTTCGCATTAAATATTTAAATTTAATAACGAAATCTCTAAAAATTTAATATTATTAAATTTCAAAATAGATTTTCCAAATAAATCGATCTATAGGCATCTTGTATCTTTTTTTTTTGACATGTATTTGACATCTGTCTAAAAGCATGTGGTGAAATATTTCAATTTTAATTTACAGAGTGTGTGAAAATCTATAAGAAATCAATCATCATTTTCTATTTTAATATTTATATTTTTCATAAATAATATATCAATAACAATTAGAAGAAAATAGAAAAAAAACAAAGCAAAAAAAAAATAACAAAATACAAACAAAAAAACGTTTAGATTTTCTTTTAAATTCCTCTCTATTTAAAAGTAATTTATCATTTGTAAATGTTAAAAAGTCCTTTCTGATGATGCATTCATTCTCATTAATTGTATTTGGAAATTGAAAAACAATTTTTTTGGATTTCTTATTTTTAGTATTACATCTGGTGCGTCCACTCATAAATTCAATAAATGAAATCAGGAAATTGATTGATGCTGCTTACGTAATATTGATGTCTTATACAATATAAAAGTTGAACGAGTAAGCTGGATACAAACAAGCTAGATAAGAAGCAAGCTACAGAAGTTACAAATTACGAATTAGTATAGAGAAATTAAAACTAATTGTACATAGTCTAAAAAAAGCAAGTCGATCGGAGAAGTCTAAACTAGAATGAACTTGTTTCGCTTTGATGAAAAATTATTATATTATAAATGAAGTAGCAAAATATTAGCATGTATGTATGTGGATGTAATAAAAGAATATTGTTATTGTTATTGTATATATTATATATATATATATATATATATATATATATATATGTATATACTTCAAATCATTTTCACTGAAATTGTGAAAGTGAAAGGTCCTAATTATGATCGATATCAATTGAATATTTATTCAACGATTTATAACTACTTCCTTATGTTTCAGATGAGTGATGAAAAGTGTTCCCTTATTAATCTTTTGTCGCACATTGTGGCTTCTAAATACTACTCCCTACATCTATATTGTAATACACAAGAGCATGATTAGTGAAGGCACATTTTTCGTGGCTTTTCGCGTGCTTCGTTTTTTTTTCATTCAATCAATCGGCGTTGAAGCAGGCCGTGGCGATCAAAATCTATTTTTATTTTATCTACATTATAATACACAAGAACACGATTTTGAAGACACACTTTTCGTGGTTTTCGTATCCTTAGTTTTTTTTTCATTCGCAGGTCATGGCGATCAAAATCAATTTTCATTTTATGTGTATATTTTGGGTAAACAATTTTTATAAGATATTAGCTGAGTTTGTTAAGGCATCATTTAATATCAGAAACTTTTGTCGATTCTCTTTTGAGTCAAATTCTTTTTATTTATTTTTGTATTTATTGCATTTGGTTTTTTGCACTTTTAGTAAGAAAAGAAATGAATTAGTAAGATAATATTTTATTTGTGTTTTAATAAAACAAATTTTAGTGAGTTCGATTCTCTATTAATTCAATTTTTTTTTTATGTTAAATATTTTTTTTATCATATATATATATTACTCAAGGAAGGCCATGTGGGGAATATCTTATATTATAACACTTAAGATGAACGACGTGGTGAGTGAAAAAGCAAAAATAATTGAATAGTAAATTATTTACACCACAAAAATATTAAAATTTTAGCAAGTTCTTGGTGCTGAATACTTAAATCATTTTGAATATTTACACCAAATAGTGACGGTTATTTCCAAGTTGAGCGCCATCTATACTTTAAAAGAAATTTCAATTACGGGAAATTGATAATCATTGATAATTTTGATGTCTCGCTTTTGTACCTTATCCAGCTACTGTAGGCTGGTATTTGGTGCACCTTCCTAAATATGCGAGTTATATTCAAGTCGAAACGAAATGTATGCTTTATATATTAATAGAATGTTGGAAGATGTAAAATATTTTCTACTTCTGCTTAAGAATCCTAAACATTTCGTAGCATCCTTCGCTACAGAAGAAATATGACGAAAGTTTGCTGTTTATTTCCATTCCAAGAATTCTTAGAGTTTCACATTTTTCGATATTTACATTTCCGAATAGAATATTTGGAATTGATGCTTTTTGCTTTGCTGATAAGAGGCAACTCTGGGTTTTTGAAGCAATTTTACCATATTTATATTTCAAATATTTTCAAGTATTTTTTGAATATTTGAATGATGATGGTTAATTAAAATTATGATTTAAAAGTTATGTAAACATAGGTGTTCTAAACATTTTTCTAATCGCTTAAAATCAATAACAATAACAAAAAAATATGAAATAAACTTAATAAAATTAACTTGATGTGATATTTTTATTTTAAACATCCTTGAGGTTAAATCATTTCCATCATAGTCATCACCTTTTAATAATTATTATTGATTCCACTAAAATTTCTCTATTCAGTTTCAGTATCGGTGAATGCAATTCTAACTATAAAAATTATTTTTATTTTGTATTAGTCTACAGTTATGCAAAGATGAACATGACAATTATATGATGATATTTTGAAAACATCAAGGATATTAGATTAAAGATATAAATTCCACTCTAAGAGGTATTGATGCATTCCAGCTAAAATATTCTATAAATTTTATTCGGCTTGGAAAATATTTTTTTACATTTTTCTAAAATATAAAAAACAGAATAAAAAAAATGTTTTTTTCTCATTAGGTGAAAAATTCTTTGAACGATTATTATTATAGTGGATGTTATATAAAAATAGAGGAAAAATCATGATTGATTGGTTCAAAAATTAATGCACATAGATAATATTTTTTTTTTTTTATTTTTTGTATGACATTCATAATAGGAAATATTTTTTTAATCAGAAAAATGTGAATTCAATTAGATTGGAAATTTTAAATTTAATTTATTTAATTTCTCTTAGGAAATATTTTTTATTAGATAACAAATTTTGGTGTGACCTCGATAACCGAGTAGTAAGGCACTCGAGTGTATTAATATAACAACGGCTCATCAGGGAGAGCAAAGTACATGAAAACCGTATATGCAACCACATGCGTTCTAATATAATAATTAAAAACTAATAAAAGTAATATAATATACAAAATATATACCAAATAATTACTATAAAAAGGCCCGAATTCCGGAAAACAAAAAAGTAGCTGTAATTCACTGTTATATAAATAAATAAATAAAAAAACAAATTTCTGATGTTGTATCAAATAAAATAATTTTAGTTTTATTTTTAAAATGAAAATATTATTGCAGTACTGTTACAGTTTCAAAAATATTTATTTATTTATTTCAAGCTTAAATCAAGCAAATAATATTTACCTAAATGTAAGTTACAAATTTACAAATTTAAAAAAATTTACATAATTCTAAATAAATTTTATTTTTAAATTCTTAACATAAGTTCTTAATACTAAATGAAGGTTTCAGGTGTAGGAGGGAAAGTTGTTTAGTTTGTGCATTGGTGCAGTTGTTTTTTTAATACAGCCTTTGAATGAGAGAAGTCAAATACGACCTTGCATTTATTTCTCCATTATTAACATTCTATTAATGGCTTCAAATCTACCATAATTAGTTCTATGATGAACCAGGGTGAAAAGATTAACGGATCTAAGGCAAGAATTATTGTTAATAAAAATTTTATTAAAAATAGGGGGAGAAATAATGTTACCTTTAACAATTTCAAGAACAAATATTAAATCAGTAATTTCCTTTCTTTTCTGCAGTGTGGCCAGATGAATTAAATTTAGACGATGTTCGTAAGGTGGCAATCCCAAGGAAGATTACGTAGTGCAAATCTTCAAATCTACCAAAATTGAATGATTTCGATTCTTCGTATATGAACAGAATGTAGACCATACCTGGCTAGCATACTCCAAGTTAGGTCAATCAATGTTGTGTACAAGAGCTTTTAAAATATAGGTATCAGAGCATTCTTTAGACAAGCGTTTTATAAACCCTAGCAAGGAATGTGATTTATTTATAATGCAGTTGCAGTGTAATTTAAACTTTAACTTATCGTCGAAGTACACTCCTAAATCTTTAATGGAATTAACTTTTAACAATAATTCAGCATTAAGTGAATAATTGTAAAAGATTGGTTGGGAACGACGTGTATAGCACATTAAAGCACACTTTTTAATATTAAGTAGTAAATTATTATTGTTAGACCAAAGATAGAAATTGTTTAGATCAGTTTGGAGTAGGATTGAGTCCTCAATGTATTTCATTTTTTTGAAAATTTTCATATCATCTGTATAAATTTGTAGTTCACTATTTTTAATCACAGATGCAACATCATTCACAGAAATAATGAATAAAAGAGGCCGCAAGTGACTCCCATGGGGAACTGTTGAGTTAGCTACGAATGATGCCGACGTAAACCTAACCTAAATAAGACATTATAGAATTTATCAACTAAATAATAAGAATTGATCCTGTTTAGGAAAAGTACCGAGAAACCTAGCTTTCTTAATTTCAGTAGAGGCAAAATGTCAAAAACTTTGCAAAAATCTGTGTAAATGACACCTGTTTGCAGAACTTCCTCCATATTATTAATAGAGGCTGACGTTGCTTCTACAAGGTTAGCTATCACGGATTTACTTTTTATTAACCCGTCCTGATTATGTATTAGGAAAGAAGAGCAGTGATAATAAACAGAATCAAACACAATTAATTCAAACACTTTAGGAATTGAGGATAATTTGGCAATAGGACTGTAATTAATTACATCACCTTTACCACCTTTTTTGTGGGTAAGTTTTATAAAAGACGTTTTCCAAATTAAAAGAAAGGTACCAGATTGAAAGGAAATATTGAATAAAATGGATAGTGGAGAAGCGAGTGAACTAAAACACTCTTTTCAGATAGATTCAGAAATGCCATCCGGACCTGGTCAAGTATTATTACTAAGATTTGTTAAATATTTTTCTGCAAGGCTTTCACTAATACGGCAATTTATGAAAGTTGCTTTTGGATAATTATCCAAATGATCAAAGTGGCTGTCATTATAGGTGTAAAAACTGAAGTGGAATAGGAGGGTGCAAAGAAATCACGGAAATTTCCGGTCACTACTAGATTTACCATTAAATTTCATAAATGTGGCAAATTGATCACTCTTTCGTTTTGATTTGACATATTTCCAAGACACTTTAGGATTTGTGATGATATCAGATGATACTTTATTAATATAGTTATTACACAGAGCTTGTGGTGTTGCTTTAAACTCATCGTGTAGATATTTAAAATTACAATAGTTTGCGTTACTGTTAAATTTTAAATATTACTCAATTTCAGTAGTGAGACTAATTGGAATCAGGAGTGATTCTTTTTCACGCATTATCCAGCCAATATTAGGAAGATTAAAGTCACCACAAACAATTATTTCGTCCGAAGAATTGAGTTTAGAAGATACAAAATTTTTAGCCTTAATGCATGCATTATAAACTTCTATGTTAGTACTGGGAGGAATATAGCAATTTATGATGTAAATATTTTTATTATTAAATCGAATTTTAACACCGATAAATTCAATGAAGTTGGAATTAGGAAAAATTATGGAATTTGTATTAAATGAATTTTTGACGACAATTAAAACTCCACCTTCGTACTATTGACACAAACTAAAAAATAAACCAGTTTTCCTTAACCGACTATATAAACAACAATATTATTACTGTAGTAAAAAGGTTTTCGAATAAAATCAATTTTTGTAACAAAATTTATTTTCAAACTAATGTGAGAAATTTTGGAACAGTTATTAAGGTGGGGTTCTAAAACAAATTAATTTTCTAAATAGTAATAATAATAAATCTTAAATTATCATCATCATCACATCATTGTCCTGTAATTTCATCCATGGGGCACAGGGCGGAAAGCCCATCATAGTGCTTTACATTATCTATATGTACATTATCTATATTACATTGTCCATAATCTATACTTTATTTATTTTATTTTATTTTATTTATTAATTAGTAAAAACTATATAATATAAAACATAATTCAAAATTCACAAACAAATTTAAGCTTTCAAAATTTAATTTTTAAATTACTTTTTCAAACTAAGTTATTTTTAATTAATTCCTTTAATCCTTTCTTAAATCTTACAAAATTTTTATTCTACAATATCTATTTTTATTTCATATGGTAACCCGTTAAAAAGTGCTGATCCTCTATATAGTAGGTTTTTTGCGTCTTAGCTCTTATATACAATGGCAATCTAAAATTTTCTGTATTTCTAACATTGTAAGTGTGACTATCTGATATGTATGCAAAATATCTCCTCAGATATTCGGGATATATTTCATATTTGGTTTTAAACATGAAAATTAATGCATTGAACTTCAACCTTTGTTTTACACTCATCCAATTTAACTGCTCTAACATTTCTTGTATATGTGTTCTCCTATCACATTTTAGTATCATTCTCATTACTTTATTCTGCATAATTTGCAGTCTTTGTATCCTACCAGCATCACCCAGAAAAAGCACAGATGAGCACTAATCATAATGTGGCAATATTAATGTGTTGTACATGCTAACTGCACAATTGTACGATACCTTATCTCTAATACGAGCCAAAAATCCAATTTTCTTCGAAATCTTTTTACATACAAAATTAACATGAAAGTTAAAATTCAATTTATTATCAATGTAAACACCTAAGTACTTAATTTCTGTTACACATTCAATCTCTTGATTATTTAAGCTCAATATTACAGTTTGTCTTCCTCCATTAATAACCATACTTTTTGTTTTATCCACATTCACTTTAAGTTTATTACCACATAGCCATTCAAATAAATTTTCTAGATCCACACTCATTTTTTCTCTGCATTCTTCCATACTTTTACTCTTTATGTACAACAAAGCATCATCTGCAAAAAGTACAATCTTAGCAAATCTAATGCTCGATTTAATAGAATTTATGTACATAAGGATAAGGAATTAAAGAACTCCCAACACTGATCCTTGGGGTACTCCAATGTTTACATCTATCGAATCTGATAAACTATTACCGACTTCTGTTCTTTGCTGTCTTCCTGTTAAATATTGTTTAAACCACCTCAGTTCTACTCCATCTACTCCAATTGTTCTCAACTTTACATACATTAAACAGTACATAATCCAATTTCATCAGTATTTAATGAAGAAATCGATTTATGATGTAATTAGTAGGTCTTCCATTGTAATCAATAAAAAATCTTGTAATTGAAATGATGACGAAAAAATTAACTTCAACCTGTAAATTAAATATTATTGTCTGAGTGTATGTATATATATAACTCATAAGTAGATATATATATTAAGTAAGTTTAAATTTAAGTAAATTTTTAATAATATTAATAGTTATTAAAGTCCTGTCTATTCCAAAAAAGTTTTCCGAAAGGCTAATTTTATATTGAGGGTAAAATATATGAACATTTATTAAATATTAGCTATATATAATTTTAAATTTAAATATGATTTGTATTTAACTATATTTTCATAGAAAATTATATGAAACATCGCATTAAAATCTGTACATTAAAATAATTGTTTAATCAGCATAGATCATTAGTTAGAATATCAAAATTTTATTAGAATTTGTTTTTTTTTTATAGAGCATCATAATAATTCATTTTTTCAAATTAAAAATGTATAAAAGCAAAAAATTTAAAATTCAGTTTTAGTCAAAGTGAACACGTAAAGCAAAGTGATGTTCAATAATCGATTTAAGTTTTTATTTTTTTTTTTATATTTTTATTTCTCGATATCTTTCCGCATATGTAATTTTCCAATGTAATATAAATTTATTGTACAGGGTGTTTCTTTATGATGGTAAATTTTTTCATCAATAGATTATATTAAATAGAATTGAGCAAAAAATTGTTCATTCGGGTGTTGGGGATAATTTTTTTCCATGTTTTATAATGGTAATTTTTGTTGCAATTCAATTTCAGTTTTATTATTTGAGTTTATAGTTCAATTGTTTTAAATTAATTTAATAATTTTATTTATTAGACAGAGTATATTTATTATGTCCAGTAAAAAAGTATCATTTTCTACAACCGTTATCAGCTCAAGTAAGGAAAACTGATTAATATTTAAAGAAAGTATGCACTTTTTAATTTTATTTTATGAGCTGCAAACTTCTAAATATACAATTTTTTTTTAATTAGTTCTTATAAACTTTCACCTTATTATACACGTGTAATAAATCATTCTCCATTCTTCACCATTCTAAATTCCAGTATTCACCATTCAAAATGCATCATTCACCAATCACTATGCATCTTAGTTATTACAAAGAAAAAAACAATTCTTGTAATTTGTTGTTCATGACATTGAATAGGATTGATGTTTGTGTTATTTATATAGGTTTTTCACTTCTAATTCAATTTTATTTATTTCAAATTCAATTTTATTTATTTCAAATTCAAATTTTTTTATTTCAAATTCAATTTTTGTAAATTTTGTTATTTTTATTTTCAAATTTTTGGAAATTAAATTTTTTAAACAAATAAAAATAGATTTTTTGAACAAAGCAAACTTTAAATAAGTATATTAAAAGTAACAATTAATGTAATGGTTGCCCAACTACAGCCAATGGTAATTTCATTGACATATCCACGTAATAATTGTTGCAACCGGCTGAGGTAACAGCCACGGCAGTTTCTATTACATTTACCAAATTTATATATTAGTTTGTCGATCCGCATCGGTGAGCATCGGTGAGTATGGAGAAAGAAAAATTATAGTATGACTTGTCGAACTAACTTTTTCACGCCCTTCTAGAGTTTTTTTGATTGTGCAGTTGTCAAAAAAACCAGCCAAGATCCTGTTATGTTAGCTTCAGCCAGTTTAACAAATAACTCATAACAATCATCTTTATTGTAACGATTTATTAGAGACATGGCAGTATTTTCATTGATTGCCTCATTTATGATTTTGCCTTCTTCATAGCATTTTATTAGGATCTTCTTGTCTAAACTAGTTTTACTGTATGGTTCCGTATGGTATCCTCTACGACGTACAACTAAGTTAGATGTAGTTCTACACTGTTATCATCAGAGGATATTATTAGTCGATAATTCCGTCCATTGGGACTGATTAAACGACTAGATTCTATGAACGAAGTATTATTAATTTTTTAGATTAACAAGACTACTGCAATTGCTAAAACTTACTGTTTAAAAAATTTATTATTGTTTGCTTAAAAATACTTTATTTGTTTCTTTAAAAAATTTAAAAATAAAAATAACAAAATTTACTAATATTGAATTTGAAATGAAAAATATTGAATTTGAAGTAAAAAAATTTGAATTTGAAGTAAATAAAATTGAATTTGAAAAAACAAACTTGAATTAGAAGTGAAAAACCTATATATGGATTTTTTAAGCTAACAGGAACTAAATATTGAAAAAAATAATTTACAGTCGTAAGTTCTGATGTGTTAAACATCATATTTAATTATAATAATAAAATGTCATGTTAATATTCTTGGTTTTTGTAAGAACTTCTAAAGAGCAAGTAACAAGTATAATATAAAAATGGAATTTTTTTTTTGACAGATAATTTTATTTCAGTTGGTTGTGCTGCATACAACATGTAAATTGAGTGCAGAATTAAGTTCAGTAAAACTTTTGAAGAATAAATTAGACACACTATTTCGCTTATTTGCAAAGATTTCAATGCTCAATCTAAATAACACGTTTTCACTTAGTTCCACAACACCTACTCAGCTATAAACAATGTTGCAATTTCGAAACAACACCCTGTATATATATATATTATGTTTGTTTGGTATTCACTAAGGTTATGTATAATATATAATTGAAAATATAAAATTTATTCATAATTCGAATATACACACACTTACTACCCATATATAATATATATATATATATGTATATATTTATAATTATATAATAAAATTTTGTTGTCATAAATATTTCCGTTTGACATCAATATGCATGTAAGTGGAAAAATGCAGGGAAAATTATTTTTTCCGTTATTCTCATCATCTCATAATATTGAAAAATAAAAAAAGAATAAATAAGAATGAAACAAGTTGAATGAAAGATATCATAGATGAAGCTAAAATACGCGAATATATGAGCTTATTGTCAACTTTTTGTTGTTTTGAAAATATATTGTTTCCAATAAATATTTTTATGTAATGGAAAGGTGGAAATTGAAGTATTTTAATAGATTTTTGTTACATTTTTAAAGTTTCTCGTACTAAACGGAGAATTAAATAAAATTCTAATTAAATTAATTTAGGTCAAGAAAACGTTCCGATGACGCTAAGTTTAAAACATTATTTAAATTGGACCCAGAAACCGTTAGAGCAATCAAATTTATTATAAAATATTCTCAAGTTAAAATCAGTGAAATTTCCTTCAATAATATTTTTTTATATACGAAAAAAATTGATCTATGATAAATGAAGAAAGTGATCTGCAATAAAAAAAAAATTGATCTAAAAATTAAACTGAATATGCAGAAAAAAAAATTTTTTTCCACAAAAATATATTCAAGAAAATTTAAAGCAAAAAAAAAATCCAAAATAATATTCTCACTACAATCGCAAGAAAAAAAATATTAAAAATCGATTCGGTTAAAGAATGTAGAACGATTCAGAACGATATGAACCGGAAAGATATTTTCATTGTAAAATTGAATTAAAATATACATATGCATTTATTATCAACATTATGATACATGTTCAGTAATGTGTGTGTAATTGAGCGCAAAGGAAATTGAATATTCCCATATGGATGTTTCATATAAGGATCAAATTTTTGTTATTTCTTTTTTTCTATTTTTTCTTTTGTTGTTATTTTGTTTTTATTTTGTTGTAATATTTTAATATGTAAGAGAATTTTAAGAGTTTTAATGAATCGAAATCGAAGACGAGAATTATTGATGTAATTTTTCAAAATGTAATTGAAAATTGATATATGGATGTACATTGTCGAAGCGAATACATTGCAATTTGTGAAATCAATCAGAACCAAAGGGAAAAACAAAACAAAAAAAAAAAATGATTTGATAATAAAAAAAACTATGGTAATATATTTTCAAATTTAGCTTATCCACGTTAATAGAGAATGTAAAATTACAGGAATTCGAAATGCGTTTTGAGTGAAAAACTGTGAAAGTTGTGTGAAAAAACAGTTTTAATTAAAATCATGGCAAAATGTTAACAAGATATAATTTGTGAAAAATTTGAAATAATGCTCAAAAAAATTAATTGAATGATGTGATTGTTGAATTGAAACAATTGAAGCTTATAAATTCCGTTTTTAGTAAATATTTTATTCTATTAATATAAACTGTAATATATTCTAATAAATAAAACTGAAATAATATTAGAAAAAGATGAAATTAAATATCCTTGCTTACATTTGTACAAAAAAATTTGTGCTCAAAAGACAATGCGTGTATAATTAAGACTGTCAATAAAATAGAACTATATATATAAAATTGTTATGCCTAATTATAAATAAAAGATCTAGTCTAGAATGGTAAGAAACAAATTTTTCTTTTATAAAACTCTTCTGTACGGTTTCCCTATATGAAACAGCACTGCTAAAACAAACTTAAATCTTCTACAAAAAAAAAAAATGGAATTCTAAAAATCTTTTTAAACCTTTTTATTTTTCCACCAACAGATTGTATAAAATGGCAAATATATAATATATATAATACTTTTTTCCCTACCGCGTAAGAAATTCGGATTCGAACGATTATCCGAATTTGCGATTCGAATTTAAAATTAATTGGTACCGCGTATCAAATTCGAAAGGAAATAAACGTCATTTAAGTTGCTAGCGAAAGCATTCGAATTTCAAGTTGTCATTGATGTTTTTGTTAACTTGCGATTTATTTGATTTGAAAATACATATTGAGTGATTATTTTATTTATTTTGCAAAGTGTATTTAAAATTACATATATTAATTAAATTAATTATTAAATTATAATATTATTTTATTAAAATTTAAAATGGACAGTATAGCTCTATATTTGAGTGAGTTTGACAGTGAAGAAGAAAATAAACATGAAGTGGTAATTCAACGGAGGAATAAGTCCAATATTTTGGAAATGACAAAGTTTTGTCAAAAATTATAGGCTTTCAAAAGAAGCTTTTGTTTATGTTTTAGACATAATTAAAAGCGATTTGAAAAGACCTTTGGGTTCAACATCTGTGCCTGTAATAATTAAACTAGCAGCATTTTTGAGATTTATTGCAGAAGGCGGATATCAACATGGGATGGGGCAAGACATGAACATCGCACTTGCACAGCAAACCATCTCAGATTTCATTGGAGAATTATGCAGTGCGATTGAAAATAAATTGTGCCCAATAAAAATTAAACTGGAAATGTCAGACGCAGAAAAAAGGGAAGCGAAACAATATTTTTTTGGAAAAGGCAAATTTCCTGGAGTTATTGGTGCAATAGATGGAACGCACGTTCAAATAATTCGACCCGTTCAAGACGAACATTTATTTTTTAATAGAAAAATGAAGCATAACGTTAATGCAATGGCGGTATGTTTCATTTGTTATTATGTATTAATTTATTTTATATATTAATTTTATTATTGCTTTTTAGATTTGTGATCACAACATGAGAATACGGTCCGTAGATGCACGATTTGGGGGAGCTTCACACGATTCCCATGTATGGGTACTGAGGCGTTTTAATAGTGGTGATAAGTCTTCCTGGTTATTAGGTAATATTTTTTTTTTTAACGCAATTAGAAAAAAACAATATAAAGGATAATTCATATTTTAGGTGATTCGGGCTACCCATTGGAACCTTGGCTATTAACACCTTATCGCTTAGCTACTGAAGGGAGTAATGAAGCTAAATTTAATGAAACACATTCCAAATTAAGAAATGTGATTGAGCGCAAGTTTGTATTGTTAAAGAGACGTTTCAAATGTCTGTTGGCAGAACGACAACTTCATTACTCTCCTTCAAAAGCAATTCAAATGTTCAATGTACGTTGTGCATTACATAACGTCTGTCTTGATTTTCAAATTCCGTATTCACACAACATATCACTGAATGAAATGAATGAACTTGAATCGTCCATAATAGATGAAGCTATGAAAATCCGAGACGCAATAAAAAATTCGTTGATTTAAATTTTTATTAATTATATAAAAAAATAAAATAAATTTTTGTACTCTTAAAGTAAAAAGACTTTTTTTCGTTTTATTAAATTGGTACATTACATAGTAATGATAAAATGTTAGTTAGATAACTATATTATACATAGACTATGTAATAAAATTTATAAAAAAAAACAACAAACATTTTTTTAACACTTATTAGTAACATATTTTTTTGCAATTACATAATTCAATATTCATTAAATTTATATATTACATAGTAATACTAAAAACAAAAACATTCTAAAACTTTTTAGTATCACATTTACTTACATACTAATAATATTTTACTTATGTACATTACATACATAATTCAGTTTTTACTTTAATATGAACCTCAAAATAAAAAAAAATTCTTTATCGAAAACTTTATGGAATTATATTTTAGTTTGTTAGCCTTATAAATATTTTAATTAAAATTAATCCTTTTAGTCTCAAATTTTTTTTGTTCTAACTCTAATTTTTTCCTTTTAACATCTAAAAAGGCCATGTCAAGTTCTATTCTTGTCGTAAATCTTCGAAGATCTTCTTTAATTTTTTCTTTCATCTGAATTTCTTTTTTTTTCAAAATTAATTCTTCACATTTCACTTCATCGATTTTTTTCAAATAACTACTAATTGTTGTTGAATTTTCGTCAGTTTTAATTAATTGCGATGTTATATTACCATGAAAACTTCGTTGTTGGTTAATTTGAGATTGAATCAGAGAACATTTCATACTTGAATCGTCGTTTTTTCGCTTGGTACGGGTGTTTCTTATTCTTTCTGCAAAAACTTGTGGTGTTTCAGGGATTTCAATTTCTTGTGTTTGCATTAAAAAAATTCATTTAAAAAATTTGATTCTGTTACATCACTCGGAACATTTAGAAAACTTGAATCGGTGTTAGAATCCAAAATATCTAAATTTGAAGAAGTGCCAAAATTTTTGGAATTTGAAGGTCCTTCAATAGATACATTTAAATTAAAAATATCTATTATCTTTTCTTCTATTGGGGTGAATGTTTTTATTTTATTTGGACCCCCACCAGTTCCGGTAATATTTTTCTTGTTGTCTCGCATTTTACTTTTAACATGGTTTTTGTAATCATCTCAAACCTTATTTTATGAATTTGTAGATTATTTATTTAAAAATTATGAATTCAAAAAAAAATTTTCAAAATCATTACTTTTTTCCATTCACTGGCATTTCGATTTGGAACTCCTTCTGCATTAAACTCACCTGACAACTCATCCCACAGTCTACTTGATTTTACTCTTGCATCAGATGTACGCATATAGCTTGAGCTAATTCTTTATGAATGCACATGAAGTCCACCATTATTTTAAATTGAGATGGTGTTGTTGTTTGTTTAGTCCTATAAAACATACAAACATACAAAACATGAAATAATATATTTTTTTTAAATACTAAATTAAATATAGTTATCTATTTTTTATATTATTATTTATTATATATTTAATATACTTACATTTTAATATAATTCACTAGTTTTAAAAACACTAACAAAATTTCACCACCATTCGCTAAAAAAAACCATTAGAATGAAATATGTCAAAAAATATTCGAAAATAGTATTACATGGTACGAAAATTTAAATTCGGATTCGCGAAATTCGTATATACGATTTTCGAGTTGTCAAACTTCCGAACTTCGAATTACATAGTACCAATCTTATGAATACGAAATTCGTTTTACGAAAATCGGAATACACGGTAGGGGGCCTGGCTTTCTAGACCGCAGTCCATATTTAAAAATGTGTTATAAATCACAAATCCACATTTAAAAATATATTATAAATAGAAAAGCTTAGGTTAATCTAAGTAAATTATAAGTCATAAGCGTAAATACATTTAGTATAAGTCTTAATAATTGAAATTAGAAAGAAGAAAAATTGTATAGAGAAATTAAGGCATATTAAATAAATAATAATAATTTTACTGTAAAATTTTTTTAGTTTCCTAATTATTATATTTATTGTATGTTTTTTTAAATGTTAAATCTTTATAGTTACCTCTGGTAAGATGACAGAAAATCTAACGATGCACTGGTTCAAAACTCCTGGGAAATTAAAATTTGTCTCTTCTACTAGACAATAAATGGCCCAAACGACATTAATAGCAACAGTAGACTAATTAATTACATACTTTGTGAAAATAAAGATTAGAAGAAACTAAAACACAGTCTCAGAATCGCAATTTCTTAGCTATATATTTAGCTAATTTAAGTGATTTTAAGTGCGATTTGATGTTTTATTCAATATGTGCAAAGTGAATCCGTTTCCTTCTATTGTCTTGTAACTACTTTGTTTGTGTAGCTTATTAGAAATTTTAATTGTTTAAAGTTGAAAAATAAAAACATATTATTTATCTTGGAATCCAACCACCATATTTATTTACAATCCTAAATATGATGGATTACACATTTTCTAGTAATTGTGATGCTAGTTCGTTTGGGTGATGTTCTAAATTAAATTGTGCCTTCCTAGCAGAGATAATATTAAAGTCTCTCTTATGTGATCTTTTCGCATGCCCCATAATCTATTTATGACTGACGTTAAGACTTTGCAGTGAAGTCGTTCTGTATATCAATGTTTGTTTTACAACTTCATTGCAGAATTTTGAGACGAATGTTCATATGAGTAAAAAAGTCACGTTAAAATTCACATTTATATTCAAGTTTAAACCAAAAACTATGACGTTATGAGCTAAGAGTTATTGTAGGTTAATTATTTTTTTTTAACTGATGGGTATTTTAATTGTATTATTTGGGTTGTCAAAATCTGTGAAACTATCTCTAAAGAAACTCAAACAAAATAAAAATAAATAAAACTTGTGTGGGTGGGTCTACAAATATTTTGATGTGTTCGGTAATATGGAAAGCTTAGTCAACATAAAGTATTGTTTTCAAATCAAAATCTATATTTGAAAAATATTGTTTTCAAATCTAAAAACAATCTATTGTGAAATTTCCTTCTTATGACAAATCTGAAAAACCTAATTGGGGGTATTTTCTAAAACTAAACTAAAATATCTATACTTATATACTATAATTATACATACGGTAAATGCAATGATTACAGTTCTTTCATGGATTGAACTTATGACCATTATGATATTTATTTCTAATTTGCACGTCTGGTCAAAGTGAAATAGAATTTTAGAAAATATTTATTTTATTCGCCAATTAGCACTACAATTTGACATCATTTCACACCATTTCACACTTGCCTTTTTTCGTTACAGCTTTTTTGAAAATACACTTGATGAACTAGTTAAATAAATTTTAAAGTTAGATTTATATGATTGAAAATGTTGGATATAGTTATTGTAGATACCTTCTGTAGATACCTTCATCTAAAATATTAATTCTTTAAAAAAAACTTTCTTTCTGAAAACTCTTTTGCATAACTAGAATTTATTTCTGTAATGTATTTAATATTTTACATCGCCCACTACTATTTATCAATTAAATAGCTCCTCTCTTGTAAAACATTTGATGTAAAATTGTTTTTTTTTTTTTTATTTAATTTCATTTCAACTTTGTTCACATTTCTGTTGGTAGATGTTTACGAGCTCACTTTTAATCCTTTCATTATTCATATGGCATAAAAAAACATTATTTATTTTTTCTTTCTTGGGTACACATAAAAATTAAAAAAGTGGAAAAAAAATAAATTTGTATCCTGTAAACAAATTGCAAAACTCCAATTTTTTGCAAAGATTCATGTCAACATTGTTAGCTCTGCAAAAATTACAACTTTATAAGTTTTACTGAAATAAAATTGAATTAATTTAAACAACTAATATATGGTAACATCATTGCCATCATCATGATTATTACTATCAAAATCATCATCATTATTATTATTATCTCTTCTATTGAATTAGTACCAGCAGCACCTAGTTTTATATTTGTCTACAACATTTTGGGATGCTAAAATATCAACAATATTTCATTTTTTTTTTTCATTTTTCATGAATTCTGGTGTCAATGCAAATGATCTCCTATCAAGTGAACAGAGACAAAATAATAAAAACAATAATAATAATAAGAAAAACAATGTTTATATTTCCACTTAGAAGTCATCACTATATAGTGACACTAGAAAAATAAATTAAAAATATTTTCATCTCTGAGAATAAATTTTTGTGAGACACTAAATAAGCACTAAAAAATAAAAAAAATATAATGAAAACAAAAATAAAATAAGAAAAAGGAAAAAAGAAAATAAAGTCAGGAACGGTGAAGATGCTTGTTTGGCATATCAGCAGACATATATAACATTTAACATGACAGACAACATGAAGTTAAATAAATATTTACAGGAGAAATTTAACGCGCGACAAATATTTGCCAGCTAAAATACAAAAACGCAAAAAAAAAAACTAAATCAAACATTGATGAAAAAAAATAGAATAGAAAAATTACAGCATCAAAAAATTTAAGTTAAAAGTTTTATTGTATATACGTTCACATACATTTTAGATTTAATTTACAAGCGAGTTGAGGTTAGGTTGGATATTTAACAATTCTTATAGTTAACTTATTTGTTCCCACAGGAAAGTAGATTTTCCAATTGACATTTCAATGATGGGAAGTTTCATCCAGAAATATTTCATAATATCATTATTCTATCTTAATGCATTTCATATTGTGCTCATTATTGAATCTATTTTCATAAATAATTTGATCTTCTACGTAATCCAATCACCATCTTACCATACTAGAACTATATTATTATGCTTCTTATTCTTCTTCCTTGATTCCTCATTCTAAAATTGATGATTACGTTTCTATTATTTGTAATGCAAATGAATTTTACACTGTTTTTATTCGGATTTAAATACGTAACTGTTAAATTTCAACAATCAAAACACAAAAGCTTTAACGTCATACATTTTATTCATAGAACAGAATTAGTTGAAATTTTTACTGTATTACAGATTTAAGATTGACCTGAATCTGAAGCAAATAAAGATGAAAATCTAGTTTTTTACTTTTTTTTAAATAAAATTAATTTATCTTTAAAATATTTTGTAGATCTGACATTTTTTTATTTTTTTTTATTATGTCCTTGACAGTTACTTGGCTTATATTAGTACGGTACTGCTAGTTTTCTAACAATGTTTTTTGATTATTTATATTTATAAAATTTCTGGTTTATCAATTTATTAAATGTGGAAAATAATTACTATTATCGGGAACAAAGCGTTATTAAATAGTATGACTCCATTTTAAGCTGTTTTTATCAGATTATACTCTCATTTTTTTGTCATTTATTTTATTCCAATGGCAAAGGGTACTGGATTTGCATTATGACCATAATGCATTTTTTTGCTTAATCGGCAATCGAACTTTGAATCTTTCTGTGGAAAGGCAGGCGCCCTACCAACTGCACTACCTACCATGTATACAGAGCCGTCTTAAACCTTTCGTAGGCCTATTACAACATATAACCGTAGTAGGAAAAAAAACGTAGTACGCGAGAATAATTTTCTGAACATTTTAGTTTGAAATTTCTGTATAATTTATTATTATTTATATATAATTTATACAAAATCTTATATTATCTTATATTAAAGATCCATTTCTTAGAGAACATATTCCAAAATACGGAAATAGAGTACCTTTTTTACCTTTCTGCCAACATCTAGGAAAATTTTATCAAATTATTAGGATCAAAAGTTTTAAAACAAATTGCTTCTGAAATTAAAGAAGTTAAATATTATGGTATTAGCATTGATTCTACTCCAGATGTGAGTTACACAGATCAGCTTACTGTAATTATTCGCTATGTTTTAAAAGATGGGCAAGTGGTCGAGCGATTCTTAATGTTCATTCCTATCGAACAGCATGATGGAAAATATCTTTTTGATGTTATAAAACTTGTGCTTGCTGATCATGACATAGATATTCTCAACTGTAGATCACAATCATACGATACCGAGAGTAATATGAGGGGAATATATTCAGGAGTGCAGGCGAGATTTAAGGAAATAAACCCTTTGGCAATATGGATTTCATGTTCCGCACATAGCCTCAATTTGGTAGGAGTAAAGTAAGCAGAAAGTTGTGTTGTTGCAGTAAACTTTTTTGGTGTTTTACAATCTCTATTTGTATTTTCTCAGCATCAGCGCAAATATGAGTAAAATTAAAATTGAATATGACTGGAAATATTCACTCTGTTAAAAACTTATCACAAACAAGATGGTCTTCGCGTAACGAAGCTACTAAGGCGTTAAGTAAAAATTACAATCAAATACGAGGAGAAGCACTAACTAATATTTCAGAATGTGATCGACAACCACCAGCAGTAGTTCACGAGGCGAAACATATTGTTATATAATGACGGTTGTTAGGGCAAATCTCTTAAGTAATATTGATAAAATAAATAAAGCAGTACAAGAGCCGGGAATTGAACTCTGTACAATTGTGAATTTATATGATTTATAATCTAACATTTTTGTCAGATATTCGAAACAAATTTGATGATTTTGAAAATATGGCTAAAAAAATTACAAATTTTGATTACAAGATCGTGTACAACGAAAACAATTTTTCGACGAAGTAACAGAAGAAGATTCAGAATTGTCTGCGTGAGATACGTTTCGAATAAATTCTTTCTACCCTATTGTAAATAGGGTAATAAATAACTATTCATCGAAATGAAAAAAACGACGAGGAGCATACAAATCATTATATAATACTTTCAGTTTTATTGGAGATAAATCTTTATCCAACAGTGAAGTTAGGTGTAAAGCTAAAGATTTAGTTAAAACATATTCATCAGAATTAGAAAAAGAATTTGTTGATGAGTTTATAATGTTTTTTCTATGTATAAAGATAAGAAATCTGTAGCAGATTTAATTAAATCACAAATTCAAGACAAATTATTGACAAGTTTTCCAAATGCCAATATTGCATTTCGAATTTATCTATCTAGTATTGGAACAAATAGACAAGGAGAACTATCATTTTCCAAATTGAAATAAATTCAAAATTATATCCGTTCAACAATGAATCAAGATCGCTTATCATCGTTGGCTGTTCTTTGCATTGAGAGTGCATGAATTTTGACGATATTATTCAAGATTTTTCCAAAGAAAAATGCCGAAAAAAGATAATTATTTAAAGTTTTTTAGTTCCTTTTTTTACATTTGAATTTATTTATTTTTTTATTGAAATAAAATTATTTTATTTTTCTTTATATATATGACTTTATGTAAATGTATTTTATTTTATTAATTTTTCTTCGTAGGCCACCTAAACTTTTGTGTATATTATTTCTTCGTAGGCCACCTAAAATTTTAGAGGCCATAGGCACATTGCCTATGGTGCCTATTTGATAAGACGGCTCTGCATGTATAGCACTATTTTCTTCTGACTTTAAACGTGACTTTTTATCTATTTGCATTAATCCAGTTTCTTTGAATGCTTTCTTTAATCAAATGTTCAAAAATTTTATAATTATAGAAATAATTCTTCCGTCTTTGTTTAGGTAAGAAATTAATTCCATCCTATGTCCAACTGATGGGGTTGTAGGACAGTGATGATAATATAAAAAATATAAATTTTGTAGGTATTGATTATGAGAGAACATTTTTATTTTAATTTTGTTCAGAATTCAAATTTGGATATTGACTGTTACCAATTTACCATGAATTGTAAAAATATGTATAGGTTTATTGAAACCATTTTAAAAAAATCAAATACAAACGCAACTCAGAAAACATGATTGATTAATTATTCATTTTATTCACTTCTTTTCTAAATTAAACTCAACTCTACATGTAAACTCTACTTCTTTAGCGAAAATATAACAAACTCTAAATTTATTTATTTATTTTCATTTTTATTTTTGTTTTTTTTTGTCATTTCAGAAAATATATTAAAATTTGTCATTAAAAGTGATCTATTAAAATGTCACCTCATTTTAGTTGTTTTCCTCTACCTTCACTCTTCTTCTAAGATATTGTATGTAGATAGTTTCTGTTCAGCTTTTTTTTTTTGATAACTTCTGATTACAAATAATTGACGATAGGTAATATTTGGAAACGGAAATATTCCAGAATATTCACATTCACAGAGATTTCTTGTGGAAAGTAAGAAAATTTTGAAAATGAATTGTAGAAAAAAAGAAAATGTCATGAAATTTGAATTTGAAATCAATTTAATTGAAATGCAAAGGAAATGTCAAAAGTTAAATAAAAAATTTGTATGATATTAAAGAATACATGAAATCGATTTTGACATTTTTTTTTTGCACATTTTATGAAATGGAAATACTTAAGGTTATGTACCAATAAATGAGTATGTTAAATTGAACTGTATTAAATGTTGATTTTCAGAAGGATATATTTTTAAAAGTATGGAAATATTTTCTGGATGAGGAAATTATATTGAAATAATTTTTTTGAAGTTATTTGTCAAATTTAAAAGTAAAGCGTTGGATGTAGTAAAACAATGTAGTGAAACAATTTAATTATTTGGGCTTAATCATCAACAGTAAACTTAAATGGAATCTCCATATAGAATTTACTATAAAAAAAATAACGCCGTATATATTTTTAATTAAAAGGCTTCGAAATTATCTGAACAAAAATGCCCTATTCGCTATTTACTCATCCTATATTCTACCCAACTTACGATAATAAAGTAAAAAAAACTTACATTAATAAACTTGAAATTTTAAACAAAAAATCAATTAAATATATCAATTTCTATACAAGTTTACACCCAACAATATTTTTATTATACGCCGGAAAGTATTTAAGTTTTTATAAAATTTGCAAACACGAGCTTTTTGTGATGGCTTTTAAAATTGTTAACAACCTAATAAAACACAATTTAATTTTAAATAAAAGGATTGATATCCATAGGCCCAATACTAGAAACATGTCTAACTTCTATTTAAGTTTATTTAGAACCGAGCATTAGAACAATAATTGCCTGAAAATCTTTAATGAATTGCGAATGGAATTAAAAGAGATCAATAGCATTGGTGTTTTTAAAAGAAAAATAAGGTAGATGTTGATTCGATAATGATATGGTTTGCTTTAAGTTTTTAGTTTTAGTTTCTTATTTTTGTTTTTACTCTTTTGTATTTTTTTAATCTCATATATAGCAAAATTAAAGTTAAACATAACTTAGTATTACATTGATTTTTGATATTTTAAATGTAATTATAGAGATAGAATAGAAATTAAATAACAAAAAAATAAATAGAAAATAAAAATGATTAGGAAAATATTCATTATTTTACAATGTAAAAAACTTATTTTATATAATAAATTAATAAACTTGAAACATATATAACATATATAACATATGTCAAACAAAAAAAATTAATAAATTTAAATAAAAAAAAAAAAAACCAATTTAAAAAAATTCTAAGACCAGACAGCCTATGCTACGGTCACACTTAAAACAAAATTTATAACACAAATTTAAATACATTTATAGAATTAAGCATTGCATTAATACTCTGAATTGTATTTGAACTTTAAAATTACAAATAAAGAAAAAAAAAGGCAATTACGTAGTGAGTTTATGCAGGTAGGTAGGCTTGTATGTATTTGCTTTTGAAAAACTAATTAGTACTTAATTGTGCCTTTTTGAAGCGACAACTTGAAAGACCTATTTGTTGTTGTTACTGGTTGTTTTAGGGGATTACTCTACAAGGAGGACAGTATTATTTCGATTAGGCAAATCGATCAGATTCTACAGGTAAGATTTTTTTTTTTTTTTAAATTAATATAATATACACTGTTATGTTTTATTTGGCAACTTATTGTATTTTGGATTATATTGCACTACAAATAAAAATTTTTAATCTAAAAGTTTTTTTAATAACTATAAAGTTCATATAAGGCTCTCTCCGTTCCTTTCCGTTCAAATGTTTAACATTTTTTTAACCCACAAAATTTCTCGTTTTGCTGGTGATGCTCTACTTTACATAAACGATCACAATATGGAGAACTGTTACAGGAAAACTAATGGAGATTTTGTAAGATTATTTGATTGGCTATGCATGAATAACTTGAAAATAAATTTGACCAAAATTAAATACATAGTCATAAATAGTCGTCCTGATAATGATGCTGCTTTAAGCATGGTGGTGGAAGCATTGAAAAAATAAACATAATGAAATATTTAGGGGTACATATAAATGAAAAACTAAAGTTAGATAAACATGCTGATAAAATCACAAATAAGAAAATTTCAAAAAAAAAATTAGGTGCTTAGTCAAGAATTCGTAATCAAATTACAGAGAATTGTGTAATAATTGTGCACAAATACAAGTACTCGTTTCCGGTCGGAAAGTGTCTCTCACTTGGTATTTCACCGCTTAGTTTGGACTGTCTTCCTATTAACCAATACATATCCATGTTATCTAAGGTATTTTACTGTTTCCGCCTTTGGAAGTTGTATGTTGTTTATAAAGACGCAAAGTGGAGTTGATTTCCGCCTTAGTGCTTAGGTAGTATGAACCGATTTTCACTCGTTCAGTTTTATTTTCTAATTTTGTGTGCATTTACTGATTTTATCTAGCCCTATTTGGAGTTGCTCAACTGCTTGACGCTCCGATATGTTTGTGGCCATTAGAGCCGTATCATTTGCAATTACAGCCATGTCAATATTTGGTGTTTTTGAAATATCGGCAATATATAGCAAGTATAAGATAGGTCCTAAGATGCTGCCTATATTTGTTTTTATGTAGTGAAGGAGAGAAATATAGACTACAAATTCTAATAGAAGAACTATAAACCGGAATCATGTGTTAGAAAAATTAAAATAGATTTCATAGTACGACAAAGATTGCATTTTAATATTTTGGTATTTATTTTTAAAACGAACAATAATATGTTACCAGAATGGGATTACCATATTGGGAAATCAATTACTATATATGGGTAAAACAAGATCGGCAAATTTGTTCAGATTGACATTACTTCGTAGGACTAATACGCAACATATTTTATTTCATTTTGTCTTTAGTTATTTAATCTGTTACCAGCTGAAGTTCAAAATGCAGATAATTTAAATAGTTTCAAAATTTTTTTAATAATTTCAAAAATAATAACCAATTATGAATTTTGTATTTTAAATTCTGAGTATTAATAATTTTTTCATTTTAATATCTTATTTGAATTTTGTATTTATTTGCTAAAATGTGTATGCTAAATTTTAAATATTCATAAATTTGTAAAAAAATTTTTTATATTATCTAGTTTTTGTAAATTAATTTTTAATGTAACTTAACAAATAAAAATATTTAATTTAATTTTATAAAGTAATTGAGACTATTAAATGAGTTAAAACAAAAACAAATAAAAAGCACTTACATTAATTGTTTTTGCTTCAGTCCACTATTTAAAATCTGTAACATTTTGTATGATACGCAGACATTATTCTACTATGCCTTACTAAAAACACACAACCCCCAGTCAATATTCTAGAAACCTCCTTCATAAGAATTGATTGATGAACTAAAGACAATAGTTGTGAAATTTTGGCAAAGGACAATATAAAAAGAAGCAACACACTGATATAGAAAATAAATTTGCAAAGAAATTTACAATAATAACACAATCGTTATTCTAATATGTCTAATAGGTATTCATTTCACAACTAAATTTTGATATATGTAATTATAAATTTTTTTAAGTGTTAAATATTTAAATTTCCATGTCATTTTACTTTTAATAAAAAGAACAAGTTCGATTTATTAATTAATATTCAATCTTGATACATAGACATTTTATATCACCATTGTATCTATATAAATATTATTATTATTTGTGTAAACAAACAAAATTATTTTTAGGAATTGTTTCGTTCATCATAACATTACTAGAACTCGTCAGTAGGTATTTATAGTGTTACAACTTCTATTTTAAATTTTAATATGATAATAATGTATAAGTAATTCCCCATTCCCCTTCGGAAATTAACTTGAGGAATAAATGTTGATGTGAGGACATTTATAGCACGCATCAACAAAGCAATAAAAGTCGATAAGCAGGGTTTTGGACTTACCATATAAGGCTTGATAATGATCAGCAATGTTTTTAATCTGCTATTTACTATTAATCATGCAACTTGGATTTAGAAGCACATCGATATCTTAAGTTTATAAGGAAATTACTAAGCAAGCATAAATTTTGAACAACAATACCGCAATATTACCTACTGGGCAACATAATTTCAAATAATATAATCCTTCCTTAAACTTCTTCAAATGAAAAAATGTTCTTCCACAGGGTTTTAAATGCAAACCTTACTTTCTGATATAGTAAACCTTCTCCTACAGATACAAAAAATGTACAAATGATTCGGTCAGGAACAAAATTAGCCCTTCACTAAGCTCTTTAACATATAAAAATTGGATCAAGTAGTTTTATTTCTTTCTTTTTGTATTGTTTTATTAATATTATTGTTAAAGTCTATTACTTAGGCTTTAGTACGTTCATATAAAATTATTAATAGTTGATTCATTCAGCTTTGTGAATCTTATTGGTTAAGTGTTAGTAAAGGTTTGGTTTATTTGTTTTTATATTATTTATATTGTTGATTACGTGATAAGATAGATTCGTTTTTGTTTTGATTGTAAACATCATAACTTTATTTGGTTTCTTTGTTTATTTTTTTATATGACAACCCACCTGTGGAGTCCTTCAATTTTAATTTAACATTTATATAAATAAAAAAAATTTTTAAATATTTTGTAATTTTTAAAAAATATATTTTTCAATATATTTTTATGAATTCTCAAATAACAAATAAAATCTAATTTCCTATTGTTCTAATATTATTATTACATAATATAACAATCAGTAATCAACCAGGATCGAATCAATATGAATTCAGTAATAAAAATGTTGGTTCATTTATTTTTGTTTTTTATTTTTTTTTTTCGTTTTTTGTAAATCAGGGTTTATGTAGTCTACAGCGTATAATAATTTAATACATGGTAATCTATATAATACCAATAATACTGATACTATCATTATTATATAGATACCCCCCCTCTTTATGGTGTCTATTAATTTCTATTAATTTTCGAATGTGTGTATACAAAATAAATAAATGTAAATAAAGACAATACAAATAACTTGTCTTTCGAAACAATTCAAAATAATTTTAAGGTTTTGTATTATTTCAGTGTTTACCTGTCAGTCTGCCTATTCGTATTCGTATATCCTTTTGATCCTTTTGTTTTCATTATTATTGCTGTAATTTAGTAAATACAAAAGAACCTCTAAAATTCACTTGAGAATTATTTACTTTTTTCTATTTTTGTTATTGATTATTTTTTATATTATTATTTTTTTTCTATTCTCTTATTTTCTTATACATTATTTTAACCCGCAGCTTAAATAGGATCTGATCTGAGATCCTAGTTTTTTATTTTTCTTGTTTTGCTTTTGTATCCAAATAATAAAAAATATATATGAAAATCGCAACAGGTGAATTTGAAACAGAAAAAAAAGAACTGGTAAAACACAGTTAAAGAGAATGAAAGGGAAAATAAAACCAAAGAAAAAAAAACAAAATGGAAATTAAAAAAAGAAAAAGAATTAGAGTAAAGACAGAGAAAACAATATCATACATAATAGTAATAACAATGATGTTGAATGAGTGAATAAATACAAAAAGGAAAGGTAAGGAAATAATCACTGTATGAATTCTTTGTACTCATCTGATTTTAATGGGTTGCCTATTCAAACATTAAAAACTAAGAATAGACTACATTGTAATTTTTACTACCTGATTTAACTGATTCTGGGATAACAAAGGAAAATATTATATAAAAAATATTTAAAAACTTATCTCCACTTTATTATTGTAATTCCGTTAAATAAGAACAGAGAATATAAATTAGTACTGTTGGAGTTATATTAAAGGAGAGAGTGAAAATGAGCGTTGTCTCAGGAATAAATAGAGTGTTTTTTTCGGTTAGTAAATTTCTCGGGTCGAATTTTTATTCCCTTTTTTGTATTGTTTTCGGAAAAGTATAAATTTTGATTTCGCATTTCGACCCGTACGTTATTTTGTTTTCAAAGAACTAATGTCCTGTTGTTTGATACAGTTTATTTATTGTGGGATTGGAATTGGGACTGTATTTACTTATATTTTATTTGTCATTTTCGTAGTCGGTAATCGTTAAACCGTTATTCTATTAATTTAGTCTCTCCATCATTTTTTCTTAACTGCTCCACATTGAAGTAAAACTTATACAGCATATTGTTCTTATATCCTCACTTACGGTCCCTCTTTTTTTGCTAATTCGTACCAAATACACTTATTATATACTCTTGTAATACATGTCAATAGTGAGAAAATTAGCAAAAAAACATAGTTTGTTATTCCACAAACTTTCTTGTAGTCTGAGACCAATGATTTTGTTCTGCCAGTCTGGAAATATTTGATTATATTAAAGCCAATAGCATTGTCATGCAAAATTACCACGTTAAGCTCTTGATTTATTATTTCACTTATAAATGCTTGTTTGAATTCGGCTTTACCAAAAGCATTGGTTTAATCAAAAATTGGTGAATTAATGTTGGATCACTGGGTTAAATTATCATTTGTTAATTTTGTTAGTCTTGTATTATTTTATAAAGTTGAGCTCATACTTTTGATCACCCAAAAAAGAATATTAGTAAATTCGGAAATGCAACAGCATCACGTTTTGTTTTGCAACATTAATGTTTGTGATGCGCAAACTTGAGCAAACTTCGCATCATAGAATTTGTTGATGCTTTGTTTGCTATATTGTTATAAACAGCTGTTTGACATTTCAAATTTATTTGTGATTTCAGTCGTTCAATTGTTTCACTTGATTGAAATACATTATCTGTGAAAGTGGTAATTATTTTAAAATAATTTTTTGTTTTAGGTATACTACTTCATTTTTGTCCATCAATTTTAAAACAAAGTACGATTTCTTCTTTTTTCTTTCTTAACAAATTTTTATGTTCTAGTGATTGTTTTACTTTGTAATTGAATTACTTACTGTATATCATCATATTCTGACGATTCACAATTTTCCAAAAATACGTTCAAAGCGATATTAAATAATATTTTTTTGATTTTAATTAAATTTTGAAAGCATCACTGTAAAATTCTGATAGTTTTAAAATGTATTAATTGCATAAGCAACACAAAGCATCATTTACTGCTACATCACATACTGATACAATAGTGACACCGCATTTTAAGCTTGAAATGTAGAAATGCATGTTAATTCATTTTGTTACTTAAATGAAACTCTTTGCGGATACAATTAATTAATAACGAATTAATCTTTAATAATTTTTCTGAATTATAAGATAATGACAAATTATTTTTTCCATGTTATCTAACTAAGAGATCAGTTGGCAATTAGAGATATTGTTTATTTCCGACTGTAAATTTTTCATATCTTTATGACTATACATTAAACTTAACCCAACACAAAACCTTACAATATGACCATGTCAATTGCAATACCCGTGTAGTCTTAAATTTTTTATAGATATAGCTTACTCAAGTAATCCACTTTTTAAAATTTTAGCCAGAGAGTTAAGTTCTTTTTAGTTTTTAAAATTTTTCTTTTAATAAATAAATTTGCTGTCAACTCTAGAAAAATTATTCGAAAAACTGCTAATGAAAATTAATTCTCAATTAAATTTCTATATTGCAGCATTGCTGGACATTAGTCAGGCCTTTATTATAATGGTATGGTACCTGGATCTATTGTACAAGCTGAAGGAAAACCTCTCAAGTGAGTTCTACGAAATTTTAAAAAGTTATTTACAAAATAGATTTTTTTAGGTTGAAATGCAAAACACGTATTCTGAATTGCTGTCAATTCACTCTAAAGTTTCACAAGACAGTGTCTTTGGGCCCACGCTACACTTACTACAAATAGCTGATCTACCATACACCAATGAAGTTAAAGTATCAACTTTCGCAGATGATACTATGGTTATGGTTACCTACATCTATATTTTGGATGATCTATATTTAGCCACACATATATTGCAACAACATTTAAATCTACTACAAACAAGGCTTGATAAATGGAAATTTGAAGTGACATAATTAAAATTCACACATATAACTTTCACGTTAAGCAGAATCACTTGCCCGCCAGTTTCATTAAATAATATTCTTAAAAAAAATGAAGTCAAATAGGACTTAACTTATATAAACGACTAAACTGGCGATACCACATTGACGACAAAAGGAGAAATAGGTCGGTTTTAAATGGAAAACCATGTATTGACTTATACTGTTATTCATATTTCACACTGAAACCAATCTGGACTTATGATGTACATTCAACTATTGGGAGTTTTAACCAAAAGTTACAAGATCTATGGTAAATGTTGTATGGTTCGTGCCAAACCAAGTAATCGAAAATGATTTACGTGGTCCCTCAGTACAAAATGAATTAATAAAATAGACCAACAACTATAACAACAGATTTGAGCAACATCCAAATAGTTCAACTGCCACACTAAAGAACACGTTTAGCACTAGAAGACTCAAAACAAGGAAAATTAATTACGTATGTGGCATCACCACCATTGGGTGCTCACTACACTTCCAGACAAAATCTACACAGAAAATAATATATGCTTGTTGTACGTTACTATATAAATTGTAAATAAAATGAAATAATTAAAAAGGAAAAAAACAAAACTTAAAATGGGAACCGTTCACACAGAAGTGCTAATGGTAATATAGGACATATAAAGGACTTACGACTTAAATCATCACTATATACAAGAGTGTTTATGTGAAATTCATGAACGTTTTTTTATTTTTCTTTGCTAGCTTTTCAGATTTTACTTAAACTTTTTTGTACTGTTAGGGGCTACGAGTTTTAAGGGTTAATTAAAAAATTAAAAAATTCTAAACGAAATTTCATAACTACAACCTTTAGAATATTTAAACTAGAAAATTTAAAATTAAAATTTATATAAAAAAATCAAAAATTATAACCCTTAAGAATTTTATCCAGCAATGGTTTTATGATTAATAGCCAATCCATGAACAATTAAGGATTTTTTTGACTAAAGAGATTTCTTGTTAAATTATCTGTTACAAATATTAAATGGTTACCTGAATTTTATAATAGGTTATCCTTTATAACAGAAAATAAAATCAAAAAAAAACTCTATTGTTATTTTTTGTTGTATCTTTTATTATTCATATTGTGCAATTGAGCTGCTGAAGTCAAATTTTTCAATTCAACAAATAATAATGGAATAAATAAAAAGAAAAATTGAAAAAAAATTATAAAATCAAGATATCGACTTCTTGCCGTGATTAAAGTGGAGAAAGTGAATTATTATAAAAGAGAAAAATTAAATTTTTATTTTTATTTTCAAAAAGAAAGGATATTTTAAAGACACAGAAAAAATTAATAAGTGAGCATATTAGTTTATGACATTAATTCAATGGAAATGTAATAAAAAAAGAAAAATGATTAAAGAAATGGACCTACATGGTTATGAATGTAGAAGTAAATTATACAAAAGGAATAATAAATTAATAAAATACAATTTCTGAAAATTTAAAAATACTTCCAAAGAAATTTGAAATTTTGTGAATTATTTTGTTGTTGATTATAGTAGAGGTTTGAAGGAGGTTTTGTAATGAAAATAATTTAGAGGTGTTTATGCTCCGCTCCTTGTTCAAAATAACTTTTTTAAAATAGAATTTCACTTATTCAGTTCTAAGCTACTTAAAACTGAATTGTTTGGGGTAAACCATTTCGTTAGTACTTTTTTTAATATAAGTTTTTATAAATTTAGCAACTTTTAATATTATTCTAAATTAAACCTACTAACAATTTTATCTACTCTATAGGCTATCATCTATCTACATATCTACTATAATCTAAATTAAATACAAATAAAAGGGCATTCATTATTTATTATTGAAAAATCATGTCTTAAAAAAACGTTGTGTAATTCGTTAGTGAAACGAAGAATTACTAGGCTCTCAGAAAAAACGAAAAAGGAAACAATATTTATTTTTTTGAATGCAATTATAACAATATACAATATACGATATATAAAAAAAAAGAGTCTTGCAAAAAAAAACAACAACAACTACAAACAAAATTTGAAATTCTCATTCCACAATCCACACTTACAGCAAATATTAAATTGAGGCGTGGTTTCTATACACTAGGACAGGGTACTGCACACACATGTGTATGTACAAATCAAACTCTTTATTATTTTATCGAGTATCGATTTAGGGTTGCCACTTAACAAAAACTTCATATAAATTTCTGAAAAAATTTAACCTGAAGAAAAAGAAATATTTCAATATATTCGGATCTAATTTTTTGAATTCAACAGATTTTTTAACTCTTTTCAAATTCAGTTCATTACTTAAATACAACAAAAAATGTCAACTTGGCAATGTTTTTTGAAATTTTTTTAATCTTTTCAAGTTCAGTTTCACTACTTAAATATAAAAAAAATTTCAACTTTAGAATATTTTTTGAACAAAAATTATTTTCTTTAAATTTTTTTAAAATATTGAAAAAACATCGATTTTAATATTAAATTTATAAAAAATATAAATTTAAAAAAAAAGTATATCGCTGTATAAAAAAAAGTGTATTCGGTATTATTGGACCTAAGTGGCAACCCTATAATAAATTATAATATAATTGAAATAATAGTTGCGTTTTTTTTAGCTTGCAGACTTGCTCACAACTACTTATGGGTAGTTAAATTTGCAAACAAGTCTGCAGCTATGTGTAGATGAAATTGCGGACTTACAAAAAAATTTCCGGTAGAGATTTCGAAAACTTTTAGCGAAATTTTTTTAAACTTATAGGTAAGACTATATTAATTTTATGTCAAAAAAAAATAGCAAAATAAAAAATCAATAGATGGCCATTGAGTTTTGATAGTTAAGTAGTATTATAATTTCTATTGAATATTTCGTCCATATTTATAAATAATATTTTTTACGTTAATTAGAAGAATTTTTAAATTTTTTTTAATTACCCATCAGTTTGTTCTTTATTATTTTAAAATAAAGTTTTGATTTTTCAAGGAAAAACATGAATTTTACACATCAGAAATTAAATAGTGAAATCCTGAGGTTATATTTTACTCCTAAACTTATTTTTTTTTTCGTTTTTTTTTCGTTTTGTTTACAAACTACTCATAAGTAGTTGTGAGCACTTCTGCAAGCTAAAAAAACGCAACTAATAAAAGGAAGGGAAGGCATAGACCAAAATTAATTAAAAAAAGTGTTTACATGTGTGGACTACATATATGGTCATTTTTGCTTTTGGCTAATGAATAAATGAAAAAATATAATGAAAAAATAAAAAGGATAAATAAAAAAAAGACACAACAAATTTTGTATTTTTCTTGAATTCAGCAAGATTTTGAGATTGCGTCGTTGGTTCATAAACAATAGTAATAGGAGAGCAGCAGAAAACAAGCAAACTAATTCACAAAATCAGAAAAATTTGAACATAGAAATATTTATATATGCATATATAAATATGAATATCATAATAAGCTTTTATATCTTTCTCATTTTTGCTTACGTTTTTTTTTTTTGCAACCGTATACCAGACCGAGAAATGTGATGCGTTGAATGGGTTAAAAAAAAATTTTACCTACACATACCTACATCAATCCTATTAAATATTATATTATGAAATTATAATTAAGCCAATTATATGTAGGTATATAATATAATAGATTATAATGATATATTATTCATATATCATCCATTGAACCAATCTTCTGGCCTGTATGTAAAACAAAAATGAAATACTTATTTGACGAAATACTTATTTGATTGGATGAGTACAAATATTTTTTTTTCAAAACAAATTTTTTATTGATTATATATGATTATAGCTACAAGCGCATATTATTCTTTTCTCGGAGAAATCATCAAAGATCAAAATAAAAATTAAAAATAAAAAAGGAAGGAAAATTCTTGAAAATAGAAAAAGAAAACAAAAATTTTATGCAAATACATATTGCAAATTAGTACGTTTTGTTTTAGTTTTTGTGGCACAGTTTTAATCCATTAAAGCCGGCTCATAGATCCCGTCGTACAAACATTATGAAATTTTCTGAGGATGGTCATAGAGGTCATAGAAGCTGCCTGGAAAAAATTTAGACCTCTAGATTTGGAATGGGTATTTAAATACCCAATCGACGTTAGCGCTACTACATTTTATATAAATTTTTTAAAAATATTTTTGACAAAAAATTAAAATTTCATGGATATATTATTTCATGTAGTAATAATCTACATGAAATAAAATATACATCTGATATCTATTGATGGATAGTGGATTACATGACAAAATATATAATTGTTCTGTATTGTAAGATTTAAAATGTTTTTTAACTTTTTCACATTATCTCATGGTTTGAAGTTTGACCGTTGTGTTTTCAGGTTTTAGAAATTCAAAAGTGAATTGATAAAGTTATACAGTTTCAAATGTAGTGTTATATAAAACTAATTAGTAGGCTAAGATTTATATAATTCTGTTTAAATTACTATAATGTCCAACTTTTTGAGACATGGCCCAATGTTCCATACAAAGCAGTACGACCGAAAAAATCGTAAGATAACAACTGGCCAGTCACTGGTCATTCATGAGTATAAACGGATGGATGCTGTTGATCTGTTTGATATTACTATGAACAATTATCGAATTAAAGTTCGTCGTAAAAAATTGTAGTGGCCATTGCTCACAAATGCATTTGATGCCGCAATGGTGAATGCATGGAAGTTTTATGTTTTCTGCGCCAGGTATGAAGGTGTGACTTCTATGGGTATATTTGATTAAATTAAATGTGGTGGAAGCACTAGTAACACTACCACAAGTAGTCAGCCGTCCATCTGGGAGTGTACTTGTTAATGCCCAACAAATGGCAAAACGCACAAATTGTGTCGACCATATAGTGGAAAAAATGCCTAAACGCAGTCGTTGTAGACAATGCTGTATTAAAACACAATTTGATTGGAAAAAGTGTTCGACTACTTTGCATCCCAAATGCTTTTTTGTCTATCACAATGATGTACCACGAAACAAAATTAAAATTAAAAAGCGAGAAAGCGAAATAATTTTTAAAATTTAATTTAACAATATTATTATTTAAATACTTTACGTTTTTAGATTTCTTCAAAAAAACACTATGAATTATGCCTTACTTTCATAAAAATATAAATTTTTTTTTTAATAATTTTTATAACAATTTTTTCATGCTTTAGACGGTTGGGTATTTAAATACCCATAAAGGTAAATTATCTCTAGAGACGACGTAAGTACTCCATCCAAAAAATATTTGTTTAATTAGATTGAGAAAGTTTGAGGCTAAGTGATATTTAGAAATTTTCCCGACTTTTCCATTTTCCAATTTCCCAAAAACAATTTTTTATGGAAATTTTCATCAATTTTTTATGGAATCCTTAGTTTTGGAGTACCACTAACAACGGCAGTTCTTGAGATTTGTGATTAGCTCACTGAGAACGAATTATGGTCCGGCCTTTTTTCTCTCTAATTAAATCAAAACTAGCTCAATATCTATTACCCAACGGCAGATATAACTATTCTTATGCTAAGGTTTTTGGGTATTTGAATACCCAATAGGCAGTAATGGGTTATTAAAAAGTAAAATAAAATAAACCTAAAAAATTCAAAAATCATATTTATATAAAATATGGCTAATTTATATAATGTTCGATGTTACCAAGTTCAGAATCAAACTCTTACACTAATAGATAGAAAACATTTAAAGTGTTAACTACTGAACGACGCATCAATCACTGAATTGTTGCGCTGTCATTTGTCAACATAAATATACAACAACGTCTAAATAAATAGTTATTTAAGTTGAGCACTTACATAAAGAGAGCGAGTGTTACCAATGTGAAATTTTTTTGTATATAAAATTGAAGGGTAACTAAGTTATTTCAAATAAACGTGGAATGTAGGATTAATTAAAACAGTGAATAGTTTTTTCAAAATTCACAAAATTGTCAAAATGTCTATATGTATTAAATTTAAGTATGTAGCAATGATGAAAATAAATATTTTTTTTTGGTACACTTTAAAATAAACAAATATTTGCTACAAATAAATTTTTTAAATTGTCAAAATAGAAAACATCAAAATTACAGAATAGAAAATTCAAAACGTTGATGAACTGAATAACTGCTAAAAAACATTGGAATGATAACATTTACGCGCGCATATGAAGATGCAATTGCAATTGATGACATAATATAAACGTTAAGAGCTAGGTTTTGCAACAGATTTTGTTCAATGCAATTGCAATTCAATGTGAACACATCCAATTACCGCGCGATCTATTATCACTTTTTTCTCTATAATAAGTCGTTATTTCGTTCATGAAAGGAGTTGGTTTAGTAAGTTAAGATATAATTTTGTGATAAAATTTGTTTAAATGATTAAACCGTGCGTGAGCATGGGCCGTTCCTACTAGTAATAATAATTAAAATATTACAAGTTAATTATTTTTATTATATTATATAGGAAAGGCAAAATAAAACCTATATATATATACACAATGTATTGAAATTAATATTAAAAGAGAATCAAAAAGTAAAAATTATAAAATTAAAGATATAAAGATAAAAAATCCTGAATGAAGATTAAAGACTAGAAAGTGAAAAGTTGCAAAGAATATTTTAAGTTGAAGACTTAATGAGTTGGAATAAAAGAATGAAAAAAAATTTTCGGCACCAATAACAGGCGTTAGTTTATTCATATATTTTACTATTATCTGTTTTATTTTTTAAAGATTGATAGTGATAGATTGTGAATAAAATTTATTTCGTTATTACTGTTGTCATTAATTGTGATTATGTTTGCTGCCCACTTTTTTATATGATATAACTTATTATGTAGGTATTAGACGATGATATGTAAAACTTTTCGGTGGCATATAAAAAATGCATTGCTGTTTTGTAATATCCGACGTTTTAAAAATAATATTTCCATATCAGATTTTTGTTTACGATTGATACATTTGTATGGTAGGTTTGACAAATATTTTTTTAATACTGGAATCTATTCTATTTATATTGCTATCGTCAGATACTTTTTGATTGACTTACTTTTTAATAGATCCGTCTGACTTCAGTTCTTTAAACATTTTTAACCATGCTTTTAATATATTTATTTCTAAAAGCAATAGTTTTTCTATATTAGAGGGATTAATGTTGACCCACCTCTGAGGCAACCATATATCATTAGAAGCTTTGATCAGTTAGCACTTTCAATGGTTCAAATGACTTAAGCAAAATGATCGATTGAATGGTTTATTACACTTATCCATTATTTTTATATTTTTATGTTCATGGAAATAACTAAACTAATCAATATTTAAGACTAAATATTATTTACAATGGATTTATTGTTAATTATAATATTTTGATATTTCACTTTGAAATTTTTCAATTGTTTTTAATATTATAGACGTATTTGGTTTACAGGAAGTCTGAACAAAATTGATTTTTATTTTTCGTAATTTATAGCTTTGCCCATATGCTACTCGATTCGATAAATATGATGAGATTAGTTCGATATATGCTTCGGGGAGCAAGTGACGTAGCTTGTAGATAAGCCCTTCATGTTACACTGTCGAAGCCTTGCGCAACATCAAGAAAAATTTAAGAGTAGATTCATTTTTCTTCGAATGTTTTTTCGTCAGTTAATATGTGGACGTGTTCGGTAGCTAAATGTTATTTCCTAAAACCAAATTGATCATTTGGTATAATGTTTCCATTTTCAATCAGAGGTTGCATTCTTTTAAGGAGTAGTTTTTCAAGCAACTTAGAGATTACTGGTAACAATGAAACAGGTGTGTAGGGTTTGGTGTCGTTTTGGGGTTTTCCTGGCTTATGAATCATGATAACCTCAGCAATTTTCCATATATTTGGCACAAATTTTTGTTTGAGTGCTGCATTCATTATTTTGGATAGAACTTGGTGGTACAAAGTTTCTTTAAGATATCAGCTGTGATCAAATCGAATGCTGGAGCCTGGTTTGATTTTAATTTTAATTTTATTTCCTTTCTTCTAAAAAGCGTTATTTGGCCACCTACTTGGGTATTTTCTATACCAGATTATATTTTATTTGGGTTGAATGTTTCATAGAGGTGATCAGCGAAAGTGTCAGCTTTTTCTCGTATAGCTACGCGCCCATGTCCCGTCACTCTTTCAAAGTGGAGCAGAATGCACGATCGGTTTTTTAAGCTTATTGGTTGCTTTTCAGAGTGAATATCTATTTTCTTTAGTAGCAGGTAGATTTTGTAAATAGTTCTGCATTATCTCTTCTTTCAGTTGCTTTATTTCCCTTTTAAACTCTTGAGACTTGGAATTAAGGATGTTTTTATGAGCTGAATCCACCTTCTTCTGGTTCTTCATTTTTGCTTTATTTTCTTTATAATATTTCTATAGGGGAGTTATATTCAACTTTTCTGGATTTGAAAATTTTAGTGCTTTTCCATGCAGCATTCTGGATTGACTTCAAACTTTGACAAGTCTGTAGCTATATTGAAAAGAAACTACCTGAATTGAGCTTTCTCCAGAACTGGGTAAACGCGCAGAGATTATACTAGATGTCTTCTATAGTGTCAAAAGATCCTCGACATTTATAAATTGAATTATATGTTTAAAAAGCCAACAGTGACCTGCCTAAATACCAATAATTATCCATATGGTCCTTCTAAAAATTTAATATTGAATAAAACTCTTCTTGAAACTCCTTAAAGTTCTCTCATAGTAATTCTATACAATTTTTATATAACTCTTTTACTAATTCAAAAAAATAATTAAAAATTTAAATGAAATATTCCATATAGCCACAATTAAAATTAAACTCTTAAGAGACCATCCTATAAAATTATTTTCATTTATATTTTATACCTTCCTTTTATTAAAATTCAAAGCTCTTAATTTTTGACAGTAGATACCTAGACAAAAATATATCGAATACTTAAAATAAATAAAGGCATTACGCTTGAGTCAAGGGAAAACTTTTAAAGATAAGAAAATACATATAGCTTGATAAGATGGTATTGTAAAGAAATAGCCTTGATTTAAAATATACCATAAACTGGAACTGTGACCGTAAAATTTTTCCTTCGTTTAAACCCGTTATATCATCTTATGTATTTGTAGTACGTACAATGTTCAACGCCCAGTTTTTGAAGTTTCGGAAATAACACATTCCAAACTGTCACATAAAATAATTAAATAAAAGAATATTTTGTATTAATTTCCCACCGCTACCACTGTAAGGGCAGAAGTAAAAAAAATAAATTCCATAGTTGAAATGCATAGGTACCAAATAATAAGTCAGTGTACTGTAATACTTATATTCAAAGTATTCGTTTTTTTTTTAATTACATTTTGAAAGTTAAATTATTACAGTGAAATGCGAAAGGCGAAACAATTTTATGGCTGGCATGTTAGTAATTCCAATGATTTATAAGTTTTTTTTTCACTTGTAGTTCTTCTACACTTTTAATTCTATTTATTTCATAAATAAAAAATAAAAAATGAAAATAATATAAAAACAGAATTTTTTGAAATAAAATAAAAATAAATATTTTTAATTACTCAATTTGAAAATATGAACATGATGGGATCTAAAAAAAAAAATAGTTACAATTTGTAAGTATCATAATAGTGTCTTGAATAGAATTTTGTATCTAATAAAATGAATTTTCTTAAGAGAAAACAAAATGTCGAATTTGAAAAAAAAATTTTTCGTTCAATAGAAGACATGTAATGGGAACTGTTCTTGTGGTACAACCTACTCACCACTACCATCATCTAAAAAATTAAAATAATGTTTATTATTTTGCAATTTTATATTTTTAAACAAAAAAAAAAAAAAAAAAAAAATATTTTTCATTCCGTTAATGATTGATACTCTTGTGTCAACATTGTGGTCATTGTGTTTGACAATTGATGCCTTTGGGAAATGCATTAACGAAGACATATTAACGTCGTTTTTTTTTCTTCTGCTACTAGCTATTTCTGTCTCACTGAATTAATTTTCTGTACTTTTTATTGGACATTTCATTTCTGAATGGGTGTGTGGGCTAAGAAAATTTTTACAAATTATTTTCTTAGAAATTTCTTGGAAATTTGGTATTTTAATTTTGCTACTATGGTGGTGTGCAGAACATTAATAATTCGTTTCTCTCGTATAATGTTGATTTTTAATTAGTTTTCTTGAAAAATTAGCTTTTTTTTTGTTTTGTTGGTATTTTGCAAGTTTTTAATTTGTTGTGGTTGTCATTTTAAAACTTAATGATTCGAAATAATTAGTAATAGATTGAACATGAGAAATTTTAATTTTAATTAGTTAATGGAATAAATTATCAAGAGAAATTTTGTTAAATTAGTTTTTATTAAAATAAATTATTTGAATAAATGTGTATAAAATTAAACATAGTAAGTTAATATAATGAGATTCATAATGAGTTTAAAATTTTATGCCAGATATGGAATTTGTACCGAAGTTGTTGAGAGCGAGCAGTTCCTTATCGACTTATCGTGACATTGTTAGTATTTTTTTACGGAATCTCTTATTTGTTTGTGGGTCATAATTCTTACGAGCTTTTTTTGTTTTTAATTTGGAACGGAAAATATTATTTGATATTTGCTTTTTAGTAAGCTAATCATTGGTTGGCTGTTGTAGGAAGTTTACAGAATTGAACTGATGAAATAAGAAAATATTGCTTTCAAGGGTTTGTTCTAAATGTTTTAATATGTCATTTTTTTTTTTTTGCGATAAAGATACGTAGCGAGAGAATACGAACTGATATCGCTGGAGAAAAAAATTGCTTGTTGGGTTGTGTTAATTGAATTGAAGATTATAATGTAATGACATGTAACACTATGCAAATGTCATTCATTATTGTTACAATATTTATTTCACTAATATATATGTGTACATATTGCATATATATAATGAGTAAACAATAAAGAGAGAGTTATTCTGTTTAAATAAGTAAACCAACAGGTTGGAATTGTTAATAAAAAATATTTTTGGAAACTACCTTATTGTTTATTTCTATATTAGCATTTAACTTATTTTAGGTATTAGCAAAAAACATTTTTATTTCTTCAGATCAAATGAGTCTAAGAACTCTGGTGGAAAAATGGTGACTTCATCGATATCTACCATATCGTACTGACCGATACTATATCGACTGACTTGCATTCTTGTACTGTTCCTGGTAGCATGGTAAGTATTTATTTATTTATCTTATCAATGCCAGTGCCGATTAATGTTTGAAGAGCGTAGAGTTGCGCAACTTGCTTTTAGTTTATACCATAAAAATGTTCACTATCATTCCTTCTTGCTGGTTGAGGTCATATGTTATGATAATATGGAATTTTCTAAGGTAGCTTAAATTTGGCTTATTTATTTTTCCTTTTTTAGTCGAGTTAATATTGTTAAGAAAAATTTGTCAGTGCAAGTTTTTAAAATTTTTTTTGTATTCCTTTTATTTTTGTATTCTTTAAAATTTTTAAATATGTACCAACATACAAACATTTTTATCGTAAACAATTCTGATTTACAATGTAACTGTATGTAGCTGATAAAGTTAGTGTTTTTATTACAGCTTTTTATAAGTTTACCGTGGTAAATGTCACAACGTGTAGAATATATTCAGGCGTTTGGGCAGACTTCCTTTTGAGCTAGAAATTTGAAATTTCGAACACACCTTGGATCTCGATGTCAATACTTTCTTCGAAATTTGTTGACCTTCTTTGCGCCAAAGGTCTTATTTGAATGAAAATTCATATATCAGAAATTACCGGGCAATGTTATTTCTCGTTTAGGAGACATGCTGGGTTCCAATGAAAACTTTTTTTTTTATTAGAAAATTTTGTATTTCATCGGAGCTCGCTTTTGGGCCAAATTATTTATCTCCTTTTTAAAGTTTCTGTAACTAATTTGCTCTATAATTGATGTTACGCTGATTCTATAGATTTTTGGTATACCCCAAATTTTATTGCCGCGACCTTCTTAGTGGTATTTCTAATTCAAATTTTGCACACATGCTGATTTGTGATGACACCGCTCTTTGCAAAAGTTTACAGGACCTGACTCTCGCCAGAGCAATAATTTAGATTAAAAATTATATCTCTGAAACTACCTGGCCAATTTGGTTCAAATTATCTCGTCGAACCTCTTATTTTCCTTTTTATTTTCTTATCACCAAGCACCAAAACGAAATTAACAGAATTCAACAAAAATTGTCTTTTAGTGCATATTTTCTAGCAACGATTTTGTTTTACAGATTGACGTGTCGGAAGGGATTAATGGATTGGAACCCAGGCGAAATTTTAAAAATTTGCAAAAATAAACTATTTTTGAAAGAGTAGGTACCTGTGTTCAAATGTTTAGCTCTGTAACAGCATTTATTTTTGAAATATTTTTGGCGGGTGCTAGTTATATGATAAGAAATAACTAAAAATTTAGAAAAACTAGAAAGAATTTCTACCATAATTAATTCTATAATATTAAGTATACAATAAGTTTTGAGCTTTAAGTAGCCTCGAAGATATTATACCGATCCGATACTTTGTTATAAATTGAACGAATCAATATGCGATATTAAAATATCGTGAGCAAACATAATACAAAGTACAGACCATCTATTAGACAATTTAGTTAAACCCAATAACTTACATCTTACATCATATGATAGTCTTTCAGTTTTGAGTTGAAGTCCTCTTAAGTAGTAGGTAGTATGTACAGTTTTGCTCTGAACTATTTTTTATACTTCAGCCTTAGAGTGTACTATAGAAGTGTTTGCATTTCTGTACAATCATGTCAATATGATATTTTCGAGAAAATTTTGAAATTATGTTATATTAGTAAATTTTAATGATATTTCGCTCATTAAAAGATCCCAAATAATAAATTTGTAGCACTGATTAGCATATATATTTTTTTACTTTTGTAATATTTGAACACTTATTGTTACTTCTGTGGTAATAAAAAAAAAAAAAAAAAAATATGTATGTAGTTAAACTATGCCAAATTAAAGAATAAATACCACTAAGAAGGTCGCGGCAATAAAATTTGGGGTATACCAAAAATCTATAGAATTCGCGTAACATCAATTATAGAGAAAATTAGTTACAGAAACTTTAAAAAGGAGAGTTGATACCCACTGGGAGGATGTAGCTTTAAAAGGGAGTATAATAACTACTCTGTAAGTACTATATAACTAATATTATTACAATGATTTTTTTTAATTCTCCTTGTTTTTGATGAAGTACATAAGACATTGTATAAATGTATTTTCGATTTGTATCGAAATAAATTAGCAAATTAGAAAAAAAAGAATGATGTTAGATTTACATACATATGTATATCACCATCTCAAATCATTTGAAGTATACTCATTGCTGTACTATATAACTATTTCGAAAAATTGCATGTCCTGTGCAGTCAGGACTATTTTTTACATTTAAATCAAATATTAAAGTTACTATGACTAAAATATTTCTATTAATTTTAGCAGACGTAAACAAAACGTAATTGCTGTAACAAAATACTTATAATATGAAATGTATGCATAATAACACAACCATAAAAATTGGTTTTTGAAATATCTCATTTTATGATAATATTTTAAATAATTAAAGCCACTCGCTGTTCTTCATTAGAAATTCTTTTTTAAAATAATTATTTATAAATTTTTACAATTGAAAAAATTATTATTTGTAAATGCAATTTTTAAAAACTTCGAGAAAAAATAAAATTCTCAGAAATATTAACATCGCATTTTAAATTTGTCAATGACTTAGGTTATATATTTTGAAAATATCATCAAAACAAAATTAAATGTACGTATAGATATTATAAATAATAATAAATTTTAAGTTATAAATTAGAAATTTCTGAAAAACGAGAAAAAAAATGAAGTCAAATAATTTTATGACCTTTTTTGTTGCTTAAATATGAAATTTCTTTCAATCCACGCTTATTTAATTATTTTTTATTTATTATTTTGTTATTACCATCATAAATAATAAAATAATAAATACATAAACTCGTATACATTTTCATGATACATTTCATTATATCTTCCAAATCTGCCAATGATGGGTCGTAAAATGTATTTAGTGTATTTCTTGATATATCTGTATAGAGTACCTGATTCGAATTAGTTGAGATTTGTTTATGTTATACATCTATCATTTGTTCTTAAAAACCTTGTTTTATTCAAATAATAAAAAAACAAAAATTCTCTGCCCGTGTAAAGGTTAATTTTCAAAAATAAATATAAAATGTCTTTCTCATACGAAGATGAATTTTAAATTAAAATACAATGTTGTTGCTTTATTAATAAAAATATATTTAAATATTTATCAACTTAGATTATTCATTATATCACCCACAGATTATCCATCAAATTAATTTAAAATCCATTTAATCCATTTAATTATAAAAATGATTTTTTTTGATTACTAACCTAAAATTGAATAAATTATGTAAAAGAAAATTTTAGTTTTTTGATTATTAAATGTTAGATAATTAGATTTGATAAAAATTGCTGTAATAATAACTCGTATTTATTGCAATGAATAATACTCAAATATTTAAGAAAAAAAAGGATAATTATTAAAAGGATAGAAAGATTCTTCTATAAAAGATTTGATTTTATATCGCATCTACTGATATTTTATGGGAAAAATGAGAAAAACACTAAAAAATAAGATGAGAAAATCACTATGTCAGTACTGAGACGCATTTGAAATACAAACAAGATATGGGCCAACTTTTTTGCCATAGAGTAGTATATCTGATGAGAGCTTAGATTTTATTTATCTTATATTATCAACTAGGATTTTTTTTAAATTTACTTAAATATTTTATCAAACCTATTTGAACATATGCGATACAATTGTGGTGTTCAGTTGCAATGTCTCACATCAATTAAAGCTAATGCTTGTAATCAAAAGCTTTACAACTGGTATTACATGTTCTTTGGTATGTTACTAACAATTCTATTCTTCAATATTTTAAGATGCTTTCTATAAAATACGAATTTAAAGTTTTTCATATTAAACGTAAAAAAAGGCTGCAAAAGCATCAAAACAAATTGATAAACCAAAAAATTAAACTGAATTGAGTTATTGGAATTCTATAATAAAAATACTAATCGTCTTATGTACAATTTATATAAATAAATAAAGAAAATTATATAATATGTAATTAAATAAAACATTCTTGTCAAAAATTTTGAATTCAGGGAAGATTTAAGTTAATTAATTTAAGTTAATTATTTATTTTTTTTTTAATGTTACAAGAAGAAATTCCCTTAGATTTGAAAATTAATTGATTCTAAACTTTTTTTTTTGTAAAAACCAAAAATTTTTGAAATAACTAAAATTGTGATTCTTCATTATAAGTTAAAAAATTGTATTGATGAAATGACAGTATAAAAAAAATATACACACTGTTTATTATTTTGCTCTTTCTTGCTCTCTTATGTAATTAAGAAATGTCAAAAAATGTACAGTGCAGTGATTATTCGAATTGTAATTGAAAAACAAAAAAAAAAAACATATCATAAAACTAAAATACAAAATTAATTTAAATTAATTTTAAAACTAAAAGGTATATAAGACCCATTCTCTTAAAATATATAAAGCCGAAATAACTAATAAATAATTATATGCATACAATAATCATTAAAATTTATTTACTAAATAAAATACAAACAAAGAATCAAAATTAACTAAAAACAACAAGAATAACAAACCAGGTAAAAACACACCCAAAAATTTAACTTTATAACTTTATGGAATTCGCATTTATATTTTTAAAATTTTTTTTTGTATATGAAAACAAAAATAAAAAAAAATAAAAACAAACAAACAAAAACAAATTAAGGAATTTCTAAATTATCCTTTTTTCGTTTTTGTTTGTTCTTTTTTGTTTTTATTATCATAAGGAATACATATTGAGGTTAAAACAAAAAGCCAAAGAAATGGAATTTCCTCACATTAAAATTACATTGAAATATTAAAAAAAAAAAAAAAAACAACAACAACAAAAATATACTAAAATAATAAAATTTCTCACCTTAGGTGTTTTACTAGAAATAAAAGAATGCGTGTGATGAAAGCATGTCAGTGAGTCGAGAGAGAGGTCAGGTATAAATCAGAATATAGTTGAAAGAAGGGTGGAGAGCGTTGCTAAATTGGTGAGAACAAAAACTAAATTCACAAGAATTCAAAATTGTTTTAATTTTCTTTTTTTTTTTTTTTTTCATTTTAAATTAAATTTTCTTAGAAGGTTAATTTAGTGTCAGACTCAAGTGTTGGTGATGTGGTGAAATAATGACAATTCACAATAGCATTACTATATAGTAAAATGAAATGATGATAACGTTGTTGTTGTTTTGTGTAGTTTGATTGTTGGATTCGTAATAATTGTTATTCTTTTTTATATTTTTTAATTATAAAAATGAGAAAAACACTAAAAAATAAGATGTAAGAAAATATTCTGAGTTGAATTTTGTTGTCAAGGATTTTCACTTTTGTTTTACTATATTATATTATCTTAAAGATTTTAGAGTTGTTTATGTATGATATCATTGAATAAGAGTGTGTATAGATATATAAAAGAATTAAATGCTAAATTAAGTCAATGTTTAATACCGTTGATGATGGTAATGAATATATTATGTATGTATATATTTCGTTTCGGTACAATATTTAGAGGTAATTTTTGTTGTTTTTATTTCTTAAGTTCGTTAACTTTTAATTATATACTTTATGGGTCTTATATATATTTCATTTTTTTTTTTCGTTTTGTTTATTATTTTATTCTTGGATTTTCAGATAATTAAGTGATTTCGAAAAATTTTGTTCTTTTATTTTGTTTCGGAGAAACATTATTCTCATTTCCTTCATTTATTTATTTATTTATTTTTTTTTGTTGTTGTTATTTAAGAAAGTTTTATGTCCTTAATATAAATTGAATGAAAAAGAAATGGAATGAATGAGAATGAGAATATAATATTAAAAACTTTATTTAAGGATTCTTTACTTTGGTTGTACACTTTTATGTTTTTATATTTATAGTATTTAATTATTTAATTTTTGTTTTAGAATATTTATGAAAATTTGTGTGTATTAAATAAAAAGATACTGTATGAATGGTAATGAATGGTGGTTTTTATGTTTTATGTGTTAGGAAAAACTGTGTTAAGAAAACGAAGAAATGTCATAAATCATGACCTTCTCATTGTAATTTTATTCAAAAAAGAATAAATATAAAGTATGTCGACAGAAAAGTCTAAAAAAATTATTATTTGTAAATTGTACTTTTAAGTAGATAGGTTGTTTTGAGAATATATTTTTTTTCTTTTAGAATTTTAATAATAATTATTATGTATATGTATGTGTATCGTTAATTGAAATAATATACTTTATAATAAATATTACACATTATAGAAACTTAAATATTATACATTATAGAAATTGGGAATGTACTTACTGTAATTGTAGTCTTATTGTAATAATAATTGATAATAAGAAAATGTGATAATCATTTTTTTTTATATAATTAAATATAATTTGGAAACACGAAATAATTAACAAAAACTTAAATATTTTTGTTTTTCGTTTCGGTATAATTTTTTCTTAGCTCACATTTAATTTTATATAGTTTTTGTTTTTATTTATGGTATTTATTTATTAATTGGATTTATGAAGGAAAAATTGAAAAAATTGGATTATGAAATCAATTTAATAAGTAAGTGAATTAAAAGTTTTTTTTTCAGATATAGTTCAATTAGAAATTTACTGGTTGGATTCTCTTGTATAAAATTATAATATTAAATGCTGCTGCCACTTAAGATTATCGTAAATTATAACTTACGTTATTTGTTAATAAAATAACTTTAAATAACTTCCATTACTTGTATGCTCATAATGTGAATATTAATTAAGTTTTGAGAAATTGAATGAAAATGAATTAAGTATTGTAATTAGTATGCAGAGTTATAGTATGTATATAGCATAGTATAACTTTTAAATTTATGTAATGCATACTAATACCACTTAACAATTTTATTGCTATAAGACCCTTGCGCACTCTTATATAACTATTATAAACACTCATATAGCAGAGTTAGTGTTAATTTGATTGCTGCGAAACGTTATAAATACGTTATAGCACTAAAATGGAGAATCATATAAGGCACCGGAGCAATTGCTGTAATATTGTTATAGGATTAGTACCTATACATTATGTATTAGTGTATATGTTTTTATTTTGAAAGAATTATTTATGTTGTGCGACAGTGAGAAAAGTATTATTTTTTATTTTAAAATAATAATTTTATGGAGTTTATATTTATTTCATTAGAAAGGGAGATATATTTACATAATTTTATATCATATTAATTATGGCTTATAATATAAAAAATGTCTTACTAATAAAAAAAAATTTTCGGTTAAGAATAATTGTATTAGTATTTATAATTATTGTGATAGATTAGATTTAAACTTTTTCCCCGGGAGGGGATCACTCCCCTATATCAGCAGCAGTTATTGTAACTAGTGTTTGAGTAATTAAGAATACCTGATTTTGTGATAAAACTCAGGATGTTCTTCAATGGTATGCTGGGTATAGCTCCCATTGTCCGGAGTTCCCAAGTGGCTAAGTCTGCTGCGAGTGAGCCCTTCGCATTCACAGAGCAGATGTTCAATAAATGCTTCCTCTATTTCGCATATTCTGCACAAGTTGTTGTCTATTAGACTCATTTTAAAAGGGTGTTTCTGCGAGTGAGCCCTTCGCATTCACAGAGCAGATGTTCAATAAATGCTTCCTCTATTTCGTATATTCTGCAAAAGTTGTTGTCTATTAGACTCATTTTAAAAGGGTGTTTCTTTATTTGGCAGTGGCCTGTTATTATCCCTGCCAGAATACGTACCTGATTCCTATTGAGGTCAAGAAGAGTTTTGGTTTCCTTAGCGAGCGGTTGGGCATGAGCATTTTGTCTTGACGATTTCAAGGAACGTTGGCCCAAAAATCCTCAGCTTTTTGCTGTACCCAGGTTGTTAATTGCGATACAGAACGAACTTGGCCCTATGAAAGGTGTATTCGCTGCTTTCCTTGCTAGGTCTGTAGCTTCGTTTCCTGCTATGCCAGAATGTCCTGGTACCCACATTATTGTGACATTATTTGTTTTTTCAAGTGTTTTAAGTATTCCTACACAATCCCATACTAACTTTGACGTGATGGTATATGAATTAATAGCTAATATGGCTGCTTTGCTGTCCGAGAGAATGTAGATTTTACGTTTTTTGTAATTTCTTCTTAAATTCTCTCGCACACAGAGTTTTATAGCATGTACTTCGGCTTGGAAGACTGTGTTTGTAGAATCTAGACTTAAGTAGATATGGGCCTTGAGGCTTTTTCCATACACTCCCGATCCTACTCCATTTATCTTCTTGGAGCCATCCGTATACCACATTATTGATCTTTTGTCGAAAAAGGTGGGCAGGTTTCCCACGTCTCTCTGTTTGGCAAGATTATATTGAAAGGTTTCTCAAAATTATTTCTTGGTAAGCAGTAGTCGGATAACGCTATCGAAAGCATATCATCCTTCTGGAGTACCCGAACTAGTTCTGGGTGTACCATGTTTTTGATTTGTGGATCATCGCCAGTAATACATTTGTAGGTGTGAGCCATTGCTTCTTTTTGTATAAAGAGATGAAGCAGAGTGTCTAATGATACGGTGGATGTTGTCCTCATGGCCCCAATTATCATCGGACAGGCTGAGTGCTGTAGTTTATTGAGTTTGGTTTGAGCTGTAATCTGCGTGCCTTTTTTCCACCAAACTGCAGATGCATAGGTTTTAATTATTGTGATAAAAATGCAAAATTTGCCTAAATAAATAAAAGAAAACATATTTTTAATTTACATCTTTAAATTGTTAAATAATGTTAACGTGCATAATGCATAACATCAAATTTGATATTTAGGTAATTATTCTTTTAAGTAAAAATGATACCTTTGCGCAATGAGTGCAAGATAAAACTTTTCAGTTTTTGTTTATTAAAAATAAATTTTTTTTTACCATGTTTCTAGAAAATAATGCCCATCGCAAAATATTTATTCTATATATTTATTCTAAAGCTAGAGTAAGTTTACTAGTGACATTATAGGAATACAGTATAATTCTGTTCTAGCAATTCTATTCTTATAACGACTCTTTAAGTCTTGATATAGGACTACGCACCTTTAGACTTATAACAATATTGTTTTAGCGCATGCTGAAAATCTCATTACAACAACTTCGGAAATTACTATAAGAATATTCTTATAGCAATATTAATCACATTATTCCTATGAAAACAGCATTATAAAACCTTTAGTGCTTATCGGGAGTTATATAGGAGTCTTATAGCACTAATTTTGTTTTTATAACAATAAAATGTTACGTGACGATACAGTGTTGTCTTGTATAAATAGAGTTGTCAACTGCATTGTTGTCTTTGGCAAATCTGTGCAAGCAAACAAGTTAATTGAAAATTGTACGAATCCTAGGCAGTGTTTACACGTCAAACAAAATCTACGATTAAATCTGAATTTGATGTAGTCTAAAATGTAAACTGACATCAAACTTTATCTTATGGAAAAGATAGAAAATCATCCAACTCTAATCAGATTTTTACTCAGGTATTTGAAATTCAATATGACGATAATTGAATTTTTATAACTTTTTGCTGCCATCTGGTAGTTTTAATGTTTTATTCGATCATAATATGATAGTTGTTTTAAGTAGTTTTAAATTTGAAAATTTGTTTTGAAATATTGTGTAGTTTTAAAAGCAAGCATTTATGATATAACATAATGTAAATTTTTATTTAGATTAAGAACATTTTCTAACTGTTTGAATTAAACATGAAATAAAATAAATAAAAATAAATAAATAAATAAGAAATAAAAAATAATCTTTCTTTCTTTAGATTAAAAAATGGAAAATTTTAAACAGTAAAATAGTAGAAGCTGTACTATTTTATAGAAATGTACGAGGAACAAGAATGCCTTTGGGATATACATTCCATACAATTACGCCACTGAAAGTGAAAATGAAGATCAATAATTTTTGTTCATACTACTTCAACTATATGTAATAATAAACAATAAAATGTATTTTTAAAAAATTTATTGCAGATTTTTGATTATATATCTTTCAATTTTTCAATTAATATATTAAATTTTTTTGTCAATTTGACTTTGTCTATGATAAAATCTTAGATTTTGATGGACGGTACAATTATTATCAATAACTGAATATCATATACGATTTAGTATTTATAATAAAGGTTTATTAATTTAATCTCATAATACATGCTCAAAAAAGATTAAAGCTTCAAACTATCTAATTCAAGTTTGATTTAGCCTGACCAGTGTAATTAATATACCAGAGCTAATACAGGCACGACTAATTTTATATTTTCAAAAATGTGTTCTTAGAAATTACAATAAAGTTAATTGATGAGATTGTTTTAAATTTTATCGTTTACAAAGATAACTGAGAGTATATACAAAAATTGAAATAAAAAAATTATTTAGCTTATTCTTATATTCAAATTTTGGTATACTTAGTTTAAAAATAATTATTCTATAACCAAAACTTTAACAAACCCAATCCAATCTAGGCAATAAATAGTTTATTAAGGATGCATCAAAACTCTTACAAGAGAAAAGAAATTCCAAAAATGTATTTGAAACTTCATTTGAAACTGAGTTAGGTTTTTACAATTTCACAATATAAAATGTTCGTAAGAAGACAAGACATAAAAGCAACAACATTGATTTTATGTAAATTGCAATCACATATTTTGTTATATCCTTTTACCCATTTTAATACAATGTTTTGTATAAATTTAATAAATGTCACTTACTATATTTCAGCTACAATATACTTTCGATTGGGTATGATTCTTCATATAAAAACAAAAGAACAAAATAAAAACAAAAAAAAAAAGAACAAAACTTCAACAATCAAATACGTGCCAAAAAATTTTCTAAAATACATGAAACAATCAACAAAACATTTACAAAATTAACCATTAAATTACTTTGATGAAATTTTCTTTTTAAAGCTAAAACTCTGAAATTATTCTTAAATATCCTTAAAATATCCTGAAATTTTGTATTATGTACGTATAAGAAAACTTATATATATATATACAAAGATGTAAACATATATATGAAATTATATAACAAATATAAGCAGTATACATATACGATATGGTCTAATAACAAGAAACCTCAAATCACATTTTATTGTCCTTATTTTCATTTCGGGTTTTTCTTTTTATTTTTATTTTTTTTTGGTTTTGTTTTGATTCTTTTCTATGGAAAATTTGTAGTGATTTTTGTTTTTCGCTACTTTTGTGGTTTTTCAAGTGTGAAAAATTCCAAAGAAAACAATAATAACAAAAATGAAGGAAAAAGAAAATAAAAATAAAAAACTTTTTTGGTCGAAATAAAAACGTAAAAATCAGGGTGTGTAAATTTGGCAACATAAAAATAAAAGAAGAAAACAATAATAAAAAGAAAACAAAATGAAAATATATCCTTTAAGGATATTAGTGAGATACAAATTTTAACTTTCCTTTCGTTAACCGTTTTACCGGGAAGTTCATGTACCTATGGATATATTCGTATATACCTACATATTAATATGTATGGGTAAATGTATATTTAGGCGTAAATAAAATTTTTATTAAAGTTACATCATTTCCACTTTCACCAAACATTTTTGCGTCCTAATTTCAACACTAAAAAATAACAAGAAAATGAGACTAAAATAGACCACAAAATAGGAAAAAAATACATATATATATATAGATATATGAAGCCTTTCTTCGTATAGTCAGTCCTTTCTCAACATTAAATTGAGCGTGCAAAGAATTAAGAAAAAAAAAAATAATTTTTATTGGCATACAAATATTAGTTTCTGCTGTTGAACAGTCCTGATGATGGAAACTTTGGGTATCTTGTTTTTTGTACTTTTTAAATTTCCTTGGGTGCAAACGACTTCGACATAGCTCGTTTATTTTCATTTTCATTGTAGTCACTATAGTCTCATAAAATAAACATTGAATGCCATTCAATTGACACTGTAATAAAAATGAAACCGTATATAGAATATTTAAATATATTATAATGCCAATAATATGTTGCTATTTACAAAACGGTGGGGTGTTTTAATTTGGAGCAATATTCGTCTAAAACAAATCAAAACTAAAATTAACCAAAATTTAATTTTTTTTTACTATATTTCAGTTAGCACTACTAACGATAACACCACAAACATATGGGCAGGCAAAACAAGACATACAAAACTTTAACCAGACAAAAAGAAAAGAAGTATGGGAACAATCAAACTCATTTAGACGATTACATCAAATTGCCACCAACACAAAAATAATACTAGAACAAGACAACTATAGGTGTGAGGCTTATCAATGTCCGATTAGGCTGCAGAAATGCTACGAAAGAAAAAATCCTAAATAAAAGGTTCCTAAATTTTGGCTGCATATATATGTGCTTTGATAAGTTATATTTGATTGCCTGTTGCTTAAAGTTTTGTTTTTTTGTTTTGTTTTTTTTTTTTTTTTATAGCAAAGCAGTCCATACTGAGAGTTCAAACCGGATGTATGAATTTTCGATTACACTTGGCTTTAGTTAGTGTATGTCTTTTCCTTTTTTAGTTGAGTAAGCAGTTTTCGGTGGTTTGATTTTTACAAAATTTTGTGCTTTCTTTAGTATTAACTGACACGAGTATTTATAAGGTATTCATAATAGTATAAGTTAAAAAGTAAATACAAAATGTGCGAGAAAATTATATTATATAAAAAAATAGATAACAATTTAGAAATTAAATGAGAAGATATAAAAATTGAAAATATGTGACAAATTGACGTCCTGTGTCTCTATCTCTTATGTATGGGGATAAAAGAATAAAAACGAGGATATTAAAAAGCTTTTCATAAGATGATCTTCTACAATTTTACCCCCATTTTGAATGTCAAATAATTTTAAGTTCTAGCTAAAATTCAATTTAAAATAAAAATAAATCTTTTACATCACTTATTCTAGAAGAGAGAACTAGACTTGAGCATTTTTCTAAAAATTAAATTAAAATAGAAAAAAAAACTGTATAAAAAAGACAAATAAAAAATGTTTTTTCCTCTTTATTTTCAATTTAGTTAAAATAACCTTAAGGATATTTGGGAAAAGAACCAAAAGAGAAACAAATTGCTTAGGAAGGACACTACAGAAAAAAAAATGAATGCCCATTCAAAGGATTGTTTTTCTTTATTTAGATTTAGGGCGAATGTGATGAAGAACAAAAAAATTAAAATAATTTTCAATGAAAACTTAAAAGGATTTTTCATTTCACTTCAATCTATTCATTTAGTCCTATCCACCTAATATACATATAAATTGTTATGTTCAACAGGACACACATTAAGAATGAACACAAAATTAAAATCACTGAACAAAAATAAAAAAATAAAATTCAATTTTTAGTTAAGGTTTCCACTAAAATAAAAGAATGACAGACGAGATGGACGAGAATCAGGTGGAGTGAGAAATAATAATGTGAGTATATAATCTAGAACAGGGTAAGTTATTCAAAATGGTTTGACGATATAGTCAGTAATTTTTTTATACTTTTTATGCTAGGTGTAAGTTCTATGACTATTTTCTAATTTTTTTTTTATATAATATGAATTTTATAGTCACTATGTGGGCGTGTGATTTTTTTTGATTATTGAAGTCCATATAAAATTTGATTCAATTTTCAACTAATTTAAATTTATCTAATTGTTAAATAGACATTATCGGTCTAAATTTTTTGGCCTTGCGTTTGACGAAGGGTTTAAAGAAAGCGATATAATTTTATGACCGAGGTAGAAATGGACAAAAATGTTAAATTGGGACGTATTCACTGCTCAAATCACGTACAAAGGAGTATAGAAAAAAATGTTCCATATATGAAAATCTTCGAATTAAAACCGTTTGGAACATGTCTTGCACACTTTCATTTAAGATAATGAAGTGTCGGTGGATATAAAGATCTTTAGCTCGCTTATATCCTTAGTCTATGTAGGTCTAATAATTCCTCAGATCTACGATTTACAAGGTGTGTAAGCCGCCCGAGTGTATAAACATATTGCAGATTGTAATGTTCTTTTTTAATAGCGTTACATTCAATTTTATCCAATTTTGACCAATGCAACGTTTATATATTTGATATCAATGCTCTTGGTGGGAACGTTTTAATATGGACCATTGTTTTTTTTTATTATACGTGTCATTGTTATTCTGAGTATTTTCATCGTCCTTTATAAACTTAAAAAACGCAGATATACTTATAGAAAATATTTAAAATTTTGAATCCGACCCGTGTTGTTGAAGAACTAATCTTATTTCAGAGGTATAGGAATATTTTAAAATAAGCTTAAAGTAAAAAAAATAATCTGATTAAATAATTCAATTTAGTTAAAATAACCGTTAGAGTATTTGGTTATTATCTTATCTTATTAACAATCATATATAGTTGTGATCATTGCTATATAATGATATCAGCCATCCTTGGGAAAGATCTCATCTTATATTGTTTAATTATTATTATTAAATATTATTGGTTGAATGTTTTGTCAATTTAACTTTATTTAAACTCATCAGTTGGTATGAAGTGTTAGGTTACATAGACAATATCTGTTTTTTTAATTGATTCTATAATTTATGTTGAAATGTTGAAAACCTATCTATGAGAGTTGTAAAAACCAATTTGCTGTTATGTTATTTAAATGTTATGGCGGATAGACCTGAAACTCTACACTTTATAGCGGAAAGTATGTATAATACAATAAGAATTAGCGATCAATCAAGGTCTATTTTATATAACCCGGTATAAATTACCGCGAACTTGCTTAAATTATTTCCTTATCGTTCATTAGAAATCCTCTTTGTTGTACTTAAAGTCATTTTTTTTATGCTGGTTTACGGTTAGTTCTGATGAGTTGAGAAAATTTGTAGTTTATTTTTAAAAATTGTGACCTGTTTCGTTTATCAAAAAAAAACTCAGCACAAAATTTAAAAATTTTTATTTTTATTTTTAAAAAATGAATAAGGAGGCCCCAATGAAATATTCCCAATACATACATTTTTATGTGACATTGGAATGAATTGGTTTTAAATAAAATTAATAAAAAGGATTTCGAAATTTTGTAAATAAAACAAAAACAAAAAAGTCATAGTCCTTATTTAAAAAATGTATAAAACATAATATACTTACTTGTATGTAGGTTTATCTGAGTGAAAAGGACATTTTCTTAACTTTGACATTGTATATACATAATTTAAAAAAGACAGGAAAAAATAAAAATGAAATGAGAGAGGTTAACTTTTTTGTTTCAAATTCAAATAATGCAGGATGCGAAATCCTTTTTTTTCGTTTTTTTAACTTTGATATTTTGAGTTAAAAAATGAAATAGAAAATAAAGGACTCAACTTTTTTTTTGATATAGAAATATATTTCTTTTTGTTATTTTTTAACTTTTAAAATTTAACAAGTTAAATAATGGAAAAAACAAGAAAAATTCTCAATATTTACCTTCAGGGTGTATTTTGTTATGATTTTTTTTTATTGTTTTTTTATTGTTTTTATTTTTGCTTTATTTGTGCTTGATACGAAATAAATGATCCGTTATTATTTATTGATTATTCAATGTAGATATTTATTTGCATTTATATTCATTTTTATTTCAATATTCGGTGGATGAAAACAAAAAAAGAACAGAAAAAAAACAACAAAAACCAAAAAAAACAATGTTATTTTCTAATTTAAGAAAATGTTTTTTCGAAACATTCATCTTTTGAAATATAACCAAAAAAATTTTAAATTTGAAATTATGTCAATCTCTAAAACATTATATACAAACACAGTTTTTTTTAAAAAAAATAAAAATACGTATGTACTATGTAGGTTATATATATTGGAATGTAAGTAGGTACGTATTTATTTAATTTTTCAATAGAAATATGAATTTTTATTATTTAAAGTTCATTGAATAAAATAATAAAAATTTGACATTTTTTTTTATTAGTTGCAAATATTAAAATTAAAAAACCAGCAAAAAAATAAATAAAATTGTTATATGAATACATATAAGTACATTTGAACTGGGTGTGTTATTCATTATTTTTGTTTCCAGTCTTGTGCCTCACTGATACTGTTTCAGGACAATTGCGATGATGATGATATAATAGTTTATATATAATTGTGTGTTAGAAGTTTGTCTCGAATTGTACATAAGGTTCTTGCTAAAAATAATTTCATTAATTTCGATGTTGGGACTGGCTAATTTTCATATTCACGGCCTTAAGCTGCCTATTTCTAGATATTTTTTTGCAATGCAGATTCGAATAACAAAATTGCACACTGATGGAAAGTCAATAAAATTCTATTTCGTCTTGTAAAAAATGGCACAATATGAATGAAATACACTGTATACGCTACACACATTCCATTTTGTCTGTCAAAAAGAATTAAATTAAAAATATTTCAGAAAAATTAAATTTTCAATTTGAATTTTAGAAATATTTTTTTTTTTTTTTGTAGACCAAATCAACAACTTTGATGCGAAATCAACGCGAATAGCTCAATACGGCATTAAAAATGTTACTTTAGCAAATAAAAGTAGAAAATTAAGATTGATGGGACATACACCTTAGCGATGTTTAGTGCTTATTAATACTTGGATAAGATAAAAAAAAGAAGCTTTCAAAATTTGTAATGGTGGTTTTGTCTCACAACACCTAACATTATTAAGTTTTTGCTCTCGAAATGTAGGAACAACCACTTTTTGCTTTTGTAAATGTGTATTGTTGGGTATTTAAATTGACTAAATTAAAAATACTAAATAGTTAGAATCATCATTATATAAGTACAACAATGATCTCAATAAATATCTAGAAAAGCTTTTTTAAACTAGAATGCTTCATGAATGCCTTTCTTGTGAAATCAGAGGGATGACATAGTCATCCCAACATAATCGAACTACGTAGACTGCAAAAGAAATATGGTGGAAGTTCATTTATAACCAGAATATCATTAATGTGGAACACTATTCATAGCATTATATCGTATGTATTTTTTAAACATGAAAAATTCTTTACTTATGACCTGCATCAATCCAAGGCGAAAGTTAACACTCACGATCTTAATTGTTCTTTTATTCTCACATCTTCCTTTTTCTTTAATTTATTTTTTACTTTTTACTTGCCCAAGCTATCAATCCGTATAATAGGCTTATACACAATATTTTACCCTATAATACTCCTACTTACACCCCCATACTACTTTTTAACTTCTATAACAATACGTACCTACTAAAATTCTGGTCTCCATTAATTTGAAAATATACAAAAAATTATCAAAGTATAGTAAATGCAAATCTCTATATAGAGACTTAGAGATGAACTTCAACATTCTATCGGCTTTTATTTTTCTCTCAAGAGAGTTTCACTTAGAATTTTTTTTAAACAGCTAGTATAATTATCCTATTAATTAAGAAATGCGCAGAGAAGTACCAACGGTAATGCATAACGTGGTCATACAAACTATATGTCAGAACGTAATTTCCTCAGCAAAATACAATGACAAAGAAAACTACCGCTATGTTATCTTGGTATGATATCTAGATCTAATTGGTTCAAATAAATTATATAATTTTATTTTAATTTATATATATATATATATATACAGTATGTGGATCAAATCGGCCTAACCGAAAAACAACTTGTGCAGAATATGCGAAGTAGAAAAATAATCTACTGAACATCTGCTCTGTGAATCGTACGAAAAACGTACTTGTAGAAGATTTCGTCAATGCCCAGCCCGAGCAGTGGAAGCCCGAACAATGGTAGTTAAACAGCATAACGCTGAAGAATATCTTGAGTATGATCCTTAAATCAGGCTTTTCTCTAGGCTCAAATACATAATTGCATTAATCTGGCTAATCAGAATAAGTCCGTTTGCGGCTTCGTTGTGTGGTGAGTCAGACCCTAATCCATTATATTTAAATTTAATCGAATCTATTCTATCTGGAATATAAAAAAATACGGACATAGACATTGTATTTTTGATTTCATATTAAACTACGGGATATACATATATATATGTAATAAATATATATATGTTTTGTTATTTTAAGACCTGTTGTATTCCTGAGTTTTTAATACATCTGTTCTAATTTGTTGAGAATGTAACTAAAGCACTTCAAAATATTATTTTTGAATTTTGCTTTTATTATATAACTTATGTACATATATATATATAATATGCGTATATTTATTAAACCTTCAATCAAATTGAAAAAAATTTCAAATCAGTTTCTTCATTCCCGGTGATTTTTAAAGGTTTCCCAAAAAACGTCGTGTGATTCTGTAAAATAGTTAAAATGTATTTTTAAAATTCTTATAAAAGTCTTAGAATCCAATGTCTCCAATTTCGAAGTAAAAAAAAAAAAAAAAAACATTAAAGCGTACCCATTTAATAAACAAATAAATTTTTATGACCACCAGCTGAGTCATTTTAAATTTTTCAATATTGTTGTTGTTATTCTGATTATGTAAACGAATATTAGATTCTTGTTTCATAATTCTTATCATAAAACTTAACAAAAAAAAAAAAATCCTTTATAATATCCTTTTATATTTTGTTTTTATGATAACTTAAATATTATTTGTTACTTTTTCCTTTTGATATTTTTATTATTGTTTTTATTGATTGCAATTGGCAGTTTAATAAAAAATAATAATAATAAAAAGGAATAAAAAAAAAATCAATAAACAAATAAAGACGACAATGAAATACGCCGTCTTTGAATAAATATCGTCGATCGCAGGCTTGGTTGATCCATACGCCTAAATTTCATATTGAGAAAAATGTGTTTAAAGTTTGAAAGACTATAAAAATTAAACTGTTCGATAGAATTTTTCCAAATTTGGCCTACGTACGGTATATGCCCCAAAAATATGTTCACTTGGTTTGTTCATTTTAAAAAGAAAATTAAATTTTCACCTTTGATCCATATCCAATTTTAAAGTGAATTTAGTTTTTCATTGTATGACGTGGATCAAGGGTGGCGCACGTGGATCAAATAAGCAAACATTAAATTTTTTTTGAAGTAAGAAAGTTCTATATATTCACCAAAACAAAAAACAAAAATAAAATACGATATTGTTTAATTTTTAGTTTTTATTAAATAAAACAAAAAAAAATATTTCTAACAAAAATTAAAAATTGCTTTCATAACAAAATCTTATTCTAAATATTAAGTATTAACAGCTTTTTATTAATATTTGTTTAACAACGTTCATCTTATTAAATAAAATCAAAAATAACAAATTCATTTACCATAAAAATAATTTTACACAGGTTTGTTAAGTTGCTTTAATCTTAACTAAGAAATTAATATTTTTGTACTTAGGTATGTTATTTTAATTTTTTATAGTAATTGAAGCTTTCACAGCCATTATCTTGTGTATCACGATAGTACGTTTGAAATAGTATAATAATTATTTAAGCAAAGCAGTCAGATAAGTTACGTTTTCACGAGGAAGATATTTCAGTAAGTCGTTTATGCCACTGAGTTTATTTTTGTCAATTTTGGACGGCTTCGAAGTAAGAGGCTGAACATTAAACAATTTTTTTGGTTTTGGAAGGATCTTTTTGGATGGATTTTTTTCTTTGATTTATTCTAATGTAATTAGAATCCAAACTCAAAAAGAATGTTTTATATTTAATAGCAAAAGGTTCATCCTTTTAATATAATATGCATTTTTTTTTTTTAAAATGTAACCTTGCTAAAGTCAAATTTTACGGCAGGGATAGAAAAAAATTTAAAATCGTGATGTCTTGTCATCTGAATTACTTTCAAACAAATTTTCTTTGACTGGATTACGTTGAGTAACTTTACAAGATGTAAGGGGCTATGAACTTCCAAGTTTTTTGAATTCCTGTCAATATACAACTTGAATATTTCATTATACTTCACCCTCTTGAATATATATATTTTATATATACGCTCTTTATATATACGGTAAAATGGAGTAAGTATGTATATAAATAAATGTACATGGATCAAATTGACATTTACGAGAAAAACCGTTTATTTTTGTTCCATATGGATTGCAAAATTTGATAGCTTATTACACTAATAATGGTTGTGGATCAAAATTGAATTGGAAAAAAAATGATAAATTAGTGATCCATGTGTATTAATAAATAACGTGGATCAAATAATTTCAATAGTGGATATCATATATTTTGTGATACAAACGCAAAAAATTTTGGATATAGATCAAAGTTGCATAAAAAATTATAAAAAAGTGGATGTGGTTCAAAGTCCTTCATTATCGCAAAAGGTATTAGATATAGAAGAAAACGGGTAAGACAGAAAGAAAGAGCATGTCGCAAAACCCCAAGAAATGTTCTAATCTCAAAAATGTCAAAACGGCGTATGGATCAACCAAGCATGCGACCGACGATATGTATAAACGAATAAGTGTATTGTGATGCATCAGCAGAAGTACTTTAGCTTCTCAAGTATTTGAAATTTTCATTCTTATTATGATTGTTGTTGTTGTTTTTGTATTATTCTACAATGACTAAAATTATTATGCAGTGTTTAGAAGTGTTTAGTTGCTAGAAAAATGAATTTGAGTATTTCGACTAATTTCAATTTGAAATTTACTCGAAATTTGAACTCATGAAAAATAGTTCGTAACCAATTATGATTGCACTAAGCTTATTGATGATGGCACACTATCAACGATAGAAGAGTAATATGTAGGGTTGATTGAATCTACAATCATGTATCATAGAAAATTAATTCTTGACAAATCTCAAGCTTCCATTTAGGTAGTAAAGATAAAAAATATTTTGCGATAATCAAAATGCCATTAACTTATCAAAAAGTAATAGTAATCAAGGCCAAAACACCTGAATATTAAGTACCATTATTGCAAACAAATGAAAGATGGAAAACACATTGAAATTTTGTACATACCGACATATGTGATGATGGCTGATGTTTTTATCAAAAAGACTCAATAAAATTAAACATTTTTTTTAGTTTTTGTTTTTTTATACGTAGGATGGTGGGAATTTTTAGAAGTCACAATGAGCCCCGTAGCTTGACATTGCGCAAAATTAAACATGAAAATTCTATCAATATAATGAATTTATAAAGTGCCTTGTTAGGAAGAGTCTTGAAAAAATATGCTCTTTTTTGCCACTTGGGAACATGTAATCACTGCACTTTATGTCATAGTTAATTAAAGTTAATAGTAAATAAAATTATATTAAATTTCACATCAATAAATGAACAAAATTTTAAATAAAAATAAATAGGATTGCCCTTAAAACAAAAATATTTTATTGATCCTTTTTATTAAAAAATCCTTTTAAGAAATTATAAAAATAATTTTTTTGTTATATATTTTTTTTTTATTCATAATAAAATACCATCAAAGCGCATTCATCCTTGTTATGACTCGCACTTGTTTCAGTTTTTCCTTCTTTTTTGTTTTACAATTTGTTTTTGTTTTTAAGTATCCTTTTGTTAGTGAATCAGGCTGCAGTAAAAAATGCTGAAATTGTGTGTCATAAATTTATAAGGGAGATCGAAGAGATCAAGTTTTATAACAGTTTAAGTGGTGGGAAGTTGCCACTAAGTAAAAAAAAAAAAAATGGTTCAATAGAATTAATTGGTTAAAGAAGTATATTTGGATTCATTAAAGAATTGAGAAATATGGGAACCAAATTAGAAGAATATATTTGTTAAAGGGAGTTTTATGGCAAACAATTTGAATATTTTAATTTTTTCTTTTATATTTTATAGCCATTTTTAAGTGGCAAATTAAATAATTTAATTTGAAATATCCTTTTCAAATTAAATTATTTAGAAGATGGCTTAGATATGGATTAGTAATTTTAATCTTAAGTTTTGTTTTATTTCATTACAAATTTACAATTTACTGATATTAATTGAGCCTCTTTTTTGTTTATTTTTTACTACTGGAAGTTTGAAGTCATATGTTTACTGAACGCTGTTATTTATATTGTTGTTCTATATCTTCAATTTTACCATTAACAATTCACCGTTTTGACAAGCCGCCTAGTGATATTTTAGAGAAAGTAGTTTGGTACATAGATTGTTTGTTTACATACTTTTAATATGGGAAATCCCAGTAAACTTCGCAATTCGTGCTGCTATTATTTATTTATTTAATTTTATTACTATAAATTAAAAAAATAAATAGATTTAATTTTTTCATTCCAATTTGAATTTTTGTTTGATGAATATGTAAATAGCTGATAAGAAATGCTAGATGTTATTCGCTTTTTTCTTTCAACAGTTCAAATCAAACTAATAATTGTATTGTGGCAAATACAAATTGCTTCATCAATGGAGACATTTACATGTTCTTTATTTTTTTTTGTTTTTAATTTTCTGTAGTGAAAAAAAATTTTATCATCGGAACAAATTTTTTTAATCCTTAGTGATTTATTATAAATTTTAAAAATTCAGAATCGCAATTTTTTTTTGTTGTTCGCTTGTTTGAGTTTCTTGTTTACAACTTAAACTAGATCCTTCAAATATTTTTTTAAATTCCAAATTTGAGGTATCTAAATAAAAATAAAAATTAAATAAAATTTTATATTCTTTGTTTTCTAATAACAAATATACCGGGTTTTACAGAGCATGTGCATCAGATTCTTAAGAGAGGAAGGAGCCGTTATTTTTAAATTAAAAAAAAAAAATGTTATTAACTAAATCGAGGATGCTATATCGATTGGTGATATTTTCAATTTCCGCAAAGGAACGAAAAAGGAGTTTTCAAGTTCAAAAATCGCCGAAATTGGCCGAAATCGAGATTTGTAAATAGGAATGGGTAGTTTTTTATGCAAATTCGAATTCTATGACAAAAAATAAAAAACTTATATTAATTGATTTTTTTTTGTTTTCTCAGTATTTTACTTTAAAATTAATAAAAATAATGCAAAAAGCATCCATTATTTCTTTTGATAAACTAAAATTAATGACAATCATTTTTATAAATAAATTTGTTTTTCATTTTATCATATTTTTGATCTCAGTTTTGGGTTCCTACAAAGTTTAAACCAAAAAAAAAAAAAAAACAGATAAAAAAAAAAATAAAAAAAAACAAAAAATTTTACTTTACAAAAGTTTTTTATTTTTTGACTTAGAATCCGAATTTGCATAAAAAAGTACTCCTTTCCCATTTCAAAATCTCGATTTCGGCTGATTTCGGCGATTTTTGAGCTTGAAAACACCTTTTTCCGATTCTTTGCGGAAGTTGCAAATATCATCAGTCGATAGAGCACTCTCGATTTAGTTAATATTTTTTTTATCTATTTTAATATCTTAAAAAGCTGATAGCTGATACGCATGCTCTGGAACACCCGGTATATTCAGATCAATCTAAATACGATAAACGACATTCTTTTCTTTCTACTTCTTTTATGCTTGATGAAGCGGTTGGCTTACTCTTACTATGTTAAAGTTCTTTAACTGATTTGGCAGCAAGTTTTCCAGTAATTTTTTTTATTGTATTTGCCTCACTTTTGTTTTGATTCAGTACAACTCAAAATTAGTATTATTACGTTTGAATTTCTAAAATACAAAGTTGTAATACATTTTTTATTTTGATATAATATTTAAAAAATGTAATTACTTTAGCATAAAAATATAAACAGGCAGAAATGTGTTTACATTTCTTCCCCTGTCTAGCCTTGCACGAACATTGACATAGCCATTTACTATAATTTTGTTCGATGTTATGCAACTTTATTTGATGTGGATATGATTTTATAAATGAATTTTATACAACCGATTCCAATATGATTCTTTTGCTAGGATCAAAACCAAGTTGCAGCACCCAACCAACATCAACAATTTTTTTTTCCGTAAATTATCGAACGTGTTCTCATTTCCAAATATTTTTTCACCATATCTTCATTCAATATTCACATTAATATTTTTTTCTACACTTAAATGGCTAGACATGTTTTCACCATTATTTTTCTATTCTTATATCTATAATGACAGAAACAAATATAATTAATATCAAAATGAAAAATTCCTTTTATATTATGTTATTAGAAAAAAGTGTTCCATTTAGTATTTAATTAAATATTTAATAAATATTTACAAACTCGTTAACTTGTACTTCTAATTTCAAAGTAAATTCATAGTTCAAAATAAACAGCGGATTTTTGTTAATAGTCCAAACTTGGTTTTATTTTCTGCCGTACTGTCGTTGTAAAATCATAATTGTAGCTTGTCAATTGTTTGCAAACAATTTGCGAAGTTTGGTCCGCGCACTTTATTATATAATACTTTATAATATTTTCAAAGCGCGACTCATCAAAATTACTAGTTGGTGATTTATTTTTATTTTTTTAATAAGTGAAGAGAGTACTTGATTAAAACTCGTTCATTGCCATAGTCATATTGCTATTATTGAGTTGAACAATAACCATCGATAATAGTTTAAGATTAATTCAAAAGGTAGTTTTGATGATGGAAGATAATGAAAACTTTTTAATTATTGCTGATTAGTTAGAACTTATTACAATTTTTGTAAGAGTCATATGATGACAGATATGTTTGAAATAGAAACATAACAATGTACTTTGTAAGTAAAGAAAAAGATAAAATCTGAAAGAGGGAGACAATCACAAAATTCAATCGACTCAAGAATACATTTTTCAAGTGTTTAAAGCTTCAAGTATCTCAGTGTGTAATCCTAAGAAATATGAAAGCATAAAATAATGGAAGCAAAATCATATTTAAGCAAAGTACCTACTATTTTGCAAACAAGAAACTAATTGGCCAAACTCAAGACTAGGCTATCAAAATATTACAAATATCAAAAATATCATTAATAATATTACTGATATAATATAAAAAGAGTGCAAACCACGTTTAATTAAGCAAAATAAAATAATTCTGGAATATTTGAGCTCAAACGAATTAGAAGAATATTATTATGTAATAAAATTAGAAAGTGGAAAATATATTTTTTTTAAAACGAAAATATTTCACATTTTGTAAATTGTAATATTTTAGGTAAATTGTAACAGCAAATTGCAATATTTTAGGTTGACAGGATCTCTAATACTTTGAAACAAATAAAGGGTTAAACATTAAGAAATGAAACAGCGTCATTCATAATATATTTATGATATACAGAACATTGATATTAACATGGACACGAACTAGACAAAGAAATGGAATAAATGATGTACAGAGAGTAGGTGAAGATCGTTTCATGATTGATAAAAATTATTTACTAACCAAGTTTAAAATACATAACAGAAATATGAATGAAAATATGGTATAAAAGTTTGATATCAGCATCAAAAGTTTCGCAAGTAGTTGAAAACATGCTGGTGCATGGCGTCTACCTTTACGGAAAAGTCCCATGTTCAATTTTTGATTAGGACAAAAATACTTTATGAATTTTTTGACGTTGTTTAATACCCGTTAATGTTGATGACATATTATAGTGCTTTAGTACTCATTATAAATGACAAACATTATTGAGAGTATAATTTGGTAACAACTCAAATAAAATTGCAACTACACTATTTAGGACTTAGCTCCTGACAATAGTAGTGGTTTTCCGCATTTAATGATCTGTTATGCTTGATATTTGATAAATAATTGCAGTATCGTTATTAATGCTAAAAACTAAAAAGCTAAATTTCTCTCTAATACTGTTAAGGACATAAAAAAAACAAAAATAGCATTTCCTTATACAAGAAAAAGAATAGATGGGTGGGTAAAGATATATGTAAAAATACTACAAAACAAACTTTTACATAATAGCTATGGAGACAAATAGTTAACAAGCCAAATTTTACCTAGATCTACAGTGTCAAAGAAAAATACTAAATTACGAAATATTTTGACAACTAATTAATGTTACAACACTTTTACTATTTCACTTGTATTGTGAAAGATTAATAATAATTAACAGAATAATTCTAAACAAAAGTACTCAACAATTTACAAAACAAAGGAATAAAAGGGAAAACTAGAACTACATTTTCTAGAGATCTATTGAGATGAAAAATATTATAAATAGTGACTTTAGATTCCAAAATATATTTTCATATATTATTCGATTCATTACTGTCACGTTCTCTAACAAGTGTAACAGTTTTGTTGTTAAAAGTTCTTTTGATGTTTAGCGTATTTTTGAAACTTACCAATTTTAATTCGAAACGGTGTATTGTAAGTTATTTAGAGAAATCCGCTATTTAGAGTTAATTCTATCAATATTACGATATAAAATTCAATTATAATTACAGCTAGTTTTCATTCAGTAATATACAGTTAGGTTTGAAAAACTAGCCAACTAAATCTATCGCTGATAAAATAAGACTCATAAAATGAAATTCAAAAAATTTAAAGTATGGAATTACAATTCTTATTTGAGACTCGAAGAATAGAAGAAAAAAAATAAATCAAAATTAAAATTTAAAAATTCTAAGAAATTGTCATATTTATTTTTATAAAAAAAAACGAACAGCAGCTCTCTAAACCATGCAACACACACACATATATATGAAAACATCTTCATAAATAATTCAACAAAAAAAAAAAAAAATTAAAAAAAAATATTTTTTGGAGCTCGTTAAAGTGTCATAATACTTTCAGTATATTCTTGTTCTTCCTGTGTTGCCGTTTAGGTTTTTTTTCTTTTCCTTTTTTTTATTATTATTTTTTTTTTGTTTTAAAATGTTTTTTTAACTCTTTCTGCTGTAGTCCTATGTTAGATTGGTGCTGATTTACACCTTAAATTTGAATAGAATTTAAATTCATTTAAGGTTTAGATTCTTAGAAGAACTATGGCGCTACATTAGGTATTCATGAGTGTGATAATAGAACCATTTAGAACATTATATATATGTATATGTATTTAATTCCCGGATTTCAATTTGTGTTCATTACAAGTATGTACATAGAATTATTTAAAACATTTTTTTTATATTTAAAACCTATTGAATACTGAATAATGCTATTTGGAACATTTAGTATTTGTTAGCAAGGTGATTTGAATCAAAATAATTTTATAGTGCCCCCGTTATTAATTCACCTATTTGAGGGAGTATATTATTATACAAAATAATATGAAAAAAGTAAAAACAACTTTATTTTTTTTTTGTTTTTTTTTTTGTTTTTTGCTTATTGTTTTGTTTTTTAAATAAACACTCCTGTTTACAGATACGGAAGTTGTACGTGAGAAGAGTTTTTTTTTTATTCTTTTTTTTTTTTTTTACATAGAATTCTTAGAAATTAATATTATGTGAAAGGGTAAAAAATAAAAAAAACAAAATATGTATGTAAAAAAAACGCAGATAAAAGATACAAAAGTGCCAAAAATAAACTGGAATATTAAATGTTAATTTTTTAATGTTTTGGTATGGTAAACGAGGCGCCATAGCCACAAATCAAAAACAAATTTTTTTTTAAAAATATTTTAGACTCTTTAAATATGTGTTTTTTTTTAGATCATGTGGACAATCCACATAATAAGTTTAAGTTACAGAAGTTAGTTATTGTGATAGCTATTTTCACGTTGTCAGCATGAAACAGTGATGTGACTTAAATGACTTAATTTAGTTGACCACAATATCTACGATGTATGTTATTTTGTATATTATGTATATAACCTTTACTTTTTAATTTGTATAGTCCCCTCATTACATGACTGACATTAGTCCAATAGAATCTGTTCAGCGAAACATTTTACGATTAGCATTAAATAATTTTTCGTGGAATGTTGCCATCGTCACTTATTGATTTACAATAATTGTTTTATCGTTTAATTAATTGTATTATCAACGGTAATTGAAGATATCTCTTTTATTCAACAGATTCATTACGGGCAACTCTTTGGCCTTTTGAAATTTAGCCTCGAATATGGTAAATTTGAGCCAATCACAAGAATGCTTGTGGAAAAAAAATTAATTCCATTGTAATTGATATTCAACCAAGTGCCATACAAATTTTTCAAATTCACAACTTTTATTTTTGATTTTGTTACTTACTAGTTAAGCTTAGTTAGCTTTTTTATTTATTTATAATTTTTACTTGTGTACTAGCAGGCTTGTATCCGATTTAGCTTATTTTACTAACGTTTTTTTTTTCATTAACGATGCCCATGTTGTAATATACCTACTTGATGATTATAAATTGTACAAGCAATGTAGAAGCTTGCATATTCTATTGATAGACGTCTGATGTACTTGCTCTAAGCATTAGGTACTCTTTTTTTTAATGCTCTTGACAATAACTTAGTAAGTTTACACTACAATATCTACATTATTTCGTGTATTTATTTATCGAATTACTGGCTTATCAACTCATTAAATGTGGAAAACAACTGCTATTGGAACTTATATATTGGCCTTCTTAAACTATATTGGCCTTCTTAAATAGAATAGTATTATATAATAGAATAATTATAACATAAAAGCTTGTGCTTGTGTACAGTTAGTCTCAACGACGGATTAACCATTTGTGGGGCCTGAAGCTAAGTATATTTGTGGGCCCCAAAAACGACCAAATCATAAATATATGTAAAATGTAAAGAAAAGTATACAAATAAAATTTGGAAAAAATATAATTTCATTTTAATTCATTTTATGTAACCCAATAAAAAATAACAATATAGTATGAACAAAACAAAATAAAAATAATAAACAAAACAAAAAAAATTTAATTAAATATTTTGTTTCCGGCATCTTTTAATGGCAAATTCTCTTATTGCCTCATCATAAGGCACTGATTTGGTTATGTCATCTTCAATTGACAAAATTGAAAGATAATTAAGTTTTTCTTCCAGCATTGTGGTGCGATATTAATTTTTAATAAATGTCAATTTTGAAAAGGTTCTTTCGACCTAACAACTGGTTATTGGTAGAGTTAGAAATATCTTTAATGTCGTATATAGATTTGTAAAAACATCTATCAAATTTCTCTCGAATATTAATTTTCAGCATAGTGGAACAATTTGTTCGATCTTCTTTTTCATTTGTAATCTAAAAATATTCTCTAAATTGTGTACATTCGTTAATTAGTCATCTATATCATTATGGTAAAAAGAAAGGACAAACTTAATGCTTTCCATGTCAATTTCAGAATTATAATTTTTTTTCCCATATTTAAAAGAAATTTAAATCTGTATATTTACGTATATACGCTATCGCTTTTCGATATTTCGGTAGTTAAACAATCGAATAATAAATTGAATACTTCTATCCGAAACTTATCCATTAAGTACACCAGTAGCCCTTTTACGATTCGAAATTGTTTTGTCCTTACCCGCTTGTTTAAATCATTATAATTTTCCATAATTTCTTTACTCAAATTTTTAGCTGTTACTTCGTATTCGTTAGTCATTTTTTGTTCTGAATTTTCCCGAAATTGTTTTACAAATAATTCTAATGTAAAAACTAAGTCATAACCTTCAGAAATATCTAGGCCTTGTAACTTTTTGCTTAGTTTGTTCAAACGTTCAAAAACTTCCTTCCAAATTAATATCAAAATTGCATTTTCAAGTTTTATTAATTTTTTAAATAAAATAATTGCTTCTTTTACAGTCAAAGTTTTTTTCTTCGCTTTCTTCATGAATATATTTAAGAGTTTTCAGAATATCCCTGTAGTCATTTTTTAATGCTTTAACTGAATCATGATGCATTGACCATCTTGTAATAATTAAACTTTTTGAAGAAAATTATTAGCATATTTCTTCAAAAAATTCCCCCTGTGCGGCGATGCATAAAAAAATACGTATAATCGTTGTAAAATCCCAAAATAATCAATAATTGGTGTTACTACACTAATTGCTTCTACCGTTACCAAATTTAGAGAATGTGCTGCACCAGGTACAAAATTAGCATATTTTTTAATTTCGTTTAAACGTGCTTGTATTCCGATATATTATAAAATTATGCAATTAGTTCAATAAGGTTTCCATTACGCGGTGAACCCCAAGTTTTATCGTGACCCCTTAAACTCATTTCTCTATGAACAAAACCGTATTACAAACAGAAAGTAAATAAAAAAAAAATTATTTTTTGTTATTTTCAATTTTTTTAATTTTTTTAATTTTTTAGAATTGAAATTAGATATAAAATTAAAAGCGATCGGGGCCCTTTTTACCGGGCCCTGAAGCTACAGTTTCATTAGCGTATAGGTAGATTCCCGCCTGGTTAGTCTAAATTACGAAAAAGCCAGTTTACTTATTCAATTCTTACAACTTGATATTTGGCATAATTTTTCATTTTGCAACCGGTCGTTAAAAATGAAATATGATATAGATAAATTTGAGGTAATTAGCTGTAGATTTGGATGTTGGGAAAAGTATTGATTGTGAAGAAAGCTCTGCATCATCTAGAAATTCACAAGATAGTCAGTCCACTTAGCTTCATACAACTAACCTACATCTTTTTCAATCGGACCCTACTTGTAGTCGAATAGTATGAATAATTTCGAGTCCTGGATTTCAAATAACGAAATCGAATTGAACACTTCCAAATCAGAATTAACTTTCTTTTGTATTTGTAGAAATAGTTTGTCACGAAAAGTTTCAATTGTACAACTTTCAATTGAATGACTGTTGACTAACAAGGTTCCATTCTTTTACAGATCTTGGTATCACTTGATTCAAATTTAAATTTTAAGCTGCTCTGCCTACACACAAATGGTGGGTAATATCAAGTGTTCTTCAGGTTTAATTAAACGTTGGCTTAAAGAATTTTCTGGCGCCTTCTAGTCAAGTATGGTTGAAATAGTCGCAATATTTGTTTGAAATATTTTTATCATTTAATTTTTGATTTAAAACGAAGAGTGTTGATTGAGAGATTGACTTTTTATTTTTTATTAAAAGAAAGGTAGAAAAAAGCTTACAGTTCTAAGTACTGCTGCCATCTATGGAGCTCTATTATTCATCCTATCGTGGAGTCCAGTGCCATGTTTGTTACTGTTTTAGTTTCAGATATTCAACAAAGTCAATCGCATCCCTTGCCTAATTCAAAATCTTTTATTTTGTCGTAGCTGTCACAGTCGATAACTCATTTTTTTAAAATTATAGTATAGAAACAATGTTATAAGGAGAATGGCAACATCAATTCAATAGGATGATTTGAATCAAACTTGCTTAATTTGAAGTATGAAAATAAACCAAGATACCGGCATGTGTCAACTAACCACCAAAAAGATGAAAACCAGAATCTTAAGAGAATAACTTTTAAACAAAGGACGAATTCCTACATAAAAAAAAGACGAGTATAAATGAGACATCTAGATATACAATAAAAATGTTCAATGTTCCAAATAAATCTGAACAAAATTTAAATTGTATTAGATCAGGGTTGATGCTTATGATATCATACAATACACAATACATCATCTGTCAGGTCTTTTATTTGTTTTTTAAGAGTGTGTGGATCTTGTATAAGGGCTATGTCCAGTCTGTTGCAAATAAAAGTGCTTACTAACACTGTTCAGGTTGCTTTTAAGGTTGTTGTTATAATTTGTCACTGCGGTCTCTGAATATCTTTCCATAGATCATGGTTTGCGGATAGAAGACTCCATCGATAGAAGATCTTTTGATTGAATAAATCTCTCTCCGGCAAAAAGTAATCTTTTGTTTGCTTGTGTTCTATATAAAACGAACAAAATATATTCGAGAATGAGTCTTAATTAAATTTAGATTGCCCATTCTAATTGTGTACAACTTTTTAAAAATATTGTATTTGATTTTTTAATACTATAAATGAATATTTTTTTACCTATTAAAAAACAAAAGGGTTCCTTCTTCTGTACTTGATAGCAACAATCATTTTGATTTTAATGTCCTCATATTCAAATAAACAATTTGTGGATGATTTATAAAGGATGCCTAGCTATCCCGAACATGAAATAATTTTTTTTTTTTAGAACTAAATATTGAATTAAGTTATTGAATTACCAAATTGGTAGATTTAATAGCCAATTGGTGTTTATTTTTATAGACTGTGATATTATGTTGCTATTTTAATTTGTTTGTTTCTTTAATTTTGAATAAAAAACTGTTTTTTATTAACTTTAATTTGAAAAAAATTAAATTTTAAAAATTTATGTTTAAATAACAATTTTAAAATAGCAAATTTATTTCATATGGAGATATTATTATTGAAACTGAAATAATATGTTTGTTTGTAGAAGTACGGTAAAATTGATAATATACATAAATTTGCTTAGATATTTGAGATTTGGAATAAATTACAAAAAATATTTTTAAGGTGGAACTTGGATTGATGGATTTATTTTCTTACTACAAAAACTACAATACTTTATTTTTGCAAAAGAGTAGATATTTCAGAAAATAAGTTATGGGGGTAGAAACCGTTCTATAATAAATTACTCTAAAGCGGCTTAAATTACTATTTTTTTTTTTGTAGAAAATGACTACAGAAATTAAAAATATGGGACACTAAACAGTATTTAAGAGTATTTTTTTAAATACTTAGTTCAGGTTCAAAGTTTAAGATTGCAGAAATATTTTTTAAACGTGTTTTAAGCCCATACATTTTTTTGATTAGTATTTTCTTTCCCTGGTGATTATTGAACCCACAAAATATAAATAGATAAAAGTAAAACTGGTAGCAGAACTACTGATATTGTTATTGTTCGAATAAGGAACTAGTTTTATAAGTTTTTTAAAGTTGTCCAATGTACATCGTCATAATCTGTTGCTTCTACGGATTAGGGTGAGCCTTAACATCGCTTATAACTTTCCTTCATTCTTCAATATTGTCTATAACTGTTCTCCATCCATTAACTTCAATCTTTCGTCGGTAGTCCTCAATTTCTGTCAGGCATCTTGATCTTGGTTTAGCTCTTGCTCTAGTATTGTGCGGTACTGTGTCTAATCGTTCAGTACATGGAGAAAAAAAACTGGAAAGCCAATTGTTCAATTCAAAGTAAAATAAATGGACCTGAAGTAAAAATAATATAAATTTCCTTAAATTTTGTCTTTTTTTGTTATATTATTAGCCAGAACTTAGGTCAGAAAAACCTTTATACTTTAGTACCGTTGGCTTTAGGAAAAGAAAATGAATAGTTAGAGAGAAGAATAAGAGAAAAAAGTAGGAGAAAGGTTCGGCAGGTAGTCGCGAACTAAATTATTGATATTCACTTTGAATGTTTGTAAATTAAACAAATAAAAACTACCCATTCTTGGGAATGCTTGTAGTGGAATGCGATTCCACATTCTAAGAGTTCTGAATATAAAAGAATTTCCATAACCAGTCTTAAACCATCTTGATATTTCCACAGTGTAGGAGTGGGTATTCGTAGCCTTTCGCGTTCCACGACGGAATTGATTAAGAGGCGGAAACAGTGATTTTAGTTCTTCCAAGCATGTACCTACTCCCACGAGATATCTATAAAATAGAGTTAGTGCTCCAACGATACGACGATGAACAAGTGGAGCAAGTGTTGATGAAACATTTACATCATCTGTGAGGCTAATGGTGCGTTTTTGTCAAGAAAGCTTGGAGCAGTTTTTGAGGCATCCATAAATGCGAATTATACTCCATCTTGGGTCGTATGTAGGCTTTATAGATATTAAGTAGATCTTTAGGTGACACCACTGACTTGAAAACCCACATTTACCAAAAAACCAACATTTTGCAGCGCTTTTCGCTATATGGACAATATGGTCATTCCAGAGCATATTTTGTTTTACTCGCATTCCGAGAATATTTACGTTTTTTTGTCGCTGTAAGCTTTCATCTTGAATATTTAAAATAGGGTCGAATGATATTAGTTTTTTGCGTAGCTATACAGCTTTTTTTTTTAGTTTAAAATGCCGCTCATTATTGTTATTTTGGCGTAAACTCAAGAAGCTGTAGCATTAGATTTTTTAAGGAAATTTTAAGTAAATTTTATAAGGATCGGGTTGAAAGTTGTTTTGGAGGAGATCGTTGGTAAACAAAATAAATTTATATAATTATAAATTTTTAAAGTTTTTACATCATTTTACTTCTAATAAAAAGAACAAGTTCGATTTATTAATTAATATTCAATCTTAATACATAGATATTTTATATCCCCATTGCATCTAAATATTATTCTTATTTGTGTTTATAAACAAAATTATTTTTAGGAATTGTTTCGTTCATCCTATGTTATGACGAACGAAACAATTACTGAAAATAACGTTAGTAAACGTTAGAAAGAGAGTAGGAGAAAGGACAGAGCCTTGTGGAACACCAGCAATAATTTGAAGCTTATTAGATGTTACTCCATCAGCTAAAACTCGAATGGCCCGATACGAAAAAAAAACCCATTTAGTGAAAATTTTCAACCCATTTAGTGAAAATTAGACTTAGACCTATGCAGAATTAAATCTACATATAACATTTTGCTATTAGAGCGATTAAAAGTTTTTGAAATATCTAAGGCCACAACATCAGCCTCACCAGATTGATTTAAGCTGGTGTTTAGCCTTTCCCATGTGTATTAATAGGATTTTCCATTTAACAACAACCATCGAATTCTTTTGATCAGTCATTTTGGGACAATATGGCAAGTTTTTTTTTTTATAATTGTGGTCATTTTATACTGACCTAAAAGAAATTATTGTTTACTTGGCCTCAATTATACAAATTTGATTCCGAAAACTTTTTGTTTTCTCATTTATAATTCATAGAAAATAAAACTTTTTTATAATTCATATTTTTTAATTGTATACATTTTTCATCACGTGTAATGAAGCACCATTAAATTATGCAACTTTTATTTTATTTTTACTTTACATAAATTCACCTAATTTAATTTTTTTGTTTTACTCTAATGATTTCAAATTAAATTTTACTGGTAAATTTTTGGGTATAAATTTATAAAAATTCTCCGAAATTTTAAATAAATTGAATTCAACTGAAGTAAAATCAGTTAAAGTTTTTATTTTTTAACTCTAATTAACATTCTGTTATAATATTCTATAGAATATTTTAATCTATGTATTCTATTGTATTATAATAATGTTGTTATAATTTTGACCTAAATTTTGTAAATTTAAATCTGAGTCTGAATTTCAACTTCTTTTAAATATATTAAAAAAAAAATTATATAATTTTCTATACTTAAATATACAATAATAAATTTTGTTTTATTATCCTTTATAGTGCAATAAAATAAATAAATAAAATGAAAAAAAATATACAAAATTTTTTTGTACTGCATTGTAATTACCATCAGTTAAAATAGAGAATCCCACTCGATCTCAGTATTATCTATGTTTTTATTTTTACATTTATATATTATAATATATTTGTACGTAGATAGTATGTGTTTATAACATATACAGGATGTTTAGGGAATAAACTATAATGAGCCTCTTATCGCACATGGGTTAATTTGAAAGGTTGTAAATAATTAGAAAAATTTTATTGAAAGGTTATATAATTTCCTATATACTTCGTATTTACAAATCATCGTTGTTTGTTAGTGCTGTTCTCATTTTTAACGACAGTTTTTCCCGATTTCATTTAAAACATCTCAATTTTCGTCTATCTTTTGAACTTGCATTTTACGAAGTCGCTTATATAGCAATCCGTTTATCATTCACTTGCATAGTCTGCATATATTAGTACCTTATATATATATATATTTTATATTTTACAACGTTATGATATTCAATTAGTGGTTCTAGATCTTGCTTTGATCTAATTTGGTAATTGTGAATAACTCATATATTTGGGAACAAATATTTTTTTTAAATATATTTCTTTTGAATACTTTTATTTATTTTCATCACTAAATCTCTTCATTCTGATATCAAAACTATATCTTAATACCGGTTATATTATACTGATACTTCTACATTATTTATAAATTTTTTTTTTTTTTATCTTCTTGACAATAACTTAGGTAGAATCACCTTTTCGTGCTTAATTAAGTACGGTACTGCAATTTTACACTACAATATCTACAAATATTTCGAGTATTTATTTAACGAGTATCTATTTAACAGGCTTATCAACTCATTACATGTGGAAAAGTACTACTATTGTCAGGAACTAAGCCTTCTTAAATAGAATAGCTTTATTTTATTTAACTTGTTACCAGATTATACTCTCAATTATTTTTTGTCATTTATTTTATCCCAATGACAAAGGGTATTGGACCAGATCGAAAAACCCATAAAGCATTGTTTTTTTTTTCTACTTCACCGGGAATCGAACCTGAGACCTTTCGGTTGAAAGACAAGCGCTCTACATACTGCGCCATCCAGCGTGGAAAATTTAACCATTCTCCATTTATTGGAGTTGAAAAAAACTTTGTGTGGTAGAAGTTTTAGAATTTATATTCTATTATTATAGAGAAAAGAATCTATTGAACATCTATTTTGTGAATTCAAAAGACCAACTCGAAGCAACCTTCGCTATCTGGGAATAGTGTTGCAAAAAAGGGGCTACCCAGTACATCATTTAGAGAAATGAACATTAAATCAGACATTCTTAAGGGCTCAGAGGCTTGAATATATTAATACGGGTAAACATAAAAAGCCAATTTGCGACTGCGGTTATAGTGAGGTTAGACCCCACCTGGTGATTCTATTATTATTTTGTAAAATATTGCATAAAATTTTTATTATTTATTAAGGCACAGAAATACCTCAATCTGTTTATTCCGCCAAGACTGTAGTTATTTATACTTCAAACATAAAAGCGTATCGTTTTGCTTCTAATCATTTATTTTGAGTTTAATTTTGTAATTACTGATTTTCTGCAGAACTATTGACATGAAAAAGATATATTTTAGTAGATTTAATTCTATTAAATTAGTCAGTCAATATGGCGTAATTGTTATGATATAACTGATTACCAAACAAAAAAAGGGTGGGCTCTTACTTTATTTGAAACTGAAATCTTTATTCTAGGTAATATTTTTTATAAAAACTTTTAGAGTTAAAGTAAAATTTTGTATAATCATAGAAAAAGTACAAAACACTGAAGAAGTTTGCAAGTAGTAGATGAAATACGCGTACTTGTATGATATTTATAGTAAAAATAACTAGGTTATATGTTTTTTGAATTGAGCTAAATTTTAAGTGAAGGAGCTAAATAGTATAAAAAATATCTTTAGTTTCTCATCTGACTTGATGCAATTTCGCATTTTATGGATATTATCTGCTACTTCTCAATTAAACGAATTCATTATAAATGGCAGCACTTGAAGAAGGCTTCAAGCTAATCTCTGTTGTAAAAAATTTTATTTTGTAAATTTTATATTTTGATAACCCTTTGATGAACCTAGATTAACACCAAACCGAAACCAGAGCTGGGTCGTATTCGAGTACAAGTATTTAAAATACTATAAAAAATATTTGTAATGTTATTAAAAAGTACTTGAAAATAGTATTTAAAATTTTTTTACTTAAATAATTTTACTCAAATACTTGAAATCGAATACTTTTACTCAATGAGTAGTATAGTATTTGTATTTTACCCAGCTATGACCGAAACACAGTATAATATGAATCTAGGGTGCCATTCTTTTTGGTCAGATAATTTTAACATATTATACAGGGCTTTGTTTGTTACCATATCCCCAGAATAACTTCTTGGATTATGACAGGTTAATATTTAAACACCCTATATATATGCATAAATAACAAATACGATTACATCATTACAATTCACAATCCATACGGAATAATTCTGTGTGAGTGTGTTTTCCTTTTTTTTTTGTTTTTTTTTTTTTTTGTTATTTAAATCCCACAATTATCCTTCCTGTATTTTTACTTATGTATAAAAAAAATTATATAAGAAAAAAAACATGTTTTCTTTTTTCAGTTTTTTGTATTTCATTTTTTTTTTTATTATTTCTAAAGCCTACACACAAATTTTGGAGCAGAAAACTTTTTACATAACTTAAATAAAATAGAATTTACATAATACACCATTTAAAAAAAAAAAATTTGTTTTTGTCTTTGGTTATCTTAAAGAAAAAAAAAAACAAAAACAAAAATCGAGCTTTATATAAAATTTGTAATAATTTTGATTGTCCGATTGCAATCTTTTAAAGGTGGTGTGTTAGATATGACATTTAACGCAATGTATTTTTGTTTTGGCTTTTGATTGATTAATGAGAGGATTAAAATAAAAATAAGTACAAACTCAAATCGTGTCTGTCGGAAATGAACTTTGTATTTTTAAGAATTTTAAATTTTTGTCTTTAGTAGTTTTTCTAAATACTTGGACTGAAAAAAGTTGATATTGTGCAAGTTAATTTTACAACAATTGAATTTGCTCAATTGGTCCTCTTAAAAATCTTTATTTACTAAGACCGGAAGACTTTTGCCAGTGCTGCATTAAAATAAACATTTAAAACATTTTTGTTTAGTTTTGAAAGGCTAATCAATTTGTAGAAAAATGCAAAATCAATATGCTTAGAGTACTAAAAGAATTTCTGATGAATGAACATTGTTTCTATCTTACGTACAACATGTTAAATTTAGTTCTTGGAGAAAATGAATTTTTCTAGTTAATAAATTCTGTGAAAACATAACAAACTTCTGATGTAGAAAAGTTCGAGTAAGCCGTCTGAAAGATTTCGAATATTTTTATGCAAAATAAGCAATAATTTTTTGTGATATTAGATAATATATTAGATAAACGAAGTAAATATTTGCAATATTTCGAAACAACTCGAATTGTGAAAACAGAATAGTATTTTGAAGAGTAGAATGTGCTCTGAAATTATGTGCGGATGTAGTTTAACATATGGAAAAACAGATTTTAAAAAACCAATTTATTATGTACAAATGAAAAAAAATCAAACAACAGAGCTGTTTATTCCATTAGGAAAATCAACTCGTGTGCTCTATAAGCTCAATTAATATACACAAAATTATTATAATAATCTTCTATTTTATCATTTAGTGCTATTCTGACTGATTTTTGATGTTTCATTTTCTTGCATTTATACTATTCAAGGTGTAGTTAGTGTTAACGCATCAGGTTAAAAAAATGATTGTTTTTTGTATAAAGCAGCTGATTGTGTATGGATAATTTTGATTACAGATATATTCAATTATCCGAAAAATCGATTCATTAAATTATCGGAAATATAATGAACTGTTTTAATATATAAGAAGTTGTAATTGTATTTGGGAGCAATTTTAATCGGAGCACAATCACCACTGCGGTATTGAAAATTAAAAAAAAAAAAATTTAAGCAAACCCTAATCGTCGTGATGGTAATTTAATCGCTGAAGTTGTTAATTTAATTGAGATCAATCACCATGACGGTGATAAAAATGAAAAATCAAATTGAATCTAACCCTAACCGTAACCATGGTAATGAAATTGTGGGATCTGTTCATTTAATCCCTAATGGCGGTATTGAGAATCAAAAATCAAATTTAATCTAACCTTAACCGTCACCATGGTACTGAAATCGTGGGATCTGTTAATTTAATTGAGCACAGCCCTAATGGCGGTATTGAGAATCAAAAATCAAATTTAATCTAACCCGGTGGTACTAGAATCGATGTACATAATACTTTATTTTAAATTTGATCCAAATCATGTCGATTTCAATACAAGAATATTTTTTCAAACTGAAATGTGAGGCTTTAAGTTACTTTATGTTGTTGTAGTAACCCACTTACTTTACTATTTATGATAAACACTATAAATTTCAATTCTTTTCTTTTAATTTTCTATCCTTTTGATGTTGTCAGCAAATTATAATTGATTTCTTTAGAATATGATTTTTCAATAGAAGTGAGCTATAATGACATTGTCGTCGTTGTCACAGGTATTTATTAATTCTTACTTCTATATAAATCCAGTATCCATCCCTTTTGTATTTTTTGTACGAATTGGAATATTATTTTCAGATACAAGTGTATAATAATATAAATTCCAAAGATAAGAAATTACAAAAATATTGGGTCAAGGATACAGTGTACAACAACTATAAAAAAAAAAATAAAAAAAAGACTACATAAAGATGAAATCCTACACAATGTAGTAAAATTTCTGTTTTATTACCCAATTATCTACAGTATATATATACTTTGAATGTATGTTGAGGTTATGTTATTTTTAACTAGGTTTTTTATTTTTTTATTATTTGTTTTTTTTGTTTTCATAGAATGAAAACTGAAATGAGTTCACTTTACTTTACATAATAAAATTTTACTCTTTATAGTTACAACTATTATAGATGTAGTCATGTAGGTAGATTTTTCTAAAGTGTATAACGAGTATAAATTTTTAAAATGTACTTTTGACGGAGATCTAATTAAAAAAAATTTCAATGTTTACACCTGAACATTTTTTTTTAACAGAAAAACTGTATTTTTTAAATAATTGAATTATTTATTTACATTTATGGTTTGATGAATAATTCTATTTCCAATGCATAAGATTTTCATCATAACTGTGTAATTAACTTTTTTTGTTTGTTTTTAAATTATTTATCAAATTTTACATTATTCGAATTCATAATGTTTTTAAAATTCTGTAAATTAGATAAGAAAAAAAACAAAAAATAAAATAATGATGTAAAAATAAAAATTTTTAAAATATACTTTTATCGAAACCAAACTAGCCCTCTAAAAAGTAGAAAATAAAATTAGTGGTGGTGAGCATCTAGAACTACTAAAAGATAAAAGATGCTTTGTGATGTTCTTTTAATATTCGTGATCTTTTTCAAGCGGCAAATATTTAAAATTTCCATTAACAATATTCTAGCAAAATTCATTATATACTTTTGTGTTTTATCTTATAGTAGTTCTAGATGCCCAACATCCACCACTAGTTTAAATAGTTGAAATATTTGTGAGACATGCTATGAGTTGTACGGCAGCTACCCGAACCACTCCAAATTTTTTAAATCTACAACCAAATTTTTGAAATCAGTAGAAGTTGTATTTCTTTATTTGTGAAAAAGTATCTAAGTGTAAGTTTTCATGCCTGTAATACAATTGGTTTTAGAAATATTCCTGAGACGTGCTAGGAGTTGTACGGTAGCAAACCGTAAATATTAACAAAAAAATCCCAATCTACCTACCAAACATATATATATATATATATATATATATACATATATACATATATACATATATACATATATGCATTCATAGATATATACATATATACATATATGCATATATACATATATACATATGTCATATATACATATATACATACATACATATATATATACATACATACATATATACATACACACATATATACATACACACATATATACATATATGTATACATATATACATATAAACATATATACATATATACATATATCCATATATATAAACAGACACTGGCAAGTTAATATAAAAGTATATAATAAAAAATAAAAATTCAACATAAAATTGGTTGAGTAAAATTAACATTGTATAGTGTAATTAATGGAGAGTAATGTTTAAATTTAGATCTATCAAACGAAAAGTATAAGATTAAAGTAGATATTTTAAAATTGACACCTATTATTTATTGTTTGTATTTATTTACCTGTATAAATTAGCTCGTTACATAGTTATTTATTAAATGTAAATGTCCTTTGTGAGTAGAAAAGATTCCATGTATGATGCTGGATTTCTAGCTCCAAAGATTAAAACTACCTTTCAAGAATTAGTGAAGTGAAGTAAGTAAGTAAGTAAAAAAGTAAGTTCATCGCTGATCAATTAAAATATTTCAGTTAGTAAATTCGACTAGATTTTTTTTTTTTTTTTTTTTAAACGCTTCCCAATTTTTTTATACAAAATTATTGTAGGTGTGGGTAAGGAAAAAAGGATTAGAAGGTAAATAGGATGATAGAAGAGAATTGGAGAGTAAGTTGCAGACGAACCTGAAGTAGTTCTTTTTTAAAAGCTGCAAATTGTATAATGGAACATTTCTATCGGAGGAGAAAATTTTAAACCTAAAATATGGCTACTTAACTGGTAAAAGAATCCTCAACTGCACTCTGCTTCCACTTATACAATTAGAATTATATCAACATCGAGAAATGTTTGTTTTGACTTCATTCAAGGAGGAAAAAATCAAAAATTATTTATCAATGGTCCTGTATACATGCCAGTCTCTGAATTACAGCCAGCAAAACACATCAGAAGGAAGATTACATCTACTATATTACTACTATCATAAAAATCCATCAGGAGGAAGATTACATCTATTAAATTTGAACTGGGGTAGAAGTAGAATTTACAACTGCCAATTAAAAAAAATTTTGCAAATACAAAGTTTACCAAAAAAAATTTATTTCATCATAAAACTAAACTTAATATAATGATACTTATATCTTCCATGAACCTAACGACCTTTTGAACTTGAAGAAAGTACGTACGTACACAAATGTATTCATAAATCTGATACAATTAAGAGAATTGGTTTAAGTAGTTGTAGTGCGTATTTACGTAAAGTAATATTATAATTTTACATTTGTTAATTTAATAATAAGAAATATAGATACTGAAGTAGGTCAGTAGGTCCTTACAGCTTAGAATATTTTATGTTTATTTGTTGAGAGTTTGCTTAATACATATCTAACATATTTAAGAAAAATTTAATTTAATTTAATTTGAAATTTTTTATTTAACTAAAAACCCTTTTTCGACCCTACTTGTTGTATATATCTATACCATAATTTTAGATTTAAAAACTTGTTAAAGGTTTGGTTATTTATATGGCCAATATGTAGGAACTGTATATTAAATCATTTCGAATTTTATTTTAGCTGCCTTATAAGATAAATTTATTCAACTTTTGTATGTTTTGTTGTTTGTAGCAAATGTTTCGATATTTGTTCTCTTGTGTGAATCGGTTTAATAGAATTTTTGTATATGTACTTAGTGATTGTTTTTGATAATCAGATTTGTTTTTAGTGATATATTTAAATGATGGAATAAAAGTCAAGTTTTCTTTCACTAATCATTTATATTAATTTTGCAAATATCGATATTTCGGAAGCAACTTACTTCCTGCATCAGATTAATTTCAATTAGTGAAAAGAAACTCGACTACTTAGTAATGTTAGGTGGTGAGAAACAGAGAAAATGCTGACCGTTACGCAGCAAAACAGTGCTCAACTGTGAAACAAATGCTATCAAGGGTTTGTTATATCTGTACGTGGATATAACAAACCCTTGATAAATAATAATTTCGACCAAATTTGTATTAGGGTAGCCACCCATCCATATTTAAAAAACAATATGTTCATAGAACCATAAAATGTTTCGATAATTGTGGTAAAATAAATTGAACTCCTAACAACTTCAGTTATCTTAAAATTTATTCAGTGAAGTCTGTGAAGTACTCAATTTGTCTCCAAGAAATTTAATAATTGTAAAATAATATATCCAACAGAAATCTATAAAACTTTCCTAACAATTACTTTAAATTTGCTGTTCTGTTCTGTTATTTAAAGGTCTATTCAATATCCTTTAAATACTTTTCACTCTCAAAAAATACCACCTTTGTTATCATATCAAATCTCTTCTACTGTTGAATTCCTATTTTGCATGTATATATATTCTGTTATACTTTGTATATAAACTTCTAAATTTAATTTGCTATTCGTTAGTTCCTTTTATAGTGTTTGAAATTTGTTTTTGTTTTTTTTTTTAAACTATGAAGCTATTAAAGGATACAAAGATTCAATTTAAAAAATTTTTGCTCTAGAAAAATATTCTTCGAAATTTTATAAATCCATTTCCTTCTATTGTGGTAATGCGTATATTTTTCTATTCTTTGTTTTTTTTGTAATTGCATTTATTTTTAAAAGATCTTTTTTTTTTTAAAACTAGTTGGGGAGGATATACGATAGAATTATAAGAAAAATCCTTTTAAATTCTTAAAAAAAAAAAAATGGTTATATTTTTTTTTTTTTGAAAAACTAAGCAAAGAATTTATGCAGAGATAACAGTATACGCACACAGATGAGTATTTAAGTTTTCATTTCAAGTATAATTTATACAGCTTATGTATAGTACATATACAAATGTACTTTGTAAAAGGATAATAATTTTTTATCATTTTGTATTTTTTTTGAATATGACAAATTTTTCTATTCACCAAAAAAAATTTTTTTTTGTTAAGAGGGTATTAAAAAAAAAAGTTTTGTTTTTTATTTTTGAAAGAATTGCAAGATATACGCAGAAAGGTATTTTAAATTTTTTTATCTTTGGTTAAACACAAATTGTGGAAAGAATTTTGGGTTACGAAATATTACCATGGAGAATTTCAGACCTATTTCATTAACAACGAATTGGTTACCACTTCTAAATATTAAGTTTGCAGAAACTAAAGTATAACGAATTGTAGTAATTACTTGAACGTAGTTTGAATCTAAACAATTATATCAAAACTAGGGGCCCCTGTTGAGTAATTATATTTCAAGTTGAAGTCAAATTTAAAGTTTTTAAAAAAACAGTAATTTACTAAATAAAATCTATATTATTACAAATAACCAAAATTTAGAAACAGTTACTTAAAAAGATAAAAATGAAGAATTCAAGTGATTTGTTTTTTTGTTGTTTTTATATTTTTTATTTTAGATGAATTTGTTTTTTTGTTTTTTTTTTGCATATGTACATAGATTCATTTGCAAGTACATAATGTAAATTATAATAACTGATTTGCTTGCTTTTGTTTATTCTTTTAATAAGTTCTCACATATGCACAATGTATTTGATGAATAATAAAATCATATGAGTAAAAAATTTTCAACTGTGTGCGCATTTTTGTTTCATATACAATCTTATATATTATATATATTAGAAGTTCATTAAGGAGTAGGAAAATCGAAATAAAATAAAAATGTGTCTACTGCGCAGGACCTTAAATGCTTGTCAATTATAATTATAGATATTTTGATACAAGTAAACCTTAACACTTAACACTGACATTTTAACAATTTCGACTTGTAAATTTTGGGGATGTACAAATTGCAGTCGCTGACTTTAGATTTTACACCAAACTACATTAAAAATTTAAAATTCTAGAATAATTAAATTCTTAAAGTAGCAGTCTAATCGGTAGGATGGCGGAAAAATGCCATCTAATTAATAAAAAAAAAATTTATATTTCCTATTAGGCCAAGAGCAAGCTACACTAAGCAGAATAGCAATAGTAGACTTATCAACTTGACCAAAATAATGTTTGTAAGAAACTGAAACATGGTCTTAGAATTACAATATCTGAGTTATGGTGAAGCCCTCTAAAAAAAGGGAGAAGAATCGATGATGATATAAAATCAATAATAAGATGATAGGAAATCTATTGTGAATACATCCAAACAGTCTCAGCTGAGTTCAATTTTACAAGTGAAGTTATATCAGTCTGATCAGATACAAGTAGATAGCTATCTCAAAATGACAAATGCTTCAATTGAGAAAATAAAATTAATTGTATTAAAACACAAAGAAAGACTAGCTCTTATGTTAATTCAATTACCGTTTCTGATTAGTTGTAATATAATGCAGCAATTAAAAACAACAAAAATTTCAGGCTTGCTGAACTTGAAAACCAAAACACTTTGAAAACAAAACTAGAAGCAGATTCGTTAGAACAAAATATAAGCTTGAACTGAACATAACAACAATCAATTACATGTTGTAATTATAGCGTACAAATGATCTGGGGAATACGGCTTATTACGGAATACATTTTAATGTGTAATGTAATAAAAAGTGAACATGTTTTTAATAGTATAAAAAAGACATTAATAAAACAAGTACGGTGTAATTTCAACTTATACTGGGTTATTAGGATTAAGATTAATTACTATATCTCAGTAAGTAAAGCTTAGTTGAAATCACTTCAGAATGACGCAACCGCCAGGCATAATCACAAACAAATTATGTAATACCGTGCATAAGTATGGCATAAAACTAAATATTTATATCATCCATATATTAAATCCAAAGAACTACGCTTCTACTTTCAAATCTGAATTATTTAAAAACTAGTATAATAGTATTGAAACATTAAATACGATTCGAACCATAATGATCTTCAAATTAGTGTGCTAGATTCGTAATAACTTCGCCTAGTCCAATTCAATAATATTCGTATACATAAACATAAAACAGAATAAAATTACAAGGTAGTGGGAATTTTTTTCAAGTCATGTGATATATTTTAGAACATTCATTATAGTGCCATATGTTTTCGAATAATTGAAAAATCATAATTATAAAATTTTTAAATTTTCGAAATTCTTTTCTTTTTTTATTTTATTTTTTTTTATTGTGTAATTTCTCTAAATACCTAGTAATAAAAGCTATTTATAAAATTTGTTTCACCTGTTATGCTCAATAGGTGAAATATTCTTTACTAAAAGCATTCCAATAAATCAACTTCTAAAATAAATTGATTGTAATAAATAACAATATTTTTTGATTATTTTTTATTGCTACTATTATTTTATTTTTAAAAATAAATAAATTTCAACAAATTTTCAAATAGGCCAGAAGAAAGTAAAAACAAAAGCAAAAATTAAAATTAATTTTCCACGGTTTTCATTTTCAGGATTTCCACTTCATAGTTTAATTTTTCACTAAAAAACATAGAAACAAATAAAATAAATATTCAATAACGGTATTTAAGTAGTTCTTTTATAATGGGACTAATATAGATTCCAGTGAAAATGTATGTTCAAGTAAAAATTAAATTGCAAAAAATGTAAACCATTATAACCATCTCCACTACTCTATTACTTCACTACTCCACCACAATTGCCATCATTTACAGTTAAAATAATAACAACATTGTTGACAATACCATTGTATATGATGAAATAATTTTATATTAACTTGTATCCATACATCCATAATGTTTGATATTTTTTTATAGGTAGGTACTTAGGTAGTTACATTCAATGGAACCCATTGTTATTGGATACAACAACATTAAAATAATAATTTACGTAATAAACAAGTTATGTTAACAATATCCTTGAATATCCTTTTATTTTTTTGAATTTTGGTGTTCTTTTGTTTTTTTTATTGTTGTGTACATGTATTACACATGGTTAATCAAAAAAAAAAATATCCTGCTGGGTCCTTTCTAGATAGTGCATTCAAATTCATTTTAGTTGGTGGTGGTTTGAATGTTTTTTTTTTTTTTGTTTTTGTTTTTTTTTTTTTTATTTTTGTGGGTCATAAAAATATAAGCATGGTAATAAAACATGACCGGCTATTAAAAACAAAAGAAAGTTGATTTCTATTTTTTATTTCAACTTTCTACCTGAGTGGGTGATAAATTCACCCTAGTGTACATTTAAAAAAAAAAATTAAAAAAGAAAAGTGATTGAATATTGGTCACAATTTATAACAGTAAAACAAAAACAAAATAGAATGATCAAACTGAAAATCCATTAAATTATCCGTAAAATAAGCTCAGAACATCATTTTATTTTGTTTAGCATGACAGTAATAAGAAAAAAAAAACAAGTAAAAATTAGATTCAAGTTTGTAATGGAAGACAAATTTTCTTGACAAACTTTCAATGGATTTGATTGTGGAAATTATTACTTTCATATGAAAATTAAATTATGAAATCACAATTTAAGGGCCTATTATGTATTTCGATAACGTTAATGATTTGTTCGAACGAAATGTCGAAATGCAAAATTGTCATTATGTATTTCGATATCGTTCAGAAATTATCGACGAAATTGATAAAATTTATCAATGTAAAATTTTATTGCGGAAAGACTTCGAATGAAAGATTTTGTACAAATTATTTTAATTTTGTATTGAACAGTAAAATAAATGTTTGACAATTTATAATCTGCAATTGACAATTCAATTTACAAGATACGCAATTCACTACATTCACGATTTAATTATTTTAATTTTTCGATACCAAAATTTCAAAATTCTTTCTTGATTTTGATTCACTATTCACTTGTTCTAATTTTAATTCACGATCTCAAAGCTTAAGATTCACATTTCACCATTTATGATTCATTTTTTATATAATGTACAATTTATTCATAATTGTTACCTCAAGTACAAATTTACAACCAATTTTAAATATCCCACATCATAAGTCTGAAATAACTTATTTGTGTAAATTATTATTCATCTGTTGTCTGTTATCTGTCACTAGTACTCGTTGACATACCCTGACAACAATAATGCAAAATAATGTATTGAATAGAATCCACAGGGTATAAATATCGTCTCGAAAGACAAAGAACAAGTTAACAAACAATGGTTACGGCCAATGAAACACTCATACTCAAAGAACGTAACAACAATTAAGAAACTAGCCGCAAATAGGAAATAGTGACATAAGTTTCTTTCCGATTATGTCTCTGAAAGAGCTACAGATAATGATGAAAAAAATCTTTGATTAATAAACCCTGTTGAAGAGATAAAGTATCATTGTAGAGATAAAATGTAAAAGGATATCAAATACCTGAAATATGCAACTAGATAGAATCCGCTTTATATTAAAACCAGTGAATGGAAATATTGTTGCAGTTTGTCAAAACATCTCGGATCAAAACTCCTATCCCAAAACACCAAAGCTCAATTTATAATATGCTAATACTTCCGGTTCTGTTGTACGAATACCATGATTCGTATTAGGCATAGTCATAAGTAAATATGGGCATGGTCATAGGTCTTCGACAAATATATCATCGGGAAAACGATGATGGGATTCTCTATGAATTGCATTCTCCCGAACTCTATGAATTGCATAATGAAGTGGAGATAGTCATGAATATTAAAGTCAAAACTATACATTAGTAGTTCGGACATCTATGTACCGAATGAATGAAGTTGCTCTAGCCAAAATAATATTTGAATTCAAACCCCAAGACACAAGACGTCAAGCAGATCAAAACCTTAGTAAGGAGATGAAATATCGGCATACATAAAACAATTTCGTATCTTCGGCTGGAGAGAAAGCGCCCGTGATCCGCAGAAATAAATGACTCTGATGACTCCAGTCCATTATTTATATGATTCTTTTGGCAACGTAAGTAAATAAGTAATGAAAATATTATGCAAGCACGGAGATCTTTAATTTATGTAGCGCTCAGGGATTAAGTACTTTTTATTTTTCATTAAAATTTATATCCTAAAAACAATTTGAACCAATAAATTTCAATTTAAGAATAAGTAAATCTGCTTTAAAATATCCCACAGTAGATTAGAAACAATTTCAACGTCTCATATATATTGTCATTCACCTTACTACACATTACTATATTTTATTTAAGGTTCTGACATATTAATTTTCTTTTCAATTTATTTCATTTCTTATTCTCATAAATATTGTTTATACAACCATCTCATAAATAAATTTATTATATACAATATAGAGATTGATAATATTCATGTAGGCCGAATCGAGTTATCATTTTTTGTTTTCACCAGAATAACTTCTTTTTAAAATAAAAAAAATAACAAAAATAAAACAAAAGGATACACCAAAATATGAGAACAACCGATTATTGAATTGTGTATAGCTATAATAGTAATTTGACCTCGATCTCATTTCACCTGATTATAGGTACAGATATCGTTATACAAATTCAATATACGACTTGATTATAAAACGATAAAATACATTTATTCCCTTGTTTTATACCTGATTCCATAAGGATATTTATTATTATTTTTTGTTTTTGAATAAAATTTATTGACATCAAAATAATAAAAAAAAAAAAAACAATAAACACAAAAAAAAGGTCCTTTATTATACCTGATGATGATGATGATGATCTATAATAATATTGTGAGGTGAAATTTTATATGAGTTGTGGTGAATATATTTTTATTCTTTTAAATTATCAGAAAAAAAACTATCCAAATTGAAAATTTCATGGAATTGACTTTAGTGAAACTAAAAAAAAATGTTTTTTGATATTAATTTATTGAATTAGTTATAATATAATATAGTAAGGATATAATATAATAAGAATATAACAGGGATTTTAGGTAAAATAAAAAAAATCAATTCTTTATGATTATTTGACATTTTTAATAGTTTTCATTTAAATTGTCAAACCAATGAATAATAAGTTTTTAATTTTTGTATTTCAGTTGGTTTACTTTACGTAAAGTACATAATTTTGCCTCTAATTTTTTAAGTTCATTCATATCTTTTATTTTTTTTCTTATCGGATTTGAACGTTTAGTTGAAAATGATTTTGAAATTTCCTACGAACATAATAGAATATTTTAAATATGATTTTTTTTTAGCACAACCTAACAACTGTATCCAATATATTGAGATCAGTTTAATTGTCATCGGAACGTGTAAACCAATAAAAAAACTCTATATTCAAATTCGGAGGTCTTCTATTTCTTCTCCTTTTTCTCATTGCATCTGTCAGAATTCAAAGTTTTCAATCTGTTGGTACGAAATTTTTTTTGTGTAGAATCCTGTAATGCAAGAACAAAGAGTTCGGTTACAATCTGTATTAAATCTTTTACGAATTATATGTCGTCATTCAATTCAAATAGCAAATTACGTTTCTGTTAATGAAGAACGTGCAATTCAATATCATGAAAGGATTAAAATAAATTTATAAAATAGTTTTTTTTTTTTTTGTATTTCTTTTGATTTGGTGAAATACGATCGTAACGTGTGTAATTCAACTTTTTTTTTTTATTTGTTAAACAAAATATATGAAAAGATAAGAAATGTATACGAACTGAAATAAATCTTATAAGATTACTTTTTATATATTTGTAATAATTATAAAATAGTAAATACATATGTGTTAAAAAGGATGAAAAGGACGATTTCTGTATTTACAAATTAAATGATGATAACACATTAAAAAATTCTTAAAATTTGAAATTTTATTCACAAATAAAAGATTTGTTTTTTGAATTTTTCTGTTAATGTGACTCAGAATTTATTTAAGAGATTAAATTTAAAATTTGGTGTGGGGGTGAATAAAACCTTTGAATGTTTTAAATTTGCGATTATTTCCTTATGTCATATGTTGCTTTCATAACTTGGTTGAAATAGATCTAAGTAGTAATTTCGTATGATTCTCGTATTTCGTTCCATATAAAAGATGCTTTGTATTCAATATATCATCACAAATAAATCTTATTTTTCATCCAAATTTGCATAATAAAGTACCCCTTCCCATTTGAAAATCTCGATTTCGACCAATTTCGCGATTTTTGGGCTTAAAAAACCCTCTTCTGGTCTTTCCCGGAAGTTAAAAATATCACCAATCGATAGAGGACCCTCGATTTAGTTAATAACGTTTTTTTTTAATTAAAAAATAACGGCTCCTTCCCTTCGTAAAAAGCTGATACGCATGCTCTGGAACATCCGGTATATTTACACACGATCTTTTAAAAAATATATTCTCTCAAACAAATTCAATTCAATACATGAGAATCTGAAAATACATATTCCTATCCAGTGGAGCCTACCCTTACTGGAAGGCAAATTACAAAATAATATATAAAACTGTTACGGAAATTCGTGTATCTGGAATCAACGAATATGTAATCATATTCCTTCAAATTTATGTTTACAAAGATAAAAAATATGACAACATAAAAACTATAAAAATTTAAGGTAAATATTAATTTCTTACAGCTCCAGCTTCCCTTTGATTTATGCACAATATCTTTATTCCCCCTTCCTATTGTCCTAATCAAGCGGTAAGTAAGTGCTATAGAGTATACTATAACGCATCGTAAAATATTATAGAAATATTTGTATATGTGGAAGTAAAACGAAATTAGGTAACGTAAATGTCAAGAATTAAAATTGAATGGAAACATTGAAACATAATTCTGAAGTAATATGTACACTAAGATAAGTAATATGTTTATCCAATGGTTGCAAGAAATATATTATTGTTACTTTAATCTTGTTATGTTATATATAGCTATAGTTGAGACAAACATTTGATATGTTAATGAGGAATATATTATAGTTGATAGATAGCTGGTTTTGGGGAAAATAATTTTATATTTCAATTACTTTGATGATTATTTACAGGGTCTGTAGTTGGTCTGCAGATTTATCTGCAGGTCCACTGTTTAATAAATAAATAAAATAAATATTTACATGCTTACACAAAAACAAAAAAAAAAACAAAAAAAATCTTATATACGGTAACAAAAACACTAGTAAATAAAAAAAAATTCAAAAATTATATGAAAGAAATACAGTTTGTGCATTTTAATTTTAATTAGTCTTACTTATTTTTTTATGAATTCCTTTTAATATTTGGTTTGATTGCTTTTTGCTTCAAGCACAGCTACTATATATACGCTTTTTCATACTGCTAATCAATTTTGAAGTGTATTGTGGTGATATTTTGTTCCATTTGCTTAATAATTTTATTGTTTCTTTGGATGTTATACGGTGCTTTCGAATGTTATGGTTAAACATACCCTTTACAATTGGGTTTAAATCAGGGGACTATGGCGGTGAATGTAATTTATTTGGTATGTTGAAAATACATTTATTCCTTGACGATTTTTGATGTATACTTATGGTAATTTTCCTGCTGAAATGTGAAGCGTCGTTTATCAATCCCCAATTTTTCTACACTGATTATTAAATTTTCTTTCAAAATGTTTAAATAACAATACTTATCCATGATTTGCTCTATAAAAACTAAATTTCCCACACCATGGTTTTTCTTCATACTTTTGCGTTTTCATCAGGACCATAAATATTATATTTGCTCTGACTAATTTTTATGGATTTGAGCAAAGCTAAAACGATTTTTTCAATTTATTTCAATATAAAAAGTTTTTTTTTCTAGCTGAACGCTCATGATCCAGCTATATTAAGAATATTTCTAATAGTTTATTTCCAATTTTTTTGCTAGATTTCTCTAAGGAATTTTTTTTCTAAATGCAACTTCAAAATAAGTTTCCTTTCCTCTAATGAAGTATCCGTACTCATTCCCATTTTTCGGAAATAATATTTGTAATCGATTAAATAATAAAAATTAATTTGATTTTATTTGAAGTTTAAATATTTACTAACATTATCTAGCAAAAACAAATTAATTTTTTCGACAAAAAGCCAAGCGATTACTTAATTAGGCAAAACAAACCATTTTGTATTTAAACTTTTTTGATATAAGTTCTGTGATTTTGAAACTCAACAGATTCGGCGCATCACCTAATTCAAAATTACAAATTTTTTTTGTATTAGTTGACAAACAACATGGAACCAGATAAATTTTGGAAATCCTAAATAAAATGCTTGAAGGCGTATTTTAAAATTGAAATAAAAACTGTGTTTAAACTTTTGGACTCAAGGCATATTTTTATTAAAAATATTTTAGTCAATCGAAATATATGATTACGTTGTAATAAATTATGTTTGCTACAACTGTGTAAATTAAAAAAAAAATATATGAACCAATTATAAATTATATTACTTACAAAAATATTTGTGTTACGATATTATATTATTATTGTGGATGTCATAATATTGTTCAGAAGTCCCTAATCCAGTAGTTGTATGTAACAAACATATTTTGGTTAAAGAAATCATATTATAGATATTTTACAAATATTTGTAGTAATACTAACTATATTAGGATCGAAGCAATCATATTATAGTTGGCTTATGATTGAAGTAATCATATTATAGTTGAAAATCATAGCACAGTTGACGTTAAAATAAAATGCTTCAAAAATAAAAAGTTAATCTAATTTGCAACTTTTTGTTGTTCTTTGCCAAGTTAAAACGTGTTTATAATGTAAACGTAATATAAAAATTTTCAGTTTATACGCTGAGTGGCGTAGTAGTCCCGGGTTCGATTACCGATGAAGCAAAAAAAAAATGCTTCATTGGTTTTTCGAGCTGATCTAGTACCTTTTCTTATTGGGATATAATAAATGACAAAAAATAATTGAGAGTATATGTAATCTGGTAACAAATTAAAAAAAAAATGAAACTATTCTATTTAAGATTGTAAAATTGCAGTACCGTACTTAATTAAGCACGAAAAGGTGATTCTACCTAAGTTACTGTCAAGATCATAAAAAAAAAAAAAAGTTGATGGATATATCTGAATTGGTAAGTGTTTGCATACATTTTTGCATATTATTTTAATAACTAACCACTAATTTATACATTTTCACTAGATTTGTGGAATAAAAGTCGAGTTTCCTTTCACTAATCATTTGTCGTTATTTTGCAAATATCGATATATCGGAAGCAACTTACTTCCTTCATCAGTGCTTTGCGACTAATTAATATTTACACTAATCCTTACATATAATTATATAATTTGAACCCTTAATAATATTCTCATTTTGTTTTTATAAAAACTTGTTTTCCAGCGTTAGAGTAAAATTTTTGTATAACAGTGAAAGTAGTCGAATATTTTCCTTTTAATTTAACAGATATGCTTATCATACAGATACGCGTATTTCGTCTACTACTTGCAGACTTCGCAGTGTTTTGTACTCGACTGAGGAAAGAAATCTAAAATTGTCTTATTTATTTTATTCGTACAGGTAACAATTTGATGTTTCTCGCAGCTGCATGGTTGTTTATTATCCAATGAAATAGCACAGGTAGGAGTTTAACTTTTAATTTTATCATGCTAGTAATAAGAGGTGGTTGTTTAGGATAATGATTTTAAATTTATAATAATATAAAGGTCTTTAGGTCAGCTGTAACTTAGCATATAGTTGAAGAAGAACATCATATAAATACGAATAGTTTAAAATTAATAAAAGAGGTAAAAAAAAATAATAAACTAGATATGTATGAAAGTCTAGCAATATCTAGAGAACCTGTTAACAACAGACTTAATAATGATATAGGTAGTGGATTCTCACCATTATTTAGGTTACTTTAAAATTAAAAATCAGGTAGAATTAAGATCATAAATATTAGAATAAGGGTTATTACGTAAGACTAGTTTCAGTTCAATAAATAATAATTATACAAAAAAAGAAAAAAAATAAATAAATAAAACACTGTAGATTAGGTAGCACTATTAAAGAATTACTATTGTTAACAAAACGAGCATATTATTAAGTGTTCAAATTATATAATTATATGTAAGGATTAGTGTAAATATTAATTAGTCGCAAAGCACTGATGAAGGAAGTAAGTTGGTTCCCAAATATCGATATTTGCAAAATAAATACAAATGATTAGTAAAAGGAAACTCGACTTTTATTCCATAAATCTAAATATATCACTAAAAACCAATCTGATTATCAAAAACAATTTTCACTAGATTTTGACAGACAATAAGGTATTTTATGAAAAACTGAATAAAATGTTTCGATTGGAAATATTTCAATATAAGTTGAAATAATTTATTTAAAAAATACCAAAAAAGAATAAATTAGCAAAATTATAAGACGAACTATTGAAAAACTAAGAAAAAGAAACTATGTACATGTTGGTTAAATCATGATTATTTAAAAAATCTGTTTAAATCAAAAATTTACTTATTTTTATGGCAATTTATTACGAAAGTTGAAAGTTGAGGCTTTCTTTATATAATCTCTTGTCACATGCTATAAATGCACCTTTTATATTTCAGGTGATCTTAACTATTACAGTCAAAAACTGAAGATGTCAAAAACTGAAGATGATAAATTGAAAAATAATATGTTATCAATTTTGATGTAAGTAAAAATTTAACCAATTTAAGCAAATTTATTACTTATTGGAACTCAGGGGAATTTATTCGTTGCAAATATAAAAACAGCCATGTTATAATTGACAGAAAAATATGATCCTATAGAAATTAACTATACCAGTGAATCGCAGTGGTTGCACTGAAGTGGTTCCTTCAAACACAATGTTATATAAAAAAAATATTTGTTTTTGTATATTTGTTGTTGTTTTCTGAATCCCTTGATTCTTGAATATTTATACTTTTTAATGGAATAAAAGTATAATACCTAATTCCTTATGACGAAATTAACACTAATTTCAATATTACTTTACACAATAAAATCCCATTGCTCTCAACGTAGTAGATCAATAAATTAGTAATTTCGCATATCAAAGTGGGTTTTAGGATTTTATTGGAGAATATATTCTGAAGCGTATTTAAACAATTAATTCATCAGATTTGGTTCTTTATATAATCAAAAAATATTCGTCAGTATTAAAGACAGTCATTAGTACAGACGGATATTTTCGATTTCGAATTCCGCTTATATCATAAATGTATGTAGGTAAATAAAAAATCTAAATAAATTATAATTATAAGAATGTATGTAGGTAAATTCTTTGAAATTAATTTGGAATACACCAATACCTCGCTTTGCGTCGTTTCGTTTTGCGTTTTTTCGAAGTTGCGTCTCTACTGAATTATACTAATTTTCACTGTGCGTCGTTAGATTTTCGAATTTGCGTTGTTTTTGGTTCGCGCCTTTAATTTTTTTTTCGAAATTTTCTTTTTTTTCTAAAAGATGGCACCACTTTTGTTTCTTATTCCGCCATGCCATTAAAACTCGGGGATTCCCTTTCTAACTGAAAATCAACGCAATTTTAATACAGTTTTATTTTCACAAATTTCCAAAGCGATGTGTTTGATTGACGCAGCTATGGAAATTTTTTTAAAAGACGATCTTGACAGCGGAAGGAGTTTTAAAGTGTCCCAGGCGGTAGCTACGAATATCAATTGCTACAGGGAAATTTATTTTACGTTAAAAAAAAAGCTGTTCAGCAAACATTGGACCAATTTTTTGTGAAAGAAAGCCGACTAACGACAACAGCAACTTATCAGACAGTGATTAATTTTTCTTTTGTTTTTTATAAATTAATTGAATATCTTATTTTGTTTCAATTGAATTTGTTTTTTTTTTGTTTTTTGTATGGATGTAATAAAATTTTATATTATTTTTGTTTTTTTAAATGATTACTTTGTGCAATTTTCTTCTTAAAAAGTAGTATTTTCGTAATCCTGGAACCTATCTTCGATTTTTACATGGTTTGCTATAGAAAATCATAATTCACTTTGCGTTGTTTCAATTTGCGTCGTGTTTTTTTGGAACGTAACCACGACGCAAAGTGAGGTATTGGTGTACTTGTTCGTTGTCATTTAAAATAAAATGCAACTTTGATATTATGAAGGCAAAGTTTCACTTTACAATAGATGTAGTTTTCCACATTTAAATTAACTGCTATACTAAAAATTAGAAAAAAAAATTAGATAAGAAGTAGACAATGTTATTGTCTATGCCATCTTGCAGATATTATTGTAAATACCAATCCCTTGAAGCAGTTAGGATGACAATTGCTCAGTCTGGAAAAATATAAAAATAAACAAAATGATAATTTTGATGTGATTGTATTTTATTTATCCCATATTTTTTTATTTCTTTAGTGAGCAAGTTTATTTGCACTTTTGTATTACCCATGTACCACAGAGCGTTAATAATTCATTTTTAAATATTTAACAACCCCATGATTGAATGCCGTAAAATATACAATTGTATGTTAATTATTACTTCTATTTTTTATTTTTGGTTTGTTGATATTTAACTTTAAATGTTTTTTTTTTTTATTTTTTTATTTTAAATGTTTTAAGTATTCACCACCCTTTTGTATATTTCTATTTTTGCTAAAAATTTTTAAACTTGCTAATATTTTAATATTTTGGTGGTGTAATTTACTCATCAATTATTCTTGCTTTTTTACTGACCACGTCGTTCATCTTGGGTATTATATATAAGACTAGGGGCCCCTGTTGAGTAATTATATTTCAAGTTGAAGTCAAATTTGAAGTTTTTAAAAAAACAGTAATTTACGTACTGACATAGACTTCGGACGATATAGCAAAAACCACTCGTGTTTAATAAAAAGTTTTGTGGTTAGTAAGTTTTATTTAGGACACATAAATACACGTCCGATATATTCCCTATAGTAAGTGGCATTTAGTGGATAAAATTACTAAAAATTAAAAATTTTGTCATTAAAGAGGTGTGTATATATATACCTACATAATACATAATTTTAATAAAAACTATATTATTACTACAAATAACCAAAATTTAGAAACAGTTACTTAAAAAGATAAAAATAAAGAATTCAAGTGATTTGTTTTTTTGTTGTTTTTATATTTTTTATTTTAGATGAATTTGTTTTTTTGTTCTTTTTTGGCATATGTACATAGATTCATTTGCAAGTACATAATGTAAATTATAATAGCTGATTTGTTTGCTTTTGTTTATTATTTTAATAAGATCTCACATATGTATAATGTATTTGCTGAATAATAAAATCATATGAGTAAAAAATGTTCAACTGTGTGCGCATTTTTGTTTTATATACACCTTATATATTATATTAGAAGTTCATTAAGGAGTAGGAGAATCGAAATAAAATGAAAAGGTGTCTACTGCGCAGGTCCCTAAATGCTTGTCAATTATAATTATAGATGTATTTTAATTCGGTTATAGTCAAAATCGTTTGTAGTCACAACTCTGTTGTAGTCAATAATTTTTTTGAAAGAAAGTAATAAACTTCATAAGTTCATACAATCGATGTCGTTTTATAAGTCACATTAAAATATAACGCCAATTTTTTCAATAAAACAAAAGTGAATTATTTTATTAAAAAACTGATTTATGTATTGGCTTTGTCTGTTCTTTATTACAACTATTTTGTGATTACATAACAGAATTGCTATTTATGATTGAAATAAAGTTTAAAATTGTTATACGAAAGATATTTTATTGAATTTGATTTTGTTTATAAAGATGAAATTTTTTTGACTACGCCTTTAGTTATAAAACAACCGTTTTCAGAAATAGTCAGAAATATTACTGAAATTTAGAGAATGACTATAACCGTGTTTCACTGTATATATTTTTTTTAAATAGCAGAAGCAAATGAACCAACATTTATTATATCATTTTTGAAGAGTATTATCTGATCTGATTTTTGTTTTTCTGTTTTGTTTTCAATTTTTGTTCGTGTTTTCGTTTTTCTTATAAGTTTAAATAAGATTGTATATAATTTATTTTAGAGTATAGATATCACTCAACCTGGAAATAACCGTCACAATGTGGGGTAACTATTTTAAATGTTTTAAGTATTCAGCACCAAGAACTTGCTAAAATTTTAAAATTTTTGTGGTGTAAAGATTCAATTATTCTTGCCTTTTTACTCACCACGTCGTTCATCTTGTGTATTATATATAAGATTGTATTTTTATTTTTCTTGCAGGGTGCTACTTGGTAGACTTACTTGGAATAGGTAATACATTAGTTCGTATTGCAAGAAATCGCAATGCAACTATACATGGCCTAGTGTTGCGACTAAATTTAAATGTGATTCTAAGCTTTATAAATTATGCGTTAAGCCCTAGCTATTGAGGTTTGATGTGCCTTATTAAAATTATTTTACTTAAGTAAATAGTTTTGACCAATAATTCAATTGTAGTATTGTAATAGAATATTTAACTTATTTCATCACAATATAATTTACTTGAATCAAACTTAAATAGATAATGTAAATGTATTTTTTTATAGACCTTTCTTCAAAAGTAAAAAAATATTACTCCTTACTAATTTAAGAAAATAATTAAAATATTTTCACAGAACAAAATTTGCGTAAAAAATTTGTATTCGCCCTTTCCTAACATTCTGATAAATTTTTCTTTTGTACTCGTACTATCAACTTTTCTTAAAGTATTTTGTCATTTACGTTGTGTACCAGATAATATGAACCAGAAAATTTTTGAAAATTTCTGATGAAATTAAGGAGAAAGGAGGGTAAACGCTTATATTTTACAAAATTGATTGAAGCAATTAACAGAGTCTAGAAATTTTTTTCTTATTAAAGTAAGGAAATTTAATTCCTAAGGGGTTTTAAATACCCAAAACAAAATTCAAATGTTAATAGGTTTGTTGTTGTTGTTTTTTTTGTCTTACTTTATTAAGTTTTTTTCAGAAAACAACGATCTTAGAAAGAATTTTGAAGAATTTCTTTTAGTATTATAAAACTTTTTTTTTTGTGAAAATATTCTTTTGGCAAATTAAAGTCCATCTCTGTATATTCTACTGAAATTTATGTAAAACTTAGAAAAATTTTGGAAGAAAAAAATAAATAAAATAAAAATAATAATTTTCGAAAATTTCTTGTAAATTTCCAGAAGAATTTATTTAAGACCTACGAAAAGAAATTTTCAATTGGTAAACTTTTTCGAAAAGAAAAAATAGGATCAAAAGGACATAAATTTATATTTATACAATTATGTATAGAATACATGTTAATATTTATCAAGGTGATAAGAACAAGGAGTGTCGAAAGTCATTAGAATTGTTTTTGTTTTGGGTTCAAATAAACTAATTTTGCAAAGAATAATAACAACAACAACAACAACAACAACAACAGAAAATAAATGAATTGGGTTTTGCAATCGAAACAAATGGAAAAATTTAATCGTATGCAGGATAAGAAATTAAGAGAGTATCCTTAGATTACAAAAGAAAAAAAAACTTATTTTCTGGTTTTATTTTATTTAGAGTTGGATATCCAAACATTTTTAGAATCCAAAGAATTAATAGAATAATGAGTTCAAAACAATATTTACAATTTCGTTCAGGTACTCTTATAATGCAGAAATCTTACTTATAGCTGGTGTTAAAAATTATATGTAAATAATTACCTGATTTTGCATGATTTCTTTCAAATTGGGAATCTAAAATGGTCTTAGATTCATCAATGTTTCGCCTTTGCAACGATGGTTTGAGCTGACCTAATGTTTGCGTACCTTAGATATGTTTAGAATTAATTCTAATCTGGTGTATATTTCGATTATTGAACTGAATATTTCATTATCTTAAGCGAAAGTTTGGTTGGGTCCAGCCGTCTAGGCAAGCACCTCATATTTATTTAGAACTCTTTTTTACAATAAGGTTTTTAAATAGGTTGATGTATTTTTTAAATTATTGAATGCAATGTCAATATAATTTTTTTTCAATGGTATAACTTACATTGATAGGTGATCAATTTTTGATTAGATACGAAATTTGAAATTAAATTTAGTTGATATATTTGAACTAAAGTTACAAGAAGTTTTTGTAAGATGGCGTTGTGGTACCATTGGTATTCATTTGTATTTGTTAAATAGTTTATTTTAGATGTTTTTGTTTTTAATGATTGGATATTTTCTACAGTATTGTTTTGCAGAAGAGTGTAAACAGAAGTTTATAGAATTGGCTTTGGTATGTAATGGATCATCACGTTGGATCACATTAAGATTATCTATATCTGTTATGGGTATATCTATAGACAATTAATATACATGCTATATCTATCCACACAAATTATATCTATGACAATGATCAGAGTGGACCTCTATTCTTAAGCGTTCTTAAGTGAAAAAATGAAATAGATTGAATATAATTTGAAAATGGGTTGGTCCCCAAATTCACAAAAAACGGTCCTTGTTATTGCTTTTACACATTTCACATTATTATGTACAACACTTAATGTGTATTCTGGGTTAGAAGAGATTTTAGAGTTGGATTCAAAATCAAAGTTCTTCGCTTTTTACAGAATATTTATATAAATTATTTGAATGCATATCCGTTGTTGGATACAGCGAGAATATCCTTTTTCCAGGATTAATTTGCCACAATTTTTTTTATGGATCTTGAATTTTTATGGATTTTGTTTTGTGAATATTTTTGGATTTCGTCATTTAACCTTGCAAATTAGTTAACGATTTGCAAAATATCTACTAAATCCTTTGTTAAATTTTTTTAATTTATATTTTAAGTGATTACAATCAAAACATACTCTTATAGCCTTTGACTATTATTATCCTATTTTATTATATTTAGTTTAAGTTTCTACTCTATTTACTATTTTTAAAAACGGAATTTTGAATTGCGAAGTTACTTCTCTTTTTTACAAATGTATTTATGAATTGTAATGATAATAAAATAGTGAATAAAATAAATAAAAATGTCATAATATGGCAAAACAAATACATGAGCAAAGTCAGCAAGGTCAAATTGCATTTAACTAACAGGGTAAATCAAAATAAATTCAAAGAAATACCCATAACAAATCTTTAAGACGCATCAAGAAATTTTGTCAGAATTCATAAATCAGAAATATGTGCGGTGTTCACGGTATAGTTCTTTGGGGAATGGAGAGATTATATGGAAGGTATAGGACCACATAACATTGCTAAGGTATTAAATAGAATAAATCAAATTATCATAGATTGTCAGGACGTCGAGAAGCAAAAAATTAGGCATTAATAACAAAAGAGTCTTACTAGGAAAGTTGAGACGCAGAAAGCTGAATATTGTATGTATTTATAATAAATTTACAATGTTTTGTAAAATAAGTTATAGTCTAAAGAACTATAATTGTTTCTTTATATTTAATTTATTATTATTATTTATTTATTTTACTATATATATTATATGTAAAGAAATGACAATGATATCTGTTTATTTATCAAAATATGGTAATAGTAATGTCTATAAACTCATTACTCGAGATAGTACCCGCCATTATTTTTTAAATGGTTTAATTTTTAATACAAAGTCACCGCATTCTGATTCTGATGTTTTCTTTGATTTGTTTTACGTAAATTATTCTAAAAATTAACTAATATGATATCTAACTGATATTTCAATAAGAGATTAGACGGTAGCAGTGATAGTATAATCTTGTTCTAATTGTTTTTGTTGTTGGATTTTATTCATTTAACATGCTGAGCAATTTCATGGTCTTTTTTGAATCGTCAACATTAAAATTGTGTTTGTTATTATTAACATAGTGACTTGTGTCATCATCATATCATTGTCCTGTAACATCATCCGTTGGGCATAGGGCGTGGGGCCTGTGTATCACTCGTTTTTTTTTTTTTAATCAATAGAATACATATTGAACAAACTCAATATTTTAAAACCTAATATGGTACACTATTGTAACATTGTTTTCTATCACTGGTCCGATTATCATTTCTTATTATTATTATTATTGTTTTACTTCTTATATTCAGGATATTTTTGAATTCTATATGATTGAGCTTAGAAATGATATTGAGTCCTTAGAAAACTCTATAAGAAAATAAAGAAAATTAAGAAAACTCTTTTGATTAAGACTATCTAATAAATTATTTAATAAATATCTACCGGAAATGGTAAAAAAAAAAATCAAGACTTTTATAAAGTTTTTTTTCGGTTGTTATTTTTGTTGCTATTATTGTTGTTTTTGTTGTTGCTTCCTTCAAAGAAAGTTTTGTTTATTTTCTATTTTTGATTTTTTGTTTATGAGAATTTATAGAGAAATGAAATTGTAAAAACCAATTAAAAGTTGAATTTTTGCTGATATTGTTCTTATTATTAAAATATTTTATATAGAAAAAGGATATTTATATCCTTAAAAGGATATTTATTTTGTTTTTGGTTTTTAGCTTTAAAATAATAATTAAATATGAAAAGATTTCTTCTATTTTTGATTTTCTATTTTTTGTTTATTAATTTTTTTTTTAAATATTTTTTGAAGTAATTATTATGAGGTTAGTTTTACCTCAGGTGCTTAAAAGTACATGTATGTGTGTTTGTGTGTATTAAAATTATTATTTATAATGAATAGATTATTTATTAGATAAAACTAAATTACTGACCTACATTCAAGGTCGAATAAATAATAATTTTTGAGAATTTATCAACTTCATAGGGAATAATTTGGATTTTATTTTATTTTTTTTTTCTTTCATTTTCTTAAATTTTCAGATAATTTGAGTTTAGTAAAAAGTTTTTCTTTTCGAAAATTTCTTTACAAAGAAAGGTATTAATAAGCTTATTAAGATTTTTACTAAAGTTTGAAATTGTTTCTGAAAAAAAAAATTAAATTTTTTTTTTGTCACGAATACTTTTAATGATTCGTTAATAATAAAGAAAAACTTTTTAAAAGATATATGTATGTACGAATCTGTACGAGTATGTAGAGAATTTCTAATAGAAAAACGGAACAGAAAGAAATAATGATTGGTCAGTATAAATTTCTTGACCTGATTCACAAATACTGCTGTAATAACAATAATAATAATAATAATGACATGAGATAATGATATTGTATAAAAGGATCTGTAATGATCTCATTTTATATTTCTATTGATCCTTTTTATACACATCATTGTATATTAATACATATGTATATAGATTTGTAAAAGCAAGGTGTTAGAAGTTTTCGTTTTTATTGAACGTGCTTTAAGTCTTGAATTGAGTATTTTGAAAAAAAAAATGCTTCTTTGTAAGATACAACGAGTACATTTATATGAACGTGACTAATACAAATTGAATTATCTTAAAAAACAAAAAACACAATAATATAAGAAATAATATCCTTTTATAAATTTATTTTCGATATTATTACAGTGTTGGTATCTGATAAAAAATTTTAAAATTTAATTTGAACTTGCATTGATTTGCAGTTGAATACACTTTTTTTTAGCCATTATTACAAATGTATTTTGTTGTTAAAAACCATTATATATGGTATTATAGAATGCAATTAGATTAAATTTGTATTGATGTGAATTGAACTATAATATTTTCTGTGTTGTCTGCCCTAACTTTTGATAAATAAAATAATTTAAAATATAAATTGGTTGCAATAAACAAATAAATATAAGTAAAATATATAGTCTAAATCTAAATGGAACGAATCATTTGACAAAACGTTTTTATATTGTGATGAAAACTGCTTTGTAGGAAATTTACACATATAAAATTGTGGTGTTTTTAATGTGAGTAAGAAATCCAGCGCTATTATGACCGAATTGTTCATATTGGTTTGTTTTATTTGCGGGTTTCATATTGTGTTTTTAAAATATTTACATATCACTTGTACAAAAACAATCAGTAGAAGACCAGTATATATGGTAGAAACCATTTTAAACCTTACTTGTCTCAGTAATTTAAACATCAAGAAATTTATATTTTAGAACAAAATATTTATTTTGTTTTAAATAATGTTTATTTTGTTTATGGTAGTTTTAAATATTTCTTATTAAATTCCAGAAACAGTCTTCATTGTACACAAATCTTATAATCCCAATGAAGTTTTCATGTATGTTGAACATTGATTAATATTAACAGTGAAAATAGTCGAATATTTTCCTTTTAATTTTACTGATATGCTTATCATACAGATACGCGTATTTCGTCTACTACTTGCAGACTTCTTCAGTGTTTTGTACTCGACGATTAATATTGTTTTTGCTTTTTAATCTGAACTTTATAAACGAATTTTCTGAAAAATTTAGTTTTATAAACACTTAAACATTTCACTTAAGAGCTATTTGTATATAGAGGACAAAATCAAGTATTAAATAATTTGTCTTCATCTTTTAAAGCTATCTTCTATTTGTTTTAATTATTACAATATAACAAATTTGATAACACATCATTAGGAATAATGAAAGAAAGAAAAAATTTCAATAAAATACACATAGAAATAGGGGAATTCAAGCTCGAGACACTTTCTGATTAGTAATCAGATGACAAAACACTATGAGTATACCGTAACAGCATTCACGGCAAAGTCACGGCATTCAATCATTATCCAAATGTGAGATAATCTGTAATCCATGTCGTTTATTTTGCAAATTTATTGTTTTTAGTCAAATAATGTGTACAGCTTCCGATTCCGATAATATTCCGACTTGATTTGCTAACCTCATTTCGTTACTATTTCGCTATTATTTTTCAAATAGTTTAATTTTTAATGGAAATAAATTATTTATTTATATATGAAATAGCTACCATATAGTCAATTAAATTAACTAACCAGAGATAGTAGATTTAATGCCACAGTACTGACATGGTTTGTCAAAGAACACAATCCATTCAAAAAACAGCTGTTCAATGTAAGTTCAACAACAGACAAATTAATGCAGATTCTGTTTAAATGAGGAGGAATCTTTCTCTTATATCCCATTTGTGTTAAATACTATATAGTTCGCATACCGATCTACTGATTCGGAAATTGATATATATGTGGTAATAGTGGTTGTAGAAGAATCCCTAATTTTAAAAATTGAATTGAGCTGATTTTTGATATGATATTGTGTATAAAACTAAATAAAATATTTAATGCAAGCTTATAAGATATTAAAATATAAACTTTAACTTATAAAATTATTAAAATTATTATTCTTAATTTACTAAATAATCATTGAAATTAGTAAATTAAGAATAACGCTGACTATAATTATGTCATATTAATATATTTCTTATAAAATTTAACATGCTTCAATTATTTCAATTCATATAAGTGAAAATATCTCGTAAAAATAAATTGTATTTATTTTTTTAATTTCCTTTATGACAATTAACAACCTTTACATTTGGATTTTACATTGGAAGTGAAATCTGAAATAAATAAAAACCAATTTTTACTGTATTATTTTTGAGAAGAGTAAAAATTGTTTTCTCTGTAAATAAGTATATAAGCAAAGTATGTAGGTTGTTTGGTTGTATAGTTATATATGATATAAGTTGTTACATGATATCCATTATCAATATTATCTCACAATCTCACACACTTTTGAATGCTCTCTGCTCATTGAAATTTATTTTTCTCGTATATAGAGTAAGAGAGCGAAAGTTCGGAAAATGAGTAGTCAAAAAGGAAAAGGGAAATGGGAATTTTAAAACTTATTGAGCGAAATATTAAGTATATCCATACACAATTACACATCATAACCAATGATGTTGATGAAATGGAATCAGCTGATTTTAACATTTTATTTTGTTTTAAGTTTTAAATACCAAATAATTGTACATATTATGTATTTGCTTCTATAGTCTTTTACCAACTTTTACTTTGTATTCATTGATATTATTTAAATATTGTATTTGTATATGAATATTTACTCCGAAAAAAATTCGGAATTTTCAAATGAATACAATTTTTTTTCTTTTTGTTTTTATTTGAAAAAGGGGAATTTATTTATTTATGTTTGTGTGAAGATTACCTACTTTGTAATTAAATTGAAAATTCTGTTTAAAAGCAATTTAAACTTCTGCACATTTCGATTTCATACATTTTTTGTTTTCATTTTTTAATCCTAAAAGGATTAAAAAAATGTTTTAATATTTTTAGAAAATGAAAAAAATAAAAATAAAAATGTATTGCTTTAAGGTATACTAATTTTCTATTGATTTTACTTTAATATTAATTTATTATTTAAGTTCATACTCTAGTTATTTGAAAAATCAATTTGTTGTAAATATTGTGAAAATAATTTTAACAATAAATTTGAATCTGATGTTCTCAATTTAGATTGGAAATTGTTGTTGCTTTAAATTAAATTTTAATTAAATTTCTTAATATTTTTCAATACAAAGATATATAATGTAACATATTATTACAATTATTAGTAGTTCGTACACTATATTTTTATCTTCGTCCTTTATATTTTATGTTTTTTAGGTATTATAGTCGTTAACAAGTGTTTTTATTTATGATGATTTGAAAGAAAACGTTTTAACTTAACTGAGGCTATAGTTTTTTTTTTTTTTAAATGTTAAATCAAATGGTTTTGCTGTAATACTTTCGTTTCTTCTTCTTTTTGACTAATACATCAAGTTTTGTTTTTCAAATTATTTTCTACATCAGTCCTTACACATTTTTTGTGATGACGATGCTTAACATTCATATCATGCTCTGTGAGGCTTTCCTGTTAGACACTTAGTCTTGATTTGGTCATTCATTGAATTTTTTTTAACTTTTCGAATATGTACCACCCACAGGCTCTCTTAATATCACATAACACAATTTAATGCATACATACACTTAGTTTGTTATAGATTTATAACTGCGGTTTTTTAATGATACGGACTAGATGGATCACAGATTATTAAGAACAAGGAAATTATTTTTGATTCATAAAAATTGAAAGCTATTTTGTAATACATAATTTGAAAGTTTATTTTTAAATTAAAACATAAAATATAATACAACAGTCAATCCAATTAAAGTGATAAACAATAATAATATTTTATGTTTTTGACAGTAACTTAGGTAGAATCACCTTTTCGTGCTTAATTAAGTACGGTACTTCAATTTTACACTACAATATTTCGAGCATTTATTTATCAAATTACTGGTCTATCAACTAATTGCATGTGGAAAACTACTGCTTTGTCAGGAACTAAGTCTTCTTAAATAGAATAGCTTTTATTTTATTTAACTTGATACCAGATTATACTCTCAATTATTTTTTGTCGTTTATTTTATCCCAATGACAAAAAGTACTGGACCAGGTCGTACAACCCATAAAGCATTTTTTTGCTTCATAGGGAATCGAAATTGGAACCATTCGGTTGCAAGGCAGTTGCTCTACCTACTGCGCCACCCAGCGTGTGATTTAAAGCAAGTAACACAAGAACTATTAAAATAAAACCTATAATAATCACAATTTAAAAGAATAATTATTAAAATTTTGTAATAACAATTAACAATTTTTAAATGGCTATAAACAATTTGTTTGTTTTGATTTAAGATTTTACAAATATTTGTCAAAAAAAGGAAAATTTCATAAATTTACCATAATCTGTATAGAGATCCCGTATAGAGATTAGCGATTTTTTTTTTAAATTCAAGAAAGGTCTGTAATCTATATGTATCTGGATCATAATCCAGTACATATCACGCAGATATGTACTTCAAAATTATTCAAATTTCAAAAATTATTCAATTTCTCCAAAAATTTGTGAGAAGCTTGGTATTGAGTATTTCATCATGTTAAATTCGAATTACCATTTCCTTTCGTTTTGACTGTAAAACTGACCAATGAATATAAAAATGATTGCAATTGTTAATGATTTGATTAATGGTCAATTGAAAAAATATTATCATAAGATATTAGTTGTTTAGAAGTCCATAAGAAAAACTTGAGATGATTATAAACCAAATATAATAATAAAAAAATGTTTTTTATAGTTGCAAAATTTATTTACAATCTGTATTAAGTATAAATATATTAAGCAAATATTTAAGATTTAATTTATTTATTTATTGACTTGATTTCTATCAAAGACCTGTCTTTGGATCAGTTTACAATAATTTTTTTTATGTCTTATAAATCACAGAGTGTTCTTCGTTTTAGTCTTCTCCTCCGACTTCCAGTTGTTATCAGATTCTGGGCTAAATAATTTGGATAAGCTTCCAATTTGAGTCTGTATAGCTGGTGCTATATATAGCTATTACACTGGTGATGGATTCAATGTTTAAGTCATGTTCTATGATTTTATTTGGCATAAGCCAATGGGCATTTGATTTGAACACCTTATTTTGGAATCTTTGTATGATATTAATGTTAGTTTTTTCTATGGAACCCCAAAACTGGATTTCATTTGTCAAAATATAGATTTTACTATGACTTTATAAATTAATATCTTATTTGTTAATGATAACTGCGTGTTCTTTCCAATTAACCAGTACATACTTCTAAATTTGATATCAAACTGTTTCCTTTTACTGTTAATACGTTTACGCCAGCTTAACCTTTTTTCTAAGTGTATGCCTAAGTAATTTACGTAATCTTTTTGTGGGATGATTTTATTATTTAAGAGAACTTGAGGACAGATTCATTTACTTTTACGTTCCATTTTTGTACCCATAGTTGAATATCATTTAAGTTTGCTAGCAGTTGAAATGATGCTATTTTAGCGTCCTGATGTCGTACCATAAAAGCGGTGTCATCGGTAAAAGTTGCGATTTTTAACTACTGGTATTGTTGGAATATTAGCTGTAAATAGCAGATAGAGTATAGTCCCTAAACACTTCCTTGAGGAACGCCAGATTGTATTTTATATAGTCCAGTGGATGCATTATCTTGCTTCACATAAAGCTAAATCTGTTTTCCACGTAGCTCTTCAAAATTTCATGATAGATATTTGAGACAAAAAATGGTAGATAATTTATTGCTAATATTATTTTTTCTATGTAAAATAGTTGTTAAACTAAGTATTTATAAATTTAAAATAAAAAAAACATATTACAATTTTCATATTTGCTCATTATTCAACAATGAGCTCAATACTGAAATCATGCTCATCATTCAATAATAGTAAACTTTGTAGCCATAATTTTGCAACTTTACAATATTTGTAATTTGACGAATCTATCAATCAAATTTTTTATCAGACTATAATGCACTTCGTATACAATTCGTAATTTGTTATAATTAAGATTCATCCAACCTGACTGAAAAATGTTTTGAATATAATTAACATAAATTAAAGTGGTGACCATAATTTGAAGAGATTTGTAGAACAATTAATAAATCCATGTCGTTCTCAATACTCTTAATATAAAACAATTTAATTTTGAATTTAACTTTTAGAATTTCTAATTATAAATATTAATTTCCATTTTTTATCTCGTGTCATTCAAAAAAAAAATAATGACGTCACAAAGTTAAGGGGAAATTTTGTGAACTATTTTCAATAATTTACAATTCTACAAATACATACTTGTAAATTATGAAATGAAAACATAAAAAAATACATTTTGTTTTTCTTTTTTTACTCAACAGCAATTTTGTTTTTCAGAACTGTAAAGGAATTAAACAAAAAAGTGTTTTGGTATTTTTGATAAAAAAAAAATATATACATTCACTTATACAAAACACACATTTTCATAGTACCATTCAAATCCTCATAGTCATTCATAATCATGTATAGTGAGTATATGTAGGGAAGGGATTCGGACAGATTTTTGAATGCGTTTTATGTACGTGGTACGATGCAAAAGACACAAAAAAACACCATTAAACAATGAAAAACACCATTAAACAATGAAAAACACATGGTCTGCAATGTAGTTGACTGGATTGGTACAATTTAACAATTTTCTTTGATATGTATTTAAACAAAACTCTCTAAAAATTGTTATATCTTTTCTGTTGATGTGAAAAAGAATGGAAAGGAAATCAAAAAAAAACTGCAAAGAAAGAAGAGGCAATGTGATTGAGAGAGAAAAATAAGAGAGAGAATATTAAATGAATGTGTGTAGAAAGTAAGAGATAGGTATAGATTAGATAGTACCGTAATAAAAGAAAAATTATTTAAAAAAATATTCTTCCGAATTGAATTAGTACGAATATATGCCCGGTCTTTTTCATTATTATCAAAGAATATTAGATACACATTTTCTTTTTTTATTACTCTTTTTCAGTTGAAAATCATTTGACTGCATATGTGTTTGTATAAATGTGGTATATCGTTCGTATATTTAATTAAACAAACTGAATATAAAATAATAATATACCGAATATACTAAATTCATTGTAATTGTAAACATAATACACAACACCAACAACGACAGCTAGACCAGAACAGAATACCTACTGTTCATTATGGTTGTTGTTATTTGTACTATGCAACTAAATATAATATATATATATATATATATATATAAATGTATTTAATAATTTTCTTTAATGTAAATGTATATGCATATAGTTAAGGAAGAAATGAAAAACAGAAAACTGGATTTTTCAATTCAAAAAATTACTTGAAAAATTCTCTCAAGAGAATTACATTCTATTCGTAAAATTCAGTTAGTATCGGAAGGTCGTTGAGTTTAGATGTGTTCTAAAAAATATTTATAAAAAAAAAATAAAATTGGTGAAAAATAAAGTTAATATAAATTTCCTTTTATTTTGGAAAATATTTTTATTTTATTTTTAAAATTTATTTTGGAAAATTAATATTTTTAATTGAATTAATAAAAAAAATATCTAAAATTAAAATTTGGAATGTTGTATCGACAGAGAAATAAATAACATCATTTAAAATTTACTTGTACTGATAACAAAGTAATAAATTAAAATAAATTAAGAATAAAAAGTGGATTTGTAAATACTAAATACAAATAGAAAAAGTTTAAAATAAAAATATATATATATATATATATATATATATTATAGATATATTCAATGTTAAAATTAATGTTTTAATATACTAAAATAATATTTTTTAAATTATGAAAATTTTTCATAAATATATGAATAAATAAAAACTATTCAGTATTGAAATATTTTTAATTAATTCTATTTTTATAATTTCAATTTAATAAATAAACCAAAAAAAAAATATTAATTTTAAAAACATGGAAAATTCAACAATATTTTCTTTAATATTCGGTTCATCAACTACTACACCAAAAACAATAACAACAACAGCATCAACAACAGTATCACCAATTATAAAAACAATAACAGAAAATATTATTATAAATAATAATAATAATGATAATGAAAATACCGTTACATCTCAATTGATTATATCACCATCATCATTATCATCATCAGCATCTTCATTATTAAATATTATTAATAACAGCGGTAATATCGGTAAAAATGAATTAACTACAAATGGATTAGCTGATATTATAACAACAGAAACTATTCCAAATGGAATAGGATCTGTTGTTAGTGGTGATTCTGCAGCTGCTGCAGCAATTGATTTATGGAATGATCAACAAATAACCTTTGAAATACCATCATCAAATGATTTAGAAAAAATTAATAATTTAGATAATTTTACAAATTTATTTCATCGTATTATTAATAATGCTCAACAGCAACAACAACATAATAATATTATAGATAATTCAAATAATAATAATAATAATCGATTATTTACAACACAATTCGATACAAATGGTAGTCCAGTAATTAATTTAGCTGATTTAAAAACAAATTATGATAATAATGGTATATCAATTGCTGATGATTTATTTAATTTAAATAATTTTAATGGAAATAATCATAATATATTATTAAATGATAATAATAATAATAATTATAATAATAATAGTTTAGAAAATTTATTATTTGGTAATATAAATATGCAAAATTTAATTAATTATTTATGGATTGGTGTTGTTACATCATTAATAATATTATCAGTGATATTTATAATATTTTCATGTTACTTTTATCGTAAATTTAAAGAATGGAAAAAATGCAGTAAGTTTTTATTTATTATATGTAAATATTTTCTAAAATTATTAAATTAATTAATTTAAAAAAAAAATACATATAGGTATAAATGAATGAATGATATTTGATGATAATAATTATTTACAAAGCGTTTATCTTTATATGTTTTTAAAATTTTGAGTAGGTACTTTACTTTCGAATTGTAAAGAAAATAGTTTTGATAAGTTTAAAAATGTTTGGTTCATTTCAATTTTAATGAGGATATTGAGTTTTTTTTATAACTATATGTGACTATAGAATGAACTTACCTATAACTTTTTATTCGTGACAAACCGATAATTTTTATGACGCGAATAGTAATAGTACTAATAGGGTTTGTGAAAATTTTTTAAATTAAAATTATCAATAATCTATTTTAATCATCTTAGAGTTTTGTTTCACCTATTATCCACCCTATTTACTTTGTTTCACTCAAATCAATTCATTAGCAGAAGAAGATTTTTTTGTTAATTAATTGGCTTCCAATTAAATGTATACATATAAAAACTGGTTCTATTAACTTTTAATGAATGCCTTAGAAAAACGTCGATTTTAGAATAAATGCCATTAGCAGATATTCAGGGTTTTTTTTCTTAAAATACCTTTTAATAAAAACTTTGAATATTATTTTATTCATCTACTCATTTATGGTATAGGTATTATAATAATATTCAACATAATATTTATAGGCGACTTCTTTTGAGTAGTTATTAAGTATTTTATGTTTATTTTAAAATTACATTTTTTTTTTTATAGCAGAAGGTTCTGAACTTGAAAAAAAGTTTTAATAATATTTTTAAAAACTACTTACCTGTTTGTTTTTTGTTTTGGTTTTTACTTAATTATTAATAAATTAAGCCATTTTAAATATGGTTTAATTTAAAATTTCCAGGTAAAAAAATTTATATAATTTCTGGTTGTTATAATGATTTGGTATTTTAGGTGGCCCCTTTCCTTTCGTGTGTGGGCCAGTATAAATTTTTACCTGTATAATTTCTGGTAAATATATTAATTTCTGATTATTCGGTAGCTATTTCAGAAACCTTTTATTTAAGTTATGTTTAATTAATTTTAGATCAGGTTAATTACATTTAAATTTTCTCTTTAGATATTCTTAATTCATGCTAAATAAATGTTTTATCTCATACAATTGCTGAGCATAATTAAATAGTTTTATTAACTTTAAATGCCAAATATATTACCATAATTATAAGGTGGTTGGTATATATTTTTTAATATTCCGAAGAAATATTAATTTTTTTAAATATCATTATTTCAAAAATTGCTTAAATTGAAGAAAATGTATATACGTATATGATGTACAAATATATATATAATTTAACAAATAAGCATAACAAAAAATCATTTTCTTGAACACAATTAAAGGAGAAAAACGAAACGATCCTTTAGGGGGTACTTCTTACATTATTCATAATATTATTGCCACCAGCCACTGCTATACCCTCTCTATTTTATAAAAAAATATAATATCAAATCCAGTGCGTTTAAATGAAAGAGGAACTACAAAAGCCCAAAATAAAGGAGGAATTAACGAAATTTCTTATTTGTTGCATACCAATTTTTGTTGTACATATTCATGTGGCAACGACATTCACACAAACGTACACAATACATAAAATTTAAATGATATAAATTTGCTTTTTTTTTTTAAATTAAATTCCAAAAAAATCTCCACAAGGATAAAACAAAAAATTGAAAAAAAAAAAATACTTTAATTTTTGATATTAATTTGTGTTCTTTTTGTTTGTGCTGTGATTTCTGAAATTATTTTTTTTTCTTTTTATGGTTTTAGTGGTTGAGGTTTTGTTTTTGATTTTTGAAGTTTGATGGGATGGTCAGATTCGAGGATTTTAATATTATTTTTTGTTTAATTTTTGTTTTTGTTATTTTGGGGTTTATTTTTTTGAGGTAGGTTTGTTGCTTTTCTGTGTTCTTTTCAAAATATATATATATTTTTTTTAAATTTCTTTACCTCTGTTTGTTTGGTTGAACTTTTTAAAATGTCATTTTGGTAGACTTGAATGTCAGAAATTGAATGAAACATGCGATGTTGTTTTTGAATTTTTTGTATTTATTTTGGTTTTTTTTTCGAATGAAGTTTTGGGGTATATCTAAAATTGGATTTCTGGAGGCTGTTTCTTGGAGAATTGTATTTTTCAATTAGCAGCAGTGTTATAATTTAGGTTTTAAAATTTTTGTTGGATTTAATTTGTTTTTTTTTTTAAATTGGTTATGGAAATCATTTAATCTTTGTTTTTGCCATTCGACTTTTTTTGTGGTTCTAATTATATATAATAAAAAGAAAAAAAAATTAAACCACAAAGTTAATTCTTAAAACAAAAAATTCCAATTTATTTATTTTATAGAATTCCAATGATATATAATTTCAGTTAATTCCAAAGAAATAAACCTTTTTTAGGTTTATTCTATCAATAATTGGTTGGTTATCTTAAAACTTTAATTTAAATCTTAAGGTTTTTTGTTTTTTATTATTTAGGTGGTTCTTGTTTCACCTACTTGTTCTTTTTATAAATTTAATAAAAGTCAAAAGCAAATTTATAATAAATGTACTTGAAAGGAATATTCTTACTCTTAAATAAGTAGAATAAATTCATCGTAAAGTGCTTCAAGGATTAATAATATTTCTATATGTATATATATCAGTATATAGTATTGTTGTATATAGTTTAGTATATTCATATGGAGTTAAAATTCGTTTAAGATACAAAAAAACAAAAAGTAAAAAGACAAAAAAAGAATAAGTAAAATGGAAAAAATGAAATATTACAACAAGAAAAATAACATAAATTATTTTACCATCATCGATGAGCAGCTTAGCTTCGCTACATCATTTCTTAATATTGAATTTACGATCTTAGAAATTTGTATTGAATAACAAAACGTAACAGGATCACACAAAACGGACGTTTCAGTGTTATTTATTGTGTATACCAAACAACTATGCCATATATATATATATAGTTAATAAAAATATATAATGTAAACGTTTGCAATTTAATAGATAAAAAGAAAACAAAAAAAAAAACAAAACTGAATATCTGAAAATTTTTCCGATATTAGAGTATTGTGTATTCATGTATAGAAAAATTATTAAATAAATAAAATTATAAAAAGAATACAATAAAAACAACAGAATTTGTTTTTGTTTTTTTTTTTTGTTTACTAATATGCCGGGAAAATAAAAGAAATATTCAAGAAAACGAATAAAAATGAAAAGACTAAACGAAAATCATTTCCAATCCTTATTTACTTACTTTAGTCGTTATTAAGAAATAGAAAAAAAAATCATATTTCCGGAAAAGAAATCATCATCCAAAGAAGATAAGAACAAAAACAAAGAAAAGAAAATCGTCTTTAAAGAGATCTTAAGAGCTTTTTGATTTTATTACAAATTCAAAGGAAATATTTTTATATAAATATAGTTATATATATAATATTAAATATATATATATATATATATATATATATATATATATATATATATATATATACGTATATGTACATTCGTTAAATCTAAATATTTATATATATATACATATACAATATAGGTACATATATTATTATTATGTAGATAAATATGTACGTATAAAACAAAATATTTTTTTTATTCTGTATCTCTCTACCATCATTATTATTATTTATTATTATTATTATCCTTGTTAAGGAATTTAATTATCGGACAAAAAAATATTCAGTTCAATTCAATTTATCCAAAAATAATTTTTTTTTTATTTGTTTGTTTTTTGTTTTTCGAATATAATTTGATTAAATTTATTTATTTTTATTCCTATTATATTTTTTTTTTTTTTTGTTAAATGCTAATATTTTTAAATTGTTATGTATTTTAGTACTTATTTATACTTATTATAGAAATTACATTTATTTTTTATTTTTACCATTTAAGTATATATATATATATTTTTTACATTACAACATTACGAAGCTCGAACCTATAAAAGAAGTATCAGGAGATTTTAGACAAATAATTATTTGTTAGGAAATGAACATTGAAATTGTAGTCAGTAGAACATTTTGATTTATTAATTAGTAAGATGAAAGAAAATTATTATATTTAGATTGGTAATTTTTATTTTATGAAAAATAAAAAAAAATAGAGATAAGAGAATACTTATAAAATTTTGTTAATTAAATAGACTATTTTAGAAAATATATAATTGAAATTTTTAAGTTAAGTATTTTGAATTATAATTAAATTTATATATCATAATAAATAATTAAAACATAGAATCAAATAAATAATTAATACAACTGTTTGGCAAAGTTATATTTTTTTAGCCAGAAATAATACATACTATACACATTTGAAACTTCTTTGGTGGAATAGAGCTTCCTTTATAAAAATGTTAGCCTATACGACCAAAATGTCTCTTTTACCACCTAACAAGTATTTTGAATTTGTTTTTTGATTCTAAAGTGCTTTTCTATTTAAGAAGGGTTCCAATTTGAACAGAGTAAATAGTGAATTATATATTTTTGACAATTCAATTTGATAACAAATTACATTAACAATAATTATTATTGTGTTGAGTTGAGGTTATACCTAATTCATTTATATTTCATTCCTAATTTACAAATGATTAACAAAATAATTAACAAAATGTGAAAATTTAAGATAAATGGAAAATATAAAGTTAGAATTACAATTATATAGTGGTATGTTCTCGGTTATCAGATAATGTATTGTGTTGTATATTATTTCAAAGTAATTGCATATAGGAATAAAGATTTAGAACAGTGTGGAATTTATATTTTAATAATAGTTTTAAGATCCCTCTCATTATTAGAATTAGATTTATTAATTCAATTATTATTATACATAAATGCAAAAACTGAATACCAAGGGCTTTACGACATTTTGTATGTTATTAGTATAAAATAAAAAAAAATCACTATTTGTACCAGTATAAAATGAATCTTTTATAAAAAAAAAATTTATGTAGAGAATTCATTACATATTCGTAACAATAAATAAAAAATAAAACAAAAAACTAGTCAAGAAAAATTTCAAATGAAATGAAATTTAATATCAACATGTCCTAAAGAAACAATCGAATTCCAGAAAAATGTATATATATATATACATTATAAAGTAAATTTTTCAAAACACTTTGCGTGTAAAAAATTAAAATTTCTCAGAAATATATTTTTCTTTTCAAAAGAACCCTCAAATCTATCAATTCTACTTGAAACCGAAATTTATATAAAAAGTCATTTAAAATAAATGAAAACGGAAAAATGAATAAAACTTCAATTCACTTTTAATTTTTTTTGATGATGACATCCTTGTCATAATTTTCTTGTAGATGAATATTACTTGATGCATGTCGCTTGATGCATTTTAAACTAACTAAACTCTAAACAACTATGATATTGCATTAATTTTTACTATGAATCAGTTTAGTATTGGTTGGTTGGTTCTGTTCAACGTACTTATCTATCAGGAATAAACAGGAAGTGAAAATGTCATATTTTTAAATTGATATGCGTTTCTTGTCAACACAATATACTGCTGCGATTTTACTCAACTATAATATATTATTTCTTTGAAGAATTTTTAAAACCTCATACTTAAAAAAAAAAAATGGAATATTTCGTGATAAGAGTGTTGACAATTAAGGATATTTTTTTGTACTTGTAAGAATAATGTGATAAGAGTGTCCTTTTGTATAAAATGTATCTTTGAAAAATAATTTTTTTTGTTCTTCTGAAAATTTCTAGATTGTTACATTTAAAATACACTACATATGACTAAATTTTTAAGTATAGTATAGTAGTTTTATCAAATTTTTTTTATTTTTTTTTATGAGTATATAATTTGTAGTGGTAACCAAGCATATCAATAATATATAAGTTCATATCACTAAAATATCATTACTACTGAATATTCTGTAAAAATAAAATAAAAAAACTATTTTTGCATTACTAGTGACTATTTTACTGACTGTTTCTTATGTTGTACATGACCTCACAGTTAGAAAAACAGAAATAATAAAAGAATTGCATGTACATACTTATATTCCATTATTCTGAGTTAAGTTTTTAAATTCAAGTTACATGTATGACAATACTGTCAGGGTTGTAGCAATTATATGTGCATATATATAGAAAATAAAAAGACAAAACACATTAGCAATAAAAAAAATAAAGTAGGAACAAAATAAAAAAGATGTTATTTAACACAAATGACATTTACAAAAAAAAAAAATGAGATAATTTCATTTTATTATTTTGTTGTTCTTTTAGTTTTTTGAATTTTTGTTTCCTGTCAGATTTTTATCCATTAAATACTTAGTAATATAATGTGCAATTTGTTAGTATATTTTAGACAGTTAAATAGGTGGTACTTGTGACAGTTGGAAATTATTAATTTTAATAGTTATTTTCATCTTTAAATACTTAGTACATTATTTTATTTATGGTCTACTAATGTAGGATTAGTTAGTGAAAATAGCCAAATGTGTTATGCCAGAGAAATTCTAGAAAATTTTGTTATAATTTCAGTGGTCACTGTTGCAAATAGTATTATTTTTAGTTACATCATAACTACTCAATGCAACACTAGTGTTGATCAAATAGATTTTGCTTCATTTTTCGAATGTTCTATAGGATGAACTGCGGGGATGACAAAATAAAATGTTAAATTTTATACTTGAAGAAAGTAAAATGAAATTATAATATTTATCTGCAAGTCCGCTGATAAAAATTTATAAAAAAAATTTACTTTTCGATACGATTACAATTTGAGTTTTATCAGTTGAAAAACATTTGTTTACACTGGAAATCTATAACAAATAAAGGGGGAAAAATAAAGAAAACTATAATAATTCGTTTATACATAATAAATACGTTAATTTACATTTATTGTACTTATGTGTTCTGAAATGAGATCACTCAATATCGATTTGGAGTAATTGAAAAAGGACAGTAATAGAAAATTTTTGTTCACACATAACCTATTTAATATTCAAAACGTCTCCTTTACAAGTTTTAACTAAATTTTGCAACAAAAATTTTATAGTGATAATTAAATAGATCAAAGATTTGACGAACATTTTGTATACATTTGTTACAATTATTAAACTCTCCAATGTCAAAAAATCAATAAATTAACTTCAATTCTTTTCAAAAATTATTTTTAAAATTTCTGAATGTTTCTTACAAAACAAAACCATTTTAAACTCTATGTACAACTAAATTAATTATATTACAAATAATAATTTAACAAATTATTATAAAAAAAAACTTTTAAAACTTTAATGGCTAATTTTTTTAATTACATAAAGAATCTGTAAATCTCTACTTAGCTGTAACAAAATGTAACTTTTATATGTGTATGGTATGTATAAATTAAAATGAAATAAAATATATACGTATACGTATACCTAAAAGATGAACACTTTTATTTTGCAACAAATTTGATATGCAAAACAAAAACAATACAGTAGAAAAATAAAAACAAAGTAAGCGGATAAAAACTGACAACATCCTGACAACTTATTTGCACAACAAATTGCATTATTCAGAAGAAATATTTAATATAATAAAATATGTATGAATGTACATATATGAATATGTATGTAGAAGATCCGGACAGTTTTCAAGTTTTTTTTTTTTTGATAAAAACTGTATATAACTTACAAGATTTATGAAACATAAAAAAAAAAATGTATAGAAAGATAAAAATAAAAAATACAAAGTAAATGTTTCTGACCACATGTTGTTATGAGAAATTCTATATCTTTGTATTTTTTTTATATGTGGAAAAATAAAATTCTATCTATATATACGTAGACTTTTTGTTTATACTTCTTTTGTACGAATGTAAAAAGTTTTTAGGAAATATTTTCTAAACAGGATTTACAAACATACACTTCGAATAAAAAAAATGAAGAACTTTACATATTATTGTTTTCTATATTATACAAATAGCAGTATGAATATTTTTGAAGCAAATTTTTAATACTATGGCAAAAACAAAAGTCTCCAATTCTTGTGCAATATTAGAAATTAGTTATGCAATAATATGTAAATAAAAATTTTCCTTTTTATTTTTGTTTTTTGAAAACAAATCCACTAATTACAAAAAAAAGTTTTCAGTTTTGTAAATTCAAATGTAGAATATTAAAATAATAGGTTTTTAGATATGTGTTGGAGAATAGAATTTTTTGGTTAATAAATTTAATTCAATTTAAGAATTGCATACTAAATTTAATATGAATTATTCTTGTTATGTAAATTGTGTTAAAATTTTATAATTACTACAAATTGAGAAATATAAAAAACAAATTTTTTTGGAGACTTTTGAATATTTTTTCAATATTATTGTACGTACATATTTAAATCAGAGTTTTGACGATGGTCCACTAAGTTGTAACTTTAATTTTAAATTAAATTTGATGAATATGAAAAATTGTCTTGAATATTTTTGGAACATACCGCGGACGTACAGTTTCTTTCATAGTTGTGATATAAAAATTTAACAGCTTTTGTCGAATTTATGATAAGAAATTGTTTAGTAAGTCTAATAATTGTTTGTTAAGTTATTCTTATGCTTATTCAAATTAGTCTAAAAATATAACACTTATATTTATTTTATAAAATATTGGTGGTATTAAGTGGTTTGACTTTAAGTCTGACTATAATTGAAGTGCTTTGGGAATAATAATGGAAATTTAATAAAATATATTTGTAGAAGTTTTTGAATTTCGAAGCTCTGATTTATATTGTTAATTTGTTAAAATTATTATTGAAATTTCTAAATTGTAGTAAATTTTTAAGCAATTAATAAAATAATATCAAAATCTTCATCAACATTTAAAATTTTAAAAAATTTTTCAGTTTTTGGAGACTTTTGTTTTGTTTTGCCATTCTAAAATACTAAATTATACGCAAATTTCAATGAATAAAAGTTTTTCTTGTAAGTTCGAAACGGATATTCCTTCCTTTTATTATTTTCATATATATATATACATTATTCTTTTCAACCACATTTCTCCTGTGAATTGTGTATATTTGACTTACAAAAGAACAACCATCAAAGAAAAAATTAAAACATTATAACAAAATTAAAAAAATGACACGAACGAATTATTGTTGATTGCAGACAAACAGAAAATAACAGAACAAAAAAAGGAATCAAAAATAACAAAAATAAAAAAATAAATTAAACAAAAACATCGTCATGGGATAGTGACCATGAACATTAATGAAATTAATAATAACAACAATAAAATTATAAAAATATTGTTAAAAAGGAAAAGCGAAAAAAAATATATAGACAAGAAAATTGGTCAAATTATGAAAGTTAGGAGAAGAAAAGAACCGAAAGTAAAAATGTTATGGTTTACTGACAAAAAAAAAACAACAAAATTACTTAAGAAAAGGGTGTCTCTGTGCACATTAAAACACAAAAAAAAAACATAATATAAAAAGTAAAAACGTTCCAAAAAAGGTTAATAAAATAAAAATAGAGAAATTAATAATAATTTCTGGCAGTGAAATATAAAAATTTCTTTTGAAATTTTTAAGAAAAAGGAAATGACAAAAATAAGAGTTAACTTTTATAGAACGCTATAAATATATCATCTAAGAACACATAATTATAATATGTATATATATATCTACATATTATTTATCAAATATTATTTATCAGGACTCAAATTTTATGTATTCTTTTAAAAATTATATACATATATAGGTAGTCTTTTAATAATTTTTTTTTTGTTTTTTGACTTGAGGTTTTTTCTTTTTAATAAGAATTTAATGATAATGAGATTTTTTTAATTTGTTGTTGTTTTTTTTAATCATGTCTAGTTAAAAATTTTTACAGTCGAAAACGTTTTATTTTTTGTTGTCTTAAAATTACATGTTTATTTTAAAATTACAAGTCAGTAAAATTAATTACATATTTTTTTTTTATTTTTATTAGAATTTTTTAAATTTTGAGTCTATAATTATGTAAGAAAACAGATTAATAATAAGTTTTGTTATTGCTTTATATTTTGGAATTTGATAATGATTAGATTAGAATGGGTAAAACAAATATAAGTTTGAATTTATATAACATTTACATTGTTTTGTGAATAGTAAAAATTTATTAAAATTGTTTGAATATGATGAGAGCGTTAAATAATAATTGTAAAAAATTTGTTTGGAAATTTATTCTAGTTAAGCTATCGCTGTACCATTATAGTTTACGTTTTTACCATTCTATTATCCAGGGCATATTGGAAAATTACTATTCTATATGCTCAGAGCATTTTGGTATTAAAGAATATAACTTCTAGTTACTTTTGATGGTATAGTTCAATTCTGAAAAATATCTAGTAATAAGTGCAGTTTTTTTCCGCAGCACCAATATGTTTGCTCAGTAATTTTATTTCGAAAATGGAAATGGAAAAATTGAAAATTGTAAATCCCATACATTTTTTAATAAAATTCAAATAACCAGCGTGACCAAAGTGTAACTTAAACACTTTTGTTTTATTAATTTTTGTGTTCATAATGTTTTGTAAACAATGTGTCAATGTTTCCTACACACAACTTGACCCTATTAAAGATTTTCTTTTAATTTTCCTTCTTTAGCTTTTGAATTGGCTTTTATATAAATTGGTAGTTTTTATTCCCTTTGTTGATTACTTTTTGTTCTTTGAATTGGAATACTCTCTGTTTAATGTTCTAATGTTTTATTAATAATGATATGGCGATATTACAAAATGTATCTATTTATACTTTTTGAGCAAAGAAATAGCTTTTATAATTTGAACAAAATGCCCTTAATTTGCACATTTTTTAATATTCAATATCTTTAATGTGCTGCTTTATTACCAGTCATTAGCTTAGAGATAAATATTCAAATCTTATTAAAAGGAAATATTTTATTTATTCAGGTGCATCCTATAGATAATAATAATTATAACAATTAGAATAAAAGAAATAGGAATAGTAAAATATGAGTAATGCTTATGTGTGGTGCTGAGTATGTAACTCCTGTTACCCTTTGCTGCAATTTGATGATTTATGACAGCAATATCTATTATGTAACTCTTTACCGTAATCAGTAAATTTTTAATGAATATCTATCTAGTTTGAAGAAGTGTGGAAGTTGTATTCAATCTCTCTCTTTTATTAACCCTAGCCTGATTTTCTAAAGTAGCTGATTCCCATCTTAATTGGTTTAAACAGATTTCTCAAGTTTTTGTAATTTAAGTACTTAATAATAATTGAAATGTAAATAATTCATATTAATCTGTATGCGATAAAAAAAAAAAATTGTCTCCCCCCAATTAAAAATGCCATGACCTACTCAAAACAATAAATTGTTTTCATTAAGTAATTTTTTTTGGTTGAATATAATTTGTTATTTTTGGAGATTTTCCAAACATATATTTATTTCTTTCATAATTATGTTCTTCATTAATTAATTAAAATAATTTTTATTTTTACTATTTAAAACATTTAAATTTAATTCTATAATACATAGCTACTTTGTTTAAATTATTACTGCAGAATTGTAATTTTTGTTTTTAAAAATTAATTTTATATGAAAATATTTTTTTTTTTTAATATTTGATGAATAAATTAAACAGTAAAGGAATTCAAAACCACAATTAAAAATCACTTAACATAATTATTTCATGTTTTATAAAATCTTTTATTATTATTTGTTTTTTAAATAATAATATGATCAGAATTAAAATTCAAAAATTTTCACAAAAATAAAAAGAATCAGTAAAAGAAAATACTAAATAGATATGCAATTGAATTGAAGAATAAAAATAAAAAAAAACAAAAATCACATCATAATCAAATCAAAATTGAATGAAAATTGAATGAAAATTGAATCAAACTGGAATAAAAAAAAATGTAAATACAAAAAATACTAAAATTGTAACATACTTTTGTTGTCTTTATTTCATTTTTTTTCCCCATTTAATTTAACTTCCGTTTTTGATATTTCATTTTACAAAGTCGAACGAACACAAACCATCATATTATATTTTAACGGTATGATAATGCGAGTATGAGATTTACACACATACTAACTATTATATTCGTTCACTATTCTTTTACTTCTGTTGTGTATTACTTGGCGTATTAAATTTCAAAAAACCAAAAACACAAATAATATATCTGATGAATATATGAATAGTTGTATATATATAAATATAAGAATTTCAATGTATTGAGACCGAGCATGGTTAAGGCCGGATTTAACAGAGTTTTTTTTTTTCTGAAACAATATACCTTATATAGTATGTAGAGCACGAATAATAATAATCTCAGATTTTACTTTATAATTACTTTAAGATCTTACTTTAGATGTTAAGTGTTTTATTTTTTATTTTTGTTGTTTTTTTTTTTTACTTTTTTATTATTATGTGCAAATTATTTATGTATATTCCCGACCATCTGGATGATAAATAAATGAGAAAATTTTCCCATCATTAAAAAACAACAAGAACAACAACAAAAATGGTTTACAATAATAAGATTGGGAGTCTCTCTTTATAAAATCTTTTTTTTTTTAAATTATAATCTACAATAAAATTAAAATGATGGTAGCATAAAATTTGCATAAAATTATGATTTGTGATTAACACAATTTAAAAAAAAAATAAAATATAAAATAATTTAAGTGGAAGACAGGAAGTCATTTAAGATGAGATTTTTGGTATATTGTTTCTCGTTTTTGGACTCTTTTTCAAATAGTCTCTTCTTAATTTTGATTAGTAAGCAAAAAAATAAAAAAAAAATTGTAATAATTTCTTTGTGAATATTTTGATGAGAATTTTAATTCTAGAAAATTTATTCCTGAGAAAATACAATTATAATGCATTAAAAAATTTAGACAAATAGAATGCTGGCGATTGTTGTGAATGATGAAAGCGTTTTTATTGAATGATATTATTTTAATTTTCAATTGAAGTTTTTGTTTTTCTTCATAAAGGAAGCCGGATAATTGTTTTAAATATTTTCATAATAACTTAATTCAATTACATAATTAAGTTCCAGGTGATTTAGAAAACTTATTTTTCACAGTCATGGTTAATTTGATGACAGATTCCAAATGTGGTAGAATTAATATCGAAATCTGATTTGAACCTCTTAGATTCAATATTGGTTTTACTCAACTAAAATTTGATATGTAACCTTGTATGCATTTAATAATACTTTACTCAACTAAACAAAAATCTTAAATTTAAATTTTTTTGACTGTTTGACATATTTCTATTTGATTTATTTTACTTGATTAAATGTTAAAGATTATATTTTTAAACAGAAGAACCTAGAAAAGTTTTAGTCTATAATCACTCTGGAATCTTAAAATATTTTTTTTTTTAATAATTTTGTTTCAAAAAGTAAAGTACTTAATTTACATTCAAATGTAATTTTTGGTTAAGATACAATTTGAAACAAAAAACCAAACTTAATTAAATTAATCTTATCTCATACCATTATTTGCAATAATTAATTTTTAAATGAAAATTAATTTATTTAAATTTCTCAAATTTGTTGCTCCTTTCTGTTTATTGTTGTTGTTTTGTGAGAAAATTAAAAAAAATATTTTTGTTCTGTAATACCATTAAATAAAAATCAATTTAATTGATTTCAATTAAGTTAATTCAGTCGAAAATTATTGTTTTAAAAATTAATATTAAAAAAATATTTATTATGATGATTTTGTTTTGTACACAATTTTAAAAGAACATATTATATATGTATATACAATTAAACATTAATTTCACATGAAATTTATTATAAAATTTCATAATTTCAATAAATATTGTTTTTATTTATTTAATTAAATTTTTATTTCTAATTAAAAGAAATTATGTTGTTGTTTTTTTTTTGTTTTATCCTTATTTTAAAATGAACTGTACCAATATTGACCATATTTGGGATACAATTTTGTATTATATTGTATTCATTTAGTTTCAATTTATCGTAAATAATTATTTACTCGAAAAAATGTAAACGTTAAATAAAAATAAAAAAAATTTTGTTGGCACTGTTCATAATGGTCAAAATTTAATCATCACATTTAAATTTTTATCATTATATGAACAATGCCAGAAAACTTTAAAAAGGAATCAGTAAATAAATATAAATAATTTTAAAATACTAAATTTACTGAATTAATATACCTATTTTATTTAATTAATTTTAATAGATATAATTAAAACTTTATTTTATCATTCTGACATTTTGGTTTTATTCAAATAATTTTTGAATTTTATCAACAGCAGATTTTGTTGAGTTTTAAATTATCAAATTCAATTTTAATATTTATAAGCAAAACAAATTTGTATAACTGTAGTAGTTATGGATTTTTTTCTGGAAGTGAGTTTTGCTTCTGTCGTATATTAAGTATATTTTTGTTTAGTTCCAGGGTTCAGCTCAAAATATAAAAAAAATAAAAAATATATAAAACAATATGAAAAAACGTTTTTTTAACCGACGAACAATTAAAAGTTCAGACAAATCCTTGTTAACTTAATCTATAATATATCTAACTGCAGAAAAAGAAAATTGAATTTTAACATTTTCGTTATTTTCTAAATATAATATTGAATAAACAAAGTTTAATTTTTTTTGAATTTGTATAAATTAAGAAAGTGTAAAAAATGTAATATTAAATATAATACTTATAAAATATATGAGATAATAGTGCCAAGTAGTTTTGGAAAGCTTAATCAATTTTTCTTAATTTAAGTTTAAAACTTTAAATAATACGTTGATAATAAGTAACTGTAATTTAAATGCATTAAAATCAAGGCGATAAAAATTTATAACAAATTATCCGAATCACTTTCAAACTATTCAAACTAAATTTGAAAATAATTTCAGTACGATTTCACTTAAAAATCACTTGCGAAATATAATATCATCAACCTAAACCAACCTAGAAGGTCTGTTAAAAACTACATACTTAATGCAATAATTCAAAAACATGAAGTAAAGTAATAATAATGATTAAAGTTATAAAAACACATTTTCGAACTTTTTTACTAATGAACTACGAGTATAAGATAGGTCTTTGAAAATAAAAATTTATGTTTTGTAAGTAGGGTATTGTTTTAAACTTGTTTTTAAAACTTTTTTCAACTTTATAGAGAGTTTTTGGAGACTTTTTGGAGAGTTGCAAAAAGTTATTCAAATTATTAATTTAGAAAAAAATAATTTTACTGATGTATTTGGAAATATTATTCTGAGTGTGGAGAGCTTTGGAGAGTTTGGAGACTTTAGAGACTTAATAAATTTATAATTTCGTAAAAAATTTTTTTTTTGTAATTGAACTAAATAGCCTTATAAAAACAATTTATTTGATTCACATTCTAATACAAAAGAATTTGTAGGAATTATTTCATCCTAGGTCCTATACCGTCCTAAAACTAAAATTTTTACTAAATTTAAAGCAATTGAAATGAATCTATCATTATCTTTTACTTCTTCTGATAAATTAAAGTTGTATTCTTAGTTTATTTTTAATTTGAGTTATTTAATACAAATTGCTTGGGAAAAAAGTAGTTCTGGATTCGCATAAACAAAAAAAAAAAACGTAAAACATAGAAAATGAAAAAAAAAAATTAAAATACGAATGACTGGAAGCAGGTGGAATTGATTAAAATATGCTGTTTCTGTGCAGAGGTTTTATTGTTATTTTTATTTTATAAATATTCGAAATTGGTTATTTAATTACATGTTAAAATGCAATAATTTATAATTTATTTTTTGTTTTTGTTTTTTTTTTGTTTTTTTCGTTGAATGAATTGAATAAATATTGTCCGTTTAATAAAATATATATATTATATAGATTAAATTCAGTTGCAATTAATTTATTTTTCACAGTAGTATGTAGTTATATTGCATGTTTGGAGAATTTGTCATATTCGTTTTATTTCAGTAAAATATTACGCCAATAGTGTAGAGGAGTGTATTTAAGGAAATGTAGGGATTTTTGTTTTTTTGTTACTGTTCAAACTATATAACTATAACTACATATAAAATTTAATCATGGTAATATATTATAGATTTCAGCAATTAAAAATTTAATTTTTATTTTTTAATAACTAGTGAATTAATTCAGTTTTTGTTTGTTTTTTTTTTTTGTTTTTTTTTTATTTTATTATTATTGTTTTTACAAATATTAAATTAAATTTTATGAATTGGAAATTATAAAGTAATTAAAGGTTCATAATAGTTATTATTATTGTAATGATGTTGATGATGATGTTCCTTTTTTATTTATTTTATTTGATTTTTTTTTGTTTTTTGGTTTTATTGCGAAAGTAAAGATTTCATTAAATCAGATTTATAAAATATTTAAACGAGTAAAAAGAAATAAATTAATTTAATATGAAAATTACAGAAATATTAATATAATTTAGTTAAAAATTATTTGTATTGAAGGATGTACATAAAAATACACGTTAAGTGTTTATAGTAAATTAAATTTAAAACATTTTTTTTTGTTTAATACATATATGTAACTAATCGAGTAAACGAGGTCAAAACATTGATTTTTGGTAGTTTTATAACATTTCAAGTTGATTATTTTCTTCATTTGATGATGATGCTTTATTTGAGTTGATGTGAGGAATTTTGTATTGTTTTAATTTGTAAATACATCTTAGTTTCGATGGAAATTCTAACATTCATACACATTCATTATTCATACCATACCATTTTGGGTGGCCTGCATGAATTTGATGTTAATTTCAGTGTGAATTTTGCTAGGATTTCTCTTTTGATATCATTATTATTTTGCTTCTTGTATTTAATATAAATACTTAAATATTATAACTTGCTTGACTTAAGCACGGAATGAGTTTTTAAAAATAATATCATTTCAATCTTATTATATTCTTCCGATGTTGTATTTTTATAGTAGGTATTAGTCCTCGTTTCTATTCCATATGCCATAGTTTTTGCCCCTGCACTATCTACTTATCACTGTTTTCAATGTAATTTTACATACTTATAGTTTATTGAATGTAATTTAAAACAAAATATTATTAATAAATATAAAAATATTAAAGAATTAGGAATTAAGTTTGCTTATATAATTTTTTTACTACGGCAATACTCTTCTTTATTGTTACAACATCTCAAACGCTGCGATTTACTGAAATTAAAATGTTTTTTAACATTGTTAGTATAGCAAAGTAATAAATTATTTTCGGTAAACAACAACATACTTACTAGTTCAAAAGACTTACTTATTTTGTTATTTGTGGATAACATTAATTTGGACATTAGAGAAATAATTCAACTATATAGTAAAAAAAAATTATAAAATTTTTGGGGACTTTATTTTTATATTTTAAATTTAAGTTAAATTGTGCACAAGATATTTATTCATTTTTTTTCTTTATTTTTCTATGAAATAATACCAACGAATTTTAAATCGTTAAATAAATAATATTTAAATTAAACATACACTTCAAAAAAAAAAAAAAAAACATGAAACAAAAAAAAAAAGGTATTAAAATATTTTTTTCGTTTTCTTTATTTATTTTCATCTTCATTTCTTATTTATTTATTAAAGTCCTTTTTACTTAAGAGACAACATATTATATTCAAAAATATTACAAAAAACAAAAAGAAAAAAAACACCACAATAAAGAATAAAAAAAATGAAATCTTATTAAAGGACAAAAAATTCCAACCCAATACCCATAAAATAAATTCCTGTTTAAATTCCAGTTTTGTTTACTGATATAACCTATAAATTCTCCACATGCTCTGAAAAAAAAAAATAACCAATACAAAAATATAAAATTCTTGTAAAGTATATATATGTAATATTTATTCCATTCTATTCTCTAAATGTCCTTACTTCCCTTTGTATATTTGTAAAAAAAAAAACACACACAAAATAATAACAAAATTGGAAAAATCATAGGAAATTGTTAAAATATTTAAATGGAAATTCAAAAACAAAAAAAAATTATTTTATTTTTATAAAAGTCATGAGTTGAAGACCAAGTATTGGATTTTCTTCATTGGACACTATTTACATTTTCCAAGCCATTTCTTTTTAATAAGAATATAAAATAATAAAAAAAAAATTAATAAAACATTTATATGAATACAGTAAAACCTCAAAATCAAAAAATACTTTTTCATGGAACTTAGAATGGTTCTACATTGTGCCAAGATGTTCCCTTGGAATATTAAAAATAAATTGTTTAATTATTTAATACTTTTAGGAAGAAGCTAAATGAATATATCTTGTATTTGTAAATTTTTAAAATTATTTTTCGAAACTGCACACTACAGCTCGTTTTTAACAAAAAAAATTAATGAAAAAGTGAAACCGACATTGGTTGGGTGGGGTTCAAATTTTACTTACTTCTTTTACTTTACCACTGTTAGTGCAAAGATCAACCGTAATCTTAATTGTTCCAATTTCGAGATTCGACTGTACGGTATTTAATTTGTCGTCCTTTTTTCTTTTTCAATATGTAAATATTTTTGCATTATCCTGCCATTTATTATATTTTTGTCAAGTTTTCTCTTTCTCTATCTTAGTTTTTTTCTTTTTTTCGGTTTTTGAGAAAATTTTTACAATTATGTCACTGAATTTTTATGTTCTGAAAATGCAAATATATTATTTTTTGGTTTTTGTTGTTTTTGGAAACTTACAGATTAATGTTTTGTGTGATGGAGAGAATGAATTTTATTATTTTATTTTAAAGATTTGATTTTTGTTCAAGATGTTCAAATTTATGAAAAGAAAAACAATAATAGCGAATTTCATTAATTTAATTTTAACCGATTTTTTTTTATTTTTATTTTACAGACAAAGATATTCGATCTCAAATGACATCAAGTGAATTTTATCACGCACAATATGGACCAAATAATAATGGTATAACAGTATGTAATGGTAGAGTTGGCAATGGTGGAACAAATGAAACTGGTTATTATCAAATGGAATCACCACCATGTTATACAATTGCTACAGGACTTCCCACTTATGATGAAGCATTATTATATTATACAAATAATCATCATCCACATCATCATCATTTATTATTACATCATAAGAATAATAATGATCATCATCATCATCATCATCAATATCAAAAATCATTACAATGTGGTAATGAATATGATAAACATAAAGAATTTAATTATATATATATAAATGAATCACCAACATCAAATTTATCTGAAAATTCATTTACAAATACAACATTAGCCACAACAACAACTACAACAAATCCTGATATAAATAGAGAAAATTTAAATTCAATGAATATTAATGATGAAAATCAATTATTACAAATTAGTCATTCAAATGAAACAGTTAATAACAGTGATGGTGTTATCAAATTTTATTATGCTACCGAATTATCATCATCAATAGATAATGAAAATAGTTCTATTTATAACCAAAATCAAAGTAATCATCAACAACAACAACAACAACAACAACAACAACTGCAACAAAAATTAGAAAAACATAGTAATAATATTGAAAAGAATAAATCGTGCCTGAAACATCAATATTCTCTACAGCAACAACAGCAACAGGATTTTCAAATGACAGAATCCTTTAATTTAAATTCACCACCACAAATTAATTCACCTGGAGTTATTTTCAATTCTAATAATGTAAATGATAATGCAACAACGGTATTGATTAAGGAAACAAATTTTCAACATAATCATCCTATTTCAAAATTATCATCAACTACATTATTAGCAGCAAATGAAATTGAGGAAATTGAAAATTGTAATAATAGTAATTTAAATTCTGAATCAATTGATTTTGTTGTCATTTCCTGTCCAATACCATTGACAAATGATAATAATTATGATAAAATTAGTTCAAATAGTTTATTTCTTATGGAAGATGAAAAAGAAAATTCCAATTTAAATTTATCTTTAAACAAAAGTCATAGTAATAATAATATTAATAATAATAGTAATATAAATAGTTATAATAATAATAATAATAATAATAGTTATAATAGTAATTTAAAAATAATTAAGAATGAAAATATTAATTTGGAAGGAAATTGTACGGATATTATGGTTATGCCTTGATATTAGAAAGAAATATAGTAAAAAAAAAATTAAAAAAAAAACCAGAAAATAATAAATAAAATTAAAAATAGAAATTATTAAAAAGTCTGCTAGTTTATAATTTTGTAATTTATTTAAAATTTAATTTTAATTGCAAATTATTTTGTATATATAATACTATAATAGATTTTTTATGTAGTTAAAAAATATATTGAATTTTAAATTTTAGAAATATAATATTTATATTATGTAATTTATTTTGAATGAAATTTTTTTAAATATAAATTTTTATGCCTTCAAATAATTTAAAAAACAGCCTTATCCCACTCAACGCTAATTGTAAAAAATCTGAAAGTCCGAAAATTAATGACCATTTTTATAGTTCTCTAAAAATTCTGATTCTTATCTTTCTCAGATAAATTGTATGGAAATGTCATTTATGAAAATTGACAAGTTTCCATATTAAAATTTATAATGTTTGATTTCTTAAATATAAAAACAAAAATTGTTTATATTGTTTAATTTTCAAAAACTTATCATAAAGTATTTGCTAGTCATTTGTCACGTGTCCCTTTTATATGTAGAATTTTGAACCCAATATTTTTCAGACAGGCTTGTAAATGACATATAACTCGTTTGTTAGGTCAACTCATCGATCAAATCAAGTCCACTCAAATATTGAGTCTGTCTAATTTGGCAGTACGTACCTTTATTTAAGATATAAAAAAATTGGAAATTTGAGTTGCTTACAGTCATTACTAGTTTGTTTTTAACCTTTTTAGGTTTTAATTACTATTTTGAAAAATTCAGTTTCTAATTTAATAATACACTTTAAAATAAATTTCATTTTCATAATTTACCTACCATTGTAAATATCATAATAAATTTACATGTTTTCTATTTTAATAATTTTAATAATTTTGTTTTTGTGTCGATTAATTTTGACTAAGACTGATTCGACTGAAGTTTGAAATTAAAAAATATAAAAACAAATAAAAGTAAATCAAAACCATTAAATGTAATGTGAATGTTTCGTAAATATTTGTGTTATGAAGTAATTAAGTACTAAAATAATGTACGAAAAAAAATAACTAAATTGAATACTGGAAATTAGTACTAAATTGAATATTAAAATTTAAAGGAAAAAATGGAGAATAAACATTTTGTAAATTAATAAGAAGAAAAAAATAATTTAATGTTCGCTTACACATTTTTTATTTGAAATTTTTAATTAAAAAATATTTTTCATTATTAAGCTTACACTGACTGTTGTGCACACTTTTTTGATAATTAAACACATTTTTTTTTTTTTTTAATAATTTAATAAAAATAATGTCCTAATTTTGATATTAAGATTTTTTTCATAATATTTTGCACTAGTCATTAAATTAACAACAACACCTTTAATAGAAATATTTAGAAAATATCATGCAAATAATAAAAAAATCTTTTAAATTTTTAACACCTTTACAAATTCAGCCATACTTTAAAATTGCTTATAAATTATTATATATATTTTTATGAAACTTATTATAATTAAATCTTCAGATATGTATTTAAATATTAAATATAAACTCTAATATTGTAATAAATATTGTAAACCTTGTATTAAAACAGAAAACAAAAAAAAATGTATTTATGTCTGTAATCTCATTACAACAACACAACAATAAAAATTTAAAGCGAAATAATAAAAGTCAATGCCTCTATATTTGAAATATACCTACATATATAAAAAAATAAATTAAAAATTTAAAATATTACCAAATTTGATTAAAGAAAAAAACAAAGTATATTGTATAAAAATAATTGAATGAATATATCAAATAGAAAAATTGTATTTATTTTTAAATAGAAATTAAATTAATATAGAAAAAAGAGAAACAAAATTTATTTAAAACTATATTAAAATATAACATATTGGTAATATACTAATATGTTAATATTGTAAATATTAAAAACAAAAGAAATAAAATAAAAATAAAAAAAAATATATATATATATATACAATTGAGATTATTGTTCATTAAAAAAGAAAAACAAGAGAAACTAGGAATAATAATTTAAAAATAACATATAAAAAAAAATTAAAAAACAAAAAAAAAAAAAAAAAATTACAAAATTAATTTAAATAAAAAAAACAAAATTTATGATTGAATTTAAACTATGATGTTTTTTTTTGTTATTTAACTGATTTAATTTTTTCAGGATTATTCTCTCTATTTACCAGTAATACCAAAATTATTTTAAAGAGTTTTGCTAAAAAGAATAAAACGGATAATAAAAACCCAAAATCTAATACCAATTTATCAATATGATTATAGAGCAATACATTCACCAGTTGATTATAGGTACATCGAAAAGGGTGGAATGAGGACTTTTATAAAAAGCTTAAATAAACTATTATCTAAGCAACTGGTACAGCTGTTAAAATCATATATCTCAAACTGGGGTGGCAGCACGTAACTTGTTACAAACATGTTGCCACGCTATTTTTGAAAAACGGTAGCAACCAAAATTGTTTCGCCAATTTTAATTTTGTTTCATCACATTTAATTTTGTTTGGCAGCACGTAACATTTGAAACGTTAATTTTACTGAGCGTCAAAAGAAAATTTCCGGTATAAATAGTTGACGTGTGTTAAAAAAATATTTTCAAAAATGTTTTGTAAATTTTTTTTTTGTTTCAATCCTAAAGTAGCGTTTCAAAGTACATCCTGCCAACAAAAATTTGTGACGCTGGTGTTTTGTTACAAAAAAAAGCGTTTGTAACAAGTAACGTGCTGCCACCCCTGGTTATTTCGTATAAAGCAAGAAGATGGGTATTTGTAATTGAAAGAAACAATAGCAAGAAATAAGTAGTTAGATAATCCTAAAAGGCTAGTGTTCTGGGCTGAATCAAAATTTTTGTTGTAACAAAACACCAGCGTCACAAATTTTTGTTGGTAGCATGAACTTTGAAACGCTACATTGAGATTGAAATAAAAGAAAAATCAGCGAAACAAAAGTTATGTATTACCATTTCTGAAAAGTTTTTTTTCTTTTTAGAATTTAGGTATGTATAGTAATAAAGCAATTTACAATAACACATGAAGTAAGATTGCACCAACATGTCAGAACAGTAGCGCTACCTGTATACCTCTAATTTGACACAAAGGCTGAAGACTCTGAATTGGTGTCCTAAATAGGAAACAATAGTGCCTATTATTGAAAAAGGCGTTTCAATCGCGGCTCGGATATTCATTCGATTTTGTAAAGTTGGTATTATTGAAAACGTTCGTTTTGATAATGAATCGGGAAAGTTTATTGATGGTTTTGAAAATGTTGTAGAAACAAGCTTTATCCAAATTAGAGCATTTCATATAATATGCCATTATTTTAGCGCGTTTTATAAAATGGATATAAAAAACTAAGTAAAATATGTTAAATATTTGTTTATTTATTTTTGTTTTAATATCAAAATTATTTACAAATATCGAATGTCTGTTTTTTTTTTAATTTAAAGTGAAGCTTTACATTTTTTTTTACATTTTTAAATGAATAACAATTTCGAGTAATGGTGGAGGTTTTTATGAAAACCAAAATCTATTTCTTTTAAAACATATTTAAACGAATTTTTGTTTAGCCAAAAAATATTTATAAACCTAAAAGTTAAATAATTTTTAATCATATTATACTTATTTTGTTAGTACATCTTTTATACAATAAATTTAAATATTTTATTCAAACAAATGTTTTTACTACTCTTCATTAATTAAATTAAAAATATCCTTTGCAATGTTTTTTACATTTCTTCTTGTATCATTTCTCCTGTCTATTCATGTATTAGTAATGGAATCTAGTTTTGAAATATTTTATTCTTGCTAAATATTTATTGTGTACAACAATACAATAAAAAATATTTACCGCTGACAGAAAAATTTTACTGCTAATGCAGCCGACGTTTTCAAAAATACTAAATTATCATTCGATCGAATCGAATACGGTTTTACTCAATACGAGCGGCGATTGAAACGCCGTTTTCAATAATAGGCACTAATATAAATAAATGAAACTGACTGGAAAAAATACTAAAACAGTAAAGTAGTTCTTGGTATATAATTTTATACCAAAACAAACTCTAGTAACCATCTATCACAATGACATCTTCCAAAGAGATAGAGAAAATTATTCACACTCCTGATATGATGGGTCTTAACCGTATAAGTTTCATCAATGCACGAAAATGTAAACGACATGGTTTGAAAATAATTTAAATAATTTATAGAAAACAGCACAAAAATTTGCATACATTGCATACATTAAATTGACTCGATATTGTAAATTTGTTTTGCATTGAATTGAATTTAACTAAAATCAACGATTTTGGTTAACCTTGTCGATTTCATTTTTAAAAATAATTATTTTCACATTTTACTAAATACATCTTACAACGGGAACAAACAATTGAAAGTAGTGTTAAACACATTTACATAACAAATATATTTATATAACATTTTGTAAATTTCTATATTCATTTAACCAATTTATATAAACTCTTTTATATAAAAATAAAATAAAATTTTTATTAATTTATTTACACGTGTTTCATACTTCAAATCCTTTAAATTAAATCATGGTTGTTAATTTTAAAGTAATTTTCCAGATGAAATATAAACTAATAATAATTATTTATTACATAAAATTATACATTTAAATAATTATCACCATTTTCAAATTTAGTTTAATTATTTCCAAAATTTCCAGTATTACTTTTATTTTGTCTCAATATCAGATCACAAATTCTTAAAAACCCATAACTTATTTAGAGAAAAAAGAAAAACTTACGGATCCACATTCATTTGAGGTAATCCATCAAAATTCGTCATTCATAAGTTATAAATTTCATCATCACAATTATCATCATCATCATACTCATCATCATTATCATCATCATTTTAAATAATGGACTTTGCAATTCAAACTTACAAGTATCTAAGGTGTAGTAATTTAATTTAGAAGTATAAAAAAATAAATTGTGTAGATATTTATTTAGGAAATCATTAATCAAAATATTTCGCTACAGGAAACTTTTTAATTCCATTGAATTGAAGTTTTCGTCTATATCCGCTATTTATGTTTTCAAATACATCATGCTTACTAAATTCTAGAATCATTCATTTATTAGTGGAAATTAAATTATGATTGGTATTATGAAAATGTTTTTAATCTGATTGGTAAATATTTATCTTAATTTTGGAAAAAAAATTTTTTTTCTATTACTTATTAATCGAAAATTAAAGTTTTCAAATAATACAGGCTTGATATAAATACTCGTACAGCTACAAGATGAGCAAACAATTTAAACCACAGCTAAAGACGAACTATAGTAATATTTATTTTAAGCTGCGGAATATAATATATATAGTGTGGTAAATAACGACTAGGTTACAAGCATATGTCTGAAAATCGAAACTGTAAGTGATGATAACTGTAAATGCTCTGAAGTTTTCACATTATCGAAAGAAAACATACAAACTTGCTCTTTTCGAAAGAAAAGAATTTAATTGAACTACGATCGTTTAAATAATATGATTTTTTCTATATAAATCCAATCTGTAAGAAAAGACGTAATTCAACAATATAGTAAGCTCGAGTTGAAATCAAAATGTAAATAAAATTCATCTGTTATACACAAAAATGTAATAACAGTAGAATAATTTTTTTTTTTTTTTTATGTTCTTGACAGTAACTTAGGTAGAATCACCTTTTTGTGCTTAATTAAGTACGGTACTGGAAGTTTACACTACAATACAATAATTTGAGTATTTATTTTAACAAATTACTGGCTTATATTAAATGTGGAAAACTACTACTATTGTCAGGAACTAAGCCTTCTTAAATAGAATAGCTCCATTTTATTTAATTTGTTACCAGATATATATACTCTCAATTATTTTTTGTCATTTATTTTATCCCAATGACAAAGAGTACTGGATCAGGTCGAAAAACCGATAAATAATTTTTTGCTTCATCGGGAATCGAACCTGGGACCCTTCGGTTGAAAGGCAGGCGCTCTACTGCGCCACCCAGCGTGTTATAAGGCTATATCTATGTATTAATGTTAAATATTAATAAATCAAACTTGCGTTTTTTTGATTAAAAAAAGTAAAATGCGATGGAAATTTTATTAATTTCTAATTAAATTTAAAATTAAAAAAATTTATTTTACATAGTTAGAATAATTAATTGCTTTGCGAAAATTTTATGCTGTCATACAATTTTTAAGTCCCTAACACCTTTGCCAAGTATATTTTATGACTCAAAGGTGCTACAGATCTGAAAATAGGTAATTATGTACTTTCGGAAAAATAAAAAAAGCAGCACGTCTCTTATTGATTTTTAATATTCAAATTGCTTCTGGTAGTTTATTTATTTATTTTTTATAAAAATTTTGAATTGCCTCAATTCTATCAATATGAATATTATAGTGTGGTGACCACACTTGACTAGCACTGCTAGCACACTCAAGATTGGGACGAATTAGTGACATATACAATGATCTGGTAACATACATTTGACGATGTTTATTTTTAAATTGTTAACTTTGCTCCATTTCATGAAGGTATTCAAGTCGTTTTGAAGCCAAACTGTGCCATTTGATGCGACTACTTCTTTGAATATTTTCATCCCAGTTGCCATACAACTCTTAATACGAAATACTTCAAAAATCAAAAGTATTACAGACTTGAAAATTTGTAATTAGGTACTCTCGTATAAATAAATGTTTTTTTTATCGATTTTTAAAATTCGAACTGCGGTTTGGGTATTTGCCATACAACTCTTGCCAACTCGTAAGGAATATTTCAAAAACGAATTGCGTTACAAACCTGAATATAGGTAATTTTGAAATTTTTTTCAAAAATAAGCAAACATGTGTTTTACCGTTGTACTAAATTATGACTAGCTCGTAAGAATTTACATTTCTATTATATTATTATCTTATTATAATTTACTATACCTTAGGGAAAAAATCGAAACGAGACGGAAACGTCCGATGATTTAAATAGTAAAATTGAAAAAAAAAACAGCGATACAGTTATCTATGAAAATGAGGTTATAAGAACCGAATTTCTAAACTTTGTTAGGATTAACAAGATTTTTGACTCATTTTTTCTTACCAGGCCGAACAAAATGTTGGGGTTTCAATTATGTTTCTATGAACTATCAATGAGTCAAAACTCTACAAATTGCTTTATTGAAGCCAAAATTCAAACAAATTCAATCCTCCTACAGCCTTTGAATTAGATTCAGCATGTTCAAATATCTGATATTTAATTTCCTACAATATTTTACAGAAACAATTTTTAAATTCAGTTCATAAATATATATAAAAACTTTCTTTTCAATCTTTTCGAAATCTATGATAGAAAAGCTATGATTTTGAAAGATACTCTAGTAATAATTGTTACTTTATTAATTTAACAGGGAATTTAAACAACTTTTTATCGTTAATTAGGCCAATTTCAAAGTCATGATCATCCTTCACTATATTACTTATGTATATACATTTTTTTTACAATACATTTCTAGGTTTTAATTTCTTCTCGTGGTTTACACCAGATTTGTCTAAGAAAAATATTTATTCAACTAAAAACATTTTTAATTTTTTATTCATTTCAATGCTCATGATATCCTGGTTATATAGAGATTTTTAATTACATTCAAAAGAAAAACACCATATTTATATTTTGGTACTGCAAGACACTGCATATCTAGTGAGAAATAAACTTTTATTTGAAACCTCAATTCGTAAACTTTAAATTTTTTTTCCATTTTTGTTTTTTTTTGTTTTGAAGAAAAACCAAATCCCAACGAAGTTTTCACACATTTATTTTTCTATACGGTTGAAGTGATCCAAATTAAACCGTTACTTTCTTCTTTATACATAGGTACATGAGATACCTCATACATCATATATTTAAAATTCATCAACTAGGTACTGATGAATTTTCTATCCTTGATAAAAGTTTAATTCACTATAGATGTCGTTGATAATTGCATTCATATCATCTATAAATTATTTAGAAGAAACTAAAGAGAAATAAAAAACCTCAAATAACTAAAAAAAATAAAAATAATAAAAAAAAACTTTTTTTTTGTTTAGTAATTAATCTTCCAGGTAGAAATAAGCTAAAAAAAAAAAAATAAACTTTTGACTTTAATCGAAAAACTCATGAAAACGTGTGCATGTGTAATGGGAATAAAACATGAAGTTATTCGATTTTATATCCTTTCAAATTCATTTCGAATTTCAAATGATGATAGTGTGGTGATTCATCACTGTATTCAATTTGACAAGAATAATATAAGTTTTGGGTTTAAAATAGAAAAAGAGAATTGTAACTGTATAACAATATACCGGGTGGACCAAAGCATGCGTATCAGATTTTTAAGAGAGGAAGATTGAGTCGTTATCTTAAAACTAAACAAAAATTTTATTAACTAAATCGGGGGTGTTCTATCGATTGAGGATTTTTTCAACTTATTGAAAAGACGGGAAATAGATTTTTTAAGCCGAAAATTCGCCGAAACCGATTTAAATCAAGATTTTCAAATAGGAACAGGTATGTGGGTTTTTTATGCAAATTCGGATTCTACGTCAAAAAATAAGAAACTTTTGTTAAACATTTTTTTTTGTTATCTCAGTATTTTTCTTTAAAATTAATACCTATAAACAAATTTTCCATATTCCTTTAGTAAACTCGAGTTAAGCGGTAAACACAATTGCGACCATCGACCACCGACTACCAACGAAATTCGCTTCGCTCAACTATTTTTCGTCAAATGAAACACATTTGCAGCGAAACGAAAAATAACAATAAACAAACAAAACAGAAAAGCAAATGGCGGAATTTTTGCAGCATCATCAGATTCAAATACATCGCTAATAAGTCTAAATTTATATACGTATCTAAATAAAAAAATAAATAATTATAAATTGTAGAACATATAAAAATTTTAACAAAACAGAACAATTATATTATAATATCAGATTTCAGAATAATTGTTTTGTTTTTATTTTTTGATGTTTAAAAAGGTTGTCAGATACAAAATGTCAAATACAACTATACCAGCAAAAAAAAAATAGAAAATAGCCTTATTTCGACGACAACGAAAATGTGGTTGAGCGATTGTAGTTGGAATTGTGAGTATACATAAGAGCGTATGTATTTTAATTTTTTCATCGCGAATTTTTCGTCGGTATTCGCAAGTGTGTTTACCGCTTAACTAACTAAACTAACAAAAACTAAAACTAATTTAAATAGCATCTTTAGAACTAACAAAAACACCATCATTCTATAATTCAATCAAAAGGTAATTAAAAATTTATTCTTCAAGAAATGCCTGTCAAAAGTTACCTTAAGATGGAGAATCTGGTACAAATCGTGTCTATATCAATGAGAGACTTCCAACTCATATGACTTCTCCACTACGATTGGCTAGAAAAATGAAAAATGATAGTAGGCTTTATAAGATGTTTGTTAAAACAGGCGTTCTCTATATTGCTTGAAGATGCAGAAGCTATTGAAATTTCTTCAAGACATTAATTGATTTCTAGCAATCCGTCAATTTAAATTAATATCTATTTATTCTCTAATTTTCTGTTATTTTATATATGTACATGTAATGATTTCTTTTTTTAGTTTAATTATTTGTACATTTATTATTTTATTTTTTTCTAAATTTGAATTCCTTATTCCTTGCCTAACAGAAATTTATATTTTTAAATAATAATGAAATAATATGGGAAAGAGATGTAATTAAATATTTTGGTATACATTTGGACAAAAAGTTACTGTTTAAAGCACATATAACTAAGACAGTCAATAAAATAGATCTAGATATAAAAATGTTGTGTCCAATTATAATTAAAAAATCCAGGCTAACTGTAGAAAACAAACTAATAATATTTAAAGCCATTTTCCGCAGTATTCTTTTATACGGGATCGGATATGGAAGAGCGCTGCGAAAACAAACTTAAATGTGCTACAAAGAAAACAAAATGCAATCCTAAAATTAATCTTGGCTAAACCTTTTTATTTTTCCACCAACAGATTGCATAGCATAGCAGATATCGCCTGCAAATAGCAATAGCTTTCTATAGAGCTGTCTAAATTCAGTAAATCTGATAATAAGAGCGATTGTAGATTAAGCTTTTACCAATTAGGTTTTTTTTTTGTTTTATTTTATTTTGATCTTTTTCTTTGTTTTCTTTTTTTTATAATTAAGTTAGTTTTTAAATTTTAGGATAAAAATAAATTGATCAAAAACGTTTTTGCCATTTTTCCTTAAAAAATAAATAAATTATTAAGAGAAAAATTCAGGTTAGTCTAAGTAATATAAAAGTCATAGGTGTAAATACGTTAGTATAAGCTCTAAATCTCTTAATTATTAAAATTAGAAATAATGAAAATTGCAAAAAGGAAATTAAGGCATAATAAAAAGTAATAATAATAATACTTTATTCTCTATGTTTACACTTTAATATTTTTCCTTTTTTATGAATTTTTGGTAGCATCACTCAATTTTAATCGTATCCTCCTAAATACCTTTTTTAATTCCGATTATTTTTGATATACCGGGTACTGAAGCAAGCGACAATAAGATTTTAAAAAATAACTTAAAGCACAGGAAAATGTTTGGCTTGAATGTTGGACATTTTAATGGGCAAAGTATTCTGCCATTTAATCTTCCTGAAAAATTTTGTGAAATCAAATCTATTTTGGAAAATTCTCTTCTCGATATTGTTGGTATTTCGGAAACATGGCTCAAATCACATCATACTTACTAATGCAATGGTTACTGTTCCTGGTTATGAAATATTTGTTGGAATCAATTCGATGGTTCTAGACGTTATTATTTACCGCCCGTCTGTTGATTAAGAATATCTTAGTGATACACTCTCTGATTTATCCTCGAAATATGATGATGTAACAATTATGGGTGACTTTAACTTAAACTTGCTTAAAATACTTCTAGAAATTCTACTACTTGTTTTTTGATAATTTTAATTTATCACTTAAAACAAATTCTTTAAATTCTACTCATTTCAAAGTTACCCATAAATCTCTGCCACTTCTTGATTTCTCCATTCTTAGTAAACCAACCCTAGTAAGTTTTTCAGACCAATTTTGGATTTCAAATATTTGCTTGCTTTTATTTACTTATCATTTGATTGGGCTGTTACAAATGCATACAGTTTTCCATTTGCCAATTACATAGTTTTCGTGATTACCGGAATATTGATGAAAATTCGTTACTTTATGAAGCTTTTAACTGGAACTTATCGTCTATTTACAATACTCCTAAGCATAAATTTCAAAGTCGGTCACTGAATTTGGCCATCTTAGATCTTTTCCAAGGACACATTCCAATAATTTGTTTACAATTTTATTAGGCCAGGCCTTTTCTGTACATTTAATTAATTAAATAAATAAATAAAAACAAAAAAAAACAAAATAAACTAAAATTAATAATAATTATTTACTAAATTATACAAAATTCAATTTATTTGTCATATTTATTTTCAATTTATTAAATTTCAATATACATGAGACGATTAGTCTCTACAATTGTACATACAAGCATATGTATAAGATGTACAATATTCAACAAAACAAAAAAAAATTAAAATTAAAGTATTAATTTAAAATTCAAATTTAAAATTAACAATACTTAAAAGAAAAGAAAAACAAAACAAATATATCTATAAACTTAGAAATCACGAATTAAAATTACAATTCTCTCTCAAAAAGTATTAATTCTCTTTGTGTTAAAACAAAAATTTATAAACTTAAATAAATAAAGGCAGATAAATAATTAAAATCTATAATTATAATAAAATAAAAGAAGGTAAATAACTGAATAACTACGATTTTTGCCTGAAATGCAAAGTTTAATAAATTTACAGTGAGAAGTTGCAGATCTAATGGCATTCGGCAACGTATTCCAAAGCACTGAAGTTTTTACAAAGAAAGATAAATGCCTGAGTCTACCATTATGACGTGGGATTACTATAGGTTCATACTCCTTGGTGATTTCCAAAAGTTATTTTGTCATGTAAATATAAAGGACCAGTTTTATATACTATTTTCCTCATATATGAAGCGTACCTAAAATGTAGAAAATTAGTAAAGGTGCAGTCTAGCATTGTTTTAGCATCATCCCTAATCCTATCAAATTTACGTCGATTGGTAACGAAACGAGTGCATGCATTAAATATAATATTAATTCTGTTAAGTTCATATGCACTCATCCAAGCAAAAACTACTTCACAATTCATGGAAATTCGAAGAACCAAAGACACCACAAGCTTTTTCTTTACATTTTGATCAATATTAGAAAGAAAACTCCCATAGTTAACGAAGTATTGAATATACACGCTAAGAAATAAAATTAAAGTGGTCATGCCAAGTCAATGTACTATTTGAAATGATACCCAAGTTTTTAGTCATATTGAAATACTCTACTACAGAATAGTTAAGTTTGACTTTAAAGAATAGTAGTATCAATATATCTATCATAAATAACCATAGCTTTAGACTTAGAAGGATAAGTCTTAATCCGTAATATTTGGCCGAGAAGGCAACTGCATCAAGTTCGTCATTAATTTTTGGGATATTATTGTGAATATTAGAAAGTGGGCCGCTGATGTAAATTTGAGCATTATCGGCATACAATCTACAGTGAGTTTCGGAAGCATTTAAGAAGATCATTAATAAACAAACTAAACAGCAAAGAGCACAAGATTGATCCTTATACCACATGATTGACCACAAATACGGGTAGACAATCAGATTTAATATTGTTAACACATACAAATTGAGTTCTTTTAGGTAAATATTTATATGAATTAATTTGATTGCGGAAGAGTCAAAGTTGAATGAAAGTCTGGGTTTGTTACAAAGAAGATCATATTTAACGCAATCAAAGGCTTTTGTGAAATCGAACAATAAGAGAATTAAGTACTGCATGTCTTTATCTATTTCATGGTAAATGTTATCACCAATTCTCAGACGTGCAGATAATGTACTATGTTGCCTCCTGAAGCCAGATTGAAATTTAAATAAAAGACTGCTAGCACTAAGCAAAGCATTCATTTGTGCAAAAAGTAATTTCTCAAACGTTTTAAATAGATACGATCATATTTTTTTATCTCATTTTGGGTATCTACAAAGCTTAAACAAAAAAAAAAAAAACAAAACTACTTTACACAATTTTTTTTTTATTTTTTGACGTAGAATGCGAATTTGCATAATAAAGTACCTCTTCCCTTTGGAAAATCTCGATTTCGGTGAATTTCGGTCAATTTTGAGGTTAAAATACCCTTTTTCGGTTCTTCCTGGAAGTTGAAAATATCACCAATCGATAGAGAACTCTCGATTTAGTTTATATTTTTTTTAAATTTAAAAAAAAACCCTCCTACCTCTCTTAAAAATCTGGAACACCCGGTATATTGTTATACAATAATTATTTAGTTTTTGTGAATGTGATATGAATTTTGGTTTTATATAGCCAGTTGCATTAACGGCTCAAGAATATAACAAAATTGACTGTATATAATATTTTTTACCATGTAAGTAGGATGCTAAATTTATTTATAGATAGTTTTCTAGATAAATCTGAAGGTCTAGTAATATAATATATGGTATAAAATTATATTGAACAAGTTCTTAGAACTAAGAATAATTATTTTCAGTTTACATGATAATTTTGATTTAAGGAGTTTACTGAAGTTGAAGGTCTCATTTTATATATTTATTTATTGAAAAGTTTTTAATTTAGCGTAGTTTGAAATAAAATATTGAAATACATTATTGTAATACATATACATTACGAGACCATGAATAAATAAATAAAAATATGATATATCAAATTCAATTAAATCAAAAAATCTCTTTACCCGTACTATACAGTGAGTTCTATTAATAAAAGTTTTTTTTTGCTCGTTGAGATATTTTTTAGAATTCCTATTTTTTAGACTGATTTTTAATTAATTTTTAATTTTATATTCCAAATTTTACAGTTAATGAATTAAAACAATTAACAATCACAAATTTGCAGAATACCTGCTAATATTAGGTGCATGGGAGCACTTAAACTTTTTTTTTATGTTCTTGACATTAAGTTAGGTAGTTAGCTACCTTTTCGTGCATTAAACACGGTACTGAAATTCTTTTTCATGTTTTTTAAGTCTCTAATGTTTTTCGAAATATTTATTTTTATAAGTAGTGATAATTGATAGAGCGAATGATAATCAACAGAATATTCAGTTGATTCATGGCTATGAAACAGATAAAAATTATAAATTATACCTTGTAGATTTTGGTAGGTTCATAATAAAATGATTTGACGTCTATACTTTTTTCTGTCGTCCGAGCAAAACAGGATGATATCACATTTTATTTTTCTCGTTTTACATTTCTTAATTCTAGTACTTTACCTACTTAACTTAAAACTAATCTAGTGTGACTAGCATTATTTATATTAAGCCTCCACAACTTTAGATCAATAACATCGAACCAAGAAAACTGCACCGATGAAATCAAAAGAAAACTAACAATGGCAAAAGTACAAACGGCCAAAATAAGAAAAATAATAAAAAAACAAAAAACTTAAAGCTATTGAATGTTCTAAAATTCACAATAACCAATTATTGTACAGAAATTTGAAATAGGTATCACCAAAAAATAATATAAAGCTTGGAACTATGGATAAATTAGAGAAAAATTATAGTTACGCACATCGTACGAACGCTTCTATTTTAAACCATCTGAATGTGTAAGACTCCTGGTAAATTAAACCATCCTATCTGACATAGCTTGAACACATTTTGAGATGTTCGGGAAAAAATAGAGAGGGTAGTAATTGAAACTAAATTCAACGAAATGGTAGAAAAGCAAAAATATTTTCCACACACGTTGAACAGAACTACTAACGGTTTTAATGAAAATCGAATAGAAAGAACCGAAAACGCATATGCCACAAAAGTTTATATAAACAAAAATTGATACCACTATAATCTGAATAAGGTAAATGGAAGGAGAAGAAGATATGATTTCGAGTACGTTACAACAAAGAATAATCAAAATTAAAATAAATGTATGCTATCTTTTACAATAGTTAAGTACTTTTGGTCCGATACTGTACCTACTGTACACAAAACATATTTCGTAAATTGATAATGACTATATTTGCAGATAAACGCTATGAACCTCGCATTTGATGGATATATTGAAAAATTTACAGTAAAATTATAAAGTATAGTAAACTAAATAAAAATGTTGACTCAACGATGGCGTATAAAGTTAAAGACACAAAATCTTTGCATATAAAAAAATGCCCGGGAAAATAAAACTCTGAATTCAAGAATCTGTAAATCAGAATTCGGAACGAAAGTCTTGAAATGAAAATCCGGTATATCAAAATAATAGCCGTTAATAAAAACAGAGCTTTGATAAATTAAGGTGGAGGACATTTTAACCAACAAAAAAGAATATTTTCTTTCTAAACCTTGCAGTCTACATTTGTCGAAAGTTATTAAAAATACATTTTCAAGAAATTGAAGTTGTAGAAAAACATTTTTGTTTCTTCTGTAGCCACTTCTATTAGTTTTACTTTGATTTTCGGAATTTTGTAATTCTCAGAGTCAAATGATACCAAAAATGACGGGATATGATATAGTGTTAATGTTACTCTACTTAGATCTGAAAAAGGTACAAATAGAATCACCTTTGGATTTATCTTCCGATCATACTCCAGTAGTTTTGTTAGTTTTTGATACAATCATGAAAAAAGAAAAACCATATTAAAGAGGACATTGAAAATGCGGTTAATGAAATCACAATAAACATACAACAAGCTTGTGTTATGATTACAACTGCCGCAAGTAGAGAACTGATAGTAGTGAAAAGAAGGCTTAGACATCACACGCGGAATGCTAGATCATCTGATGAAAGAATTGCAGCCAAGAGAATTTTACCGAACAATTAAGGGTCTGGAATACGAATTAAACAACGAAAAAATTCAGCGATTCAAAAGCATTTCTCACAACTAACATCAACTAAGGTGCGAATACAATTTATGGAAAGCAAAATTAAACAACCGCAGATATCCATTTCCCCTATTCGTAAAACGGCAAGTGGCCAAAAAAGACGAGAAAAGAATTTCGTCTTTGCTGAACATCTTGATTCAGTATTTAGATAATGGCCTATACAAACAAGTTCAACTGATGAAACTGAAATAAATAAAGTTTTGGAAGCCGCGTATCAAATGAATAAACCAATTAAAAAATTTAAGGAAAAGGAAGTATTACAAGTAATTAAAGAATATATTAATTCTAAAAAAGCATCAGGGTATGACTTGATTACTGGTCATATACTTCATCAAATCACACCTGAATGTATCAAATTCTTAACTCAAATTTTTAATGTAATTGTAAACCTCAATTACTTTCCAATGGAAAACATCAAATATTATAATGAGTCTTAAACCAGGTAAAGCTCCAGAAGAAGTAAGGTCCTATCATCCTATTAGTATACTACTAGTGTTATCAAAACTTTTGGAAAAACTGATTGTAGAAAGACTCTTTCCTATCATTGAAGTGAATGAAATTATCCCTTAACATCAGTTTGGATTTAGGAACATACATTCCACAATTGAATAAGTGCATAGGGTTGTAAACATAGTAAATGAATGCTTTCATAAAAAAAAGATTTTGATTTGAAATTTGACAAAGTCTGGCACAAAGTTCTATTTAATAACTTAAAACTATGTCTATCGCACCATTATTATAAATTACTCAAAAGCTATATTGAAGATCGTTATTACTTCGTCAAGCAACAAATTGTAACCTCAAATCTTCATAAATTCAACTCAGGTGTACCTCATGGAGGTATTCTCGGGCCAATTCTTTATTTGTTGTATACTGATGACTTGCCCAAAACTGCAAATACAACTTTTGGACTTTTGCGAGCGACACAGGTATTTTGGCATCTCATAACACTGAGAACATTGCGTCGAATTTAGTACAAAACCATTTTATATGAAATATCGGGATGGCTAAATAAATGCAAAATCAGAGCAAATAAAACAAATTCGCAACACATAACGTTCACCCTGAGACGATGTACTTGTCCTCCTGTTTTCCGATGATTCTAGATATTTTTGTATGCACCTGGATCAACGCGTAACCTGGCAAAAACACATATTCACAAAAATAATATATTTAAGCATGCTGTTCAGGGAAGTGTCCTGGCTGATAGGCAGGAAATCCCAGATTGATGTAGATAACAAAATATTATTAAGCGTTTTTGGACATATGAAATCCAACTTTGGGGAGCAGCGAAAAATACCAATATTGAAATCATTCAGCGATTCCAGAATAAAGCAGTAAGATCAATAGTTGATGCCCCTTGGTATGTGACAAATATATTAATTCATAGAGATTTAAAAATTCTACGTACTCTGATGACAAGAGGTATAACACATACTAGGCTGCAGCGTATAAGGCCAGCCAACCTTTAATAAAGAAATTAAACTCACTGGAGTTTAATTTCACACGTTCATTCTGCGATTAACAATTCTAAAAATTTATATTCATATTAATTTAAAACATACAAATTGCGAATAAAATAAAAATTTTACGAAAAGAAAAAAAAAGTGCCTTCGCTTGTCGAAACTATTACTATATGAGTTTCTTTTACATCCGCCAATAAAAGTTTAAGAGAAAAAGCCATTAGCCGATCGGGTAGATTGGGTATAACGGAAAACTCATAAATATGTTTTAGTGTGTTTCCCTTCCACGCTAACATAAGGCTTGCGAATTCGTTTAGTATTTGCGAATATCTTTGACAATTATTGTCCTGAATTAGGTAAACGGAAGAAGAAGAGATAAATGTTTTTATTTGGCTACTACTGAAGTTATAAGAATATGTCAGTGTAAATCTCTTTAACTTCGATGGATAATCTTTCACCGTGGACAAGAATTTCTACTTAGGAGTATGTCTCAGAACTTTATGGTACACTATTACTTCTCGTATTTACTATAGACCTCATATAAGACACAGTTTTCTTCCTCTTTCCTGTTAAACATCTAGTATACCGCTTTTATTAATTGGTTCGACTTTTATGTCGATGCTTTTCACTAATCATTATTTCCATACTCGCTCTTTCTCACACTGACTCTCTTTAGTAATCATTTTTGTTGCGCATATTTTTTCTCAAATTTATTTTCGCAAATCACTGTTGAACTTATTCTTTAATCTTCTTCTACGCAAATTTTTTTCAGTTATTTAATTTAGAATGGCATTCATTTTTATTTGAACAGTTTTCATCTCTTACTTTTGAATGATGATGGAGGGGTTGTTGTTTGCTATTTTTAAATTTTTTACTGTTACCAACTATTATTTTAGATTTATCAGCATTCTCAAATTTCATTATTTACAATTTAATGCATGACTTGTTTGCCTTATTTTCAATAGAGTTAGCAATAGAATTTCTATTTGAAAATTATAAAATGACCTCAGTCTGTTTGAATTTATAATGGAAATATTTTCTTAAATTTATTCAAAAATTTAAATTTATGTAAAATTTAGAAAATTAAAATAAAAAAAAAAATTTATACAAAAAAAAAAACTCCAAAACTCAACACTTTCATTAATTCGCCGGCAGGCTTTTATTTTCTTAGTAAAAACAAAAACAAAAATAAAAAACAAAATAAAATAAATTGTTTGTTTAACTTAGTTTAAAAATTCAAGTATTTTGAAGACTTTAATAACGTTTATATAGAGATGTGTATATGTGTATGTAAGTGCATACCAAAAAAATGTTTTACTATATGAAAACAATAACTTGGGGATTTTCTTCTTTCATAGATGAGATTCAACTTAATAAGTTGATCGTAGTTTGGATTGTCTTAAAAATGAATTCGTTTATTACTATTTTAGACTTGAAGAAGAGTGAACATTAGGAGGGTTGTTTAAAGTTTTGAGCTAACTGTAATGCATTTAAGGAATTACCTTTAAATGATTTTTTTTTTCGATGGGAATATTTACAGTATTGTTGTAGTCCTGCAAAACAATATACCATTAATGGTGTAACGAATGTTCTTTTAGTTTTGGTTGTCCGAAGGTACATTATTTTGTCTTTGTAAGCCGTGAATTTATTTATTAATTTTTTGGTAAAGTTTGTGTGATTACAGTTATATATGCAATAATAGACTTGAACTTGCAAACGATACTTGTATCTTATGGTATTATCATTTTGCGGAAATGACCTGTACTTCGTATGATGCAAGATAATTGTACAATTTTTCATTAAATCCCATGTTTCTGCGGTAGTTGAAGACATCAGTTAAATATAACAAAATCTGGGCCAAAGAATGACAGAAAAATGCCTATTTTGTACTGAAAGAAGATACAGTCAGCACTATTTGTTTAAAAGTATATTTATATTTTAAAATTTTCTTACTATAATACCCTTCAAAAATTTTTTTTTTTTGAAAATTCAATCCTTAGTCGCTCTTAGAAGTAATCTAAATAACTATCATAAATATCAGAAAGGTATATAGGTATATAGGTACTGTTAGGTATATTTAGTCGTAACTAACGCACTGACGAAGGAAGTAAGTTGTTCCAAATTATTGATATTTGCACAATAAAAATGCATAGTGATGATTAGTGACTTTTAATCCAAAAATTAAATGTATCACTAAAAACAAATCTGATTATCAAAAATAATTATATAGTGCAACTTTGAGCTACCAAGCTGTAGTCGATTGTTAAACAACCAAAGCAATATTTAAGACGTGAAGTATTGAATTCATTTTGTCAACGTAATGTCGAAGTCATGGTATATCTCAGTGATGAATTTTTAAGATTCTGGGTATTAAAATCGCTCACTATCGACTTGCTAAAATGTTGTGAGTAATAATTAACTAAGACTTGACACATAGAGCTTACTTTATATCGAAATTTATTGATGTATCGCCAGTTTTGACAAAACTACCAATAAAACTAAGATTTACCTCATAACAGCTTTTTCCTACCAGCGAGTAACAATGTAAATTATTAGAAAATTGATTTCATAAATATGTCCTTTATTTTGGATTGTCTAGTAGGTAGGTGTATTTATTTAGAACGTTTACTAGTTCTCTACCCAAAATATTCTCTAAAATATTCAAATGTATCATCATCACTTCACCACTTATTTAATTTTTATTATTATAGCCTCGAGAGTATGAGTTTCGAAAAAGAGTACATTAAGGATATTGTTTTGATATTTTTGTTTTTTTGTTCGTGTGTTGGTTGGTCATGGAATTTAATTATGTATGGATAGAAAATAGAGAATATACGAGTATAAAACACAAACCATAATACAATATTGCATAAGTATAGTTAGTCTCCTCTTAAAAATTTTCATAGAAATATAAAAAAAAAACAAAATAGCTTTATAGGAAACTACTATAAAGTGGTTCAGAATACGTGAGGGATGAAAATTTCATTATGTTTGTTTTTAGAATACACATTATACACATACAAAATATGCAGTAAACACCAGAATGAAGAAAAATAAAAGAAAACAAAAGTTTATAAAATGTAACATTCGAGGGATACATGAAGCTAACTAAAAAAAAAAAATAAAAGCAACAAAACAAAACAAAAACGGAAACGAGGTCAATTTTAATACTAATACAATATACATAATTATACATATATATATATTTGTATATATATATTTGTTTATAATACTGTCTAACGGTATAATTTAATTCATTTTTATTTTCTTTTTTATTTCTTTGTTTTTGTAAGAATATAAAAAAAAACGTTTTTCGTACACACATACGTACAAACAAAATAATATTGAAAATATAATAGGAAACTACGAGTTTTACAAGCGTTTATAGGCAAACTCTTCGTATCAGAATTTAAATAGCCTCTTTTATTAAATAGAATTACTTCAAAACTAAAATGTAAAAAAATTTAAATCAGATGTAGAAAATGATAGAATAAAGTCCACTGGCAAAGAGACGAAAAGCAATTCAGCAAAAAAAAAAAAACAAAAAAAAAATTAGAAAAAAAAAACAAACTGTTAAATCACCCTCAACAACTTATTAAGAATGTTTAAATATTCACTTTTACCGCCTATATAAAAAAAATTAAAAAAAAAAAACAACAAATTACTTCCGAGATTTCTAATGTAAACAGTGGAAAATGACTATAAAAATAACTGACACTGATTTTTATTATCTAATTGCAATGCAAAATGTAATTTTTGCAAATACAGGAACGAATTTAATATTCTAGTACAGGAGTAAGAAACTGAAGCATAGTCAATACATCACATTAAATGCGAGCTATAATGAAGATCTATTTTTCGATGGAGAGTAGGATTTTTAGGAAGGTGGAGCGACGCTTAAATAAATAAAATTGAAGTTTTCCACCACAGCAGCAACTGATTTCTGAAATTATCATTTCATTTTTATTTTATTTTTTATGTTATTTCTTTCTCGAGTCATCCGGAAAGAACTAATTCAATAATAAAAATTTGACATGACATGCGTCTTTTCAATTACCTACTACTACTTCGCATTTCATAGCGTGAATATTCGAGACCTAGCGTAATCATTTTATAATCTCCTCATTTCGCTTTTGCTTTATCATTGCAGTGCAGTTCTTTTTAGACTACTTAATCGAGAGTTTGAAATCAAGGATTTTTCTAAGTTGAAGTCTTGAACCCAGTTTATATAAAGATATAATTTTGGTTATTTTGACGAAATATTGGCAGACATGAACCAATTTTGTATCTTCAACTCAAGAATAACTGAAATGAAGGCTCAGGTTGGCCTAAGTGGTTGGATGGTGAGCTAAGTAAGCTAGTAATACACTTCAGAAGGCTAAATATTATAAGGCAGAATAAGAACAAAACATTAAAATAATTTATGTGCCTCAGATATATTATAAGTATTAAATAAAACCAAATTCTTATTATAGTGAGGATGGGTTTTTCAAACGAAACAAAATTTAAAAAGTTATATGACCATTTACTTTACAGTTTACGCATCATCATTGCTTAATACAAGAAATGAAAGAGTAGCTTCCAGGTGTAAAGAAACAAGACGAGGAGAGAAATATAGATGACTTGGGTAAAACACGATTTGGGTTATTGGAAGAAGAAAGAAGGTTATTTTGAGTAACGAAATGGAGTCAACTGAAGGACTCTTGTTAATTTAAAATCTAGACCATAAGTTGACATTTGGATTATTTTTTGTCATAATCTTCAGTATTAGTCTCATTTTGCCTTTCGAAAACTCAACGGATCATAGAAAAGTATACTACTGCGTATAAAATATTGGAACACAATTCTCTTGTTTTTTGGAATATCGGCGGGTTCCACATTTTTATTTCAAAATGACTTTTTGAATTTGTAATTTGTTATATATATATACATTAAGAAGCTTATAGTGAATTAAAATCTTTGAAATAATATTTAATTATTACCAATTATTTTTCTAATTTTAAAATGCAAACATTTATAGTTCATTCGCAAATTTAATAATAATGCTAGAAAGTTGTAAAAACCGGAAATTCGTGTGAAAAATAAAAAAAAAATCATTTAAGTTGCATACATTTACTGCACTACTGTGCTGCCTACTGATATAAGCGTCATTAAAACACTTATACCCAAAATTATTCATTCATTTATATTTACAATACATAAATATGTATAAATATATTATATATATATATATATATATATATATATATATATATATATATATGTAAATACAAATCATCCGGAAAAATAATGTTAAAATCCTACACGTTCTCTTTTATTTTGATATTCTATCTGTTTTTCAAATAAAAACTAGAGGAGGCATGGCAAAAAAAAAAAAAAAAAATAAAATAAAATAAAAATATGAAAAAACAGGACACAAAGAAATTTATTCAAAGAGTATACCATCAGAAGAGCTTTAAAAGCACCCACAAAATACCAATTCACTGGATAAAATGTATATACAAACTCATCTACATAAAGAAAATAAACAATTATATAACGGGAGTATGTACATTTCTATAGAGATATATAATAACGGTATTTTTTAATACCAAATATAGAATTCCAAAGCCGTATATATCAATTTGTGAAGAGATTGTTTTTTTGTTTTGTTTTTCCAGCTTTTTTTCCAATTCAATTTTCATCGTTTTTCATGGTTTTTCCATTTCGTTCTCGCACTCATTCTCGTTGTCCTTGTGATTGTTTTTTCTTTTTTCTTTTTGTTGTTTTTTGGTTGTTGCTTCACTTTGGTTTGTTTTATTTCCTTTTATTTTTGCTTTTTATTTTACATTTTTATGGCTTTTTTCATTCTTATGCAATAATAATGGCTTCAGAAAACTGACTACAAATTTATTCATACTTCCGTATCAATTGGAACTAGGTATTGAACATTACCGTTAAATTAATTGACAATAATGGCAGATAATTTTCAATCAATAATTTAAAAAATAAATTATTTTATAGTTTTCAAATGCAGAATTAAAAAGTACAATGGAAGTATCTGCAAATTAAACTGTATTAGTAGTGATGAAGTGTAGTTATGCACCACAACGCTAACTTCATTAGGCTGTACTTTAGAATGTCTAGGAAGACAAGAAAACTCTTATTTGCGTATTTATCTTAGATTCGGAAGTATCATTCTACAGCGACTTGGTATGAGAAGTTTTTTTCGCCTTTATTTCCGTTTGACTGTCACTATAGATGGTAATGTCCAGATGTACAGATAATTCCTTATATGTAGCTTTTCAATTAAAATACCAGGGATAATAATTATGGTTTCTACAAAGTCACTCCTTATTCCTTTGTATTTACTTCTTCTCTATTGTTGTTTTTTTTCAAGTTTATCGAGTTTACGTAGATTCCTTTAAAATTATGTTTGCTTCATTTTTATATGGGTTTGATTCATTGTCTCGATTGCCTGATCCTATATTTTTGTAACTTTTTATCGTTAGCGTTGACTTTTGAACGTAGACCATTTGCAATTTTCTGGTTCTGTGTTTTATAAAAGAAGAATGTCTTTTGGAAAGGATTGATATTTATTGTTTTATAATTTTTACATACTTTACTACAAGCTAGTAAAATGGTTTGTAACTCTTCTTTAGTAAAATTAACGATCATAGGAGGTAGAAGCAAGCCAGAGGAATTGGAAGTTGTTTTCAGAAATTTAAAATCATAATTGTAAAAATTCTGAATAAGAAAATCAGTTTTTTTTTATTTTCTTTTATACAATCATCAAAAGTGATCACCCTGTGCATGATAACACATTAAAAATTGATAAAATCTCTGTTATATGCCTTCGTTGCCTTCTTACATAGATGAGGTTATTTGCTGTTATAAAGAATGAAATCGAAATGGGAAAACATTGAATATTTTTTGAAAAACAAAATAAAAACAAAAATTATTATTTTATGTGGCTTTATGGAACGTACTCACTCCATCGCAGCAAACATTTCCAAACATCTTAAACTTCTCTTATCATAAAGGAAGGAAATTTTAAAGAGGATATACTCAATGCTTTACTGCGATATTTCAATACTTTTGTTTTTGTATTCGATTTTTTTCAGTTCCTTTCATTTAACTGTCAATCAATTATAATTTAATATTTATATTTGCATGTATATGTGTTAGTGTATTTGTGTCTGACTAGGTTCAGAAGATATTTGAAAAATGTAGGACACCATTGAAAATTATTAAATAAAGGAAAAAAAAAATTTTTTTTCTGTTTTCAGTTGTTTTGAGTACCAGGTGAAATTTAATGCGAATAGATTTTTGAAGTGTAACAGAAAGAATTACGAAATATTAAAGTTTTTATTTTTTTTGAAGAGGGTTCAAAATGGAGGCAGGTTGTAAAATTAGAAACGAAATACATAATAAGAAAAAAATCTGATTTGCTATTTTTATTTTCTCTTTTTTTTTTTGCTATCTTTCTTAATGGAAATGTCAATAAAATTTCCCTTAAGTTCAAATTTTGGTTCAACAATATTTTAAATAAAATAAATAATTTTTTTTTTGCAAGCTTATTCTTGTATTAATGAAGTATACTCTTGTAATTATAGATTATTACAAATTGTGTGGGTCACTGTTTTTGAGAAATTGTCATTTATATAATAATAATATTTGTCTGGGTAGTGGTCGAAAAATTCACCAAAACTAAAATAAAAAAATATTTTTACGATTGTTTGAAATCCAGTTAAAATTCAACTATAATATAGTTTGCTTTCAGACCCACTTTTACTGGTGTAGTTGGGATAGTGCAGAATTTTAATTTAAAAAATATTTCTATGCCATTTCGACGATAGTTTGGAAAACCTATAAGCTAAAACAACTTCCAATTTTATTTAAATTTAACGTAAAGAGACTTACTATGATATATAATTTACATATCTAGAAGCCTTAACCTGCTTTTGATCTTTCGATTTAGTTGTATGTACAATATACGATAAAAGTACTGGTTATACGATAAAGTTGGATACGTATTTACACATTAAATAAAATCCCTTCATCTTGAACATCTGACATTGACATCTGCTTCTTCGTCTTTTTCTACCACGGCTACCTATTCAGGCTTTCTATTCAGCACCACTGCTTGTTTTTGACTTTCGTACATTCGACTTACGTGGTCAGCCCATGTTAGTCTTTGGGCCTTTGCAAACCGTACAATGTCCTCACTATCGATCATACTATTGAGCTCGCTGTTGCTTCTGATTATATATTCTCATTTCTGTAATCTTTTTGGACCGAATGTTCGGAGAATTATTCTTTCAAATATGTGAGGGCTATTCTCCTCTGCCACGTTCACAGTTCATACCTTGCACCCATACGTTACTATGGGTCGTATGACAGTTTTATATATCGTCATTTTGGCCTTTCTTGATATTAGTTTTGATTGAAACAACTTTCTGTTTGCTTATTGTTGTTCCGAGGTATGTAAAGGTTGTAACTCCTTGAAAGTTGTACACTCCGATTCTTATATTCTTATTACTTTTTATTTTTTAATTTTTTTACATTTTTAGATATTTTGTTTAGTTGTCGTTGATTTTTAAGCCTACTTTTTGTGTCTCCTCTTCTAGTTGTGCAAATACTTGTACCATATATCGGTAATTTTTTGCCATGGTTACTATGTCATCTGCATCTCCTTCTATTTGGGTTGTCATATTGAATATACTGCCTTTCTTTTCTAATTTTCCTATGGCGTAATGTAGTGTTAAGTTGAATAATAATGGGGATAAGGCATCTCCTTGTCGTACTCCCGTTTCTGTTTTAAATTAACGGAATATTTGGTTTTGCATTACAATTTTAGTTTTTGATTTGGTTATAGGTTTGACAATTTCTGAGGTATTCTCAAATGTCTAAGAGCTGTTAAAATTATGTCTCTGTTTATGCTGTCAAATGCTTGCTTGAAATCTATGAAAAGTGTGAAGATCTATGTCGTGTTAATAACATTTCCCCATGCTTTGTTTCAAAACGAATATCTGGTCAATGAAAAATAGATGACTATTGAATTTCGTTGGATGACTAACTGAATTGAGTTCATACGATTTCAATCCAAATTTTTAGCCAATTCAACTAAATGGAGCAGGTAAATGCTATAGGTTAATCAGTGCATTCGGAGTTAAAGGTTAAAAGATTTTTTTCGAAATTTCATCAGTAATAAGAATTTCTAATAATTACATTAAATTAAAATCAAATAGTCCTGAATCTTAAGTTATTGAATCTATAATTAACTTATGAGAAAGTTTATAAATTTTTATTATCAATTCTTATATTTGATGGCACAAAGTTTTACGTTCAGATACAGAGTAATCTGAAATTGAGAAATATTTTATATTATTTTGCTTAACATTGAATTTGTTGAAAATATGTGATATGGTGAACTATTTTTGGTTAAGATTATTTTATAGTATTCAAACTAAAAAAAGTAAAAACACAACCTAAAAAATGTTTAAATTATTTCTAATGTAAATTCTAAGTAAAATTCAGTCTAATAGAGAGCTGAAAAAAAGCTAAATGTATAAAATTTTAAATATTATTGTAATTTAATGGGTTCTTAACCTGGGCAAATTTTCAAGTTATATAATCAAAATTTAGGTCCTGTTCTAAACCAAATTTTTTTATATTTGATACAAAATAGTATGTCATAATATACTCGTCTAATATGCCAACACAACAAAATAAGACAGTGATTGATTAAAATAATACTCATATAATCTTTTATAAAAACTTATTATCTACCGTAAGCGTAAGAGTATTATTGAAAATAGTTGAATATTTTCCTATTAATTTTACTAAATAGGCTTATCATACAGATACGCGTATTTCGTCTACTACTTGCAGACTTCTTCAGTTTTTTGCACTCAACTGAAGACATAAATTTAAAATCGTGTTATTTATTTTTAAGCACAGATAGCAATTTGAGCTTTTTTTTGGTTGGTTGTTTATTTTCCAATCAAATAGCACAAGGGGAAAGTTGAATATATGTAATTATATTTTTATTATTCGTAATATTTATTATATTGTTACATTTATTTTACTGGTTCCATTATATTTTACTAAAAATTTAAATAATGAAGAATATCCATTGCCTTGGCCTTTATTTAGAACTGAGACATTCTTAGTATTATAAATTTGCAGCTGAATCTGGTTTCCTAGAATATTTTATGTAATTCACTTTGTTATATCTTCTTTGGAAATACTGTGACTCTCTTGGATGATGGGTTCTGCGACTTTCGATCTGAGTTCAGTTAAATTCTTCCTCTTAGCTAGTTTTTAGAAGAATCAAGGCCAATGTAAACAAATCAATATATATTACTTTCACCAATAGAAGAGAAAATTACCCTGCCGCAACTTTAAATAATGTCCAATTAACACATGCAAATTCCGGAAAGTATCTTGGTATACATTTCCATAGCCGAGCATATTATCAACAAAAACAAGCAACTCAGATTGAAATTAAATAGGCTGTACTGGTTAATAGGACGTTATTCACAGATGTCAATGCAGTGGAAAATCTTTTTATAAAAATCCGTCTTAAAACCCATCTGGTATTAAGGTATAGAGCTGTGAGGTACCACAAGTAGCTCCAACATTGAAATATTGAAAAGTTTTCAATCGAAATACCTGCGACCGATAATAAATGCACCATGGTTCATCAGAAACGAACAAATAAAAAAGGATTTAAAAGTAGAATCGGTTAAAGAATCCATAACAGCAAGAACTTCAAAATATTTTGCCAGATTGGAAATACACACCAATATTTACGAAGTCTGAAAAGATTCCATTCTACAGATCTAAGGAGTAAATTTGTGACACACTAAAAAAATGAGTCTAACACATCTCCATTCGTCTGATCATAACTATTTAACTTCGAAAATGAGTTAATGAACTCACTCAGCACTTGTTTTTTTTTTTTTTTTTTTTTATACGCAGGCTGGTGGGAATCTTCAAAAGACACAATGAGCCCCGTAGCTTGATATTGTGTGTGGGATTCTTACCCACTAAACCACACCCTTCCTATATCGCGATCTAGTCCTACAGGACTAATGAGCAATTTTTTCTTTGCTTTATTTTATTTTTCATTGTAGACTACATCCAGCGATGTCTATCTAGCTTTTCTTTGGCGTATTCATTCATAACCTTGAAGACCCATCGTATCAGTGACGAAAAGCCAACCAACCAGCTCTCCGAACGAATTTATAATTATATAAGACTTATGAAAAACCTCGTTTCGTTGGCAGTCAACATATCGCAATTTTTCACCAATCCCGTAAAAACAAATCTATCTAAACGTGGGAGCGGGTCAACCTCCGATCACCTGCGCGACGAGTCCTCAAGAGTGTGGGTGATATTTGCTGCACTAACTCAAAAGGTTTTACTCTTTTGAGTCATCTGGCTATATTTCTATTATCCATGAGCTCCACTACCTCCACATTTACATGGTGCTGAAGCCTTTTTTCGTTACTTCTTGCAAATTTCTGTATTTCCTTATCGACAGATTCAATTTGCAAATCTCTATGTAGGTCATAGTTTCTTATGAACCAGGGCGCGTTCACAATGTTTCTGAGGACTTTATTCCGGAACCTCTGAATAATATCTCTATCATTTTCTTTGCTGCATCCCCATAGCTGGATGCCGTATGACCATACTGGTTTCAGTATTTGTTTATAGAGCAGAAGTTACTCAGCACTTGTAAAAAAAAAAAAAAAGAAGCAAATTACTTAAAATTTTGAATTAAGTTAACCTATATACTAAATTTTTAAATGACCCTTCATCATTATATGTCATTATATAATCATCATATACAAATAATTTCAATAAAACAAATTTCTTATTGATTAATAATTACTTTCTCTCAATTGATTTCGACTCTCTACTAAACATGGACATTAATAACGCCATAGATAGATTCTATGAAATTGTGTATCAAGGGTTTAACATGCGTTTGTTCCCAAAAAACTTAACAGAAATATTAATTCGAGTCCTCCATGGTGTGATATTGAACTTAAAAAGCTAAGAAATAAAAATAATAAAGCCTGGAATGTATATTTACAAAATAAAGGATGGCATTTCTTATTTGAATTTCATTTCGTAAATTTGTATAACGTTTTTCAATCCTTATTAAATTTTAAATACAATGCCTACATAAGTAAAATGGCTTCCGTATGCCATAGACGAATTCTAAGTCTTTCTGGTGACTTGTTAATTCTAAAAGAAAAACAGATCAATATCTCAATTATATGACATTTAAAAATCAAACATCTAATGATGCAAATGAAATATCTAACTACTTTAGAGAGTTTTTTTAAAGTAATTATTCTTCTTCAACCTTTACAGTTAATGAAGCAAACTTCACTCATTTAGAAACTTTTCCAAACATACCACTTGAATCAATATGCTTTACACGAAGCAATGCTCAGAACAACTTAAGTAAACTTCCTAATAATACAGTTCCAGGCCCGGACGGTCTGCCTGAAATAATATAAAAAAAACTGTGCAGATTCTTTATCTTCCCATTTTTCTTTTCTATTCAATAAATCTTTAACTTCTGGGGTATTCCCAAATTTTTGGAAAAAGTCCTTCATAAGACCAGTTCACAAAAAGGATTTAAAGATTAATGTTTCAAATTATAGACCTATTGCCAAACTATCGAGCTTAGCTAAAGTGTTTGAACTTATGGTATTTGATACGTAAATGAGCAACATTTACATGGGCTTTGTAAAAAAAATATCAAATGTAACAAATCTTATAGAATCAGCCTCAATTTTTTTGAAAACTATGGAAGCCGGTAAGCAAACAGATGTGCTTTAAACTGACCTTAGTAAGGCTTTTGATCTCTTACCACATAGTCTGATTCTCTTCAAACTTAAAAAATATGGTTTTCCGTATTTTCTAATTAAATGGATTGACTCTTACCTCAGTAATAGATGCTACAGTGTGCTTTTTAGAACAGCAACTTCGGCGTCTTTTTTTTTCTAACTCTGGAGTGCCACAAGGGAGTCACTTCGGACTACTGTTATTTATTATTTCTATAAATGATGTCAATAAAATTATCCAGAGCAGCGGTATAAAAATTTACGCCGACGACATGCAAATTTTTAGAGTTATTAGTTCAATCAACGACTCCTTTTCTCTTCAAAAAGACTTAAACAATTTTATGAAATGTGTAATTATAATGGTTTATTTTTAAACGTTGATATCGTTTACTCGCTCTACAAACCGTATGTGTAATAATTAATACTTTGATGGTTCTATAATTAGAAGATTGGGTTGACTTTTGATGACAAAGTTACATTTAACATGCATATTAATAAGATCATTAACAAAGCAAACTCAATGCTTGGTTTTATAAAAAGGTGGTGAAGGAAATTTATGATCATTATATAATCGTTATTTACGGCATTAGTCAGACCAATTCTTGAATATGCTAACCAAGTTTGGTTCCCTTTCTATCGCCAACATATTGATAGAATTGAAAGTATTCAAAAAAAAATTCTTAGGTTTGCATTAAGAGCTTTGAATTGGAATAATCCCTTAATATTGCCCCCCTACATTGAACGCCTTAAACTACTTAATATGTATACTTTAGAAGGTAGGAGAACTGTGTTAGGCATTGTTTTTATAACCCAAGTACTGAATAAACACATTGAATAACGTTATATTGATAACATTTTTAGAAATACAATTAACACAAAAGCACGATTTAGGCATGAAAACATATTTTCTATTACATTTCATAGGACTAACTACAGAAAATATGAGCCTATTAACAGAATGCTGATCAACACAAACCAATAAAACACAACAATAAATTTTGATATGAGTAAAGAAATGTTGAAAAGAAATCCTTATTTAAAGTAATTTCCTAATTTCATTTGGAATTTTGTGTAAACTAATTGTATATAATTTTTACAATCTCTATTTAAAATTGCTAATTGTATTCGATTTATATTTTTTTATTGTAAAATTATTTTATTGTAAATTTTAATATTGTAATTTGTAAACACTTGAACTAAGCAAGAATAAATAAATAAATAAATATTTCTATATGTACAATATTTCATTATTTTGACTCTGCATTAAATTTTGAAAATGTCATCCATATGCACTTTTTCTATTTAATTGTATAATAAACTAGAATAATAAGTATATATTGATTATAACTGTTCGAAGAACACTTGATAGTTCCAGGTTTTTGTATTAGCTTAGTGAAAATTGGGTAGCTTAAATGGAATACCATAAAATTCCTTTGAATGAAAATTTCACAGTTTTATTTTACAATTTTCAAAATAATAAGGCACTCCTTCTTTAGGACTGTTTACACAGAGTTTTGCCACACTAAAGAACGACGGTCCGAAATCTCGCTTTTCAAAATGTCGTTTAATCAAAATCTTGATTTTTTCCTTCTTACTTTTTTTTAATACATAAAAAATTTGTAAAAAGGAAATATCCCGTTATGGTATTCAACAGTAGCTACGCATTAAAATAATTAAGGAATTGCCCCATTCTAAAATTAAAACGATATTTTGAAGAAGCGATTTTATGAAATGATATTTCTTTATGATCCCGAGAATAACATGTTTTTTTGATTTTTTTTTTAATGGCAACTAAATTGAATTGACAGAATAGATTTGAATATCTATCTATCTATATATCTATATGTTCTATATTAAGAAACAAAAAGCGTAACTAAGTTATTTTATAAGTTTAAATATCAGATATGATATCGCGGCTTATACTACTCGACAAGAATATTATTAGATATGATTTGGGTATAATTGTAAACTAAAAGTATCGATAGAGAAAAAAATAAAGGATTATATTTCACAATCTTCTAAAACTAAAACTACATTTTAATTATTTTACATATCAAATTCTCTTTCGAAATTCATTCACATTTCGTTTTTTTTCCTGATGACAATATTTTAATAAATTTGTCTCGAACATTTTTTCTCACTCTCTTTTCATTAATATTAAATTCATTTTTTTTTTTTAATTTTCATTTATAAATTTCATTTTCTACTCATATTTTATGTACTAACATAATATATGAATATATTTTTTTATTATTATTTATATTGAAATTTAAATGATGAGAAATCACCTACAATTGCATTATTGACATTTTGTCATAATCATTTGAATTCAACAACACAGTTGGGTTTCGTCGTCGCATATGATACGATTTTACTTTAATTGTCGTTGTCGTCTACAAAACAAATTTTTTTTATTTTTTTTTTTTCAAAATAATTTTGTAATAAATTATAATAATTTAGTGTTATATCAATTTTCATGTAAAATAAATGAGATATGATGATGATGTTAATATGTCGAAATTTAAAATCTTAATTATCAAATTTTTTGAATAAAATCTGGACATATATTTAAGAAAATGTACATATTTGCAAAATAAAATTCAATATGGGGCCTATGATGCTACTTTGTATGGAGTCTATGATTCATCAATCATTTTATTTTATATAGTTATATCCAAATATTGTAACGTCACTCTTCCACACTATAAATAAATAAGGAGAGAGCATCTTAGAATATAAGATAGTTTTAAATTTTAAATTGTTACAAATAAAAAATATCACTTCTGCTTTCAACATCAGACTAAAAACTCGTTTATTTGATTAGCAAAGGGCTTAATTATAACTATATAAATAATATTATATATATATATATATAAATTTTATTTGATAATAAATGTAAGGCTCTCTATCATATTATATTATAGTAACTCACAGCATATGTCGTATTCGTTATCCTACTTCCACGAAAATTATATTTTCAAGTCTGATTTGGGACTTTTTATACGTACTATACACTTGCTGAAAGCATCCAAGAGTTTTCTAAAAATAATATATATTCTTTTATATTAAATTGCAGAGCATAATATGTTTGTTGGACAAAAATACAAATAGTACCAGGGTTTTTGAATTAAATTCGAACGGAAAATGTTTTGCAATTCCAAGATTGTTTATCAGTCACGTCGTCAATGTTGTTCTCAAAATTGAGCTCGTTAAATGCAATACGATGGTGATTATTTATTTATTTATTATTTTTATTTAGTTCATATAAAACTATTTACAATTACAATAATATTCATACATTAATAAATAATCAAAATAAATTTACTTAATATGGAGTTAATCTAATTTAATTCATTAAAAAACTATCCTTTACATGAACTTTAATTTGGTTTAAATCTACTCCAACGATTTTCCATTTTTAATTCTGTAGGAAGATTGTTATATAATTGCAAACCTTTGTACATTATCATATTTTGTGTTTTTTGATTTCTATAAAAATCTAGTCTAAAGTTAGCATTATTTCTTAAATTATATTCATGTATGTCTCCATTATATACAATTTTATTACATAAATAATTTGGGTAAAGCCCGTTTTTTATTTTAAATGCTTTGATCATTGCATGTACAGAAGCATAGCGATGTAATCTTAGAACAACTCTCATAGATTTGTTCTGAAGTCTTTGCAATCTAACCATCATTTCAGAATTACACATAAATAATATAGAAGAACAATATTCAAATTGTGGTTTGATCATTGTATTAATTGTGTAAATTGATTGCACACTTAATAGATATTTTATTTCTAATTTGATTAAAAAAATTCACTTTTTTAGCGATCTTTTTACAAACATAATTAATGTGACTTTTAAAATTTAATTTACAATCTATTCTAAATACTTCATCTCTTCGATTCTTTTAATGTTTTTAATATCTATTATAATATTATGATTTTGATTTTCCCTTCCATTAATAATTAAACATTTAGTTTTATCTATATTTAATTTAAGTTTATTCATATTTAGTCACCTACCTAAACTATTTAAATCAACATTTGTTTTATCAACACATTCACTTACACATTCTCCAGCAATATATAACAATGCATAAGTCACCGCCTTCTCCATATCATTAATAAAAATAAGAAACAATAATACACCGAAGACACTTCCTTGAGGTACACCATATGACACCTCGATTGGATCTGACAAGCAACCATTGATTTTTTTTCTTTGAGTTCTTTCATTCTTTAAATAAGATTCAAACCATTCTAATTCTATATCACAAATACCATACTCCTCAAGTTTACATAATAAAATATCACGATCAACAGTTTCGAAAGCCCGCCTTAAATCTAAAAATACGGCCATTATTACTTTGTTATCATGTACTGAAATTTTCCAATTTATGATAACTAGATTTATTAATGCCTCACAGTTATGTCCTCTTCTGAATCCGGATTGATATTTCGATATTAGTTCATTTTTTTCCAAATATTCTTCAAGCTGATTATATACAATTTTCTCTAAAATTTTAGCTTCTGTTAATATGGTATTTCCTGGTCTGAATTCATTTTCATTTTTTGTGGTTTTAACTTTTGCTATTGGAACCACAATTGATTCTTTCCACACGTTAGACTCACACTTTCGAACACGTTTTTTATTAATTCTTTTAAGTTAAAGCTAAAACCACTTGCCTTGCTATTAACATCGGTATAATACACGGCCATAATATCACTTCTTGTTATATTATATAAAAAATTTTTTTTATTATATTTTAGCACTTTACACTTTATTGTTTTATTTTTACTTTTGATTTCATCTTTTGTTTTAATATTGATTCTAATAGTCTCATGATCACTTATTTTTGAATTTTGATCAATATATGCTAAAATGTCACTGTACTTATTGGTTAATACCCAGTCTATAAGTGTTTTTGAACTATTAGTAACTCTAGTATATTCATTTATTAATTGTCTAAAAGCATTATCAATTATTATTTGTAGTAAAAGTAGAAGTAGAAGATATAGATAAAATTACGTTATTCAGAGTGTTAAAAAGTAATTTTAATTCAAAAATATTGAGCAAGGTAAATAAAAATATTCGAAGCTCCAAAAATTGTTTATATTCTATACGACGTTCCACTCGATACCATCCACATGAAATATGCCGCATCCTTAAAATTGGTGGACCTCTTGGTGACCTACTGTTCGTTGTTATGTTTTAAGAAATGTTATCAATTTGTTGATCCTTTATCTGGTTCTGTGCTTTAGGGAGGCGGTTTCACGCCAGTGACGATGAAATAAAAATGGTAAATAAATAAAAATAATCAAAGGAAGAAAAATAGCGTGTATCGTATCTGGCCTGCATATTGTGAAACATTAAATATGAAATGTTTCAACAATTAGGAATTAGGAATGGTTGAAAGAAGAGGAGGTATTAGGGAGAATCAAATGACAAACATTTACGGAATATTTGACATTAGACTGAAAAAAAAAAACAATTTTGATTTACTTTCAGAGTTACACAAAAGAATTACATTTCTAGCAATACAACTTACTCACAAAGTAATAATCAAGGTTGCTAATATCTGAAATCGGGTTTCAATAGAAGAAACAGAAGAAGAAGTATATTTTATAATGTATGTAATAAAAAAATTAATGAGTAGCGTAGGGAATATTTGTTTGTCCATCTCACTTAAAAATGTCCAAGCAGCAAACAGATAAGATAAGTTGGTAGTATATCTTTTTTGTTAGAATACATGAATTTGTATATTTCGTAGTATTGATTTGAAAAAAACTCCATCATAATTTTTTTGGAAAGGAATACTTTCCGAATGTTATGGTGAAATAGTTAACTGTTGCAGCTTTTGTATATTCAATTTTGCCAGAACAATTAATAAACAAAAGAATTTTAGACGTAGTATCGTACAAAACTAGAGCAAGAAGTAGACCAAGATTAAGATTTCTGGATGAAGTCGACGTTAACTGTCGAAAGCTTGGTGTCAACGGATGGAGGAGCACAAGATAGAGCAGTATGGAATTAAATTGTAAATGCTCATCTCGAGCTGTAGAGGACTATGAACTACTAAATAGATATTTATAAAAGGGAAAATTATATTAAAAAACTACCATTGATAATTTCGATGACTCATTTTGGTACAATGTATAGTGCTGGAATGTACTGTATAATATACTGTTAGATGTTAAGGAACGCATTTTAAATTTGATTTGTTCTATGATGGTATTTGTCATTATATATATTGTTTATACGAGATTTATTCCGGACACTACAATGCATTTGCTTAATGTTTTTTTTTGTTAGCATTTGTAACAAAAAATTTCCGAACTTTCGAAGATACTTTCATTACAAAACGAAAAAAAAAAAATTAAAATGAAAAATTTGAAATTTAAAATGCGTCAGAAACAAATTTGTTCAATTTTAAAATACTCTTAAAATTTAATACATTAAATTTTGTTTTATGATATACATACAAAAATATATTTTTTGTGATGCATTTAAAACGCGTGATGACAATTTATTATATTTAAAAACATAAAAAAAAAAATACTTTTTTTACTTTCCTTTTTTCAAAAAAAAAAAAAAAACAAAAACATAAAAATTAGTTTTTCAAAGCGATGCAATTTGATAGTTTTTTTTTTGAATGGGTCTCCAAAAAAACTGATTTTTTGTTCTTTCGTTTGTTATTTGAATGACAACAGACAGAATACTTAAGTCAGCATATTTATGATGACAATCATCAACCTTCAAAAAAATAAATTCGAAGTTCGGTAACAAAAATAAAATATAAAAATTCTCATGTACATCTTTTGAAATCAATTCTTTGAATGTATCATAATTTCATTTCGAAACATTCCCAACTTGATGAACAAATTTTCAGAGAGATGCAAGAAGGAATAAAAACAAAAATTAAGGACGAAATAATTATTTTTTTATTTTTTTTTATTATTCTGTAATTTTTATAACCTGTTATAATACAATGATATGATTATGATGTTGTTATATAGTACGTTTCGTTTTGGTATTAAAAAAAATATGAAAATTATGTCAAGCAATGCTTGTGGTCCAACAAAAGTTGTTAAACGTAATTTTCAAAATACATTTTTGATTATTATTCTATTTTTGTAACCTTTTGAAATTCAATCCTATTTTTTTAAAAGATGTAGATTAATTTTAAAACCATTTTAAAAATAACACAATAAGAATCTTTTCTCATTTTTTTTTCGAATTCAATTGGTTTTGGTGTTAAAAGTAACTGGGGTAGAACAACAAAAATAATATGAATTGAAAAATTTGAATTCTTATTTTGTATAGTATGAGAGTACATACATATATATATATATATCTATATGAATTACTATAGTGATGATAATGAAAAATTGAGTTGGTTTTCCTGTTGAATTTTAAGGTGAAGATTGTACTTTACTTGACCTAAATTTTGAATTAAAAGATGATTGCTGGTTGAAGGAATTTTGTATAAATTTTGAAGAAATTATTATTGAGTTCAGTTGTGTAATAAATTATACAAAAAAACAGCAAAAAAAAAAAACAAATATATCTTTTGAAAATTTAATAGATATGATGTACAGGTGTTTTAGTAGTATGATGAATTGTCAAATAGTTGTGATAATGAATTTTAAATAAATTATCAGAAAAATATAGATCCTTTTGTAATAAGTCTATTCAAATTGTGCTAGCATAATTCAGCCGAAATAGTATGAAAAAACTTAGGTAAATATAAATTTGAATTTTTTTAAAGTTATAACACTTATACCAGTAGCTTAATACTCTCTATTATATTAATCTGTACAATACAATGATGCATATCATATTGTAAAGGTTATCATGTTGTGATACTGTGTGATATCTTACTGTACTATAGTATTTCATATCAGTACATATACAATTTTATACTATTCTAGCAAAAAGTCTAGCTTCTGCTCTCTTATTGAAGAACTTCTGAACTACAGAACAGCTTCTACTTTTGGATGTGTTATTGAAAAAAATAGAGTTTTTAATAAGAAATTTCTTCAAATTTTACTTACCTAATATTTCTGATAGTGTTTTGTGAATTACATTTGTAAAAATGATTAACCTTTCGAAATAAATTTAGTTTAAAAATATGGCTTCTTGTAAATGTAAAACTTGGTTCTTGAAGAATTTTATTTCAGATGATTGAGATCGAACATACATACTATTAATGTAGAGCAACAGTAAAAATAATGTCTTAGTAAGTAATAAAGAAATATGGTAATGTTTCTATGTATTATATAATTCGATATACATAGATATATATGCTGGATAAAACCCGTTTATTAAATATATTGATATCTAATTTAAAAATAAATTTTATTTTTTAGAAGGTTTTCAGTTAGATAGAAAATAATATTGTTTTTAAATGTTTCTTCAATACTAACTTGTCTAAGTTGACGTCATTGTAATCGACCATAATTCGGTGGAAGAATTTTATTCTAATAGAAAATACCATAATTTCATATTAGATTGTACAAATTTTATAAAATTCATTTATTGAATTGAATACCATTGCAAAAATATAAAATATTATATCATAATATCACACCACATCAATCCTATGTATTAGAGTAAAATTTTTGTATAATTGTCAAAAATACTTTCCTTTTAATTTTACTGATATGCTTATCATACAGATGATACGCGTATTTCGTCTACTACTTGCAGACTTCTTCAGTGTTTTGTACTCGACTGAGGAACGAAATCTAACATCGTCTTATTTATTCTTTTTGCACAAGTAGCAATTTGACGTTTTTCGCAGCTGGATGGTTGTTTATTATCCAATGAAATAGCACAAGCAGAGGGTTGAGTAATAATATTATTACTTATTTCATTGTTGGTATTTGAAATAATATTTCCTACGTTAAAGTGACAGGTAGGGGCGGTGTTATTCGTTCTATTATATTGAACTAAAAATTTAAATAAAGCAAAAAGTCCGTTGCCTTGTTCTTTATTTAGGAGTGAGTCATTTATGTTGTGTTCTGCTACTTTGGATCTGAGTTCTGTTGAACTCTTCTTCTTATAGCTAGTTCTGCTTCTTTCAGGTGTTCATTCAGTCGTGTTTGCATGTTTCTCTTAGTTTTCCCAATATAAACTTTGTTGCAATAACTGCAAGTGATCTTATATATACCTGATTTTTCCATTTGTTCGATTGGGTCTTTAGTTGAACCTAGAATACACTTGAGTTGGTTGGTTCTGCTGCTATATACGATATTTAACCCGTGTTTTTTAATTTCACTCTGAGTGGGAGAGAAATCTAGCTAAAACCCAATGCTACTATTCTTTTGGGTTGTTGATCAGTGAGTAGGTTAGTGAAGGAATTCCAAAACAGGAACATCCCTAGAACTAGAGTTTTACAGCAAGTCTACGAGTACTGTATCTGATTCCATCAACATAAGATGACATCTTTCGACCACGTGATTCATCGAATGTTAACACTTACTTCCCATCACCCAAAAAGGTTTAGCAAAAGAGACTAAACCCATATTTGAAATTTTGAATGAACAGATATCCAGAAAAAAACCACTGTCTAACTCAGTAAACGGAAAAGAAGTTTACAACGGAATTCAGTTCTATTAGAATTTTTTTTAAGAATATCGAAAACTTCTTTTCTTAATCTGACTGAATCTGAGTACATTGCATTTTTAGGACCATTGTTATTTAAGTGGTGATGTAAAATATTTTGATACTAAAAATAACTAAATATCTTTCGAAAATTTAGCATTCACTAGGATTAAAGAAGAATTTGAAATTTTTAATTGCTGATTTTTGCCACAAGTTTAAAAATCTATAATTTGGGTTCGAGTTAAAATTACCGAATATTAACAATAAATTTACAGTTCAATGTATTATAAATTTCATATATGTAAAAGTAAAATAATTTTTGAGTACAAATCCATTTTAAATATAAATAATCAAACATTTGAAATACAAGTTTGATTGATGACATGTAAATTGATGCAACACAAAATTGACAAGCTTATCAACAAAAGTTATCTCTATAATACTTCCTTTGCTAGTTTTTATTTTTTATAAATGGAACACGTTAAGTATTTGTTTTGTTTTTTGTTTACAAATCTTTTCTACAACAACGTAGAGCTCCTATATTAATATTTTTTTTTTTATTTAAGTAATTTTAAATTCAACTTACGTACTCCTACTAATTGAATTCGAAATTAATTAGATGACATACATATACAAGAAACCAATTCAAAAAGAACAAATTACATTAACATAATCTTAACATACCATCTAGGTACCATCAATTGGGTATATATCCTTAATGAAAACAAAAAATCAACATTTCAATTTATTCCAACATTTTTTAAGGATATGCAAAACAGAAAATAATAAACAAAAATAAACAAAAAAAAACAATATATTTAACAATAATGTTGTATTAGTCAATGATCCAGTAAAATATACTTAACACAATTCTCACTAAGAGGTGCCTAACCCCCTATGATTTAAGTAGGTTCAATTTTGTAATGAATGTAAAAGCTTAAAATCAACTGATTAACAAACACACCTGTGAAAGTAAATATATATATATAATATACATATATGTATATATTAATTTTCATAAGCCTTCTGTGCTACACGATTTGAATAAAATAATAGGTTATGAATTATATGGGGAAATGGAGGGGGGTTGTAAATGAGATGTTTTGTATATTCCATTAGAAAAAATTTTAAAAGAGAAAAATTTCATTATTGTAAACTTCATGAAACACCCATCAATGTTTAACCTGATGAATAAAATGATGACTATGTCTAAACCAAAAATTTCAACCTCTGATTAGGTCTTTTGGCACTTTTTTTCTCTTTTTTTTGTTTTTTGTTTCTATTTTTGTTTATTTCATCTGTGCGATTTTATTGTCATTTAGTTTATCGGAATAGGTTGCAATTTTTAAAGCTACTAAATGCGTACAGAATTTTAATAACGAAATTAAAGCAATTCCATTAGTTCTCTATCTCTCTCTCTGTGTCTGTCTTGAAAAAAGGAAAATATAGAAGGAAAAAAATATTTCAGGACCAAAAAATTGTTAGGTGGAACGTGGTAATATTAAATTTTGCAAAACATGAAAAAAAATATTAGAATTTTTATATTAGGTAGTGTAATATAGATGTTAGAAAGAAATTTATGTGATTTGGAAGAGAAGAAATCGATTGGTAGAGAAAGAGAGAAAAAAGGATAAGAGCAAGAAATGTTTTTGAAAAAATAAGAGATTAGAAAATCTGTTTTTAAAAGTTTATTTTTCTGTTGAATGGTAGTCTTTTCTAATGCCAATTAAGTTTGATGTAGTTAGTTAGTAAATTTTGTCCAGACGATGAGACATAACTAGGTGCGATTTTCTGAACTTTTGGTGCAATAAAAGAGATTTGCTAAATTATTGAGATGCATAAAGACAAATCAAAATCAAAAAATTCTGGAAATATTGAAAATAGAAATCTAGACTTAGATATTTTTCTATTTTACTTATTTACTTTACTGAAGCGTACAAAGCCCATAAACTGAATGATTGATTCTCACTTTTGGGAATGTGATTTTTCTTTTGAAGAAGTTTTTTTATACTTGTCTTAGCCAACCACTGTCAGAAACAATGTTTTTTCAATAAAAATTTGATCTACCATGACGTTTTGTACCTTTTGTAGTGAATTCGAAGATTTTCATAATTGGAACATTTTACCCTGTAACTATAAATGTGTTAAACAATTGAGGATTTTTTTCTTTCGATGTGTGAACTAGATGTAAGCTAACGTAAGACTCATTGAATTCATTCATTTTCAAAACAAAACAAATTTAACAAAAAAAATTGTTTTTGAAAATACTAAATATATATACTTAATGTTTAGGGTATGTCTATAATTCTAATGCGTAAAGATCAGGTGGGGAATGAATATTTTATTTGCCGGCAATATATGTTTTATTTAATTCTAACTAACTTGAACCTGCGGGTCGGACCTCTTTTCAATCTGTAAGATTTTAATAATCTGTACCCAAGAGGTATTAATAAGTATCAGTTGCATACTAGCGATGGTAGTGCATTCATTTATATCCTTTGCATCTATTGCAACTCTGTAGTTGACTCTGTAGGGAGCAGGGAAGAAATTAATTTATTCTTCCTTCGTTACATATCCACTACCAAACTTTAGACCTATATGCCATATAATGTTACATAACCATGATATTTGTTTATTTTCCAAAAGCAGGAAGCTTATGATTTTTCTCTGCACGATGAATTAAAGGATTTTGAATATTTGAACCCGAATCAAAAGTTCAAAATATGTAATTTGTCTTCATTTTTAAAAATATGGGGTTTTCTTATTTCACAAAGAACTTCATAATTCTAAACGTGATTTATCTTTGGAACAAACTTAACAACCATATTACGAATTTTGTTAGTTTATTTATGTTGGTTTTTTTTTTATGTTCAAAATTTTTATTTTGTATCTATTTTTTATAAAATAATTTTTGATAACGTGGTATAGAATGAAGCTGTTTAGATAGAAAATTGAAGTAATTAAGCAAGTACTGCAAGTCGTAAGAAGTCGTAGTAATACCATCAATATAGATATGAACAATACATCTTTATATTTATGTGACAATAAATTCCATACAGAAGCATTGACAGCATTATTACCCACTCAATCAGCATTACGTTTCGCACGTTTGCGTATGGAAAAACGTCACAATTATGTACGTAAAGTAGCTGAAGTAGCTACACTGCTTTTCATTACCAATGGCTGGCAGTGCAGATATTAAAACGGTAATTAGTGCAGATATTAATACCTCAGAAATTGCAAAAAATATAATATAACTTAACATAAAACACAAACAAAAATTAATTAAAAATTGGAAAAAAATAATTACGAAACTTTAAAATAAACATGAATGAAAAACAATTACTGTTGATAGGAATTAAACCTTCTAAAAAAGCGTAGTTCCATTTTATTTTTAAGTTCTGTCCAAATTCTACTCATAATTAGTTTTTGTCATTTATTTTATCGCAATGACAAATGGTACTTAATCAGATCGAAAAATCCATATTGAATCCAATTGAATTTGGTATCTTTCGGTTGAAAGACCGCTCTATTTATTGCGCACTCAGAACAGAATTCAATCTTGCTCAGCATTGGCGCTTAAATTTCGAAGTGATATCATAATTGTTAATGCAAGAAAATCTCAAATGTCAATATAAAATTCGTATATTTTAAAATGTAGGGCAAGATAGATAATCTTATAATGTATTGTCATAACATAATTTTATAATCTGTATCAAAACTAAAAACAAAACTTGTCGCTGTTTCACTTACTTAACAAAATTTAACCTAAAAATATTTTTGTCTTTCAAAATCTTTCGCACTTTTTGTCTTGCTGTTCTTTTGTTGTATTTATTTTCCGTACTTTCATTTATTTTTTTTTTTATTATTTTTTCTGTTTTTTTTTTGTGCAAATTGTTGATACTTTTGAAAAAGCACTAAATTAAGAAAGCTTAGATAATAAGTATCTTTTGTGTGTTTATAGAACGTTCATTGAATAATAAAAAAAAAAAAAAAAATTCCTTAAAAATTTTCTTTTTAGAAATTCACGTAAAAACAAAAGAATTTATTATCCTGATCCTGACATACTCTAGAATTTAGATAGATATACGAGTATTATGAAAAACTACATACATTAATGTATATTATATTATATACATATGTACATACATTTGTTGTTCTTATACTTTTAACAGAAAATAAAAAGATATTTGAGTGTTTAATTAAGTAAATTAATCTTAAGATTAGGAATTTTCTGTAATTTATTAAATAAATAGTCATTTAAACACAAATGAAATGTTGAACAGGTAAATTTAATTTTCCCTAAGGAATTCAAAAATGAAAAATAAAAAGAGTTGTTGTATATGGTTTATTTTATATTTTTTATTTACTTAATTTTTACATGATTGGTTTTTATTTGAAAATGGAAATGAAAAAAAAAATTATGTTTAATGAGAAAAATGTTATCAATTGACATTTAGAGAGTCTAGAAGTTTTACTAGTATATTGCATTGAACTCTTGTACTTAATATAAAATAAATTGTTATCTTTGAATGGTTTATTAAAATTGAGACGCTTAATAAATTCTGTATTTAAAATATGTACTTTAATTAATTTACATGATACTGATAAGAAATTAAAGATCCCAAAACCTACAAATTGCGAACTTGGAATGTTTGTATATGACACCGAGGTATTTTGCAGGCATTTAAACGCTTCGGCGATAACCAGCATTGAAAATGGTTGTAAAACCTTAAGCATTTAATAGTACTTTACAAATGGAAGATAAATAATTAAATATTTGTAATTAAATAAATTTATATCAAAATCGTTAAATCATTTTGATTGCAAATTTGAGAATAAATATGTTTAAAACTGAACTAAAACTAAGAAATCCAGTAAGAAATGCAAGAAATTTGATAAAAAAATTGCAGTCAATTTCATTATGAATTGTTTTCCATCATTTCAATTTATTATTTGTAATATATAATTTGGTTTTAATTGATTTATCTTACACAACAACGGTATAGTTAAAAGAAAGATAATTAAATTTAAATTTAATTCTAACAAATTTAATGGATGAGTTGTGGCAATCTGATAAATTAAAATTTTTGTATGTTAAGATGTACGTGTGTACTTATACATGGGGTGAAAAATTAAATTGAAAGTCCTAATTGAAAAAATTATTTAGTTTCGATACATTTTTTTTTAAATATTTATCATTTGAAAAAATAATAATACTAACTTAGAGATGTTTAGTTTAAGGACGAAAATTTCGTCGGCTGAGTTCCTTTGTATCCCTACCAAATCTACCAAAAGCAAAATGTTTAGAAAATTGAGTTTTTAAAATTGATAGAAATTTTGACTGGACAAATTTAAAAACGATGCAAAAAAATTTTGGTAAAAAGTTGAGCAATTTTTTAACATCTAACATAAACAGTTGTGTAATTTTAATATTTTGAAATATCAAAATTTATTATAATAATCTAATAATAAAAGATAAATCTGCAGGTCAACTTTATAGGTCCTTTTCCCCTTCGATGTGGCCTTTTTATTAAATTATATTAATTATTTGGTATATATTTTTGTATATTATAATATTTATATTATTTTATTAATTTTTAATTATTTTATCTTTATTAATTATTAAATTATATTTAAACCGATGTGGTTTTATTGAAAATTACATTTTTAGTAACTCCAATGGTGAAGGAAAAATTATCGGTTTACAACTCGAGTGCTTTACCACTCGGCTACCGAGGCCACTATCAAAATAATATATTTAAAAAAAGTTAGTAGAAAGTTATGTAGAAGTTGTACATTTATTCAATTCTTAATGTAAGACGATTAGTCTTTATAAGAGTATACAAATAAGAATTATTAAGAGAAAATATTAATTTAGATACATACTTAACCTACAAATAAACCAGCCAAATAATTTACAGATAATAAAGCAATTAATTCAATTAGACGAAATTAAACTTAAAAAGAACACAAAAAAAAAAAAAAAAAATAAAAAGAAAAAGAAAAACAATAAAAATATTTAATTCAATTCTTACTTATTAAAAACATGAGAAAAAAAAAAAAAATTAAAAAATAAAAAAATAAGACAATATTTTAGTAATACCCAAATGAACATTGGCTTAGACCTTACAGTCTTTCCTCCTTCAACTATAAAAAATATAACAATATATTGTTGCTATATTAACTATTATCTAAGGTTTTAGCTTAAAGTATTCCCAAATATTTTTTATGCAATTCCTAATATTTCAACTCTTACAAAGAACGATACATATCTAATTCTTTCATTGTGACGCGGAACAATTAAATTCACACCCCTGGGTGATCTTCCAAATATCAACTTATTGTGTAAGTATATAGGTGTGGCTTTAGAAATTATTTTCTTCATGTAGTAGATATATCTGTAATTCAAGAAATCTGCGAAAGAGCCGTTAAGTATCAATTTAGATATATCACTAATTCTATCAAATCTACGACGATTGGTAACAAAACGGGTACATGCATTAAAGAAAACATTTAATTTAGACAACTCACATACACTCACACCCGCATATATCGCAGTAAGTAAAAAATGGCATAATTAATGACAGGATTAGTTTCTTCTTTGCCCATTCACTCAAATAATATAAAAATTTCCAAAGCTTACGAAGGCGTGAGAAAACACACCCAGAGATGTGATTTATGTGATCACTTCACGTAAACGTTTTATTAAATACATCACCCAGACAGCTCTACTTACATACTCAATAACACAATAATTTAATTTAATTTGAGGCAATAATGTAGTATCAATATTACGGATATACAGAATCATGGCGTGTGATTTAGTTGGGTTCAGTCTTAATCCATTTTCTTTACCCCAAAAGGCAACAGCATCAAGCTCATCATTACTTGTAGCAACATACTTGTGGATTGCATTCACTGGTCCACTAATATAGATTTGAGCGTCGTCAGCATATAACCTACATTGAGCCTCAGATTAACACCGAGGAAGATCAATGATATGAACATACTGAAAAGCAGTGGACCCAAAATGGATCCTTAAGGTACCCCACATCGAACTGGTAAGCAGTTAGATTTGACTTCGTTTGGGTAAACAAACTGAGATCTATTATGCCAATTTAATGGAAAGTTTCCTGTATAGTATAATGTAAAGCTTCATATGTGTTTGGACATTTAGGAATAAAAGTGGTCTATTAGATAAGGAATACCCAATCATACTTAATGATTTTAAAACTTTTATAATTGGTTCTTTGTTGGTATTTGGATAAATAGGCACTACTTTAAGGCTTGAAAAGCAGTAAAATATAGGCTGTTTGGATAAATCAAAAAAAAATATTTCGAAAACTATAAGAGATATGTTTATTTTGACTGCAAATTCGGTTAGATATAGCCGAAAATGGTAAAAATACATTGAAAAGTCTATTTCGGAAAAAGTGGTATGTTGGATACATAGGAATCCAGCCAACGATTTATAGAATTAATTATTAAAGTCAATGTTTTTGCAGATCAATTTAAATATGGAAAGATGTCTTATAAAATAACTTCAAGTTCCATTATATTTTAAGTGATAACCATATTGAATGACAAATTAACTTCAATAAATAATTTTTAATAATAAGAATGGTATTTGAACGCGGGACTTTCTGATTACTGAAAACATAAAAAAAAAACAAAAATGGAATATCTTTGAATAAAAAATGGAAAAGTGAGTGCTAATGAGATTTTATGCAAAATAGTTAGTTCCGTTTTGAATTTAAATAAAATACAACATAACTACTCCATTATATCGACCGTCTATCTATCACATGTTTAGCTTAAAAAGTCAAATAAATTTACAAATTAGAAAAGAATTATATATTGCATATGTAGATAATATTGTTAGTATTTAAGATGATTTGCAAAAATGCAATGAAAAATTTTACTCATCACGTTCGACAGAGCTTCAACATTGCATCTATAATCAAAGTTCTAATTTATTTTATTTATTTACCATGGCGTTCGATAAGATGACAGAACTTTCGTCATATTCATAAAATTGGCTTGTCAATAATTATTTATTAAAACTTTCAGAAACAATGACAATATTGTCAAATATTAGTTCTAAAAAGAGATTTAAATAAAATATAAAAAAAATGTATTTATTTCAAAACGTCTAGTCCGATAAGTTTAAATATGGCAACAAAATTGTGGTTACAAAGCTAAAATTATATTAAGTGAACCAATTTTACGAAATAATCTAAGAAAATTGACGGTTATAACATGCTGAACATACGACACCATTTATTGTTTGAAACTATTTCTATTTTCAATTAATAATTTTTATCCAATTATTTTGTGTGATATTTAGAAATTTATTTTTCAAACATTCAGGATATTTAATGGAACTAAAGACGCTTTCGAAACTTGAAAAATATTTCCCACAATTGGGAATTTGAAATATTATTATTTTTTTAATTTTTTTTATTCTAGATCAAAATTTTTCTGGCAAAATTTTTTACATTTTGAAATTTATTTTAATTCTTTTGTATTGGCGTTTAATAAAGCTTTTCCAGTTTATTATTATCTATGTAAATTATTCAAAAAAAAAAAAAACATAAAAAAAAAAACAAAAATGGAATATCTTTGAATAAAAAATGGAAAATGTGAGTGCTAATGAGATTTTATGCAAAATAATTCCGTTTTGAATTTAAATGAAATACAACATAACTGTGGCAAGCTACGTCATTAAATTATACAATTACCGTTAGCAATGTAAATTGAAATTTTAAAAGATAAAATTGAATTGCATATTAGAATTCCTTAGAGGCATTTTTAAGGTTAGAAATATTATCAACAAATTTTAAAATAAAAAGATTTGAAGGAAATAAAAGGGAAATTAATAAATTATTCAGTTAAAAAGGTTTAGTTAAAAGTGTCAGTTTATTGAAAGATTGTAGCAAGAAATATTCAATGAAATAACACGATCCTGCATTGAGTCTATAACAAAATCTTATAAACAATTGCATCATTCCTGTCTTAGATTCTAGTCTCCTAGGCATTTAAAATAAATGAATAAATAATAAATATGGGGAGACTGATAGAAAGTACTTTGGACACAACCAAAAAAATATAATATTTAGTCATAATTGGTCTTATTTCCGAGTTCTTATTTTTGGCAGATTAATCATCATATTTATGAATCTTTTTTATCTGCTTCCACATTTTTTTGGTATTATTTTATACTTTAATCAAGTGATTTTTCAACACCTTTCTATCTGCTTCTTACTTACTTACGAAAAATGTAGTAATCTATAATAATTAGCCACCGTGTTCCACCCTTTTTAAGCGTTTTTTGAATAAGATTTGAATCAAAGTAGAAAAAATGATTCATGAGTCCAAGTAGACTTTAGTAAAAATAAATCAACATCATACCAGCCTTTAACAGTTAAGCATTTGTTGTAAAATTTATACGAAATTAATATCGATACCTATCAAATATGCATTGATTTGAAGCAGCCATGTGACTGAATAGATAGAGTAAAACTATATATCAATTTCTGACACAACTAGGAATACGAAGCTAACTAGTTAGAATGATTAACACATCATTGATTTTAAATTCGTTATTGATTGTTAAGCTAACACTAAGAGTTGATTGCGCAAACAATCTGCAAATTATGAGTCAATCTTTAACAAGAGTTAAAGAGTCCATTGGGAACTAGAAAACGAAGGCAAAAAATCTGGCAAAATGAAGGCATAACATTAGCTATGGTAGAAAGCAGGAACAGAAGATCTAGACGCTCAAAATAAAGAATTAATACCTGGAGATTGAACCAAATATACCTAGATTCCATTGTAAAAAAAAATAAATGAGAGGAAATTAATGTCCGAATTTTACATGTGAATAAAGCTTTTTTTCAATGATAAACATTTGAACTCAACATGTTCTAAAGGAAACATTTAAAGTACATTTGACAATAATGAACTGTACCAAATATATAAAAAGTCAGAACTGTTGAAATATATAAGACTCAACACAATACGATGGACTGTAAGTCTGGAGCACATGCCTGAGAGTAACATTTAAAAGTGATTAATTGAAAAGTTCATGAAAATAGACCAACTGTATTAGCAGTATGGTATGATTTGATTTAGTCTCATCTAATGTATCGTCACTACTCGAAATCAGAAACTGGAGTGCTGTCAGATTTAGAGAATCATGGAGGAAACACACTTAGACAGATGTGAAAAAGTCTATTTGGTCTATAGAACAATTTTAAAAAGATAACTTGTGGAACAAAAATTCCAATTATTCTATTTCTTTTAATAATATAAAATGATAAAAAATTTTAATTGATTTTTACAAACATTTTATTATGTAATTAAATCTTTTAACTGGATCAAAACGGTTGAAAACGTTGCAATCTTCTATTTTGATTGTTGTTATTTGATTTTGAACCCAAAACTATGGGATTTAATATTAGTGGACAACTTCTTTTTTCAGTGAATATATAACTAAGTCGCGAGGGTTTATTTTGTCTATTTCCTATCACGATGCATTTACAATTACATATTGGTATAGTGTGTCTCTAAAAAAGTTATCACGAACCGACTGGAAAATATGACTGAACTATTATCACTATAATTTATATGTGGAGTGTGGATTTTTTTGTCAGTAGTTTTGTAATTTTTTGTGTTTAAAAATATAAATTTTGTAATTTTTTTTCAATCATTTTGTAGTTTGTACCACTCACCCGCTTTACAAACCAATACATGTGTTGGAAAAGTCTACTTTCACTGATGGTTTTAAAACATTAAAAAACGTAACAGCAGTCAAATAAGTTTAAATAGCTGATCTAATCAGAATGAACAAGGGCGATTAGAAAGTAATGAATTAACAAGGCAACTAATGACACGGTCAACATCAAATCAAATTCAAGAACAAAGAGAAGAACGAATTAAAAGTGTGAGAGTTGGAATCAGAAGAGATCGTGAACGTAACACTCAACGTGACAATCAAAACAGGAAATAACGGAGACGTAGTCATTCAATTGGAAATTTGCATCGTGCAGGTTTTAATTATGTTCATAACATGGATTGTCCTTCGCATCCATCCATTCAAATTGGTAAAATTGATAAGGTTTATAACAAATGCCATGCATTGAAATTTAAAAATGAAACCGATGGAATGTGTTGTGCTGGCAGAAAAGTTAAATTAACATTATTGAATCCAGCACCTGAGCCATTATATTCTTTGGTTACTGGCAGAACAAATCAATTAACACATTTCCTGAAAAACATTCGGTCGTAAAATTGCTGCCTTCAAATTACATCATCACAACACATTGTTAGTGATAGATTTATGCCAACTTTTGAGGTAAATAATGTGAATTTCAATTTAGACATTAATATATTATGTTTTGACTTATACGAGAATTCTAACAATTTTTTTGAATATGAATTAAAGAATCAGGTGTACCATAAGAATTAAAGGTCAGGTGTACCTTCAAATTGGTTCGTTATTGGCATTCGACAGACACGAATATCGCTTTCCAATACGTTATTTCATGGGAAATAGAGACGAAGAAGTTGATCGGCGTTATTCAATAAATACGAAATTAAGCAAACCAATAATTTGTGAATTACAAATATTATTACATGAACATAATAAATTGGTTAGAATGCTTAAATCACAAATTAATATACCTGCTTACAATAACTATGAAATAAAAATTAAACTGGAATTTTCCCAGCTGGCCAACACGAATGAAGGTGAATTAGGTGTTTTTTCGCATTTCTTTTTCAGGAAAATGTCAATTCTTTCTATAAGATTTCATTTTTAATACAAAGACATAAACGAATATTATTGTATTGTCCAGCAACGCAGACAGAGTTACTCTAGTTATTTTATAAAAAACACATTAACTAACAATTCTTATAAAAATATTTCTTAAAAACTCAAATGTTAAGCGACTTTTGCTGTCGAAGTACATCAAAAGTACGTTCAGAAATTGTTTGCTGTCAGATGAGGCTTGTAATGCTTATTGGAAAAGTGGTGTGATATCTGTACTAGGCGTATAAATATTTTTCTCCAATTTTCGATTACTCTGTTCGGGGTGAGGTGATATTAATATTAACACTACGCTAGATATTGTATTTAAATATACATTAAATATAAAACCTTTAGACCGGTCGGTCTATTTAAATTTTATACCGGTCGCTAAAATTTCTACACTAAGAGAAATAATATGTTTATCCAATGGTTGCGATAAGAAAATTATGGTTACTTTAAACTTATTATGTTAGATATAGTTGAAACAAACATTTGATATGCTTATGATGAATATAGCTATGGTTGATATAAACATATTATATTTGTCTTAAAAATATTATAGTTAATCGAAATATATACCTACGATGTAATAAATTACAGTTGCTACAACTATATTTAAAAAAAATATAAACCATCTCTAAATTATATTGCTTACAAAAATATTATGGTTGTGGATATCATAATATGGTTAAGAAGCTCATAATCCAGTATAGTTGTAACAAACATATTTTGGTTAAATAAATCATATTATAGTTGTTTCAAAAATATTTGTAGTAATATTAATCATATTATGATCGAATCAATCATATTATAGTTATATTATGTTTGCAGTAATCATATTATGAATGAAGTAACTATAATATTGGGGTTGAAATAATCATTTTATATTTGACATTAAAATAAAATCCTTCAAAAATATAAATTCAGTGTACTTTTCAGTCTACTGTTGCTCTTTACGAAGTCAAAACATGTTTATAAATGCAAGCGTAATATAAAAATGCTCAGTTAATTGATATATAACTATCCAGGTTGGTAAGTGTTTGCATAAATTTTTGCATAACATTTTATAAACTAACCATTAATTTTTCTCTTGATTTTGATAGACAATGAAGTACCTTAGGAGAAACTGGATAAAATTTTTTAAAAAATTAATTAAAAACCAAAATTAAGACGAAGTAAAGGAACAGGTTGATTAAATAATGTATATAGAACTTTATTTAGTTTAATTAAACTATTTACATTAAATTATAACAATATAATATTATAATATAAACTGAGTTTAAATACAAAATTCATAAATATTTATCACAATAATACAATATTACCCAAAAATTCATAAAAATTATTATTCATTTAGATTCCTATTAAAATTTTTAAATATTCTCTTCAAATTTTAAATCATCTGGTAAATCGTTAAATAGTTTTAAGCCATTATACATTATGGTTTTCTTTGAATTTTCTGTTCTTAAAAAGTCTAATCTGAAATTGAAAATATTCCTCAAAAAGTAATGTTGAACATCTACTACATATATCAGCTTTCTATATAAATAACTTGGAACTAGATTATGTTTCATTTTAAGTGCAAACACTAAAATTTTAAATTTGAAACGTTGTTTTACAGTTAACCAATTCAATCTATCAAGCATGGGACTAATACGGGTATATCTGCTGCATTTCTGCTGCTGCAAGATGACTCGCATACCACGGTTTTGTAATTTTTGCAACCTGTCTACTAATTCATTAGATGCAAACCCAGTACTAGAAAAACAATATTCAAAATGTGGCTTAATTATTGTGTTGTAGATTTTAATTGCACCATTAAATGAAAGTTGACTCCTAATTTTTGATAAGAAATATATTTTTTTCGCAATTTTTTTACAAGTATAATTGAAGTGACTTTTTAAGCTAAGCTTATTGTCAATTATCAACCCCAAATATTTTATTTCCTCAACCAACTCAATTACTTCATCATCAATTAAAATATTTCCATTTAAATTTCCATTAATCACCATGGCTTTGGTTTTTTGTAAATTTAATATTAATTTATTTTGCTTCAACCATTCGATAATTTTGTTTACATCGCAATTAATCTTATTAATACAATCATCTATTGAATCTCCTTCTATATACAATAACGTATCATCGGCAAATAATAATATTTTGCAGGAGTGGCAACACGTAACTTGTTATAAACGCGTTTTTTTGTAGCAAAACACCAGCGTCACAAAATTTTTTTGGCAGCATGTACTTTGAAACGCTTCTTTAAGATTGCAACAAAAAAAAATTTACGAACAATTTTTGGAAATTTTTTTTTTTTTAACACACGTCAACTATTTATATCGGAAATTTTCATTTGAGGCGCACAGTAAAAATGGGAGTTTCAAATGTTACGTGCTGCCAAAAGTAGCGAAACAAAATTAAAATTGGCGAAACAGTTTTACGTGCTACCGTTTTTCAAAAATAGCGTGACAACATGTTTGTAACAAGTTACGTGCTGCCACTCCAGAATTCAATTATCTTTTCGATGTCATTTATATATAATGTGAATAATAAAACCCCTAAAATTGTTCCTTGAGGAACACCAAGCGAAACATTGATAATGTCAGATGTATGCCCATTTAACTTAGTACGCTGCGATTACGATTCCGTAAATAGGATTGGAACCATTCAAATTCTGTGTCTCTAATTCCATAACTCTGAAGGTTCTTCAGCAAGATATATCGATCAAGAGTTTCAAACGCTCTGTGCAAATCCAGGAATACAGCCACAATAATCTTTTTCTCGCCAATCGCATCCGCCAATTTGAAATTAACAAACTAGGAAGAGTTTCACAACTGTGATTGCTTCTAAAACATGATTGTTTTTCTGATATTATACCATATTTGTTTAAGTACTCAACAAGTTGGTCAGAAACTACCTTCTCCAAGATTTTTCATTCACATAGCGTCATATTGATTGGACGAAACTGAGAGCCAATTTTTGTGCCCTTTACCTTCTAAATTGGTATTACAATAGCTTCCTTCCATTTATCTGGAAAAGTGCCTAATCATAATGATTGGTTAAGCAAGTGTACTAAGTTATCGCCTATCAAATAATAACAGTCAAGAATCATATTTGTTCTAACCAAATTAGTGTCGTTTTTTATTATTCATTGATTTTAATATTTTTCTTAAATTCTCATTGTTGAGCAGTTTAAATTTAAATGCATGATGTAATTATCTATCAAATTTCGAAACTCAACAATAGGAATACTTTTATTAATTTCTTCCACACTTTCAATAAAATAACAGTTAAATTTATTTAATATATCCACAGTTTTTGTAAATTTTACATCATTAAAATTGATTTCACTAATTACATTTTCATTGTGTCTTTTTTTTAATATATAACTTTTTATTGTCCTCCACATAGATTTTTGATCATAAGCATTATTCACTTTATTAATTAGAAATACATTTTTAGCTTTATTAAGATTATTTTTGAATTTATTTCTGAAAAGTTTATATTTTCTCCATTCAAGATTATTATTAGACCACTTAGCCACCTGGTAATGATTATTTAATAATTTGTTTAGATCAAAAACTTACTTATTTTTATGGCAATTTATTACAAAAGTCGAGGCTTTCTTTAGAATCTCTTGTTAAATGCTTTAATATAAGTACTTTTTAATTTGAAGGATAATCTTAACTATTAAATACGTTTTTTTTTTTATTTCTTACAGTTAAAAATAAAAATTATCAATTCTGATTTAAAGAAAGAAGCAACAATTTTACCAAATACTTATTGGAACTCATTGGAATTCATTCGTTGCAAATGTAAATTTTAAACCACCATTTTATAATTGACAGAAAAATATAATCCTATAGATATTAAATATATATTGTGTTGTGTTGTTATTTTAAGTATAATATGTTTACCTTAATTATATGAGAATTTATTACTATAAATTATGTTTGGTGTAAACATAAATATTTTTCATTCAACCATATTATATTTATTTTTAACATAATATATTAGTGAATTATATTTAAAACAACAACATATTATAGTTGAGAACAAAATATTGTGTTGTAGACAGTAACTATAATATGTTTATTGCAAACATAATTATTTTTGTTTCAATTATAAATAATATTGCTGCAAACATAATTATGTTTGTGAATATAATAATATTGTTGTGTTGACTATAAATTATTTTTGTTCCAACCATATTATAATTTGTTTAACCATATAAGAAACTTTTTAGCTTCATATAAAATACATAGTTACATGATGTAATATGGTTAATACAACTATATTTTCCAACCATATTATTGTTCTTTAATTTTATAGTTAAGCCAAACATATTTTTTTGCTCAGTGTAGCGATGATCTTAAATGTCAAAACCAATTCTGATATTCCACCAACTAACACCAGAAAATAACAAATTTAGTATTTTTGTCCCAACAATATTACCACTTTTAAACAAACACTGTTAATTATAAAAATTTTGTTACGATTCTTACATTGATTATTCCATCATATTTTATTACGTCAAATTACATTAAAATGTATGTAGTTCTTAAGAATCTTGATAATCCTTAATAATATTTGAAAAAGCTTTTTGTTTTCTTATTTGTTCGAAATAGGAAATGATAAGTAGTTGAACAGAACGCTGACAAATCGTTTTTAATAAACTTTTATCCCATATTATTACCAGGATATAAAAAATATAGGTCACTTAATTCACCATATACTGTTGTCAATAAAATTAAACTAACTCTAAGGTTATTTTGAATTTCTGTTTATTTTTGTTTGTTCTTTTTTTTCGTTTTAAACTCCAACTAACAACGAATAGCGGATAATTTTATTTTTACTTTATAACATCCTTAGCATAGTAACCAGTGGCATCTAGATCACGTTCTTCTTTATTAAAAAGTAGAAGAATAAAAAAAACATAAATAGAACTTCCTACATTTTATAACATTATTAACATCAGCTCCAATTACAGATACATCAGTGTTGTATATATGAAAATGTATATAGCAAGTATATATTATAATAGAAACTATATAAAAAATAACGCAGTTTCTGATTACATTATTATTTTTTAAAATGAAATCACTGCTGTTGTTATAGTTTTTGTTACGATTGTTGCTTTTATATATTATAATATGGTATAGTGTGGTCGTAGTGGTAGTAGTAATAATAATGATGATATGACAGGATTTCTCACTCTAGTTTAACATTTCAACATTATACAATAGAATCACTTTTTCCTATTATTATTATTTTATTAATAAGAATATTTTTTTTTTTTTTTTTTTTTTCTCCTATTACTCCGCGTGGTAGCATAGGGCTTCGATAGTGAACCTCCATTCCTCTCTGTTGAGTACTACTTCCTTAATATCGTCCCAGGTATAATTGTTGACTGTTAATTCTTGATCGATTGTGCGTCTCCATGTGTTGTATGGTCTGCCGGGTCTCCTTTGTCCTTGTGGATTCCACTCTAGAGCTCTTCTTGCTATATCACTTTCTGATTTCCTTAGTGTATGACCTATCCATTTCCATTTTTTCCTATTTATCTGTCTGTTGATAGGTTCTTCTCCAGTTATCATCCATAAATCTTCGTTGCTAATTCTTGCCGGCCAGAATATTCTGCATATAATTCTCAAGAATATAGCTATAGATAAAAAATTTTATAGTTATTTTTCCATTTTTCCATATACTATTATGTTAGATCTTATTTGTCCAATCTGGAATAATATTAGAGTAAAACTAAGTTTTCATTTTTATGATAATAAGGGAATGAATATGTTGAAGAAATTTTATTTAAAATTAAATATTACATTATTAAATTGAATTAACGTTTCAAATCAATAAGTTTAGAATTATTTTCCATTATAGCTTTTGTGGTTTATAGTGTGTGCTTTGACAACGAAATATATTTTTACAATTTTAAAATATTTCGATATAGTTCTCTTTTAATACGAAAAATATTTTAACATGTTAGTTAGGTACCAATGTGTCATCAAAGAACATCTTCATTTTTGTTGTATGGCACCTTGATGACCAGTGATAACAAAATTTTACTTCTCTCAAGTATAAACTCTAATAATATAAAATATAACTGTTGATCACCGTAGCTGGAAACAAAAATTGGAATGATTACAGTTGCTACATTTGTACATGGAAAGAGGTAGCCATTTAGCCACCGTGTTAAATTATTTTATTGTTTTAATAAATCTGTAAAGGCTCAATAAGGCTTTTTTAAGAACATTAATTTTCCGTCGTACTATGGCTTAAAATACACAAAAAATTATCTATTCTAATTAATTTTACTATTTTACTAAAAATGTGTTAACAATACAATCTTTCATATCATATTCATTATCATTAGAATTGTAATTGTATCCTATCAAAAAATAAATAAAGAAGAAAACAACAACAATAACAAAAATTTGTAAATAAAACAAAAGCTAAACGTCGGTTTTAATATACTAAATTACATGATGACCCTCCACAATTCAACATAAATAAAAATGTTTCAATTTTTAATTCCTTCTTCCAGTCTCCAGAGTGTGTTCTTCCAATGTATTAGAACCAATGGTTAGAATGTGCTGGAATCACCACATCTGAATATGTGTCTTTTCTATAAATCTTGAAATGGAGTTTTCCCTCTACTATCGTATCCCTTACCTAGTTTTCCCTCTACTATTTGTGGATGACTTTGAAAGAAAAAACTTAGAATCTACAAATCCATAAGTGAAGAATATTCAAAAATGGTAAAGATATGTAGATGATGTGTTTTGCGTCTTTAGAAGAACTGACAGACAATTGGATCAGTTTCTCGAATTCTTGAATGCTAAAAATAAAAAAATTCAGTTCACAATAGTCTCAACTTTTTGGACATTTCTATAAGTCGCGTAGAGTAACCATCAATACTAAAATGTCTGCTTTCCATAGCTACGTTTTCTAGGCTATTTTATATTCCAATGTCGAAATTAAATTATAATGAGGAGCTCAATATAATAAAAACAACATCGAAAAATAACGGATATGACGGGAACATAATTGAAAATATAATAAGGAAGACAAATAGAAAACTTTTATTTGAAAAATTGTACAATTCTACCAAAGAGATAAAATCCGAAATTAATTACAGGAGGCTTATTTTTATTACAGTACAGGTACTAGTTTAAAAATAAGAAATGTCATAAAAAGATACAACATAAATCCAGTTTTCTATAATAACAACACAATTAGCATAAACTAGTCAATAATGAAATTACCAGAAACTATATCAGTAAATCGGAAGCTTGCCAAATAAAATCTAATGATTGTGATTACATATATTATAGTGGACAATTTATAATATATTCAAACAGATTTAAGAAATACTTAACACCTGCTTTTAACGGAAAAAATGATTTGAAACAACTCTTAATATGTAAGTGAAACAACTCTTAATATGTTCACGTGTGCTCCAATAATTTGGAAATTTTACATTTTGCAGAAAAGGGTAGGAGGTTAACATACTTGAAAGCATATTTAATTTTATCAGCTCAAAAGAAACACAAAAATTTGATGAACGATCAGGTACACATAATAAAATTAAATCTTTTAAAATTCATTAAACCTTTGCAACTGTAATAAATATATAATATTACAGATATTATGTAAATTTCAAAAATACTATAAATGTTAACACATAATATGTCAGTCTTCTGATGATGCTTTAATAACCGAAATCAATTGAGATATTTAATAAAATTGTGAAACATACCTAGAGCTTTAATATTTATTTAATTTTAATAATAGTTCCCGTCACGCAATTTCGTAAATTTACGATTCGTATTATTTTGATTCTTTTATATCGCTAGTTTGCTACACTTCATACTAAAAACCAAAAAAGTTTGCTACACTTTCATACAAAGCTTTATAAACAAACGGATGATAAAATACGAAATCGTAAATTTACGATAGAAAAATAAGAAGCCTCTGAGCTATTTAATTTTCATTTCGTATCTTCGTATTGTTGACAGTTAATGTCAAATATCAAAAATAAACAAAAACCAATACAAATCATTAACAAAATATTAATCAAATTAATGTTTTATTAACAAACTTAAATATTCAAAATTAAATATAAAAATAAATATAAATGTGTGAGAAAAAAGTGAAAGTTTTATAAAAAAGAAAAATAAAAAATAAATTAAAATAAACATTTGTATTTACTTTTGATATGTTTTCTAGAAGCATGGATTCTTCCGTGGAGGACAATATTTTTGTTACGCATCTTACGTGTCTTAATTTGTGTTGTTTCATATCAAAAAGAATTACAATTTGAAAATAGTTATATTTAAAGCACAAAAAATAACCAATTAAAAATAATTAAATTCTAATAGCAACACAACCATAATTAAAATTGGAAATCAAATTTAAACAGACATCAGATATCAACTGTTATTACGAATTTACGAAACGAAAAATACAAAATTAACAAATTTAATCTTCACGCAAAATTGACATTCGTAAATTTACGAAATACGAAGATACGAAATGCGTGACGAGCGCTAATGTTTCGCCTAGAGCCTATAGCATATTCTATAAATTATATTAAATATTTTTAAGCAATTGTCGATTACTATACGCAGAAACGCATTTCAAAATTAGAGGCAGACTTGGTAATTTATTTAGAAATTATAATACATATCAAACAATTTTTTTATTTACAGATTATTTTAATGGAAAGTTTTAAAGATAAAGAGAACCAATCGTTAAAGATTTTAAATTACTAAATTTATGGTACGAAAGCTAGTCAAAACTACTGATAATGAAGGCGGTAGTTTGCTTCCGAAACATCAACATTTATAATTAAAATAAGAGTATTAGTGAAATCAAATTGGATGTATAAATACAAAGCTTTGAATTTGAAGCCTCTGAGCTATTTAATTTTCATTTCGTATCTTCGTATTGTTGACAGTTAATGTCAAATATCAAAAATAAACAAAAACCAATACAAATCATTAACAAAATATTAATCAAATTAATGTTTTATTAACAAACTTAAATATTCAAAATTAAATATAAAAATAAATATAAATGTGTGAGAAAAAAGTGAAAGTTTTATAAAAAAGAAAAATAAAAAATAAATTAAAATAAACATTTGTATTTACTTTTGATATGTTTTCTAGAAGCATGGATTCTTCCGTGGAGGACAATATTTTTGTTACGCATCTTACGTGTCTTAATTTGTGTTGTTTCATATCAAAAAGAATTACAATTTGAAAATAGTTATATTTAAAGCACAAAAAATAACCAATTAAAAATAATTAAATTCTAATAGCAACACAACCATAATTAAAATTGGAAATCAAATTTAAACAGACATCAGATATCAACTGTTATTACGAATTTACGAAATGAAAAATACAAAATTAACAAATTTAATCTTCACGCAAAATTGACATTCGTAAATTTACGAAATACGAAGATACGAAATGCGTGACGAGCGCTAATGTTTCGCCTAGAGCCTATAGCATATTCTATAAATTATATTAAATATTTTTAAGCAATTGTCGATTACTATACGCAGAAACGCATTTCAAAATTAGAGGCAGACTTGGTAATTTATTTAGAAATTATAATACATATCAAACAATTTTTTTATTTACAGATTATTTTAATGGAAAGTTTTAAAGATAAAGAGAACCAATCGTTAAAGATTTTAAATTACTAAATTTATGGTACGAAAGCTAGTCAAAACTACTGATAATGAAGGCGGTAGTTTGCTTCCGAAACATCAACATTTATAATTAAAATAAGAGTATTAGTGAAATCAAATTGGATGTATAAATACAAAGCTTTGAATTTGAGCCCTGTATACCATATTAATTTTAATTTTTGTTAGTGATAAAATTTTAATAATAAATAAAAATTATTTATAATCAATTCTAAAGCATAACAGAGTACCGCACTACTAAAAAGATTAAAAAAAAATGGTTAACAAATTTTCCTATTTTTATAAGAAGCGATTTTTTTGTATATTTTACAATTTTTTTTAGTCAAGTTCTTATTATTTTTAGATTATTGTCTATTTTTTTAGTAAGGTTTACAAAGTCATTAATAATTTAATCGCTTGGTAATTTTCCTTAAATCTGTTGGATATTTAACTAGAAAAATAGCAAATTTTGTTATTGTATATTGTACTAATTCCAGTTTAAATAATAAATTTTACAAAAAAAATAATACCAAATTAATAGGAAAATTTACAATAATTTTGTTATAAAAATAATGGTAGTGGTAATTTATATAGGATTCTAAACGTTTTTTTATTGTGATATCTCCAATTTAATTTAGATAACTTATTATTTTATTGAGATATTTTCAAAGTATTAAACACAAATATATGAGATAAATTCCTAACAAATTATAGGAATTTTTACAAAATAAATAGCAATATCTCATACTTTTTTATGAAAATGTAAAAACAATTATAAAAACTATTATATTTTATATGAGAAAATCTACTACAAACTATTTGTAGAATATTTGAGCTAAATTGATATTTTTCTCAAAATATTAAGAGAAGTTAATTATCATAGAAAATTTTTCTCTCAAAGTAAAATTTCTAATAAATATTGTAATAGGTCTTATATTTTCGACAAATAATGTTAAAAATATAATAAATAACAAATTTGTTGCAGGAAATTTAGTTTCACGTAACCTTATAGGCTGGGCGTTGTTTTATTTGTGAAGTACATTTTATAGTGATATATTTGCCATTACGTAAGTGATTTTCTTTTAAATTAATTGAGTGGAACATGATCGAACTTGTGGATGATTTCCAAGGTAAGCAATTTAAAAAAATTATATTCATAGGTTTCTAAACTTTAATCAGTAAATCTCTGCAATATTAACACAAGGTTATAAGAAATTTTATTTTAAATTTTATCCACTTTATTATTCTATAGGTTGAATCAACTTATTCGGATCAAAGAAATATTTTTTTGTCCATACTTGTATTTGTATATAAGATTATAAGAAGAACCACTTGCGGGTTTTGCTATTCTTCCCTTTTTATTAGCTTCATCGGTATACAAAACTGTACAGGAAAAGCCAGAAAGTGCGAAGAGAAATCGTTATAAATTAAACAAAACCGAAGTCCATCAATCATTTTTTATGTTCATTAATGTAAGTATAAATAAACTAGTTGCTTAAAAAATATAATTTTATAATTTAAATAATTATAGCTTGACTATATTGTGGATATAATAAATAACTAAATGTAAAAAAAATTAAATAAAAATATTTGAAAGTTACATCAACATGTTAGAAGTGAAAAGAAGAATTATGTTAAAGAATAAATTAAAGAAAAAATTATAAATAATTATAAAAATATTGCATCATTTATATTATTAGTTCATTAGTATATTTAAATAAATAAAAATTAAATAACTAAAAAAATCATAAAATAAATTTTTTTTCTTGAAAATAATATTTTTGGTGTTTTTATTTAGTACGTTCTTATTGAAAAGTTCCTACAAATATGAGAGGAATAATGGCTTAAAGTATAGTAAAGCTTTCTGAAATTATAGGAATTTTCCATATTGTTTTCAGTCAATATTCCAATTTTGTAGGAAACATGGCTATAATTATAGTAACGTTTCCCATGTTTATGATCAGTTTTTCTCATTTTTCTCACTCAATTTTTCTATTTTTTAGGAAACATTACTATAATTTTCAGTACCGTTTCTCATATTTGTGATCAGTTTTTCTCATTTTTTAAAACAATATTCGTAATTTTGTAAGAAACATTCTACAACTAAAACAATAACTATTATTTTATTAATATATTTTCAAAATTTTTTAACAATTTTTGAGAACTATTCTAAATTTTCTGGGTCTAATTCCTACATTTTTTATACGTTTTCCAATAAAGTTGTATACTTTTATGAAATGTTATTAAAAAAACAAGAAAAACTACTATAAAATTGGGAATTTTTATAAAAAAAAATATAGTTATTGTTCTAAAAACGGGTGGTAATTTACAAAAAAAATATAGGAATAATTGTTAAAAATGTCCACTATACCGCTTGTTGTTATAAAAATAGGAAAAATTGTATATAAAAAGCGACAACCATTTCTATTTCTTTTTTCAGTGTATGGTGTTCGATTTATCGCTATTTTTTTTATTTTAATTTCTCAAACAAGTGAAGTTAACTATACTGAAAATATTGCACTTGAGTAAATGAAAACAGTATTTTCATCTCCATTTCTCTATTCACTTACTTACATACTTGCCCAATACTAAGAATCATAGAATTTTTTTTAATTCGGCCTGATTTATAATAATATCAATACTAATGTCGGTCAATTTTTCTGCAATTAAATGTCAGAATTAGTTTTCTTCAGTTTTTTACACTATTCTATTATTGGAACAGGAATATTCGAATACTTTAATGCCAGACTGTTTTTCTAGTATTTAAAATTTTCCGCAATATGAAAATTACTTGGGTTTATCAAACAATAATAATATTATAAGCGAAGTTGATGATTTTAATCTCATTGTACATCACACTATAGAACATTTTACAAATATCTTGTAATCAACAATAAAAATATATTTACTTGAAGTTTTCAGATGCTTAAATTTTAAATTTCAATGGCTAACTAAATTATACTAAAACATTAAGAACAAATAATAATATTAAAATTATAATAGACTTTCTATGCAGAATATGTGCAATAATTCTTTGACAAAATTAAGAATTTCGATTTGTTAGAATATATAATTTTAGAGTATATATACTAAAAAGTTCTAAATTGTGTTGGAATTAATACTTCTTAATATTGCTTAATAAGACTATATACTTATAATTGTGTATTTATATAATTATTAATCGATACGCAGGGTGTTTCGGGAATTATTTCTTTAAAATCAGGTGATTGATATTGAGAGATTTCGAGGTTGATAATAAATAAAAAAAAGTGTGTGAGGTTGCAAAGCAGAGTGTATTCTAGTAGACCTTCTTTGAGATATTTATTTTTTTATTTTATTTATTTATTATTTTTCATTTCATATTTTTCGCTTAACAATAAAAATAAATTACATTAAATTTAAAAATTACATACGTAAGAGAAAAATATAGGAAGACTCTTTATTTAATTTAAAAAATAGAATCGAGTCACCTTGTTATTTTTTTAAAAGTTAATTTTGCTTACAAATAAAATACTATTTTCTATTATGTGCGGTAATCACATAATATCACATCACAAATATATACTACATTAAAAAAAAAATAATTTAAATTTATATTACAAAACAAAGTAATTTTTTTAATAATAAACAATTTTGGCAAATCCAAAATTAAGTTAAAATTAGGTAAAAAATTTAAAAAAAAGAAAGAGAAAAAAAATCTTTGATATGAACTTGGTAAATAATGATGGCAAAGGGAAATTAAGAAGATAGAAGCAAAGTATATATAAATAAATAAAATATTATAACAGGAATATTGATAACTTTAACTAAATACATCAAAAAGGGATTCAACGCTAGAATATTCTAAACATAATAACCATGATTTTACCTTTTTACAAAAAATATTTAGTAATCTGAATTGGAATTTTCTAATGTTAAGCGACAATTTATTAAACAAACGACATGATACATAAACAAACGGTTTGTGCACGATGAATATATTTAATGCGTACATTGAAGAAATTGAAGGGAACACATCAAAATATATGAAAAACTAAAATTTGACGGTGTTGTAGAATTAATTATAGAATTTTTATTTAAAACTACATTTAGGGATTATCACATTAGTACATCAGCTAATATGAGTGTGAAAATAGATTTTTTTCAGTAATTAGACTCTTAACTAACATAAATTTTATTTTCACATTTATTTTTATTTATTTAAATTTTATTAGTTTAATATAAACTTTTAGAAAACTATAGATTATTTCTTATTTGCTACTACTAATAATTAAACTACTTTTATACATACATATATCAATTCATTTACTTTATTTCATTTTATTCAAATTTAAACTAATTTTATATATCAATTAATATAATTTTATAGTTTAAATACTTTATCTATAAGTTTTCTAGAAATTTTCTTTGACATATTTTACTAACAATTTTTGAAAATTACTTATTCTACTTTTGGCTTTTATTAAACCCGGCATTTCATTAAAAATTTTTAATCCATTGTACATTATCTGATTTTGGGTCCTTGTGCTTTTTGCTACTGGCAATCTAAAATCATGACAGTTCCTCAAGGCATATTGTTGAGTATTACCTATGTAAGTAAGATTTCTAGTTAAGTAGTTGAAAACCAACCCATATTTTATTTTAAACCCAAAAAATATTGTTTTAAAATATATCCTCTGCTTTACGTTCATCCAATTTAATTTATTTAACATATACCTAATCGATGTGTACCTATTACAATATAAGATTATCCTCATTGCTCTATTTTGTAGTATTTGAAGACTTTCAATCATATCATATTATTATTACACATAAAACAAATGGACGAACAATAATCAAAGTGCGGCAATATGGTTGTATTATAAATTGTATTTAAACATTCTCTAGTTATTTTTCCGCGTATTCTGTATAAAAAATAAATTTTTTTCGCTATTTTTCCACATAGATTTGTTACATGCTCTCCTAGTTTTAAATATTTGTCAATTGTTATACCTAAATATTTGAAATCGTTCACACATTCAATTATTTCATTATTTATTCTTATATTTACGTTTACTGGACTATTTATCATCATACATTTAGTTTTATTTATGTTTAACATTAATTTATTCTGGTTCATCCAATTAAAAATTCTATCAAGATTTTTATTTAAATAATTTTCGATTTCGTTAATAATATCACCATCCATAAAGATCAATGTGTCGTCAGGAAATAGCATTATTCTTGCATTCTTCAAAATTTTATTAATATCATTTATATATAACACAAAAATTAATGCACCAAGAATTGGTGCATTAATACTCCTAGCTTAACATATTCACTATTTGATTTACAATTCCCAAATTTAGTTATTTGATTCCTGTCTTCTAAGTAACTTTGGAACCATTCTAATTCTTTGTCTTTAATTCCATATTTACATAGTTCTTTTGGTATGATCTCTCTGCCTATAGTTTCGAAAGCACGTTTTAAGTCTAAGATAACGGCAACTATTTTTTTCCGCTATCACAACTTTTTTTCCATTCCGCAATCATCCAATTTAATGCACTTTCACTTGAGTGTTTACATCGAAACCCAGATTGTTCTTCGATTACTATTCTGTTTATTTCCAGATAATTTATTAATTGTTTTTGAACTACTTTTTCCAAAATGTTTTCATAAGTTGGTAACATATTAATTGGTCGAAACTCTTTACAAATCTTTGTTTTCATTACCTTTTCAATTGGACATACCATTGATTCTTTCCATGATTTAGTGATTAACAAATTATACTGTTAAGCTTTTTATTTAAATCATGATCTAAAGTATTTTTTTTTTGCTTATAGATAATAGACAATGCCGGATTGACAAAATGAATCCTTGCTAGTGTGGGAGTCGAAGACACTAAGTTTCACCTATTTTTTTTTGCGTTGTAATCTACGTAAAATCGAGTCTTTAATTTCTTTGTTTTTTTTTTAATTTTCGATCATGTGGGTATAAATTTACTATTACACTAGCTTTTGTGTAGGAACGATATCAATAAATAACAATTTTCGTGGAAGAATATTATCGTTGTTAGTTATTGACATTACTAGCAAAAAAGCCCGTCAGGTAAATAAAAACATTTTTTGTGACACTACAAAAAAAAATAATTGGTAAACCCATTTTCAATGGTTGTACTATATATAGTACAGCAAAATAGGTGTCACTGTTGAAGCTATGGTGACTAAGCTATTGTTATTTTTTTGGAAAAATTTGCCTTAAAATAAAGTTAAAAATATACAAAATAAAGTTATGTGCAGCAATACTGGTTTAACTTCAGATAAATGTAATTTTTTTGACGTAGAAAAAGTGTGATTTTTAAAGTTTGTGTAAAAGTGAAGGTGTTATTTAAAAATAATAAAAAAATTAATTATATCATTATTATTTTGCAAAATAAATTAAATTTGATAAATAAAGATAAACAAAATCAATGTGATAAAAAAACAAAAAAAATATTATTTTTAAGTTTTTTACGTCAATAAAGTTGGTTGTACTATAAAAAGTACAGCCGTTAAAAATGTATACAAAAAAAAAAAATGTTGTTCTTTGTTTTTAGAATATGTCAAGGCACTTAAATAAAAACAAAAAAAAAATTTATGGAAAAAATCAGTTTAAAGACCTTGAGGAAGCAATTGAAGCTCTTCTGCAGGAAGATAGTTATGAAAATAATGATTCCGGAGAAATTTTTGCAAATAATTTTCCACCAAATTTAGATTTTTAACGGATTATGAAGAAATAGATGAACAAAATATTTTTGAAAACAACATGCCAAGAGATACTGTTGAGGTATTGTTGAGTTAGATATTCAAGAAGAAAATAAAAACTATAAAGAAAGTTTATTTAATAGAGCTGGACCAAGTTCAATTCCGTGTACAAATGAAGCTAGAGAAACTTTACTTGCTTTCGAGCAAAAATTGGTAATATTATAGTCAACTTAACTTCCCTATAGGTTTATTGTGCGAAAAATTTTGTAAGTAACAAAAGGAAGAAAATATGAAAAAAAAGGAATCAACCATCTGAAGTAGAAAATGAAATAAATCACCATGTTCCAATAAAATTTAAATCTAAACTCCGTTGTGTGGTATGCCATAACAGAAGCATGTATCGTTGTAAAATTTGTCTAAAATCAACAAAGAAACTGCTTTCGAAATTACCATATCTAATTTAATTATAATATAAAAAAATAATGTAAGAAAACCTAACACAAACAAAAAAATTAACATTGCTTTTCATTTTTAAAATTTTAATTTTTTTTTTACCTTTCACAACGATTGTACTATATAAAGTACAGGCTAGATCTCAGGATCTAGGAACAGCAGCCCCACGAAATTTTATATTTGTGTATCTGGAACTAAAAATATACCACTGTTAAAAAATTATCAATTTCTGACAACGGGTTCTGGCAGCCGTTGTTAATGGGTTAATAAACGTAATTTTACCAATAATTAAAAAAAAACCATACATTTTTACCCCAAAAACCGCATACTGAAAATTGTAACCAAAAATTGATTTTTGATTGGTTATCGTGTAAGTTTTATAAGTCAAGATAAATAATAAATTCTTTGAATATTTTTATTATTTATCTATTTAGATGGTGCGCAACTTAATTCCAAAAAGAACAATATTAATTGTTAAACTATAATGTCTCATTCATATATTATTCTAAATAGATTGGTAATTGGATATTGCCATCTCTTTATATCCAATGCTTCTAAATTTTATAGTTATAAATTTAGTTGGTATACAGTATAGGTACATATATTTTTTCAACACATGTGGTGAAATTTATTTGACTAAAAAACCAAAAATTTGAGTAGTTGCAAAAACTTTATAAAAATTAAAATCAATCAATCTTTTTTTTCTTCTTCCAACCGATAAAGTAAAGAAAAAGGTTCAAGCAGAGTTTCGCATTTTTTAAAAGTTATCTTTTTCATTTGATTCATTTGAAACGCAGAAATTTTATACTTAATACAAATTTTTTTTTTTTTTAAGATGATTTAAAATAAAAGTTTTAAAAATAAATTTTATAAAGTATACGAATTTCAAATAAAAAAGATTCAGTCATGTTAAATAGATTTAAAAATTTACCTTGTCCTCTTCTCTCAATATACGTGTACTCTTGATAGTGCCAGATAAAATTGTCCATGGTTAAATACTACCGCAGATAAATAAATTTCTACTTTTTCCAATGTCTGACCTTGTGCCTTATTCATGGTCATAAAAAAGGCTAATTTAATGGAGAATCGTCAATGTCTGAGAATAAATGGCAATTGTGTGGTAGTTGGGGATAAATCTATTCCTGGAATAAATATAGTTTCTCTTATAGCTGTACCGATTAGGACTTTTGCGTTTATTAAGGCTGAGCTTAAATTTTTTAATGCTAACCGAGTTCCATTGCACATACTACGTATTATATTTAGGTTTCTAAGTTATATTATTATACTATACCCACTGTCGAACTAAGTTTATGTGGAAGCATTCCACTTGGACAGTAGCCATTTAAAGATTACACGGGTTAATTGTTTTCATCGCAATAGTCAATAGAATCTGTGTTTAAATAAGATATTATATTTCGCTCTAAAATGTTTAATATACTTGTTCGTTAATTGTATCGATATCAGAATTTTTAGAGCAAAGTATGTACTTTTTTGAATGGGCAGAAACTATCTACATTCAGACTATTTCCAAAAATTTCTTGTATAATTGTGCACGTGTGCTTCTTTATTTTTTTTACAGATACACATACATACGCATATCCATGACTACCTACTTTTCAAATCCAACAGAACAAAAAAAAATTAATCAAAACAACTTTTTTTTTGTTATTTGCTTTCAATATTATCATCATGTTGTGTAGATGATACTTATCTCTTGAAAACAATTTTAAAATAAGACAAAAAGCAAAAATAAAAAAAAAATAATGGAATTTCAAGAGAGAGAGAGCAAATTTGTTGGTATCTGTACTATTTTTTAAAAATGTATATGATGGGAATGATTAATCTTTGTGTTATTATATAATTTCTATTTTGTTATTGTAATATACATGAACAAATAATATGTAATTTCTGTAAAAATACCACGCTAACGTAGCAGCAGCAGCAGGACATTGCCTTTTATTATATGAGATGGTATCATAGCAAGTTGAGCGACATCTATACTCTAAAATAAATTTCAATCACGACAATTTTTAAAAAGGCTTCATACAAATTCTGTCATTTTAAATAGAAACAAGACTTATAGAAAAAAGTAAAAAAACAAAAACACAAACAAAAATTTAAAACAAAACAGAAAAACCAAAATCAGATCAGATCATACTCTTCAAAAATGATATAATAAATGTTAATTTATTTGCTTCTTCTATTATTAAAAAAATGTATACAGTAAAACACGGTTATAGTCATTCGCTAAATTTCAGTAATATTTCTGTCTTTTTGTGACTATAGGCGTAGTCAAAAAAAAAATGCATTATTATAAACAAAATCAATTTCAAAAAATGTCTTTCATATAACAGTTTTAAATCATATTTTATTCATAAATAGCAATTCTGTTATGTAATCACAAAATATACATATTTGTAATAAGGAATAGAAAAAGACTATATCAAATAAAATTGTGGTTATATTTTAATGTGACTATAAACGACATCGATTGTATGAGCTTATAAAGTTTATTATTTTCTTTCAAACAAATTGTTGACTATTGCTATAACAGAATTGTGACTATAAACGAATTAAAATACATCGATTTACTACGTTGAGAGTAATGGGATTTTATTGTGTTAAGTTATATATAAATTAGTATTAATTTCATCATAAAGTATTAGGTAGTATACTTTAATTTCATTATATGTATACTTATTAATCAAGCGATTCAGAAAACAACTACAATTATAACAAAACAAATATTTCTTTGTATATAAAATCGTACTTGAAAGAATTGTTTCTGTGCAATTGTACAGGGGATTCACTAGTAATATATTTTTTTTTTATACGCACGCTGGTGGGAGTCTTCAAAAGACACAATGAGCCCCGTACCTTGACATTGTGTGTGAGATTCTTACCCACTAAGCCATACCCTTTCTATATTGCGATATAGTCCTACAGGACTAATGAGTAATTTTTTTCTTGGCTTTATTTTATTTTTCAATGTATACTACATCCAGCGATGTCTACCTCACTTTTCCTTTGACGTATTCATTCATACCCTTGAAGACCCATCGCATCAACAAATTTGTAATTATGGAAGAGTGAAAAACCTCGTTTCGTTGGTAATCAACATAACGAAATTCCTCACAAATCGCGTGAAAACCCATCTATCTAAACGTGGGAGCGGGTCAACCTTCGATCCTCCACGCGACGAGTCCTCAAGAATGTGATGATTATTGCTGCACTAACTCAAAAGGTTTTACTCTTTTGAGCCGTCTGGCTATATTTCTTCTATATTGTCCAGAAGCTGGAGTACCTCGACAACTAGTAATATAATATTTTTAAAAATACGTTTTAGTGTGTTATATTATATCACATTATTTATTTTTATTTATTTCACCTCAATTATTTATTATTATTTTATTCTATTTACATCTACGATTATTTTAGCTTACTACTGCGGTCTGTGATATTTTTTTTCGTTTTAAAATTTAGATTTAAGGAAAAAATGGCTAGACAAAAGCTTCTTAATTCTTACATTATATTATGATTGATGTATATACAATTTTTTTTTTATTTATCAAATTACTGGATTGTCAATAATATTAAATGTTAAAAACTACTGCTAATGTCAGGACTCAGGAGCTAAGCCTTCTTAAATAGAATAGCTTTTTTTTTATTTAAGTGGTTTGTTTACCAGATCATACATACTCCCAATTATTTTTTGTCATTCATATTATCCCAATGACAAAGGGTACTGAACCAGGTCGAAAAACCCATAAAACTGGCTGGCACAGTAGGTAGAGCGCCTGCCTTTCAACCGAAAGGTCTCGGGTTCGATTCCCGATGAAGCAAAAAAAAAAAAAATGCTTCATCAAAAATGTTTTTCGAGCTGGTCTAGTACCATTTGTCATTGGGATATAATAAATGACAAAAGATAATTGAGAGTTAATCTGGTAACAAATTAAATAAAATGAAACTATTCTATATTTAAGAAGGCTTAGTTCTTGACAATAGTAGTAGTTTTCCACATTTAATGAGTAGATCAGCCAGTAATTTGTTAAAATAAACACTCGAAATATTGTAGATATTGTAGTGTAAAATTGCAGTACCGTTACTTAATTAAGCACGAAAAGGTTATTCTACCTAAGTTACTGACAAGATCATAAAAAAAAAAGCATTTTTTTTACTTTATCGGTAATAGAACCTGGGACCTTTCGGTTGAAAAGCAAGTGCTTCACCTACTGTGCCACACAGCGTGTTATTTTAATAAACAATCAATAAAATCTTTATGCTCATTAACAACCATAAACATTCTATTAATTTGTTCACTATGGTCATTTCCAGTAGTTGGTTCGGTGAAATACTAAATGAAAGAAATTTTCCTATCGAAAACGAGTACTTGTGATGAAATGGATATCGATCAGCTGCCTGTGAGTCAAATACAATACAATATAATATCAGAAAAAATTATTTGGTATTACAACGTATTTAATTGCAGTAGTTTTCATCGGTTTGTAGGAAGCAGGCAGAACGCAGAAATTTGTTTTTGGATTGCTTTGAATTACGTCTATCGATATTTGTTTTTTCTTTTCCTTCTTAATTATACAATCTGTCTCTAGTGGAGATATTCAGTTATTTTGTATCTGTAATTATGAATTTACTTATTGTATAATTAGTAGAGGTACCTTGTAGCTATAAGTAAGTATACATAATAATATAAGTTTACATAAACATTTTGTATCCATATAATCACAATGTATACATACAGTAAAATAAGTAACCGTATTCATGAGTTTATGTTTGCAATTTATTTACTACATACTTTCTGTAACTTTTATGCTGTTTAAATATATACATATTTAAAATATTGTCTACTGTAAACGATTAGTAAATGTACAACAAAAATTGTGTGAGTATGAGTTATACAAAATATTCCTTGAGTAGTTTGCATGATTTTTTGTTTTTATAAATAAACAACATAAGTGACTAGTCGATGAAAATCCCAATCTAGTCATATTCTGATAGTATCTCTTGGATAATTGCAGAATGTTGTGACGCTTAAGTCGATTAGTACCATTTAAAACCAACAATTTTTTTGCTAGGGTATTTGGATGAAAAGATAATCTTTTTTTGTATTTGTATCATGCACTTCTGATTTCCTTTTTTATAGTATCCATTAGTAGGTCTATGTTTATCAATATGAAAAACAATGCGAGCAAGCTGGATTTGCATATTGCAGATTTGAACGGACGAGGCAGATTAATGTTATATGTATTATATGAACCCTAGTAAAGAACTAACTTTTTTACTGATAACATTATAATGATTAATGGTATTTAAATTCAATTTTTTTATTAAAAAATACCTCTAAGTCTTTAAAGGAGGTAATTTTTTTTTAATATCCTTACCCTGAAAGGTGTAATTGCTAAATGTAGTATAAGAACACCGGGTAAAGCTAATCTGTGCACTTTATATCTTACCATTGAATAAATTTATTCTTCGGATACCCTGTTTGTACATGCAACTACATCAATAAAACAACAATAATAATTTCCAATATATGCACAATTTAAGCACTTAAATTCCTTTTCCAAATTCATTAGGAATATTTTTACTAATACGATCACAAATTTTATTTGTATATAATACAGAATAGAGTTATAGAGAATATATTTATAGCAAAATAATGTTTTTAGAGTATGAGACGAAGAAACTTAAAATTTTCACGATAATAATTCTGTTTTTTAATTTTCCATATTATCTGCCTTAAAGACAAGCACGTACACATACACATACATATAAATGAGTTCTGAGAACAGGATACCATACAAATATTCAATTTCAGGATATAAAATTAAAATCACTTAAAATACATTTATTATTTTTTATTGGAAAATTTAGAATAATTCTGTATGAAAATAGATGAAAGCTTGTGTTGTTATATGTATAGATACATGCTTACTAAAGAAGACAATATAATGATAACGGGTTTTAACGGGAAAAAAAAAATTATTTTATTATAGAATCCTGAAAACAGATAAGAGAATCTTAACAATAGAATATTCTCAAAGACGTAACTTTAATCATGAAGTAATTTAAGGGGTTTCATGAAGCAATGATTTTGCGAATTTTCCACTCAATCTTAGTTTTATTATAATTCAAACGATATGTAGAAGTGTGTCGGAATTAAATCAAACCAAAGTAAATGTTTACGATAGTAAGCTTGAAAAAACAAATTTCTTACTATTTTATTTTCCGACTGAGGAATAAACATCCTTATTGCTTTACTCAGAATTCGAACTATAGATGGGCAATCATTTCCGATGCAGGTTGTGTAGCGCAATAGGTAAATTGAAAAGGGAATTCTAGCTAAGTTACTGTCTCCATAAACAAAAAATATATTAGACGGTATTTCTAAAAAGGAAATTATATTTTTTCAAGTACTTAGATTACTGTAAAATCCGAACTCACAATATGGAACCATTAAACAACATTTTACAATGATGAATATATCGTTAGAGTCGTAAATATAATTTGTTTACAATTGTTTGTTTTTTGTTTCAGTAGTTTTCTGAAATTTCATGGTCTTCAACTACTAAAACGAAGTTGTATGGTAATATGGATTGAAATTGGCTGGTTGAGATGATTAATATCCGTAAATCAATTTCAATAAGTAACTTGAAATGCGGGTGTAAATAAATGATAATTTGATTTTATTGTTGAACTAAGAAAAAAACCTTTCTCTACTTATGTACTGTTTGGTTGAAATAGAACCGAGTAAGAATTATTTATCATAATTATAATAGTTAATGTCGACTGCAACATATATAGGTCACTTCTAACATTCTACGCTTTCTTTATTTGGGTCTTTTAAAATGGGCCAGCAACCCTACACAGTAGTGGAAAGTAGTCAATTACTGAAACGACAGACATTGTACCATCTCGGTTATTTGTATATAAGATTTTGATATTTAAAATTATTTTGAACTTTTACACTATAATTTACACTGATTTCTTGATACAAAGAGTAGACTTGTTATGTAATTTATAGTGTTCAATTTTGAGACTGTTCAAATACATCTTTAACAAATACATCTTTAATGAGCATCCGGTTAATTCTATTAATTTTTATTTAAAATATAATTAAATAAATGATTATTTTCGTATTGTTATATATGCCTCTGTGTACTCTCATTTATGCTCAATATTATTATCTATATGCTAGCATCCAATTGAATATTACACATTATTGGAAAATAATATTTCCTTGTTCTGTGTATATTTATATGTTTCTATTGATGTGTATGTTTTGTAATGCCTGACCTATTTAATAACTTGTGAAATGCTTTCGACAAAAATTTTTTAACGATACACTCGATATTTTCTCTATTCTTGTTTTTTTTATTATTTTTTATTGCTATTTTTATCTTTTATCTAAAATAAAAATATAGACAATGGAGGAGCTTAAAATTATTATTTCATATTTTTTTTTTTATCATTTTCCTCTTCATTTCATTTCATTTCATGTCATTCCCATTTTCACGAAGACATATTGTTTTTAGGTGAGCTCAGAGATGTAATATAAAATAAGTTGGAAGTCTGTTATCAGTAGCAAAATTCTTTATTTATTCTTATAAGTACATAATATATGAATAATGTGTATGTGTGGGTGTGTGTGTGTGTGGTGTTAAAACAAAAAATAAAATAACTCATAAAGTGTTAAAAGTATAGGTTATGTGCAAAAATTTTAAAAAATAAAAAAAAAATATTTTTTACTTCACCTATACTGGATAATTCAAAATATTTAAGTAGGTTCTCATTTAATGGGGAATAAAAATCAAACAACAAAAACAAACAAAAAAGAAAATATTAAAGAGGAAAACAGAAGTATTTTTTTTATTATGAAGTATTATATACATACACACATACTAACAATTGCAAAATTTATATGTTCATTTTGAAGGGGGGTAGAGATAAAATGTTGAATATGCGAAAAATTTATTTGATGTTCTGTAATGCAATAATTTTTTTTTTTTTTTTTGTAATAAAGAGAAATAAATTACGAGGTGTATGCTTTATTGAAATAATTGAAGAAAAAAAAAATTTAAAATGGCAGTCAATGAAATTTTAATTTTTTTTTAACAAATGGATAATTGTTTATGTTTATCATGTTGAAAACGGTAATGAAAATAGGGTACCTATAGTAAAATGATAAATTTTGTCATGTTATGGACAGTCCTAGATATTTAGACGGTGGAAAAGCAGATATTGTTGTCAACCAATAGCATGTAGAATATAATAAGGAGGCATGGATGAAGCAGGTACACCTTAAGGAGCTGTCTACAAGTCTAAGAATGAAATGTATAAGGTATTAGAAAGGCTGGATCATAACTGGAAAAAATCTATTAATCTATAAATCGCTTAAAACGCAAGAATAAGAGATTAGTAAATGAAATTAAATTGAAATGCCGTAATTTGTAGTGAAGACCAAGACTTTGTTGAAACTCTTTGCTCATTTTATAGAAATTAGTAATCTCCGTTGTTTGACATTATAAATAACTTTGAATAAACAAGCATTTATGAAATGACAGTTGAAATTTTAATCATATTTTCTTCTACTTGGTGATACTTAAAATATATAACTGGAACCGGATCATGCAATCACTATCACTTTTATTTATTATAAAAACTAATATTAGTCTGTTGTCTGTATGATCTGGGTCAGAGATGAAAGCTGTAACCCAGATATTATCATCAAAAAAAGTTATAAAAAGACTCATCGGGTGAATTTTGACTCTGTATGTAAATTTGTTTCGAATGATATTTACGCAATATGATAATATCATTCCTGTAAATTAAAGAAGATATTTTATAAAAGAAAGGCTTTACGAAATAACTCCCAATGAAATAACACTCAATTAAATAACTCCCGATATAAAATGAAATAATTCCTAAAATCTCGCAGTTATTTCATTTAATTAATGAATTAAAATAATTTTTTCACATAACTTAAGCAGGAAAAATTAATAACGAGGGATTTTAGAGTTGGATACACAAAAAAGGATATCTCCTTTTTCCAGAATATTTATTTTAATTATATTTATGCGTAGCCGCTGTTACGTACAAAAAAAGATTATATCTCCATTATTCACAATAATTATTATGTTTTTATAACAATAAGTTTTTACAGTTAAAAAAACTTGTTTATAAACTATTAAAATTGATATTTTTTAATTTTTAAAGAAAATGAAATAACTCCCACCTTTGTATGAAATAACACCCACCATTTAATTGAAAATGAAATAATTACCACTTATTTTTGGATTTATTTCATTATAAAATAACTCCCAATCATAGAAAATGAAATAAATTCCACTAATTGGGACTTATTTCATTATGAAATAATTCCTACAATTTGGTATTTATTTCATAAAAAAATAAGTCCTACTTTTGTATGAAATTTGGTTGGGAGTTATTTCATAAAGAAAGTGGGAGTTATTTCGTAAAGCCGAAAAAAATGTATGTACTTTATTTTATTGGATAAAAAAAATTTACATTTGTTGGACATTAATTGGCTATTTCAAAGCTCCTATTTACGATTATTGTGACACGGAGCACAAAAAAAAATCTAGGATATTGATGTTCTGTATAAATATTTTTTTTGCGTACTTCGCACTCCGCATTTTCTTTTCTATCCTTTTTTATGCAAATTTGACAACGAACACCCGATGAAATTTTTCGTTTTTTTTTTACCATTTCAAGAAATATTTCTCCAGAAATGGTCGTTAATTATTTTATCGTAAACTCTTTATAAGATTTAATGAAGCTTCACCTCTAAGTAAAACATTTATTCTGTATATTTCTTTTTGAATCAATTGCATTCCAAGCTGTTAAAAAAAATGCTGCGCTTAGAAAGTTTTTGCTCTCCCATCATGGAAAAGTTTCTTGCCACAACAAAAAGGCATCATTGAAGTTATGGAATATAAAGGTGCATAAATTTGAAAATGGGTGAAATGTTACACGAGGATAATATTATGGTTAAGGGTTTGACGACATTGTAATGTTAAATAGGGAGACATATAATATAGAAATGTTTTACGTGGAAAATTGTTGGAATGAAGTAAATTTTCCGTATTAGTTCATCGGATATATAAAAATTTTCTTTTATTTACTTGGTTTCAATTTCTAAATTGGCAGAAGGGAGTTGAAATTTCAATGACATCTTGAAAGATAATTACTACTAAGTTTTAGCTTTTTTATGCCATAACACGTGTAATCCATTTGCTACAATTTGTTTTTTGTTGAGAATTTTGTTGTAAGATTTTTCGTGAAAAAACTAATTCAAATCAAAGTTGCTGCTATTCTGATGTACATTTACTAGAAAGCTTAAATTAAACTTCTATTATTCTATGGTACCACAATGAACCTGGAAGTTTTGTCGGTCTATATCGGCAGCCACTACTACCTAACTACCTATAAGTTTCAATAGAATAAGTTTCAGTATATACTTTTTCTTAATTAAATTATAAAATTACTAGGGGCCCCTGTTGAGTAATTATATTTCAAGTTGAAGTCAAATTTAAAGTTTTTAAAAAAACAGTAATTTACGTACTGACATAGACTCGCACGATATAGCAGAAACCACTCGTGTTTAATAAAAAGTTTTGTGGTTAGTAAGTTTTATTTAGGACACATAAATACACGTCCCTCATATACTGCCTCGTTTCCGATATATTCCCTATAGTAAGAAGCATTTAGTGATAAAATTACTAAAAATAAAAAGTTTTGTTATTAAAGAGGTACGTATATATATACCTACATAATACATAATTTTAATAAAAACTATATTATTACTACAAATAACAAAAATTTAGAAACAGTTACTTAAAAAGATAAAAATGAAGAATTCAAGTGACCAATTATATCAAAATGAAGTACTTTAACTCTACTATATAAAAATAAATTTGCTCGTCATATGAACAATTCAACTGATTTTTTTTGTTTTGCCTTTTTTATATTTTTTATTTGAGATGAATTTGTTTCTTTGTTTTTTCTTGGCATATGTACATAAATTCATTTGCAAGTACATAAAATAAAATATAATAACTGATTTGCTTACTTTTGTTTATTATTTTCATAAGATCTCACTTATGCATAATGTATTTGCTGAACAATAAAATCATATGAGTATAAAATTTTCAACTGTGTGCGCATTTTTGTTTTATATACAATCTTATATATTATATATATTAGAAATTCATTAAGGAGTAGGAGAATCGAAATAAAATAAAAAGGTGTCTACTGCGCAGGACCTTAAATGCTTGTCAATTATAATTATAGATATTGGCATGACATAAAATCACATGTTTAAAATCAAATTGACCTTTGTGTCACTATCCCAACATTTAGTTATAAAATATACACACTGTAGAGCACTAATCTGCAATGAAGTTTCTAATATAATTTTTTTTATTAATTTAAAGTATTATTAAATATTCATCCAACAATTGTTATTAAATTAGGTCAGTATCTATAATGAATTCAATAGTTTGTTTTATATCTCGAATTTTATTATTACATTCCCTCTCGTTAAAATTTCAAACACACACACACTTTCTCTCGCATAAATGTGAAAGAAAAAAAAAGAAAATTTTGTTTTTTGAAAAGATTATTTTATAGAAAAAGATCCTATCAAAATTTTTATTCGCTGTAAAAATGTTCTATGATGAAATGATGACTATAAAATGAGGCGAAAATCATTCAGCATTAAAACAGCTTAAAAACATAAAACAACAAAAATATAATAAAAAGAAATAATAATAATTTTTATCGCAAATAATTTTGGTTCTTACATTCAAGTCAACCCACACAATATTGTGTGTGTACAACATATCCTATATTTAATATTGTAAATGTATAAGTAAGCACTATAAAATTTTCGCGAATTGAAATTGAAAAATGCGTTAAAATTCATTTCAACCGCCATATTGTCGTCATCATAAATGCCATTAGTTTTATATTTAAAATTGTCGAATAGAACGGAGAATAAAAACAAAAAAAAATAAAACAAAAATAGAAGTTATAAAATAAATATATATTTATATTATAAAAAAAAAAAAAAAAAAAAAAATATTATTTTTTTTTTATTATTAGTACTCATTTACACCAACAGATGGATGGATCATTTTATGCATATTTAAAAATAATAATGTAATCATAAAAAATAAATATATGTAATATGTAGTATATTATATATATGTTATGTACATAAATATAATAAACATACACTACTATATATACGAGCATTATAAAAGCAAAAAATAAAAGTTTTTCTTCTCTTTAATTCTTATATCCAATTTGATGGATATGGCAATATAACGGTATAAATAATAATAAAGTTTAAAATTATTTCAAGGAATCTGTTAATGTTGAGTGAAAATATTATGACTAATATATGAATATTATGTATTATACATAATTGTATATTGAGGAAATTTATATATAACGGATGTAAATATCTATGAAGCTTTTAAAAGTTAACAATAAACTGTGATAACGGTGAATAAATTTTTTATCTAAAAAAAAAAAAATATAATTTTTTCTGTTTCTGATTTCATAGAAAACTTTTTTTTTTTTAAATTCCTCCATTGCTGAATTTTTTTTATTTTTTCTTCTTCAATATCCCCGTTATTTTGATTTTATGGTTAAGTGATTAAAGGATTATTATAATTAAACGAGTAGATATTTTACAACATTTTTAAAATTAAAATTCAAACATTGTCAGATTTCAATGGAAATTATCTGCTCTTATAGTAAAATGCACGCTATATAGCCCATGCTTCAACCTTTTTGAAATGGATTGAAGGTTTTCTTTTGAATCGACCTATCATAGTTTCACTGACCAATTTATAGCTTTACTGATGACAGTACTCTAGTTGTAGCATCATCTGATTTTCAAAAAAAAAAAAAACTGATGCCACAGCTTCCGCAGTCAACTTCAAAAGAACAATGATGGCGGTCAATCATGACCTAGCCAAAATTATCGCCTCGGATAAAGTTAAACAGAGTCGAACTTAACACTTCATAAACTCAAAACGGTCTTGTTAGTAATAAGCTAACCGCATTTGAAGCAATTCTTCGGTTTCAAAATTAAAATATATTCAACGATTCAAATACAACAAAATATTTCGTACAATATCTGAATGAGAGTGAATCAAAATATGAATGAGCATATTTTCGATGTTGTGGAAAGTTCATTTTTGAGTCACTGCAAAACATATTTTGCATCTCGAGACCTCTTAAAAATCTATAAAGCATATATAAAAATCAAGACCAAGTATAAACCACATTTAATGGGCAGGTACTCCAGAAACAGTTTTAATATTTTTGAACAAAACCGTGCCGTTCGTCTTATAGGCAATATAATTGCGACCTCATCCCTTATACCATATGATCATTGCCATATTGTTGAAGATATTTTCTTTGCTTTCCTTTCTCAAATAGCCAACGGTAAGCAACTACTCAAAGGTTCATAACCTTAGTTTTGTCTATAACATAAAAATAAAATATTTTTCATTTATTCTTCATTATGTCATCATCAGTTTTATAGTCTACCATCTATAACTTTTGGGCATAGAGCTAAAAGATTATAAAAAAGATAAGAAACAGTGCGGCTACAAAAAAGTATTTCTATTTACAATGAGCCATTTATTTGCAAATATCTTTTGCCATCAAACGGGTATGTGTGCTTTTCAGAAACTGACTGAATATGAAACGAACGGTCTGTCTAAAATAGATAATCACATTTGAACGTCGGTAAATCTTCCTGCAGGAATAAATAGAAAGCTATATATATCAGAATGTTCAATTTTCTGTTGTCAAATGAAACACCGAGATAACAGAACCAGATATTTTTCACTTAAAAACAACTGCTTCTGGTTAAAATATTAGGAACAAAATGAAACAATTTATATCTCTTATTGTTCTGATCAAGTCACTCTTATTTTAAATTATATTAAAGTAAACGTAAGGCAGTGTAATTTAACAACATATCCGTTTCTAATCAATTGAAGATATAATGCTATTTTCAGCTAAAGTAGAGCCCGTTAAACTCTAAAAAATCTGTATGTTACCAAAAGATTTAAAATGCTTAATAGTAGTGCATATATCTATTTGCAAATATATATCAGATATATATTTATCAACCATTTTTTGTTCAGCAGCATTACTGGAATTCACTAGGGGTTGTATTGTTTGACTAGCCGATTAGTTTTACAACATATACCTAGTATTCGCCCGCTCCTCGAAATTCAAGAAAGTTTGATGAAAATCGTACTCAATATTTTGCTATAAAATATTTTCTATTCTCAATTTATCGTGGAAATGGACACTATAAACAACAATCTCATACGTAGTAATAATTTGTATGCGGCATTAATGCGGCAATTTGGTATATTAAAATTTTTGTATGTTAAAATGAATTATATATGGGGTAAAATTTTAAATTGAAATTTGTTATTAAACAAATTTTGAATTCGCCACGTCTCCTTTTAAATATCTGTCATTTAAAAGAATAATAATGAAAATCGGGTTTGAAGTGTTTCAGATATTTGTACTGCACTTTTTTTAATTTACAAATTAAATGTTATGATATAGATTTATAATAAATTCGTATTATGTGAGTTATAACAGTAAAACAAAATTGCCACTTGGTAAAATCTATTTGATGGAAAATTATAATAAGAAAACTATATATTTTTCGAAGTCATCCATAACGAATTTCTCACTTGTTAGGTTCTACAATTTAATAATGTTTTAGTAAATAAACTAAGATCAACGAATATAAATATGGAAAACTAGATCTATTTTAAAGTATCTAATAAGTATGTAGTTTCATTTTATTTTAACGATATAAGTGGTTTAGTGAACTAATTTAAAAAAAAAAAAATTGAGAAAAATCTGGGTATGATTTAAATTCATATATTAGTAGTCAGAAAGCATCACAAGTGCACCAAATTGGTCGTCAACAAATAATGAATTAACAGTAAAAAAATACTAGAAATTCACATTCCCAGAAAATTTAGAATAGAGTATGGTAGAAAGAGCTTGTGCAAGTTTTCTAATCCTTGTGGAAAAAAATCATAACAAATTTTTAACAAGAGAAATTGATCAATCAGTCATCCAATGAAAAACGAAATATAATCTCTACAAACAAATTATTTGTACAGAGAACAAAAAAAAAAAAAAAAAATCATTTTAACTACATACTCATAATTTCCATAATAATAATTATTACACTGTCAATGTTTATGCTAATAATAACAGTAATAATGTTGATAATGATTTTATCACTATTAAATTACATAAAAGAGCAACTTCTCAGATAGCCTTAGGATTTAAGATCAAAATAATAATAACAATAATATGAAAACAAAAATTATATGGTTGTAAAATATTATTTTTACAGCATCCAGAATCAACCAAATATGAAAAAAAAAAGAAAACAAAAAACAGTAATAAGAAAAATATTGTAACAAGAGAGAAGAAGAGAAGCATTGAACATTTTTATGAATATAAAATTTGTTAAAAGAAAAAGGCGCCTAAAATCTGATCACATTATTTAGAATTTGCTATGCTTGTTGTTTTATATTATATATAAAGGATCTAATATTTTAAAGGATATTTTTTGTTGTTATTTTCTTTATGTTTATTATTATTTAAAGATACCAACCGGGGATCCTTCTATTTGTAATGTGCAGGTTTAAATAAATCAAAAATATACAAAAAAAACAAACAGAAGAAAAATACGCATAAATCTATAGAATCCATTTTTTGAATAATTTACATAAAAATATATCCATGGAATGGGTTAGACATAGAGAGAAAGCGTATGAATGAGTGAAAGAGTGAACGAATATAATATTATTACGTATAGAACAACCTGTTTTTATTTTTATTTTATTTTATGGTTTTTTTTTTTTCTTTTTTTCTTTTTTTCTTTTCTTAATAAAAAAAAACAACTGAGGAAGATTGAAATAGGTAGGACGGAAGATAGGATTTGATAAAGGCTTTTTGATTTGCATATAATAAAAAATTAAACTTCCTTTTATAGACAAAAAATATATGTATACATATAAATATACGTATACTTATTTAAACATATGAAAAGATGTACAATGGGATGAAAATTACTTTATATGGTGATGAAAATTATGCTTATATGTTGCTGTTGTATGACTGTGAAGAGAAAGAAAATATTGTATTATGCATACATTTTAAAATTTGAACAGTGATGCCAAAAATTTTTTTTATATAAAATATTTTTATTTATTTCGAAAATACTTAATGAGAAAATCAATTTTGATCTTTTAATATAGTTTTGATTGTGTGTGAACTGAATGCTTTAATCTTGATGTGTTGAAAAGTCAACTCTTTATTTTATCTGTCGTATGCTATGAATATTAATAATTTCAAATGTATCATGAAGCGCCAACCTTATTTCAAAATATTTGAATCTTTTGAATATAGAGCTGTTTAGGACATCCCAATTATTGTACATTGTACGTTCAATATGTTATTGTTTTCAAAACTTTGTTGTTAGATGCTTCGACCAAATAGTCAACACAGTTTTTTCTAACTTCACAATTAAGTTTTTTTTTCATAATCTGAATTTCGGACAATAAACTTTTTAATTAAACGAACACAATAAATCATTTGGTATTTCTGCTATAGATCATACAAGATTCTTCTCCAGATAACTCGTTTTCAGTACATTTAAAATTATTTTCTGGATATATGACTTTGATATTATAGCGAGTTACCCTCCCCTGGACGCTTGTTTCCCTATGACTGGCTATTAAAAACTTTACACAGATGTCTTTGTCCATTCACTCTAACAACAAGTCCCAGCAATCTGATATGTTGAAGTTTTATCTATTATAGTCTAATCATTTTATCAAAGTAAGTTTTAAACTATGATACTATAATATTATCTCCAAATTATCTATTTTATTGCAGCTATATTCGAAAAATTTTTAAAAACACTGTTCCTGAAGTGGATTTGTTTTTGTAAATATATACATATATAATTTACGAAATTAAGTTTTCTTTTCAGTAAACGAATAATTTATGCTATAAAAAGAAAAAAAACAAAAAATTTGCTATAAAAGGATTTTAAAAATTAAAAAAGTGTTAGAATTAGAATCATCCTATATCCTTGTTTTTGTTTTTTTTTTGTGTTATCTACATGTATATAATATATGTATATATAAATATGGTTTTAGGTATAATATGATAATAAATTGATCATAATTTTATGTCGGTAGTTACATTATATTATTTAATGTTTATGAATGTCAGTGACGTCACTGGATTTCGTGTTTCTAGAGCAATAATTTTTTTCTAGTCATCATAGTTGGGATTCATTATCATTCATACGTTTTTTTATTAATGTATTTCTGTAGTTATTTCTGATTCTATTTGAATTTTTAGTATTTTCTTTAATTCTGGATAATTTTTGTATTTAACTATAATTGTAGGTCTTTGTATATGTGAACTGTTAATCTTTATCGTTATTGCCTTCAAAAATATTTTTTCCATCGATAGCAATGCTTATAAATATTTTACGACAGTACATGCGGTTAAGTAATTTCGTTACAAATTATTACCTCCCTGATTTCATATTTATAAACATATATATAGGCCAACATATACATGCTTACAAATTAAAAAGTTGAAATAATTTTTGATGTGGTTTTGGAATTTTCATTTTTTTTTTTGTTATTTTTTTTTATTCTTTTAATAAATTCACTTTAATATATTAATATATTCTAGAATAGATAATCGAGGAAATTTATGATTGAAACTGAAATATGCTCTTAGGATAAAGGATAAAATATTTAAAAAAGAAAAAAATTATGTAAAATTAAAGAATAAATAGAAAAGAAATAATTTTTAATTGAAGTAAAATTGGCATATGGAAATGAAGATTTTCAAAAAAAAATTTATCACAATTATTGAATGACTGTTTAATCTTTTGAATAAAAAATTGGCAAAATTATAAAATATAATTGAGTAAAGCAAAATTAAGTAGTGACATTATGACAATTTGCATATGAAATCGATGTTAAATGAAACTGATAAAAAAATAATTGTATCGATGCCTACATCTACAATTGTTATCGGATTATTTCAATATATTATATATAACTAATCATTTTGAATATCCATTTGGCTATAAATTTTTATACATTTTAGTTATAAATATGTTTAAGTTATATATTCTAATGCTTTTTTCACTTTCTTGTATAGTTGGAGGACTGAATGTAAAACATCTTCTTTATCTTAATTTTACTTAGAAAGTCGATATTGAACTAATTTTGTACATAGTATCCTATATCGTGCCAATGATTTGCTCAATGCAGATTTTTGTTCACGTGGTTGGGGGATCAGTATATAATCAAATTCATTTTATCGCACTAATTGTGATTTAAAGAACTATCTTGTAACTAATCAATGTGTAACTAATATGTAACTAATTTATAACTTTAACTCTATTTCAATTATACTTATATGACGGTATGATACGCTGTAATAAACTAGTAATTATAGTATAAAAAATACATCAAATTTCCGTTGCGTATCTGAAATGCTACGCTAAAATGAAGTACAAATCGAAAAACAAATTAAGAATTGAATATTAGTCATTGTTTGTTATGCCTGTTTTCAATTTGCAACAAATGATGTACCTAACTACAAATCTTTACTTCCAAAAGGAAAGTTTGTTTGTTTGCTTCTTTGTTTGTTCGCTATACACGACACAGTTTTAATGATAGAGTTCTGAACAGTTATTAAGTAATAGTAACAAGGAAACGAACACGGTACTTTACAAAATCATCAAATGCCAGGTTTGGATAGCTGCCACACAACTGCTACCACCTAACAGGAATCTTTCAAGAATCAAAGGGGTTTCAGTTCTGAAAATTTCCATTTGGGTACTCTTTCGAAAATTTGAACTTCTTCGGGTTGCTGTCGTACGGTACTAGCACGTCTCAAGCATATTGCGAAAGCCAATTGTGTTACAGGCATGAAAATTTACACTTAGATACTCTTTCACAAATAAAGCAATACCATTGGTACCGATGTCGTATAAATAACATTTGTAATAAGCTAATGAATTTAACACAGCTTGGTGAAGGCCAAATTTCAGAAGACTTAAATGTCAAAAACGATGAAATAGCAGCGATCAGTACAGTTATTATACAAGATATTGAAGAATTGACTGAAAAAACATTTCCGTACTTTAGGAACCAGTATAAAAATTGTACATGGCTATGTGAATTAGCTAGAAAATATGAAAATATGTGAAAATTCGTTTTATCAATCAGAAAATACAGCAGAGTATTCCAAATCAATAAATACAGTTACAAATGAAAATGAAGCTGTTAACTACCGAACAGTGTTTCTTTATTCGTTGGATTTGACACGGTTTCCTCCTCATCAATTAGAATTAAAAGAATCAACTCCAATGTTGCTTCTACGAAATTTTAAGCAGCCAAAACTATGGTGTTAGATTAATAATAAGAACTTTGCATCCTCATTTCATTTAAGCATAAATTCAAATTGATTGTGAAAAAGGCAAACATATTTTTATTTCAAGAATACCGCAATAACAAGGAACGTATTTGCTTATACTTCATCACAAAAGACCGAAATGTTGTTTACAAAGAAATAATTTTAATATAAATATAGTTTAAAAGTTATAGATTTTTTGATTTTGTTATCGTAGTGAAAAAAAAATATTAGATTATTTTTGATAAACCATTTTTTTTCAATTCGATTTATAATTGAAACTTAAAAAAATTAGGTACGGTACCAAAAATGCGTAAATACCACAGTGAAATAATACTCACTTTAATGTCACCTACTAACATAAACAATTTTGATTGTTTAGCGAAAATAACGACACGTCATATGTATAGGTTATCTTACGCTTAGTTAAAAGGTAGTTTTAAGATACTATTAATTTTTTCATCATTGTCCTGTAACACCATCAGTGGGGCCAGACGAACTAATAGTTATGAAACTAGTAATTTACCTAGATGTTAAATCAAAAAAAAAAAACAATTCAAAAATTAAAATAACTTAAAATAAAACATTTGAAGTGTGAAGTGTGTACACCTTCAAAACGCAACCTTTAACAAGTTTTTCCCTTAAAACAGTTACGAAACAAACCTTACCTCCTCCCCCACCAATTAAAATAACTTTGAACCAATCAATTTATAACTATAATATTCAATCCTTCATCAATTATAATATATAGGATAAGTGGAATTATTACAGAGTATATTAAATCTGTTAAAATTGAAATGGGAATTTATTTCTATATAATGTTATTTTTTATTTTTTTCTCCTCCACTTTGATTGACATTCATACATTATATTCTACAAGTCATTCCTTTACTGATGGATTTTGTATCTACTCGTTATTATATCATATTATGTAAACTAGTCCTCACATAAATTTTAACGCTTATGTATATTTTAAGCAAATTTGAAAATAAACTCAATCCTAACTCTTCAAAAAAGTGTTGTATTAAAATTTATTTTTATTCAACATTATTGTTGAGAATTTAAAAAGCAAGGAATATACAACGATAAAAAACAACAAGAACATAACAAAAAATAATTTTTTTTTCTTCTTAAAAGATAAACATTTAAATTGTCGTTTTATAAACGCGCAAATATTTATTCAACCATAAATGAAATTGGCAACAAATATATAAAAAAAAAATGTTTTTTTCATTTCAAATTGCTAAATTATTTGCTTAAAGTCCAGTAGTGAGTATCATGTGAAATATCTAAATTTCATGTGCTAATTTTTATTTTGCAAATTTAGTTTTGCATGAGAGTTGATTTGGTCCACCTTTTGAACAAATTGTGAGCGTATGGGTGCGGTATTAATATCCCATTTGTAATTCTTCTAATAAATTTTTTGGTATATGTTTGTCTCAAGGTGTTGCAGTTTCTATACGAAATTAAAATAATGCTCCAAAATTCATACAAAAGGTTATTTTTTTCTTGGAATCGGCAATATTGTCTTTTGGTTTCAATTTACTTATAGTGCTGCCCTGTATTAATACCAGTTATTTTTACATTAGCCTTCACATTGAAATTTTTGAATTTGGTTAATCAGTCACTGCCATCCTTGCCAGATAATATTCACCAGTTTTTCCCCACGGCATATAATATGTCCTCCAGTTTAGTTTGTTCATCTAGTACTAATTCAACGAATAGTAAGTATCCTCTATGTATCACATTATAGGGATATTAACATTACTCTGGTAAACAATCTTGGTTTTGTTTTTGATGTGCTCGTTTTAGTTTTGATGGCATACTTGTATGTTAATATGGATCAAATTTTAATATACGCATCACAATTTGTTAAGATTAAAAAATGCTAGAAATAAAGCTCATAAAATGTACCAAAAAACAGATCATCTTGCAAACAAGAAACATTTTGAAATATTACGAAGGGAATTTGAGTTTTTAAACCGCTTCCATTATCGTAATTATATGTGGTCCTTGGAGTGTAAAGTAAGAAATAATAGCAATAGATTTTGCTCAGTAACAAACAAAAAGACGAATATGGAATTCGAAAATAAAGTTTCAAGTGATCTGTCTACAAGTTGCTCTTTATTTGTCGATTTTTTTAGGTCAAATTTTGTTACACCTTAACAAGCCAATGTAAGGAGTAATTTTGCTAATATTACTCCAATTATTGACTTAGATAATATAATGCTTAAGAAAGACGAAATTTCAGTAGCTCTTAGTAAACTCGATGGGAACAAAAGCAGTGGCCCCGATGGCATACCACCTATTTGAGGGAAAAATTGTCCTGCTTTAGCTGTTCCTTTAACAATAATATTTAACTACTCTCTCAACAGTGGTGTTTTTCTCGACTGTTGGAAATTATCCAGCATCACACCAATTCACAAATCCGGCCCAATAAATAACATAAAAAATTATAGACCGATATATCTAAACTATCTTGTTTTCCAAAAATATTTGAAGCATTGATAAATAACAGATTAAAATTTCTAATTAAAAATAAAATTCTAAATAATCAACACTGTTTTACTACAAAAAGATCTACCACTACAAATCTTGCCTATTTTGTAAATTATTCGTTAAATCACATGGAATTAGGTAATCAGGTGGATGTTTTCTATACTGATTTTGTAAAAGCATTTGATAGATTAGACCACTCACTTATGATTTCAAAACTGGAGAGCTTAGGTTTTCACTCTAACATTCTTTCTTGGTTTGAATCATATCTAATAAACAGAGTGCAATATGTAAAGATAATAAATTTCTCTTCATACAATTTTCCTGTAGAATCGGTAGTACCCAGGGATCTCATTTGGGACCCACGCTATTCATTCTTTTTATAAGTGATATATTACTAAAATTTGCTCATATTTTGCGGATGATGCTAAAATTTTCTCAAATCTTTACATGATTGTACAGCAATGCAAGATGATTTGAATACATTTTATGACTGGTGTCTAATTAATGGTTTACAACTAAACTATAGTAAGTGTACCGTGAAGTTGTATTTTAGAAAATTATCACCCATAACATTTGACTATTCTATAAATTGCAACATTTTAAATACATCAAATAATATAAAAGATCTGGGGACTTACTTCGATCAAACATTTTCCTTCAAAGATAATGTGGATTAAATAATCGCAAAGGCTAATAAAATGCTGAGTTTTATTAAGTAAAACTCTATCGATTTTAGAGATCCATATACGATTAAAGCGTTATATGTATCTCTTTACAGACCAATTTTAGAATACGGTGTAATTATTTGGAATCCTTATTACAATATCCACGTATTAAGAATTGAAAAAAATTAAAAAAATTTTACTCGTTTCGCTCTAAGAAGATTTCAACTCTCAACAGGAAGACCCTCATATGATGCAAAATGTAAGTTGTTAGATTTAACAAAGTTGTCTGATAGAAGATCTGTTTTCTGTGTTATGTTTGCTCGCGATATTTTGATATCTCATATTGATTCATCAAATTTATTACATCAGAATTTCGGTTTAGCTATGCCACCGAGACTACTTAGATTGCAAAAATTGTTGAATACTGAATTTAGTTCCGCTATGCTAAATGAGTTTTTAGCTGTATATATAATAAGATTGATGTTTTTTTGTATTAAATATAACTTAATTTAAAAATCTTGCTTTATATAGTTTTAATTATATTTTTGAATAATTTTAAGTACTCTTTTTTGTTTTTTTCTTATTTTTATATATAGTTTTTTTTTTTGTCTTGTTGCTGGCTTGTAAGATCGAACTTTGTAGACGAATTAAATAAATAAAAATAAATAAAAATAAAATATATTCTGCAATTAAATTATTTTCCATATTATATTGCGAATGTAACAATATTCGAATCTGGCTTTATCTTTTTGAATATCCGTTTTTATTTTATTATTTTAGCAGTTTTTAATATTCCTAACCAAATACTTACGTTTTAATACTGATTAGATAATTTGATTGTTAATGAACCGTTTATATCGTATTGGTTCTTTGGAAATAGTCAAATCTTTTATTAGGATGTACTGAATTTCTAGACTTATCAAATCATGTCTCAGCTTCAACGTTTGTATAATTCAACATTTTAAAATTAAATTTTCTAGATTAGCTTATTATATAGTGAACTATTTTCTAATCTCAAACCTCTAAAACAATTTTTAAAAATATTTTAAAATAGTATTTGCCCGCTCGTCGAATTCCATTATGAATTGTTTTCCATCATTTCAATTTATCTTTGGTTTATATTTTAATTTTTATGGATTTGAGTTATACAACAACAACTTAAGTAATAATGTGCATATGTAAAAATATGGGTGAGTTGCGGCAATTTGATGAATAGAAAATTTTTGAGATAGATAGATAGATAGTTCGTTTATTTCCAAAATTTGTTAATACAAAATTTATAATGATAGAGTCTTCTTATACTTAAGTTAGAGTTTAGATTATCACTATCTTAACAGCTGTGAGTTTTATTTTATTCCAATTTTTATTTTGCATTACATTTGTTGTTTGATTTACAATTTATTTTAATTGATATAAGGAAAAATGGTGGAAAATTACAAAAACCTTGTGAGTACTTGAATTTTTAAAAATTTTACTTAAAAACTTATGACTAGACTTAAACTAATTTATAACTAAACAAAGATATACAAAAAAAAAATTGATAAAAACGAAATAATTAAAGCAAACAATCACAATTTAATTACATTTAGTAATTATAGACCAATTGCCTAATTAAATGTTTTCGAAGCTGGAGCAGTTGGTAATAAATTTGTTAGATCTAATAGTAATTTTGTCTATTATCGTCGTACTTTTGGATTTTAAATTGATATGTAATGTACTGTGATACCAAGGGAGGTTTAGTAAAATTTTTAGTAGTTTATTTTGCGTAATTTGCAGTCTTTTTTTATGACAGTATGCGCAGTTTGACCAAACCGGAGCACCATACAGATACGTACTTTGGAAGATGAATTTGAAAATTAGAATTTTGTTGAATTCAGAGAGAGACGATTTCCTATTAATTAGTCCGTATAACAATTTGTTTAATATTTTGACTTTTTTTTAATTGTGTCGTAGACTCGGGGTTTAAAAGTTAATTTGGGATCCAGGTTGATCCCTAGGTATTTGACAGTAGTGCTCCAGTCGACGGAATTGCCATTTGGTTGTAAGTTCCTGTCAGGTAAGAAGCAAGGTTTTCTTTTTCTAGTAAAGAAGCTTTCATTGTATGTCAAAATGATTTCTACATGAGGTAAAACTTTGAATTTGAAAATTAAATTAAAAATTTTTTAAAAAATATTTAGTGTCGCTATGTCTCTTTTTAAGTGTCTATCATTATAGAAAGTGAAATGGTTCAGATGGTCTATACCGTACTTTTTTCAATTTACAGATTAAATATAACGATGATCTTAGTAACAGCATTGAAGATCAGAACTAATCTACCGAATATAGGAAAAATTTAACGTCTTGAGCGCTGACAACTAATCAAATATAATTAGATTTTCTTGATTACTGACAATCCATTACTTATTATATTACACATTGCTATAAGCTACTAGTATGAACTAAAAAATTTAATATATTCACGTTTTTATAAAATTTCATTCAATTATTAGTTTGTTAAGCACGTCTGAAACTATAAATTTGTCTAAAAATGGAAAACATTTTTTAAAAAAAATGTTATCATCTTTTCAAATCTTGCTTACAATAGACAGAAAAAACACAAAAGTACATTCTGTGGAAAAACATATAACGGTTTATTTATTTATTTATATTTGGTTTTTCATTTTTTATTTCTTGGTTTTTTTTTTCTAAGGATCAACGGAATTTTTTAAGAATGAAATTTTGTCAACGAAAAATTATTTTTGTTTTTCTTATTTTTTTTTTTCTAGTAAAGAAAACCACAAAGAATAGAATGATAACACATAATAACAAAAAAACCACTTCTATTATTTGGTTTTGGGAATCTCCAAAGGACAGTCAAATACAAAATATATTTTTTTTTTTTACTATTTATCGCAAATTGTGATAAATTCTAAGATGGTTTTGAAAATTATAGCATTCTAAGGAATTTTGTTTGTCTTTTAGTATTAATCTGACGATTAGCAGTCTCTTTAGATTCCAATTTGATAAACGGATTAACATTTCATAGTTTCTATTGTAACCTAGAGTCTTAAGGTTAGGTAACTAACAAGAATATTTTGGAAACTATCTGTGACGTCGGTGGAGTATGATATGATAGTCAAGTGTTGATAACAGAAATAAATATGAGGTAGCTGAGTTAGTAACCATTACAGTTGCTTCTAGGAAATCAATTAGCGGTTAGATGTGTTTTTTATGTCATTACTTGAGTGATTTGTTTCTTGTTGTTGGTTGCTTTTGAACTAAATGTTTGTGCATTTAATGAAGTAAATTACATCACTAATTGCTTCCTACAATGAACACTAAATTTTTAGAACAGACCCGAACTAATATGGGAAGGCTGGATATGGGTATGGTTGGCTAGCTTCAAGGAGAGTGTTAAATTTTTTCTGTCTCTTCTTCATCATTGAAACTGTGACAATGGGGTTGAACGGAATGTATAGTTTGACTATGGGGTTGAACGGAATATCTAGTTTGACATTGCGGCTTTCTATCGACCAGTATAACTGTACATATGTTAATAACATATTTTAATGAATTGCAACTATCCCGCTAGTAGCTCTTTTTATTTAAAAAACCTTTTTAAATAAAAATTTCGATAAATACGCTACCGCAATTTCTTTCCATTAAGTGGAATGAATTATGTGTTCCGAGTAGTTACTTATTTATTTACTATTATCAAAAATTAGACCTAATTAAATATTGTAGTTCTATGTATGTAAGTATAATAAAAATATAATATTATATACTTTTTTGAATATTAAAAGAAAAAATCAATTGAACCGTATCTTTTCTCATCAGCATAGTCAAATAACTTTACTACTACACCATGTAGGTCGTCAAGAATTATGCAAAAACTTACCGGTTTTAAGTAAAGAAGTTGAGAAGAACAACCACATATAGAACAAAGTATGCTGGGCAATTTTGAATAGGAGTAAATTTGTCAAACATATAATTTATAGCTATGTATGTGTTTACATTATGATACGCTTTAGTCAAATTTAATTTAAAAATTTTCTCTTACGCTACCAACATTTACTTCGATAATACTTTTTCAATGACGAATTCCGTTAAAATTTAGCAAATTTTCCAGTTATAAATGAACTATAACAGTTATTTTTCAGTTCAAGTTCAGTTAGATTTTGTTAACTGTTCTAATTTTTTTTTGTTATTGTTATCTATGTGTATATGGGTGTGTTATTATTTGGTTTATCTATAAGGATTCTTTTTTTTTTTTCATTGTAAATGTTTTACTGATGGTGTTGTTACGCTGACAGGACATGATGAATTGATTCTTATTTATAGTTGTTTTTTCTGTTCTTTATTTTTTTTTTTTATTATTGTTTTTCTGATATTGCTGTTGGACGGCTCATTTTTCTATGTATATATATATACATAATACATATATATATATATATATATATGTATATTTTTTTTGTGACTTCTGAAGCTCTCGTCTTTGTGGCTTGTCAAATTTCACTTAGCATAAAAATGGCAGGATAAAAAAGCAAAACAAAAAATATTTGTTTTTCTTTTGTTGTTTTTCTTTTTTTTGCTAAAATTTGAATTAAATTGAAATAAATCTTTTTTTAGAGAAATTATTTTATTATTTTGGAAAATAAATGCGTTTTAGATTTAAATTTTAAATTTGGGAGAATTTTTATATCGCTTTTGAATTGGTTTCAGTCATAGTCTCGTATTTATCTAGAGTGGAAAAAGAAAAATCTTTTGGAATTGGCATCATATGGATAAAAAACAAGATAAAAAATGTTTTATTTTTCTTATTTTCTTTTGTTGTTGCTTGTGTGTATTTGGTGAATTATTTGGCATTTTGTTGGGTGTTTATTTAAAAGACAAAAAAAGGAAGGATTAGTTTTGATAAATTTTAAGGAATGATGTAAGGTTTAAATTTCAAAATCAGATACAGAACGAAGAATGATGTGTCAATTAAATTTATATAAGAAAAAAAAAACTGATATTAAATGTATGGCTTTCTATATTATGTACATTGATTTGTTTTTAAAGTATTCGAATTAAGAATTTAAATGGAAATTGATAATAGATATTATTTTATCATTATTGAAAGTCCTTCATTTTAAATGAATGTTAATAAATAATAACACTCATTTTTAGAACTTTTATTTTGAGGTTCAAAGCTTTTTGCGAATATGTTGAAAATTAATATGATAATAATAGGACATATTAATAAATATTATCCAGAAAATGATACGTATATAATAAATATTGCAACCCATTTTCTACTAGTGTGTCCATATGGCAACAAAATTTCTATGTATTTTCAAATGTCGAAATACGTAAATTATAAATTAAGTAATATTTTTTAATTATTGCATCATCTTTTATTACTCATTGATAATAAATTTTTTATTGCATTTCCGTTCAGTTTAGTTTTGTGTTGGTATCTAGTTTGATGACCTCTTTGTGTGGTTCATAATAAATTGCAAAAAAAATTATATCAAATAAAAGGTAATTATTTGTAATTAACTTACTCGGCAAATATTCAAAAACATAAAAAAAAAAGAAAACAAAAATGTGTTATTAATGTTAAATATGTTAGATAACATATAAAAATAATTTTTTTTTCATAAAACTTTATAATTTATAAAAACAAATTAAACCTTTTATTTCGTGTTGCTATATGGACTCTGTAGTAGAATCTAAGTACAGTTATTGGCATATTAATTTTATCTAGGTACAACACATTGCGAAGTAAAGTTCATATTGATCATCAGGAAATGATTTGCAAAACAAAGCTGTTTACGAATCAATGCGCAGAAATAGATTTGATACAATCATAAAATGTTTACATTTCCATACAAATGGCAGGATCTTGACAAGAATGATAAATACATAAAGTTGCGGCCACTGGATAAGCACTTGCAACAAAAATTTATGGAACACTTTGTTCTTAGTTAAAATATTTCACATGATGTACAGATGGGAACGTATTACATAATTTCAAGTCAATACGATAAAAAATTTTAATCTGGGAGATAATGGGTTTAATATGAAAAAATAATTTAAATTTTGTTTTTGTTTTATCAGTTCTTGACTTCATCTAGTCATCTTCATTTTGATCTTGATCTACCCTTCGCTTTCGATATAATCAGTTATTGGAGGAGTTTTGATACGAATGACGTCTACTTAATTTTTGAATATTAAGGCTCTCCATTAGGTTTGAAGCGATTTCCAAGCATATTTTACGTCAAAACTTTTTTTCTTTTGACCTCTTCTTGTTTTCCGAAGAGTTTCCTTAATGTCAATTACTTTAGTGTCAGCCATGATTTAAATTATTTAAACAGTTGAAAAAACATTGAATTCGGAAAATTGAAGATTTTAAAGTATTTTTTATTTTGTTAATTTTAAAATTTTTTAATATTTTGAAAACGATTTTATTATCCAGTTTAAATATAGAGAAATATATTGGCTGATTGGGCGGATTTCTACGGTCTCGACCTATAACAAAATGTTGATGTATATTCAAATATTGAAGCCAATCTGAGCATACGGTATTCAAATATGGGGATGTGCTAAACAAATCCATATTCAAACTATGCAAACGTTCCAAAATAAGGTATTGCGCAACATAGTCAATGCTCCATGGTATGTCCGCAATGCCGGTATTCATCGAGATCTGAAGATCTCATGTATAAAAGACGAAATAATGAAATGCGCTGCACGGCATAAAACTCGTCTGATCGAACATGTCAATACCGAAGCTTCTAGCTTAATTGACAATCAAAACTTTGTTAAGCAACTAAAATGAACAAGACCTGTTGAGTTAGGTTAAAACCTGATTGCATTTTAGTAGATCAAAGGTATCTTAGTTTCTTTGAGTTAAATGTAAATTAATGGTTAGTCTATAAGACTAGTTTTAATGTTGCAATAATGATAGGAGTTTTTAGGGGGTTAAAGCCCCACAGTCCTTCAAACTGCCCTCCCCGTATGGATTATTAATCACAAAATTCACAAACTAAGCTTAAAAATTAAAAAATCAAAATTGTCTTGCTTGGCAATAAATTATTTATCACGACAAACGTCCATTCTAAATCTAAAGTTATCAAAACTGTCAACAGCTTTAACTATTTGGGAGTAATCATCCATAAAAAAATTGCAAAGGGCTGATCATGTCCATCATATTATAAGCGAAATAAACCATTTCTTTTCATATTTAGTAGATTACGGAAATTTATCTCCACAGATGCATTTCACGTAATATATTCGTCTTTTATAATATCACATAATATATATTATCTCCATCTTATATATATGGAGTGGTTTCCAGTAAACAAATACTAAGTCAGCTAGATGTCATACATAAGAAATCAATAATGTTATTAACTTCCACCAATGTATGTATCCAACAAATCTAGTGTATTTCAATAAATATTTAAATTTTACAAATATTTGTAGGCGAGATTCACTCAAATTTCTACCTGTTCCTGTTTAAATTAAATCAACAAAATAATAATTGTTTATGTGTATAAATGTTTGAAATTATTAAATGAACTGCTGGTTCAAATTATATAAATTGATTCCATAGGAATCTTGAATAACGAAATAAAATGAGAAGAACAAAAACTTAAAAACAATTAAGGAAATGTGTTTTGCATTATTACAGTATATAAGGATAATAATGGTATATTATATATTATATTCAAGTAAGAATACTAATAATGTTATTAATTGGTAGATTTAATTAATTATTTAATTTATAACTTAATTTATTTTCTTTTGTCCTTTAATCGCTTTTTTATGTTTATTCAGTTGTAGTTTCTTTTCTTAAATTTATTGTGTTCTTGAAATACAACAGTTCATTAAGCTAAATATATGAATTATAAAACAGCTTAGACTAAGATCATCTAACAACATACACGTTAGTTCTAAGTTAATGAAATTTTATGTTAAATCTATTTTTCTATTGAAATAAAGAAAAATAAAATGCAACATTTAATTTTAATCAAAAATAAAACAAAAATAAAATAAATAAATAGTTTAAAGATTATTTTACTAAATTGAGAATAATTATTATTTATAAGTACATAATAATAATTATTAACTTAATATTGCATACAGTCAGGATGTTATAAAAAATAGCTTAACTTTATTTAGCGAATTTAATAAAAAGTATTTAAAAGCTTACTAAAGGTTTGTAAGCTTTTTCTAAACTTATTATTATTAATATTATAGGTATGTACAAATATGTGGTTATTAATATTGAGAATGCATGCATTTATATTTACGTATCTAACTGGTATTCGTTATAAATTATTTTGATAAATCATTAAGGAAGTAATATTTGTTTTAAATGTATTTTAAAAAATAATTAATTTAGAGAATAAATAAATAATATTATACATAAAATTTTTAAATTGATAATTGTATTTTGGTTTGGTAGTTACTTCAACAAAGTTAAGATTTTTTTTTTAGTCCGAGCAAGAAAAAACAAATCACATAATTTATTTAAAATAATTTCAATCAAAACAGATTTTTGGATCTGTGCATATAATATGGTTGGGGGTTTGCCAAAAACAAATACAAACGAGTCTTTGTACGTTGGTACATTCGCTGAAGGTAGCTTTTCATGTTCTATCCTGCACACACATAGTATGTAATAGTTTTCGACATTTATTAAGTTGATATGACAGAAATTTGATAAATTAATACTCAAAAAACATTTTAGGCATTATTTGTTGTTTACAAAATCCAGGAAACAAGTTTACAAAACTATATTAAATACTTGTTCAATGATTAACATAATATAAAAAAATATATTTATTTTTCTAATTTTGCTAATAAAAAAAAAGCAGAAATATGTGTTATGTAGTACAAATTGCAGTACCGTAAATGTACTAAAGGTAATTTTATACGTAAATTACATGGAAGAATATAAACAAATACATATGCAATACATACACATTATAAATATATATTAAAATAATTAATATCTAATTTTGAATCTGCAAAGCCTATCATATAACAAAAAAATTCTATTTTAAATTTTCAATGCTAAAAAACAAAAGTTATATTTTTATGCTTAAATTAATCATTTATTTCTAGGAAGTTAATTTATTTATTTTTACAGAAAAATTTTTATGATATTTTGAATTACACTTGATATTTGACTTTTTACATTTGCAGCGATTTGAATTACAATCGAATCTACAATTACAGAATTGAAATCTTTGACCACCTAGATTTGAGTTTATTGATTAAGCCCCCGCTACTTGTTCATGAAACCCTGTTCTGTTTTGCAGACGGCAAACATAAAACATTGGTGAAACATAAAGCCTTTTTGAAATATTTAAGTCTTTGGTCTCTACTTCCGGACCGTCGGACCTATCCAAAAATATTTTAAAAATTAATTATTAATAACCTTTTTTTCAACAAAATACAATTAAATAGAATCGGCCTTATTCCTGGGACCCCGGACCTATTGCCTTTATCGCATTTAAGAGTCATTCATTGTACTGATGATAAAGAAAAATGAAATTTATTGCCCTTGGTCCCGATTTCCGGATTGAATAATTATTGGTTTATGTGATAAATTAAATAAATTCTGTCCAAATTAATCACTTTAACCCTTCTATTTGGTAATTATTACTAATGACCGGTTATTATTAACAATTACCAAATTATTACTTTAACCGCAACATATACATTATATTTACTCAATTGCTATAGCCAGTATGAAGTATTCTTTAAACTCAACTGTTTTGTGAGAAGTCAAGAAGTAGAAAAGCGAAACTATATCGAAATATTTTTTTTGTCAAAGCATAAAGCGAAATTAAAATATTTTATTTTAAATAATTTTGGAATATTCCAAGTATTAACGTCATACAATATAAAAAGAGAAAAATCAGATTCTGTCATATTGAAATTGATGAAAAACTGATGAGAATAGAGTAATCGTTATTTTTTCACCCAGCAAAAAATTATGTCATACTGCAGTGCTTACACTTAGGATTCTCATAACTTTTTCATCGCTTGAGAGTAAAAACTGACAACAAAAAATTATGAAAAACTTGAATGTAAACACCATCTTACTATACCTAATATTTATTACAAATATTTTATGTAATGTAGGTACTGTAATTAATATAATTTTGGTTTCGATATGAACATTTCCCAGTGTTTGGCTGTGCAATTTAAAATTGGCCTTATACACATTTTTTGCCAATTCTGATCATAAATGCAACATTTGATCAACTTTGATCAACAGACATGAACCTCTTTCAAAACTGTCCTTCACTTTACATTCACAATTTATTTCTTAAGTATAATAGGTAAGAAACAGTTCAATATCCGACTAATTAAAGAATCTGTACAACTGAAATTGGTTTAACTAACTTTCTACTACTTATGTATGTATATCTAAAAAAATATAATTGAAAGAAATAACAAAAACCAAAAAAAGAAAAAATAAAATAAACTCATTAAAACATCACCACTTTTCTTTGAATTTGTTTAGTGGTTTCTAAGAGGATTAACAGAAAAACTATGATTTCCACAATGGAAGTGACTGTAATATGAAATCTGACCTAAGAAACAATAAAAAAAAATAATCGTCACGAGCTTTAAATTGGAAGATTTAAAAATAATAAAAAACAAAAAAAAAAAAATATTGTCAACATAATTTGAAGGAAATTCAAACCTTCAACGGTGACAAAATAAACAAAGAATGTTGATTATTTGTTTTTTTTGTTTCAATTGTCTCTTTGGTTACAGTTTTGGTTTTTTATCTTTTTCAAAGAGGATTAAAAAATACGTTAAGCCGCTACTTTTGTTTCATCAAAGAAATTGAAAAGTTGATTTAGTTTTGTAGAACGGAAAGAAGAAAATATGTTTTAAAAAAATATTATGTAATTAAAATGTAATTGAATTTAATAAGTTCTTAGGTGGTGGTAGTGGTAGGACAATTTAGATACTGTTAAAAAAATGATAATAAAATAGTTTTTAAAGTTCTTTGAACTCTCCTCAATCATTCAATCGGGTTTTTTAATTTATCCAAAATCAGTTTTTTTTAACAAATTTTGTAACAGATGCAATAAATATGAGATGCAACAAAAGTAGAACCACATATGAATGTCACCATAGTGGCCTAACCAACATTAACATTTTATTGAATAAAATGCATTTTAAAAAATACACAATTTTAAAATGCTTATAAAATATCTATTTTTAAGGTACCGACTTTAAAGAAAAATGTTTGGGCTTATGTTTTTAAGTACTTTAGTGGACATATTGTTATTGGGTTCTAGCTTTGAAAAAACGCCAATTTTTGTGGTTTAGGCCACTTTGGCATTACATATAAATGATGGAAATCAAAAAAACTAGTGGCTTAGGCCAAGTTATTTTCTAGTAAACTTTTTAATTTCATTGTTCAAATAATAAATAATAATGTTATAGATAAATTCAAATTTTGTATTTTTTACTCTTCTTCCGACTCCGTAAAAACAATATCTTCAATAGTTATAATTCAAATCACAATTATTATAATTTCATACAAAAACAATACCTTGGCTGGAGTTTAGCTGATACTGCTAGTCAAATAACGACACTTCTGAAATCTGATTAGATTGAAATCAGACTCAGAACTTGCAAAAATATCTAAATTTTAAATTAAAACGATAATAAACGCTTTCAAATAAACAATCTTTTTTGTGTATAAATACTTGGAGAAGTTGAAAAAGTAGGATTCATTTTCTATCACTAAAATTAACTATAATAATTAAACTTTCAAATTGAACTTGAATTTAAAATAAATTATTTACTCAGAGGAATAATATCAGACACAATTAAGAAATAATTGATGACTTACTAAATTAATGAAATTGGTACATCAAGTTTACGGGTGTGGGTCGATTTGTTGAAAAGCAAAATGCCAAATTAAAAATTTTGAATAAAAAAATATTGAAAAAAAAAAAATGTTGAAAAAAAAAATACTGAAATAAAAATATACTCGTATGTAGATTTAAAATAATGTTTGTTTTAATTGTATTTGTCTACTTTAATACGATCATCGCCATTATCAATTCGGACATTGAAATTTTTAAAAACTTAACATTTTGTCTTGAAAAAAAAACCATTTTATTTGCGTAGTGAAATAACTCCCCAAATATATAAATATTCTATAAAAGGCGAATAACCCTGATTTTTCAACCAACAATAAAATCCTTCCTAATTGAGGATCTTGCATATACATATACTATATATATACATTTTCTGGAAATAGGGAATACCCTGTAATATTTTGATTGGTTTATTTTGAATCCTATACTCTTAAATTCCCTCTTATTATTTTTATTAAATATACATTTCCACAAAAAAGCACTATAACAGTGGGATTTATCGTCCCAAGCCCCCGCTAAACATTATTATTAAATTTCTTATATTGTTTAAGTCGATTTGTCTAATTATATCTAAAATATACTACTTTAAAAAAAATGTCGAAAATTTTTTTTCAACATTGAAGTTCGAGATTTTGCTTTCAACATCTTTTTTTTCGACAAAAAGACCGCCTCCCCTCATTTACTAATACCTATTTATAATAATGGTATTATTTTAAAAGCTAAGTGTACATTCGCATTTTTAAATAATATCGAAATTATAGAAATTTAATTACAACAATAACATTCAAGAAGTGATTATTAAGTTAATTTACTTCTTCCGTAATTAATTAAAAAAAATATATATTATCATTGTTAATTCACTTGTTTGATAAAAACATTATTTGTTTAACCTATAAAAAGACCTTCTGTTAAAAGAATAGTTACCCGGGTACACTAAATATTAATAAGATACGATACAAGTAACATTTCAAGTAACAAAATTTAGGTTTTTCTATTTTCAATTCTGAAATTATGTATTTTGTTATAATATACATATATTAAAGTAGACAAGTATCTATATGAATTGAGGGTTTTAAATGAAAGACTTTCGGAACTACAAACATTCTTACTTTGAAACTTTCAAACAAATATCTTGCTACTAACACAAAGGTTAAAAACTGATGCACATTGATAAAGACTCTTGTACAAGTTTAAAACTTTTTGTTTATTTAAATTTGAAATCAATTAAAATTTAATTAGAAGGTCAATTATAGGTTATTCAGATCCATCAAAAACCATCAAGTTCTGTAATAGCTATTATCATTCCGATTTTCTATTAATTTTTTTTTTCATTATTTTTAAAATTCGAACATAGTTAAATTTTTCGACAAAATGTTTTATTTTTTTAAAACCAAAGTGGCCTAGCCAACAATGTGGGTTAGGCCACTTCGGTTTTTAAAAAAATTGTAAATTATAAAAAGGCAAAACAAACTTTGCGATAAATAATAAGGAAAAATGGAAATTCAAATCACTGGTTTTAGGAGACAAACATTACCGATTAAAACAATAAAAATTTTTTTTTTGTGTGTGGGTTAGGCCAGTATTGTTCTGAGACACTCATATTATATAGGTTCTATGACTTGGCAACGTACTTTTTTTTTTTAAAACATGACATGTAATTGACTGTTATCATATATATACATTATACCATATGTTTTATATTGTATATCAAACTATGTTATAAATAATTTTACTATACTTTAAAAGGCAAAAACCCTTCATATTTAATTGTGGCATCCATGATATTAATGAAAAAAATAAAAATGAAAAAATTAGTAATTAGAGTTAATTTTAAGAATCAATTTTAAAGTTCAGTTATTTATTGATATAAATCTTATTTACTTTTAGAATAATATTAAAAGTTTTGTATTAATCAAATTTCAATTGAACACGTTTCTATAGTTTCAATATGAAATTACTTCAATAATTGTAATCTTAGATTTCTAAATGAACTGTATATACCATTGCAATTAATCTGGTACAGCAATTTTTTATACTTCATTTGATATTGTTCTTGATTTTCTACAAGACTATACTTTAAATACAATGCAAACAAAAATGTTTATTTTAAATCCTCACAATAAATGCGCTTAAATCAATCTTAAATTACAAAATTATATTTAATTAACAAACATCATAATTTTCTAATAATACGAAATTAATACTGTTATTGCGAACACTCTCGTGTCTTTATTTGTTGGTTTGTACATCATACTTTTAACATTTTATCAAAACTCTTTTATTTTCAATTTAAATCGTTACAAATGGATTAAATTTCAATAATAAAAAAAAAATATCAAATTTAAAAATAAAAATATTGAGACAGATACTGTTAAACCACAAATCACATGGGTGACAACGTGAATAGTTTTGTTTTATTTTTTTGCAATATTACAAAATCTTAAATTGAAGAGAAACATAGCTCAATAATTGGTTTATTTCTACACACATATATTTCTACCATTTCGACCGGTCGAATTCTGTAACTTAATATTATTAAGTATTTTAGAATGATATTAAAAAAAATCAGTGTCCGTTATGCTTCTACAGTGATGAATAGATAAAATTATTTTAAATTGATGTTAACGATGAAGTAGGTATGAATAAGAAAATTTATAGGAGTATAAAAAAATGTATACGTATAACATTTTTAAAAATGTCAGTTTTAATTCCACTAAAAATCTTATACATTGGAATATTTAATATTAATGTAAATTTATTAATAATCAAATAATCGTCCTCCATTACTTGCTATATGTATTAATCGGTAGGAATCTGTTTATTGTAAATCCTTATATTTTATACAAATACGTAAAGTGATCCTCTGAGATTTCCAGTTACGGTTGTTATTAAATTATCTCATAATTGCAGACGTTTCTTTTATACACCAGTTTCTCTCGGGTAAAAGATTGACTCTTGAAATTTTATATTATTTGGTTCAAAGAACCAATTTGAATAGTTTCATGAACATTGAAATGTTTCGAATTTCATTTCACCCAAATAATTAAATATTTTTTAGCCAATTACTAGAATGCTTTATGAAGTTAAATCTAATTTAATCGTTTTTAACCGCCATGTAAACGTTTTAACTGTAATAATAATGTACGAAAAGGTAATTTGCTGCCTTAGTTTTCTTCTATTTTTCTCTTATTGTTTTAACATAAAAACTAATTTTGACTTAAAGGTTTTCAATAAACTTCAATAATTTGTAATAATTAATAATTTGTAAAAAAACAGTACTCATAGTATATGCTCAATTTTAGTTTCTAATAATGTTGGAATTTTGCAAATGTAGCAAGTTTGGTAACAATGTAGTTAACTTTCTGTCTTAACAGATATCTAATCTTCTTTCTTTAAGAATTGTAGATTTATGTCCTTGATAAACGCTTTTATTGCTTTGATGTCAATTAAGATTTTCAGAATCAGTCGATTTGTATTCCTGGAAATATTTATATTTTTTCCGAGCTATAGCGTCGCAAACAAATAGAATATGCTTTCATCATATAGTCTGACATTGCAATTACTTCGGTTCCTAGTTTAATTTTCTACAGGATCATACTGTGTCATAGTATTTTGTGTTTGAGGTTGTTTGTTAGATGTAGCCTTGTTAGCCTTGTTTGTTGATGCAGCCCTTAGATGCAGGATCTACAGGGCAAGAGTAGGGCACGTTTTGAGTGCTCCAGTAGCCTCCAGACATATTATTATTTGTATTTTAATAAGCATTCTATTTTTGGCCACCATATAAATGTTTCGTAAGATGTTATATGTCTATTACTTGTAGAGCCGTACGGTCATCTGTGGAGATAATCCCAATGTTTTGCCAAACATACTTTGACAAGCCAAAAATGCTATGTTAGCTTTTTTGTTTATGTAATCTATGTGAGGATTTCATGACAGTTTGCTGTCAAGTATTATTCTTAGGTGTTTTGTTTCCTTTAGCATTTCGATAGCGACTCCGTCCGATGAAGGTGGTTGGTAGTTTACTTTTTTTAGTTTACTTCGATATGTAAAAAGCATGTTGTTTATTTTGGGTTGACTAATACTCAGACTCACGTTCTTGCACCATTTATGCACTATGCTTATACTAAATCTGTCAGGTTAATTTTACTGAGTGGGGCAATGCTCAACTTTCTCCATAGTTGCAGTTAGCTGTAGTTAGAATAATAAGGGGAATAGAATTAACTTAGCACTCGAGTATTGGCTAGATATGATGGTACCATAACGAAATCCAGTCTATCGGAAACATGTTTTAATTAAATCCGGTTTTTGAAAACTTAGTTCTTAAAATTACCCAATCCTGTTTTTTAATCATCCGTTTTTACTAAAAGGTCTTAATATTTTCTTTATTTTTATTTTTTTGCTGTTATCTGAGGTAAATTTTAATTTATTTAAAAGAAAAATAAATAAAACACAAATCTGATTTTAAAAATCAATTGATAGAACAGGATTACATTAGATCGGCTTTCGTAGTATAGAGTCTGATATGACACCTTAAACCTTTTACCACCTTCATTACCCCCTAATATATAACAAGCTTTGTCATTTCAATCAAAACAATGAACGATCACTAAACATTGAGTAAATTTTTTTTATCTCGGATGCTGAAAAGTCTTGCAAAAAAATCTTACAATCTACAAAAAAGAACAACCATTTTTTTTTATACTTCCTGTTATATTTTCTGTAATTATTGATTAACCTTGATGTAATCGAACTCTTAAAGTATTTTCCAAATTTTTATTTCCGTTTAAAAATTTTGTTTAACTGAGAGAAAACAAAAAATTTACGCAGGTTTTTTCCATTTCCTTACCTGCATATTATTATTATGCCTCCACCAATTAGTAACAAAGGAAATAAAAAAAAAATATTCTTTGACTTGTCGTTACAATTTAGAAACCTTACAAGGATTCATTCTCATACTGACAAAAAAAAAAAAATGTGATATGAATTGAATAAATTCCACCACAAAAATTTGGAAACATGTGTGAATCTCTAATTTCCGATTTTTTTCTTTTTTTTTTGCTTCTCTTAGATCTTTACAATTATTACTTTTTGCTCCCGTTTTTAATTTCCCATTTAATTTTTTTTTTGTTAATATTTCAAGGTACATAATGTGTACACATATTTTAATGTATGACACGGTATGTATAAATGATGTGTACACATTCATTTAACATTTTTTGTTTATAAAAAATAAAATGTGTAGCAGAAAAAACGGTAAATAATAATTTGTGATCGATACACTGCTTAGAAGAAGTTTGATATTGCGTCTTTTTTTTATAAATACATTACCACCTACAACAAAACAACTGTCATCAGTCCATAAGGTTTCAACTGAATATCGTATAAATGACAGGTACAAAGAACAGAAAGAGAGAGGAGAAAATAAATTAAAAAAAAAAAAAGTAAATGTGGAAGAGGTGAGGGAATTTTTCTAAGGTACTTATAAATTATTAAGGTACAAATAAGAAAAGTTGCTCTTGAAATTCGATATTTTTAAACATTTGTCCTCAATATGTCTTCTATTGAATATTGAATTTTTTGATATTTTCTTTGTGTATAAAGAAACATTAAAAGAGTGTTTTAAAATTATTTGCTAAGTAAAAAGTTGTGTAAAATTGCTAAATAAATTTTTGTTTAAATTATATAGTATTTAATAAATACACAATGGATGGCGCAGTAGACGGAGTCCCTGCCTTTGAACGCCTGAAAAAGTCCCAGGTTCGATTACCGACGAAGGCAAAAGAAAATAATGCTTATTGGTTTTTCGAGCTTGTCCTGTACCCATTGCCATTGGGATAAAGTAAATGATAACAAATGGTTAAGTGTTGTTATCTCTAAAAATATACTGGAACTATACTAGGTATAGTTTTTCACTTTTGAAATTGGTAGATATAACATAAAAATTAAAAAATATTGTATGTTATTTTGTAAGCCAAATAATTCTAATTCTAATTCTCTGTAGAAGTCATCCCATAGACTTGGAATTATATAAAAAACAAAAAAAAATAATAGTTTTAGATGAATATAATTAATTAACAGTATCTGTATAATTAAAATGAATGTTTGTATGCATATTTGTATGAATGTTTGTTCTAGAACTCTTCACAAACGTATTGAGTAATTTGAACCAAACTTTGTAGGACGCGCTTTTATCGATTGAATCTATCCGTGAAATGTCGATTTCGAAAATTCGGACTGCTTCCGATTCGTAACATATACTCCTGGTACCTATATCTATAATTTAAAAATTCAAAGGGTGCCAGGGATCTGATAATTTGTACTCTAGTACTCTATCAAAAATAAATAAATATGTCTTTAACCGTTTTTCAAAATTTAGACTTGTTTTGGGTAGCTGTCATACAAATCCTACAGTCCGGCAAAAATATTTCAAAAAACCAAGTCATTACAGACTTGAAAATTTTGTACTCTGGTGGTTTACTTAAAATAAACAAAAACATTTTTTTACTTTTTCTCAAAATTTTAATTGATTCCCGTAACTTCTGTAACGTTCCCAGACAAATCCACCAATGTCGTTGCAAAATTGAAAATTTGAGCTCTGGTACTGTATATCGAACAAAAAACAACACAAACTACCGTTTTTTTGAATGGTTCGGGAAGCTGCCATAAAAATTTTACACAGTGATAGACTATGACTAGTTGGACTACATCATTATTGAATTTTATTGCTTTCCTACTTGTTTATTTCTATAATGTTACCATTTTTTTTGTCTCTTTCACTGAGGTGACCCTAATATGTCAGATCCTGCATGTAGGCTTTATGCTCCCCTCCACTCTTAACTTAGTAGACCCTTTTGATAAAGGCGAATAGGTTTGACGGTTCTATCCTGCAGAAGCTTTCTGAGATTATGTAGTGCTTTGCCAACAACCTGAGTCTCAGCCTTGAAAGAGCTAGGCACCCTCCCTCAACATATGTGGAGGTTTCTTCCTTTACAGTGTCTACACTTTGGACCGTCGCTTAGTACTACTCTTTGCATGTGCTTATTCATGGGGTTATGACCAGTAAGTATACCCACCATCTTCCTACAGTCTTTTCTATTGAGAGTTAGCAGGAATTTGGTTATTTTGATGTTTGTTCTTGGTACATATATTTTGGAGGCTCTATGGCCTTCAATACGCTCCCAAAGCATGTTTATTTCCCTCTTCAGGGTATTTTCTGTTAATAGTTTAATATTACCAACTGCCGGTACCAGGCCATAAATGTTTCCCGCTGATGTTATCATTTTAAAAATTATTTACTGTACAAATAAATAATGTAAAAATTTCAAGAATTTTGTTTTGTTCCTTTTTTAAAGTACATTATGTCATGAAGAGGAAATTGTTTTTTATTTTTTCTTTGAATACTTTTTTGTAAATTTTAACAACAACAAAAAACCTACTTTTAAATTTTCAACAATTGAAGAATCATAAAAGAATGAAATCCTTGTAAGTACACATACATAATAATATTATTTACTTCAGTGCTTTTCTCTGCTGCTGTTCTATAGAATTTATTTTTGTTGTTGTGAATTTGCTCACCAAAAATAGAATTTAGGTAAAGGGTTTTACGTTTTTTATATGTCAATTTTTAAAAAAAAGGACTCACATAAAAAGAAAAAAAAAACAAAAACCGTACATTTTTCGACAAATAATTTTTGTCATTTAAAATTTCAGTTCCATATTTTTATTTTACTTTTTTTTTCTGCTCATGAATATCAAATTACGTCGCGTGATTTTTTTTTTTTTTTTGAATTTATAAAAAAAAATATGTCCTTTTTAAAAGTAGGATAAAAGAATTAATAAAGAGCTTGTAAGAAGAACTTTTGTACATATTTTCCAAATCCTATTTATAATAAATATGACTCACAATGAGAATTGTTTTCTTCCTTTATTTTTTTTTTGTTTTTTTTTTGTTTTCGGTTGTAATTTAATTCACGGCACTATAATAAATCCTTTTATCCTGGCGTGTAATTTATAGGTTTAAGAAAATTATTTAAATATTCAGAGAATAGCAGAGATTTTTTTTGGTTTTTTATTTATTTCAACGAAAATAAAGGTGAATCATTTGAAATGGTTTTGAATATCTTGAAAGTCCTTTTTTTCTTCAAAATTGTGAGAATTTAACGATATAAAATAAAAACAAAAATTTTTAATAGAGATGAAGTTCAAATAAATTCTAGTAATCCTAAATTATATTTTCAGATTATTATAAGAAGCTTGGGTTGACAATTGACATCATTATTTTAAGAAATATTTTTTATTCGTTTTTTTTTTTTATGTAATTGTTAAATTTTGGATATCGTATCATATGGCACAAAGGTATGGTTAATTTTTGATTTTTTATTTGGTTTCGTAAAGATTGAAATTGTTAAGAAAAAATGTTTCAAATGTTTTCTTGGAATAATTTTTTAAATTGATTCGCAGAAATTATTATTAACAAAATTAAAAAAGTGCAAGTTTTGAAAGTAGATTTGTTTTTTATTGATTTCATTTTTATTATCTTTGGAAATGATGAACTGCTTCGAGTTGTTATATACAATATATGTTAAAATGCATAGATATTCATACCACTAACACAACGAAGTCTCTGTCTCTACTATCCAATTTTTCTACTCTTGTTTTCAACTGGTATATTCTAGAAATCGGTGTCCCTGTGGCTCTTCTGAGGGAGATGTTGTATAGGCGTAGGACCTAAGAACTATATCCCTAGGATAACTGGAATTGCTAGCTTGCAAATCATTGTATCTCAAGAATAATCCTTAATATAGTGCATTTAATATTTTAAGTACAAAAAGGACATTTGGTAACATGCTTGTTAGATCTATGGAACCCTAAAGTATTTTTTATCTAGTAAGTAAGATAGCAATCTGAAAAATATTTTAACCATTATTTGATGACGACAGTTGTTGCCGTTGATGTAGTTCAAAATTGATATTGTATTTCGTAGATATTGTAGTTCAAAATTGAATACAATCTTTCATACCTTTTCCTTAAAAACCAGTTATATCAGTTATAAATTTTGCTAAGAAAACGTTTAATATTTTTATTTCATTAGAAGAGTTAGTTTCTCTTCGCTTATATATAAGCTTTATTTAAACAACAGTTATCTATTTTATAGTGTTTTTATATAAAAAAAAATAATGTTGCGCCTTTTACAAAGTAATTTTAATAGGGTTGTGTAACATTTACTTCAGAAAGGCACATCGTAAAAGGCACAGTCATAGAAGACTTTATACGAATCGTAAAAGGCACATTCCTTTTCAGTTAAAAAACAAAAAAAAAAAAAAAAAAAATATACAAATGTTGTTTTAATTTAATTTAAAACTTAAACTATTATACATTTATATTTTTTTTTCTAATTAAATTCCAGTTTTATATAGAAAAAGGTTAACAAAAAAAATTGTTTTTTAATAAATGCTAATATATTCTAAGCTATTCGATATAGACATAAAGTCAACTTTCCAATAGTAAATAAATATTCGGTGGTTTTATGGAAAACTGTTGATGTATTTGGTTTTTCAAGAAAGAAAATAAAGATTGATCTTTTTTCAAAAATTTTCTACTTTGGACTACAATATCTCCATAACGGCAGCACCAATCATCATTAAATAAATGTTAAAATGTGCTCCATATATATATATACCTAATAGATCAACAGATATAACTGCTTTTATACAAAATTATCAAAACAACAAGTATACTTTCAAATGTCCTTTTCGTCCTTAAAGGATAAGATGAGCCACTAAAGATGTATATTTTGGAAAGCTAGAAATTCCAGCTATACGTGGGATATGGTCATTAGGTCCTACGCCGATACAACACTCCCTTAGAATCCCCATTCTTCTTGTAAATAGGGAAAACACTGTAGGTGAAAACCTTTTATATCGGTTTGTCCGTTTGGCTAGAAAGGGAAAGAAAAGTTCGATAAGGGCGAAAGTAAAAGGAAACGTGGACAATTACGAACTAAAGTGTTAATGTTCGTCTTGAATTTCTGTGGATCATAAATATAGATTTATTCATGTTTGGGGAACACATAAAATGAAATTTGATTTCACAGTCGTTTTGGTTTTACAGCGACTAAGGAATGAATTTGGCTGCGCTTCTGCAACATCAAATATATGACCATTGCAAACCATTTTTATTGATTTAGGTGCTTACCTAATATACTTAAGCTTTCTTTCTAATCATTGAATTTTATCTTCCCACAACGAAAGATCAGGACCAAAAATGGATGTTTTTCTAGAAATAATACATCTTTGAGTTTTTGAAATATTAAACTCGACTCTTTTTTTTAAGCTCCAGTTAACTATTGCCTTCAAATCATAGAAACTGACCGTAATGTCTATTTTGTATGAGACAACGATAGGTGTAGCTTAAAATTTTTTTTGAAACTCATAGAAGTGAGTGATATCGTCTGTAAAATTATTGATTGAATTGTAGCTATCAAGTCATTTATAAATATTAGGAAGAATTGATCTTTAAGAAACAGCAATTTCAAAAATCCATCAATTAAGATTCGAACCGTAGGAGAAACTGCTCATTTTCATTACAAAAAAGATGAACCCAAACTAATGGCTTAACATTTTGATAATAATGCGCCATGCCATACTAAAGTTTTTAGAAATGTACAGAGATATTGTAGCTTACCACATTCTGCAAATACAGATTGAGATTCCCTTTGAAGTATATTATCAAATCACCTCAACCGCTATACTATCTATGGTGAACAATACTAAATATTTCGCCAGCTCTTTGTTTATTAAAATATTTCTATATTTATAATTTTAGAAAGGATCGAGATTATAGTAATTATAGGCTGTGTTATTTCTTACCAGTTGATATAGCAAAATTAAAGGTAGGTTGAGGCTAAACGCGAATAAAAAAGTTGACAAAAGTCTCTGTCAAATTTGAGCTTAAAACTTTATCATTTCTATCTTGTAAAATATTTAATGAATGAATTTAATTGATAAATAAGTCAATTTCATGCCGAAAAAATCTAATAAAATAATTCAAAACGATGTAACGAAGTATTATAATTCCTGCAATTCAAACAGGTAGAATAGACAATACGTGAGACGTGGAAAATTATTAGATTAAGCTAATCTAGAATTTGCATTTTACCCCAATCTCGTTTTAACGTCTTAAAATTTTTAGTTCTTTGGAGGAATTTAAAATGCTTAGTACACATACTTTCAAAGCTTGTTTTTGATGTGCGAATCAAAATTATCTTAAATAAAAAAAATTTAAGGGAGACCGAGAAAAATACTTTAATTTTGATTGAAATAATACAGTCAATAGTTTTAATAGAAAAAACATCCTGATTTCGAGATACTGCTGTTAAAATGAAAATCGTGTTCATGAACTCAATGGATAGGTACTTATGGAAAAATGAGGCTCTCTTAGTTATATATTTATTGATTGTATGCAAAGAATTTATATATTTTAAAGAATTATCGGTTTTGAGTCAGTGAAATTATTATGTAACAGTATGTAATGGTAATTGTTAATTTTATTAGTAGCTTTCTACAATTGAAATAAATAATAAACATTCCAATAATATTTTTCGAATCGAACACATTTCAATATATATACAACTATTTTGTGGTATAAACTTCTATTCTAATCACACACTCAGCTGCTCAAATTAAATCTAATCATTGTTGTATTTTTGAATAAAACTATACATTAATTCAATAACTTATATATTTTATTGAAGCAATTAATTTTAATAACACTTTATATACTAACATCTATTTTTTTTTTTTAATTTCTATTTTTAAATTTCTGTTTATTTTCTTAATGATATCATCGCGTTATACGTATATATTATACTATACGTTATACATTGTACTAGACATTTTTAATCATAAAATTTGCTACATACTTACATACATTTTTTATAGTAGTTTTAATAATTTAAATTGGTTATAAGTATTTTCAATATCATATAAATTGCATAATAAATTGTTCGATTGGTGAATTTCATTCATATGCACCAGAAATCAAATATGACTGACTATTTTCTAAATATAGAATTAAAATATGAAAGAGACCAGTCATTAAATTAGATCAAAAATAACATTAAAATCAATGGAGAATCATAAAAGATCAATAACAATTATTTAAATTAAATGATGATGAATTATATATCAGTGGAATTGATTGAAAATAATAGACATGTAGCAGTCTATTCAGAATTTAGTATTGTCTATTAATGTTATTCCCATGTCTTTGCTTTATAAAATTTAATTATTAACATACCAAATGCGTAAGGGGTTTTTCTGTGATTTACAAAGTGTGAATTTTTTTTGGATGAGAAGAAACTAATATGTTTGGGTATGGTGAAATGTAATTTAATGAACTAATAGATAATGTGTATATCTATATTATAGTTTGAATTAAATTAAATAAATAAACGAGAAAGAAATTAAAATCGCATTAGAAAAACTAGACCCCGATTGTTAATTTCATAAACAGCATATAATTTGAATTAAATCCAATTTATTAAATCAAATTTGAAAAAAGAGAACACAAAAGTCGAAAATTAAACTGTACTTGAATAATTGTAAAATGAAATTTTACCAAATAGACGCTTAATTTCTTAGACAGGCGAGATTGGTTTGAATATCTGATAATATGAATGTATTGACCGAATGAGTAAAAGGATAAAATTAAACACTTAATGAATGAATTTAATTGATAAATAATTCAATTTCATGACGAAAAAAAGCTAATGAAATAATTCCAGGCGATGTAACGAAGTATTATAATTCCTGCAATTCAACCGGTTATAATACAAGTGAGACGTGGAAAATTACCAGAATAAGCGATTAAACAAATCAAAATCAATTTTTCCGAAATATTCTAATTTCCTATATATACAACGCACACAACCACTCTGTTTTATTTATTTGTGTTGTTTGTCGTATGCTATTTCAGATTTACAAATATGGAAATTTATATTAAAAATTTTATCTAAAAACCCGATTCTTTAATCTTATATTCTTATCTATCTATTTTTTAATAATTTATTGCTTCTTTCATTCCCAATCATTATTTCGTTAATTTATTAAGTACACAATAACTGGAATCGGTGATTTTATACAGCTGTTTACTTTACTTTTTGATGCAATTTGAAGCAAATGTGAAACGGCGCAATAGATTTTCTTGATCTCGACGAATTGATCAAATAATATTTGGGAAATCTTTATATAGCTCCCATAGGAATGTTTTCCACTTAGTTTTCTTTAACCTTAAATTAAATTTTGTATTCGTTGAATTATACTTTTGAAGGATTTGTACAAATAGTATATCGTATGTAGTACATCATCGTCATCACTATGCTGTAAAAAGTGTAAACTGTAAAAACCGAATTTTACTTTTCTCATTGTTATTTAATCTACTCTCCAACAATAGTAAACTCATATGAGTAAACTCAGATGCTCGTTGATGAAAATATCTTAATATAATTTAATTCATTTTAAGTAAATTGAAATGTTATAATTTTACCTGGAATGTGCAAGAATCAATAATAAATGAAAAAATATAAATTTAATAAATGAGATCTCACCATTCAACAAGGAATTTAGTTATGAGGTTCTCCAACCAATGTAGAGTTTTAAAAATATACTTACTTATACTATAACCATGGGTTTGCTTCGGGTTTTTCAATATTTCATTTAGTCAACTGCTTCAATATATTGTGCCTCAGCCCAGGATTCAAAGATCTTCTTGTCTGGAACATTTTCATCGATTGCCATTCTAAACGACGACGAATTTTTTTTTTTCTTGGGGATATCAATTGCATTCTCACTTACCTTAGGTAGTATACATAATTCTGATCCGTAGAGCAAAACCAGGAATATGATTTTTTTTGTAGATTTTAACTTTTGTGTTTCGAGATAGGAGCTTTGACCAAAGTTGTTTTGACCATGGCATTGTTTGCAATGTTGATATTCATAGAGTCCAGGGTTCCTCTCATAAAAAACGAAATAAAAAAATTGGATGTACGCCATAAAAGTCGTCTCTCTCAACATGTCAATGTCGAAGTTTCACATTTAGCTGACAGTCAAAACTTTGTTAGAAGACTTAAACGGACGCTACCGTTCGAACTGTGCTAGGATAAAATATTTTATGTAGCAATAATTCCAAATGGAATTTTGTTTGATTAAAGATATCTGAAGTAATAGAGCCAAAATTGCATTAATGGTTAGTCTTAAAGACCAGTTTTAATTTTAACCAAAAGATGGGAGTTTTTAGTGCGTTAAAATTGGCACAGTCTTTCACTTCGTTCATCCCCGACAAACGAATTTCCTCTATCTGGAATCTGGAATAGAGGTCCTTTATTATAAGTGTGAAGTGTAAAGCATGACATTTTTGTGTTATAATTGACGGATTCTTATACGCCAAATATCATCTTAACACCGCTGTTTCACAAAGATCAGTTCTCTCTCCTACTCTCTTTCTGGTTTTGTCAATGATCTCCCAATCAACTTTCACTCCTATCCATAGTTTTGCAGGCGATATCACTCTAGTAGCGTCCTTCGATTTTCTTCGAAAATCGCATGCTACAATACCAGCTGCTGATATTAGTATTAAACATAATAAATTTAAATATATATATATTTGTAATATGATGGTAAGCACTCTCAACCATAGCTTAGCCAATATCTTTGACTGGGGAAAAAGTAGTAGAGTTGACTTTTTCACCTCCAAATCACAAAATTTCCTAATCTCGCACAAAAACACTTCCTATAACCTCACCTTCTTATTTATATTCAGCTAACTGAACACTTGAATATTCTATGCGTGAAGTTACACAAAAAAAAATTTATTTGGAACGACCATATCTTGGACATTTCCAAAAACACCGTGATATGTTTGGGTTCTTTGAATAGCTCCAAAATGTATTTTTCTCCCTAGAACATGCTAAATAACTATAAATCTTACATACGACCTAATTTGGAATAAAATTCACATATATGGGTCGATACATAGCGAACTACATTACATTTTCTTGACAAAGTTCATAAGCGTGCCCTTCGTTTTATCAATAATCATTATGTGACTAATCGATATCTCTAATCTAATGTGATATCTCGTAGCTTTAGACACTTGCTCAGACGAAATAGTCACTTTAATGCCACCTCTCACAAATTTCGGTATCAAGTTTCCTTTTTTATAATGTTGAAATTCCTAGGTTGCTCAAAACTGGTTATGGAAATTTGTTTGTATAGTAAAATTTTCTCGAATGTTGAACTATATTCCAACAAATGTGTTTCTCAACTAGTGCATTCGTGTATAAGAGTATCGTTTGAAACATGTTTGGCTTAACTACTTAAAGGCTTAGAAGAGCAAACAAAAGTATAATTTATAGAATATCGTGTAGGCTCTAGGTGAAACATTATTCAAATTAAATAAATATTAAAACTCTATGTATGTTTCACAATATTATTAAATATCTCAATCGATTTCGGTTATTACACTATCATCAGAAATTTTTTTAACAAAATAAATCTTCCATTTTTTCAATCCTTTAAAAACAGATCATCAATGAAAGATGCCGCTACAAATCACTAAAAACTAAATCACTATTATATCGTATAATTGATAGATTGTGAAATGTAGGTTGTAGAAATCAAAACAAAAAAAAATATTAATTCAAACTCCTTAACTATTTATTTTGTTAATATATTTTTGATTTGGTGAGCCGCCCCCATTTCATTTTGAATTTCATTGAAAAATTTTTCCAATTAATTCTACTTAACAAATGAAAATTTATGACGTATATTTTGCATACTACCGACTTCATTATGACTAATTTCTAATTCTTAAATAACAAATTTTCTAAGATTCCCTCAGGTGATTCATAAGGAAATTTAAAGAGTCATATGCGAGTATAAAAAGAGATTTAGATTAAAACAAAAAAAAAGAAAAAAAATGAAAAAAAATTTAAAAAAAATTTCGTTATGAATGAATCATTTTCATAATATTATTCTTCTAAAGTATAACTTTTACCTCCTAGCTAGAGTTATTATAGATAAAACCCAAACAAGAAACTGTGTTATCTAATAACCGGCGACTGGTCATATTGATTCCTTATTTTGTATACCATTTTAGTAATAATAATTTCATTACAAAAATTACTAATTAATTCTTATCTAAGGTGTTCGTTCTCTTTCTATTTTTTTGTGATTAAACAATTTCTAGAGTAAAATTACATGGTGTAATTAAATGCACTGTAAATAAAAAAAAATGGATTTATATTCACAGGGAGATAAATCTGAGAATAAAAATGAACTCATCAAAATAAAAAAAAAAAAATAAAAAAAATTCATTACGATTCATTTCATATTGTTGTATTTACACTAAAATACTACATATATTGATCGTTATATTGTTGTTGCCGCGCTTGCTGCCATGTCGTATCATAGAATGATAATGACATCAATTAGTAGCATTATGGTAGTATGTACTATGTATTGTAAGGGTTAAATTCAATTTTAATATAAATGCATGACTATAGTTATCTGAAAAGATTGTGTGTGTGTGTGTGATTTAGTTTTTCTTTTTGTTATCAAAATTTGTCTAGACCTAAATAAATTTTAAGACCCATTATAATATATACATTCTAATGCATATGCAATACAAAAGAGAACGACGAACGGATGCATCTTTGAAAATGTTTCGTTATTAAAAAAAATGTTCTTTGGGACTGTTTTTAGTTATTAAGGTTAAGTGTTTTCAATTTTTATTATTGAGTAGTAAAATTTAATTAATTTTAAGGTTATATTTTTCTTGATTTAATTTTATAAATGAATTTGTTGTAAAATTTTAGAGGTTAGGTGTTAAGAATAATCTTATAAAATGATAATTATGGTTCATTTTCGGTTCAATGGTTTGAGATGTAAATGGGATATAGAGATGCGATTTACATATTTGTTTGTTTCAGCTATAACTACGTAAGATATAGTGTGTTCAATGTTTGTGTCTCTCATTTTGAAATGATGAATCCTGTTAAATATAGAAAATTATCTAAACTATTATTGGGTTACCAGCCCCAGTGTGCTACAGTACAACGGATAAACAAGAAAGTGAGATGTACTTATCCATGACAGTATTGCAGAGCCTGCATATCAGCTTTTTAAGAGGGAAATGATCCGTTATTTTAAAGTAACGGAAAAATATGAAGTATTTTAGTTTTTTTTTTATCAATTTTAAAGAAAAATACTGAGGAAAAAAAATGTTTATGCAAAGGTTTATTATTTTTTGTTGTTCCGAATTTGCATTATCCCCATTTTATCAACTCAATGAATTTCCGTGTTGAAACCCCTATTTTCGATCCTTTCTGGAAGTTGAAAATATCACTAATTGGAATATTGTTAATGGGAATTTGGAAACGATTTGTGATGTTCTTTTAATATTATAAGTGGCAAATATTAAAAAGGTCCATTAACAATATTGCAGCAAGATTCATTATATACTTTTGTGTTTTATCTTATAGTAGTTCTAGATGCTCAACATCTAAGCACAAATGGGCTATTTTGGTTTCGATAAAAGTATATTTAAAAAATTTTTATTTTTGCATTATTATTTTATTTTTTGAAGTAATAAAACAGGTAACACTCCATTTTTGTGTTTTTTTTTTGTTTTTAGGAGTTATGTGTGCAATATGCATGTCTATATCTACATTATATGGTTAATACTTATTTTTACATGATTGATAAATAATAACGGACAAAATTAACAAAATTAAAAAATTTTCTTTGCTGAAAATTTAAAAATATACCTACTTTATGTTTTTTTTTTGTTTTTAACACTCTGCAGTAACTTAGGTAGAACCACCTTTTCGTGCTTAATTATGTACGGTACTGCAATTTTACACTACAATCTACAATATTTCGAGTATTTATTTAACAAATTACTGGTTTATCAACTGATTAAACGTGGAAAACTACTGCTATTGTCAGGAACTAAGTCTTCTTAAATAGAATAGTTTCATTTCATTTAATTTGTTACCAGATTATAATACTCTCAATTATTTTTTGCCATTTATTATATCCCAATGACAAGGTATGTGTTTATTTTGAGCCTTTAATTTGACAAAATATTGAAATATATCTACATGATGGATGGTTAATCGTTGGTTTTGGTTACTGTATTTTTTTTTTTTTGTTTACAAAATTATACTTTTAATTAAATTTTTATTTTCGTTTTTCTTACCCGCTCGTACGCACCTAAGTCGAAAAACTTGAAAAATATCCAGATGACAGTTCTTGTCAGTATGATGTTCTTTAGTAATATCAAGAGAAAAATCAGAAGAAAAAAATTACTTTGTCTCCAACAGAGATTAAATTATCTAACGTAAAAATAAATAATTAAGGTAATTAAGGTAATTAACCATTAATGTGAAGTTTTATATATGAAATAGAGAATAATAAACAAGACTACAGTCTTTAAAATCAAGTATGTTTACTTTCTGCAAGTAGTTATTAGAATTTATTCATTAATATTATCTGACTAAAATATATACAGTTTTCTTGAGAAAAACTCACACAAAACATGGTCGTTTTATAACACCAATACAATAAATCAATTAATCAGATTTAGATCACGTACTGACATATCGAAGATGATACTAATCAATACAGTCGATAGAAAATCATGAAAACGAGCATGGAATTTTTTTTCCATTCTAACTGTCGCAACTGAAACTTTTGAAGATTGTTTTCGCAAATCTTCTTATTTAGACTTCGGACACTAATAGGTTAAATTTTTCTCAGAAATGTAGTGAATATATTTGGGAGGAAAATTATACATTGAATAGCTTTAATATATAGTATATTAATATATAAATTTAACAAATATGCATTTGATGACCATTTTCTTTTTGATTTAGTTAATGGTGGCTGGTTTATTTCAGTGTCTTGGTAAGCCTCTAAGACCTAACATTCATACCATCTTTTATGTGGTTTTTTTAGTAAGCAATTTACTCTGGATCAATCATTGTTATTTTAGCTAATCGGCCTTCATTCATTCTGTACACGTAGGTCTTTCAAATTTTTTCTTCCGTTGTGCCACGTCACACTAATATCGTTCATTTTATGTTCATAGTCAATTAAATAATATTCAATAAATTTGGACAAGACAAATGAACACTTTCAACTAAACAAAATTTATGGAACGATTACTTTTAAATTTTGGACATTACAAATACTACGCAGTACAGAAGCATTTTATTAAATCGTTTAAGTTGCCAACTCACAAAATTACTAAGCGTGTTATTATGATTAACAACACAATCTAACAAAGGTTGTAATGGACAACTTATATTTACTATGATTCGCTACACAACCTAATTTTTAAGTAAGTTTTGGGTAAATATATATTTTGTGTAAATTGACTGAGACAACTAAAATGTTCAAACTGGTTAACACCAGTTATACTGTAAGAGATATTTATGTTAGTAGAAACTTGATTATGGAATTCTGGTACGGAAAAAAAAGAAAAAAGTTTGTACTGAATAATAATTTTTTTGATAGTTTTTTATTTTATTTTTGTTAAAAATATTTTATATTTAGTAATAATATAAAAGTTCAACAAATGTGAGGCTATTTTTACACGAAGTAATTTTAACCACTTAATATTTGACTTAATTTTTGTCAAAAAATTATTTTATTTATGTAATATTAAATACAATTTATATATTTTAATTATATAATATTAAATACAACTTATTTTAAAAATAAAATTAAAAATAAAATTAAAAACTTTTAAATTTTCACACTTTAAAATCAATTTTTAGTACTAAAATTGTCAATGTCACTTTGACCACTGCTATGATAGACAATTTGTTGAAGTGGTTATTAAAGAAGTGTAAAACTGCAAACAAAATCGCACATATTACAAGATTTAATTGACAAATATAACAAATATTATAATATGACAAATTAGATTGACTCTATGTATTGCAAGGTAGTTTGAGTTCTATAATGAAGTTTGGAGAATTAAATATGGCTTTAATAAAAAACAAACTGAGGCAATGGTATTGGATAACTTAAGTCGTGACACCAAAAATAGGTAACTTAATACTTAGTCAGGTGCAATATTTTATTTTGTTTTTTATCGGTATTGTCCGATATACTTTTTTAGGAAGTAAATTTCTTTAATACAAATTTTTTTCAATATTAATAGCTTTCAAAATGATCATGTAAATATTTAATTTCTTAATAGACCTACTCTCACCCAATATTAACTGTTCAGTATACAGTAATACAAAACAAAAATTTAAATATCAATTCTGAATCGATAATTCATTACAAAACTCAAAACATCTCGTTAAAATTTGCAAATAAAATTTATTACTTAATTTACTTCATTCAATAAAAATTACACTTTGGAAATTTTATTGTTTCAATCGTATCTGTTCTAATATTAGAATTAATTTTGCATATTAATAAACTTGCTAATTTATTTAATACCAGGCTATACCAGGCTACTTGTTTTAATTTACATTAATATTATTCTACTACGATCATACAGACTTGTAATTATATTGGTATATCTACCAATTTGATGTTTTAATTAATTGTATATTTATAGAATTTGTTAATTTTTTTGTTATTTTCTATTCAAATAGACACTAGTTGTTTGTTTGTTTGTTATATTACAAGAAATGTGTTAAATTGCTTTTCCTAATTTTAGTAAAAAAAAAGTTGAATCTATTTTTAACTAAAAAAAGGGTATTAACATCAACTAATATACTATGAAAATTAATTAATATTCAGAAATATTCATGAGCTATATTAGACAATGAACAAAAACAAAATATGAAAGCTTTAATTAAATCTGTCTGTCAGTGCAAAAAATTTGTTAGTTAAAATAGTTTTGAAACTATAATAATAAAAAAGTACTTGGTCTTCGGCAACAACTGTGTATCATTATATTGGTCATTCTGTTTTTGAAAACCATTATGTAAGTAGTAGACATTTTTAAATTGAAACTCTGGAGAATATATTGCTGATAATAGATACACTTTTATTATGTAAAAAATTTGCAGAATTTTAAATCACAAATTGGAACTAAATTGATCCCGGATCAAATCGATAAAAATAAGGTATTGAGTTACATTCAGGAAGTTTTCATTGATTACCGGATATAAATTTTCCCCATACTGTATAGATTACTAGATTTTATTATATGAGATCTTGTTACATTATAACTAAAAAAATTCATTGCGGTGACTCAACATTTTTGTTTAAAATGAATTCCGAACAGTATCTCAAAGTTTGTATAACGATTCTAAGTATATTATTTCTTCCGATGCAAATAAAATAATTTGTATTTTTACAAAACTAATTGATTTCAACAATTTCACATAAATTTAATAACCTTAATAACGTTAAAACATAAGACTTGAATATTAATAATTCATTTATTAAAAATTATGAAATATAATAATTGCAAAACAAATGCAATTTTCTAGACCAAGGTATTTCCCAAAAACAGAAAAAAATACTTAGTACGCATAAGACTTGAATTATATTTTTTTTGCTAACTATAAGTGGATTAAATATTTTTTTTTAAGCTGGAAAATTCATGTTAAAAATAAAAAGTGAAAACGAGTAACACTAGAGTCAGCATAATTTTAATAAAAGTTAAAATATTTTATTCAAAGCCATGCCAATAAAATTCAAACTTGACATTCGTAGCGAAATTTTGAAACGTAAACAAAATTATATAGCACAGTGTTTCTCAAACTATAAAATGTTAAGTATTATATTAAATGGATTTATGTACCCTAGACAGACCGAATTCAGAATATGAAAATATTGTGCCACAGAGTTGCTACAAATCATTAAACGAAAAATAAAGCTTCTTCGTTCGGGTATATGATACAAGGATCAAAATACGAGCAGTTAATTATTGTTTGTCTTCATGGTATGTATTTATAGTAATATGAGTTCATTGTACGATTCAAGATGAACGTTGTATTAACATATATACGTGATATATGTCTTGGTTGTACAACTTTTAAAATTGATTTGACATAAGTAAATGTTGGCAAATTTGTACTTATTTCAACAAATCGAATAGAATACTACAATCTAGTGAACAGTACATTTAATAATAAAGCTGATAAGAGAGAAAGAGAGGGTCCACGTGTTTTGAGTGTCTTATTTTTAATTTAAAATTTAAATTAATTACTTGAATTTGCTCGATAGCAAGTACCTGAGAATAATATTGAAAGTATGCTTTTCACCACATTGGCACAGTCAGCATTTACAGAACTTGACACATCAAAGAATGAAGTAAAAAGGAAGAAAGAAATGAAATCGAGTATTACCATAAAAATAAAATATTTTGGTATAAAAAATGTGATTGAAATATATTTATAAGAACTAACTTCATTCACAATGTTAATAATAAGAAGATATAACTAATTAACTACACGTTTGACGTAATAAGATGTCAAATCATAATCGGAAAATTTTAAATTAGTTTAACTTACAAGCCAAAACTTCTAAAAAACTTTATTTAACTTTGTTTTATTTGTGTAGTGATCATTAGCATTGTTGTTGTCCTTAATTAGCTTAAAATTTATGACATTTTATTTATCATATCTTTCTGTGTTCTGTTTTTAAACACAATATTTTTATAATACTGTAATAATTAACGGTAACGGTAACAGTGTGAGTTTTTTTATTTATGAATATTCCTTTTCTAAAAACCTTCAACTTTATTTAATACGTTCGTGATATAAAACTAAATTTATTTATTAATTTTTAATAAATTAAGTCATTTGTAAATTATAAGATATATTTATAAGAAAAATAATTAAAAAATATAATAATTGTTTTAATATTGAAGTGCTTCTGGTTTTTAAATTATGCAAATTAATAATTTAACATAGCTTAATTTAAAACTATCAAATATAATGTCAACAAAATGAGTATGTAAGTAAATATTAATACAAAGTAAAAACACAAAAAAAAAAACTATATAGATAGTATTATAATTTAAGAGTTAAATAATGAAAATAATATTATTTAACTGTGAATAAAAAACAAGCAATTTTAAAATTGTGGCACATCTTTCGTTAAGAGTTTACAATATCGGAAATAAAATTTGTAGAAATTTCTGTTAAACAGATAATGACGAAATTCAGTATCTGAAGTGACTGTAGAAAACTATAGTAAGAGTGTATGGCATAATATCTCATCTTTCTTTTATAGCGTGTGTAGTAGATCAAAGATCCAATATAAATTTTATCAATTGTAAGTTAAAACTTTGAATTTTTGATAAATTTTCATCATTTAGAACTTGTTCTCAGATTACAAGAATACCACAACATTGCATTTATACAGTGCAGTGTAATTATTAAATTAAGTTTCCTTATGGCCAATAACAATTTATGATTCAGAAATGATATCAAGTCCTAAATGTTCATCTTAAGCGCATCTGCATTAATAATGCAGTATATTTAGTAAGAGAGTGCTAACATATCATTTAAGAGAAATATCGGACACGTCTTATTGGCAACATATATTACATCACTCTCAATTTTCATCCTGAGTATAACTAATTAACATAAATTTTATTTTACTATTATTTACATGGAAAATCGATTAAAATCTTAAAGCAGTTGTAAACCAGTCAATGTAGATTATACAAGGAGGCTACAAAAATGTAGCGAAGACGATCACTGTAGACTCGAAATTATTACTCCAAAAAAAATAATTTCGGCCCAGAGCGTCATATGACATAATTCAAATATGAAGCATTTTATAAATATTGAGTACACTGTAGACTCGAAGTTATTCCTCCGAAAAAGATCAATAATTTCAAACCCACAGTGTCACAGTGCATTAATAAAATATGAAACATTTTTATTATGACTATCCAAACAGGCTGGATTGGCTTTGTTGCTTGAATTTTAATTTACATTCTTATTTCAATCTATTAAACTGATTTTTTGTTTTGTTATGAAAACTTGTGTTTAAATTTGTAATAAATAGATAAATAAATTAACGGAAATAAAATAGAATTAATAAGCCATTTATTGGGTCTTGTAACATGCTGTTATGGTTACTTCTGCTCACACTTTGACTTTTACCGTCTTTCCTTCAAAATATATTTATCGATGAAGGAAAGAGGGTGGAAGGCAAAGTGGGATGATTCAGCCACTATAACCCTAATAATATGCCCTAACAGAATCTACCAGATTTAAATCATACAATTTTTGTAATCCATAATATTTGCTATGATCCAGATACATGCATGATATGTATATTAAAACATCATAAATGAAATTTAACATCAGAAATTTCTTCTACATAAGACTTTAATTATTCTTTAGGTAATGCATTATTACTGATAATATTACTGCTATGGTAACCATTGTAAAACTAATTTTGATTATAAAAATGTGAAAGCTTTTGACAAAGACAACTAACAAATTTAATTTACATAATTAAATTATAATGATATGTAAATATGATTTGAGTGAAGTTGGGTTTGGGTATGATTTCTTTAAGATTAAATAAAGAAAGAAAGAGACAAAAAGTTTAATACAATCACAATTTATTACACACAATTAAAATTATTACGCAATAAACTGTAAAGTATTTTTCTATAATTTTTTTTTCTAATGTCGAATTTGTCATTTAACTGATATTAATATGTTTAATAATTGAAAAATAATAAATACGTATTAAAATTATATTAAATAATTAATGATTGTGTATGCCATTAATCTATAATTATTATAATAACATATTAAAATTAATTATTTAAAAACAGAACAAGTGTTAATTATTTTGTTTATTGTAATTAATTTTATGGAAATTAATTTAATAATAAATAAAATATTAAGATAAACTTTTCATTTCCTTATCTTAACAATTATGTGAGAGAGATGGAAGTAGATAGATGTATACAGATAGCAATCAAATGAACTTCGTATCTTCAACTGGAGAAAAGCCACCCGTGACTGAAAAAAATTGTGTACGTTAATGAGTCACACCCAGAATCTACATATTCTGTTGGCCACCTAAGTAAGAAAGTAAGTAATGAAATGAACGAATATATTTTATTGATTTAATTTGATTTTACAAAATTTTAATGGACTGAACATTTTCTGGAAAATTATTAGACCCTAAAACAATTTTTTGTTATTGGCAGTCAATCAGCCAGATTTCAATTTTCGCTGTAACAAAATGCTAATTGAATTTTTTTTCAAGTGTAATTTGGTAATAGGTTAAGAAAAATTAAACTAGACTATTTAAGAAAGCCTAGCTCCTGACATTAGTTTTCCATATTTAATTAATTGATATACCTAAAGATTCTATTATATGTAATAAAAATTGCAATACGCTAATTAATTTTTGTTTCTGTTTTATGTACTTGGCAGGAACTTAGGTAGAATTTCTTTTTCGTGCACAAGGATGGTACTCCAATTTTTATGTCGAATTTAGTTATCAAATTTCTGGCATATCGTAATACATCATTAAATATGGAAAACTACTTTATTGTCTGGAACTATTGCCTTCTTAAAGGGTACAGTTCCATTTTATTTAAGTTCCTACCAAATTGCACTATCAATTATTTTTATCTTTTATTTCATACCAATGACAAAAGGTACTCGACCAGATCTAGTATGTATAATGTATGAAAAGGTAATTATGTCTAAGTAATTGGCAAGAACAGAAGAAACAAAAAGTAAAATTAATAATTTCTTACCATGCGTCAGCGAACAGTGGTCTAAGAAGTAGTGAAAAGTTTGGAATTAATTAGTTGATTATTTTAAATCGAGTCATAGATTCGGTTAGTTTATATATATTGAAAATTTAATTGATTTTTGGAATTTTTCTTCATGTACTACTTGTGATGGGAATAAGGTCCGGTTAAACTGCCTAATTATAAAAAGAGGACTAGAAACTCTTGATCTTAGGCGTGATTCGCGGAATTCTGTTGCGATACACATTTTTCTACAATAGAAAAAAATTTATTGAGTGTAATCGCGGAAATCTATTGGACAGATAATTTTTCTATTAATAGACTTTTAAAGCCGACGATATTTTCTTGATAGGCTTTGGTGGGAATTTTCAAAATGGAATATAATTCGTTTTTAATTTATTTTTATTTTATATGCTTTATAAAAATTTGTTCTTTTGATTTAGAGAAAGTTTTAGTAATAAAAAGCATTTCAATTAATATTGAACTAATAAAAGAATTAATAGAATTAGTAACTAAACTATAATAACTTAACAATCAGTATTCAGTAGTATATCAACTCTCAACTCAAATTACTAAATTCATTTAATAGTCACACTCGTTCGATAGTGCCTAGCATTAACGCATAGGTTATCCAATCCAACTAAAATTTATAATAAATGGGCTAAGGCAAGTAGATATTATATTTTCAAATTATTCCAAACTAAAAAATTTATATTTGTTACAGCATATATTTTAAGCTACATGTAGCAAGCTTTTTGACAAGTCTATTAGTTTCAATAGACTTTCGCGATACCAACAAAATTTTTGATAAACTTTTATAAAGTCCATTCTATTGAATATCAATAGACTTTCACTATGGACCTCTTAATGCAATTCCACTAACTATTAACCTTTGTACACTAATTCTACTTCTGTAGAATTTAAATACTCCTTCCATATTTTTTTCTAAATTTATATCATCCAACTACATCTTGCATATTACATATTGATCTTATATTCTTAGCCCAAATTATACATTCATACATTAAGCTTTAACTTTTGAAATTTGATTTTATCAAGCGATATTGAACAACATATGAAATCTTGCCAACTTTTGCTTGCGCTAGATAACCAGTGGATATGTTACTAAAACTATAATATACTTTCACATGACAAAATTTGCTTAAATTATTTCGAGATGTAAATTTCAATTTTGAAATGCCTAAGCATCACACATATTATGAAATTTCATGATGCAAAAAACTAATTTCTGCTACATTTGCGTATTATAATTTTAGAATTATATTAGTTTAATTATTAACTAAACAATTTTGTTAAATTTAAGCGACCAGCAATTAAAATCACTTTTTTTTGTATCTGAAGCTTTACTTTAGGGACTCTCAATATAGAAATTCGTATCAAATCCATATAGAAGTTCGTAATTCGAAAAATTCCCAAATCAAGTAGTTCCAACACAGACATTGCATATAAAACAAAAACAAAATTTGTAAAAGACAAAATAAAATTACTAAATATATCTTAACGGACATAGCCTGCGTAGTTTCATTGGTAAGAATCCCACATGTTCTCAATCTTGAATTATTTTGATAACCGACTAAAATGTAAATGACTTGTAGATTTTTTTTTTATTAAAAAAAAGTGAAATAAAAACACAAAATAATTTTTAAAAATTTATATTTTAATATTTATATTAATTTAAACTAAACTTATATATTTATTTATAAAATTTATTCATTGAAAACACTATCAGTAATAAATATACAATTTTTTTCTTTTTTTTTTTTACTTTTCTTTATAAATTAGGAACAACATAACAATAGTTTATAATTTTAGTTTATTTTTAAATTATTTCTATTATTTATTTTAATAATTATTTTATTTTATTCTACAAAATAAACAAAAATTAAAAAAATAAAAATGATAACAAAACAAATAACAAAAAAAAAACCAGACTCAATCTAAATCGAAAAATTTATGCAAAAATATTTTCAATATTAAAAATCACAGTTCTTTCTTAATATATATAAGTAACAACAAATTTGAATATGTTTGTATGTAATATAGTAACATATATACTTCAAAGTCAAAAATACATATTTGTATAAGTGATGTGATGAATGAAAATGATTTAAGTAAATTAACAAAAAAAAAAAAAAACAAAAATATTTAATTGAAATTCGAAAATAATTTCGAAAAATTATTATTTATTATTATTATTTACAATAAATTTTAGATAATCATATCTTAAGAATTTTTAATTAAATTTTTTAGTTTCGAATTTTTTTATTTTCGCAATTGATGTATTGCATACTCGTAGATGTGTATATTATGTATATTATGTATACTATATATGGATGTATATTCGATAAACAATAAATATTTAACTTTGTTAAATATATTATGTATATTAGTATATACTCATATGTATAAAAAAGTTAAAATTTCAAATATAGTTAATATATTATTGGCACACTAAATTTTCGAACACAGTAATGTCTCGACAAATTGAAAAAATATTTTTTGTTCTTTGTTTATGAATAGAGCTGTACAAACGTCATATTAAAAATATTTGGATTATTATGGTTTACCATAATAGTTGGCATATAATAGTATATACGGTTATTGAATATATGTATATGAATGAAAATAAAAATATTAGTACAGTGTGTATAAGAAGTATTTGAAAATAATTGAAATTAAAATTATATTTTTAAATTATTCGATCATAGCGTACATTAAAATTTATTTTTTCTTATTGTTTCACATGTAACTTTAGGTGCCTAAGTGATATTTGACTGAGTAAATAATTTCCATTTTAAAAATTTGATTGCAATGTGATCGAATACTTTTCATGCACACTGTATGATAAAATTATGACTTTGTATTAATTTAATTTATACTTTGTATTAATTTAATATCTTTTTGAATTTTTTAATGGTATTACTTCTTGATTTCTTGATAATTTTACACAATTATCATCTTCATCACTAGATGACTCTGATATCACATCATTTGTTTCTAATATTCCATTTGATGTTGTTGTTGTTGTTGATACTGGTGTTATTGCTTTTAATAATGTTAAAGATGTTGATGATGATTCATTTTTAGAAATTCTATTTATTAAATGATAATTTTCATAATTTTCTTCTTCTGAATTATTATTTGTTGAATTTGTTATTGTTTGGATTGTATTATTATTAACTAAAGATTTTAATTCAACTAATGATGATGCTTTTTCAATAATTGGTAATGATGCTGTTGATGATGATGGTGATGTTGATTTTAATATTATTGGTATTGAGTTTTGTAGTATTGAGGGTTCTGCTGATATTTTTTCATTTTTTGTAAATATACTAAATACTGATGGATATGTTGTTCTTGCTGTTGTTGTTGTTGTTGTTCCAATACAACTACTAAGAAATTTTTCATCTGTTGAAATATCTGGAGATTTTTTTAACATATCTAATGCTGCTTCATATGATGGTAAACCTGATACTAATGTATATTGTGGTACAGGATCATCATCTTCTAAATTAAATTTGACCGATTCTATATCTTGATTTTGTTGTACAGATCTACGATCTGAAAAAGAAAGAAAAAAATATATTCAATTTATTTTTTTTTTAATAATTTTATAATTATAATATTTTCTAAATGATGTGGAACTAAGATTTAGAATTCCCACCCATTGTCATGATGAAACAAATTTTAATTTTAAAATAAATTTATTGGGAAGAAAGATATAATTTTGGATATCCCTTAAAACAAAAATAATGATATCTAAACATTTGGTTTGAAATTTGAAGAAATCTATTAAGAATAATATCAATGAATATCAAATTTGGAACAGGGTGATTTAAAATTTTTTTTATTTATTTTAAAATGTTTATGAATAATAATTTGATATTTCAAGAACAAAATTAATATTAAAAATATGGTACGTTTATTTATTTGTTTGTCTACAAGCGATTAACAATCAACAGAAAAACTTAAAAATAGACTGCACTAACTAAGCCAATCGAACCAAAACTGAAAAAATGTTCTAAAAAAAAATTAATTTCGAAATTATAATATTTTAAATTTAACATTTCATAAAAAATAAATTTTACCATTTTACGATTCGGTTTTTGTTTTTTCTGAACTGGTAATTGAAATCCGGTATATATACAACGTGAAAAAAAAACAGCTGACCGGTTTCACATTTATTTAATTTCGTTAGCTTGTTCACATATATATTGTTTTTGTTTTTTTTTTTTGGATCAATAATTGATTTTATTTTATTAAAATGAATCCTACAAAAAAAAGCCAGAATTTAGAAAATATAACTTAAAAACAGAGAATTTAAGTTTAAATTAATAAAAATATATCATAAAATTAATCGTATTTTTACGAATATTTTCTTTGTTTTAAAGTTGGTTTTAGCTGGCAAACATTTTATAAATATATTTTGAATATATAATATATATTGTGAATATATTTTGTTGGCTCTCAAGAGAGAGACAACATGAAATGGCATTATTTTATATGAGAATTCAATGCGTACGACAAAAACCGTAAATATCATTTACTGGTGATATTTATCACTGACATTGGGATATATTTCACACTAGCTCTCGAAACGGAAATGGGTTTGGAAATGGGTTCAAATAAATAAACTTTAGATCGAACTGTCTGTCAACAAATTTTTCAGATTGTTAAAAAAAATAATTTTTCACTATTTAATTTTTTAACGTATTCATTTTACGAATTGCTATAACAGCAATATTTCTAAAAAAAAAAAAATTATTATGATGGACATATGAAATATTTTTACATCACCCTTTACTATTTACTCGCCCATTCTTTTATTTTTTTTCAATATTATTTTCTATCTTTAAATATCTATTTAAACAACTACATACTAATTTGAATACAATAATAAAATAAATGTTGTTGAATTTTTGGTGTTATTATATTTATCTTTAGAATTTCCTTTTCTAAAAGAACCATTTAAAAATAGGTCCCCCTTTACTTCCTATACTATAACAATTCAAAGAATATTTATAATCAATTTATAAACAATTTTTATTGCTATCTAATTTTGATTGAAAATCTAAATTTCAAGTTTCAAAATTTTTTAAGTTTTTCAGTCAATTTCAAAAACAACAACAACAACAAAAATTAAAGCACCTGATACAAAAACACTCTTTTAAAAAGGTTTTCTTTCGTTCGCTGTTTATTTTAATTATCTTTCTTTCAATACCGAAACCGAACCGAAAGAATAAAAATAAGAAAAAAAAGAGAAAACAAAGAAAAAAAATTATAATAAAAAGAAAAAAAATAAAATGTCTCCATAAAAGTTACCATAAAACAAAAATTGATAAGATTCGGTCTCTTTCGGTTCACTTACACTATAGTAGAAACTAAAAATTATTACTTTTTAACGATAAAAATAATGCTTACTTTATTATGTGTTGTTTGTTGTTTCTTATTTTGAAAAATTTGTTGCAATTATCACCAAAACATGAAAAGAATAAAATCATTTCGATTCTTGATATTTAATTCCATTTTTGTAGAAGAGAAGCGGTTCCGAAAATGATTTTTTATTTTCTTTTATTTTGATTTTGATTTTGTTAGTGTCCATAAATGGGACGCATTGTTTCCAAAGGATTTAAAGATTGGTTGGTTTTGGTACCAATGCTGATAGGAAACCCGATAAAATTGACTCTTTTATTGACAAATACAAAGATTATGTGTACACATGTGTGAGTGCATTTGATTTAAGAGGATTATTGGGTAGAAAGAATATGAGATAAAAAAATAAAAATACATATCCGTTCTAATAATAGAATATTATCTACATTGTGAGTCATCTAATTTGTTTCCGGACTCCGGTTTTGATATAATCGAAATATTTCATGATATTGAGTTTGATTTGAAATATGGTACATTCATACATAGATAGTTACTCTGAATCATTGGAATCGGAAATTGAGTTTTTTTTATTTAAAAAACTGGATAGGATGCCGTGTTGGTATATCACAAATCTACAGGTCAATCGTAAATATTTAATGGTAAGTATATCAAAAGTTTATAATAAAGAAAAACAAAAGGAAATGTTTTGTCAAAGTTATTTGTAGTTGTTAGAAAATAACAAAACAAGAAATTTATTAAAACTGGATTCGCTGATTGATATGGTAAATTGATCATTTTATCTGGCTTTTTTTTTTATTTATCATTGATATGTGTATTCAGAAAAATGAATACTTATCATCATATATTTACGAACGATTCAAGTAGATAGGTGGATAGAAAGGGGCATTTCAGTTGGAAACTAATTAGTACTTAATTGTGCGATTTTGATACAACGACTCAATTGACCTATTCATTGTTGTTGGGTTGTTTTAGGTGGTTATTCTCTCATTGTAACTCTCACTGTAACTAGAACTACCTGAAGCGATTGAGAAGGTTGATCAAATCACAAATTACACTGTCAGCAATAATACATATATTGTTAGGGAAAGCATGACCTAAAGTACATAGTCTGACTCTAGCTATAAAGTTTGACAAATGGAAAGACAGTGTTCAATAGTTTCTGTCTCGTTTTTCTTTTTGCTGCGGACAATGTGGGTTGAATGGAATGCCTAGCTTGACAGCATGGTTTCCTATCGCCTAGTGACCCGTACTAATAAGACTGCTACTCTTGATATATATATATACGAGGCCTGGCTATGAGTTGTTTTACAATTTAACTGCACAATTTTTTTTCAGTCTACAATTTTGGCTTTCCGAAGCTGCTTTCAGATACATAGATGTTGTTTTTATCTAATTACTCAAAGTTGAATACAAATACAAAAATATAACGGGAATCGAAAGCACAATTAAATTAATTGATTATGCAATAACATTATAATAATGGTAATTAATACAAACGAAAAATCTACATAAAAGTCCCTAGTATTTGTCGGGAAAAATAAGAATTAGGTTTTTACAGAAGCTGTTTGCTAGCATAGTCTAAAATTTGTATAGTTATTGAAAATAGTCAAATATTGTGCTTTTTCGAGTACAAAATATTGCAAGTAGTATACGAAGTACGTTTATTTTATCTGATAAGTTTATTTAGTAAAAAATTAATATTTTATTTTGTTATTCTATATAGTCAACAAAAGTTCATCACCTGAGTATTATCTTATGTCATACGCTATTTTATTACATTTTCACCTGAGTAGATTCTGGGGTTTTAAAACACTCCCTTTCCAAATCTTCAACCCGTTTAGTCCTATCTTATTCCATTCTCGAGATGCACAGTGTCGCGACTTTATTTCAAATCCACAAATTTTACCGATTTGCTTCGAAGTTTTATTCCTTACGCCAATTTGGAATTACATTTAGATCATATCCACACCGATGAGCAAAAAATTACTATAGTTCATATCGTCTTATTCCACTCTATTTATTTTACATACTATGACCGCTTCGGCAAAAATTATTATATAACCTTTCGATAAATATCGATTTATTTGCTCGAAAATAAATTACTTTATATAAATTTGTTAATATAACAAAAATATTGTTTGGCTAGTTTCAAAGATAAATTTGAGAAAACTTTCAAATTCGATTTTCTTAAAACTATGTAAAATGTGTATAGCATAAAATAATACTTAAGCCACACGTTAGGGGCTGCAAAATTACAACGATTGTGAAATCAAACTAAATGAAAGTAGATCGATGCAATAAAAAAGCAAACAAATCGATTAAAACGATACTCACCGATTTGTACAAGTATCGTAGCTTTTGGAAAAATGTTTAGGCCGATTGTTATAGGCCTACAAAATGTGATGTGATTGAAGCAAAACTGTAGGCCAGTTACCAATTATATTCCTCATAGGTATATTCAAAGTTTTTTTTATTCAATAATTAATTAAGAGTTTTACTTTTTTAAGTTTATACTTTTTAACAACACCAATGCATACTTGTAGATAATATTACAAGCTTATTAAGATGATAATTTTGAAGTGAATTAAGTAATTTTAAATAAAAGAAGAGGGAAAACACTTGATTAAATTAATATTTTTGTTAAAGAGCTTTTGAATTAGAATTAAAAAAACTAGTTATATGTTTTGTTTAGATAAATTAATTTAACTACAATAAGCTCACACATTTAACCAGATCAAATATTAAGCAGGTAGATGACATAACTATAGTTATTTGAATTTTTCATTTCAAAATAGAACAATTAAGTAAAATTGCTTTATTCAAATATAATGAAATTTGTAATAAAACTAGAATGTGAAACGCTTCAATAATTCTATTCAATAAATTGAAAAGTGTTACGAAGTTATATGATTTCATATATATATATTGAAGTTAAATTATTAGGGCTTTTCATAAGCACATACTGCAAAAACAACATATATACTGCAGAATAATTTTTCTGTTTTTGACAGAAGTTATTAAAATTTGAATTTTCAACATTTGCAGTTTTGTGTTATAAATAAAGACAGCAACATAATATTTTCATGCGCTATCGATTATAATTTTGCAGTTTTCCTGCTAAGTTAGAAATGAACAAAATACTTGTCAATTTACACACATTATTATTTTGAGTACTTAAATACAATTAGCTTAAAAAATTAAAGAAAATACTGTGCTAACTATCTGTGCAAGTACTAACTTCGGATGCTTATCTCATTATTTTATTCATACCAAAATTAATATAATTGAAAAATGTTTGGCCGTTCAATATTGTTAGGTTGCTGCTTTGAACTTGCTTTTACAAAATAGATATCAAAATCGTATCCATTTTCGTTTACTTGGCATTTTGTAAATAGTGGATGTTCATTTATAGTTAGTAAGTCTACCATAAAGAAATTCCTTCTTTGCGATTCAAAGTTAAAAGTATTTGAATTGCTATAACTTCAAAATAAATTTAAGAAAAACGCGATTTAATGAAAAAAGCAAAATATGGAGATTTTGACAACGAAAAAAGAAAGATAGAAATTAAATTTGAATTATGTACGCAGCATATTATATAATAATATTTTGCAGATTACAATTTTATTTTTGTAGATTATTTTATTTTTTTCAAAAATTCATTTCAAAACTTATCTCACTAAGTTATTGCCAAACTTAATTTAATTATATTACATATCAGTATTTTTAAGAGTTCAACTTTAGTTGGGTTCATTGGTTCAGATTGTTCTTCTTATCAAATCATTCATTTTAAATAATTGCATATTATTTATGTGTAGTTAGTACTAGTGTTCTGATAATCCGAAAATAAATAATCAAGGTTTTTTGAGCTATCAAAATAATATTTCAGAATATTTTTGTGGATTTTTTCTTACAAAAAATGTCAAAATATTATTTTGAAATTGTATGTCAATATGAAAATATATGTGTTTACAAAGTTTAAAGAGAAACATATTAAAAAACTTTTGTATTTTTTTAATTTGTGTTATTTTTTTTGAATTATAGCACTGGCTGAATTTAAATCAACGGAATTTTTTCTGTAACGGAATTTTAACCTATGCTTGCCATATCATTGAATTGCAGTTATTATTGCATGCCGTCCAATCCTTATAACTTAATCAAGAGAAAAATATTTCGTGTATTTTTCCAACTATCAAAATAAAACATTAAAATAATTTTTTTTATATTTTTCTATCACAACGGTAGAATTAGGTACTATTATTAATGCAGTTTTAAATAAATTTTAATCTTTATTATTTTAGTGCCGGTTAATTGAAGTTTACTTTGATTAAATTAACTAATCTGTTACAGTAATAAAACAAAAAAAGTAGAACAAAAATTTTTAAATACTTTTTGATAAAACAGGCTTTATCAGAACAATCGTCACAACTGTTAAATTTTAAAATCTGGGTAGGTAAATAACGAAAAATAATTATTGTGTGTAGTTATGTTATCGCAATAATAAAATAAGTAAAGAAAACAATTATTTTTCTATATGTCTAATCTATTACGATAATATAAACTTTATTGAAAGTTAATTTTAAAATTTTTCCGATCCGAAATAAAAAAACAAAAACAGAAATGAGTACAATTAAAAATTAAAAAACAAAATATGTAAACTTCTTATTAAATTACACTAAATAGAAATTTTTTATTTATTATTATTTCATTTTTCATTCCTCAAATGAGCAGCTTATTCAGCTCGTAATTTCATGAATAATATTCTATCAGGTGTTAAATTATTAAATTATTTACAGAAAAATCAAATTAAAAAACTAAATAAATTTGATAAAAACTCCTTGAATTTGCATCAATTTTAGCTGTGAAATTTTAATTTGCACCCAATTATACCAAAAAAATAACCTTCAAAAAATTCATTATGAACGTGAAAAAATTTCATTTTTTCCCTCCATTTATTCTAATATAATAACTTTATTTCGAAAGTAATAATTAATTTTCAATTTGAGGTGCCTATTATGTATTTCGATCGAAATTAATCGAATCGTTCATCGTTATCGTTAAAGTTATTCGATTGTGATCGTTAGTGTCATTATGTATTTCGATGAAAATTTGATCGAAAGTGTTTAATAATGCTGCCATTGTAAAATTCAAATCTACGATGAAAATGACATATGTTTCATTCTTTAACTGTCAAATTCAAATTATTATACGAAAAAAAAACAAAACAATAATGTTATATTTAAAAATTTTAAGTTGAAAATAAGTTGAAGTGTTTAAATAAAATATAATTATAAAATTATAAGTTTTTATAAATAAAATGATTTGAGCAGAGTTAAATTTTTCAATTTCTGATAGTGCTGGAAAACGCTATCAAATTGCAGAATTAAAAAACAAGCGAACATATATTCGGGATTATTCTAATCCACTAGATTTTGAAGATTATACGTATGTTATTTAAACATAAATTTGATGAGTTATTATCTACATTATTAAAATTATTAAATTAGGACAAAAATTGAAATAGCCAATAAGTAATACGTCGATTCCAAATATAATTAAATTGGTTAGTGTATTAAGATTCTGTGCGGTTTGTACCAAGCAAATGATTTTCAACGTAGGAAATGATTTCCATGTCGGACTAGCACAGCTAATTTTTTTTGTTCTTAAAGAAGTTTTATATGTATTGGCAAACATTATTTTTATGATTAAAGCAGAATTACTGAAATAATTGGAGCAGTAGATGGAAAGCTTATTCAAATTAAATCACCGAAGCAAAACGTACAACATTTATGTTATAGTAGAAAGGGATTTTTTAGCATTAATGCAATTCTGATAAGTTTATACTTTATTGTAATTAGTTTACATTATTATAACAGTTTTTGTTTTTAGATATGTGATCATAATCAGGTAATTGGTTTTGTGATTACAAGATATCCTGGTACCTCTTTGGAAAATTTATAATGGTGTCTCATTATTTACACTATAACTTTTCATATTGCAGTCTATTTGTAACAGGCCTTTCATTCCTATTAAAATTTATTTCAATAAAGAATTATTATGTAGAATAAAGTAAAATACCTACTTTCATTTCAACTTTTAAATTTATTTTTATTTCAAAAAATATCATAAATATAAAATAAAACATCAAGTGTCTAATATAAATAAAATAATATAATGTCCAATATAAATAAAATATATTTGTATCTCTTTTATTTTATCTTTTCAATTCAAAATTGAAATAATTTGTACAAAATCTCTCTTTCGATGTCTCTTTCGTGGTAAAATTTTACATCGATAAACTTTATCGATTTCGTCGACAATTTCTGAACGATATCGTAATACATAATGGCAATTTTACATTTTGACATATCGTTCGATCAAATCGTAATCGTTATCGAAATACATAATAGGCACCTGAATGTAGCTACCATGCTATTTATGTACATTATATAATAAATGTTAATTAATAACATTTAACATATAACATAACATGTATCCAATTAACGCCAGATAAAAAAAAATCTATCGTTTTCACCTATTTATATATCTTGTTACTTGTTACCATCAAGTCAATGGTTAAGTATTTGTATAATTTAATAAAATTTCAATGTACCAGGTTCTTTTTCCTCATTTAAAACTTTAAAATTACCGTTTCCGATTTTTTTCATATCTTGAAACTTGTTTTTTTATTACAACAAAAACTACATTGGTTGGAATAGTAATCTAATAATTTAATATGGTAATAATGTCTGTAAAACTTTCCACCTCGATGAATTAAAGCAAAAAGCTGTGGTATGTAGCCAAAAATTACAATATGAAGCTTTTCCAAATTTTACCGCAAAAAATTACCGATTAAGAAATAATATAATTAAAAAGTAAGGATTTTTGTGCTCTATTTCAAATAAATCAAAAACATATCCAAGTTCCAAGCCCATAGAGGAAAACCAAGTATTTAATACAAGAACCAAATAAGATCATCTAAATATCAGCAAAACATCATAAAACTAATGAAATATGTATCAAGTTATTAGAAGTATTTTGTAAAGTCATCAAAACAATTGAAATAATAAAGTACATAAAGATTGCAGGCAAATGTTCAAGTTCAAATGAATGATTATTTTGTAAAACAAAATATTGATTAGTACAAAATATTTTTGTTGTGGTGGTAAGTTTTGGTTTGACATCTTTAAAAACTCACTAGATTTGCTAAAACGCTTTCGTATAGGAATAACACCAGAAGCAAGATATTATAGAGAACCAAGGGCAACATGGTCTATTTCTTCAATTGGTGCTGAAATTACAAAACAACCATCTTCTTCATCTCCTCATGATGTCTCCGTTGTATACAAAAGAAAATTTTAAGCCAGAATAGACAGTTGTATATCGGTAACTCGTCGGAGTTATTAACCTATCATGATTGGATATGCTAACCTTAATTACCGCAATTTATTGAAAAAGAAGTTTTATTCAATTTATTTGAAAGTTTCTTCAGATTCATTAAAATATCAAATATAACACAAATGGGAGCTTGTTAAAATATAAACTCATGTCAAATCTAATCTACAAAGTTATTGTAAGTTTATAAGATAATTATTATATAATAAATTTTTAAGTATATAGATATATTGAAGAAGTTAATTAACTCTAATCTGTAAATTAAAAAAAAAATGCGGTATAAATATCTGAACCATTTCAAACCCGATTTTCATTATTATTCTTTTAAATGATAGATATTAATAAGGAGACGTGGCGAATTCAAATATTTTTCAATTAGAAATTTCAATTTAAAATCTTACCCCATTAGTATAACTCATTTTAACATAAAAAAATTTTAATTTATCAAATTACCGCAACTTCACTCTCGATTTAAATTTAATTTTATTTTGTAATTAAATTATTACTATGTATGAGGGAGGTTGTTGTTTAAGATAAATCAATAAAAAATATAATGTTCACGCAAAAACTGAAATGATGGAAAACAATTCATAAAGAAGTATTGAGTACGATTTATTAAACTTACTCGAGGAGCGAACAAATACCAGTAGTTACGTTATTTGTAATTTATTGGAGTGAGAAGAGTGTGACTTTAATTTTTTTTTAATGTAGTTAAAAACATAACAGATATAGAGAAATACTTTTTGGTTTGGTTTTCTATTACAAAATACATTATAGGTAATTTTATTAGTCATGCATGATTCATATTTTAATCGATTTATATATGTAAATCATGTACATAATAACTATTATTATGTATAAATTATTTTTATTTAATGATAATATTAATTTAACATTGACAGGTATAACTACTACACATTATAATAAACATAAATAATAATTTTAAAAATAACCAATTAAATTTATTTAATTGAATTAATTTAATGTTTTATTTTAAAAAATTCAAATTATTAATAAATTTTCTTATCTCATATTTTTGCATTAGATTGAGTGAGATACATATACGTATGTAGTTACTGTATGTAACAAGTATGTTAAGTAATAATTCTTTATAATTAAATGTGAATTGTAATTTTTAATTAATACATTTTAAAATACAATTTAATTAAATCAATTAACAGATTCTTGTCAATTATATTATAATACGAGTATTACATAATTTGACAGTGTTGATTAAATAAATTAGAATAAGTTAAAAATTTAATGTAAATAAGGTAAAATTATAATTTCGTAAAATAACAAAAAAAAAAATGATTCTAATACAATTAATTTGACTGAAGTAAGATATTGTATTAAGTGTTGTATTATTGCGAGACATTCAACTGTCTGCGTATACATATATCATGATTAATTATATATGCTTTTTTTTTTCTTTATTTATTATTGAAAATTACATACATAGGATAATATTTATCTATATTTAATATTTTTTTTTTCGGACCTTAGCCTTAGCTGTCTGGTCTCATAATAATTTTTTTTTTTTTATATAACTATTAAGGTATAACAATTATGTAGTTTAAATTTTATTCTAATAACAATCTTATAAAAATATTATTTTAACTTAATCAATAACTTTAAAATTTTCAATTTTCAATTTTGAAATTTAGTATTTACATTACATTGCATACAAATGTATAGGAGTAAATTATTTTAAATTATTAAGATTTCTTTAATTTTTTTTTTTTAAAAAGACAAATATTAGTAATAAGTTTACAATTACAAGGGGGAAAATTTGTATGTTTGTTTCTTTAAAGTATGTTCGTGGCTTTAAAGATAGATTTCTGAAATTTTGCATAGTTAGTTATTTGTGATAAAAAAAGCATTAAAAATTCTGACTGGATGGCTTAGAAGTAATGAAAGTAATTCTCATATATAATAGCACGAAACAAAAACTATAGCTTATTGGAAGCAGAAGTTCTGAAGACTTAAATGGCAAAATTGAATTTCATCTTAACGGTTCTTCAGAACATTGATTTTAGAAATTAATTTCAATTATTTCCAAACCTCGTTGCAATACAAGTTCATTGATATTGATTTGTCAAACACTTACTGAACACAAACATGAAAGTAGATGTCAGTGTTGTCTATATTCAAAATGTCTATCAATATAAAAATATCACTCTTTAGAAGTCAAAAGCACTATAGTAAACAATATTGAAATAATAAGGTTTTAGGAAGAAAAAAGAAAAAAGTTTTCAGATGGCATTTATCCTCTTCACCCCCTGTGTGTAGCACTTACTTAGCTCAATTATTTTGCTTCCGAGACGATAATGAAAAAAAATCAGTTTCAGCAATCATTATTTTCACAAAGTAACTGATTAGACTACTGTTCTATTATTCTATTTAGTATTGATTGCGCCACCAATTGTATATAGTAGAAGAGGTGATTTTATTTCGCAGATATTGTCAGTTCACATTTCACATTCAGTCAGCTTACATTTTTCTGTCATCCTACTGATAAGGTTATAGAGAGATTATTAAGGTGTTTAGTAAGTATTTAAAATAATTGTGGGAAAATAACATAACAAATTGAAAATGAAATGTTATCAAAAAGATTAAACTGTCAACAGTAACATTGGTAAATGATGAAAGTTTACACTGACGTTATATTTTCTATACTAACTATTATTGATTAACCTTACACTATCTAAGTTCCCTTACAAATTTAATCGAATTATATATTAAATTGTATTATTCCACTTGTAGTATTTAGTATTCTATTATAGAAAGTTATAATCTTAATTTTATTGTGTAATATACATATATTAGTTGCACTACATTGCATAGTTACGAATGTAATTGTAACAGTATTGTATTAACAAGTAACAATGTAATAATTCTGTCAAGTATTATTAACGTAATTAATTAGATTAAATTAAATTAAGTTTTGAACAAAGGTCTTGTATTGATCTCTTGGAACTTTTTAGAATATTTGAAATTAACTAAGTGATTGTGTATTCAGTTACATAATTTTTTCAATGTAAATTTTTCTGTCACTAGAATACTAGATCTGCACTAGTCAATAATATCTCTCGTATTTTTTCTTTAGCTGTATTTTGAAGTTTTTTCTAGAGTAATTAGAGAATATTTCTCTCCATGTTTGAATCATGTTTTAAAAAATTCTTAACAGTGGTCTGAAGATTTGCTTTTACAATCTGAGGAATGTTTGTACAAGAAATATCATCAAATTTTCTAAACTTTCATTTTGTTGTTATAACGTCAAAAGTTTGTTGTTAGTGCTTTAAAATTTTAATTTTTAGCTCAAGTCTTATGAGATTTCTTGATATTTTTTGTACGCGAACACAACAAACTGAATATTTTTAAGTCTTATTTTTATTGATATAAAATTTAGTAATACATTGTTATACAAATTTAATTTTTCAATTTTGTTATTTTAAAAATATCATCTCATATTTCCAATAATAATTTCCGTTAATTTACAGTTGCTAAAGAGAGCTCATTAGTGTATAATCATAGGTGTATAATCTTTAAAAAGTCATTGACTCAGATTTGTTATTTATTTTATTTAAATTTTAAAAATTTTACTATAGAGATTAATTAGAAATTAATTAGTGAATTAATTAATTCTGAAAAAAAAAAATGTTTTTGTTTTTATATTTTATGGAAAAATATAAAATGTAAGTGATACAGCTACATTTTAATAAATTTTAAATTGTTAGAAATTAGGAAAATTTTATACAATGTAAAATAAATTAATTTCTTAGTGAAATTTATAATTTTTAATCGTTTTAATAATTTGCATTTAATCAATAAGTATTATCATTATTTTGATAAATTGTATAATTGATATATAATGGTATAATTTGACATATAAATGTTTAAATTGAAATATTATAAACTTCAGTAGCTAATTAAATTTTACTTAGTTATAACAATTTTTTTGTAACAGATATTTTAGATATAGACTTTTCTATTTAAAAATTATTAATAATAACATTAAATGAATAAATTTTTTATTGTCAACACTTTATTTAGAGTTTTGCTGTCAGTTGAAATAAAGTTTTACTGAATGGCATTTCCTCCTAATCCTATATTCTAATCTGTAATAATATTTTGATAAAGTATAATTTAAACTTCTGCAATGAACAAAACAAATTAAAAACCTTCTGGAAATCCAATTTGTTACATGCAAGGTATGCGCTGCTTAGAGATAGACTTAGAGAAAGACTTACACGATGGGTGACGCAGTAAGTAGATCGTTTGTCTTTTAACCTAAAGGTCCCAGGTTCGATTCCCGATGAAGTAAAAAAAATGCTTTATGGGTTTTTCGACTTGGTCCAGTACCCTTTGTCATTGGGATAAAATAAATGACAAAAAATAATTGAGAGTATAATCTGGTAACAAGTTAAATAACATAAAGCTATTCTATTTAAGAAGGCTTGATTCCTGACAATAGTAGTAGTTTTCCACATTTAATGAGTCAGTAATTTGTTTAATAAATACTCGAAATATTTGTAGATATTGTAATGTAAACTTGCAGTACCGTACTTAATTAAGCGCGAAAAAGTGATTCTACCCAAGTTACTGTCAAGGAGATAAAAAAAAAAACAGAAAAAAACAATCAAAATACCCCAAATATTTATATTATACTTTAAAATCCTACTGCCCTCCCAAACAATCGGATAAAAATATCTGGTGTATTTATCTAACATAAAATTTACATTATTTATGTCCACCCAGAAAATCAAAACTGGCAATCTTCAAAGATAAAGATAAAGGTAGGTAACAGACACTGCCGGTGCCACGGCCTTACACTATTTCAGTCCATTGTGGCACCACATGAATTTTCTCCACAAAACCGATTCGCTAAACCAATTTCATTTTTTTATAAAATGATGGAGGTACTGGAGGCACCTGTAACGTTATCCAGTGACCTTAAAAAGAAGACTAAAAAATATTGAAACTATTCATAACAGTAGTTTCCACATTTAATGTGTTGATAAACCATCAGTAATTTGATAAATAAATGCTAGAAAAACATTGTAGTAAAATATTGTATTACAATAAAGTACGAAAAATTAAGTAGCTTGATTAATGTCAAGAACATAAAAAAGAAATAATACCAGATAATATTTTTGACTTGTATAAGGCTAAATTAAAAACCGATGATGCATTCAAATTTTTTGAACACACACTAAATCTAATCTAATCTATACAAATAATAACAATAGATATATGATAACGTTTTTTTTTCAGAATATATATATTAATATAAGTAACTTAGCCAATAGTTCTACTGTGTTGGTTTGTGCAATGATATCAAGTGTACCTGTAGGCAAAAGTTAATTTGCATTGACAAATTGGTTGTGGAATAACATGAAACTTTACAATACCTTGGATTTACGTTCTAATTTAACATTAAATAATTTTATTAGCAGAAATTCAAAACTTCGATTTGATTTTAAACTCATTCTATATTTTCCAGAGGTTAGAGAACTTTACATTTTTTGATTTGCGCATGTTTATAAATTGTTTAAAAATTCAAATAAAAGAAATAAATAAAACAAGTTTTTTTCGTATTGAACGGTATTACGATTTTACGTCATAATAGTTAATATGAATATCCAGTAATATATTATGGAATTCCAAATACTGAAAAATGGAGAAATCATATAGGTATAATAATAGATAATTAATTCTAAAAACTACAATATATAAGGTGTATATATATATATATAACTCGAATTCAGTGATTTAATAGGAGATCAATATCATTCTTTCAAGTTGCCATTAATAAAGCTAATAGTTTAATCATATTAATTAATGTTTTCCCCGGATAAGACACACAAAGAAGAACAAGAAGTTCGATACTGAACAAAATATGAATTGGAAACATGAAGAGGAAATTAAAGGTAAGCGAGTGTCAAGAAAAAGAATATCGTTATTAATAGATCTGTCTCAAGACTTGATTAAAACCACAGCAGTTGCACGGCGTATAACAACAGACCTTATCCCAATAATTATCTTTGTAATATTAAATAATCACCCTGAATAATACCTTTTTATCATGACTCATATATAAAATCTAAAATTAAAATTTTGCAATACTTAAAAATAAAAAACGCACACAATCTCTTTAAGCCTTTTTAAGTGAAAATTTAATAATTTCCGCGCAATATTTTGGAAAAAATATCTTTTGATTACAAAATTTTCCGCTTGTAGAATTCTGCAATAAAAAAAACATATAAGAAGCTAACTTCAAATAATTACGGTATAATAATGTAAAAAAAGTTATATTATTAACTTATCGTTTATCTGGAAAGTCTAGGAATATTACACAAGATCACTTGTTTTTTTGTCTTTTTGTAAATAATCGTAAAAAAAGAGGTTTCTATATTGCTCATGAAACTCGATTTTAAAATTTTTTTGTTGCTTTTTTGATTAATTTTATTAAAAAAAAAAAAAAAAAAAATAAACAAAGTTAAATTTTACGTTAAAAATAAATAAACAAAGTTAAATTTTACGTTACTTTAACAAGTTGATTTTGTCGAAATTTTTGTATACAGATGGATACTTAATTATTTCACCTAACTGATTCCTGTGTAAATATATATATAAGTTATATACTTACATATAAAAATTAATAAAACTAAATCAAAAAACGCTCTGAAAGGCATGTTAGACCCCAATATTTTTTTATTTTGTTTTTGTCTCGTTTTAGATATTATGTGTACACAGGAATCCAGTTTTATTTTCTTTTTTCTTAGACTTTTCTTAGCTTAGGTCTCAAAAACAGTTTTTTAATCATTTTTTTTTTTGTGTTATCTTTATGGAATTAAATATATTTACATGTATCACGTTCACTGAACCTATATAAGAAGAATTTTGATATATAAAATCAACAGGTGAAAATTTCAAGTGTTTTGATAATTAACTGAAAACTTATTATCATAGCATGCGCCCAACAAATATTTGTAAGGTAGTAAAAAATATTTTGGTTTTTTTTTTGTGTAGAGAATGTAAATAGGTATTGTACTAAGATAATAATATGAGACCGGAAATTTTTTATTGTTTCCAGGTTAAATTTAATTGTTGAGTGATATGTGTTTTGGAATGATAATTTCATAAGAGTTGATTTAATTTTGGAATTGGGAGTAATAAACAATAATAATATTATTAGTGAGACTTAGATATGAGTAATACGATTTTTTGTTCATTTTATTAAAAATGTTAGCCTATCTAACTGAAATAAGTGGCTTTTTAAAAAAAGTAATACCAAAAATGATACTGTAAATCAACAAAGAAAGGGAGAGAAATTCGAACTGGGCGACTATGAAAAACCATCTTCACATCACATCTTACAAACCAATTGTACTTAGGTAACCTCCGAAATAAAATTCAGCTTTGCACCTGATATTTTGTAGACTTGTAGAAAGTATTTGATTGCATGAATCGTGAGCTTATATATTTAAGTAAAATTAGATTTTGATATAAGGGTTTCCTACATAAATGCAAGATGTTAAGTTTTTTGAGGAAAAAGGAATGCTGAAAAAAAACGTGGAAAGCCACAATTTAATTATTGAAAATAATCGAATATTTTCCTTTGAATGCGACTAAAAAATGCTCTACTTGTAGACTTTTTCGGTGTTTTTTAGCCGAATACAAAACATTGAAGAAGTCTGCCTATATAGTATTTTCTATTTTCAATAATTAAAAAAATTTTACTCTAATGCTGACAAATAAGTTTTTCTGAACAACACACAATTTATGCTGAAGTAGGAATCACAGCAATAAAAGAGGAAAATATCTTTACACCTAAAGAAGCTTTCAATATATCATAATATTTGAAGGACTTTCTTTTTACCCTATGCTATCCTATGCTTTTCCACATATTATGCAAAAGCCATTTAATGATCGTTTGATGAATATCCTTAGCTACAAAGTCAGACTCAATTTCATATTTCATGTTTTTCCATAATCATAACAATGTATTTTTTTTAATTTTTAATAATATGTGTGTACATACGTTGTTTTGGTATTTGAAAATGAATAAATAAATGAACGACTAGCAATTTCCCAAAGAAGTACTTATACTTACTAGTTATATGTATAATAAACTTCTGAAATGATAAATGATAAAATATCCGCATATAACTATGTAAGATCTCTGGAAAATAGCACAATATATCAAAAATGTATTCCCAAAGTAAGATATAATTCAGATTTCGATTTTTCAATATAGTTACGATGAGCTTTAAACGCTCATAATTTTTATATCGTGTATTATTGAACTAAATAGAACAACATTTGACAGATATTTGTTAGATATTCAAATACCCACAACATTAATTTCTACTAACAACATATTTATTAGAAATTATTGTTTTCATTTTATTCTTACAAATTACTTCAAAATTTGAAACATTATGTAATTGGAAAAACCGTTTTTTTTTGTTTTTATTTAAATATCATTTTGTTAATTAATCGTCTATATATTGAAGAAGAATAATTAATTATGTATACATACTTATTTATTAAATTAATAATTAACAAATTATTAGATAACATTATATATTTAATATTTATTATATATTTATTTATAAAATATAATAAAATTATTTTATATAAATAGTTATATAGTTACATATACTTACAATTCATTTTCCATAATCTAAATTGATGATATAAAAAACATGAACATATACAAAATATCATTGATATTATAATTAATGTTAATACAATTCCAATCCATATTTCATTCATAAATTTATCATATTCAATTTGACGTTGCCAGGCTTCTTCAGTAAATGTTGTTGCATTTAATATTATTGAATTTTTCAAATAATCATTTGGTAATATTATATTATTACTACCTAATGATGATGAAGATGCTATTGGTACTATATTATTACTATTATTTAATAAATTTTTATTTAATTGTTGTCCAACTAAATCATTTGTATTTTTATATTGAATTGAATTGCTAAATATACTGCTACGACCAGTAAATAATGTGCCGCTACCTAATTTTTTAAAAAAATTATTTGTTGAAAAAAAACTGGTTTCAGCTTCATTACTTGATCCTATTGATGATGATGATTGATGATCCATTTGATGTTCAATTAATGATGGATGATAACTATTATGATTTGTAAATTCTAATGCGTTAAAATTCATTTTTATTTTTTGCTTTTTATTTTCTATTTACAAAAAAATATTTTGCTATTATTTAATATGTTATTTTTAAATTATTTAAATTAGGTTTAATAATACAATTAATATTGATTTATTGTAAGTTTTTTTTTTGTTTAAATAAAATAAAATTATTAAAAGCACAAAATTTCATAAAATTAAACCGGCTTTTTTCGCGTCATCTATTTAAAGAAACAATGATTTTATATATATATATATATATATATATATATTTTTTTTTTGTTTATAAAAATAAATTATTTCTTATTTTATTTCTAAAGCTGGTCTATTTATTAAGTTATTGTGAAATTAATTTGTTCAAAATATGCATACATATCCATGTATTGTAGTTTTGATATTATTGATATTTCGAATTTAATAACTTGTTTCGATTATAATTATTTCTTAAGTTGTTGTTATTGTAATTATTAAAATTTTTATGAAAATCATCACAATAGAAATTTTAGTAAACAAATTTCAAATGAAACGAAATGAACAGTTTCTATATCCATAATTTTATACTATTGAAATTAAATATTTATAAAAATTTACTTTAATCCATTTTTTTTGTTATTTAACAAACGTGTATAAATACATACATAGTCATTGTATGGCTTACTTTCACTTTAAATTTCACTCAATCACCTTTTAACTGTTTTATTTTTTTTTAATTATAATTTTCTCTTTTTTCGTTTTTATTGCATAAAAATAATTTGACACATTCAAAATTTTTCTTTTTAAAAATTCAATTGTCAAAATAAATACCTCTTAATCAAATTGTATATGCATTTGAAAAGCACTTATAAATTCGTAATTTTAATGTTTATTATTACAAGAACCGTTAGAAAACTACAACGGTAAAATAAATACATATTTCGTGTAAAGAATTTTACTGAAATTTTTATTTATTTTTATTTTGATCATAACTAAAAATTTCCCCAATTAAAATTCAATTATAGAAATATTTCAATTCTAGGATTTTCACTTGATATTTTGTTTTTGTTATTATTATTACTATTATTATTGTTATTATTTTTTTCAAAAAGAGACAAAACAATATAACTCGAACGTCTTAATAATTTAAATGTTCACCATATACTGTTTTTTTTTTTTTTTCAAACTAAAATCAAACTGTTGATCATGTTATGCTGAATCAAAGAAAAACAATAATAAAAATAATCATAAGAAAATAACCAGTGTTTCTTAAGCTTTGTAATCTACTAATCAGTAAAGAAATGCTGAAATGAGAGAAAAAATAATATACATTTATCTGTTGGAAAATGGAATGAACTGCACTTTTTTTTATACAGTAATGAAAATTATATATTTTATAGTAAGCAAGTATTTAGTTGAGTTTTATTGTATACACAAGCGTTAACAGTTAAATTGTTTTTGTTGTATTTTGTTATACAGTGAGGGTAATTTGTAGTAATGGAGTTTAATGAAATAATTTAGTGAGATATAACTAATTTTTCGATTTGATAGAAAATTAAATCAAAAACAGAGAATGAATATAATGATAAATTTAAAAATAATGATTGTTTTAACATGTTTAAAGTTAATAATTTCAGCAATATTTTTTAAAATTTCTTAGGGACTTACTACCACTAATATATGCCAAAAATAAAAAAAATCACCAAAGAATTACGTTTCTTCACATTTCTTCTCACAGGTGGGTAGATTGAGTTGAATTGAAAAAAATATTGTAGTATTGAGATTTATGGATTATAGTTTGGGCGGTGGAGTTATTTTACAAATTTATTTTCTTGAAATTACTTCACCTTCTTTTTTATTTTTTTTACAATATCGAGTGATCGATTTTTTTTACAATGTCGAGTGATGATACTGCGATTACAATTTCAACACAAATGAAAAAATAAAAACACAATATAGTATAAGCACAAGTATACCAACGATTTTATAATATAATAACTTTATAAGCTACCAACTTGAAAAAATCAAAATATTAATTTGTTTACTCAAGGTGGATTTCCTCTTAATGGAGGAACCGGGTCCGGACAAATTTTTTAACCATTGAAAAAATTTTATTTTACCAACACATACCTACACAAAAAATCCTCTCCGGCAATTTACTTCATCCAATTTCTTAGTTAAATCATTTTTAACTTTTGGCTGAAGGATGAAGTAAAAGAAAAGGATAGATATTTAATTATTTGATAAATATTTATTGCTATCTCGATTTATGTATGAACACATTCACATATAGAATTTCAAATATTTTCTAAGAAAAGACATGAAGTGTAATTTTTTTTGTTTTTTGTGGTTTAGTATAAGATTATTTTGTATCTAACAAATTATTTTTATTTTAAGATAAAAGCAAAGCGCTATATTTTATTTTTTCGAATATTACAATGTATTATCCATTATTACTCTTAACAAAATTTTTAATTTTTTTAATAAAAATATTATCAACGCATGTAAACAATTTTTCAAACGTCAACCTTTTTAGACTACATAACAAATGTCAGTCTTTCGCGCATTTGAGAGGAAATCATAAAATTTTCTTTAATGGCATTTGTATTTAAAATATAGTGTAAAATAAAATTGTCCGGACGTTCGTCCATGAAGAGGAAATCCACCATCACTCTTTTAGTACAAAAAAAAAAAAATAAAGATTGTGAAAAGAACAATAATAATAAATTAATTATTCATTTAATTACTCTAATAAATAAAGTAAACATACAGCTTCCGTAAAATATCTCCCTGCTTTCAGTAATGCTGAATTGACGATCAATTAATTAACTTTTAATTTAACCAACTACTGTCAAATAAACATACGTCAAATAAGCATACTTTTGTCGTGTCTTTGATATTACCGAATTTTTCATTTCTGAATTGAGATTTAGATTTTTTGTCATTTCTCTCAACAGACTAACACATTACAATAACGATTAACAACTAATTATAATAAAAGTATAATTAAATACACTATATTTATTTGATTCTTTGTATGCTCAAATTTAACTGCCATTTTACATACCGGAAAACGTCACGATCGTGAATTCTCGTCAATTGTATAACCGAAAGCACGACGATATAGTTGATTATTTTACAGTTGATAACATAACCGGAAGCAGGGTCTGCTTTCATTCTTAATATGTTCATGTTAACATAATGACAATATTAAATATACATCTAGGTAAAATAAAATGTGGAGTGAATAAAACTTAGTTGTTGAGAGACCTAAATTATTTTTGTTTTATTAAATATCTAATAGTTTATGGTTTATATAGTACCATATACTGCATACAGGACAATGAATCGGTACACTCAGCAGAGGATTATTATTACCTACACTGTACATCAACTATATGTAATAAATAGCTGTAATCGGAAATGTCAGCTGCGCGTCAAATGACTTAGCAGTGTAATCTAAAACGCAACAAGCTAAGATCATTTAACTTTTATTGCAGACAAATGGCGACTTCATTTATCAGCTAACCGAAATTGAAAAAAAAACAACAATCATCTAACAGAAAATGTCATTTGCAAATCATAACATCATAAAAAAAAGCAATTGTGCAGTTTTTAAAAATAGATGCAGGAATTTTCGAAAATTAAAATAAAATTATTTTATTTGTTAATTATTAGTAAATAAAAAATTTCTTTAGTGAGTTCCTAGCTGGAATTATTAGAAAAAAACGTTGTAAAAGAAAAAATTGAAATAAATTCTATTGAAGATTACCAGGTACGTTAAAAAAAATACATATTATTATTTTTGGTGTTTTTTTTATTTTGATATTTTGCATCAATAATTCGATTATTTTTCTTCAATCATCAGCAATCAATCGTCAGATGCTTAAATTTTGTAAATGCAATTTTTTGACGTAAGGTGCTTTTGTATTTGATGTGCAGATGACATTTCCGATTACAGCTAATGATTATCAAACCATCATTTCCATTATCACGTAATGCATCACACACTATTTATGAAAATAGTGTTTTTAAAACATCACATGTTCTTAAAACTGGTGTTAAAGAAATATTTTATATTTTGATTTAATGAAAATTGATTTAGGACATCTCAAAAAAATATTTTTATAAATAAATATTAAAAGTATTGAGATAAAAAACAATTAATATGTATTAAATTTAAAATTAATTAAGTAGAAAAATTATTTTGCTTTCCTGATTAATTTAAACTTAAATACTAATTATTTAAATAATACGATATTTTGAGAAACACAAAATTAACACTTTCAATTCTTTACATACTACTACATGCATACATATACCTATTTGTTTATTTCATAATCAAAAATTTCAAAAATACTCCAAAACTACAAATTATGCCTGAACAGATATTCTACATTAATCACATAACTGATATGATAAACGATATCTCTAATACAATATGAAAATGACTACAGGTATAAGTAAATAAAATATACAAACATGTTTCTTCATAACTATGATTATATATACAATATTTTATAGCTTCGAGTGCAGTTATACAAAACAAAACCTAGATAAACAAGTTCAGTAAAAACCTCTGGCCTAATTTTTATTTTTCTTTAACCGGCTGTTCAATGACTTTAAATAGCTGAATATGATCTTCTTAGTATTTAACATAACAATTTTCTTATGTGTGCTCTGTATCTGTTTGCTGTGTGAGTATTTTCTAAATATAAAAGAGAAAATTTTATTAATATACGTCTATATACAGCATTATTTTAGTTTCGTATTTGAGAATTTGAGATAAGTAAATATGGTAATGGTAGTAAAAAAATTTATATAAAATTTTGGTTGCTTGTGTGAGCTCTGAAAATGATCAAATTTAGAGGATCAGTCAGTAACAATTTGTAAACAAGATTAATAAAGAGAATTTTATTGTTATCTTTACAAATATTTTTTAGTTAAATTTTGATAGAATTTTGTCATATACAAATTGTTATCATGAAAGTTTGTTTTGATATCTATGAAGGAGAAAAAATTCAAGATTACGTTATTTATTTATATGGATGTACTCGTGCTGTACTAATTTTTAAACAGAAACCTTCTAATTACTAATTTATAACAAACAAAAAATTTCTAAAATATTTCCGAAAACATTTTTGTTTTGTGATAAAAAAACGTTTTATTAATGACCTACATAGAATTGGTTGATTTTCGATATTTTTGTTTATAAGATGATAAACAATCACAAGATAATATTTAAAAAATGAGAATTGAACCTAATGTATTAAAGATTGTAAACTCTATTATTTTGGAATTAGAATTGGTATATAATTAAGAAATTAATAAAGAGTTATGTTAGAACAACACATTTCGATCGATGCAAGTTAAGTTTGCATAATCAAGTGTTTGGGATTAATTATGAAAGTCTACTGGCATTTGGAAAAATTTTCATTTCGGATTTGGTCACTGGGCAGCTGAAAAAACTAGTCAAATTTAATTACTTATTATTTAAATACACAAAATTTAACAAAAGTTTTAAAAAAAAAGTATACGTATTTAAAACACATCAATTTATAATATTAAAATTGAAAGAAAAACTATTTCAAATCACCATTTATAATATTAAAATATACCTAACTCATTAATCAATCTTACGTTTTTTAACAATGAACATTTTTCCTACAATGGCAACATTTTTAAGTCAAGTCAATTTTATTCAGTAGACTTTCATGATTGCGTTACTTATTTTTGTTGACTTTTTTTATTAGAAAATGATCTAATGTCAGTAGACGTTCATGACTGACCCCTTTGTTCATGTTATGTATCAATTTGAGACCAATACACGGTAGAATTACATCAAACTCAAAAAGGTTAAGATCTCTGGACGCTACAAGCAAGCAGTTATTTAAATTATATTAGAGAAAGAAATCATTCGTGAAATGTTAAGCATATTGAGATTTTCAAAAATAGACATGGTAGCAAAACTATGGAATCAACTGAATATACATATACGAACAAACTAAAATTTCTATTAAAATGTCTAGAATACAAATTTATTGCCAAAATCTCTTCTGTAATATACATATTTTGAGTTGTACTAAATGAAAATAAAATAATTACAACAACTTTATATTGGGGCTTATGATTGAAAATCAAACGTTCAATCGTTTTCCGAATATCACTTACTTTTGTCATTTGGTATGACAGAAAACGAAAACGGAAAACGTTAATTTCGAAAATAATTTTTCATATTGTTGAAAACGTTCAGAAAACGTTTGTAGTGCAAAAATCAAACGTTCAGTTGTTCTTAACGTTTGTGTAAAAAAAAGCTAACAAACAAAAAAAAAATTGAACTAATTTGGGTGTTTGTATTTGTAGTTTTCAATTAAAAAATTAGCATATATACTTAGAAACTGTTCTTTTATTTATGTTTATTTTTGTCAAACGAAACATTTAATTTCTGAATACAAATATAAAAACAAAAAAAAAGTGAAATTTTAGCATGTAATGTATGTAAACAAAAATTCTTTTACAATTTAAGATTGAGATTTTTTAAAAATAAATTACTAAAAAATAAATATGCATAACTTTAGTTTATATCTTCTTCTTTACATTACAGGAAAAACATTTATATTTGCTACCCTGGCTATTTACTAATTCTTTATCGTCTTTTCGAAGTACTTGGCTGTACTATAGCAATCGCGTGTTTGATAACTGAAAAGTTGAATTGATGATGCTTGCCAGAATGTTGCTACCAGTTATATTTGTTTTGATTAGTTTCATTATTTTTTTTTATTTTATTTAGAAATATCAAATATATAACTACCTATATAATTATCAAATATATTCAATCAAATAAATTTGCTAATCCAATATATATAATGCATATAATAATTTTTGGATATGTTTTAGTTTGTATGTGTGGCTTGCAATACAGTCCTGGAGAATAGAAGAAATATAAATTTTTATATACATGGGTCTATATCAGTAATTAATTTGGTTAGAATTAACATAAAGGATTTATTGAATTATATTACTAAACGAAATAAATACATTTTATTAAAATTTATTAAACGTTGGTCAAATGAATTTTCAGATCCCTATGTTCTTGGGTCGTTGTACACTTCTCTTGTAGTAAGGTAAGAACGAATATTGAATATGCAAGTCAAGTTTAGTTACCGTTTTATATGGTACACATTGATAGGCAATACAAAATTTCTTATATTCGCTTTACGCCACTTGTGATGGGCTAATCCTATTAACTTACCATCATATAAGCAAAGACTTACTAATTGATCTGTGTATACATTGAACTTTAGGCGTGAGGTTTCTGATGTTATTTTCATTTCAGAGATTGTAAAAGACAATTTAAAATCAACTTTAATTTCAAGCAATATCGTTATTAGAAATTTGCACCATATACCCTCATTCAATTTATTTAAATTATTGACTCGACAATATTAAAACATTCACAAACACAAAAAGTATACAATCGCTATTTTTATAATTTTGCTATTCTTTTTTGTTTTGTTGTTTTATTAAAATGTATGTAATTATTAAATTTTAATTTTAGTTAAATTTTTAATTTTAATTTGATTTGTAGCAAATAGGTACATATATAATTTTGTTTTGTAAACTGTTTGTGCTAAGGAGTATAAATAAATAAATATAAATCAAAATAAACAGAAACACAATCACAAAAAATTGAAACATATGTTTTTGACAACTGTCAGTTAAGTTTCGAAAATTTTCGAAAATGTTTTTATTCACACGTCTTCAATCATATCAAAATGTGAAGAAGGTGATAGTGATGATCGTTTCGTTTCGTTTGCCGTTTCGTTTTCAATCATAAGCCCCATTGTAAGAGTCATTACAATAATCCCAATCAAAGGTAATTTTTATTTCTTTTGTCATATCTCTTTATAATGTTCATTTGTATTTCACCTTAATTCGTCTCCTGATCTTCGAAGTTCGAAGAAATTTTCTTTAAAGTATAGATATTTAAAACATATTGTAATTTTTTTTCTTTCCTCTTGTTTTTTTCTATAGTAGTTTTTAAAAATTCAATTCAATATTTAAATTTAAATGAAAATCAATTCCAGCATGGATAGTAGTAAAAGTTTTAATACAAAAACTTTTCTGAATTAATAGGCATTTCCAATTTAATACATATTGCAGAAACGAGCTGCAAGTAAGCTACAAAAAACTAATGACTAAATATTCTAATGGTAATGTAGTTAAAAAATTGAAAATTAAATTAAATTAAGCTAAATCCAGTCATGTAAACTTTACTTAAGATACTGCGCAACATTACAATGGTCCGTGGTATGGGTACAATATCGATATATATATTACTGGACAAGTTTTGGCATACAGTTCGTTTTAAAGACATTTTTATAGAAATTTTAGTTGTTCTTACATATTAATTTGGTTTCATAGTTTTGGTACCTTGTGTTTGTTATTATTTATCAAATTAGAAAAATAATGACAAAAACTATTCCAACTGATCCAACATGTCAAAGCCAAAGCTTTTAACATAATTTATTGACAACCAAAATTTTGTTAAGCGACTAAATCCAACAAGACCACTTAAGTTAGGTTAAGACCTTTTATCTAAGTCAAAATTAAATTGATGGTTAGTCTATAAGACTAGTTTTAAAGTTGTAATAATAATAAGACTATTTATTGGGTTAAAAACCCACAGTTCTTCAAACTGCTCTCCCCAGTCAAAATAAGTCCTTGAAAGTTCTTTCGGTGATTAACTGGTATCTGAGAAGAAAATAAAAATATTCATAAAACGGATAAATATTTTATTTTACCATATTTTATTTTTTAGCATACAATTCAAAAAGCATTTGACGAATAGAAAACGGATAAAACTGTTAAAAAACTTTCTTATTTTTAACCAAAGGGTTTTCGTTTCTATTCAGGAAATATTTTTCCTCTTTTTTGGGAGGAAAAATTGAATTTATAAGATGTATGTATAGGTATATATTTTATTTATATAATATGCATATCTTTTATATCCAAAATGTATGTAGATACACGTATACACGTATACACTTTTATACGATTTAAAAATTGAAATGAAAATTGGAAATTTTGAATAAATATTATATTTAGTTGAATCTATGTATATAATTTAATTAGATCTTTATCATTTAAAAAAATAATAATAAAAGTCGATTGCAAAATAGGTTAGATATTTATACGATATTTTTCTCAATTAACATATTAAATGTTGATGATGATGATGATGATGATGATGATGATGTGATTAAATACTATAATATATTAAAAATAAAATATTAAATTAAAATGTAGTTGAGCTGAAATTGAAACACGTTTAAATGTGAAAAACTGTATAAATTTTCACTCATACGCATTTATTATTTTATATAATTTCTTAATCTTAATTTTTACGTTAATATAAAAACTTAATTTTTCAACTTACAATTTTAAACTGTCTTAATTGATATGAAGCAGCATTTAGTGAAATATATATGACTTAATTTAATATTGAATAAAATTAAATATTTCAAAATTGTTGTTATTGTTTTACTTCATATAATAAGTTTTATTTTTTTTTATTATAAATTAATTAATCAGTGTTCAACTCTAACCTTTAAAAATTTTATTTAATTCTATAATTAAAATATTAAAATTAATATTATTATTCTTGATAATTGCTTATTGAGTAAAAGTAGAAAACAAAACAAATACATTTTTTGCTTTGTTTTTTTTTCAATATTAATATTCCGTAGAAAAGTTTTATAGATGTAATAAAATATATGTACTTGGAACATTATCACCAAATAACGTTTTAAAATAAAATCTTGTTTATAAAACATAATAATTTTTCTTTAGTTTTTCATTCATTTAAATGTTTAAATTTTTGTTTATAAACGTTGATATTGCAAAAAAAAATATAATTGCAAATAGAAAGAAATCCATATGTTCGTAGATAATGAATGGCCAACGATTTTCTACACTCACGTTTTCTATTTAAAATAGAAAGTTTATATATGTTTGAATGTAAGAATAGCATTGATTAAACGTGATAGTTATTAATATAAGAAATAAAATTGAATATTTAAATTTGAAGCATTTGATTGGTCATTTTTTATTATAAAAAATTAATTAAATTTGAATGACATATTTTGATATTAATTCTGTCATACAAAGCTGACAAAATTGTTTAAAAGTTGTTCGTAAATGTTTTCATAACAAATTATACATGAATGTTTAATTTGTATTATTATTATATACGTTACTTAGATAATAGATAATACATAATAGTAAACTGTAATTTTGCCGTACAACTTTATTATCATTTGTATAACAATTATTGTACTTTGAATTTCTGAACGTAAATCTAATACGAAAATATTAGTTCTTCTTTTAAGCCGAATAGCGGAGATTAATCAATGCAGTTGCAGAGAGTGATGGTAAAACTTTACTGACATTTAGCACTAATTTTTTAATTTGACTCAGCGTTAGGTTTATTTTTCTACTTGTTTTTCGACTTTATTTGCCTATTTAATAAAAACTATAACAGATTAGCCAGTGTAATACAAATTTCTAGTATAAGACAGTCAAATAGAAATGATAACATAATCGACATCGTTTTTATAACTTTTTTTTAAAAACATAATACAAAAATTTTTGTTCACATCATACATTAAGTTCATTTAATCAATTATTTATTTATTTATTTTTATGTCACAAATGTCACACTGAAAATAAAAAAAATAATAATCATGGTATGTTATTACTTTTGTTAGTACATTTAACGATACCAACTTGAAGATGCCTAAGGTAAGTAAATAATACAACAAAATACAACTTCAATTTATGATAAGCCAACCAACATAATTAAAATTCATCACATTTTAAATAAATTTTTATATTGCGCATGTACACGCAATACGAGATACGAATACAAGCATACGCATGCATAGAAAGTAAGTATTATAATAATAATTGACCAAGATATGATTATTTAACTTCAACTTTCAAACTTTCATAGCACAATACCAACATTATTTTGAAAGTAAATATTCTACTCAATTACCGAATTTTTATAACAATATTGGTGTTTATACAATAGAAATTGGAAATTACCAATACCAATATACATCATTATTTTTGTGTTCTTCAATTTTCTTCTTTTGTTTTTTTTTGCTAAATTTGACCCCAATATTAGTGGTCACTGATCATAAACACTGATCATAAAAAAAACAAACAAATGTTGGTATAGTTGGTAAAAAAATAAATAAAATAAACTTGAAATGTGATCATGTCTGGTTGGAGTCTAATGGACACAATAATAATAAACAAAAAAACAACATTTTTTGTTTTAATTTCCGTATTAACACCAGATGGGAGGAAGTATGGTTGTAAGAGTTTAGTATTCATATGTGTTGTAATTTTTGTTTTGATTTTTTAAAAAAAAGTTTTTTTTTTTTTTGTAACGGAATTGCATAATTAAAATGAAATTTATGCAAATAGATGAACAGAAATTAAAGAAATCGTATTTTTAAAATTTTATTCGGAATTGAAATGAAATATTAAAAACTAAATTGATTTTTTTTAAGGTGGGTTCTTACTGGATTTTTTTATTTTATGTGTTTTAATTAATTCATTGAATAAAATAAAATTTATTATTATATTGAATTTAATAACTTTAATAAGTTATTGATTTTAGATTTTTATAATCACAAATTTAATAACTATAGTTTTGATTGATACAGTAATTTTTAATCAAGACTTTTATTTTAACGAAATTTTTCTTACGATATTATCGTTTACTTTTTTTGTGCATATGAAAGGCATATGAAATATGTGTGCAGATGAAAAGCAGGAAGTTTTTGCTGTCTGCAAAGTTTTTTCAACGCTAATGCAATTCCTACTAACAGCGGCGGATTAACCATTTGTAGGGCCTGAAGCTAAGTAAATTTGTGGGCCCCAAAATCGACCAAACCCAATTATAAGTAAAATGTAAAGAAAAGTATACAAAATTTGGAAAAAATATAAATTCATTTTAATTCATTTTATGTGTCCATATAAAAAATAACAATATAGTATGAACAAAACAAAATAGAAACACATACTAAGCAAAACAATAAAATTTTAATTAAATATTTTGTTTCCGGCCCTTTTTATTGGAAAATTCTCTTGTTGCCTCATCATAAGACACTGATTTTGTTATGTCATTTGCAACTGACAAAATTGAAAGATAATTAAACCTTTGTTCCAGCATTGTGGTGTGATATTTATTTTTAATAAATGTCAGTTTTGAAAAGGCTGTTTGGGCCTCACAACTGGTTATTAGTAGAGTTAGAAATATTTTTAATGTGGTATATAGATTTGTAAAAACATATATCAAATTTCTCTCGAATATTAATTTCAGCATAGAGGAACATTTTGTTCGACCTTCTTTTGTAGTTTTAAGATATTCTCTAAGTTGTGTACATTCGTTAATTAGTCCTGAAACTATATCATTATTTTAAAAAGAAAGTATACAAACTTAATGCTTTTCATGTCAATTTCAGAATTAATAGTTTTTCCCATATTTAAAAGAAATTTAAATCTCCTATTTATTTACTTGTATACGCTATCTCTTTTCGATAATTCTGCAGTTAAATAATCAAATAAAACAATGAATACTTCTTTCTAAAACTTATCCTTGCCATTAAGTACATCAGTATCGCTTTCACGATTCGAAAACTTTTTTTTCCTTACCCCATGTTTTTTAAATCATTATAATTTTCCATAATTTCTTTACTCAAATTTTTAGCGGTTACTTCGTATTCAGTCATTTTTTGTTCTGAATTTTCCTGAAATTGTTTTACAAATAACTCTAATGTAAAAATTAAGTCATAACCTTCAGAAATATCTAGGCCTTGTAACTTTTTGCTTAGTTTGTTCAAACATTCAAGAACTTCCTTCCAAATTAATATCAAAATTGCATCTTCAAGTTTTATTAATTTTTTAAATAAAATAATTGCTTCTTTTACAGTCAAGCTTTTTTTCGCTTCTTCATGGATATATTTAAGAGTTTTCAGAATATCCCTGTAGCCATTTTTTAATTACTGATTGATGATGCATTGACCATCTTGCAATGCTTAAACTTTTTGAAGAAAATTGTAATTTAGCATATTTCTTCAAAATGTCGCACCTGGGCGGCAATACAGAAAAAAATACGTATAATGATCGTTGCGAAATCCCAAAATAATCAATAATTGGTGTTACTATAGTAACTGCTTCTATCCCTACCAAATGTGCTGCACAAGGTACGAAATCGGCATATTTGTTAATCTCCTATAAGCGTGCTTGAAGTCCGGTATATTTTTCATATTTGCTGCGTTATCGTAAGACTGGCGACGAATGTTTTTTATCGGAAGACTAATATCTTCCAACATTTTTTTTATTGTACTAAATAATGACTGAGCTGTATGATTTGTAATAGAGATAAAAGTTACAAATTTTTCATATGGGTGTCCATTATAAACATATTTTACAATTATAGCTAATTGGTCAACGTGTGACAAATCTGGAGTTGAGTCGATAATAACTGAGAAATACTTTGTGTCGCACTATTATTAATTTAAGTAAATATCTCTTTTTGGACGCGGCTTCCAATTACTTCTATTAATTCCTCATACACCAGTTTGGATAAATATGAAATATTTCTATTTTCAGATTGACATTTTGTAAGATGTTCACGTAAAAATCCTGCAATTAGTTCAATAAGTTCCATAAAGTTTCCATTACGCGGTGAACCCCAATTTTCATCGTGAACGCATTCAGGAAAAAAAACGTATTACAAACAGAAAATAAATGAAAAAAAAAATTGTTTTTTCTTATTTTAAATTTTTTGAATTTTTTGAATTTTTTAAAATTGAAATCTATAATTATAATTGACAAGCATTTAAGGTCCTGCGCAGTAGACACCTTTTTATTTTATTTCGATTCTCCTACTCCTTAATGAACTTCTAATATATATAATATATAAGACTGTATATAAAACAAAAATGCGCATACAGTTGAAAATTTTGTACTCATATGATTTTATTATTCAACAAATACATTGTGCATATGTGAGAACTTATTAAAATAATAAACAAAAGCAAACAAATCAGCTATTATAATTTACATTATGTACTTGCAAATGAATCTATGTACATATGCCAAAACAAGCAAATTCATCTAAAATAAAAAATATAAAAACAACAAAAAAACAAATCACTTGAATTCTTCATTTTTATCTTTTTAAGTAGCTGTTTCTAAATTTTGGTTATTTGTAGTAATAATATAGATTTTATTTAGTAAATTACGGTTTTTTTAAAAACTTTAAATTTGACTTCAACTTGAAATATAATTACTCAACAAGGGCCCCTAGTTAGATATAAAATTGAAAGCGATCGGGACCCTTTTTACCGGGGCTCTGAAGCTGCAGTTTCTTTAGCGTATAAGTAGATCCGCGCCTGCCTACTAACGATTACGAACTGAAGCGTATGATTTTTAACTTAAGTAAATTTTTACATAATTTCTATATTTTTATATAATATACACTTTAATACTTTACGTAGACAAGTTTATGAAAATGTTCATATTTTGTTTATTTAGAATTAAACAAAATTGTTTTTAATATCTTAAAACTTGAAGTAGCCTACAATGTAAAATATACCATGCTTTGAATTTGCAGTACATCATAATCAGTTTATTTGTGGTTGTATACGATCATATTACATTTTTCATTTTGTTTTAGTTTGCCTATTGGTCTGCAGACATCGAACAGACAAATTTTTAGAAACTTGATTTAGACGTGTTACTGTTATTATCTATTAGTCATATCAAATCAGTATATAAACTATTTTGATGTTACCAATTGGAGTTGGATAAGCGTTTGGAAAAATATGATATTTAAATTAAAGCATTAAACATTTGATATGCCATTGTTCAGCCATCGTTCATATTATTTAATTAAAACCTCCTAAGGCGAAAAAATCATTATGAATTAGTTTCATTTTATCAATTATTTCTAAATACCATTTGGTTAACTTTGAGAGACGATATATACTACGTTGTTTTTTTTAAATATTTTTAAACAAATATAATTAGTAATTTCAAATGTTAAGTAAACATATAGATTTGATACCTGTGTAGAATTCATGTGTTAATGTATAAAAGTCGCAATTGAAATAATAAATCTGTTATTCAACTCGAAATTCACACCCATTTACAAATGTACAAACATATTATTAATACTCTGTATTATTTAAAGAATTTTTTCATAATTTTATTTATTTAATTTTTTTTTTTTAATATTTTTCAAGTATCAATATTGTAAATGTTTACTTTAGAAATTGCATTTTATAAATTTACTTTTTATAATTATTTATCTATAAAATCTTATAAATTATAAAATCTTATAGATTTTGATTGATTGCAATCAATTCTAGAATTTATCTTGTTTTAAGAATTTCTTGATAAATTAAGTATCTATACAGAATTTTAAATTTATAAAGTTCCGTATTTTAATTCGATTTGCTTCATGTTAGGATGATAATATTTTGAACGTTAATAAAAAAGAAGTCGTATGAGAGTCATAAAATTGATACGTGTTAATATAATTAATTAAAATTTTTAGAATTTTTAAATTACGCATAATAAATTTTACCTTGCTGAATAAAAATAGATAAATACGAAATAAAAAACGATAAAAAAAATTGTGGTAGTATGGAATTGTAATTGAGATTGGAATTGGACTTGTAATGGAATTGTAATAGAGAAATTGATTTTTTTTTTCAATGTTAGGATTAAATGTGTCATCGTGTAACGAGGCAAAAGTTTATTTATAATTTAGTAGTATTTTTTAGAAGTAGATCAGTTGAAAAATTGTAAATTAGATCATTATCATAGAAGTTGGATAAAAGTTTAATAGAACCCAAACACTGTAAATGTATGCATTACATATTTATGCATTTTGCGTATTCTTAAACTTTGATTTTGCGTTATACTACATTATATACATATCTTTCGAATATTCATCACCCTTAACTTCCAAAGAGTTTGTAAATTGCCATACTTTTTTCAAAATTTTCGTGATTTTGTGTTAACAATTTTTTAAAATTTTTTTTTTTACTTTTTAATTTAATTCACATTTTTTCACTCAATGAACACTATCAATACAATAAAACATTATCAATCAGCATGTGCAACCATTACATTGCACATGCACGAATACGTCGTGTTTCGGTTATATCACATATAATTTCACTGGTGTTATCTCTGTTCTATATAAGTGATATTTAGTTTTCAATGGATTTGGATACAAAAAAAATATTTTTATAATGAACTTATCACTGTTATAAACTAACTTACTTTGCTAAATTTAAAATTTTTCTTTTGGATTTAAAAGTTTTTCTGACGTATTTAAAAATAATACATTAAAACCAATATTATATATATATATTATTCTGCATTTATCTGGATGTCTGTAAGTTCGACGGAACGCTCCAACACATATACAAATTACATATGTATGCAAATGCATATATATACAAATTGCTTTGGTGCTTTTTTTAACCCCTGTCTACCTTGCTGAACCTTTGCAGGAAAAATTGGTTGCATGAACTATATTTTTTTAATTTAATGTTAGTCTTCTTCGCAAATAATAAGGAAAAATAAAAAATAATAATATAAATAAAACAAAAAATTTTTTTGATTTATAATAATAAGGACTAATAGAAATTTAATTAATATTTTAATATGGTATAATAACCAAAAGGCAAACAGCATTTAACACAAAAAAAACATAATTCACTCAAAGGTTATTCTTATTACTTAAAATTATACACAATAATATACATGTGTATCTGTATATTTGTATTGTATAATATTATACATTATACTACTTTATTGCTTCTACCTTTTATTTTTGTCATTATTGTGTGCGTAATTCACTTCACTAAAAAAAAATTATTTTTGTTTTTTTTTGTTTTTTTTTATTATTTGCTGTATCTGAATTCTGTATGTTCTGTATGCTCCATTCCAAAAATATTATTTTATTTTCACTGTTCAGGTTCACTGTTCAATCAATAGAACTTGATAGAAGTAGAGTAGGATAATTAACTCTACTTCTACGCTGGATAATAAAACATTGTTTTTTTTTAAATTGAAAATTATTGATGAAAATGTTTTTGTATTTTTTGTAAATTTTACCAATTTAGATACAAAATTTTGAATATTTTTTTAAAAATAACACAATACTATAATAACAGTTTATTCATATAGCAAAATAAGATCCCTATACATTATACAAAAGACAAAATTTATATGAAAATAAGATTCCATTTTTAAATTTGCTCTCCCGGAGGACTCAATAACGCTAATACTAAATGGAACCCATAATAATTTATACTAAATGGAACCCAACTAACGAATTATAACTAAATGGAAGTGAGTACGAGTATGCCATACAAAAATACAAACATTTTATACAAATTTGTTGGTATGGTACTTCTTTTTCTGTTATATAAAAAAAAAAAAGATTAGTGTTAGGCCAATATAAACATAAATAAAAATAAATAAAAAGTGATATAAACATAAGTACTGTAATTTCGGAATAAAGAATCTAATGAAAGAAAAAAAGAAACTAGGATTTATTTTGCTTCCGTCATTTATGACGGGTTACAAAGCTAGTATATATATATTCTTCCTTTTCTTCTTCTGATTCTATCTCCTTTTTTTCTTGTTTCAAATTACTCGCTTCGTTTCGATCTCATAATTCCAGGATTCATATTCAAATAATTGTCTGGTACTCTTTCTGTTTTGAATTTGGTTGATTAGTATGGGTAAATAATATTTTTAGCATAATTCATGGGATGGACGTAGAGTGTTACATTTACATTAGACGCTCCTATCCTCATTAAATAATTTAATAAAAATTATTTCTACATTCTAAATATATTTCAAAATTTAATATTTAATATTCTGAACACCTAGTATACAAGATTTAATTGGCAACCAATTAAATTTATTCATATTTTGATAGTATCCTATAGTAAGTTGGAAAATGTTCAGTTGAAATTTTCAATTTTATAATTCTATTGTCTTACATTTTACTTACGTCTTACTGACAAAAAAACGTCTAACCTAGGTACATTAAACGTTTTTTGATTTTTAATTACGTTGTATTGTTATTTAACTTTTATATATTTAAATGGTAAACATTTGAATGCGAAATTTTTGTGTTTAATTTTTTTTTTATTAGTTTGCTAATCATTTTAATTTGTTTGTTTTTTTCAAAATATTTACCCTGCATCTTTAAGTAAACGTAAAATTTTTAAATAAATAATAATATATTATAATTTTTGTTAATACGAATATTTTAACATTAAATTTGCTCATTAATGATTTCCTCTTAAAATCATTAATTTATATAATCACAGGTAAAGTTGACAGTTCAACAGGTAATCTTTAATAAGAGAGGCTCACGAGAAATTTTATATTATCCAAGTATACAAGTGTCCTTATAAATAATTCAAACAAGTGCAAAATTGTTCTTGCAATTCTAAATTATAAACAAAAGATTTTTTTAAAAAGATCAACCTGTCAAAAGTTAGCATTTTTCAGCACAAAAAAAAAAAAAAAACAATTACAGCAAAAAGGTAGGTGTATAAAAATCTAAACCAAAATAAAATAATCACGTCCATTGCAAATAAAATGACGACAGAGTTTTTATTTATTTTTTTTTTTTGAAAAATTCTCCCATCAGGAGTCCTATTTTTCTACAAATCAAAAATATTATTCTGCTGTACAACTTACGACCACTTTATTGTATTATTTAAAGAATCACAGAAAATGAATCTCTGAAGAACAAAACGAATCTTTATAATTTTTTTTGCTATTATTTTAAGCAATAAATGAATAATGGAATGGATTTCTAAAATTTGATCACTAAATTTGTCTTTTTTGTAGGTACATAGAATAAAATAATATATGATTCAGTTTTGGGTATAGATTTTTCTAATGATGAAAAATCTCAAGCTAGTCCTTAAGAAATATTATTTACAATTGTTTATTTTGTTCCTGTCTATAATACATATATACAGTTGTTTCAAAAATTAATTGTACATAGAAGAGTTTTGTAGACAACACTAACAAAACGAACTGTAATTTATTAAATAGATAACAAAGAAATATACCTTCTGAAACTATTATATTTCCACCATTTCCATTTGTGTTTCTTGTAAAATTGGGTATACCGCTTGTTTTATGTTTTCAATGCTGATGGAATGATGAAATTTTATTCCGTATGTACGGCTTAATAAAAATAAATATTCATCTGTCCTAAGAATGTTTTGCCAAAATTCAGGAGGCTTATTTATATGTTTTTCAGAAATATATGGCATCTTTTGTGCAGAATAATATTTACTTCTCTCAATCTATTTAGCACATTTGTTCTCCTATTTTTCGGTGTTTACTTGTATTAAAGTTATTTAGGACCTGTTTTTTTAGTTATATTAGGATTTCTTTAACAGCTCTTATTATTTGTGCATTTTTTTCTTTGTTGTCTTACGGTTGCGGACTCAACCTTTAATATTTAGAACAGGTCTAATATATTTTTATTTCATGACTTGATTTATCTAATAGCTGATCTGAATGACTTGAATATGATATTTTCGTAACAATTCAGGAACAGATCAGAAACAGAAATCTCTGCTGCAACTGGACTTCTAATTTCGACCGATAATTCACACTTTTCAGTCATATTGTCATTTAGTCTCAATTAACAAGAGACTAGAAACAACTGAAATTTTAACTATTAAAAATTTCATATATTTTACTTCAAAATCATCTTAAATAAGGCGCCCGCTAGCGGAGATAGTAAGATAAACACTTGCCATAATAATTTTTATTTAGGAGTTAGTAGAGTGAATAATTTTGCTTTTGCTAATAGCTTGAGTTTTGTTAAAATTTTTTTCCTGCTTCACCTTTTTCCTCCTTTAGGAGCATAAGGCTTCCACAAAGCTCTTTCATCTGGTTCTTTTCTGCACTAGTTGTTTCATTTCACTCCATGTTCTATTGCTATTCTCTATTTCTTTATACTAAGTTTGATCTGCACCATGTTTCCCGCGGTCTACATCCTCCTCTTTTATATTGCGGATTCCAATCTGAGCTTACTGTGTACTTATTGGTTCTTGTTTGGTCCAGAGTTCATTGTTTTCAATATTGTTCTGGGCCAAAATATTTTGCCTATTATACGCAAGCATTTGTTAGCGAAGATATGAAGTTGTCTACACACAGTCCACCACAGTCTTCCAAAAGTCATTCTGGCTAATTTTAATAGATTTTTCCTGTCTTCCTTGGTGCTTCCACTTGTAGTAATTATACTAACGAGGTAACAGAATTCGATGACATCTTCTATTATTTTATTGTTGATTGGAGGCACTATTTTTGGCGTTGCTGCTTAATTATTTTTAATTATTTAAGGAGTTACAGCCAATTTTGTGATACATACAAAATTGTTATATGCACAAATAGTTTTTGAGGCGACTGTGTATATATATATGTTTAATTTTACCTCTAAAACTCTTCTATCATATACGAATAGTAAATATGTAACTAACAATCAAATGATTTAATATCCTTAAAAAGGCTCAAACAATAATAAAGAATTGATTTATCAATTTGCAAAAACACAATAAAAAAAAAGAAAAAGGAAAATAAAGAACTACAGTGAGGTATAAAAATAGTTTACTTACTTAATTTGTTGGCTCTATAACTTTGAATGAACATTTATCTCATGCATTCATATTTTACAGATGCTTAACTCCGAAATTTTGTCATTCTAACTAGTCCTATCAAGTTTTAAGAGATCTTCTTTCATTTAATATTTTCATTCGAGGTATGATGAGATATATTGAGTTATATTTAGTTCGATGTTCTTTGTAATAAACTACTTACAACAGAATCCAATATTTTGCAAAGAATATGTTGCAGTATCCATTTTGAATTATCGTGTATTTTTATAATCTTTCGTCCAGTTTAGATAGAAGTGGTCATTCCAGCTTATTTCCAATGGACATGACTATTTTATTTTGCTTTAGATTTTTAACAACCTTTTTGCTGTGTAAATGTTTTTTTTCTGGCCAACTGTTAATTAAAGCGTTCATAAATCGATCGAATTTTTCACGAAAATATATTCAAAATTTTTTAAATTTATTCCACAGTTTTTTTAACATAGAAAAATATAAATGCACCGATCTGTAATCTCATTGAGACAATCGCAGTAGTTCATCGTGATTTTGCAAGTTATTTTCTATACTGTTTTTAATCGGTAGTTAGGTGGGAAACCGCAAAGGGCACAGTTATGCTGAATTGTAAAGCTTGCCAAAAACAGTAGTTAAATTTCAACCATAGTACTTAAAGTCTTAAACACATTTACATTTGTCTATCGTATCTAATCCAACTGTTATAAAATCGACAAGTTATTTTTTTTTCATCATACATATTATATCAAGCTAATATTACTGTAATCATTTACGTAAATTATATTCATACAACATTAATTTCCACCAATGAAGGATTTTTGTTTTAATATTTGTTGCTAAGAATAATTTTTATTTTAATAACTTACATTTAGGAAAATTACTCTTATTAATTTCCGTTATTAATCTGTAATCAGTTAATAAATTTTGAGATTTTTTTATTAGTTTAGATTCTTTTGAAAATGTCCAACTAGTCTAAGTTATTTATCTCTATAACTCTTCCAAGAGGAATTTCTTCTTCAAGGTTGCAATTTATTTTTAATTTCCTGAACTAACACGTTGATTTGCAATGTAAATTTCATTCTATTTATTCCGTATCAAGGACCGTTGACTACTCCGTGGATCAGTATGTTCTGGGTAGCTTGAAAAATTTCCATATATCTCTTAAAAATAATATTTTTGTTTCACCTTGCAAAATACGTTACAAAAAAATCTATTACACATAGTTCTACACATGAAAAAGGACATATTTTGTTTCTGTTTTACTTTTATTTTATTTTGCTTATTTTTTTCAATCCACTCCTCTTAACAAGATTTATTACAGAATACTTTTAAGAAAGAAAAGAAAAATCGCAACATGATGAATCTTATTGTTTATTATTGAAATTGAATTTATTTTACACGACGGATCCTATTAGGATCATTCATAACATATCCTTTTTTTCTAAATATAGTGCTCAGTTCCTAAATTTTTATTTTATTAGATATGTCTTAGAAAATATGAAAAGAAGAAAATGATTTTGAAACTAAAGAAATGAATTTCAAGTACCTACGAGTATACAACTACCTACCTCTAAACTTCATTTGAATTTTGTTATTCGACTTTCTATTAAAATTTTCTCATACAAAAATACATATCAAATTAAAAAGGATTTTTACTTAATATAATATAAAAAATATCCTGTTGAAAAAATTCATTTTTTCTTATTTTTTCTATTTAATTTTGAACTCTGATGGGATATTGTATATCGTGTCGTAAAGAATATTGATGAGGATAATAATAATAATGATAATAATAATTGGTAAAGAAATTCTAATTTTACGGTTGCAAATCAATTCAGAAAAGGTATAACAAAAATAAAAAAAAATAAAATCACAATATAATTTATGCGTGTATGTGAATGTATAATGGTGATAGCAAAAAAGAATATTGTGATGAGATATGAAAAATTCTAATTTAAATTTAAATTCAAAAGTGTAGTTCTAAGAAATGTGAGAAAAATAAAATTATTATAATTATATTCATGAATTTTTGTTTGTTATTTAAATTTTCCTATAATTGGTTTTCAATATAAAAAATAAGGATGAAAAAAAGGACTTATTTTCAATTCAATTGTCTTTTTAATATTTCTTATTTTTTTTTTTTATATGCAAAATAAGCATATAAATTAAAATTATGAACATAAACAAAAAGAATATGTGTATTAATTAGAAGTAGGATTATCCTGGACTTAAATTAATGAATATAAATTAATTTATGCAAAAGAAAAAAAAAAAAACAGGATAACAACAAAATAATTGGTTTCTGGTAAATATAATTATTGATTTTAATGGATTTAAATTAACTTTTTTAATTTATTGATAAAAAATGGTTAGTATAATATAATATATTTTTTTTTATATATAATTAATAGTGTATAGGATATCATCAACACTCTAACTGATTTTATCCAAAGAAATTTTTATGATATATCTAAATGTATTATACTATTATTTTAAATAGTGAGCAAAGATTTCGGCCTAACTTTTGCAAGTATTTTATAATGCATAATTATTGATATAGGTATTAATTTATGACTTTTACTTTTCTACTAACAGCATATATCTGGTTTAGTTTATTTTTAGTTTTCTTTTATATCAACGGACTTTCACTAACCCTACTGGATGATGATATATTAACACAATAAAATTGAAGCTAGTTTTCGTCTAATAATAGACGTCTGATGCACCTAATCTGAGCATTAATCTGACAGCATATCTACTAATTCAAATTTGGAATACTAAATTTATCGTAGAGTAACTTCGCATTCATAACATTCATAGCATTGTGTTAGTGGTAAACTGATAACCAAAACTTTTAACTATTTTTAACCAATGACAAACAGTACTAGACCAGGCCGAAAAACCAAAAGAATATTTCGCTGTCTTCGTCGGGAATTGAACCAGAGATCTAGCGGTTGAAAAGCAGACACTCTACCTACTCTGCCACTCAGCGTGTAATATATTAAGAAGAATATATATATATATATATGTATACAACATTTTTAGCCAAAATGAATATATAAGTTAGATTCGTTGACCAAAGTTCCTGTCTTTTTGCATATGTTTTAATTGTTATATTATTTTTTAACAATTTGAAGTTATCAGTATTAAATACATTAAACCGGCATCGTAGGATGGACTAGTAGCATTTTTACCGTAATGTATCCTACGATGTCAGACATTAAATTTTAATAAAATTCGAATATTTTATTTTATTTTTAGCCTGGTATTCTCAATCTGGTCTTCCACCAGTTAAGAAATCGGTGCAGCTAAGGAGTCGGTGCACTTCACATAAAAAATATTATAAAATTATTTAAAAATTATAAGAAATGAAACACAGAAACTATAAAAGTAAGTTAATAATCTAAAAAAAATCTGAAAATAAAATTTTGTAAGCTTCATATAAGTGTAAGTGAATTTTCATTCAAAAAATTTTCCCAAGCGGAGTCACATAAACGTTAGTGAGGCCCATAGAAATTTTTGGCAGATATTTTAATATACACATCAGAATAAAAACCATTGTGATATAACAGTTAAATGTTAGCTTTTGCGCTACATTTTGCAAAATTTGTTCAAATGTACACTGGTCCTAATTGTAGTCGACTTGTTGATTAGGAAGCTATTCTTGATAATAGTTTTTTTTTTTTACAAAAAATTCAAATTTGTGACATGGAAACATACTGTACAAAATTTAACGAAGTGAATTTATTGTCATTCTTATTTATTGAAATTCTTAAAAAACAACTTTCAGCTCTGTAGTATCGTAACACTAGCTATTTTAGCAATAACAATATTCCAATAACAAAAGGAAAAGTAAGGAAAAGTAGTTATTTCAGAAGGTTTCTCGAAAAACAATTGGCATTGGGCAGTACCATTTTGATGCAACGACTTAAATAATACCTTGATTTGTGGGTATCAATTGCGTAATTGCATAAAATTAACTTTACCGGTGCTAATTTAGATATTGATTATCAAACAACATGCTGAGTAGGCAGAGCGTCTGATTTTCAACCGAAAAATCTTAGATTTAATTCCCAAAGAAGGTAAAAAATACTTTCTAATTTTTTCGACCTTGATGTACAGCCCCATTTGTAATTTGACGGGAAAACTAAATGACAAAAACTAATTGAGAGTACATATTGGTAACAACTTAAACAAAATTGAACTACGCTATTTAAATGTTTAATACAAATTGTTGTGATATAATGTCAAATATCCTAAAATTGCTATAATAACAAAATTTGAGATGTAGATGAACTACTAGAAAACAGTAATATATAAACTGTGGTACATTAATTTTTTGTAACTATCAAAGCTGGAGCATGTGTAAAAACATTATTATAATTTATGCAATCATGTGACAAGATCTGTTAAACGTTAAAAATAATTATACGAATGTAGGTACAAGCCAAAAAAATTAAATAAAAAATGTGTTCAGGTTCACAATTGAACAAAGTACAAAATATAGAAAGTATACAAAATTGTAAAACTAATTTTGTTTCATTGCTAAATCAATTTCTGTAAGTAATCTAGCGATGTAGATCGATGCTCTTATTTTTTGTAACCTATTATCTCGGTTTTTAATAACTTAGTCTCCGACATTTCTGAAGATGATAATGATGATCAATTAGTATTATAATATTGTCGAAATACGAATGCTTCAGTTTTTAATTTCGACTTTTTAAAATTTTGCTTTTTAAAACAGTTCACTCTACCTTGAAAATAAATAAACGTTATTTACGCTTTTTCCAAATCTTTTGAGAAAATAATTGGGAAAGGCGTAGTTTTTCGAAATTTTGAAAAGCGATTTTAAAAAGTACTGTCCTACATACCTGACCAAGATAACATTTCTTGAATTATGACTAATTTAGAAACGTATTTTTTCAAAAATACTTCCTGCATAAAAAGATAAAATTTTATATTGCACTTCGTTATTCTTTGAATTATTCTCTTTAAATCCAGCTTTATTTAAGAAAACAAAAAAATTCTTGCAATTGTTTTTCAATAAAAAATATTATCCTGCAAAAATTTTAAATTCTTAAACAACATTTTTTTTTACAAATCTACTAAGCTATACAGAAAGTCACGCATTTTTAAATATATAAAAAAATATTCCCATATGTCCTTGAATATAACAAAATAAAAATAAAATTTTCATATCCTTTAGTTTTTTATTTATTTCTTATTATTGTTTTGCTTCCTGATCTTTAAATGTTAAAGAAGGAAACTTATTGCAATAATTTTTACCATATAGCCACAACCAAAAAAAAAAAAACCAAAATATGCTGCTATGCTGGATTAAGACCTTCATTAGGATTTTCGATTTTTATAATAATGTGTATTATTATTTACCCTAAATTGGAATGAGTTGTAAAAAATATTTATTGTCCTTGGTTAAATTGTTCTTGGTCGTACATACAAGTACATATATTCTGTCGGTTATATTTATAATGTCACGATTACTAACGTCTTTCAATTTCAATTTATTGATATACAAAAGATAAATTATTGGTAATAAAATGGTTTCATATTATTATTTTTGTTCTCAAATAGTTTTTTTTTCTTATGCTTATATATAATACTAAAGTTGTTTGATCCTTTTTCCGTTTTGTTGGGAATTAATAGTAATAAAAAACAAAAAAAATATATGTATTTATAATAAGTATTGGAAATTTCGAATGATAAGGATGTTTACTTTTTAGATTCTATAAACAATTTGGTATCTGGTATACTAAAAAATAATAAAAATGTCGACGTACTTATTTTTGTTAATGTATGAGTCATGTCAAGAAGAAAAAAGGATAAATAAAAAGAAAATAGAAAGTAAATACATTAAGAAAATGTTTGAGAAATGTCTTAAGTCTTAATATTTCCAATTTACCTTATGACAAATCAATCTATAATAATTGTGATACGGATCCGCTCTGATAAATCAATTAATATTTGATTTGGGAATTATTATAGTAGGGACCAAAACAATACTAAATTGAGAAGGAAGTATTTATATTCAGTTGTTATATTTTTATGTCCTTGTTTCATTTTTTTTTATTATTTATTTTGTGAAAGAATAAGATTAAATAAATTTTTTTGTATATAAATACTTATATGTTTATTGTTAACGAGCATACTATTTGTTTAATAACTTAATTTGGATATAAAATAAGGAAACTGTTTTAGGTTGACTTTAAAAGTTATAGAATCTCTGCTGAAGCATTGTAAAGGTATACCTACCTGTTCTAAATGTGTTTTTTTTTAATTGAGGAAGCCCGAAATCCTAATCAGAAATATTCCATAATATAACTATTTAGTGCAAAATATTTATTTTAAATGCTTTGGCACCCTTGCTACCTTTGTAAAAAAAATTGTTTTACGTTTCCTACTAAAATATTAGATATATATATATTTTTTTTATGTTCTTGACAGTAACTAAGGTGAATCACCTTTTCGTGCTTAATTAAGTACGGTACTGCAAGTTTACACCACAATATCTACAACATTTCGAGTATTTATTTAACAAATTACTGGCTTATCAACTCATTAAATGTGGAAAACTACTACTATTGTCAGGAACTAAGCCTTCTTAAATAGAATAGCTCTATTTTATTTAAGATGTTACCAGCTTATACTCTCAATTATTTTTTGTCATTTATTTTATCCCAATGACAAAAGGTACTGGACCTGGTCGAAAAATAATGTTTTTGCTTCATCGGGAATCAAACCTACTGCGCCACCCAGCGTGTAGAACAACTTTTATGAACAACTTTTATGATTAAGAAAATTAAAAACATTTAATCCCGTTCACAACGATGAATTTTGAACCGCGGAAAAATTAAAAAAAAATATCTATACAAAATTTACGATGATTTCTTTCCTGGTCCGGATAATGTACTTGAAATTATTGTAAAAATGTGTTTTGAATCTCTCTGCACTCCTTTTGCAATTTTATTTAAAATTTTACTATCTTAAGAGATCTTTTCTGAGTTTTTTCAAAAAATTGTGTAATTAGTCCGATTCATAAAAAAACGTTTAAAAATAACAAAATTAACAAAATAAATGCTACCGTTTTTGAACTTGCAGTACGAGATGGTGGTAATTGCAGCTTTTTAGTACTAGCACGCTTTTAGATAAGAGAATTTAGTAAACTTTCACCATGAGCTCTTAGAAATAAATTTCTTTTATTGGAATTTTTTTTTGTCAAAATAATGTTGATCTCTATTTTTACTAGGAACAAAATTAATTGGAATATAAGTTTTATTTCGGAGTAAAGTTCCTACAATCGTCAATCCATTAGATAACAAACTTTTTGCAAGTTCTAACGTTGTGAAATAGTTATCCATTGTAATATTCCATCCAGTTCCAAAATATGGTGTGCACAAATTCTTCACTACATTTTGAGCAAATCCTGTTGCTTTATTATTATCTTTGTTCACAGTATATGGAATTCCTTTGAGTGGGTATGCTGAGAGTTACAAAGCCACCAAATTTTAATACCATACTTTTCAGACTTTGATTGCATATGTTGGCATTAATTGTTCGTCTCACGTTATGAGCTTTACGGTTAAAGACAAACTATAAAATAAATTTAATTTAAAAAAAATTTTTTAAAGATTAAATTAGTTACTAAATATACATTTAACATAAAACATAAATTGATAAAAATATCAATCATTTAATAAAATCACCCACATTTTTGATTTTTCCAATCCAATATAAACATTATTTTTCTCATTTTCAGCTTTAAGTCAAAAAATTAATGGCTCAAATATTCTCGAATAGCAGATCCAGACATTATTCTCTCTCCTGTAAATACTTCCATTGCATCTGGCCATGGCTTAGATGCTCCTAATAATAGCTTTGACTTAAAAGCATTTCCAGCTTCAGTACTGCCATAAAAATCACTATTATCTAATGGAAGTAGTGGATTACCATTCTCATATTGACCAGGTTTTATACATGCAACTTTATAAAATTGAAATTGAATTATAAATGAAACAAAATATCTTAAATATTCAACATTAGCTGCTCTGAAACATGATATTTAGCTACAGTATCAAAATTACGTCTTTTACAAATGTGTAACTTCCAAAAATCATAATTCCATTCTTCTGGTTTCAATTCATCACGTAAAATTTGCCAACAACATTTATCCAATTTGTATGCAAATGATAAAAAAGCAATTTGATCCAATGTTGTTGAAAATAATTGATTTATAATAGCTTCTTGATCTAGTTTATAATTTTTTAATAAACCGATTTTTTTCAAATGTTTTGGTGTTGCTACCGATAATGATAAAACATCACCAACAGCTTCATGAAAACCAGGATTTGCCCCATTTCCATATACATATGGTAAATGCTGATATTGTAGCAAATATTGTATGTGATCCGATTCATGATGTACAATAAATAATTGTTCTTGATTAACTTGTGTACATTGTTTAATACGAACATCATCAATTAAATAGAAATCCCATATACTAGCATGACATACTAATTCTCTACCATCTGTTGGTTTATCTAATATACTTATTTCCCAAAATATTTTTGGCAGTTTTGTCATATTTAATTATTGAAAAAATTCATCACCCATTTGAAAGATTTTTATTGGGGTTATACCTTGGTTATTCATTTCATCATCTACATTAACTAATGGTTTATTTGGGAATGGTGCTATCAAATCAGATATTTCACCCCAGGTATGACCCCACATATTATCCAAAATATGCATTGGAATTGGTCCTTTTTCAGAAACGATTATATCACCATATTTTTGACGTAAACGCCAACGTACATAACCATGTAATTGTTCATAGAATGGTTTTAAATCAGCCAAAACCTCTTCAACTTGTTTTTCAAATGTTTCATCTTCATATTCATCCAACCATTCTTCAGCACCAGAAGTATAATTATTCAATTTAGCATCATGCATTGAAAGAACTTAAAAGTCGTTGTCGACTAAACTATTTAGCACGAATCATGAAGCATCCACCGCAATTATTCTTAATCTTTCTAAAATCTTTGAATTGCATCAATATCGAACTTAGCTACAGCGCCCCATAGCTGAATTCCATACGACTATATAGGTTTAAATATAGCTTTGTACCATACAAGCATCTTATTTCCAAAGACAATTCAGATATTTTACCCATTAACCAATATCAGCTTCTCAGATTTTTGTCCCAATTGAATGCGCTTACAAATTATGTGCTTCTTCCATTTTAAACGCCTATAAATAGCATTCAAATAGTTTTTGATAATCACATTTGTTTTTAGTGATATATTTAATTTAAAAATTAAAAGTATGATTGAAATAAAGAAAAAAAAAAAGTCGACTTTCCTTCTAATTAATAAATTAAACATTTAGTTATCGTAATTAAAAAATCTAAGTCCGTGTTAGGTTTTATCAAAAGATTTTTTAAAGAATTTAACGATTCTAATGTCCTTAAATCACTTTTTACGTCCATATAGCTCAACCTTATTTGAAATATAATCAGGCCTCATTATACCTTAAGAATTATAGATAACAGAATTTTTTATTGAGATTCGCCGTACTTACATTGCGTCGGCTGAGTTCTGAAAGACTATTATTCTGAAAGACATCTATAATGTCGAGAATAACCATATGTTTTTGACATCAATGGTTATTCCCCCCTAATAAAGGCGTACGTTTTCAATCACAATTATTTTTGTTTTTAATAATGCTTTTAGATAGTTTTGATCACTTGTTGAGCATGTGCCAGGCATATGGATATAGGGCATTTCAGAAATACGCCAATTTCGACGTCAAACTTCATACAAAAATGACCCATATCAAAAAAATTGGCGTATGGATCATTTCATAATTAACAAAGTATTACAAAGGTGGATATGGGTCAATCCGGAGCTAAATATCTCCGAAACGGCAAAAGATAGCGTAAAACAGTTCGGGCAAAAAGAAAGAGCGTGTCGCAATCAAAAAAAGTGAAAATAGTTCCATGCTTTCAGACTCAGCCGACGATTGGTCAAATCGAGTTGTTATACCTGTATTATAGGAACCACTTAAATTTATTGAATCTTAAATCATTAGAATCCAGAAGAGAGGTTGATGATATTATCGTCAGTCAGTTTTTACATTAAGATCTACAATACAATTAATTTTAAAATCATATTTAGATGATTTTCTTTTGTACATATTGTAATATTTTTATTAAGCGTAAATGAATAAAAAAAAACATATATATATATATATATTTTAATCAAAATTACGATATTATAGATATATAAGACTATAGTATGATGTTGAAAAGCTATTAATCACAATATTACTATGGTGATTAGTAGACGTAATTGACAAAACATTGTTTTACTAATACAGTATATTCATAGGTATTCAAATCTTCTCAAATTAATTAAAAAATATTAGCATTGAACATCTAAATTAATTGCGAATTTAAATTTGTATATTTTTTATTATTTAATTGATTTCGAAGATTATGTTTAAAACACTGAAAAGGAAGACTATGATTTCAGCTTGAAGATACTTTAACTACTAGTTAAAAGTATCTAATTGTGTTAAGTCTTTTCAGTTGAAAAACAAAAGAAAAAAGTATGCGATTGTTGAATATTTTTATTAAATTAGTTTTAATATTTTAAATGAGAAAAAACATTTTTAGTGAATCAAATTAAAATTTCCTTAAAAAAAAAATTCAAAAGGATTTTATGCAGTCAAAAATTTGGCAATTTTATTTTGAAGTGATTGGCCCAGTTTCATAATAAAAGAGTAGAATTTCAAATATTCTTTAATTTTTTAAACCAAACAAAATATCTTTAAAAGCAAATGATGAAAATACAATAATAGAATGTAAACAAGTGGAAATAAAAAGAATAAAAACTATTCGGTGTTGTGCAAAATTAAAAATTAGAATTGTCGTAGAATTTTGTTTTCGTTACTCTCGAAATCGAATATTATAACAAATTATATAACGTAACTAGCTTTGAATCGACAAATGAATCAACCATGTTCTTTAAACCACTCGGAATGGATTCGGAATGAAATTTAATTTTCACTCGGAATGAAATTTGGTGTTCTGTATTTTATATGATTTCGAAAATTTTCAAACTCAATTTGCGAAGTGTCAAGACATCTGATGTGTTTTAAAATTCAATTCAATACAGAAAATTTTTAAATTTAAAATACATACGTATACATATGTATGTATATATTAAAAATAAAATAAAAATGGGTATCATATTAATAAAAACTCAAATTAATAGAGAAAATATTTTATTGTGGACATGTAAATAGATTTATATTGTAAATTTTATAAATTATGTTATATTACCGAACTGCTCGAGCTTCGGTTACAGAACCCAGCAAGAATAGTAAAGCTGGCATTGTAGGTCAAAAAGTTATTACAAGACCTTTCTTTTGTATAGAATCAAGCTTACGAGAAGTTTTGCCATCCACTTCTCAGAGCTCGTTAATAATGATATACCTGATTTGTAACTCAATGGACTACAGCCCAAAATGTCAAGGTGGTATATGTTTTTGTATGGCTTCGACCTCACAAAAACAAAATATCTCTACTTCGGTCACGAAGGATGCCATGGCTTTGGTCACATAATCCAGTAATGAAAATCCTCCTGACCCTATCATAGCTATGCCAGCCCATGACTCTACAGATTTGAGCTCTCACAGCAAGCCTCAATCCAAGAGGAATACTTTTTTTGAAAGAAGAAAAGCCTACATAGTCCTTAATCGATTCAGTAATATATCTGTTGAGCAGCTTACTGATGTTAAGAAGGATTCTGATCCATATATCGTAACCAGGAATATTTTTTTATATTAATATTTTATATTATTTTTAATATTAATGTTTTATATAATTCCAAGTCTATGCGATAGACACCATAACTGCTTTTACAGAGATTTGCAATACACAATCACATACAATAGCTGTTTTGTAGAATTTTTGTGGTATATCTACTAATTTTAAATGTGTTTATCTATTGTATTAAGTTCTTCGCTTTCATAATAGCCTAGTTTCATTTTATTATTAGTGATAACCAAAAATCTCACCTAATTTTTATCATTTATTTTATCCCAATGACAAGGGTACTGGACAAGGTTGAAATTTCCAAAATCATTTCTTGCCTTCGTCGGGATTCGAACCTGGAACCTTTCGGTTGATATAATATGAACGTATAAGTTCGTATGTTATAAATTTGTTTTTTGATGTTGAGCTGGAAGTTTTTATTCCAGGTTTTTTGCCAAACAGCAAGAAATTATTGTTTTTACGTATTATTTTTTCCAGATTTCCAAATTGATGCCATTTGTGGATTTAACTGTGGTTTTGAGGTCAGTAAGCCCCCAAACTTCTTCAAAAATATATGTGCTGATATTCTGTGAATTAAAACACTTTTTATTATATCCTTCAATTTTTTTATTTTTAAAATCTTTGAATTTCAACTAATTTCGCTCGAGCTTCGAGTACCATTAGGAAATTTCAACAAGATCGTTTTTGAATTTATAAAAATTATTAAATTGTAATTTTATAATAAGTTTTGAGAATATTTCTAGTTCTAATTTGTAATTAAAATAAACTGAACCAAGTTAATCTTATCTAATTTCAAATTTGAGAATTTACATATACTTACGCAATTTAATATTTTACTATAATATAATAACTTATGTTAGCCTAATCGATTGTAAATAATTTGTTATCTTATCAATAAAAAATGAAAATAATTTAATTACTAAAATTTAGTCTGATTTAGTTAATTAGTTTAGCTTTTTAATGAAATGGATTATAAACACAGAATGGAAAAAAATTTCGACAGTATGATGACACAATTTTTTTGGTAAACAATAATTATTGTTAGATACTAAAATGAACGCCATAGAATTTTGCCAGACGTAATCATGTCGGGAATTTAATTTTGTTTACTCTTCTAATTTGTTTTTGTTTTTACCTAGCACCAAGTTTTTAGATATTTAGTTAGAAACAATAGTAGACTAATGAAAAATTAGAATACTTTCTATGAAGTGAAACCGACGAAGAAGAAAATTGTAAAAATGCTGAAATTGTTCTTCTACGACTAAATGAATATTATGAAATTCTTCATATTCATATTTCTGATAACCAAAAAATGTTATTGGTTGATATTTTTCAAGTTTGTATTTTGTATTATTTATTTTTTGATTACTGTCACATTTATATGATTGATATCATATGTCCATAATATAATATTTTGTTCGTGTTAACACAATTTTTGAATTGATGGTGGATTTCCTCTTCATGGACGAACGTCCGGACAATTTTATTTTACACTATATTTTAAACACAAATACCATTAAAGAAAATTTTATGATTTCCTCTCAAATGCGCGAAGGACTGACATTTGTTATGTAGTCTAAAAAGGTTGACGTTTGAAAAATTGTTTACATGCGTTGATATTATTTTTATTAAAAAAATTAAAAATTTTGTTAAGAGTAATAATGGATAATAACATTGTAATATTCGAAAAAATAAAATATAGTGCTTTGATATATCTTAAAATATAAATAATTTGTTAGATACAAAATAATTTTATACTAAATAACAAAAAACAAAAAAAACTACTCTTCATATCTTTTTCTTAAAACCCATTTGAAATTCTATATCTGAATGCGTTCATTCATAAATTGAGATAGCAATAAATATTTATGAAATAATTATATATCTATCCTTTTCTTTTACTTCGTCCTTCATTCAGCCAAAAGTTAAAAATATTTTAACTAAGATATTGGATGAAGAAAATGGCCGTAGAGGATTTTTTGTGTATGAGTTGGTAAAATAAAATTTTTTGATTGGTTAAAAAATTTCTTCGAACGTTCGTCCATTAAGAGGAAATCCACCTTGAAACTGTAAATGTTCTCTTTTCTCATATCGTATTCTGTGGCTTGGTATTCTGTGAACAATTTAGATGAAATTAAATTCCATATTTTTTATTTTTTTATACCCTTGATACAAATAAAATAAGATGCAATTCTTTGCAAGCCATTTTGGGGTTATTTAAAATGTTTGTGTCGTCTACTAAATTTTGATTCAACTAAGACGAAAAACTCATAGAATTTTATAAATTTCATAATTACATATTAAAAATTAGCAATTCTACACTCAGGAACAAATCCTATAAAATTAAAATTATTTCCTATTAATTCAATTGAATTTTATTATTAAAATTCGTTAATGAGATATGCAGCATTAAAATAAGAAATCAAATCTTAATAAATCAAAAGTTGAAATGTACCATTATTTTAATAGTATTGTCCTGTAAATATTATATTCTATCACATTATAATTTAATAGTACATCCTATTATAATAATACTTTTAAGCATAGACTGTTATAAGTTTTATTAAAAAAAATCACATTGAAGGAGTTATTCTTTGACTTTTTTTCATATCTTATATATAAAAAAAATATATATAATTATAATAATTCTTATGAGCAAGATCCATAAAAGACTTCTTAATACCTATCACATACATATACTTTATTCGATATTACGATAACTCCTTATGAATGATTTTTTTCATTAAAAAATTTATCGATAATAGTTATTTGCAGTCACTGGTTTTAATAATATTAATTTAATAAATCTAATGCTATATATACTATAATTTTAATAGTATTGTCGAAGTGGTATAATTTTTTCATAATATGAGCATCATATTAATTTTAATATTAAATAATATTACTTTTAAACTTCTTATCATATTAATTTAATGAGATAAGTTCTATTTTTCTAGTACCTATGTAATGTTTGTTGTGTAAGGTTAAATCAGTCCAAATTAATTGTTTCCTTTATGTTTATTATGTATTAATTTATTTTATTCTATAAAACTTATTTACTTTTACTTGTACTTTTGAATAGACTTGTTTATACTTCATCATACAAATTGAAATATAGTTTAAACTTATCAAAATAACTAATAACTAACACTAACTGGTATTAAACATATAATAATATATTAACATTAGATTTAACAAAAAGAAAACAAATAATTTTAAGATTAATTATTATTTAGAATAATTATTACAACATAGATTTGGAAATGCTCATTAAAATAATTGCATACTGCATAAAATATAAGACCCCATTTTTTTGGAAAACTATTTCTTCGATTTGATAAAGTGAAACTTTTTGAATATCCGACTTTGTCAAATATAAATATAATTGTCTATAAATTTTTTCTCTAAATTATATGTGTTTAATAAAATTAGCTTCGGACAAGTCAATGTTTTCAATAGTCTGAATAATTATTTCCTCACATACCAAATGAAGGGTATTATGATTTTCTGCAAAAAATAAATCCATTTCGAAAAAACTTTTGGTAGCAAGGTTGTGTGAAAATTTAAAACCACTTTTGATGGCTATTAATTCTTTACTAGTTGATTTCAACAATTGTTGATCAAAATTATAATCTTGTCTTACAATAATTATAATATTAAGGCACTCTTATTTTTTTTCAACAATTATACTATTATTTGAATAACATATTTTTCATTTTAATGACCTATCAAATACAATATTTATTTTTATTAACTTTTTATTAATAATTAATTTATTAACTTTTAACTTTAATTTAGCAAAAATTTATCGTAATTAGATTTTTCTTTTGACTATATTAAAGTATTTTACTTAAGCACTATTAAAGCTTATTTTTGTTTTTAAATTTTTATTTATTCTTTTATTTCTTTTTTATCACTTCTAATTTATTCTTATATTTACTTTTATATTTCCGTTTAAAACTTTAATTTTTGAATTTGTTTATTTAATATTTTAACATTTTATACTCTATCAATGCAAGCAAATCAAGTGCGAATGGGTGCTTTATCTCTTTAAACCGGTTTTTACTTTTAAACAAGTTTTTATTGCTTTACTGCGTTCTATATGCGTTATAATTAGCCCGTTTTTGAATGATTTCCGAATCGTATGGTTGATTTTGTAGTTATATACTATTAAATATCTGTGCCATTCATTGAATTAAACAAAACGGGGCTGGTACCAGGACACAGTGATATTATTATAGTTTAAAACCATACAAACAATAGTATGCGTACAATATTCAATAGAACATGTGATTAACAATACTGTCAAATTAATGGTGACCAATGTTATTAAAAAATAACTATTAGTAGTAGTTTAGAAGAGTAGCTAAAACAGTTTTAAATTTATAGTATTTCTGATATCATTAATGCTGTCTACTGTTAATATAATAATAGCATGCTACTTATTAAATCAAAACGACAAAACATATTGTTTTAATCATTAAAACTATTGTTTTTACAGTAAAAACCTATTGATACTCGTCATATTAGTAGCGTTCCATTATGCTGTGTAAACTAACAATTTTTAGACATTTTTGAACACAGCTACACTACCTCTTGTTTTTTGTGTAGAAACAATGGTTATAATAACGATCTACGTTTTGCTAGGTGCTGAATAATTTTTTTTTGTGCTGAATAACTATCTAGTTTCATTTTTATAATTTGAAGTTTGATATTGACATTTAAATTGACAAAAATTTAAATTGAAATATATTTCAACAAAAAAATAATTTAAGCATGATATAAGTAACCATTTTATTTTAAAAATTATTACATACAAAACAATAAATTATTTTTGATAAATAAATTTTCAAAACAAAAACAAAGTAACGTCAAATTAGAATAAGTCAAACTAATTTTAAAAATATTTTTATGGTATGCTTTGCTCATGAGCCTAAAATGAGCGTTCCTTTCATAATCTATTCATGAGTAGTTTACACAGCTTAATGGTAGTAGTTTACACAGCTGTACTATTAAACATTTAATAGTATGTTTTTCCCTGGTATATATTTTACTAAGCTTAACTAAAATCTTAATTTATTTCGGTTGTTTTACCATCATCAGAAAACTGAACCAAAAACAAAAACTTACTGAAAATGATGCAAAAATCAGTTTTCTGTAAACCGTTTCTGCTTTCTTTAAGAACAAAATTCAATAAATTCAAATCAAATATATATTTATATATATCGAATACTGCTGTAGACTCTAGGTGAAATATTTTTGAACAATACTAGCTATTCCAGACCATTTGCCGGGTTTTCATTAAAGTATTTTCAGTGAAAACACAGTTTTCTTTTTCATGCTTTTTTAGACGAAAGTAATGTCAGAGATAGATCACGGCAATCAACGATCATTAAGACCTCAGATCGTAAAAAATTTGCCTAAATTATGTTTAATTCCGTCACTAAGGCCGGTACTCACCTAAAAAGTAAACTTTTTTCTTCCCTTGAAAGTAAGAACCAAAATCGATTTCAAATATCTGCTCAAATATCTTATTTTATTAATAGATTAATACTAATAGGTAGCTAGGTAGTAATGGCTGCCGACATTACATCGATACACTTAGAACGGTGAGGTCCATTGTGATACCACGGAAACTTTCCTCGCGTAGTACCCTACTCGTTGAACCAATTTGAACTTTTAACGAAGCGGCGGAGGTTTTTCATACCAGCGTTTTCAAGATCTCCCAGCAAGTCCAAAAAGAAGGCTCCTAAATGGGTTTTCCTTTTTGGTAGAGACTAGGGCAGGAACAGAATAGATGCTGGACAGTTTCATCCTCCTCCACTTCTCTACAAGTTCTGCAGAAGTCGTTGGTGGAGAGTCCCAGTCTTTTGGCATGTTTACCAGTCAGACAATGACCCGTAATGACTCCTATCATAGTGATAATGTCACACCTTTTCATGGTTAGTAGGTTAAGGATCGCTCCAAGTTCAACATAGGCCAGATCTGCTTGGTGATATTGCAGTCTGGTCTAACTGACCATCTGAAGTTTGAAGCTTTTATTGCATCATTTCGAAGCAATAAATTACAGGTGGCAAGAAGTGCACCCAGATTGCTCCTTTTCGGAAGGAGTTCTAATATAGTGCCCTCTCTAGCAAGTAGATCTGCCATGCAGTTACCCGAAATATCACTATGTCCTGGCACCCATTGTAATAATATGTTGAACCTATCCGCTAGTTCGTCCAAAGAAATGCGACAGGCCAACACGGTTTTTGAGTTGATGGCTACCGACTCCAGCGCTTTAATTGGGGCCTGACTGTATGTGAGTTTACAGATATTTCTAACAGATAATACGCTGGATCTCAGCCAGTCTGAGGCTTCTTTTATTGCCATCACCTCCGCCTGAAACACACTACAATGTCTTGGTAGGCTGAAGGATAGACTAATATTCAGGTTTTCCGAGTAGACTGCACCCCCCACTCTGTCATTCAATTTTGAACCATCAGTGTAGAGGTGTACGTGTTCCTTGTTTAGAACCGTGCTACTCTTACTAATAACCAACTGCAAAAATAAAAATTGACTTCTGCTAGTTTTATTTTGTATTATTAGTAAAATGTTTCAACATTTCTGTATAAAACTGTACAATACAACAATCATTAATAAAATAGAGAAGTAATCGACAATAATTATTATAAACCGATTTAGTTAATTTCAATTAAAAAAAAAAATAGAAAAAAACGATAAAATCCACTAAGTTTTCCGACAACGACAAAGTAAGGGAATTTTTCATCATTTGCTTTTGGTTTTTTATGAGGTGTTTCAACTTTAAAAATTACTAACCTTAGTAAAGTTATTTAATATTAATTATTTTTCTTCTTAATTACTTTTGATATTCTGATTGATATTCGGCCGACCTTCGAAATGAACGAAAGCAGAATATAATTTTGTTTTTATTTTTATTTGTTTTCTTTCTCCTATCTTTCGATAATAAATTCATATAATCAAAACTGTAAACGTATAATCGATTAATCGAATAGTTAACTTATTTGAAGGTTATAATTGGGGTTAATTACTTTAAGATAAGATTTAGACGAAGAAAATAAGAATAATAATAATAAATTGTTTATAATCAGGCATAAAATTTAATTAATAATTTTTATGGAATTATATATTCCCACAATGAAGTGTTGATAAAATAGGTTCAGTTGAATAAATGAATGAGAATAAAAAGTTTAATTTTATTATTTCGAAATTTGCTCCGAACAGTACTTATATTTGTTAGGCCTTGCCTTGTAACTAATTTTGATCTATTTTTGATAAAATAATGATGACAACGTTTGTCAGTCCTATTTAGCGTTTTTTTTAATTAATATTTACAATATTACAATAATTCCCATTTAGCGTTTTTCTGGTGAAACAAAGGGTGCTATATACGATAAATTGTAATGATTTATAAATATGTATAATTAATTAGTTCGTTATTAAAATATTTCGAACATAGAACAAATAATGAAAAATATCGGATAAAATTTTAGACTTAAATAGAAACATTTGTTTTTGAAAATATCAAAATTATTGAGAAAATTAAGCGTAGTTTTTTTTTTTTTTTTTTTTGGCGTGGATTGGTGGGAATCTTCATCGACACAATGAGCCCCGTAGCTTCCATTGTGTGTCAGATTTAAGCCACACCCCTTCCATTAAAATTAGTCCGACGAACCAACCATTAATTTTTTGTTAGTATTATTTTCTTAAAGAAAAAGTTTACGAAATTCTATCGTATTAAATCTAGTGTGGCTTAGTTCTTTTAAGCCTTCTGATATCATTTTGATTATCTAGCAGTTGAGTGGCCTCAACGTTAACATGACCCTCCAGACGAGCTATATGCTTTACTGCATATCTTTTTATTTCATTTTCTATGCAAGGAATTTTTAGATCTCTATGCAAGTGACTGTTGCGAACATACCAAGGGGCATTTACCATGTTGCGCAAGACTTTATTTTGGAATTTTATATACAAAGTACATGTGTTCGTTTGGTACATTCCCATATTTGTATGCCATAAAACCATATCGGTTTGATTATCTGATTATATAACAATATCTTGTTATGTATAGATAATTTTGAATTTCGACCTAAGAGCCAGTACATTTCTCTATATTTATTATCAAGCTCAAATTTTCTCTTTTTGACGTGCCTTTTCCATCTATGTTTGACATTTAATGTCATTCCTAGGTATTTAGCATTGTTTTGTAAATACAGTATGGGACCCAGAATACTATCTTGAGGCACACCCGTTTTAATATCTCTGATAGTAGAATACTCTTCATCTTGTTTTATTCTTGCTATGCGTAGTTGCACAAAATTAAATTTTTTTTTTATATTTCAATAACCAAATCTTAATTTTTATTGTTTTTTTACAAAATTTTATTATCAAAATTTAAATTTTCGAAACTCAGTGGCAAGAAGATCCAAATTCTTGAAACTGAGCTTCGAAAATTTAAATTTTGTATGAAAACATATTTTGGGATAAGAAACAGTGTTGTTCAGATATAGATAAATCTCGGGATCATAGTGATTATTTTCCAACAAGGGGATGCAGCGCTGCATACATAAAATATGAAAGTGACTTAGTTCTGTTTATGGATAGTCCGTCTTTGGCTGCTAATTTAAAAAAAATAACTAATTTTTTTGACACAAAATATATTTTTTGATTTTTTTTATGAATAAACCGACGACGTGGGTTATGGTTTCCATTCAGCCGGTAGATAATTAGATATTTTAAAACAGCTATTAATGCATTTCTTTGTTTGATTATTCACTTTGAATAATGATGAATAATAGTTTGACTTAGTTCTGGTGTTATAACTGTGAAGATCTAACATTCTATTTAGAATAAAACTATGTTTTAATAAATTATTTACAAGCTTAAAATCGATCATATACAATTATTTTTTGCAAATGTTTTGTAAACTCATATATTGTTTGTTGTACAAATGATTAGTGATAGGAAACATAATAATTTGTGACATTTAATTTTTTTGAAGTAATTTGTTTGGATCTGATTGTGTTCAGGTATACTATGATCGATAAAATGTAGTAACAGAATATGGAATACAACTGTGAGGATGTAAAGTAATAGGATGAAAACTAATAAAAAAATGGTTTTTTTACTAACGGTTCAAGATAATATTGTTTCCATTTTTGTTTGTTTCCATGTTTGGTACTATATAATGACAGTGCGATTTATAAGAAATAAAGGATTATACATTATTTTCAAAAATCACTATTTTTCTTCTGATATGAATTTTCTCTTGTATTATAATCCGTTGCATATTATTTTATTTTTTTTTTTAATTTTATTTCACTTCAGTACCTCAAAAGAGCTCAGTCGCTCGTACAGAGTATTTTATTAATCCTAATAATATTAAGACTAAATAACAACAATATAATAATTCATTACACTAATTTAAAATTAAATATCAAAAGAGAAGAAGAATTTATATATTTTTTTTTTATTTTTTCTCCATAGTTAAATTGTTAAAATTTTATTAAAGAAAGAAGTAAAAATTAAGCTTATTACTAAAACAATTAAAAAAAAGTTTGTTTAACTACTAATTCGATCGGGATTTCCCTCAACGTAGTATAATTTCGATACCTTTGCGTTTCAGTGGTTCTCACACTATTTCTATAGTTCTTTTTTCACTCATCTTGCAAAGAAAAATCATTTCCATTTTTTTCAAAGGTTGAAATTTTTAATAGTGTTATTAGATATTTTTATATTTACTCAGAGGCTCAGATTAGAAATTATTGCACCATTTGTTGCATTTTTTAGTTTTTGTATTATTTTTTACCATTCTGAACTTAAAAAAATTGATGCAATTTCTGTCCAAAAATTAATCAAAATTGTTATTTCATATATATGCATTTTAAACTACTAATTAATTAGAATTATACCATATGCTGTCTCCATCATATGTTCATCATCTTTTAATATTATTTCCCAAAAATAAAAACAAATGCATTTCTGAAACTAACAAAAAAAAAATATTTTTTTAAAAATTTCTTAAATTAAAGTTTCGATATTAGGATGCCATCTGTATGATTGAATGTCATTAAAATTCAAATTAATCATTTTCATCCATGTGATAATTTTAATCTCCTTAAAGGAAAAAAAAAACAAAAAATATACCAAAATCTAGGATACTATATTATCAATCCATCATCGAATTTCATAAACAAAATATTTTACAGAAAAACTAAAATTTACAAAAAAGTTATTTTAATGTTTTTGTGTATATGTTTGTGTTTTGGGTTAAGAACAACTGACCACTGATAATTATTTATTTTATTTTTTTTTTGTTTTTGTCCAGAGTGACTGTATAATAGGATCCTTTTCAATTTTAATTTCAGATCAATCATATCTAAGATAAAAATAATCTGAAACATTTTTGTTTTATCTTAAATTATTAAGGCAGGCAATTGCAAAATTATCCGCATTGTTAATGAAACAAAAAAAAAAAAAAAACAGTTTAGAACTCATAAAATTGCACCATATGAGATCGATTGTAAGTTTTTTTTCTTTAAATATCACATTTCAATGTTCTATATTTTTAATTCAACAATTATTTTTGTATCATCCTCATATCTTATTTAAGAAATGAAATTAACTCAGACTTTTTAAGAATATTCATATATTCAATGGCCTTAGTTTTACTTATATATAATAAATATATATATATATATATATATATGATATAGGTACTTGTATAATATATAGACAAGAAAAATGTATACCATAAAAGATTCAATTTAGCGTAACATATTGATTTTGTAGCTTGTTATGGTCAAACTAACTTCCAAAATTACTTTCTATTCAATTTTTGTTAACAAAAGAAATATAAAGGACAATAGACAGTCATTAGAAATGGCAATAGGTGGTATCCTACTTTACAGAATTTCGTTACTTTTGTTATTTTGATTTCTTTTCAAAACGGAAATTTAATCATTTTTGAAGAATACTACGCAATCAAATCTTGTTAAATAATTTTTTTTTTTGTACCTGTATTGTTGTAAAATTTCATTTTCATTTATATCTTTTTTTCTTTATTATTTATTTTTGTGTCATCATCATTTTTTTTAATTAACCGTAAGAGATATAAAAAATGTAAACTCCTTGGTAGGCCCATTTAAATGGTATTTCTGTTGTATATCGATGATATAGTCTGAATTAAATATTACTATAAAGTAGATAGTAATAAAAGTAGAACCTAATTATGTTTATTTGTAGGTCCCAGTGACTTGCTAACTTTCTTTTACTAGATGTAATGTAAAGAAAAGAAAGTGAAATTGTCTTTGATTTTTTTTTAATAAGGTGATGTAGTTGAAAATTTCCATTAAGATTAATGGTTGTATATACAGTGGGGAAAATTTAATTAAATATATTACTTTTATATAAAATTTTTACCGCTGTTTAATTTAAAATTGGAATTCTTCTAACTTTTGGAATGTATCAGTCAAGTATGATGTGTATGTCAAAATAACAGACGATATTCAAAGAAGATTTTGAAAGTTTGATTTACGGAAATTTTAACTTTGAATTTATGTTTTTTGTTTCCGAATAAACAAGATTCAACTCATTTGTCATTATCCGTATTGTAACATAATAGGTATAGATTCTAGTAATTAATATATAAAATAGGATAGGATAGGATAGGAAATTTTTTTTTACTTAAATTGAAAAATATTAGTTATTTGGAATATTCTAAGTGTGGATTAGTGAACATTTGCAGCGTTTCACGTTCCCCTTAACTAAATCTTTTATTTTTTGTTTATGCATAACTAATTTTAACAAAACCTAAAATTTTTACTAATTTGAAAACTAAAATCGAATTTAAGAGTATTTTTAGAGTTAATAAAGAAACAGTTTCTTAAGATGCGGAATTAGTGATTTTAGTTCTTCCGAGCATGTACCTAACCACACAAGATACAACTATGACATAGTGGAGCAAGTGTTGATGGAAAATTTACATAATTTATAAGACTAATTTTTGTACTATGTCAAAAAATATTTGAGCAGTCTCACCCATAGATGCAAATTATATTATTTTGGGTATGTCGTATTTAGGCTTTATAAATACAATTTTACAACAAAATTCAATCATTTTGAGGTCCTTTTCAAAAACAGATTTTGAGGTTACTTATAAAGAAGAAAAGAAACGGATTGGACTAAATTAAATTAATTTCTATCGCTGTATTCTATGTTTATATTAAGGGCTATTATTCAAAGAAAAATAATTTTAATTATTGTGTAATTTTTTTTATTAAATTAAATTTTCGTTTGAAGTTGAAAAAAAAACTGTATCCCATATGGTTTGTTGAATTTTAAAAATGCCTTGCTGTGAAAAGAAATCGAAATTTTTTATAAGTAACTAACCAGACAGCACAGATAATTAGCTACTGTATTGTACCAGTAGTTAAATTTTTAATATTTGAATTATGAATTTGTTAAAGTTTTTTTTATGTAGAATAAATAATATTTTACAATAGAAATAATATTTCATATTGAGCGAAACAAATTTCGGTTATCATCAATTAATATATGACGTATGTTCTGTTATCAATTCGTTATGGTATTGAAAAATTTAATAGGCTAACAAAATTATTTAGGCAGACTTAATTCATTGATGTGTTTTTAAATAATAATTTCATTTTTCTTCTATTTTTTCGCTATAGGTCATGAATTTACAATTCTAAATTTGAAATATTTTGAATAATTTATGAAAGTTATTGAGAAGCACCTTTGACTTTGATTTTTATATATTGAAAATTGAACGTGTGATTTCAATTCATTATACTATTTCAATTTAAAAATCTTTTAATTATTGTATAAAAACAGTATACAATTTTTTTCAAACCTAATAAAATTTCCATTGAAAATTTGCATATTAATTTTGTAATAAAAAATGCTATTTTTATAAAAATAAGTACTTACCAATACCAGAAATATTCTGGAAAAATATTTTTTTATATACTTTTATAGTAACTTGCCGATGGCTTTTAGGATTTAAATTTATGTTGGTATAAATGCGAAATACGTATTAGATTGAGGTATAAGGTTTTACTAAATAGGACTTATTACAAAAACATTAATAATAGAAATAATACCAGGAATTCTTTAATAAATATTGTCAATGCTTAAAAATAAGAAGATTAATATTAAATACAGAGCATTAAGCAAAATTTGTACTCATCATCATCATCTATTGCTTAGCGCAAGATGAGCCTTAATCTCGTTATATTATATTGCCTTATTATAATTTATATGTACTCGATAAAATGTTTCTTTTTTTTCTAAATATATACTCTGGTAAGAGCTCGTAAGCTAATTACAGAGAATAATAAATTAAATAAATAAATATATAACAATTTTTCTTTATTCTGCTATCTATATCTTGTGCAACTGTCCTCCATCCGTTAATTCCCATCTTTTGACAGTTGTCCTCGTTTATTGATTTCGTCCTCTCATATTGAATTTGATGTACCTCTAGCTCCAGTGCGGTACTGCGTTTAATATTCTTTTTATTATTATTTGTTCATTTTTCCACACCACATGTACGGATTTCCGATATAGTCTTTGTGCCTGAATAAATTTTCTATTATCCACGAGCCACATCTACACGCGCACCTTAAATGTACTTTTCCTCGATGAAATTGAACTGATTGATTAATATTTCTCTAGTCAATTATAATAATGTATTATATGTTCGTGTGATATTGAATAATACATCTTCCAATTTGTATGAAATTCAAGTAAGAGTTTCACAAGACTCAGTACTTGGTCCAATTTTGAACAACTCTTACCCTGCAGATATCCCTAGGGTAGATTTTACAAAAATATCAGTATTTCCTGGTGACACTGCAATTTACTCTGCTGGCACTAATCCCAATTACATATTACATATACAGACCTACAAAATTCACTCAATAAACTCACTAGATATTTTGCAAAATGAAGAGTTAAAATTAACGCTTCAAAAACAGTATCCATTTATTTTACGAAAAAAATGAAAGCCTGCCTCTTACATTCTATATCACTAAAACTGCGAAATGACAAAATTAACTGGGCCGATACTATTAATTACCTAGGCATTACCTTTGATAAAAGGTTAACCTTTCAAAAGCAAACTTCTATCACTATTGATAAAGTTAATAAATGTACTCGCATGTTGTAGCCCTTTATCAACAGAAAATCAACCTTATCCACAGAAAATAAAAGGATACTTATTAGGGTAATTTTTCAGCCAATAATGTTATATGCTGCGGCACCAGTCTGGGGAGTGATATTAAAAAATTGCAAATTGCGCAAAATAAACTTTTGAAATTTGTACTCAATCTTTGCAGATGGTATCCAATCAAAAAGCTGCATGATAAAGCCAGCATGAATATATTTTAAAAAATAATTAAGCAAAAGTTCAAAAAGGTTTTTTCTTCCCCAATTTTCCTTTAAAATGATACTCGTATCTAAATTAAATTTCTAAATAAAAAAAAAATACAAATTAACTGTAGTAAAGATAATTATATATCTATATCTAAGTAAATAGTTTTAAAAGAATTAATTATACAATTTTTGGAGCATAATAAATAAATAATAAAAAACAAATTATAACAATTTGGATGGTTGACCAGTATAGTTTCTAATAATTTACTAAAATTTACTATAAAACACAAAATGCTACATGCTAAAATATTGTTACTAAAAAAAAAAAATAATAATATTCAAATTCAAATTTTCAAACTTTAAAAAATAAATAAATTTAAAATTAAACTCAAAATCCAAAAACACTTCTCTTTTATCTAATCAATATATGTAATTTTAAAATTATAAGAATAAAATTTGAATACCATCATCATATTTTGATAGCTTCCGGTTAATAAGATAATAATATTATCAAAAATTGAAATTCAATATTTTAAATTTAAAACAAAATATATATATATATATATATATATATATATATATATATATAAAATTTGTAAAAATAACTTCAGGACATTTTGGTAACCAAAATACCAAATTAATATCAATCATTATTACATAACAAAATGACAAAACTAATGACATTTATGTGGGTTTACATTCAACATTTTGTTTTAATTTACCAGTATTAATTTTTTATAGAGTTTTAATTTATTTTAAGAATCAGATTTGCCAGAAGCTTACACGCACCATATTTTATTATACAGTTGTTATTAGAACAGAAGACTTTCTATGTTTTTTTCTTCTTTGTTCTTCTAACACAGTAGATAAGTAGATAAGTTAGTGAAAATAGCGAGTTTGGTAACGTATACGTCAGTTTTAATTGTAAAATCCTTTAAGAAGTGACAAGCTATAGAACTGCGTTTTTCAGAACTTGTTTTTAAGTATTTATTTACTGACAGTTTTTATTTGCTAAGCATCAAACTTATCATTTTTGAATAATAGCCACCCAAACTTAAAATTATATCTTTGCTAAACTTTAACACTAAAGAATAAGTTTTTCAAAAAATTTAAATGTGGGTATAAAAACGGATATTTTTGGGAAAAATGTTAATTATCTTGGACAAGCTTGATAACATAGTTTTTTTTTAAATTTATGTAGTGGACCATCTTCTAGGAACAATGCCAGGTGACTTGACTAGTATCAATTAAATTTTGAAAGATTTAATATGTTGAGATATTTCGGACTCTTTTGCAGTGTAGGGCTTCGACGTAGTTCAGATATTATAATTTTTAAACTGTGTTCAGTCATTATTTTCCCAAACTGACAAAAATAGTTGATTTGTCAACTGTTCTATTATTCTATTTCTGGTAGTCGCTATCGTCTAGTAAACAGATAGAGAAATTTTATCTTCCCGGGAATTACCACTCTCAGTTGTCAAATCGATTGATTGAATTTTCATGTCATCATATCGGTTAAGCTATGTAGAGATATTTATGAACTGAATTATAAATATTTTTTTCTTTAATTTTTGGTTTTGGCTAATTTATTAAATTTAGTTATAATATTTCAAGGTAATTCCATTAGCACTTTTAAGCTTCATTTAACATTATAACATAAATGTTAACATCACGACATCTTATTATTTATTTTGAATACAAAAATACCATAGGCTAGCATCAGGTAAATTATTGTAAATACCTACTAATTGAATAAATCAACAAACCAACTTATATTATGCATAATATACATATATATATATGGATACACTTAAGGCAACAAAAAATTATGATAAGGATACGAAATAGATGGACAAATAAACCTCTTTTATGTGTTATATGATTTGGTTGGTAATATGTTTTTCTTTATATTATCACAATGAATTAGTCGCAAGCAAAGATAAATGAAGTATGTTTGTTCCGAAATATAGGCATTTGAAATAAAATCAAAAACTTTTTTGTTGGTCAGAATTGAAAAACTTGTTTTTTATTTTGATTGTTTGAATGCCTATAGTCCACTCTTATTTAGGATGACATCTTGATTTTAAACGGTAATGGAAGTATTGATAGGATTTGTTTTTTGTTTATTTGATCAAATAATGCTATGTAAATACTACAGGTATTATCTTTTCCGAATTCATAAATACTTGGACATGTCAATTAAAATGATAAATTATTATTGATTCGGATCATCAAAACCAGAACCAGTGCTTGAGCTCAAATAGCCCAGGGTAATTAATTCATAATTAAATCAAAGTGTTAAAATTTTGAAAATATAGTTTTTTACATAATAGACTAAAACTAAAGTCTAAGTAGGTTAAAGCAGGTATCAATAATGACTATTCTATCAATTGATGTTTCTACTTCATTATCAGGTAACAAAATCAAATATCACTAATGTTAAGAAATCACTAATATAACACTGAAGCTCTTAAATTTTTATTTTCAAAACCGCATTCAGCAAATAGTCTCCTGCCAGGCGAAAAGTCCGCCTAGTCCGCCTAATCCAAGGCTATACGAAGAAGCCGAACTGTCAGTAATTCCCAGGGGACAAACAAGTCCTTCCTTCACCACCTCATCAGGAGTCAAACAAGAATATCCTCTCTCACCACTCCTCTTCACAATCGTCCTAGATAATATACTAGAAAAAACCTGCTCAACAAAAAGAGGAATAACCTGGAGTCTCACTAAACAACTTGAAGACCTAGACTATACAGATGACACCTGTCTTCTCTCGCACAAATTCAGCGACATGCAGAGTAAATTAGAACACCTGGAACAATTTGCCAAACATGTTGGACTAGAAATCAACCTGGAAAAACCAAAGCTATAAGAATAAACAACACCACCACGGAACATCTAAGATTGAAAGAAGAACAAATAGAATTTGTGAACAATTTCTGCTACTTGTGAAGTATAATAGCAACTAGTGGTGGGGCTCAAGAAGATGTAGAAAATAGATTAAAGAAAGCAAGAGTAGCATTTGGAAGATTGGAACCGATATAGAGGAACAGCAAAATATCCAGAGCAACTAAACTTAGAATATTCCAATCTTGTGTAAAATCAATCCTGACATACAGCAGTGAAACTTATCAAAAATTATCAACCAGAAGTTACAAGTCTTCATTAATAAATGTCTAAGGATAATATGCCGAATATTCTAGCAAACACAATAAGCAACAAGGACCTCTGGATACTAACCGGCGAAGAACCCATAACGAAACAAATTAGAAGTAGGAAATGGAGATGGATAAGCCACACTAGCGGGACAAGCGAAAATAGCAGCTAGAACTCGAGTACTATGGAATTGTCAAGTGAAAGCGCTATGCTCCCAAGAGGAGTAAGGAAAAAAAAAAAGAACTCAGCAGATGTAACGCTTGTCGGTATATTTATTAATTCCGGGAAGGTGGTTTGGTTATACAGTTAGCAAAGAATCTCGACAGTTAGCATTCCTGTTTATTGCAAAAATTTAATTAAACATGTAATATAAATATTTAAACTCATATAGTTTCTGTTAAGCAATTTAACCAGGATATGCAACCAGGATATTTATTTATTTTTATTTTATTTATTTATTTGTTTTATTCTCAAAAAGAGCGTTAGCTCATACAGAGTGATTATTATTAGTTAAATTTTTTTAAATTAAATGTTAAATATACATCATAGTAAACAACAAGTGGAAATAGAAGTAGAAATAAAAATATGATATTATAAAAAAGAAAAGAGAAAACATAGTAATAAGATATATAGAATATTTACAAAATAGAAAATTTTTAACAATTATTGAGGAATTATATTATAATTCAATTATTAGAAAAGAAAAAAGAAAATTATAATAATTTGATTAATTAAAATTTTTTATATATTTTTTAAAACTTATATAATCTTTATTTTTGATTGTAGTTGGAATTTTATTATATTCATTGACCGATGTGCTATAAATGTTGCTTATACCTCTTCTTGCTCGAAAATCAGACGCATTTCTTGTATTATGTTGATGAACCTCTGAACCTTGTTGAAGTGTTGTGTTGGTGATTATTTGTTGGTGTACTATTTTATATATATGACTCACTTGTACTAATTTTATTTGATCCTGCATCTTTAAGATCTTAAAGTTCTCATATAAACTGTTAGTAGACGTTCTAATATTTAAGTTGTACAGGTTTTTTATAGCCTTGTTTTGCAAGGTTTGGATTTTTTTCAAATTCTGCAACGTACTTGTTCCCCATATTATTAGCCCATACACTATATTTGAGTGAAATAAACTGAAATATAGTGACCTTTTTAATGTATGTGGTATATTATATGATATTTTTTTGAATATTCCTGCTGCTCTTCTACATTTTTTCATGACTTCGATGACGTGTACATTCCATGAAATATCTCTGTCAATTATCAAACCAAGATATTTAAAGTTATCAGCTTTCTGAATAATGTTATTATTATAGAACAATTTTAGATTTTGACCGATTGGTGCTTTCAATAACATGTATTTTGTTTTGTTTGCGTTTACAGTTAATTTGTATTTGTTGATTACTTTAAATAAGATTTCATTATCTAGGTTGATTTTATTTTCCAATTCCTCATAGTTATTCTCGGTATACACAATTGCTAAGTCATCAGCGTACATAAATATTTTCCCATTCAGTTCTAGGTTAGCAATTTCGTTTACATAACACAGAAAAAGTGTTGGACCTAGCGAGCTTCCTTGTATTACACCGTAGTTAACATTTTCTTTTTTACTTTTAAGTTTCTGAAGCTCCGCGAATTGTGACCTATCACTTAGATAGTTTTTGAACCAATTATATGAAGAACTTCTAACGCCCATATTGAATAGTACTCTTAATAGTATCTTTCGATCCACAGAGTCAAAAGCTTTTGAGAAATCATAAAAGAGAACTCCAACTTTTTTTTTTTGATTTAGGTTTTGCTCAATTAATGTTATCAGATCAAATAATGTTGCTTCTGTATTTGAATTTTTTCTAAACCCATACTGCCTGTTACTAATTATGTTATTTTGAATTAAATAATCAGAGAATTGTGCATTTACCAATGTTTCAATAATTTTGCTGAGGATTGGTGATATTGCGATAGGTCTGAAATTGTTTATATCATTTTCGTCTCCATTTTTATATATTGGTGTAATTTTACTTTGTTTTAGAATTTTTGGAAATATTGAAGTGGTAAGTGATGTATTTATTAGTGAGTTTATATATGGTGCAATCTCATTTTTACATTCTTTAAATACTTTTGTTGGTATGTTGTCAGAACCAGTCGCGTTGGAATTTTTCAATCTCCCAATGCATTTCTTTATCTCGCAATAGTTGACAGTTTTGAATTTAAATCTAATATTTGTTTCGGAGATAGGAATTATTGTTTCTTTTTTTATTTGATCAGCTAATACTTGACCAATTTTACTGTAGTGATAATTAAAATTATTAAGCTTATGTAATTTGTCTGACTCCGTCATATTATCATTTAGAAATTTGCTGTCCAGATTATTATTTGAACTAACTATCATTTCCTTCACATTTTGCCAAGTTTTTCTTGCATCGTTACCACATTTTCTGAATTTTTGTTCATAATACATTTTTTTTTTTGTTCTTTTTAGTTTGGTTAACTTATTCAGCCAATATTTGTAGTGTTCTTTTATGTGATCATTTTGAAAGTCTTTAACTAATTTTTGATGCCAATAATTTTTTGTTTTAATTACATCAACGACTTCATTATCAATCCACGGTTTTGAGTTCCCTGTTTTATTTTTCTTCTTTACGATAATACTACATTTGTTTACTCCATTTGTTAAATAACGATTTAACATTTCACATTTTTCATCTGTTGTTAATATATACTCTGTATTAAAAATAGGTTTCTCTGATAAATATTTTCTGAGTGTATCATAATTAATTTTCGTATATGTTGCATTATTAGTTTTTATTTTATCATTACAAGAGAGTAAACTAGTTTCCACAAACATTATGTCATGGTCAGATATGTCGTAGCTTAATTGAGTAATATCAATATTTTGATTTATATTATTTGTTAGTATGTGATCTAAACACGTGTCGGTAGCAGGTCTGGTTATTTTATTATTGCAGAAGAAAAAACAATTGGAATATATAATATTTTTATATTCGTTTATACGCTGATTATTTTTTTCCAATATATTAAAATTAAAATCCCCAACTATTAGAGTATTAGAATTATTTTTAAAATTGTTCAGTTTGTTATCAAAGATGTGTAAAAAATTATCAATAAATTCTTTGCTTTGTATAGGAGGTCTGTATACGGCCATAATGTGAAAGTGCTTATTAGTTTTTTTTAAATTAATTTTAATTGTTATAAAACTAGAATAATTATCACAGAAAGTTTCTTCTGTAGAAAAATGTATTGTTTTGTGAATAAAAATTCCAGCACCACCACCTTTCCTACCAGATCTACAAGAAAGAACTTTTTGGTAACCTGGAATGTTTATGAATTCTTTTTCTTCATCATCTATCCAAGTCTCAGTAAATATAATAACATGAATAGTATTGGCAGCAGAGTCAAGTAAGTAGAGTACATCATCAATTTTGTGTTTTATGCTTCTAATATTCATATACATAATTTTTAACGAGTTTTTGTTTTTGAATTTTAAAGTTTCTATATTATCTATACGATGGGTTTTTATTACTTGACTATGGTGATTTGATTAAGTGATTATGTTCCCAAGTTCCCCATAAAAATTTTATTTATTCAATTTTAGTGACTAAGAACTTTAACAAAATTTCATATTTGCATCATATAAGAACAAGCGAGTCCGTAGCAAATTACAAGCTAAATTAAAAATTCAAATGAGTTTAATTCATTAGCAGCAATGGAAGGAGACTGACGTTGGTAACAAGAACAAAGTAATTTCTTGCAGGGATAAAAATATCATTACGTTCATTTGTACATTGCACATTTAGCAATGTCAAAATATTAACAATTTTTTTAATTCGTAAATTAATGAAAAAGCTCCATTCATTATAGTAGTACCTAAATAAATCCGATCACTCTTAATTGCCGTTAGGACGAGCCTTACAAGTCACACATAATTTCATAAATTTATTTCGTTAAACAACAATGAAAAATGATTTCCTGATACCTAAAAAAAAGTGTTGTTATTGTACTTGTCAAATCTATCAAAGGATGAGTTAAATGAAAAATTGTTATATATCGAATTTCTTTCTTTCGCTTAATTTTTCTTGTTACTTCATTTCTATTATTTTTTTGACCATACGTGTGTCTATTGTATGTACTTTGTATGTAATATTATAATATTCATACAAACTAATAATAAAACGGTTGAAAGTACCTTCATTTTCTGCAATACTAAACATAATTTTTAAAGCAGGTCAGTTATTACTCAATCCTGAAAAATTTAATTCAATGATACTCAGAGTGTACTACCTACAATTTGAATCAGAAAAAAAATTCAAAGTTGAAAAGTGGAAAATAAATAGTATGAAGCTATCTATGTAATGAATATATTCGTATGTATTCGGAATGGTGATAGAGATGGAAAATTTTTAAAATACACTTGTTGGGTATGAAAATTATAAATTTTTTTTTATTTTTAAGTACTTTAATGAACTGCAGCTTCTCTTCAAAAAGCATTCGAAATGAAGAAAATTCAATCGGATTATAAATTATACAGTAGTGTTAAAATTGTATCAGTATATTTTTGTTACAGGGTCAATTCCATTTTTATAAAAAAATCATTTATTTGATTCATCATTACCATCTATTGATTCTACAGCTCAGATTGAGTCTTAACCGTGTTTAAAACTTTCCCCGATTCTGCTATTTGTTATGCAACTGTCGTCCATCCATTAACTCTACTCTTTCGACTGTTGTGCACGATTTTGTCCAGTTCTCTTGATATTGACCCACCTCTTGCTCTAATATTGTACAGTATTGCATTTAATATTATTTTGGTCATTCTTTATTCATTCACTCTCACCACATATTCTACCAATCTTAGTTTTTGTGACTTAATAAACTTGACAATATTGTGTACATCAATTAGTGCTTCTAGCTCCTCGGTTGATCTTAATTTATTTAGTTGTTTTGATTTAGTTGAGGGTTATTTTTGTATACACTACTAATCCAATATGTCCAACGGCTATGTTTGTCTGCGATTCTGACATATCTTAAGAGATATTTTAGCTCATTTACCTGAATTTTTCTAAAGTAACATATGCCTTGAGGCTTCTTTATCTTTTTCACTCAATGTATATTTATGTATTTCACGTCTTAGGTTAAGTTTACCAATTAAATTACATTTAATTAAGCTTATTTTTTTCAGCTGACGATCTACAGGTAAAACCAAAAATTTAAATTATATCTGTTTCATCAATTAAATAAATTCAATGTTTTTGCACTTTTCCTGTGGGAAGATACTTTTGAGTTACTGTTAAACTTTTATTTTTATAAAAAATTCAGTTAATAAAATGTGAGCTACACTACCCTTTGTTCGAACCTTAAGTCGATAATTAATAGCAACTGCAACAGTGGTAGTACGAGTACATTATGAAATGTTTAGTAAATTTTAAGTGTTTTTATGCTTTGCTTCTTTTGCGGGTAAAGGAAGAGAAGGTAAAGAAGCGTTCGCAACTTTATTTTCATAATTACAGGATTAGCTTGACTATACATATAAAAAGTTCACTAATTTGCGCATTAATTTCCTAAAAATTTACGCTAAAAACGCCTAAACGCTAATTAATTTTTTTGGCAATTAATTTCGAAAAACTGTTATTTGATTTTTTTAGGGAAAATGGAAATCTTAGAACTCGTAACAACTAATAAAAAAAATTTTATCTAAAAAAACCAAAGTGGAAATATATAAAGAGCCAAGACTTCCAGTTATGCTATATAAAACGGTGATCCAGTGCCTATGCAAGTGAACATGTACCTAATATTTTCGAACAGAAAATTTTTCGTCGAATTTAGGTTGTTCAAAATGGTGAAAGGGGGTTTGTAGGAGAAGTATAGAAATAAAATATTGAGCGTTATGAGCTGCATAATAAAAAACACGCAAAAGAATTACTTGGGTCGTATATCTTGAATGAATAAAAGCAAAAACTCGAGTCAAGACTATCTTCAAATTCAGAATGGAAAGTACGAGAAATCAACACTAACCAAAAAACTTTATTGTAGAGACGAAATGTCGACAGATGTGAATTTGAAATTTCGGATCCCTAACTTTAGGCTAACAATAATCCAATGCGATGTTAAATCAAATCCAAAAATAAGTTACAATAAACATTAATTATTTCTCATTTTGTAATCAAAATATTTGAAGCATAATTTATTTACGATTATTACAATTATTTATTAAGCACCCTCTCATTATTTTTTTCGAAATGAATGAAACTGTGGGTAAATAGCGCAAATTTCATGCCTATAACCATATACATACATATTTAATATGGACAGATATACATTATCTAAGTTGAGTTGTACAACCATACCACACAAAATAGACATTATTGTATCACTACAGAGTTGTGAATAAAATGTTTGCCTCGACAGTTGTTTGTTGTTGTTGTTTTTTATCCACTTAGCGTCAATTATTATTACTATATATGGTAAGTAATAACATGTTGAGATTTTTATTTATTTTTAAAAATTGTTAGCAACTTCAAAATTTATTTACAAAATCATACACGTATGCACACGTTAAAGTACACGGGGACGTTACTAAAAACTTTACAAATCAACAAGGAAATAAAATATTTTTTTTTGCTTTTTTGGGTATGTTATTTTATAACAAACAATGGGTTTGTTATTTCGTTTGTTACAAAACTGACTAAAATTATATGAAAAAATATGTGAAAAAGTATGTGTATTTGTGTTAATATGTAAATTCTTGATTATCTGTTATGCAATTTAACCATTATAATGACATTTGGTGATCCTTTGAAAGACTAGGTGTGCTAACAAGCACACTCCATTTATAAAAAAAAAATACCAACCAACAACGTGTAACTATTTACGCCAGAATTAAATTAAAATATAGTTATACTTGTGTATTATAAGTTGTTATTAGAAAGTGTATGTAATTTATTAGCAGCATTTCTCCGCTGCTAATTAACCTGGATTAGCCCAGATTATTTGTTTTTTTAATTTTAATGGTATATTTAGTGAAAATATGTTAGTCCTGAGTAAAGTAACAAATTTTATGTGTTTCTTTGGTTTATGGCACCGCCCTGCTGTTCAGGAGGCATGTTGCCATATTGCAACGCAAGACAAAAATTATATGAAATATACATTTTAGTTTTTGGAATAAAATATGTTAGTAAAATTATAAATGAGCAATAAATGAAAAATTGATAAGAAAAAATATTTAAATAATGGAACACAAAATTATTGCTTGTGATAAGATTCAAAACACCGTATACACAGTTCTTTATCACATTTGATACATATACTTCTGCCAACTCTTTAACAATAATCGTCAGCACATCTTCGTTTCTTCTCCACAGAATTTACAAAGTGTCTAGTAATATATAACATAAAACTTTTGAGAGGGATCTTTTACGTTTTTTATTTCCAACAGATAGTGGTTGCGGTTATTATGCACCATAATATATAGCAATTTGTCAACGAAATTGCAATTGACGCATTTCCGGATTGTGAACTCTATTAATTCGGCAAGGATTGTATATTGATACATCAAGAGGTCATGTAAATATGCTGTTCCATCGATTCTTTCCTTGAATCCCAACCTGATATAAACTGATGTTCTCATCCATTCTATCGACGCCACTTATTTACTTATTAGGTATATTCGCCAATAGTATATGCGCGTGGATTTTTTTTTATGAAACGGTAGAAGAACCCCTCAAATCGCCAATTTCACTTGGTGGTTCAAGAAATATAGACCGAGAAAATCTCTTCTAAATAATGTTAATAATCGAATGCTTCTTTATTTTGTTAATTTTCATTTAAATAATTTGAATAAAAAGTTTGTATTACTGTTATTATATTTGCCTTAATTAACTTGCCTTGGACTTTATATGTTTGTTTCAATTTGCTTCAATTCAACAAAATACCCATTTCAATAACCATTTAACCAAAGTATATCCATGAAAAGAGTATGAACTCATGTATGTATTCGTTTGTTTGCACACAAATTCATATACAAATTTGATAAACATTGTCAGAAATAGACGATAATAAGAATTTTACGTGTAAGAAAAAGAAAAAATATAGTAAACAAAAGAGAGTAACAAAAAAAGTTGGTTGAAATTAAATAAATAAAGTTTATAATTTTGAAAAAAATTTTCGACAAAAATTTCGTTAAAATATTTAACAATATTATTTTCTAAATTGTATCAACTATGCATAAGATTTTTAGGAGACCTAACTAAAACAGCGTTATCACATTCTTTAAATTCTGTGATTTGTAAATAGATGTTGTCCTCAGTATTATTTTATAATCGTATAACAATATAATAAATATTTAGGTTTACTATAATTTAATATAATTAATAAAAAAATAATAATGTCTATAACTCCAAATTATTACTGACAAAAATGTTAATAATATTTTATATTATTGTAATGTAATTATAATTTAATATTTTTAATAGGTATATACGAAAATAATAATGTTTAAAACGAAAATATTAAAATAATAAAAGATCAGAATTAATCCTCGTATAAGGGAACAAACTAAATTAGAACTAACATTTTTTGCCACCCTGCCTCATATAAATAATAGGAGGAAACGTAAACAAATCCAAAGGAGAATAATAAGAACGCAAAATTATTTTACAGTATAAAGCAAAAGGCAAACATCTGTTTTGTACCTTTTCTCTCTCATAATAAATTTGGTACACGATAAGTAAATGTAAATTTTACCTCTTTTGACTAATGATATTTTGCTCGGTTTGGTATTTCTTAAAAATTAGGTTTACGTAAAATGGGAGTGTATATTCTTGTTAATATAGATTGGAGATATTCTTTGCATTCAACTAAGGTAAAATTTACATATGCGTGTGTACTAATAATGGAATATGGATATTTGATAAAGTTAAAATTTGGTTTCTCTTTAAATTCACTATTTTTATTGACATTTCTATGGTGTAAAGAAGCAAAAAAAGAAAAACAAAAAAGGAATATGTATTAAATAGTGTGCAATACAAATCATTATCATTATATTTCAATCATTTTCTATTATTATTCAATTTCAATTATTTTCAATCATCATTTTCATTATATTTTTTTTGTGTTTTTAATTTGGTTTCTTTTATTAATCTCTTTCTTTTATTCTTTCTCTTTCTCTCACTAAGTATATGTTAATGTACGTACATGTGTCATATAGGGCTTGCAGTTGTTACATACATTTAATCATATGTCTTAGTTTAATTGAAAATAAAATTCAAACATTATTTATGGAAGAAAATAAAATTAGAACCTATCAGTTATCTATCACTCAGTTAGAAATCACTCTTCTCGAATGTAAAAAAAGTTTAATTTCGATTTATGCATGTATATATTATACTTTTATATGCCAATTTATGCTTAGGTAGCGTTTACACGTCGGACAAAATCGAATTTTATCGTAGATAAAGTCGGATGAGTGTTTACATTTCAGACTTTTTCTCAGATTTAATCTATGATTTTACGTCAAATATTTTTTGTATTTAACAGGGTTTCTTTTTATAAAGTGCGTAATTTTTTATTGGTGAAAATTTTTTAATACGTAAATTAAAAAATTAAAAGGTATGTAATCAAAAATCTCCAAAAAGTCTTTAAAAATATACATATTTTTATAAAATTTGTTACAATAATATAAAATATAATTACACATTTTAAGTATGAGCAATAATAACCAAATTGCGTTATAGTGAATTTTAGTGCCATTTGATTATATGTGTTGTTCTTTGAAAATATATTATTTTTCATTAAAAAAAATATTTTCACTAAAAAGTCTAAAATAAAATAAGGAAAAAAAAATTTTTTTAGAAATATTTGCCTTCAATTTAAGCGTACTAAAACTACAAAAATAAACTTTAGAATCGCAGCTTGATATAATGTTTTCATAGCAAGTTATGATTGTAATTACGGAAAAAGCAAATTAGCCGAAATTCTAGGAAGTCTTGAGATGAGATTAAGAGATTTGGTAAAAAGTTCGGCTAATTTGCTTTTTAGGTAATTACAACCATAACTTGCTATGAAAACATTATATCAAGCTGCGATTCTAAAGTTTATTTTTGTAGTTTTAGTACGCTTAAATTGAAGGCAAATATTTCTAAAAAAAATTTTTTTTTCCTTATTTTATTTTTCTATAAAATCACTAAAATAAATCACATGAAATAATATACTCTGAACAAATGTTTTGTATAATAGATTAGCCCAGCGTTGTCATAATATGAAAACAGACAAATAATACTTGAAAAAAATTTGTATAAGATACCCGGTTGTTGCCATATGGCAACACAGGGCTAATTCGGGTTAAATGAAAATGTTTTTGAATAAAATTCAAACAGTCATGGATTGATAGTTTTTTTTTATTATATGTATTCTTGTTTGTTTAAGACTGTACTGTAGAATATAAACGATGATTTGAAGCTATACTATTAAATATATATTATAGATTTAATTACACAACAAGCAATGCGAGCATAGAAGAATTTGAACGGAAATATAAAGTGAAATCAGTAAAGGACGAACATAATACTATTATTTCTGTTGTTGTCTGTACTTCTATCTGGAATATAAGCTTTTTTCTTCAATCGTTAAATTTTCAAAAAACAGAATATTATTCTATTGTTGTTTCAACTTAGTGACGTTCGAAATATCTATTTGCTGGTAGAAGTGAGTTTGATCACTTACGGGTTTTGGAACTAAGTCATCATATCCTTGAATTAAAGTTTTGGTTTCTTCGACAAGACTATAATATAGCTATAAAATATATTATTATAAACGTCATTAATTTAAATGGAATTGTAATATATTTTAATTTGTATTCCTCTTACAAACATTTTTTTTTTCAATTTACTTCTTTTTTTTTCCTAGTTTTAAGGTGGAAATAATATCACCATTTTTTCATCTTCATCCGAGCTGAATCGTTCCGTTACTAATAGGATATTCCATTTTAAAGGATTTTATTATTGTATATTTCTGAACGAATAAAAAAATTATATTTTTGATTGTTTTGAACGGTTTTGTACTAAATATTCGGTTTTGTACCGACGGTTCACCACGTAATGAAAATACATCTTAATAGGGACAGGGGCTAAAATTAACTTTTTTTTTAAAAATGAGTTATAGTTTCTAATAAAAATATAATTTTAATAAACTGTTTTTTTTAAATAATAGCATTGATTAATAAAATAGTATAATCAAATAGCTTTTACTTTTTGAAAGGTTGTTATTTTAATTGTTAATAGGTTTGCAATAAGAATGTTTTTAGAGAAAAAAGTGCCAAGTTACTTTTTGCCCCGTGTTTGGGGCTAATATTAACTGCTCAGGGGTAACTATTAACTTATGGGGTATTTATTAACATTAATAATTATTCCGTTTCTTTTTAAATAAAAACTATTGCGATGAGTTGTTTTTTATAAATTTTAAATTTTTTATGATATTTTTATTTAATTTAATATGCTTAATAGAAAAAATAAGGTAAAGAATAGATATTATAAAAAAATAACGAATATAATAGCAATTTAATATTAAAATAAAAATAAAACTTAACGTAATTTCATACTTCAGAGAACATAAAAATAAATTAAATTAAATGATATTTCAGTCGTTTTAGTCTGTATTATATTATAACTATTATTAATCTATATAATACATTGTTTTTTTTCTAGTAACACAAAAGTCACAGTTCTTGTTTTTCTTTTCGTTTTAGTTTAGTTAAATTTTTTTTTCCTGTGCCGATGCAATGGCGGACCATCACGAATGAAAATTTGTGAATATCTGACACGGGTAAAAATAAACATTTGGAGGAATTGCTAATTTCCAACCGCGATAACCGCAACAATTAAAGTTACAAGTATTCCTCTTTCGGCTGATGTTACGGCTTCAATTTGTTTTTGTCCACGTTGAGCTACAATTTTCTTAGGTTTTTGAACTGTATAGTTATACCAGTTTCGTTTACATTCCATATGATTGATGCAGCAAACTGATATTTATTTAAAAGTAGCTTTTAGTTTTCAAAAAACGGTTCTACATTAGTTTTATTAAATAACGTAGCTCTGCTTAACAAAGTAGCTTCAGGTGTTGTAATTGATAATCTGGGGTTTCTTTGGATAAATTTGATAAGCCAATCAGGTCCAGACATTTCGTTTGTATGCCAAGAAGGTACAATGTTGTTAATTCTTAAAAATGTAGGACATTGATAAGCTAGTTCTCTTACTTCTTTAGGAAGCAACCCGAAATAGATACTGGAACATTTTAATAAGTTATTTTTTCTTCTTGTTGTGCAAAAAACACCTTTCTTGGTTGTTTAAAAAACCAACACAAATGGTAGTGTCCTCTTTTTTTTCTTCATAAATTTATACAAAGTGACATGACATAGATTGAAATTTTTTGCCCCTTTACGAAACTAACTTTTTTTTCCAGAACTTCCTGAGCTGCTATCTCGAAAAATTCTGGACCCTCTGTTTGTTTTTCTTTTATAATTTCGTATTCAAAAAAAATTACAACAATGAAAACTTAATTTTTCTCAAAAACATAAAATGGGGTAAGTATTAACATTGTTAAAATTTGCCCCGGCTATATGTTAACACTTACCCCATTACCTCTTTATAATTATTTCTTTAATTTTACGAAAAAGTTTGTGGATATTATTTAAAATTAGTAAAAAACATAAAAATTAACTAATAATAGGGTAAATAAATGGAGTTTGGATATAAAACCAACAGTAAACTTACCTAAAAATCAAAATTTAATCACCTAAAAAATTCATGTTTTTGACTACAAAATCAGACCGTACACCTAATCTTTTTACACAACGTTCAATGACAAATCGAATAAAGTCATTCAATACAGATCTTAATAAAGAGAGAAATTAATAAAAAACTTACATCTGAGATGGGTGGTATATGCGTAAGTTGCGTGTTAGTTCTTACTCCTGTTAATTTAAGCCCCTATCTCTCCTACATAATTTCGAAAAATATTTAGTTTTGGCAATAAGTAATGCATTAGAATATAGGAACGGTTCAGAAAATATATTTAATTTGGAATATACTTACAGGTCAAGATGAATATTATTAATATATTTAAAAAATTTAACTGAAATGATTACAGGTAATGCAAGTAAAAATAATGCATTAAACAAATGAAATCACTGTGTTAATGTAAAAACTTTAACTTCTGCTCAATAAAATAAACTTATTTAAAAGTTGAAAAATACATTAGAAAATTCAATGACATTTTTTTTGTTTTTATTTCAATTACAAACGAATATTAAAATTAATCATATCTTCCAAAATAATTTTTAATTCAAAAACAGCTATGAAATAATATAAGTGTAATATGACATAAAATAATATTACAAAATTCCCTTAAGGACTTTAGATATATATCGATAATAATTGCGGTCTAGGATAACATTCAAATTCGAACATGAAACTGTTGTGACTGATTATTATCTTCTTATGCACATTAAAACCAAAATAAGTTATTTTAAAAAATATTTTTATTATTTCTTGTCAACTGTAGGTAATGCCTACACTTTGTAAATGCAATTTGAAAATTAAAGATAATAAATATCAATACTTGATATCTGATGAATTGAAATTTCTATGTAAAGGTCTTTCGTTATATAGAAATTTAATAGCTGGCCGTTATATACCGTTTACCTATATATGTATATAAAAATGAGGTATGTCTGTTATATATAGACTCGAAAAATACTCAATCGATTTGGATGAAATTTTCAGTGTGTATTCTTGAAATAGAGGTTATAGGTCTGACAGTTTTTCTTAAATTTGACTGGTTTGGGCAGCTGCTTTTAAACTCCCAGCACCTATTACAAATATTTATTATAACTATTCATAATATTTATGTCTATTGTGATTGGTTCGAATAGCTGCACAACGGCTCCCACCACTTATCAGAAATTTTTCAAAAACGAAAGCTCTTTTAAAAATGTAAATTGGAGTTCACGTACTCTTTCCTACTCCCAACAATTCCAAGAGAAATGCTATTTTAATTTAAAAAGCTTCAGTTTCCATTAAGTATGGCTTGAATTTTACTATTATAATAAATATATCATAATGTGTACAAAAATGTTGTAAACCAACAAGCGGTACAATAAATTGAAATATTAGTGAAAAAATAATCAAAATAATTAATTAACAACATTTTATAAATAATTATTTGTATTTATGTAAATATTAAATTTCAAATTGTTTTTTTAAAAAAATAACTAATTAAAAAAAATTTACATTGCATTCAAATATTAATTTAAAGTGTTTCTTAAAATAAATTGAATATGAACTAGATTAAATTTATGTCTTTAACAAATTATATTAAGTTATGTATTCATATTAATAGGGGCCTTTGGGTGAGCAACGCTGGCCGGGTACAGCTAGTTTAAAATAAAAATCATTTTGCAAATTATTATGGTAACTCTTTTAAAATAAATTTCAATGCCGATTGCATACTTTTACAGATTTTGTACATTTAAAATAAAAATTAATGACGAATTCATTAACAAATTAAAAAAAAGAAAATAAAAACTGAAACATATGGAATATCTTCCACACCATTTTTTTCATTCCAAATTTTACAAGTGTTAATTGAATTGAAAAATTATTGCCTTTCTATTTTTTCCTCTCATCATTTCGAATATTTAACTTTTATATACAAGATTTCAAAAAGTCAAACATCATTCATAGTTATTCCTCTTACACCAACCAAAATATCCTGGATATCCTTTAGGGCTAAATGGTAGTCAGCAGGATATATGGATGTTAAATTATTTAATTTTATTTTGGGTTTTCGCTTTTTTTTTTGTTTTTGTTATGTTTGTTTGCTTCCATGTCTGCTTATTTTTGATTTTTATCTTTTTTTTCAAATGATTTTAAAAAACAAAATTGAAAAATAAGTTTAAAAAAAATGTTAGTTAACGGTAAAAATCAATATTTTACATTTACATGTTCGCCAATTTAACATTTTTTAATTGTTTTGGTTTTTTAGTTTGTGTAAATCAGAAGAAACTTAAAGAGTTATTTACAAATGAATTTAAATTTGAAGTTATTAAGCTTTTAATGCTATCGATTAGCATAGTTGTATGGTAGCTGCTTTCTTAAATCTGAGATTTAGAGATAATGTAAGCGATCTAAAATGAAAACTTTAAAGCTAATCTAAGGATGCACAAGATTTAGAATTGAATTTGTACTCTCTGAAATTACTAAGTTGTAATAAAAATTACTTTCACCTTGGTGAAACGTTTGTTATTCCAATTGTAAATTGAACATTTCCATAAAATAGATGAAGGTTAGTAAAGAGGGAAATTTAGTTTAAGTTTCTTTTAATAATTTATAACATATATTACTTAGGTTATTTCGTTTTAATGACAATAAAAATACCAAAGACACAAGAATATCAAGAATAAAAAACCCCAAGACCAAGATCAGTCGTCGTGACGATGCAGTGTAAACTGGAGGAATAAATCGTATATAAGACTGTATCACACAAATAAATTAGTACGCTGAAATAATGGACAATAAAAAATCTTAAAATATCTTATCGACTTTACTTCAGTAGGAAACACCTTAATAGGTCTGAACCTTTTCACTGAATCTATTTTGACTGTAATTATGTAAATTATTTGGAATCAGAAGTAAATACAAGTGAAGCCTTAATTTAAGGGGGCTTCGACCATCCATTTTTTCATCCGTAGATATTGTAGTATTGGCCGAATCCGAATTTGCATAAAAAAGTACCCCTTCCCATTTAAAAATCTCGATTTCGGCCAATTTTGGCGAATTTTGGTCTTAAAAAAGCGATTTGAGGTTCTTTCCGGAAGTACCGCCAATCAAAAGAACACCCTCGATTTAATTAACAAACTTTTTTTGAAATTTTAAAATAATGGCTCCTTTCCCTCTTAAAAAACTGATATGCATACTCTGGACACCCGGTATATATTGTTTTAATTAAGAATGAAAATACAACCATTGTGATATTAACTATATTAACTGTATTGAAATTCAGACCTAACAAGATACTGAAGAAATACAAGACACTCCACATCCAGTACACCTAACACGTAAACCAGTATCTATTAAAGATATTCGAATTATCACATATTTATTTTACGAAGTCAAATATTTTGGCGTGACCTTTAGTATACAGCAGAAATGAAAATATAATGTTAAAATTAAAAAACAAGAATTCCACTTCAAATATAGAGAGTTATATATGTTGATTGGGCAAAATGCTTCGGCGCCGATCTTTTATAAAGTTTTAATCTATAATCAAATTAAATAAATAAAATAACTTGATTAGAGGCTAAATAAGACGTTTTATCTGTAAAAACCTTATAGGAATTTAGTAAAGTTATATTAGCTTTTTTGACTCAAAAGTGAATTAAGACCGGTTCAAATGTTGTAATAATGATAGAGGTTTTAGTTAGTTAAAGTTACCTAGACCTTCAAACTGCTCTTCCCGGTCAGAAAAAGTCTATAAAGCCTATTTATTTTTATATGAAAAAAACATAACTAAAAAAATTCAATAAACGATTCATATGTTGTCAAATCAATGTCAAATACATAATAAGAAAACTTATTTTTTCGTTACACCTATAACTTAGGTGGATGAGGGAAATTAAATGCAAATGCAAGAAAGGAAATTGAAATTGAAAAACTCTTTCCGAAAATTTTCAACGTCAATTTAAACCAGAATTCAATAATTTAAAAAATATTTTCCTTTATTTTGTTTATTTTTTATTATGATAGAGGTGAATGTTTCCATTTGCAGGACATGATTTTCATTATCACCAAATTTTCAATATGCCAGAAAAAAATATTGAAAAAATGTCATTCAACATGACTTTTGACTTGTATTTTTTTTAATTTTTTTTTTTTTTAATAAATTTATTTCATTACCTAGACATTGCAATACTATCATTTATCCATTGATCAAAATGTATTCTAACCACATTTATTATTATGATGAGTTCATTTCTATTTAAATTTTTCCTTTCGTTATTGAATTCTGGAATAGTGAAATTTTGTTCTTAGTACAGAAAATATACAGGGAGTTTCAAAATATCAGAAAGCATCTACCTAAGTTAATAGCTAAATTGGTTAAATTCATAAAAATTATATTAAGACTGAATTTTTTTAATAAAGAAGGGTGTTAAAATGACCGTTATTAATCAATTTAATGAAATATTTATTTATTTTTCTACCATTAAATGCCTAAACAGATTTCTCTCATACTAAGGCTTTATATAAATTTAATTTTTTTTTTGTATCTATTATGATGTATGTATATGTAAATGTTTTAACATATTATATAGTTTGATTTACTTTAATAACAAAAATATAACAAAAGTAAAGAGTTTAATTTTAAATTAATCAAATGTATAAGTTCATAAAATGTGCAGCAATATTAAAATTAGTAATTATTTAATTAAATTTATTATGTACAAGTATAATAAAAATGGAAAATTATGATTTTTATATTTACAAAACTATTTAAAATTTTTCAAGTGATAAAAAGTGTATGTATTTAAAATTTTTTGTTTTAATTCTTTTTTCAATTTAACTCTAATTAACTTGGGTGCATAAGCGAACATGAAGTACTGCGAAGTGCCTCTGAGGCACATATATAAAATTTCGTATAGAATTAGCCTGTTAATAGTAAAAAATTAATTATATAATTAATTAATATCTATAAAATAATTATATTAAACAAAATATTACTTGGATCTACACAACATAGTTATCTCTTCCATGGCCTAATCGGTGGAAGCACAGAAATCTGTTTCAATTACGATGTGATAGTCCTGGCTTCAATTCCCGTGGGGGGTGTAAAAATATAATTAAAAAAAGTAGCAAAATATTATATATAAAATTTATAATCAATAAAAATAACTAATAATTAATACTTTATAACTAAAAATATTACCTATGTCAATATCTATATTAATACTCATATATCTTATACAACACAATTAAAATAACACAATGAATAAATATTGGACAAACACTAATAATAATTACACAATTGTTAACAACTGACAAAAGTATGTGACATGATGTACCCAGTAAACATAGTAATGTCAAGCATCTTAACGTCAAAGATGGATAAGGATAATGAACGATCGCAGCGACAACTTGTCGAAAATATGACGTCATCGACCACGTAGGCGCAGATAGAGTTATCAAAGTGGTCTTCTACTGTAGACCAATTCCCTACTTAGATAGTACAAACAGATTAAAAATGAAATTAGACATTTCCTCGGAAATAGAAATGATGATACCATAGTAAGTAGCTAGAAATCGAGTACGATGGAAATGTCAAGTGGAAGCCCTATGCTCCCAAGAGGAGTAAGGAAAAAAAATGTAAAATATATGAATTAAATTGTAAAATATTGCACCAGCCCATCTATTAATCTTACGTGGTACCGAAACAGCATGTGCCATTTGGTTTAAAGTATCTACCCCACCCTATGTTGAATTATATAATTTTATTATCAAATCTTTTTTTACAGATTTAATAGCTGATTTTTTTTTGGGGAACATAGCTTACAAGAATGATATCATGAATCTCAATAGAATCTACAAGTTTCCATTTATTATCCTGATCTCGTACAGCTTCCAGATTTGTATTATTCACAATTAAATTTATAAATTTATATTATTTTGCTTAGAATTACTGTTTTAAACTGTATACTTTTATATATCGTTTCTCAGACTAGTTTTTTATTTAAGTTTTATCTATTTTACTTTTACAGGATGTAGAAGTCTATTTTGTGAATTAAATTTACTATGGATACTGAGAATTGAGTACGATACTGCAATTTATTATACATAAAGTCGAACGTTTAATGTTTTCGAGTACCTATTATTCATATTTTCTTATTGTGGTAGATTAATTAATTAAATGTGGAAAACATATTTACAGTTAGCAGACCCTTCAGTAACTAGGGCTTCTTAAATAATTTATATTATACTTACCAAGCTATTATCATATTATCCTATATTGTAGGGGAAAGCCTCACCTAAAATCCGGAATTTGACTCTAAGATATGATAGGAAGCTTCAAAAGTAAAAAAAAAACTCATTTTCTTTTTTGCAGATATAATAATGGGGGTTGAACGTAATACCTAACCTCTGCCAGCTTGACTTCTACTGACCAGTGACTTGTGTACTTGTGATATAACTACTTCGATAGATCTATCAATACTGGATCTATTTCTAGTGATGTATTTCTAGAGTAGTGAAATATTTAATCGTATGGAGAATTATAGGTTTGCACACATTTTTAAATGTGTATCTAAGTTCCGAATCAGTTAGTTTTTCTGCTTTATAATTATATTATTAATTAGTTTTGTGAAATATATGAAATAAATAATTGTCTTGTTTAACAAAAATCAAATTTAATTGCACGCTATCCATAATACCTACTGTAGATCCTATTTTACATAAAATATGTGATTAACTATGTAATTAGCTTCATTAAATTTCTAATTTAGATTTTCCCAATGTTTTCTTTTCAATCTCAAATTATATATTTTTTTTTTAAATCTACGGATCTAAACATTAACTTGGTCTAAAAACTTTTAAAACTGACTGTATATACCTACATACACAGAAATTTATTGTAATTATTTAGATAAAAATGTGCTGCTGACAATAGAATTGAAAATGATATACCTGCAGATATTACGTGCATCATCTGCTCACGTCCATATTTCTATTGTGTATTGGTTTTATTATTATTATTATTTTTTTTTTTCTGTTATTCTGGTATTCCAACTTCATCTTATTATCTATTCAGTTCCTTATTTTCAATTTGTTTTGTTAAAAAAAAATGGAATTTGATATAAATAAGAAATTTAAAATATAAAAATAAATAAAAAAAAAAACAAAAATCTTAATAATAATGATGGCATCTACTCGTTCACATCATATCGTAGATGATTTGAGAATCAAGAAAAAAAAAAATAATAAAAAAATATCCAAAGATTGAGTATATGAATTCTCTAGAAAATATTTTTGTGCTGTATTGGATGTTTCTTATCTCATCTGATGCATTTCAATTTTGCAATTTTCTTTTTTTTTCCTGTTCTTTTGATTGCATCATGTTTTTTTTTTTTTTGCTATTTTGTTTCATATTATCAAGAACATATTTTCAAGGAGCAGGATCAGGAGTTTTATAACCACTTCTATAGAAATTCAAATCAAATATTATTCTTAAGAGAGACTATCTCGAATTCTATGATATTTTCTTAAAGATTATTCTATTGAATTTTTAAATTCTTAATCTTAATTCAGGTCATATGATATTGTTCAAGTATATATGTATTCCTGTCTACACTTTATTATTATCATTATCATCATTATTATCATTATTATAGGGTCCTCTTTATACTGCAATACCATTGCAAACGGATAGGTATATCTGAATAAAATCAAATTAAAGACTAAAGTTAAAACATATACGATAAAGATGAAAACAATTTATATATAAGTAGGTTTGTTGTGTGACCCAATAAGTGTTTAACTTTACTGAGGTTTGAGTGGTATATTGTAGGTATTATAGTGGTACATAGTATACTAAAATTAAAGGAGAATTGCAAAATTAAAAAGTTTAGAAATTAAAATATTTTTTTCATTTTTAATTAGAGATATAAAAATTGATAAATTTTTCTAAAATATTATATTCATAAAAGTAGTACTCATTAAAAGTATTTAATACTACAACTTGGGAGTGAGCTTTGATTTTCAGCAAAATCTTTAAAATGTTTGAAAATAAAGTTATGAATTGTGTTGTATTCAATTAATAAGTTTAGATTCTTTTATTGAAAAATATTATGAGAAATATTTTTAAGCTGTACTAAATTTTGGTAATTAATGTTGACTTATGTGTAGGTATATTAAGCTATTAAACACATCTATATAGGGAAAAACAATGTTATACTTCACTCAAATATGTATGTAGAAATAGTACTCTAAAATCGAACTTCTGAGTATGCAAGCATTACTTACAATATAGTATAGCCATTATGATTAAACTTTGTGTATTTATTCTGGCAACAAGCTCAACCCACGTTATTTTTTGGTGTTGGTATGAGCTGTAATATATCTTTGATTAGTTGGTTCAGTTATTTCTTTTTAGTCAGCTAATTCGAGGTCTAATAATTATTTGATTTAATTTGATTTATTTATTAAACTGCTACATAAATGTAAAAAGTTAATTCTAATGACCCTGCGCCATGTAGCATCCCAAATTTTATGGTAATGAACTTGTAGTAAATTCGCCACTTTATTATGAATATCTTCAGATATTGTTAAATAAACATTTTTTATCATGCTTTTGCTAAAAAACTTTATGAAACATACTTATCTTATGTCTTGTGTTAAATTTTAGTTTAGAAAACTTAAACTTTTTTTTTAACTCCAAAAAATATGGAATCTTTCAGTTTTGTTTGTTATTGAATTATTATACATAACAGTTTAGTATGTGCTGTCTTGTACACGGTTACTAAACATTTTATAAACGAAAAACAAAAATGTTTAGCATTAAATATTTCTTACACATTTTGTACATAACTTGATCAAAAAGTTCAAAATGTGTGATATACGATTGGACACATGAAAGAGGCACGGAAAAGAAACGGTTTAATTACAAAATGAGGAAGTTAAGTTTTAGTGAAAAAAACTGTAACATTTTAGAAACATAATGATAATATTTTAAGAGTTTCTAAGCTGTTTCTTAACAGTTTAGTAATAGTCACGAACAGTTACCAAAACTTTACTAAATTGAGTGGATATAGTAACATTTTGGTGCTTGGGATGTGGGCCAGCACTAATTGCTCTATTTTGAATACACTTATGGTCATTTATGGTCATTTATGGTTCGTATCTCCAATTTACCTACCTATTCTTCTCTACCTTTTATTCTTTTCCGCCTACCAGAACCTACAATAATTTTACAATAATACAAAAAATTGTAAATAATAACAAAAACAAAAATTATAATTTTCACTATTGTTTTGAAAATATATTTTGGACGTTAGTCTTATTTGAAAAGGGAAAAGAGGCAGTTGGGGCGAAATAAGAAATGTTAAAATGTGATGGATTATCTTCTGTAATTCGATTTTGACGGCAATTGTTTCCGGTCGACACTCCACCTCTCTTTAAACTATTGTCGTACTTTATACTTCTAAAACGCTTAAAGAAGGATAATTGCATTAAAAAATTTTGAAGGTTTGGTGAAAAAAAAAATGTCTACAATTTTATTATAAAAAATTCCTTTGTTTACGAGTTGGTACATTAAACCCCTTGTTTTTGTAAATTTTGTATTAGGCCTCATTCTGAGAAGCGAATTTTTCGATACGCAACGAAAAATATGATACGTAGCGAAAAATTTATAATATGGTATATATTCTGCGAAAGCGAAATACCGTTAATAATCGGTATTCTTTTTGCAACGTTTCGGTTTTATTGATATTTAGAGAAGAGAATTTTTATTTTATCTACCATAAAAATATAGCGAATGAGAAAGAATAATTTTAAAATTAATATAAAATTTAATTAAATTAATGTTAATATTTTATACATTTTTATTTAATATTAATTATTAAATATTACTTTATATTATTAATTGTAGGAAATTTACAAAAAACTTTTTTTTTTGTATTTTGAAGTTGAAATTTTCTTTTTCCTCTTCAGAGAGGATATATCAAAAAATAAACCCAAATTTAGAAATGACTTATGCCAGCTGAATAGCAATAATTTTGTTAAAATTAATGTTTTTGACAGCGTCAGTACAATTTTATAGGATTTGACGTACACAACTGCCAGTTTTTTTGAAAAATCTATAATGCGCTTCTTCAAATACCAAATTATTTGGTGATGTGATGGAATGTGACTCTTTATCGATACATTTCGAAAAATTAATCCCCTTCTCAGAATTAAACCCAATATGTATTATATTTTCAATTATCCGCACACACCTAATACCTGAATTTCTTAGACAAGTTATTTCACATTGTCAATTTGTATGAATTTGTATTAATGTGCAAATATTGTTTTGTTCTTGTAAATTTTTGGCCTATCTGCTGCAAGTAAAGCTAATTTTATCTTTTACCTGTCGTTATCAAATATTGTGCTTTTGTATTACCAGTAATTATATTTTGTTGTTGTTACTGTAGCTTCTCTATTATATTTATATGACCCTAAACCAGTATTTATAAATGGTCCAGAAATACCTCATTCAAATACTGTAAAATATTTTGATATGACGTTAGATGCGAAGCTTCACTGGAAAGTGCACATAACAAACGAGAATGAAGAATTACAAAATCCACTATAGAAAAATTTACTGGGTATAAGGTAAGACTTATACTTTGACAATACATAACAATCAAACTTCTGTTCTATAAACCAATACTGAAAGGTTGGGTATATGGTATCCAGCTATGAAGATGCAACAACAAAAGGTAATAGAAATATTATTCAGAGGTTCCGGAATAAAGTCCTATGAAACATTGTGAACACGTCCGTGTTCATCAGAAACTATAACCTACATAAAGGTTTGCAAATAGAGTCTGTAGATAAAGAAATTCAGAATTTTGAAAAAAGGCTCCAACACCATGTAAATGTCGAGGTAGTCCCAGAGCTGTCCTGGACAATAGAAATATAACCAGAAGGCTCAAAAGAGTAAAACCTTTTGAGTTAATAATATGTCAAAGGAAAAGTTAGATAGACATCGGTGGATGTACATAGTCTACATTCAAAATTAAAATAAAGCCAAGAAATATTGTTTATTAGTCCTATAGAATTAGATCGTAATATAGGAAGGGTGTGGTTCAGTGGGTAAGAATTCACAAGCAAAGTCAAGCTACGGGGCACATTTTGTCTGAAGATTCCCACAACCCTATGTATAAAGCTATTATAAGCGGTATTAGTCACAACGTTTTATTTTTTCTTAAACCTGCTCACATTTATAATATAAGCTATACTAGTCTACTGAACTAGCTAGATATTTCGGAATACGTCTAGAATAGTCAAATGGAATAGTTGCGGAATCTTGTATGGAGAGTTAGAGTATATGGAATAATCATGGAAGGATTTTCTGATAAAAAGTGAAGCCTTCAAGTGCTTCCTATTTCACTATTTTTATTTGCTTTTATGAAAATTAATGAGTTAATCCGTTTGCACTTTGCCCCACTTCAAAAAACTATAGTTTTACTGTAATTTATTTTAGTATGATGGTAAAATTCTAATAACTTGACGTTTTTGATTTCATTATAGCGATTTTACATCACTGATAAGAAATTTTTCTGTTTTGCTTTCTATTTTCGTTTTTCTTTTAATTCATTTACCATGTAATTAGTAGTTTATATCCTTAGTAGTTTATATCCTTTTAAAAATTACAATTGGTTTAATTTTTTTCTTTATTTCCTTTTATTTTTTTCTATTTTCTTTTATCTAGGACATTCATTAGAAATGAACCATTCCATAACAACATTTTGTATTCTCTACGTTTCACTACATTTTCTTAATGCACTAATCGTGCTCTGGAATAAGAAAATTATAAAAAATCCTTTAGGCTTTATTTACTTGAAGGTAGTTTAGATTATTATTTCGAATCAAATGAACTGAATTACACTTAAATTAAGAAGTAAAAAAGCATGACAAGATTTTTTGTTAAATTTTAAATATTATGCAGAAAATGATTTGATTTTGTTTTTGTTATTAAAATTGAATTAAAATTCAGAATAATATTTTGAAGAGAATCTTATGTAATTCTAATAAATTCTATCAGACAATTAATTTTGTTAATAAGAATTATAAAAATAACAACTATCATACTATTTAGCTCATTGTGAATGTAGTTTGTTTTTTTTTTTTTAGTCCAAAATTTTAAAAGTTTAAAATACATGCAAAAATATTTTTCTATCGAAACATTTCTATATAGCACGTAAATGTTTCTCTCTGTTTTCTTTTCTTATATTTATTATACTAACACAATAATGATAATTTTGATAATCACTAGATTATGAACACCAGAAAGAGCTACCATTTAACACTATACTAGGATTATCATTATCATCATAATCATCATCAATTGATTTCATCATTATTGTATTATGTGTTCTCACAATGGTACCAGTAGTAGTAGTAGTAGTACTAACAGTAGTAGTTGTATAATAGTATACTATAGTAGTTACGTTAGAATATTAAACTATTTATAGTGGAGACAAGTGTTGTGTAGTCTCATGCTGTCTAAATCAAAATAAGTAAAAAATAATTTTCTCAACAACAAAAAAGAAAAATTTCAAACTATGATAAAGTAGTTTAGTAAGTTTTGAATAAGATGAAATCTCCAAAATTTTAATATACACATACAAACACACACATGTATTATATCTACTATATTAAATAATATATTTTATTTTAAGACTATAAAATTACGCCATCAGTCTAAAAGTAGAAGATGATATGAATATCAATGAGTATAAATGAAATATATAATATCATCATTATGATCATAATCATAATAATCATCATCATCAACAACTTCATCATCATTCATATCATTTTTGTGGCATTTTCATATAATGATGAACTTCATTTTCCTTATAATAAAGTTAACTAGGAGATCTCCGCTTATATTTTTCTTGTTTGTTTTTGTTCTTGTTTTGTTTTTCTGGATAAAATATTTCGATTCTAAAAAATTCTTAAAAATTTATTTTCATATTTTGAAAGTGAGTATGAAACTTCTTTAAACAATTCAAACCAAATCAGTCTGGCACTAAAGGATTTCTGTTATTTTATTTTGGATATTTGGAAAATTTATGATGTTGTGGAGGGGTGGAAAATAAAAGGATTTAAATATTTTCCGTTTTGATATGAAATAATATTTTTACAAATTGTTGTTATTATGTTGGATATTATGTAAAATTTTACATACACACTACACATATTATTATAGATAAGGTAGGGTATGTTTTAGGCATAACTTAGGCTCAAAATATTGCATATATAGGGTAGTTTGTGATAAACAAATTTTGCAAATTAATGTGTTCCATTTTTAATGTATTTATTTTGAACAGGTTCATTTTTGATATGCATAAGCTCGTTTTATGACGTGGAGTTCAAAAACTTCTTCAGATATCCCAATCAGAATTGTTGGAATTCGAAACTATTACAATCAGAATTCTGAATTGTTGCAATTCGACTTGACTTTGACATTGTATAGATCCGTTCTGTTCTGTTGTTGTTCTTCTTGTCGTTTTGCTAATTTATAATATATTTAACGGATCCTTTCTGCACTCACTAATTCTATTTACATGATTCTTCCAATATTAACTCTTTTCCAACGAATTAAATTTTGCTTACTACAAGTATATCATTAAATTTTTGGTTACTATATTCGTATTGGATATCCCATTTCAGTTTTTCTTAATTTTTGTTTGGGGACTGATACATGTCTCCTTCGAACTCAATGGTGTAAATTATTATAATTCTTACCAATGTTTTGTTGATCTGTTGCATACGGAGTGCATGCATTTGTTGTTCCATATTGTATTACATAAGCAGTATGAGACGTTATCCATTTTGAGCGTTATATCTAGAGCCCATAATTTTGGGGTTGATGTTCGATAACCAGTTTAAATTTACTTTTTGATAATCAGGTTCGATTAAATTTTGAAATGGCACTGAAATGCATATTTTTATGGTTATATTTGCATATTGTACAGTTACAAGAGTTTGTTGAAGATATAAACCAATTTGTTGATATTGTTTTTGTTTTATGCAATTAAGACGACATCGACAACATAACAAAGAATTTAGTTTTATTTGTTTTGTAGCTGACATTAAATTTAAAATTAACTTAAAAAAACAAAAATTTTTCCATTATAAGATTGAGAAAAATATGAATTATTTATTTATTCATACACAAAAATTTCATAGAAGCTGGGAAGCTAATCTATTTCTCTCATACTGCAGTTTATCGGTACATATAATCTGTTAACTTTCGTTTTATGTATTATATTAAATAGCCCTTGAAAACAATTGAATATAAATGCAAATGTACTTTTTAACAGTCATTTTGACATTTACTTGATTTTCCACAAGAGGGAGGTGTTTTTGTGGTAAAATTAATACCTTTTTAATAACTCTTTGTTTGATACTATATAATGAGTATAGATGTCTTATACCAGTGTAAAATCATTATAATTTTTTTAATCCAATATTTTTTGACGACTTCAGTCCGGCATTCAAATTTGATATTTTCGATTATTCTAGGATTGCTCTCATCTATTTCTAGACTTGTTTTCTATCAATGATTCCAGAATTGTTCTCATTTATTTTTAATAAAATATAAAAATCTTTAACAATTTATAAAAAAATTTCACTGCTATACAATCACAACAAAAAAAAAAAAAAAAAAAAAACAGAAAAAGGATATCATTGTTCATTCTTCAACTTCAATTTCATGATGAATTTTAGAGTTCGATTGACATCAATTGATGACTTTTCAAACACATTTATTAGTGGAAACTATAGTAACCCTCCTTAAAGGAATAGAATAATTCTCTTCACTCCTTAAGCAACCAATAATTACATGTCTCGAAAATGTTTTACCTTAAATTCAACAATGAAACAGAAAAAAAAAGAATGTAATTAATTTTCTTTCGTCCTTTATTTTTTTTTTTTTTCAGAACGCCACCCTTTCAAACGCCATTTAATATTTCTTTAAAAGAAAGCCCAATTTTATAGTTTTTCTCCCTTCTGGATAGCATCCAAAATGTCCATCTCATTTATTGATTACAACAAGTCTTGATGACCATACCAATTACAATCACATAAATATAAATGAAATCAGTTTGAAATATTTACCGTTTACTTTAGGATAGTGAGGAAGGAGGAGAGCATATTCTTAAAGTAAAATATTCCATTTTTTTGTTTAGTTATCCTTGGACATTAAGAAACACAAGTCATTTTTGAATAAATTCCCATTGGGATAATGATGGTCTCAACACGTTTCTTTTTTTTTTTTTTTTCTTCATTTCTTATAAAAATAGTGACTGTGTGTTTTTCAATGTCCTTTGAAGAAAAACCAAGGACTTTTCTTATAAAAATTTTTGTTCGACAATAATATCCAAACAACTGAGATCAAGTCAACAAAATAAACATAATAAAAGATGAAAAAAAAACAATCAAATTCAAAATTTGAGTCTTAGAAGCAGTAGATGAGATGACGGTAAGGATTTAGTTTCTTATTTTTTTTTTTTGCTTTTCTGGTTTTGTTTTTTCTTTAAAAATATTGCGAGTCATAAAAAAGAAGTTTCATTGCAAACAAATTTTTTTCATCTTAGTAAAGTTAAATTCTTATTTTCATGTTGGGGAAGGACTCAATGGAACACGAAGGGTTTTTTGTTTTTTTATCAACAAAGAATTAAAGTGGGGGAAAATAATTCAGTGAAAAATCACCTCATTTTCTTTTGGCACATGTTACATGAGTTAAGAGAACCGTACATATATGTATATATAAATATAATACATATGATGTGAGTATAAGTTGGAAAAATCAAATCATAGAAGGATTTTCCAAAGAATGATGACTCAGAAATTGAAAATGAACACAACACAAAAAAAAAGAAAAAAATTTTTTTTTGGGATTTCTAAGAGATTTAAATTTTTATATTCAAGGGTAATAAATTTCTTCCAATTTCCAGAATATATTATTATGAACAAATGTAGTACGTGAAGGAATATTGTAAGGAGAGAATCGTCGAGAGTTTTAATAGAGGAGGAATGAAGATATAAAAATAAATCCATATTTTCAATTTAAGTGTTGAAGATAGGATCTTGTTTTTTTTTTTAGGTTTTGAAGAAATATTTTTACAATTTTTGTGGAATTAAAAAATGATTAACTGTTTCTGATATAACTTCATAAGCTACAGACTGTTAAAGAAGCAGGACAGGACCATTTTTAGTTTATTTAAATAATTTTTACAAAATATTATTATTTTATTTCAAAATTTATGTGAATTACGTTCAAAACTAATCATGTAATTTTATATAAATTTTGCAATTTTACTTGTAATAAATGTCAAAATCTTAAATTAACTGGAAAAGTCATACACAAAGAGAATTTTGATTATATGATGAATATTATTCAGAAAATATAAAATATGGAGACTGTAGCTAGATTTGTAACATGTAACGTTATGCTATTTGTTTAATATTACCATCAATATTGATGAAAAAATAATAGAACATCAAATTGATATTTTGTTCACAAGAATATTTTTTTTTTTAAATTTTTATTTATTTATTTATTTTATTTATTTATTTCATTTATTCTGCTACATAAAAAACGATTAGTCTTTTAAGCATGTAACTAGAATTCATAATGTAAAACTAACAAAACTAAACACACTTTAAAATAACAATGACAAATGTTAAAATGTAAAAATATAAAGTGCTTTAACTATAACTAGATTAAATTACTAAATTAATAAAAATAAAACATATTATATATATAGAGATATAAAAATAAAAATAAAAAACAATGCTATATACAAAAATTTACATACTTAATATATAATACATGTATACCAATATATGCCTACTCATGATTTCTAAAATACTCACTGCTGAGCTCATCAGTAAACCTTTTGGTGTTATTAACGCGAACAATGTAGTTCGACATGGAGTTCCAAAGAATAGTAGTTCTAACAAAATACAATAGGTGTCTTAACCGACTCCTGTGACGAGGAACTATTAAATTCATATTTCTTGTTAATCTATACCAGTAGTGACCTTTCCAGAAAGGTATAATGGCATAATATTTAACAAGATCTTTTACACCATAATAAATTTTGAGTCAATATGAGAGGTGCAGTAGTTTTCTTTATATATAAGCATCTATACCAAATATTAAAGTCAGATGGTTTCCCTAAACATGCTAGTGTCTTTGAAGCAGAGTTACTATTAATTAAGGAAGCCCATTAAGGAATTAAACTTTTAATCACATTCAGATATCTAAAACAAAAGCTACCATTTTCACAGATAATCAATCCGCTATCAAAGTTTTGGTCTCGGACATTATCTGCTCTGAGTAGATGGAACAACGCCAAAACGAATTTGTTAGAGTAGCTGACCGTTTTTCCATTACTCTCTTAATCACAGTAACATAGTGAAGAACGTGAGAGTCGATGTACTGACCAATCAAAGTTCCAACTTAGACAGGCCCCTTGAGGAGGTCGTTTGCTCCTTAATAGGAGTCGTCAAGGAACGTATTCATTAAAAAAAAAAGGTGGCATACACGAAATAGCTGTGGTACTTCGAGAAAAACATGCCTCCATATAAGCTCAAAAAAAAACCAAAGGCTAAAAATCGCCAGGTCCCGTACAGATTAATGAAATTAGTAGCTATCAGTACGGGTTATTAGCATGCTAACAAGCTATGTACACTTTTTTTTACAGCTACCCAGCATTAAATAAAGTTAGACCCCCGACTTCAGCTGAGACTTCCACTAACAATACAGGTCTTATTTCAGAAAGTGTAATTAGTTATTTCATCAATCTCCTAAATCGCACGGGATGACTTTTTGGTTGAGTGATCCCCCAAAAACTATCAACAACAACAAATAGGTCACTCGAGTCGTATTATCAAAAAGCCACTATTAATTGATTTTCCATAAACAACTGCATATGTAATTTGTACCTCACTACATGTGACAATAGGTTGAATAAATTTCCCTAATTGTTTCACACCTTCTAAACTTTTACTAAAATTTGCTTTATTAGGTTTCCTTTAAGACAACAGGTGTTGTCATAGTCTTCAAAGTTTTAGAAATATTTGGAATTATGTGAATTCCTATTTCCTATACTTTCAAATTACAGTAATTACATTATTTTTTAATTTCTAAATTATGACATCGGTAATATTTGAAGGATTTTATTATTGATGTACGGAAAGAGGTCTGTTAGTTCTGTCATCTTTCTCAAATATATTGTCAAAATAACTACATGGTACTTTTATCTCAACATTCATGTTGATGTCTGCTTTCGCAGGCATATTCTTTTACTCCAAAGAAATCAAATCACAATATATGCCGCACAAAGTCTCTTTGAAATGAAGGGTTAATAAAGTTAGAAGATTTTAATGTGCGATGTAATTGGATTTTTATTGTAGGGATGCAAACTACTACTTACTTTTGAGTTGCACTGTGAAAAAATATTCATAACTTATCAATTTATGAAAAAAATATTTTTGCAATACTGATTTACTCAATGAGTTTTTAAACTGATAATTTATGAGTGACAATTTTTAGCTGTTACTGCTTTTGTTAAGAAATTCTCAAGAAAAAAGAAACAAAACAATAAAAAATCCCACCTAAACACTTCAACAAATTCTATTATTCCAATTTCTCACCTGTTTTCAATGTTAAGAAAATTTTGTAATCTTTGATCAAATTTTGAAATCCTTTTCTTTACTTTTTCTTTTCTTTTGCCAAAACCGCCACCAATAAATTCAGTATCATTAAAATTCAAATCTCAATGTTAAGCCTAAAAACGAGATTTAATAAAGAAATTAAATTGCCATTTGAAGTTTCAAAATAAAAATTTATATGAAAAAACCCGAATTTTTAGAATTTTGAACAACAAAAAAAAAAAAATTCATATTTTCCAAAAAAAAAGGATTTGCAAGATTTGTCCTTTACGTTTTGTTCTTCTTAATAAATCATTAAGATTAATCTTTTTAGATTAGTCTAGAGTCTAGACTCTAGACAATGAAAATGTATGAAAATTTTACGAAACATTCCTCAAACACCATACATGTATTAAAGAAAAAAGTGTAGTCAGAAAACGTAGTTGACCTGAACCATTCTAGGATAATCTTAAGAGAACAAATAATCAAATTTGTCGGTTGGCTTAATCATTTAATAATAAGTTTCTATTACATTACTTATATTATTGAATAAGTAGTTGTAACCTCAACTTCATTGAAATGTTCACTATATGATGTTAACTCACTTCAGTTCATCTTATCTCAAATGGATTGAAAATTTTCTTTCGAATCGTACAATTCAACTCTTAGTTGATGAATTTAAGTCCAATCAATTTCTAATAAACGCTTGTGCTCCCCAAGAATCTATCTTCTACGCTATTCCCTATATTTATAAATGACTTTTTCCGAGCCATTTTACCCCTGGCTTGGACGCAAATGAAATATACGTAAGCGCGCAAGATTAACATATGTTAATATTTTTGGTTTTTCCATACATTTTGTATGGAGAATTTTTTGGTAAAAATAAGTGATTTTTATGTTTTTATGATTATTTTTGTATGTGCATTCCTGTTACTTTTATGTTTGCTTTTATTACCATCGAATATCTATCCTCTAAGATATTTTTTTGGAAATACCGGTATTTTAGAAAAAGGAAGTGCTACTGGGGACTTCCGTTTGTTACAAGGTACTTATAACAGAGTTAGTAGTTTTAACAACAACAGTGTATCTATTTCAGTGAAATAAAAAAAAAATTAAATAAGATATGTATATTTTGGAAAGATTATTTATTGAATTTTCAATATTTGCAATAATATGGAAGAGTTTAAAATTTTATCTGCGCTTCAGGTAGGCAGGTAAGTAAATTTTGTAATTTTTAATAGAAGTGCAAAAAACATAAAAAATTAATGTTTTTCTTCAAAAAACCCATTTTTTAAATTTCCTATGTTTTGGTGTTATTATTAATAAATTTCTTCGAAATCAAGCAAAACTATTCAAAATAAATGAAATTTTAAAAAAAATGTTTTACTATGAAAAACACAAAAAATCAAAAAAAAAAAAAAAAAAAATGCACACAAAAGATACAAAAAACTTATTTTTACAGGTTATCTTTTGAGGAAGAAAAAACATATGTGTCTAGATTGGTGAAACATATGCTAGATGATGAACATGCTGATGTTGGACCACCGGAATAAATAGTATTTGAACGAGTTGGCGGTCCCTCAAGAGCCAAAAGTGATGAAAATGAAAATTATTGTATTTCACAAAATGAAAATGAAGAATCAGATGCTGAAAGAATGCATCTTAGACCTAAGTGATGGTCATGATTCTGAGCATGCGTCACTAGATGATAATCAGAAGTAAAAGAAAAAAATAATCTCATTGTTGATTCAAATCATTATTTTATTGGAAATGATGGCACAAAGTGAAATAAAATTCCATCAACATATCAAAGGGCCAGACAACGAAATATTTTCCGACAAAAATCGATAGGTTAGGTTTGAAAGTTTCAGCATATTAGAATTTAATCGAAAAATGAACTTGAATGATAATATATTCGATATTGCAAATGACGCAATCAAATGTTTAGGTTTTCTTAGCCGCTGTAAGGCTTTCTTCTCCAGCTGTGACCTCTTGAAAATCTATAAAGCTTTCAAATGATCCAGAATGGAGTACAATTTTCACACATGGGTTGGCGCTTTGTTGGATTGGATAAAGTCTAAAAATGTCACTGCTTATCTCACTCCTCTTGGACATCGTCGTATAGTAGGAGCTCTGACCCGTTTTTATAGATATCTCGTAGGCACTGGCACACAGTGGAAATTAAATCTGTATTACCTTTACTTTAAGCAGTTCTCTCGTGAAACAAGAAGGGTAGCATGTGCTGATCTCTATAATTTAGAAATCTCTAGATGCCAGAAGGCAAGTTATGGAAATTCGTTTATAACCTCAACATCCCGAATATGGAAGCAAATTCCATTTTAACTGTTCCCCAAGCATGATCAATTTTGTATTTATGTCGTTCAAATGCAAACACCGATATCTACACTTGACAAAAATTTTGAGATCTGCATATCAAAAAACGCGTAATTTCTAGATCTATAACCTTATTTTTAAAAACTAAATCAAATTCCGATATTTTAAAGCATTTTTTCTTTTTTAAAATTGAGTTTCAATGCAAAAGTCGATATTTACATGTTTAAATGGTTCCATAGCAAAAATCAATATACTAAAGTATACTTTAACTGGTTTTTTGCAAAAACCAACATGATTAAAATTAATACTTTGGCGACAAAATTTGACAAATTATATTTTTGAAAATTTAAATAAATGTTAATGCAAAGTTACTTTTCATTGAAATATTCATTTTAAATATTAACAATGTTATCTATACAATAACTTCCCTAAAATCATGTTTGAAACTGATGAGTGAAAATCATCTAATTCGAATTTCAAAAGGAGAAAAACCTAAAAAGAAAGCGAAAAATGTAACAAAACGAGAACAAACTAAGTTGCTCAGGTAAATATTTATATTATTTTTTAAATAAACTGTTGAATTATTCAGTTTTTAAATTTGTCTGCAAGATATAAACATTTAAGTCTTCCAGTAATTCCAAATTATGTTCACCAAAAAGACAAAAGTTCAAAATTCAACATTGTTATGGCAAGAGATGCTATGAGATTTGTCAAGCATTTTACTTTTCACATAAGAACAAGATCAGTTTCCTTGACATCGTAAATGTCTCAACACAAAGTTGAATACAACGTCGACATGATCTTAAATGTCTACAAAAGCTCACAAAAGCTTGAGACATTGTCTCCATGATCACAATTGTTGTTGAAAGTGTCTCTGCGATCGGTTTGACAGATATTTTAGTTTACAAAATTCTTTAAAAACCCAATGTTGTACAGTGTTAATACAAACTATCTGTTCATTTTGCTTGATCACAAATGAATTAAACACAATGTCTCAGATAGCTCTAATTTTACAATGTTGCCAACTTGTTTTACAGATAACATTGACAACATAGTTTTTTTACATTATATCAGGTTGAAGTTTTTTTTTAAGACATTTACGATGTCACCGCTTGTTTTGAAATATACTTCCGATATAAAAAAAAACTGTTTTTCAATACACTTAATGTGAGTTATTAAGATCAAACCCCGATAAATTACAATATATAAAATGCAAATCCCGATACAAACATTTGTCAATTTCAAAACCCGATATTTATAAGTTTCAAATTAATATTATGCTTAAATCCAAAGAGTTATGCTATTTTTTTTCTTTATTATTGTTAAATATGCTAGCCATTATAAATTAAAAATTAATAATGCTAGCCATTACAAATTAAAAAAAAATCTGAAGACTATGTTTAAAAAATATGTTATAGGTTTTTCACGTTTTTCTCAGAATGGCTTAACATGTTATCGGTGTTTTCATTTGAACGACACATTTATGACCTACATGAACTCAAGACAAACATTATAATCATCGTTCGTAATTGCCCTGCTTCCCTTTTATCATTCTCCTTCCCTAACACTCCTTTCCCATCCTAATTAAATGTATGAATCGGTATAAAAGGTCCCCCACCTATTGTTTTGACTATGTATTAAAAAAAATATATGTTCGATAAATATATCTTTCTCTTTCTCCTCTCATTCGCTTGAGTTTATTATTGCACAAAGAACTTAAAATATTTAATAATAATCCGCGATAAGTTGAATTAAAACCAATTTTTAAATTATTTTAAAAATATTGTATTATATAATTTATAATATAATTTATATAGAATATGTTATTGTATATTCAAATTATATGTCGGCTAATAGAGTTACTTACGCACTTAGTATATTCCTCCAAGCAGATCTATCTCGAGCAACAGTATCCCTTATTATAAAATGTACTGTACTGTACTCTTGAGTAACAAACATACAAATATTTTTAACATCACAAACCTAAAATGAGAACCACAATATTATTATGACACTTTTAAACTTGATAATATCGAAAGGATTTAAAATCATAATAAAATAATCTTTTACAGTTAGAGTGTCATCATATCCTTTTTAAATTAACAACAACGAACCATCATAATTTCATTTAAAATCGCTCAACAAACAAACAATATTAAATAATAGAAGAAAAATAAATAAATAAATAAAAAGAAAAAAATAAAAGGATAATTTTGTAATATTTTAAAAAGGATTTTAAATTGCCATTAAAGTGTAAAATTTCAATATCATTTAAAACATATTTTTGTTTTTTTGTTCTGTTTTTATTTTTGCTATTGTTTTTATTTCGACAACAATATATTTAAACAAATACAATTGACAAAACAAAAAACATGTTTTATGAAATTTTGAAATATTTCAAAAATTTAAAACTTTCGCCCCCTTTTAAAAAATTGCAATTACTCGTGTTTAAGATTCAAAAATAGCATATAAAGTGATTATTTTTTGTTAGTAGTGAAAAGTTAAAAACAAATAGAAGTTTTTTTTAAATAAATGGGACCCCTTTGGTTTATAAACAAGAAAAATAACAACAAAAACAAATAAATAAATAAAATCTGTACAAATTAAAGGGTCTAACTTTAACCACTTTTTCACATTTATTAAAGAATAATAGTAAGAGAACTAACTTTAACTGGAAAAAAATTAAAAAAACGCAATTTTAAAAATTCGTTCTGTTTGGAAAGTAAAACCAATTTGTACAGCTAAATGACATTTTCTATTGTCCTCGAACTCGTATTTATTGTCATCTATAAAAAATTTTTGTTCGTTTAGAAAAAAAAAAAAAATAGAATTTTCTTTTGTGCATAGAAGAGAAAATTTATTTTCATTTTTCTAATTTTTTTTTGGTATTTGGTATACTTGAATATTGTCATGGTTTATTATAGTGTCGCCATCTGCAATGAAATTTTTAAAATTATACTTTGAATAGTTGTAAAATAAGTTGCTTCACAACAAACACTCTTGACGTGACAAAAAATGTAAGAGTTAGGGGACCGAAAGGGAGTTGAGGAAAACGGATGGGGATGACATAAGAAAATTTGTTAAACAATGATATTGTAGTAACCGCAGTTAATAGTATCACCATAAATAATGGTATATCTATACAATATTTTTGCTAACTAACATTTTATTGTATTAATGTTTTGTGGGGTACTAAGATGTGCACTTGTTAAGAAATTTTAATGATTTTATAGCATTTTTAAATCAATACAAAGAAATATATTGATTGTGTGATACACATTCCTATTTAACAATAATTATTTAACAACAAACCAATAATCTGAATACAAGTTTTTTTAAAAATTCACTAGTCAAAGTAATATTCGAGCTTAATAATTCTTTCTTTAATCACTGCAATTTGTTATAAAGCAAACTAGTTATTTAAATGAAAGGTAATTGAAATAAAGGACTCTGACATAATTGAGACCTTGCTATAATATTGAATATTTTCACACAGAAAAAATAGGTGTTCAATAACAAAATGCTTGAAGATGATATGAACAATGTTCATAGCCAACAATATCAGGTTAGTGGTTATTGGAGACTTGTAGAAGAAGAAACCATCCTGAGATAGATACTAATGGAAAAAACGCATCAGTCGTACGATTCTAGAATTAAATTCGCAAGGCTTTAGATGTCTTTTGGGCATCCAAAAAAAAACATGGTGATGCACAATGATAACTAAAATTGATCAATAGAGCATCAAAAATTCAGAAAGTTAAAAAATATCATTAAATCATGGGAATTAGAATAGTTAAGTCAAATTAATTTATTGTGGCCATTATTCTTTGTATCACTGAAAACTGGAATATATTATATAAGACTTGTTCATAGTGGTTCCAAAAAGAAGATATCTTGTTCATAGTTGCATGTTCTCAAAATATCTGCGCAGTTAAAAAGCAGGCGCTAATATTCACAGTTGTCGACGGTATTGCGTCAGCGTAGTTCAGATTAAGCATATGTATTTTATTGCCCCTGCATCAATAGTTATTATAGTACGCTTGTTTCGAAATAGAAAATGGCTTTAGAATGCATTTAAGGAAATTAAAATTTTAATCATAAATTAAACTATATTGAAATAAATAATAAATATAATTATATAATTATTTTAAAATATAAACACTTTTGAGAAATTTTATGTATGAAGTAAATAAAATTTATGTTTTCTGCAGTTGCCAGGTAGAAATATATGCACGATCAACGATGGAGTTGGAGTTTAAATCTCCGAAAGCAAAAGCTCCAAAATTAAAACCCCCAAGTCAAAATCCTCAAACAGAAAGTCCCCAAATAATAATATAATATAATTTCGTATATTAACCTCACGAAATCCAAAAAGTCCAAATCTGGATTTTGGTTTTTTCTAGAAATAAAAAAATAATTCAGGTAAAAATATTCTGTAAAAGTGATCCCCCTTTCTGCATCAAACAACGACTACGCATAAAAATAAATATGCTAAATATTCTGAAAAAAGGAGATATCCTTCTTTTTGTATCCAACTCTAAGATCCCTTGTAATTATTTTTTCCTAATTAAGTACATAATGTGAAACAAACTGTTCATGCCTTTAAATATTTTTTTTTGTAGGGGGCTGTCACTCCCAAAGTTGTTATTGAAACTTTGATTTTCCGGACGGCAGGACAAAAAAAAATTAAATATTACAATTTTAGAATTTTTCACATTCCCCCGATTTACGTTATAAATTTATAATTTTGCCGATACAAATTAAAACATTTTTTTTTTGGGGATTTTCTTGAAAAAAATACTGCCAAATTAATTGCAGAATTTCCCAAATTAAGTGCATAATATATTTGCCATATTTTAAATATTCGTGTAATATTGAAGTAGCATCGACCCTTTGTACTTTCTTGTGTATATATGTATAGACAAATTAAACTTAGACTAAAATTTCTTTAATATTAAAGTATAGAGTAAATAATCCGAGAAAAGAAGAAATTAGAAAAGTGTTGAGAACATGAATATCAAATTTAAAGTCAAAAAATTTTGCCTTCACAAGTATGTAAACAAAAAGTTAAATCTTGGACTAGATATCAATCACACAACCTTTAGTGTCACATGTCCAATATATTTAAATTAAATAAAAAAAAATAAGATTTTGATGGGATGAATCATTCCAGATTACTCAATTACATAGAAAAAATGGAAATCAGAGGAATAAATAATCTCTTATTGGAAAGTTACATAACAAATAGGACCCAATGCATTAATATTAATGATGTCTTTAGCGACGAGGTGACTATAAAAACAAGGGGTACCGCAAGGCTCTCTTCTTGGACCACTATTATATTTGCTATACATAATGAATATTACCTAAAACTCAATTCATATCAAATTACATTATATAATGAAATATGTATAAACGCTAAAAAACTAACTACTCATAATATTTTAAACCCAGAATAAAAAGTATGATAAATATTACACTTAAGGTAAAAGAAAATATAATACAGAGAGTCGATAATATCAAATATTTAGGAATGATAATAGATGAAAATTTAAGGTAGGGCAAACATATAAAAGAATTGAAAAAAACAAAAAAATTATTCCTATAAGTATAGCTTTTAAACTGATCTGGTGGTATTCCTAATTATGCAGCCAAACTTGTAAATAATGGGCATATCTTTTCAAGAATTAGGTATAATATATGCAGTTGCTGTCACTGTTCAAATTTTCATGTAAAACAGATGGGAACAGTAATGAGTAAAGCTCTAAAAAGTTTATTTAAACTAAACCCCAGAACTAGTACTAAGGAGCTATACAAATCAATTAATGTACTAGATATAAACCAACTAATTTACTTTTACATTTTTACATTACATTATTATTTGTAGAAATACAAATACATAATGTACATCATTCTAAATAATAAGTTTAAATCAAAATTAATTCTTAAAAATAGAGAAAATATACATATAACACTACTTTACTAGAAATCGAAAACTTATTGAAATACTAACAGCTAGGACATCCAAAAAACAAAAAAGTTTTAAATGTAGTGCTATCAAATTTTTCAACACTCTACCCTTAGAAATTAAAAATAGTAAAAACTTGGAAATATTTAAAAACAAACTTAAAAAGCATATTTGCAATTTTAGAAATAGTTAATAAAAAAAAATTTAATTTTAAAATTATAATATTTTGGAAATGTTTATAATATGTAGGTTATAAATTAATGTTTAAGTTAATATTAAGTTTTCTTTCTTTTTTAGTTTATAATTTATTATACATAATTTTATAATTATATTATAAAGTTATCTGAAATTTGGAAAATAAAAAAAAATAAAAAACTGTATAAAAAAATTCTGACAAATTCTTCAATATTATTAACCTATCTAAATATATAGAACTTCAAAATATAGGCCAGACCTTCTTTTTAAAGTTGAAATAACATTAAACATAAAACATTTTACCCATCAGGATTCACAAAATCAGTAATGTTGAATAAATATATATTTGATTTAACTTGATTACTTAAAGTAATTAAAATAAAAGCCCTAATACAAACATAACAAACATAATAAATATAATTACGACCAACACCAAGAGGTAAGCTCTTGGTGTTGGCCGTAATTATATTTATTATATTTATATTTATTATATTTTCTAGCTATTTAAATCCCTTTTTTTTTTTTTGCTTTTATCCAAAAAATTATTTTACAAATAATTATAAACAAAATTTAATTAATTCCTGATTAAAATTAAAAAAAACTCATCTCAAATCTTGAATAATCTCACCGAGTTTATTAAAATTTATTTTTAAAGAATACGATAATAACGTTCTAACTAACCAAGTACGTGTTTCTTCAATGCGAAAGAGGAATTTAAATTAATTTTTTTACTATACAACTTTGAGAGGACATGATATTTATCATTTAATTTTTTTGTTTTAATTAACTTGAATTACTTAAAACGTTCTCCTAAACATTAAATTTGAATGAAAACAATAATAAAAAATAAAACAACAATGGAGTAAAATAGTTATTAAAAATACATTATAAATATAGTTAGAGTAACACATGTTCACAACTTATCACCATCAACACTAGTTTTATACAACCATTAGTGTTATTAAGAAAAAAGCTATTTAAAAATCCCCACTAGCCCTTCCATTATCATTACGGTATCCGAAAATTAATAAAAATATATTTAAGTTTGTAAGAGGATAGACTTATAAACACAATTTCACCTGATCCATTTTTTTTTCGTTATTCATTTGATATATTTTTAATATTCTCTCCATATTTAATATTTTTATTCCTCTGTTCTGAAAAAAAAAACAACGGTAGAATTTATTATTTCGACCATTGACCACCAAAAATGTACATAAAATAGAAACAAAGAAAAAAACAGCTTATATTAAATTGCTAACTTCGTGGTAAATAAAAATGGCGCTTTGTGTCAGTTTTATATTTTCATTAATTTTGTTGTATTTTATTTCGCCGTTTTTAAATATACTTTTAAAAAAAATCATTTGTGGTCCGTTATAACTATTAAAAAATAATACTCTAACTTTTTTTTTTATTTAGCATATAACGGTATTTCATATCGTGAAAAGTCCTATACATTTCCTCTTAAAATTCCGTTATTATTAAACGAAAAATTTCATTGCAAGTGGTTTGTAGGAATTTTTTTATTTTTCTATTAATCGAAAAAATAACGTTTCTTTTAGAAATTTAACTATAAAAATGAATTAACAGTTATGTAACAAAAAAAAAACTATAAGAATTTATATCTCTAAAGAATTTTTTATTTATTTTATTTTTAATAAACAGTTATATTCAGAAATTATTCCTCTTCTCTATAATGCCAAAAATTGACACTGCCCGAACAAAACAAAGAGAATAATGGAATTTTTTTTTGTATTTGTGATACAAAACGACACTTGTATAGAACAAACATATTGGGTTGGGAGGGTAATTTTGTATGTATGTACTTATTTCGTTTTTTAGTGTAAAATAAAAAAATAATAAGTTAAAAATTATTTAATGTTTTTTATTTTGTATCATCGTCAGTCTGTCGATTTACAATACTAAAGCATCCCCTTTGAATTGATCTTCATAAATTAATCTTATACAAGCCGAATTTTAGTACTTTTTTGTAATACTTTTATAATTTTGTTTTTTGTTTTTTAACGTACGATTTGACTTCTTGCGATTATTTTCCAATATGTTACGGATATTCAATATTATGCCACTTCATCCTTCACTTGAATAATTCATGACTTTGAGTGCCTTTCGCAATGAAAGAGATTCCTATTGGGTAACAATAAAAACGTATAGAGAGAAAGAGAAACAATGAGTATGTATAAACAACAAAGGGTTTAACTTAAAAAAATGTCACTACAAAAAGTGTGTAAGAAACTGTACGCTAAAGTAAGAGGTTAAGCATTGTTATGCTGAAAAAAAAAAATTTCTTTAACTATAACGCAAAATTAGATGTATTAAAGAAATAACCGGGATCTGTTGAAAGAGGAAATATTTTGATGCAAAACTTGAAATAAAATAAAAAAATAAATAAAAAAAGCGAAGATATTAAAATGATATGACCTTCACAATAATTCGAAAATTCATTACATCACACAGCATATTATTAGGATCATCAGAAAAATTAATGAGTCAACTGTATTTTAACTTTGTATTTATTTTTTAATTTTGTGATTGATTAAAATATATTTTTGAAATTATGGCTTAAATTGATTAGACGAACTTCAAGAAATTTAATTATTTAATTAGAATTAAAAATAAATAATAGCCACTCAGTACAGTATCACAACCCGATTAGATCAATAGATTTTTCGGGGATTCTGAGGAAGATGTTGTATCCGCGTAGAACCTAATGGCTTTATCCCAAGGATACCTAGTGCACCTAGCTTTCCGAAATTATATATCTTTAATGACGCATCTTATTCTTTAAGTACGAAAAGGACATTTGAAAATATTCTTGTGGTTTTGATGTTTTTGTATATAAACCGTTATAACTGTTGATCTATTAGATATATGTGTATCTAATTAATATCTAATTATATATATATATATATATTCAGTTGGATCTGGAGCATATTTTAACATTTATTTGATGTTGATTGTGCCGCCGTTACGGAGATGTTGTAGTTCAAAGTATAAAATTTTTGAAATAAAAAACAATTATTTATTTTCTGTCTGTCTTTAAAAACTAAATAACTCAAGATTTTACTATAAAACCCCAATGTATGCCGTTGGAAAGGTTTTTTTTCTATAACTCATACCGGCATACTTTATGTCAAATCGAATAGTTTAGGAAATATAAGCATTTATTAACCTTTTTTTCTATATAAAACTAGAAATATGCCTTTTACGAAATAACAATCTTCTGAAGTAAATTTAAAACCAGCTTGTGACCAAATCACTGTATCTCGAGAATAATTAGTGTTGCCAAATTTTAAAATGTATGTATGTCCTTAATAGTGCATTTAGTTATTTTAAGTACAAAAAGGACATTTGATATAACATGCTTGTTGTGTTAGGGTTTTTGTATCTACTGATCTAGTAGATATATTTGTATAATTTTGGTTATTTGTAGTAATAATATAGTTTTTATTAAAATTATGTATTATGTAGGTATATATATATATACATACCTCTTTAATGACAAAATTTTTTATTTTTAGTAATTTTATCCACTAAATGCCACTTACTATAGGGAATATATCGGAAACGAAGCAGTATATGAGGGACGTGTATTTATGTGTCCTAAATAAAACTTACTAACCACAAAACTTTTTATTAAACACGAGTGGTTTCTGCTATATCGTGCAAGGTCTATGTCAGTACGTAAATTATTGTTTTTTTAAAAATTTTAAATTTGACTTCAACTTGAAATATAATTACTCAACAGGGGCCACTAGTATATATATAATATATATATCTAATAAATCAACAGATATAACGGTTTATATACAAAAACATCAAAAAAACAATGATACTTTTAAATATCCTTTTCGTCCTTAAATAATAAGATGCAGCATTACAGATACATATTTTTAGAAAGCTAGGATTACCAGGTATATTTGGGTTTTAGTCATTAGGTCTACGCGGATACAACATCTTCCTCAGAAGAGCCGAATTTACTTTACATTACGGAAATAACAGTTTTATTATTTAAAACAAAAAAAATGTTCTTTTCGATTTCGTTAAGTTTACTTACTGTAGTTATATTGTCTAGTACAGAGATCGCACACACAGTTATAACAATAATTTTCTGAACTCCGCAATAATAGCCAGAAACGCTAAGTCGGTAAATTCAATTATTCGGAATTTTTTTTTCATGTGAATTATTACTGAATAATTTCAGGCTCAAGTTAATTTTACTTACTTAATTATTTGATTGATTTTAAAATATACGGTTATTAGTTAATTGACGTCTTGGGCCTTATTAGCATTACTTCATTTCTATCGATCAAATGCGTTCTCTATTTACATAGAGATCCAAAACTTATTTAATGTTTACCGATATTTCGTCTCTCCAAGCCCTAGTTTTCTCCGACGTCTAATACCTTTGAATCTTAGTTCGAAAATTCTTCTGGTCGGAGGCAGTTTCCTTGAAAAGTCCTTGAAGTCTCAATTTTCATGTTCACGTCATTATTACAGTCCATAGAGTTCGATATTGTAGTTTTCCAAATTAATTAAATTCGCAAAAAAAAAATTTAAAATTATAAAAGTTTTTAAAACAACCTGCAACTAAAACAAAATACTGCTATTCTACTAAAACAAATTACTGCAATTCTGCAATACAATAAAAATTCTGCTTTATTCATCTCTCATACATATAATTTTATAAACCCCCTTTAAATAAACCAAAATTTTCAATTTTAATTCAAACGAAACTACAATTATTATTGTCAAAAAAAAGCGGCCCTGAAAATAAACTACATTCGAAGGTACATAATATAAAATTATTGGAAAATTGAACACCCTCTTTTATTTAATTCTATTGTGCTACCACCACCACCACTGCCACCGGTATATACTTCTACTAAACAAAAAGAAATGAGAATAACAAAACAAAATGTATCATCTCTTGAATTAAAGGGATGATGCATTTTATTATTTTGTTATTAGAGTGTTACCATCGCATCATTTTTCAAAATCAGCTTAAGTTAAGCGATTTTACTTTTTTCTTTTTTTTTTAGTTAGGTAATCTTTGAAAATAAATTAAATGGGTACGTACAACTTCACAACAAAAAAAAATTTTTTTTTGTTGTTTAATAATCAGGGATGGAACAAAACACGAAATGAAAAAAATAATTCAGTAGTTATAAATGGGGTGAGCATGTGGTGTTATGATCACTTTTTAGTACACCCACGTGTCAAAAATTGAAAATAACCCAAAATTTAGAAAAAAAAAAATTAAACAAGTGAAATTAAAAAAAAAATAAAAAGCAGAAGCAGAACTTAAACGTTTTGTATAGGCGAGTGTATTGTAATGCAAAAAATTATAAAACTTGAAGCCAATCTGTATAATGGAATGAGATCCCTTGCATTTTAAGCATAAATATGATTATATGCATAGGACTTTTATATATAGAAAATAATTGGGGTGCACTATTCAAGTCATATAAAAATTTATTACAGAATAGTTATACGCAAAACTTAAATAAAATAAAGGGGAGGGTGAAAGAGGTATTACAATACACTATGTGTAATAATTCAATGTTAACATTAACGGTATTTGGAATTTTTGTTTTTGTTTAGTATAGTTATTCCTTGAACAATTATTTGAATAAATTAAATTCCCTCATACAAAATAAAAAATACCACCCCAAAATTTTTGTAATTTCAAATTTTCATTATCATGAGTAAAGTTATGTGCCTTTTTTTTGTTATTATTATTACTTTTTTTTATTATTTTGATTACAAACACTATTAAAATTTGAGGAAATCCTAAGGGATTGTTTTTTTTTGTTTTTTGCTATAAATATAAAATTGAAATGATTGTTTTCAATTGTTATTATTTTTGTTATTAATTCCATTACATTTTAAGATATTTATCTAAAGATATTTATTATGAAATTATATTGTCAAAATGTAAAATAATACTGTTAGTTTTAAAATAAAGTTTAGATATTTTTTTTTTTTTTTCAAAAATACCAAAGATATTATCAAAGATGTATTCTGAATATTATTACATTATAAATCTTATTACAATATTTACTCTGAATCTATAATTTCATTTAAAGATTTAGTTTTTAGATATTAGTAGTATTACAATATTATTTATAAGATTTTAGATAAGTTTATTACGATGTTGAAAAATTTGGTTCAACAACAGATGGTATATTACAAAGTTTTGGAAAATTATTTAAATTTTTAAAACATAGGCACGATTAATTATCAATGGAAAAATTTAAGATAGGCGAAGATGTTTTTATTTACTTTTAAATATTAAAAACCATACCAGTGTTAATTAGAATAGAAGCATAGTCAATAAAAGGCACATCACTAAACGACATGAGACAGCAAATAGAAAATTACGGAAGACGAGTTGAAGTAACTCCATGGTTGATGATGGACAATTAAATGATGGACATTAATTATATGATCATCGAACTTTTACCAAATTCGTTTGCTCTTAAAATCTGAAATTATTTGATTTGAAGAATAATTTAATAATAATCTTAGGAACATTTCACGTTCCGTTTTTCCATGAACCAATAACTCGTTTAGGCTTTATTTATTTAGGTTTATTAATTTGAATTAAATTTTTTATTATTTACTTAATTAGCTCTTAATCTGACCAAAGCGAAATAAATTTAATTTTTTTTTCATCAGACTCATTATTCTAAATTTAAGAATATCCTAATTTAGTTTGTTATCATTATTTGATTTTCTAAAATCTTAAGTTAATAACATTTCAACTTTGATTTTTTTTCTGATTCAAATTGTAGGTAGTACGCTCTGAGTATCATTGAATTAAATTTATTTAGGATTGAGTAATAACTGACCTGTTTTAAAAATTATGTTTTGTATTGCAGAAAATGAAGGTTGTTTAACTTTAAACCGTTTTATTTTTAGTTTGTATGAGTATTATAATATTACACACAAAGTACATAAGATAGACACACCTATGGTGATGAAATTGGTGATTAATAAAGATTGTGATTAACGTCAAAATCGTTTTAGTTTTAATCTCCAAACGATTTTACGAGTTTTAACAAATAAATATTATTAAGAGAAATAGATTGTAAATTGTTGATTTACTTCATTGTTTGTTTAACATGTAGTGCCAATTCACTATAGCATTACACACAGAAGCGAAAGCGAATTTTCTATATGTGTATGATATTTTTAATTTATCTACTAAACTACAACTTAAACAGTGTCAATATTTTACTAAACCCACTCAATAATGATTAATTATATAGAGAAAAAATTCCGCTCTACACTTCACTGAAGAAGCTTCAAGACAATGATAATAATGAATGCTAGTCTACTACTCTTGCTCTAAACTAATATTTGACAATATATGAAGCTTCGTAGTATATGAAAACAGAATAATATGTATGGAGTATATATGGAGTACATCTTGGCTAAGAAAATTATTGAAAAAACTAGTACTACACTTAAACGATATCTACAAACCTTATTACCAATTAACATTGTATAACAAAGATTTCTAAGCTTTAACATTTTACTAGATCCAAGTGCCTCCAATATGAAGTCAAAGTTAAAAAAAAGGTTTTCGCTTTTTAGTCAATTCTAATAAGGTAAATATATAGAGTAGAATAAAGTAAACTATAGGAAGGTGGTGGGCATACTTACAGGTCATAACCACTGAATAAGCACATGTGTAGACTAGCACTAAGTGGCGATCCAAGCTGTAGACACTGTCTGGAAGAGGAAGAAACCTTCACAAATATTGTAGGAGAGTGCCTAGTTCTGATACTCAGGTTGTTGGAAACGCACTACATAACCTCAAAAAACTTCTGCAGGATAGAACCCTCAAACCTATTGGCTTTTATCAAAAGGATCCACTAAGTTGAGGGTGGAGGAGGACATACAGGGCTAGAAGCCTACACGCCGGCCCTGATGACATATTAGGGCCACCTTCGTGAGAAAAAAAACGATAAAATTGAAGTGGTTTTAACAGAAGGCAAAATTATCTAATAGTAATCCTAAAATTCTAACGCCACCTTGATCATATTTTAAAAAACTAATTTACATGAATATAACAGTAACTGCTGCTGTAGTAGTCTTCATTAAATGTAAATTATTTTTCCAATAACTCAATCTATTGCTTTTTAAAATTAATGTAATATATCCACACCACATTTTTCACTACCATTTTATCAAACAATTAATATTTGGAAAAGAAGCAAAAAATATACTTTCTTTCGAAAACCCTATATCATATATTGTTCCTCGATAATTTACAACACGTATAAAATATAAATTATATGCTCCTGGGTAAAAATAATTTCCTTCACTAAGTCAGAACTCACTCTTCAACACTTTCAAATAATACATATGTATATATTTCAAAAATAATTCATTAATTGCCCCTCAATTTAATATCAACCAAACAAAAAACTGTACTTACGATGATCAATTTGTAATCAAACTTCTAAATTCCATAAATTATTTCAAATTATCTCCAAATTACCCTTCAAAATTTATTTTGTTACAAAGAAAACATAAAAATCACTTTTCTATTCAACAATAATCCCTGATAGCGGAAGAAACTCTCATCAATAAACACCTCATTCTATACTAATAATATAAATTGCAAAAAAAAACAAACTCTCCCCATTTTAACCGAACATCCATTTTTATTTGGAAATTACCCCACAGGCATCCCATATTTCAATTTTATATTCCTTAAATCAAAAAATTTTTTACAAATACAACCAACCTCAATGCATTTTCGCCTGAGGCTCCCCAGAAAATTATTGTATGTACCCCAAAAATTAGTTGTAACAGGAAGGAATAAAAATATAATCAAAATCTACTTATAAGTTACTTATATGTCATCTCCATCTATCGTTGTCTCCCCCCGCACTAAGAAAATCTATTATTTAGGTTGTATTCTATTTTGAACTTTACTAAAATTCTTAAAACTAGCTATGTCTAAAAATAAAATTTATCAATTTTCCATCAAAACTTCTGATGATTATCATGATGACAATAATGAACAGCATGATTATATCAAAATGATTGTTTCCTTTACATTTAAAACTTTAGATTCTAATAAAATCTAGATTTAATCATCCAGCAATATGATGGTATCAAATAAACAACAACTAAATTATTTGTATTAAATAGAGATAGGGAGGGAAATAGAGAGAGATAGAGAGAGAAATACAAAGAAAATAAAAATCCTGAAACGCATCAATTGTATCCAGCAACAAAAAAAAATTGAAATGAATCTCCTTTGGATTCAATCCAAAAAGTAAATACACACTCAACTTAAAATCACTTAGTCCTATTTTTGAATTCAATTTATTTATTTTTTTTTGTTTGTTTTAACTTATCCAAAAAAAAAAAAAAAAAAAATTTTTGTTTGTTTCTCCCTTCCCCAATTCACTATTTTAATATAAAATTCATCAAATCTTGAAATAAAATCTCCACTCAAAGTTTATCTTGGAATAAATAAAATCTCTTCAGAGACTCAAAAATAAGAAGTGGAAGTTTTTAGGCAATATTTTTGTTGTTGTTGTTGTTTACGTATGATGATGAATAACTAACCCCCATCCCCATAGTACCAACCATATATTATAACAAAAAAAAAACCAATTTATGAAATAGAACTTGGAGAATTGTGTTGTGGAATTGGGGATGGGTGAACCAGAAATGATTTTAATACCAATAGTATTATATGTAGTTTTAGATCTAGTATTAGTATTGACGAATAAATAATTCATACATTTGCTGAATTTGCGATTAAATACAGGGTGTTTATAAAATTTAGAAGAACAATTTATTATATGCTTTTATGTTAACGTACCACTGTCTGTTTATTTATTTGGTAGGTAGGTATTCTAGTGGACTTTGATTCTTAACATTAGAACTAAACGAAAAAAAAACAAAATTAATTTTGTTTGAAAAATTTAAAGATAGAGTTCTGAAATTTTGCACAGTTGTTCAAAATTAGTTGTGCAAATTCATGATCAAAAACGGAACTGGACACGGTATTTTACAAAGCTATCAAATGACAGGCTTTGGTAGCTGACATACAACTACTAGCACATCTCAGTAATATTTAAAAAACCAATTGTGTTACCAGCATGAAAACTTACATTTATATACTAATTCACAATAAAGAGATACGACTATTAGCGATTTTGAAAATTGCGACGTGTTCGGGTCGGTTATAAAAACTGTGTAATATTTAAAAAAAAATAGTTTTGAATTTTACCATATAAGTATATTTAAAATAAAGAAAAAGTTATTTTAAACTTAAGTAATATTTTAAATTATAGAAATACAAATTTCAGTTAAACATGAGTGATGTGGAAATAAATGAAACTAAACGTTTGGAAAAATTAAATTTAATGATGAAGGAAATACAAAATATAATTAAATGTGAGAGCGCAAGATAGTAAACTAAAAATAAAAAATCTACAGAGCCAATTGTCTAGTCTAGAAAAAGACAAAAAATTTAAAATTCGAAAAAAAAGTGGCGCTGACTCTGATGGGATCTACGAGCCAAAATTCTGGTGCTACAATTAAATAAAACGCAAGTGTTGTTTTTCAAGCCGCAAATATTTCAAATTTCGTTTTGTTTTGCGTTTTATCTGATATGTAATAGTTCTATAAATTTGTCCTTGGCTCCACTTTGGTACAATAAATATCTTCGAACCCTCCCTACGTAATCGAAGCAATACATTATGGAAAAAATTTCTATCGTCAAGAGGTCCAATTATAACCGATTGTATTTGAGTGTTGCTCCGAATTTTCTGAATTATGTACAAGTCTTTACGATGAAAATGCGATTTAATTGAATATCAGTTCCTAAACGGTTTTGGCATTTTATTAACCCAAAAAAAAATCTGAAGGCAATCCTATGACTTTCAAACACGCAAATGATTCCATTAACGATTCCAAGGTAATATCAAGATTATTTGCCAGCTTCTTTAATCAAGCCTCCACTGATAACAATTTCGTGCCCGACTCTGACTTCAACTATCTAAGTAACTCTCCTCAAATCACACTAACGTCGATTAATATTGATTATGAAGATGTTCACTACAAAATTAACAAATTAAAGAATGATTACCCTTCCGCTCCTGATGGTTTACCTCCCATAGTTCTAAAAAAATGCATTGATACGTTAACACAACCATTAACCAGGCTTTTTCAAATGTCCCTCTCTTCAGGAATTTTTCCGAGTATATGGAAAACTTCTTCCATAACTCCGATCTATAAGAAAGGAAGTTAGGCCGAAATCAATAACCATTGCCAAATTATCTTGTATTCCTAAACTTTTCGCGAGTATTGTATACTACTCTCTCTTTAATCATTGTAAGCCATTATTATCCTGTTTCATGGATTCCTTAAGAAGATAAAACACGGATTCCGGCTAATATATTCAAATTAGTCTCTTTTAGTCTCAATTCCATGGAAAAGGGGTTAGACGTGGATTCGATTGCTACCGACTTTTCCATAAGGCTTTCGATAACACAGTGTCCCACAGTGTAATTTTTTTTTATTTTTTTTTTTTTTTTATTATGATTTTGTCAGTAACAGGTAGAATCACCTTTTCGTGCTTAATTAAGTACGGTACTGCAACTTTACACTACAATATCTACAATAATTCGAGTATTTATTTTAACAAATTACTGGCTTATATACTCATTAAATGTGGAAAACTACTACTATTGTCAGGAACTAAGCTTTCTTAAATAGAATAGCTCTATTTTATTTAAATTGTTACCAGATTATACTCTCAATTATTTTTTGTGATTTATTATATCCCAATGACAAAGGGTACTAGACCAGCTTGAAAAAGCAATGAAGCTTTTTTTCTACTAAAAGTAACAAAAAACCAAATGCGGTAAATAAAAAAAAAATAAAAAAGAATTTGATTCAAAAGAAAATCAACAACAAAAATTTGATTGAATGAAAACAAAAACGAAGTACACGAAAAACCACGGAAAGTGTGCCTTTGGAAATCGTGCTCTTGTGTATTATAATAAAGATGTTTGTCTTTTAATTGAATTTTCTCATCATTTTTCATTTAAATTTTAGTATATAAATATAATTTTTCTTTATAACTAATCCTATTTCGTTTTGTTTTAAATTTTCACCATCTTATTAATTTTTAATAATTATGTTATTTCTTTTAAATGTTCATTCGTTACTTATATTTGACTAATAGACTGAACCTAACTTTTTAATTTAAAGAAACTAGGCTAAGTATCAATTTACATGTTTTTATGCATTTTTAATTTAAGTCTATCTAAGTTAGCTTTTGGTTTTGATGAAATAAAGTAATTTTATTTTTATATTATATTATTTATATATGGTAAATCTCTATAAGAGTATACAATAAATCATGTAAATTTGTTGTACTTAATCTATGGAAGTTAACAGTAAAGCAAGAGAAAAAATAAAATTTTTGAATGCAACATTTTTTCTCCAAACAAAAACATCGTCCATAACAGACATTAGAAACGTTATTCCAATTATTAATTTTCAATATTAATAATGACTACAAACTTTTTCTTAAAGTAAACTCAACAAAGCTCGTGAAATTTGGAATTGCATATCGGTCGACGGTTTCAAAACCTTTTTTTAAAATTTCGAAATACAGAAACCACTTAAATTCGTATCAAATTAAATTTTAACAAAAACACAAATTATAGTCATCCTGTTATTCAATAAATTCAACAAAAAAAGAAAAATGCAAAAAAAAAGAAAAACAAAAACACAAATTTTTATGTATTCTGTTTTTACGTCCTCAGAGTAAATAGGATCTAGCTCAAGCATCAAGGACATAAGAAAATGATTAAATTGATGAATTGAAATATGCAGTAAAAACTCACTTCGCATTCATACAACTCACCATACACACACACACAAGCACAGACAGTTTTATTCTTTACACTAGAATACTGTGTTTTAAATTTATTTTTGGGGTTGTTTGTATATAAGATATCCCCAAAGGAGTCATATATAAAATATATACCAGGACGTTGACAATTGCCCAATAAAGTGTTTCAATGTTAATAAAAATAAAAAAATGTTTTAAGATAAGAGAAATTCTGATATCCCAAAAACCAAAAACAAAATAAAAATGTTTACTTTGAGAATTCCTTTCAGGACATATGCTTGTGAACAAAAAAAATTCGTTTTGATTGTTTTCCTTTTTTTTTTTTTAAAGAATTTTTTATTTTTGGTCCACTCATTCAAAATTTAGTTTAATTTCTTGTTTTTATTGTTTTTTATTTTTGTCAAAGTTTTTAAAGTGATTTAAAGAAATGAAATTGGATGCATGATGCAACAACAAACATTTATTTTTGTTTACATTAACTGAAATTATTTTCAAAATTAAATAATAAAACAAAAAAAAAAAACAAAACAAAATAATTTAATTTTTTTGTTTAAGAAAAACTCTTGAAAATTAAAGTTTTTCCCTTGGAAATTTTTTTGTTTAATTTTGTTTTTCTGCTTTGGTTTTCTAATAATTTTGATTGTTTTGATTTTCAGATCGCAAAAGTAAAGAAAATTAGGAAATTTAAGCAAATTTCCATACTATTAAAAATAAAATTTGTTGATTTTTTTATTTGTATTTTATTAGTGTCCTTTCTTATGATGGTTGCATTTGATTTTTAAATGATTTGACGGAGGTATTTTTGGATTTTGAAATATTCTAAGACTTCTACTAAGACCTTATACAAATGATAAGATAAAATTAATATTGTGATGCATTTTGAACCACCTCCTGGTTATCGTCTTTTATCTGCATTTTGTTTATTCAGTTGAAACAAAATTTTTAGTCGCGCATTTGTACGTAGTAAAACTAAAGCTCCAGTTAGACTTACTGTTTATAATTGAACCCAGATAATTAAAGTTTTTACCAATTTCTAAGTACTAATTTTTGAACTTAAGTACTTTGTAATAAAGTATTAGAAGAAAATGAATGAAGAAAATTGAATTGAATTGAATTAAATCTCTGTTTCAAATAGGGTTAAACTAACAAATATGTGATTTGATGTACGATGAATAGATAGTAAAAATAGCGCTATCGATTAAGACGGTACTTACGTAATCTTCTGCGTATAAATTAGTATGGAGCAATATTTTTTATTATTCGTTCTATGTGGAAACTTCAGTTAGACTTACTGTCTATAATTAAACTCAGATGATAATTAAAATTTTTAACAATTTCTAAGTACTTCAACGGAAATTTATTTGTTATGCAAAAACTGTATTGTTTTCCAAAATGGTTAGTGAAACATTGAGCCTGTTTTTACAAATTATTATGATGGCTGCTATAGCATATGTTTCATACCCTCTTACCAACTAACAGATTTTGTGGAGAGCATCTTCTGTATTCAAGAAAAAGAGAGTATTCAACAAAAAAAATTGTTCTCAATTGTTCTCAAAGCGATCATCACACATAAATTCATAGATAATACCAAATAAAAATTTGAGTAGGGTTAGAAAAATTTATGTATTCGCTGTATTTATTCTATATTGAATAATATTTATTTAGAAATTAAAATTTTTTAGTTTTTAAAATCATTTATTTATTATACCATGTTACAATAACAAGAGTAGAAATAATTAAATTATACAATTAAACAATATTACGTTGATAATTCAGAGCTAAAAGTAATACAGTTACAGGAATACAAAAATAAAAATAAAAAATTCAATATTAAAGTAATAAAGTAAAGCAAAACATAGCGCAAAAATTTTAAAAATTATAAAATAAAATATAAACTTATAGCTATTAAATATCAAAATATACATTAGAAATAATTAAATTTAATTAAACATAATTAAACAAGGAAAGAAAATAAAATAGGAGGCAAGAGAAAAAATTAAAATTCGAGATAAACGATTACAACAAAATAATAGAAGCCTGAGAAACAAAACTTAAAAGATATAAAACAATTAGGTTGAGTTAGCAACAACTTTTCCATTTGAGAGTGATCAAGATTCAATAAGTGAGATCTAAGATTTTTGATAAAAGTAATAGAAGTTCTATCCGATCTTAAAGAGAATAGTAACGTATTGAAAATTTTGGGAGCTAAAAAGTCATAAAAGTGGCGAAAATGTGATGTATATGCTCTAGGAACATTTATTAAAAATAGGTTATTGACTCGCAGATTGTAGTGAGAGCTAAATCGATGGGCAAGATAACCTGATCTAATGAAATAAATTTTTAGTGTTTTGAATACATATAACTGTCTAATAGGTAGTGTATCCAGCTTTCTAAATAATGGAAAACTAGGTGTAAGTCTATTTTTCCTCATGATCAATCGAATACAATATTTTTGATCATTGAGTAGCGGACGAATTTTATTGAAGTAAAAGGCCCCCCAGCAGCTAATTCCATATTGTAATTTAGAGTTGAAAAGAGCAAAGTATACCATTTTCATGACTCTCAGGGAACAATACTGTTTAGATGGAAGACATTTCTTATGACTTTTTTAAAATATTTATTTAAGTGAAAAGTATGCTCTGCCCAGTTTAATTTATAATCGAGAACGAGGCCAAAATACCTGAAATATACTACACTATCAATCTTAAAACATGATTTACTAAAAGAAGAACTTGAGTCAAAAGTGTTGCCATCCAGGGACGGAATCTATGGAAATTTTTTACAGACAGGAGAGTGGTAATTAACTGTTGAGTTTTCACTGGGATGATTACTTTTACCAAAGTGCATAATTTTTGTTTTACTACTAATAACTAAGAAAACGATTCTAAGTAACTTTTGAAGAAAGCAAGTTGATTAAGTATGAAGGATAAAATATAAGATATATTCTTTAAATTTCCCATTCGAAATATGGTTTCCGATGAAAATATGGTATCCGTTTCTTTAAGCTAAATCCTATCAAATACCATTTCATTTGTTGGATTTTTTATGATAAATTTCATGTCGGTTGGCGAATAGTTTGTAAAAAATAAAATTTATATATAAGTCCTAGGCATCTTCTAATGTCATTTGAAAATTGTCACTAATGTGGGCAGAAAATTTCCATTTCCACAAGAGGACCGGGCAAAAAAGACTCAGAATAAATTCGTAAATTTATTATAATTTAAAATTATAAATAATTTTATTTTATTTTTTATTGCGTGATTAAATCAAAACTTTTAAACTAAGCTAAAAACCGTATGCGTACAACTTAACAATGTAATATTTAGAATAATTATTAAAAATTACCCATAATAGATTCTATAAATCTTTCAACGCGTGTAATAATTTCATAAAATATTCAACGCGTGGAAAATATGCGTGTTAGAATAAAATTATAATCGATTTGTTATCAATCACTAATATTTAAAAATGTGAACCAATTAAAAAAAAAAACACTAATTAATCACTAAAAACAAAATGGAACAATACTATTATGAAGGTACTCTACAATAAATATAGTTTTCAACAATTAAAATTAGTAGATATTATCACAAAAATTCTAAAGAAAAAACTGTTGTATATAATTGTGTATGTCAAGTCTCTATGTAAAAGCACTTAACGTGATCAGTCCATAGAATTGGAAAAAATAAATTTAACATGCATAATTCGTTTTTTTTTTTAGAATTTTTTTAAATAATTCCGTTAGTCAAATTTCGAATAAATAAAGATCAGTCATGGCTAACTTACAGTTTTTTGCGTTTTTCTCCGAAAAAAAAGGGTGAAGAATAAAAAAACTTTTCTCATTGAGAACCAAAAAATTTGTATGGGTCCATATGGTTGATATTTTTTGATTTGAAGATCAATAATTTACGCAAATAATAATCTCATTATGATTCTCTTTTGCTCTTCTTAAATGCATAGGATATTTTCAACAAATTTCCTTCACCGAACTGGATTTTGCATTAGCGTGTTAACTTTATACCCCAATTTTCGAACATATGTTTACTTAATTTAATAAAGTTCGGTGCCATGTTATTCAGGATTTCTTTTAGAATTTACAACTTAAATATGTATTCAATAACCACTTTACGCAAGTATGTAAAACTTCCAACAATATACTTATCCTATTGCAACTTACACAGTTTTTACCTATTCTGTCTTTTAATAGATCGTTTTGCAAAGTTTAAATATTACGTCATTCGACTTTATATTCTGCTAAGTTAAAGTTGCTTCCAGATATCGAATAATATAATCATTATTCTTAATTTCTATAGGAATACAGTAATTCCTATAAAATTTTCAGTCATTTTGACATTTTGACAAAATCTTCATGATTTTATATTCATTCGTTATTCAAACTTTGATTTAGTAATTTACGAATAGTCTCTAAAACTAAATCTATAGACAAAATTAATTAAAAAGGTTAGTGGACTTTTTTAGTTGTGTTAAAAGCTTTAAAACACATTAATATGCTTCACTTAACTCGAATTTTGTATAATTAATTTAAAAATTTAAATATAATTTTCCAACCAATTCAGTTTCCAAAATAACCTTTAAATAAAATGTTTATTTCAATTGTGATATTAATTTATTTAATTACTAGCTTGAGCATTTCAACCGGGGTATACTAAATGTCAATAGAAAATATTTTTCAATTCCAAAATAATTTGAATTTAAAATTTCAGAATCAGTTTAATATAAAATTAAAAAATTGTGAAATAAAATACAATAAAACACACATTGAAAAAGATGCATTTTGCAAGGTTAAAGCAATTCGAAGGGATTTAAGTATTATAAATGCTGTCTTTAATTTAAAGAATCCTATATATGATATAATTGTAAGTATATTACTCACTACTAAAGAATTATTAAAAACGTTAAGTTTAAAGAATTTTATTGCAAATTGACTTCAGTTGACTTGACTATAGCCAGAAGTTCTTGTGTTCAAATTTTACGAAAGTCACGGAGGTTATAAATATTTTTTTTCAATTATTCTTAAAAAAATAAAAAATTCCTGGTATTCGCCCGCTTCTCAAAATTCTAAGAAGTTTAATAAAAAATCGTTCACAATGTTTTGTTATGAAATGTGTTCATCATTTCAAGTTATCTTTGGTACTATATTTTATTTTGTAATAGATTTAACCTAGACAACAACCTCATATGTAGTAATAATTTATTTAAAAAAATAAAGCTAAAATTTAAATCGGAAGTGTTGTTGTGATAAATTTAAAACATCTGCAAAAATATTTGAATGCCACATCTCCTTCTAAATATCTATCATTTAAAATAATGAAAATCGGTTTTGATATGATTCATTTTATTTTCAATATTAAATATAATGATTTGGAAACACAATTTGGTTATCAATAAAATAAAATTAAAGTATGTTATTGTGTAATCGAAATTTCTTTACAATAAATGTATTTTCTACATTGAAATTAGTCAAACATAATCAAACATTTAAAAGAAAAGCTTATTGGGTATGATTTTTAGCATGAAAAAACTCTCAGAAATAGAAGTTCATCAAGGATGCTAAGAGTGTTTATTGAAGTTGGTAATCATAAAAATAAAGAATAAAAAAAAATATTGCAATCAATACTAATCAACAGTTTTTGATTGAAAACCTAAAGTTCAACTCGATCCACATTTACTAAAGAATTACTAAATAGACCTTTCATAAGCTTCTAATATCCTTGAGAACAATCTATACGTGCACTCTAAAAACTTTTCATTGTAAATTTACCTCGATAATCGATGGTATTCTATTGCCATCGATTATCATGGTAAAATTAATCTCTAAGTGTAATTTAAAACAATTAAAAATTTAGATGTAAAATAAATTGCATTAAAAAAGAGTAAATTTACAGTATAAATATTTAATTTTTTTTGGCAGAATTTCATACTACGCGGTGTAAATTTACAGTAAGACGTTTTCTTTTAGTAAGTTTAATTTTCGTAGAATTTTGAGCAGAACGATGTAAATTTACACAATTTTTCATAAAGTTATATAATTGCAAAATTACAGCAAATTGTTATAAATTAAACAAATAAAAAATTTTTCTTACATTTGAAATTTTTATTTAAACTAAAAATAATGCTAAAACATAATTTATTGTTTTTCGTCCTTATTTAATTTGTTTATTAAAGTATTAATTTTTGATAAATTATTGATGTTTTTTTTTTCTCTCTAAGTTTATTATAATATTGTTGCAACGTAAACATAACGCAAAGGTTTGTGAAATTTCTTTCGCATAGAAATTATTAAAATTATAAAAATTTGCTGTTGACAATGGTAATCAATTTAAAAAATCTTCATTTTAAAATTTTCCTACTATAATTTACTGATAGTAAGCTCATTCTCCATTGATGTTCCTGAAAAAGGTATTTTAGATAGTAAAATTTTGGTTTTGTTTTTTATAAGTTTTCTTACTTAACATTGCAATCCAAGAAGAAGTCATTGGACATAATCCAAAACATCAATATCATTCAGAGTTGCTTCAAACTGGAAAGAAAAATATTAATAAATACTAATTTTCTTCATAAATTTCTCTTTTTAAATTTAGAGCTCAATTACATATACTTATCTTATATATATTACAAATTTAAATTTACTTTTCTCCAGCAGCTCATCAATGTCAGGCAATGCAAAAAAGGTTTTCTTAATCGTTCTATCGTCGTTCCAAACTTTCACTAGGTTCTTTTGATCCATGTTATCATCATTAAAATTTATCTTTTAACACATTTAAGCATTAGGTATGATATTAATTATTAATAATTTTTGAACTTATAATTAATTTAATTTTTACTTAACACAATCAAACACAACTTAATAAGATGACTTTCTATTGACAAATGATGATTGCACATGAGCACGCTTTAACAAGCCTGCTAAGAAAAAGAAAAACAAATTTGGGTTTACATTTATAAGCAATGCAATATTAAACTGGTAAAGGAAAGTTACAGTTTTTTTTGCGAGTTTAAAAACATATGTGTAATATTTTATGTAAATTTACTCTTTTCGATGTAAATAATACATAAAATGCGTAAAATTACTCTTTTGAACGAATTTTTTTAGTTTCGCACAGATATTAGTTTATTTTTACATCTTGCCTGTAAATTTACATTGAAAATTACTCTTATTATCATTGTAAATTTACACAACTCAACCTTCATTTTTTAGAGTGTGAACAGTATTGAAAAAGAATTAAACTAAAGATAAATATAAAAAAATATTTGGTTGTGTGTTGGCGGGCATATCCAAACTACAAGATTTTTTTATTTTCGAAACTGAAACTGACAGGATTGAATCTCAATGGTCAAATCTTTATGATATCAATAGGTTGTTGCAATTGAATATTATCTACTAAACCACTAAATTAAAAATATTGAATATACATGGTATGAATAAATTTATCAAATGAATTAGTTTTTAGTTTACTGAACTATAAATTGTAAGTGTGGAAGAAAAATGCTCGAATCAATTTAAATGAAGATTTTTTTTTTATTCTGGATACGTTTATTAAGTAAAATCTAGTAAAGTAAGTAAAGTAATTTTAGAATCATATGAGTGTATATATTAAGACAATAGTTTATATTAAAAAAAATTTGAAAAATATAAAGTTTATAACAAATAACTATACATATATTTTCCATATTCTTCTCGCTACAATAATCAGGTGAAGATTTTATATGTAAACTCACGCTGCAACATAGTAAATATTGAACTTAAATTTTTTTTTAAATCAGACAGAATAACTATATAATATGTTTTTTTCGATTAAGGTCGAACACGGTTTAAGCTTAAGTATAGCACAGCCTGAAAGAGTAATTTACTTCCAACTAATATTATATATTACCCCTCCTACGTCCTAACAACGGTTTTTTATTAATTATATAACGTAGTATAAATAATTACAAAAACTTAAGTTACCGAATGATAGCGACTACATTTAAAATACCTACAAACAAAGAGTATGCTCTGGATAGCAACGAATCTTAAATCCAAAAAGTATTGGTTAGGTCGATACAAAAACAAATTAAATTTGAAGGGATGTTTTCTATTTTCAGCTTTTCATTATATCAATTTTCAGCTAAGTTATAACCAAAATGATTAAATAGTATATCAAATCAAAGATCATAATTTAATTATTTTTGTACTAAAATGTTATTAGTGATTCTCATAATACTGAGCCATTTAAAAAAAATTATATTACTTATCAGATTTTTAGATATTTTTAAATTATTAAAAATAAATTATTAAAATTACAATTCATTTTATTTTTTTTATTTTTTTGTAGACACGTTTTGAAGTTTTTCGAAAACTCAGTGGTTGGCAACCATTTTTATTCAATATAACCGGTAATATTTGTCCATATTTGATTGGTAGCAAAGATAAATATTATCCAGTTTTTAAAGTTATAAAACCATTGCTACATCAGTATTCAAATATAAATCATTCATGTCCATATACAGATGTAAGTAATTAATACCAACTTCTTAAAACTTTTTAAATTAAATATTTTTTATATTTTAGGCTATAATATTTAAAAATTTATCAGCTGAAGGTCTTTATTTTCCATCCCTATTCCCATATGGTGAATTTCGTTTGGATGTTACAGTTTATGAGAACAATTTGTTAAATTGGATAGGCGCTTGTAAAATTTATTTTTTGACTAGTCAAAAAAGTCAAAAAAATTAAAAGTGTAAAAAAATGTCAAATTTTAAGGTTATGTTGAATTCGTGAAATAAATTTTTTCTTTCAAAGTTTTTCGTTGAACTTTTTATAGTCTTATTACAATTCATAAAATTTTGAGATAATTAACTAAGTAACTTTTTAGAAAATATAAACAATAAAAAAAACTAACATGAGTTAGATGTGTCAGAAGGTTGAGTTTAGTTTAGTGTGCGATATGATTCGAAACAGAATTTGTGTTGTCAAGAACATGTTAAAAACATTTACAAGAATAGTAATGTTCGAACATAACTATTGAAAAATATTGTTATTAATAGTTTATTTCATATTTTAATCTTTACAATTAAAAATACATTTAATTAAATCTTGAAATTCCGTAATTAAGGAGAAAAATATAGGAAGACTTTTTATTTAATTTAAAAAATAGAATCGAGTGATTTTTTCATCTTTTTTTAAATGTTTGTTTTACTTATATATTAAGCTCTGTTTCTATTATTTGTGGGGTAATTACAACTACATTTATTTAAATAATTTTTAAATTTATGTTAAATAAAAAAACTTAATTCTAAATAAAACAATTTTAACAATGAGCTGAAGTTAAAAATTTAAAAATTTTAAAACAAAAAAAATATTTAGTCTGAGCTAAGAAATTAAGGAAATAAAAAAAAACTAAGAAGGTGAGAGTAAAGCTAAGAAGATGAGAGCATTAAATTGAATTAAGTTATAGATTAGAAGTTGAAAACTTTAACTTTAAAAAGGATTTCAACCTTAGAATATTCTAAACTTAACAGCCAGACCTCTACTTTTTTAGAAAAAATATTTAGAGATCTAAGTTTTCTCATGCTAATCGGCAATTTATTGAATAGATGACATGAAAATGTAAAACAACACAAAGTAGTAGTTCTAAATTATGGTACATGGCACAGACACATGGTATTGTTGTTATTGCGTATATTGTATTGGGCTAGGTTTTTAAAATTGAGATAACCGGATCTAATAAAAAATATTTTAAGTACCTTGCCACAACGCCAATAGCTACGGTACTACGGTGTAAAAGGATACTTAAATCGATTGTATGGAGTATTGAAGACTGCTTTTAAGTCAATTTTTATTATATAAAATTCGAACTAAGCCTTTCTGAGCAGTAAGTATATGATGTATTTTATTATATGTGCAACTACCCCAACTTTGGACAAAAATAAAATCTTTATTTTACTTTTTGAAAAACCAAATACCCCAAGATTTTACTATTAAGCCCCCCCATTATTTAAATACTGTTGGAAAGATCTCTTTTTTTTCTCTGACTCGCACTGACTTTATGTCTATACTGTAACAAATAGCTTAGAAAATATAATAATTTATTAAAAAAATCTGTTTTTTTTAACCTTTTTCATCATATTGAAATTTTGATTGAAATAAGCCGTAGTATATTATTTTATATAGTTTTTAATGAACAAATTTTTTTCAATTCTAAAATTACTCTCAGAGTAGACCTACAATACATTTACATTTCAGTTCAGCTGGGAGTCTAAATTAAACTACTAATTACTTAAAATTACACACTTTGACAATAACAAAACAGCAAGGACTACATTTTTCTAAAAAAAGAAAATAATTCTTTTATCGTTGAGAAACAAACAGGATTCATTAAACATTTTAACATTTTTGCACTCAATCTGAGTAACTTCAATGAAAGTTTTAGAAAGTTCAAGAAATTACTGAAATCATTATAGCAATACTATATTAGCCTCTAAAGAATATTTGAATTTTTTCAGGACGAAGCATTAACTTCAAAATATTTGTTTTTTGTTTTTTCTTTTTTAATCTAAAATACTCAAATTCAATATTTAAAAAAAAAATATTTTAAATAAATATATTTTTATTTTAAATTTATATTGACAGATCTGTCATAATTTGATCAAATAACATAACTCAATCTATTTGCATTTCTGACTGATACTTAATTTTGATCTTCATTCCAAAAATAACTTAACAAAAATTTCATTTTAATCTTAAGGACTTCTGATATAAATATTTCGTAGGGTTTCCATATCATACATTTTAGAGAGAACATAATTCTCTTTATTTTTACTAGAGTTTTATAGTTTCATTTTTTAGTATTATTTTTTCTCTTTTCATACACTTTTCTGTAAATTTACACTGGCCCCATTTGTAATCGCAAATAGCCAACATTTTGCGTATGAATTTATACACAAAAAAAATAAAAAAATTAATCAATCAATCTTAATTTACTTATTTTGTTTCTATTTGTGTTCTCAGATGATTAAAATACTCATTTTGGCAAGTATACTAAAGTATTAGTTATACTAAATTATTTATTGAGTTTGGTTAGATTCGAGGGCTCTTTGTTGTATCTGCGTAGGATCTAATAACTGTATCCCAAGTATCCCAAGGATATCTGGTATTTCTAGCCTTCTAATAATATTATATTTTTAGTGGCGCATCTTATTTGTTAAGAACGAAAAAGACCCTTTTTCTATATAAAATTAAGAATGTGCCTTTTACGAAGTAACAATTTTCTAAAGTAAAAGTAACACCTATTTGATTTGCTTTCGGTTGCCAAAATTACAGGCTCAAAAAATTCATTTTTTTGTCGATTAAATTATTTCTAAGACCTTTTTCTATATCTTTAATTTTTTTGGTAGCTAAATTTTAATTAATTGAGACCTATCAGTCGAAATGTCCCAGATTTGATTCCTAATGTTTTTTATGGAGTTTTCGAACTTGTTCAGTAGTTATGTATGGGATAAAATAAATTGCAAAAAATAATTTAATATTCTATATATTTTATTTAATAACAACCATATTTAACCAACGATAACGGAACCAACGATATTTAAAAAAGCGCTCAGTTCCTGACAATAAAAGTAGTTTTCCACGATTGATTTGATATGCCAGATATTTAAAGAAAATAAATACCTCGACAAACATTAGTCGCGCAAAAAGCATTATGTTGTAAAAAAAATTGTGACAAGGTAATTCTACCTAAATTACTGTCAAGAACATAAAAAAAATATATACATATTTTGAAATGCTGTTCGAGATCTTGAAATAATATTATTAATATTATTATGTTCTAGCAAGAGTAAATTATAAATAATAATGTTTCGAAAAATTAATCAGAAATTAGAACACAGTCTCGATATTACAATCAACTCCATCTATGTCGTAGCTCTATGACACCAAAGGAAAACAAAAACAGATATTTATACATAAAATGTCCTCCTTTTTTGGCTTATTATATGGATACCGTATTCTAATCTATTTCAATAAATTATTTTTATTTACTTAGGTAAAGGCTTATGTGTCTACCAACTATCAAAAATAATTTCAAATTTTGAAGAGCATTAAAATTTCATAACCAGTTAACACCAATTTTTTTTTTCTTTTTGCTTTCTTTTATATTTTCTTACTTACTTATTTTAGTTATCAATCATTTCATCACAATAAATTTATTTAAAGAACAAAAAAAAAGTAGATGAAAGGTTTCAAAATAAAAATAAGAGCAACAATAAGAAACAAAAAAAAAACAAAAACAAGATTTTTTTTCTTTAATTTCCACACCTTTACGGAAAGGTTGAATTAAATATTTGACAGGATAATAACATAACATAACATTACGTTACACTAAAACAGTTAGTTAGATATGTAGACTATGATAAGAACCTTTCAACAATTTTTTTCTTTTTAACTCTATGAGAATTACAAATTACGTAAAACGTGAAAAAATGTGTGTTTATTGAAAACAGCAAAAACAAAAAGAGTTGATTGATCCTCTTTTCTAATTTTACAAATATTTTTAGCTTATATATTAATGCTGTCCTATTATAGGATATTGAATATTCAATTACGAAATTGAATTATAAAATTGTAAATAGTTCAGAAATTGTCGACGAAATCGCTAAAGTTTATCGATGTAAAATTTTTCACGAAAGAGACGTTGAAAGAAGATTTTGTACAAATTATTTCAATTTTGAATTGAAACGATAAAATAAAAGACGGTGTTAGTTTTATATGTATTTGCGATATTTTTTGGAATAAAAATAAATTTAAAAGTTGAAATGTTAGTAGGTATTTTACTTTATTCTTCATAATTATTTTGTATTGAAATAAATTTTAATAGGAATGAAACCCCAGTTACAAACAAACTGCAATATGAAAGTAAGTGTAAATAAATTATTTCAGTAATTCTACTTTAATCATAGAACTAATGTTTGTCTGACTTTTTTCTTCTAGTGCGTAATGGAATTTGATCCATTTTGGACATAAGTATAAACTGCAAATTTGATATGAAATTTCCTTAAGCATAACAGAAAAAAATTAGATCTGCTAGTCCGACATAAAAATCATTTCCTACGCTGCAAATCATTTCCTTGGTACAAACCGCACAGAACCTTAATACTTACAGTTACTTATTGGCTATTTTAATTTTTACTCTAATTTTTCTAATAAATCCATAAAAGCAATGTTGTTTAACAGGAAATTTTGATCAAAACTGTTAATAAAATTAAGTTTTGTAGATAATAACTCATCAATTTCATGTATAATTATATACGTATAATCTTCCAAATCCAGTGGATTTGAATAATACCGACTATATGTTGGCTTTTTTTTAACTCTGCTATTTGATAACGTTTTTCAGCACTATTAGAAACTGCTAAAGTAATTTTATTTATAAAAACTTTTAATTTAATAATTTTTATTTTATTTAAACCTTTTAACTAGAATTTCTCCTATTTTCTTCAATATTTATTGAGAGGGACAAAATTAAATATGGCACAAAATGAAAAATTAGCAACATTCACATGTTAATTTTTGTAATTTTTTTTTTTGATTTGACGTTTGCTTTATATTTACAGGGTACTTGATTAAAAAATTATTATTTTTATATTTGTTTTGGTGAATATATAAGATAAAACTGCCATAAAATTTGATCGTTTAAAAACTGATGTGTAAACACAAATGTCTCTCTCTTCAATCTAAAATCATCAATAAATATTGAAGAATATTAATGTGTAAACGCTGCCTTACATGATGTACTAAGACTTTACAATATACCTCTGATATGATTCAGCTGTTGTTACTGTTTATTTTAAGGGATTATTCGTTCAATTTCGGTTTAAGAAGCAACTTGAATGATTGAGAAATCTTCTATAAAAATCTTGAATCTCTAATAAAAATAATCGGATCTTTTTCACACTGAAATTTTGTTCTATACTTTTTGGAAATACTTTACAAGACTGTTTGAAAAGGCTGAAAAATTGCAAATGGAGTGTTATCCCTCGTTATAGCACCGGCAATGAGAAGACATATAGAAATTACTAGCTTGGCTTAGTGGCTTATAATTACTAGGATAGACTAATATAGACAGATAGCCAGATAATAAAAACTAATTTATTAACTTTTGGTATGTTTCACAAGCTTTATTAAATATCTTACTCGGTTTCGGTTATTATACCGTCATCAGAAGACTGAGACATCTCAACACAATGTGAAACATACCTAGAGCTTTAATATTTATTTAATAAAAACTAATTTGTTCTTCAACAACTCACAGGATGAAGTAAACAAACTCCTCAGACGGGCCATAAATATTATAACCTTGCCTGGCTATAATACTTTAACATCAGTATTCACAACTTAAAGATAACTCTTTAATACCCAATCTATATTCATCTAATACCAGCAAAAAAATGGAAATAAAACAAAGATTTAAATTGAAATGAATTTTAAAGAAGACATCAAAGAATGTGATAAACTTTGTATATAAAAAAAAAAACAACAACAAACACAAAACCAAATATTAAACCTAGAAACGATGAAGATAAGATCAAATAATATAAGAAAAAAACCCTAAAGAAAAGAATTAAAGTTCAAATGATAGATAACTAAGTAACTAGGTTTAATGGTGATTGCATCTAAATTTAAAAAAATAATTATTTCGAGAAATTTCTATAAAAAGCAACCAACATTCATGAAATCAGATAAAAAAAAAATTCTTAAATTCTCCTTTATAGGATTTTTTAAATCTAGAGAAATTTTTTCATCTAAAAACCCAGAAATTTATTTTTATTTATTGAATACCTTTAGAATCTATTGGTTACTCCAAATACTTTATACACTGTAACACTTTGAAAAAAAAAGAAAAATATTCACCTTTTGCTTAAGTAAATATTTCCCATTTGGCTTAAACAAGATGGAACAAATGAGATTTACATGGGTAGAAATAAATCTAGGATTAAAGTCCTAAAATAATATAGTAAAACATTGATGATTAGAAATTCAAAAACAAAAACAACAAAAAAAAAATAGATAACAAAACGGAAAAATATTCTGTGGAAAAAAAAAATTATGTAAAAGAAAAGATGACAAGACTTGAGGCTCTCAAGAGATTCTCTTTTTTCTATTCTATATACATATGTATTTATTTTGTGGATTTATATATTTATTTTTTTTTTTGTTTTGTCAGCTGGAACCAGTAGCTATTGAATTTATAATTTCATATTTTAATTTTTTTTCTCCTTAATTTTTAGCAAAATGTTATCTTGATCAAATTGAAGGTTAGATTGCATTATGACTGTAATTATAAAAATAATAAAAATTTTGTTTACTTTATGATTTTCTAAATTACTATTTTTTGTTTCTTGGGTTTGAATTAAGAAAGTCTGCTGTGGGAAAATTTTGCAAATAGTTTAAGTTAAAAATAATAAAATGATGTCCTTAAGATAAATTTATCTTAAAGGTTAACATTTTTGTAGGTTGAATTATTCTATATGAAAGTTTTAAACATCAAAAAATTCCACTGTTATTTCCATCAGAATTCTGAAGTATCTCTATTATGAGCATGCATTGAAATATGCAACTTATACAAAAAATCATATTCATTATAATGGAAATTAGTTTGACTTAAAGTTAAGTAAAAACTGTTTAGTTCTTTTCTCGCATGTCACTAGATAGCAAATTACGAAATTACCAAGATATTTCAAAGTTGATTCCAGTAAGTAATTGAAATATCACAATATTGCAATGATTTTATTCCAAAATATTAATATTAATAGCAGATGCACTACAGCTCGTTAATATTGATAAAATTCGTCAATGATCTAAATGAGGATAATTATGATGATAAATGAACATAAGAAGCGTTAACTTGTGAATAGTATATTAAACAGCCACGAAGGCTTCAAAAAAACTTTTTTACAACTATTATTAAACAAAAATTATTAGTAAAAGAGTTAAAATTATATATTACCAAACACTAATAAGACCAACGCTTGTATATGGTGCACCAATATTGTACAACATCAGTGCGAGCTTAATGGAAACTCTCCGAAAATTTGAAAGAAAGTGCATAAGAGTTTGTACTAATATATATATATAGAAAGTCCAATTTCGAATACAAGAATTACTACTCTAATAAATACTTGTACAAGGAAGCAAACATAATCAGAATCGATAATTTTATTATAAAATTAATTCGAAGACATTATGATAAAGCACAAAACTCTGGAAAATGGTTTAATATCGCATATATTCTACCACAATGAGGAGTACATCAAAAAGACTTTACTCACAGGCTTCATAGCTTCTAAGCATTTTATCTATTTAGATAAAAATGGTTATATTCATAATCGTAATCATGTCCCTCTATTATACCATTATAATAGACGGGCTACATGTAAAACTATTGATTATAAACTGGGCAATATTAACGGAGAAAATTTAAAATTTGAAATGTCCATACCAGAAGGACAAATTAACTAAATCAAACTATTGGTGGTTGGAAAACTGTAATTATTTAAAGTATAAATACACTATTTTTTAATTAGGTTAAGCAGTTTTAGTTAGATTAAGATAGATTAAGTTAGGCTAGGTTTTAAATAAATAACTAGTGGTTTTTACTCCCTAATTTTCCAATAATATAATTCGAAGACAGAAAAACTTTGTAAAGTTTGTACATAGTGTAAAATAATCCTGAAATTTTGCGTATAATTAACATAAAAACGAAAAAATTGCTTAGATGTTAATAAAATTAGAAATAAATAGCTGTTTTTGTAAATTTTTGTAGGCTAGACTAGTGTAAATGTAAAAATAGTGGGAAAAAATAAAATTTATAGCAAAAAAAAAATATATTAAACGGCTTAAATGCATTGTTGTTCTATATGAAATCACCTTAAACAGATATTAATAGCAGATATTGATAAATATTCTTTGTATACGATTAGATAATAGACTTTTCAATCTTCAAGCCACTAGACGTTGTGTATTACATTCTGTATTACACATGTGTATGTTAAACAATGATACGCCATAACAATTGCTAAATATTTTTTTACTGAAACATTGTATAGACTTATAACAGGATACAAATTATTTCAATTAAATTATTTAATCTCATTCGTTTTTCGAAAACTTAATTTGAATATTAATTACGACATAGACTTCAACTTACTATCTTATCTATCGCAGCCAATTTCGTCCATTTATATTACTTACCTAAAATATTATGAAAGCACAAGGGAAAAATATTCTCGTTTGATGTTCAACCTTAAAATCGTCACTAACTCTTAAAATCCCTAATCCAAACAACCTTCGAATGCAATTCAGAAATTAGTAGAGGGTGTATGTGTATCAAAAAATAAACAATAACATATTATTTGAATGCCAGTATATACAGACTTTGGTGTAGTAATTACTTTGTTGCTCCGTGTACAAATTTTCTTCTATCAATTGTTTGAAGTGATTTGCAATTTTTTTATTTTCAAACAACAGTTTTTTTACAAAGAAAAATAACAAAATTAAATAAAATTAATCAGAAATGAAACAATTTGTATTCTGTTCCTTGTTCCTCCTAATCAAAAACCACTCAAATCGATGAAAAACACCTTCGAATAATAGCAAATTTATATTGGGTACAAAACTCCGAGTCGAAAATATATTGACAAGATAATATTTAAATTAAACACGCCCTACGTTAGAGTAACATTCTTTCAGTACTATTATTTAATATAGTGAAATATACTAAAATTCCACGATACAAAAAGCTGAAAAAATAACTTGAGATGAGAGTGCCGTAGTAGGTACAGCGCATGCCTTTCAAGCGAAATGTCCAAGGTTTAATTCCCGGCGAAACAAAAAAATTATTTACGGATTTTTCAACCTGGTCCAGTACCCTTTTTCATTGAGATAAAATAAATGACAAAACATAATTAAGATTATAATATGGTAGCAACTGAAATAAAATGGAGCTATTCTATTTTATCTGGAGCTTTGGTTACTGATCTTTTTGTATTTGCCTTGTTTACCTAGATAAATAGTCAAACAGAGATTAAAGTTAGGGTCGGAAAATATATATCCTGGGTGCTATGCTGCCACGATTCAAGCTATACGAACCAGAATTGTATAGTTTTTCATCTATATCAGCCCTTTTATTGTTGAAATCTCCATTATTTTGGAAGCCTCATTGACAGCTCTTTGAAATGTAATGTTACAGAAAGATGCCGATAATTAATTGGATGGAGAGAATAACTATTGAAAATATTGTATTGTTGTGGATAAAGAAAAATAGAGTAGTACCTTATCATAACCAGTATCAAATTAAGAAAACTTGAAGGTTTCGGGAACATAGTTCGGTATTCAGTGTATTATAAAGTAATTAAGATTATTGTCGAAAGCAAAATTGAAAGAAATCAAAACCTCGGAATAAGAAAAATAAAGTGGGGAAGAAGAAGATGCTCGAAAAATATATGTCAGTTGTTCAATAAATGATTGATCATTGCTTAAAAATGCAGCTGTTGAAGTTAAGATTGCGGTCATGAGTAACTATAGCGTTCGCAATGGATAAGGCCCAATAAGAAGAAGAAGAGTGAAGTGAAGGTCATATCTCAGATTGTAGCACTATATAAGAATGAATTATCTCATAAAATAAGTCTCATAAATTTTCATTTAATAAATTATGATAAATTAAGACGTTTAGTAAAGACATAGCAGACAATTTTAAGAAGTTTTTATAAAAACTTGTTTTCCAGCGTTAGAGTAAAATTTTGGTATAACAGTGAAAATAGTCGAATATTTTCCTTTTAATTTTACTGATATGCTTATCATACAGATACGCGTATTTCGTCTACTACTTGCAGACTTCTTCAGTGTTTTGTACTCCACTCATTTTAAGAAATTTTTTTTTTTTTTCTTTATTAATTTTAGTTTTAATATTAGATTTCAAAATAAATTAAATTTATTGATCTTAGCGATTGCTGTGTGATCAAATTATTAGGTTTACAAGAATTATTTATTACAAGAATTTTTACAGTTTTATAAAATAATTATATTTATAGCCTATTATTATTATTATTATTACCAGTAGGAACGGCCCATGCTCACGCACGGTTTAATCATTTAAGTAAACTTTATCACAAAATTATATCTTAACTTACCTAAACCAACTTTCTTTCATAAAAGGAATAATAGACTTATAATAGAGTAAAAAGAGATAATAGATCACGCGGCAATTGGATGTGCTTACATTGAATTGCAAAAAAAACATTTATTTTCATAAATCAATGCTACATATGTAAATTTAAAACATATAGACATTTTGACAATTTTGTGAATTTTGTAAAAACTTTTCACTGTTTTAATTAATCCTACATTCCACGTTTATTTGAAATAATTTAGTTACCCTTCAATTTTATATACAAAAAAATTTCACATTGGTAACACTCGCTCTATTTATGTAAGTGATCAACTTAAATAACTATTTATTTAGACGTTGTTTTATATTTATGTTGACAAATGACAGCGCAACAATTCAGTGATTGATGCGTCGTTCAGTAGTTAACACTCGAAATGTTTTCTATGTATTAGTGTAAGAGTTTGATTCTGAACTTGGTAACATCGAACATTATATAAATTAGCCATATTTTATTCAAATATGAGTTTTGAATTTTTTATGTTTATTTTATTTTTAGTTTTTATTAAAACTGTAACAAAAAACTAAAAAAAAAAACATACTAATTTGCAATATGTATTTGCATAAAATTTTTGTTTTTTTTTTTATTTTCAATAATTTTCCTTCATTTTTTATTTTTTATTTTTATTTTGATGATTTCACCGACCAAAAAATAATATGCGTTTCTAGCTATAATAATATATAATCAATAAAAAATCTGTTTTGAAAGAAAAAAAACAAAAACAATTTGAACTCATCCAATCATCTAAGTACATATTTCATTTTTGTTTTACATTCCAGGCCAGAAGATTGGTTCAATGGTTAATATATGAATAATGTATCATATTACCTACATATAGTTGGCTTAATTATAATTGTTTAAGATAATATTTAATAGTTTTGATGTAGGTATGCATAGGTAAAAACTTTTTTTTTTAATTCATTTTTGGTGTACCTATGCCTATATCATTTATTATCAATTATTATTATATTATAAATACATTCATGTAGTTGCACTCTTCTAACAATAAAGTTCAATATCAATTTTAGTTAGACGTGCATTAAAAAAAATTAATATAAAAAGGAGGTTTCCTTTTATTTGTCGTGTAAATAAAAAAAAATAATAATAAATAAAAAAACTGAAAAAAATTTGCTAACCCATTCAATGCATTACCTTTCTCGGTCTGGTATACGTTTGCAAAAAAAAAACGTAAGCAAAAAAGAGAAAGATATAAGAGCTTAATATGATATTCATTTTTATATATGCGTATATAAATAATCCTATTTTCAAATTTTTCTGATTTTGTGAATTAGTTTGCTTGTTTTCAGCTGCTCTCCTATTACTATTGTTTTATGAACCAAGACGCAATCTCATATTTATTTATCAAGAAAAAAAAATCAATTAAAAATAAATAATTAAAGTAAACAAACAATAGTTTGTTCTTTTTTTTATTTTATCATTTTTATTTTTTCATTATTATTATTACTAGGGGCCCCTGTTGAGTAATTATATTTCAAGTTGAAGTCAAATTTAAAGTTTTTAAAAAAACATTAATTTACGTACTGACATAGACTTCGCACGATATAGCAGAAACCCCTCGTGTTTAATAAAAAGTTAGTAAGTTTTATTTAGGACACATTAATACACGTCCCTCATATACTGCTTCGTTTCCGATATATTCCCTATAGTAAGAAGCATTTAGTGATAAAATTACTAAAAATAAAAAAGTTTTGTAATTAAAGAGGTACGTATACATATATATACCTACATAATACATAATTTTAATAAAAACTATATTATTACTACAAATAACAAAAATTTAGAAACAGTTACTTAAAAACATAAAAATTAAGAATTCAAGTGACCTACTATATCAAAATGAAGTACTCTAACTCTACTATATAAAAATAAATTTGCTCGTCATATGAACAATTCAACTGATTTTTTTTGTTTTTGCTTTTTTATATTTTTTATTTGAGATGAATTTGTTTCTTTGTTTTTTTTTTGGCATATGTACATAAATTCATTTGCAAGTACATAATATAAAATATAATAACTGATTTGTTTACTTTTGTTTATTATTTTCATAAGATCTCACTTATGCATAATGTATTTGCTGAATAATAAAATCATATGAGTACAAAATTTTCAACTGTGTGCGCATTTTTGTTTTATATACAATCTTATATAATATATTAGAAATTCATTAAGGAGTAGGAGAATCGAAATAAAATAAAAAGGTGTCCACTGCGCAGGACCTTAAATGCTTGTCAATTATAATTATAGATTATTTATTCATTAGCCAAAAGCAAAAACAAAATAATTATGATGACCATATATGTAGGTACATAAATTGATTACCTACTCCTAAATAAGATTTTTTTTTATGAATAAAATAAAAATTCTGGTATTTAAAAATAAATGAAAATAAAAAAATTTGCTGAAAGAGAAACATTGGAAGTAAATAAAAAAAAGAACAACAAAAATTATGTTTGGAAAGAAAAAAAAAATGCGCGTTCAGTGCCTATAATCAATTCCGATTTTAATTTTACACATTAGTCTATGGAAATGAAGATTGCTTATATGTATGTATCATAATTGTTTCAAGTTAAGACTATGAGTAGGTATTATATGTATTTATATGTAAACACTTTTTTTTTAATTACGTCCTAGGATAATGTATTCAAAAAAATAAATGTTTTCTTTTTCTTCTTTTCTGGGAGGCTAGTAATTCATCGTTTCACCAATGAACTACACAACCCTATTTGTTTCAATGGAAAATTTGAAAGAAAGTGCATAAGAGTGTACTAATATATATAGAAAGCCCAATTCCGAATACAAGCTACTCCAAAAAATACTTGTACAAGGAAGCAAACATAATCAGAATCGATAATTTTATTATAAAACTAATTTGAAGACATAAAGCACAAATCACTCTGGAAAATGGTTTAATATCGCATATATTCTACCACAATGAGGAGTACATCAAAAAGACTTTGCTCACGGGCTTCATAGCTCCTAAGCATATTATCTATTTAGATAAAAACTGTTATATTCAAAACCTATAATTATTATTATTATAGCCTATTATTATTATTATTACTATTATTATTCATTTTTTTATTATTATTAAGTACAATTATTGCTATTATTGTTTATTATGGATTTAAAATATATTTTTTGATTTGATTTTTAAATATCCGAATTTCGTTTATTTCTTTGAGCGCGTTTGGTAAGTCGTTAAATTGTTTGAGACACCTATATAAACAATTATTATCTCTATTGTTTGTTCTAAATAATGATAAATAGAAATTACATTTATTACGGGTGTTATAACGGTGAACGTCAATGATTCTATTCAGAATAAAGTTGTGCTTTAAATAATTATTTATAATTTTGAATGCAGTGGTTATAGTTCTTTGTACAAATGTTATTTAAATTTAAATATTTCTCAGAATAAAGTAGATTGGTTGGATGTCTCAGATGATAGAAATTGATTTGTTTGATGGCTTTTTTGTGTATAATATCTAGTTTCAAAATTAACTGCTGTGTGGCACCACTCCAAATTGAATTTAGATAGGTATTGTGGGACAAAATAAAAGAATAATAAATTGCGTAAAGCGCCTCATTTAAAATGAAATTTCTTAGACGTCGTATTATAAATATGTATGGAGAGATTTTTTGGATTATTTTATGAATATGCTCCATCCATTTCAATTTACTATATCAATGACTAATCCTAAGTAATTATAGCTATTCACAATTTCTATATTTTTGGTATTAAAGTTAAATGAGTTGTTTGTATACTTTTTTTGACCTAGTAATAAAATCTTAGTTTTTTTTATATTTAGTTTCAGTTTATGAAAGTGGAGCTATTTCTCTATCAATTCCAAATCGTGTTTTACTGATGATCTTAGTTCTGTCTTAGCATATTCTGCGTATTCCAGAGCTGCATCATCTGCATAAAGTTGTTTTTTACCTTTAAGACTATAAGTTTTGATATATCATTTATATATATATATCTTAAAAATATCCGGACCCAGAATAGATCCTTGAGGAATGCCTTCAATACATATTTCATTCGAGCTGAATGTAGAGCCAATTTTGACACTCTAGGTTCTGTTTTCAAGAAAATATTTGAAGAATTTTAGCTGACTTTCGTTGAAGTTGAAATTACTAAGTTTCGCTAGCATGATGTTATGGTCTACACAATCAAATGCTTTCTGAAAATCCAAGAAAACACAAGCTACAAATTTCCCATTATCTAAATTGTTAGTGATAAAATTAGTGAGACTGAGGCAAGCTGCTGTTGTGTTTGAAAATTTTTCGAAACCATACGGTTCAGTGGAGAGTATATTGATATTGAGAACAAAAGTACAAAGTCTTTTTTTGATGATTGTTTCAAATATTTTTCAAAAAGAATTCAAAACTGCAATTGGACGGTAGTTGCTGGGATCTGTTGATTTGCCTTCTTTAAAAATAGGAAAAATGACAGAAGTTTCATTGATTCAGGATATGTGGAGGAAACAAACGAAAGATTTACGAGCTTAACAATTACAGGAACGAGCCGGACCGAAAACTTTTTTTAAAAATTTGCCTGAAATACCATCGTAACCTGTGGATGCAGATGACTTGATTAATTTAATGGCTTCCTTCACTTCTTCTTCATTTGTAGTCCACAATTCAAAATTGTTATAAATGTTACCTCTAAACGAGTTGTTGTAATCTATGTTAATAGGTTCTGTAGACATATTAATTTTTTTGTAACATTAATGAAGAATTCATTCATTTTATCTGCTATTTCATATTTTATCTGCTTTTTTGTTATTGGCTTTCCATATTTTCGTAAATATTGATTTTGGCTCGATAACGATTTTTTCATATAAATTTGGATTTTTTGATTTTTAAAACCTTGCATCGCCATATCTCGATAAATAGGTGTTGAGTTTACGGCTTAAATATAATTTTTTCATATGAATTTTTATTCATTTGATTTTCATTTATTTTATTTGTCAAAGTATTTTTTTAATTTACTAACTTAAGGAAAGCTTCAAAGAAAAGTAATATTCTTCACTTAATATCCTATTAATTTTTTTTACTATTTTCCTTCTTTTTTTTTCCAAAAATAATTACTTCCTTTTCGTTATCATCAAAGAGAAAAGTAAAAATATCTCTTATTGATTAGTGTTATTTGAATTCTCTTTAATTCATTTTCTTGTAATCAATAATAATTTTTTTTTGCAAATATCATTTTTTAGAAATTCTAACAACTCAACTCATGTTTTAAAATTTGATTAAAATGAATAATCAAAAAACCATAAAGAGAATCTCTACCAAAGAATATATTTTAAGGATATCACAACAATTTACATTTTGCATAATATTCTCTAATACAAAATGCGAATGAATACAAATATTGTTTAATCAAAAATCAAATTAAATATACACTTATATACATATATAAATTTTGAGAATTTTTTCTGTTTCCGAATTATTTACATTATTATTTTTTTTTTCCAAAAACGAAATCCTTTTTAATCAACAGATGTCCTAATCATATTTTTTAATATCATATGTGCATATTTATTTATGTATACATAGCAAAAATTCAATATGAGTATTATACGAAATGATGGGAAACAAAAAAACAATAATAATAAAGAAAAAAAAATATGAAAATAAAAATTATGGAAAAATGTGAAATTACTTGATTAGATCCATCTTCTCGAATTGGATGGCATACAATTTTCTCTAATTCTAATTTTGAAAATATTTTTTTTATTTTGTGAAAGAAAGAGGAAGAATAAAACAAGCAAATATATGTATGTATATACAATATAATACGTCATATTTATTTCCAAACAATTCTCTTAATCACTCATTATACCTTACGGGGCTCTTCTGAAAGATTCTAAATAAATATTTGTTTAAAACAAATGTTGTTGATGATGGTTGGGCTTGTACATTTATCAAAAATATATTTCTTCTTGCTACTACATATTATATTATTATTATTTTTATTATTATATTATTTTATTGTACTTATATTATATTAAATATTGTCCTGTATACAAATCAACATAAAGTACAGTAAGGATCAAAATTATATTAAAAATTGAATTGTGATATATTATGAACATAAATGTTGATAGAATTAACTTTGGTAATCTAGCTAAAAGTATAATAAATAACTCTCTACTAAGTATATAGGCAGGTAGCTAGAAGTGACCATTGCTTTTGACAAACCAATTAGCACTTAATTGTGTGTTTTTGATACTACGACTCAATTTTCCTATTTGTTGTGATTGGTTGTTTTAGAGGCTAATAATTATCCCATTATCACTTTACCAAGAAACTCAGTACTAGAGCCATCCTGTGCGACTTAGAAGGTTGATAAATCACCAACTTTGCTTTCCACACTAAAATAAGGTTCTTACTATAGAAAATTTTTTTCTGAGTGAATTCCACACAAAATCAGACTAAAATAGGATATTTAAAATTTATCATTTAATAAACTTTATAAATAATTCTTTGATCGTATCACCAAATATTTTTAATCTAAGGAAAAATGCAAGCATATATTACGATTACAGTATTACATAAACTGATTCACGCTGAGTTGGAAATGTTAAAAAGCTTTATGCAGTTATCTATCAATACTTTTTTTTTTCTTTCTTTCGCTTTATAAATTTTCTTTTATAAATTTCTTTTCTTTATAAATTTATTTTCATTATTGTTAATTTCTTTGGGTTAAGGCTTAATTTAATTTAATTTAATTTAAGAATTGTTATGAATTTGCTACACATTATACTTTATATACTCCTATAGAGACTTATCGTCTCATGTATATGTACGAAATAAAATGAATAAATAAAAAAAAAAAATAAAAAAAATACTAACCATAAGGAATTGATTGGGAATTTAATTTGCTACTTCTCTGGATCCTTATTAATAACAATCTTTATTAATTATGATTTATCAAAACAAGCCCATAGTTATCTTAATTTATTTTCTTTTAAGGCAACCTACAAGTGCTCAATAATATTTGATATAGCATCCAAAAAAAATTAATTAAGATAACATGGCCATGTTTTGATAAGTGATCATGATTTTGTTATTAATAAATACGCACAGAAGTACCAAATTAGATTTCCAACTATATTTTTTTGCAGTCAAATTCAACATTTTGTCAAACAAATTAAACAATTTTGTTTATCCAAATTCAACATTTGTTACAGTTGTTATCTAATAAAAGAAACAAATTTAATGTCTCAATGTCTCATAGAATTGAACCTTGCTGAATTCGACCTATCTACATGGGTAAACTACAATTATTTTATTAAGCTATATTATAGAGATGAGTGGTTTTTGCTATATCGTGCGAAGTCTATGTCAGTACGTAAATTACTGTATTTTTAAAAACTTTAAATTTGGCTTCAACTTGAATTGTAATTACGCAACAGTGGGGGCCCCAATAAAATAATATTACAGAGATAGTATTAAACATTATTGCAACAACATTGAAGGATAGTTGCTAAGAAATGAACATTTGACATTAATGCCACCATACCAAAATACAAAATTACAAAGTACAAAAAAACTCTATGCATTATCGAAAAGTAATAAATAATATGTCGAAATGAGGGTGTATGAGAAATCTAAAGATAATTTTACAACGTATAGCAAATATTTTCGAAATTCCCAACAAACATTTTGTAGAATTTATGTCATATCAGGATAGCAAATATTGCTTGTTTACGAGTCCTTTAGCAAATAACAATTTTTTTTTTAACTTAACTTTAAATAGGTTTTTCTATTTAAAATAGTTTTTAATTTAAAAAAAAATCTTATGTCTTTGGCTATCTGCTAATGTAAACATTAGCACGTACACGTTTGAAATACATAGGTATAAAAATATTGGTTGTATGTGTTTCATAATAATCACAATTGAATCAAACAAATAAAACCATAGTTGCAGATTGCCAATTTTTATTCTGATTTTAGTAAACTTATTTAGCTAAAAATTTGTTTTCTTGACAATCACAGTAATTTCCATGGTACAGAACGAGTCCAGCAATATATTTTGTATAAATTATTGTTTTCACTTAAATATATAAATTTACTATTGACTCTCACTTTAAATAAAATATCATTGTAATATCATTGACTCGCTATACATAGATATTAGAAAGAGATGCAAAAAAATTTAATACTTTCATTCCAAACAATGTTTTAGTTTTAATAAAGATCAAAATGTTGATTATTTTTTATGATTTCTGGTCATTTCAATTTGAAATTTAACTACGATTACAAATCAAATAATACCAATGTAAACAATTTTTGTTTTTTTTTTTTTGCTTTTCTTAATGGTGAACGTGATTCATGCGGATATTAAAATTTCCGAAACAAATTTTGTATACTAAACTATGATAATATTATTATTAGATACGTTACTGCTACTAGGACATAATATTATTGAAGAAATAAGTAATAAGTTAGTTGTTTTATAGTAATAATAGTAAAAATAAAAATAATGGGATATTTTAATTTAACAAGGACTTGTCATAGAAGAAAAAGAAGAAATTCTATTCAATTCATTTGAAATTAAAATCTTGACCAAAAATTTGTCAACAAAAATAACTGTTACTAGTTTTATAAATTCTGAATTGAGATAATGGTTACAATGTTTATTGAAAGGATTAATTTTTTTTATTTATTTTTTTTTTTGTGCTTTTGTTTTGGCACCGATACTTTAATTTTGAATTTATTTGGGTCGGACATTGAATTTGTAATTAGATCAAACTGAAGGATTTAAGCATATTGATTTGATATTGAAATTTAAAAAAAATATCATAAATATTCTTTTTTGCTTAATTTATTATTATTTTCGTTTTGAACGAATATATGTGCTGAAATTAATTTGTCAAGGATTAGAGAAATGCAAAAATCTGAAAAAAAAAACAAATATACAAAATAATGTCACTATTATGAACATGTGTGGTAAGATGAAATTTTCAATTTAATATAGAATAGTATTCGCGAAAGGATTTTTAATTACGTACATTCAATGTTTGTTCAAATGTTATTATATTAAACGGAATATCCATTGTGAAATCATTTTGTGAGAAAACAATGAAATTATTAATAAGGATTATAAATGGTTGTTTTTTTTTGGTTTTGGGTTTGTTTTCAAATGTTATCGATTGAAGAAAAGAATTATAAGAGGATAAAAAGGATTTTTTTTTTTTTGATATATTTGTATAAAGAAATATGGTTCAATTTATAAATAATTTCTGCTCCGTATTTTCGAAATTAATTTCAAAACTGAATGATAGACATCGTGTGGACATAATATGAAATATAAAAAATTATTTAATCTTACACAGAATATTGTAATTTTCTATTTAGATTATATTTTAGACTTATGAAAAAAGTATATTTATTTATTTTGCAATTGAATAGCTATATATATTTTATTTAAGTAGGTACCATTTTATACTCAGAATTATTTCTTGTCATTTATGTAATTCCAAAAATGATAACAAGCACTGGACCAGGGCAAGTCATTACTCTAATAAATATTTGTATAAATAAGCAAACATAATCAGAATCGAGAATAATTTTCTAATAAAATTTTTTCGAAAACATAATAATAGTTTACCTTTTGTACTTCATATCCATGATGACCAGAATTTGAAAGTACACACAATAATCGTTCTGCCAAAAAGAAATGAAATCCATCAAGTGAATACTAGAAGCAAATCCTTGATACATATATCCCGAAAAAATACTTCACATTTTGAACATTAACAACAATACATTTGGGTATAATATGGTACAAAAGTATAGAAATTGAATCAAAAGTACTTGATAAACTTCACCTAAAGGATGAAATAGTTAATAAAATATTAAAAAATCGTATGAAGTTTTTAAATTAAGAATATTAAGTTATCAATTGTCTATTTTGTATTTATAGTTTGATTTATAGTTCATATTAATTCTATTTTAGTAAATTTTGATTATAGTTGTTAAATCTTAATTTATAATTTTTGCTGTTTTGTTTTGTTTTTTTTTTTTTGTTCACATCAAGTGAATATTTCTCTTATTTGCTTTTTCACTTCTTTTTCTTATTTATTTTATTTTTTTATTTTAATTACAATTTGTTACAGAGGTTTGAATTTTTAATATGAATTGAATTTTATTTTAAATTAAATAAAAAATTTAAAAATTATTAAAAAAATTGAATTTGTAAATGTATATAGTCTCAAGATGAGAATTAACAAATTTTCTTTAATCATTATTAAATAAAAAAACAAAAAAATAGAATACTAAACACCCCAGAAAATGATGATTTTATATTATATATTTTACTGGATTTATCGCACCCGAGCATTTAATTTTGTTTGATAAAACCACACTCATGTTCCCATACTATATCACTATAGTAGACGAGTCAGATGTAAAATCATTGATTACAACCCGGGCCACATAAATGGATATATCTTAATACACAACATGTCTAGATACCAGATAGAAAAACAAAATTAAAAGAGAGAATATTAGTATTGGTAACACATTCAACGAGAATAAGGTGCTAAATACATATTAGGTTAAACAATTAGGTAAAGTTAGATTAAGTAGGCTTAATAATTCGGTTAAGTTAGGTTAGCTAAATCTAGGGTTTAATTTTTTTTAAATATATATATATATATATAAAATATTGATTTTTAAGGCGAACAAAATTTGAACCTAGTGAATCTAGTGAACAAAAATTAATAGTAAGCAAATAAAATTAAGATAAAAAATTAAAATTAGCTTAAATTTGAATAGTAATTTAAGTTTACATAAACCTTTGTCTTAAACTTTTTCTAGACTAAGTTAGTTTTAAAAATTTGTGTTTTAAAGGTAAATAATAAAAGTTTACATTAAAAAAAAAAGGGGGGCTGGACAAAGTCAAAAACCCCATAAAGCATTTTCCACTTTCATCGGGAAACAAACCTGGAATATTTCGATTGAAACACAGGAACCTTACTTACTGCGCCAGCGAGCATGTAGTATAAGACTAGAATGTTTTAGGTGTTGTGCAATATCAAAGTTTCATTGACATCATCACTGTGATCCTATTCTATATTCCCTATTCTGGGATTTGAAATTTTTTTTTAACAAATTGAAGATCTTAGATATGGAACATTTATTTTATTTTTTACCTAACATTATACCTCCATAACGGTGACTTGAACATTTCTTCTATTCTCGATACTTCACCTCTCCAACAAGGATGTGACGTTGTGTTTCTGAAAGTTTTCAATCTCCACATTTTGTTAGATTTACATTTTACATCATTTTGGCTTTTTGATTTATCCTTTCAAAAATTTTGAGTTCAACTAATGTAGTAATTATAAGAATTATATATATATTATTCTGCATTTATCTGGATGTTTGTAAGTTCAACGGAACGCTCCAACACATATACAAATTGCATATGTATACAAATGCATATATATACAAATTGGTTTGGTGCTTTTTTTTAACCCCTGTCTACCATGCTGAACCTTTGCAGGAAAAATTGATTGCATGAACTATATTTTTTTAATTTAATGTTAGTCTTCTCGCAAATAATAAGGAAAAATAATAAATAATAATAATAATATAAATAAAACAAACAATTTTTTTGATTTATAATAATAAGGACTAATAGAAATTTAATCAATAGTTTAATATGGTATAAGAACCAAAATGCAAACAGCATTTAACACAAAAAAAAAACATAATTCACTCAAAGGTTATTCTTATTACTTAAAATTATACATAATAATACACATGTCTATCAGCATATTTGTATTGTATAATATTATACATTATACTACTTTATTGCTTCTACCTTTTATTTTTCTCATTATTGTGTGCGTAATTCACTTCACTCAAAAAAAATTATTTTTGTTTTTTTTTTTGTTTTTTTTTTGTTTTTTTTATTATTTGCTGTATCTGTATTCTGTATGTTCTATATGCTCCATTCCAAAAATATTATTTTATTTTCAGTGTTAAGTGTTCACATTTCACTTCACTGTTCAGGTTAACTGTTCAATCAATAGAACTTGATAGAAGTAGAGTAGGATAACTAACTCTACTTCTACGCCGGATAATAAAACATTGTTTTTTTTTTAAATTGAAAATTATTGATGAAAATGTTTTTGTATTTTTTGTAAATTTTACCAATTTAGATACAAAATTTTGAATATTTTTTGAAAAATAACACAATAATATAATAACAGTTTATTCATATAGCAAAATAAGATCCCTATACATTATACAAAAGACAAAATTTATATGAAAATAAGATTCCATTTTTAAATTTGCTCTCCCGGAGGACTCAATAACGCTAATACTAAATGGAACCCATAATAATTTATACTAAATGGAACCCAACTAACGAATTATAACTAAATGGAAGTGAGTACGAGTATACCATACAAAAATACAAACATTTTATACAAATTTGTTGGTATGGTACTTCTTTTTCTGTTATATAAAAAAAAAAGATTAGTGTTAGGCCAATATAAACATAAATAAAAATAAATAAAAAGTGATATAAACATAAGTACTGTAATTTCGGAACAAAGAAAATAATGAAAGAAAAAAAGAAACTAGGATTTATTTTGCTTCCGTCATTTATGACGGGTTACAAAGCTAGTACATAATATATAAATATAACTACTATGGTAAAGAACAATGTTGTAGTTAGGCACATATAAGAACTACTGTAAGAACATGAACAGAGTAAGCATTATTATACATCATTTCAATAAAGTTCATCATAAATATAATACTATAGTTTGCTACATTTATATTCTTATAAAAATCATGTAGTTCGCCATACAATACAGAAATTTGTTAAAAAATACCAAGTGCTTATTTTCTTTTTCATTGCTTACTACCAGGCAGAGATGGGAATTTTGAATTATAATTATAATGCATTATTTTTAGTAATTATTAATTAGATACAATTCTTTGATTAATTTATTTAATAATGCATAAAATAATTGTTTTGAATTATATTTCCAAAACAATTCATAAAAATAATGCATTACATGTAAACATGCATTAAAACAAATAATTCAAATTAATTGAATTCCTTCTGAATTATTTGAATTACTTTTGAATTAAAAAAATAATTCAACAATAATTCAAGTATAATTCAATAAAATACTTTTTTTAATTCAAAAATATTTTACGAAAATACAGGTGATATTATACTGATAGAAAATAATTTTAAAAATTTTAAAGTAAAAGTAGAAAAAGTAATTCAGAAGTAATTCAATTAACTTGAATTATTTTTGGTAGTGCATTATATTATGTAATGCATTGTTTTTTAATAAATATTATAATGAATTGTTATGATAATATAATTCAAAATAATTTCTAATGAATTTTAATGAATTATTTTGAAAATATAATTTAAAATAATAATTTTAATGCATTATTTTAATAATGCAGACGTAATGCATTAAAAATATAATGCATTAGTCCCATCTCTGGTTGCAGTAATGAGACAATTAGTTTCCGTTTATAAATTTTCTAATTATATCAATTTAATTTTAACTACCATTCATACTGGCTTATTTAATGATATTCACATAAAAATTATCTTAAAATGTTATTCGATACCAGTTAAGAGAGTTCTAATTCAGTTTTCAGCTGAAATATTGTCGGAAATGCTTACAATTATATTTCATAATAATTGAGCTATAAAAACCAATTTGTATTAATAATTTCATACCCCTTCTTTCAAACTAAATTTGAATGGAGTTTCCACTTTTGTTTTACTGGAGATATGAATCATTATATTGGCAAAGAAAAAAATGAACGAAATATATATATTTCAGTTCCAATATCCCAGAAAGGATTGGAGTGAATGTGACAAAAATTTTACTATGTAATGAAGATCTAAGAGCACAAAGCTCTGATGTATACCATCAGATTAACGCCATCTTGTATTAAATAAAAATATCAATTATTACTATAAATTTCACAATAACTTGCTATTTTTAGATAAAACCCTGATGAAATTTATACTAATAATAAGTCGAAATTCACGTGTTAATTTCAGTTACAAAAGAATTCAATCCTACTGATGACTAAGCCCTGATGATAATGACTTATAGAATTCAAAAGAAGACTTTTACTTAATCACAATGTCATTTCAAGGGTATAATTTTGTTTTATTTAAATTTCTAAGAAATTATCAATACATACTTCTTTCCATTAAATCCAATACAATACTTTAAGAAATTCCATCAAAGAATGAATTCCATTTTATTTTTGTATTTCTCATTTTGAAAATTCCATTTTATCCATTAGATTTTTTTTTGCAAATACAACATTTTTTACAAGAAAAAAATTTAAATATTATTAAAATTCAATTTTTAACCCCTTTTCAATTCAATCGAAACAGAAAAAAACAGTTAATATGTTTTGACACTTGACAGTATACGACAGTCAAATGACATTTGAAAAATTTGTCTGTATGAAATTTTTCATTTTAATATATTCGCATTAATCCTTTTCATTTTATTGAACTTTATGTCAAGAATTGTCGCAATATTTTATTTTCTTTGAATTATTTCTAATATGAAATTTATTTATCCGTGGAATGGAATGAAATACAAATAGACCAATGTTATATAGGTTCTGTTGTACAAGATATATGTAGTTGCAAGATATATAAATGATGTGCAGATTTAATTCAAGAAATCGTCACGGAAAACAGCCTGTGGTATAAATCGACACAAATAGAAATCAAACTTCAAACTGTTTAGAATGATTAAAAAAAAAGATAAGAAGAAATTTCAAGAAATTATATAACTTTGAATCTGTTAAATGTACAGTTTTACATTGCATAACCGAGAAGTGGATATTTCATCACCAACACCACCAAGCGCATATTTTTGCATGAGGCAAATGAAATGATTATAAAATGTCAACAAAAATGTCACAAAAACTTCAACAGTGCAACAAAAATATTCATTTTAAAGAAAATGCAATAGAATGTTATGCAGACTGCAAAAAATGGTTACATGAACGCTGTACAAGCTTAGGTAAGGAAGATTTTGACAACTTGCAAGACAATAGGGAAAAAATTTGGTTTGGTTCAATATGCGAACAGAAACGCCTAAAAGCGTAAATCTATGTTGGAAATCAATTAGTAAAACTAACGTTTCAAGAAATCAACCTGAGCCCACAAAAGTCACACAAAATCATGAAAACGAAAGCATAACAAAACTTATCAATGCATCTTTCACACAAGATGAAATGCATACAATTTTGAAATCAAATAGGGTCATCCCAATATACAAAAGCGGGACATTACTGATCTCAAGAATTTCAGACCTATCTCAATTTCATCTCCAATTAGTAAAATAATAGAAACTTTTGTAAATGAACAGTTAACAAATTATTTGAACTGTGTTAACCTAACCCGACATGAGTCAATATGGATTCAAAGAAAGATACTCAGGTTACAATCTTTGATATGGTTTCTGAAATTCAGTTAGGATTAGACAAAAATTAAAAAGTATCAATAATATTTTTGATCTTAAAAAAGCATTTGATTCTATTGATAGGAGATACTACTTCGAATACTCTATATGAATGTGGGTGTAATTACAGGTATCGAATTCAACTGGTTTCAAAGTTATCTTTCGGATAGGTCACAATATGCGGAATATGAAAATTTTAAAAGCAAAATCTCAAGTGTAAACTATTGTGTTAAGGAAGCTGTTTAGGTCCAACACTGTTCTCGTGTTACAATAGTAGTTTACTGGATATTAAGCTATATGGCAAACTCTTCTTATTTGCTGATAACTTAGCCATATAGTTATTACGGAAGACACAATGGGTAAACCACAAGAACATATTAATCTTGATATATGATAAGGGTAAACAATTGGATGAATAAACATAAATTGACAATTAACATAAGTAACACCAAATATATGTTGCTAAAAAATAAAACAGAAAACAGAATAAACATTAAATACGACAATTGCAATATTGAATAGGTTGATCAATATAAATATTTATCTAGGTATTGTAATCGACAGTAACTTAAGCTGGGGTCTACAAATTGCTGAAAAAATAAAAAAGGAGAAGAATTGCTGGAATTTTTAAACTGATAAATCAAAGAGTACAACAATGCCAAAAAGATCAATTTAAAACAGTATGTTCATTAATTCAATTACGTACGTTTTTCAGATATGAGGAAATGTCTATCTCAAAGATATTAAAGTAATACACAAATTACATAATAAAGCAATAAAAAACTTATTCAAGTACAAATTAAGAATCTCTACTAAAGTTAGACACTGCAATCATAGATCGCTACCAATTAACATTCTCGTTAAATGTTAGCTGCCAGCCCAAGTACACTTTATAATTAAAGAGCACATTAACACAATCATCACACCACAATCAATTAATGTTTACCACAACTATAATTCTAGAACAACTTATAAAATTAGGAGGATAGTTTCGTCAAAAGTCAGTTTCAATACTCATGGTGCCGCCTACAATTTAGCATATAAGTACTACAATGAATCTGTTGAGAATTTGCCTTGAGAAATAAAAAAAATTAATGAATTTAATGAATTTAAAAAAAAAATTAATGAACGCTATTTGGCATTAATATAATTTAGTCTTTAGTCTGGCTTTAGTTTACATTAATTAATGAATTTTTTAAAGTAAGCTTAAGCAAAGACGCAAATAAGGGGCTGGTTCACTTAACTCAGAAAATATGAATTTTTATTTATTTATTTATTTATTTATTTGAACAGGTGATCCTACACATAAATCTGTAGGCCAACTTTATAGGTCCTTTTCCCTTTCGAAATGTGGATCTTTTTATCAAATTTTATTAATTATTTGGTATATATATTTGTATATTAATATATTTATATTAATTTTTTTTATTAGTTATATTATATCTTTATTAATTATTAAATTATATTTGAACCGATATGGTTGTATTAAAAATTACATTTTTCAAAAATTTTCACCATTTGAAAATTTTTTCGGTTCTAACAGGGTTTGAACCCGTGCTCCTTCGGTCGTTAAATTACTACACTCGAGTGCTTTACCACTCGCCTACCGAGGCCACTATATAATTTTTTTTTGTTAAATTTTTATTTAACTTTTTCTTCATAAGCACAATGTATAATGACTACTAGTAGCTGACTAAATATACGAACTTTGAATTAAATTTTCATGTATCTAATTTAAACTCAGTCATGTTATTGTAAACTGACAAGAATGTGAAGATAATATGTCTCTTTAAGTAAGTTGTATCCATCAACTTTCAAATGATTGTTTTAAAGTGGAAAAAGATAACTCTTATACATTTTCTTTACACACGATCAAAACAATCTCCCAGCAAATTTTAAAATGATACAGAATTACATTAGATACATTTCATTAATATAAACATATCTCACTTTTTACTCACTTGATAAAAATTTTAAACCATCCCAAATATAATATGAGTGTAGAACTTGATGGAACATGGAACAAGTTAACGGCATATATGAAATATCATACCAAAATTGCTCAAAATTATATATAGGGCAATCGAAAAGGCTAATTACGGGGAGACTCCAAAAACATTGAAAGGAAGCGGAATTGGCAAGAGTCAGAGGTACTATCAGTTGTAGGTCAACAATTGATAAACATGTAATTGAAGTATCCTAGATAAAATGGATAATGGATAAAACCAATTTATTATCAGTAAACGAGATAAATAAAATAAGCAAATAAGACACATACAAAAGTTTAACAATTTGGAGGGAACAGGTAGATAATAGATTGAATAATAATTTAGGAAATGGATACTCACTGCTATTTAAAAAAATATAAACCAATTTGCAAAAGTTAAGGTAAAATATGTAACTATTAGGGATTAGATTATAAAAGAGAAAAAAATAATTAAGAAAATTAGTTAATTACAAGCACTGATGAAGAAAGTATGTTGCTTCCGAAATAGCGACGTTTGCAATCACATTTTTAAAATTATTAGTGAATGGAAATCTGGCAAAAAAACAACAATGATGGAACTGGTTTTTGTAAATAATTTACATAATTCTTCTCCGCTATCAGTTCAGCTGTACGCAAACTTTAAAAGCATCTATTCTAGTAAGCAGGTGTTCATAAAACAAAAAGAAGAAAAAAAAGAAGCAAATCAAACAGAATTTAAAGTCAATAGTTGTTGAATAAAAACGGTTTTATATTTATTATCTAGGTGACTCAATAAATAATAAAAATTACATACTTTTCACAATTAATAATAGAATCCAAGCATCGCCAAAATGCTTCTACACACACAAAGGCTTTTTCAAGTCTAAAATTTTGAACAAGACAGTCCAATTAAGAATATGAAATACCATGACAATGACAATATTAGTGGCGAAAATAAATTAAAAGTATTCGAAAGAAGAATACTGGGAAAAATATTTGGTCCGAACATAAATGACGATGGCGAATACCAAATAAGATCAAACGAGGACCTAGAAGCACGAATTGATATACACAATATTATATGAATGCATAAAGACTAAGATGGGCAGGACATGTCGTGAAGGTTGAATGATCAAAGTATGCTACAAAGAATATTACACGCAGTACCGTCTAGGCAATCGCACCGTCTAGAGAAAGAGATAGAACTAGATCAAAATGACGGGACGAAATCGAGGACAACTGTCGAAAGATTGAAGTTAACGGATGTAGTACAGTTGCATAAGATATAGCAGAATAAACAAAATTGTAAAGGAGGTTAAGAAGGCTCAATTTGAAATGTAAAACCAATAGACGATGGGGATGAAGATGATAGTTGTTGAAAAAAATAAGGAAGACTAATTGAAGCTTATCATTGAATATATCCTCAAGATCAAAGTAGAATAGTATCCCCGTACTTAAAATTGGGCTACTTACTTTGACCGAATCGGATTCTGAAATTCGGTGCATTACAGTCACATTGTAGATACTCAAACATATTAAACTCAAATTTACAAAAGAGTTAATTTCGGAGACCTATTTCAGCTACTTGTGCCCAGTTGTAAATAATGATTTAATTCTTTTCAAATTATCTACAGTCAAAGTTGATTTCAAAAATTAAATGTCTTCAAAATTACATGACATTTTGGAAAATATATTAACCTACGTATTCTAAATTCAATGACATAAATACAACTAAAAGACAAGAACATTTTTAATACCTATAGCAATAAATGTTTTCTTTTTTTATGTTTTTAACTGAAAATGTTTGCATTCTTAGAAATTTCTGAGAAATTTTTATTATCATAAATGTTTTGTATGTATTAAAAGCAATTCGTCCTTGAGATCAAAAAACAACTTGCATAACTATATATTTCACAATATTTTACAAAATATCTGCTAAAATAAAGTTAACTTAAAAGTAATAACATAACAACAATGAAAAAAAGTAAAAAAAAAAAATAAAAAGAAAACTAATATAACAGAAGTGAACATTAAGTAGTCTTTTGTCACTCTGTATAGGAACTTAATTCAATGTCTATTTTTAAAAGGATGACATGATGTCAGGAATTACTATTGTATTGTGAACCATAAAACTTTGGTTATACACATTCATAATTCATATATAACAAAAAAGTGTGACAATGAAGAGGTAGTTGTACAATAAACTAACTTTTAATGAGATAGTCTTTCAGTCAGTTTCAATGACTTTTAATTTAAAAAAAAAAAAAAAATGAACTAAGATTCTTAGAAATGGATGTTTATATGATTTTAATAAGAAAAGTTTTATCGCAAATTCAATAAGTTTGAACTACACTATATACAAAGTAAAAATTTTGAAAATATAATTTTTCGAATTTTACTTTATGAATTTAGGAAGGATATTTAGTAAATTGTCGAAAAAATAATCAATTTGAAGTCAATTCAACTGTGAATATATTACGAGATTCTGATATAATAGAACATGAAACTAGAAGATATACCTGGTTACCTCTGAAAAGAAATGAGTATATAAAAAAATAAATACGTGCTCATAGAAAACGAAATACATAAATATAAAATTTGTATTCGGTTTACCTAAGTTTAGGTTATCGAAAATATGAAGTTTGACATATTCAAAATAAAATAAAATTTGCTTATCACAGAAAAGCGTACTCTGAGGTTAGTCTACGACCAAGTATTAAGTGATAAACAAGAGAAACAGCGACATCCATAATAATATCATTTAGAGAAATCAATTACCTCTCAAGCAAGTTCAAATGCACAATAGAAAATTCCAAAAATCTTGTTAGACTATACTGGTATTTTACTGAAAAGAAAGCATGAATTCTAAATGTTGGCATAATAATATAAAAACATGTAACTTAGAGTAGACAAGAAATTTTAATTTCCATTTAATTTTACTGATATACTTATCATACAGATATGCGTATTTCGTCTACTACTTGTAGACTTCTTCAGTGTTTTGTATTCGATTGAGGAAAGAAATCTAAAATCGTCTTATTTATTCTATTTTCACAGGTAACAATTGAACAATTTGAAATAATATTTCCGACGTTAGAGTGACAGGTAGGAAATACTGTGATTCTCTTGAATGATGTGTTCTCCTACTTTGGATCTGAATTCTGTTGAATTATTCTTCTTAGCTAGTTCTGCTTATTTCAGGTGTTCATTAAGTCGTGTTTGCATGTTTCTCCCAGTTTGCCCAATATAAGCTTTGTTGCAATGACTGCGAGTTATCTTATATATTATACCTGATATGTCCATTTGTTCGATTGGGACTTTAGTTGAACCTAGAATAGACTTGAGTTGGTTGGTTCTGCTGCTATATACCATATCTAACCTGTGTTTTTTTTAATTTTGCTCTGAGTGGGAGAGAAATATTGCTAAAATCCAATGTTAGTCTTCTTTCGGGTTGTTGGTCAGTGAGTAGGTTACTGAGGGAATTCCGTTGTAAACTTCTTTTCCGTTTACTGAGTAAGTCCGTGATGGTTTTTTATGGATATGCGTTTATTCTCAAAAAATTTACTCTTACGTTAGAAAACAAGTTTTTTTAAAAAAATTAAATAATAGGTACAAGATAACTGACTAATAGGAAATTTTATGATACCTTCGAATCGGGTATTGATAATTAAATTAGAAAGAATTGTTAGTCCTCCCCCGTCTCCTCTGCAGGAGTTAATTTTTTGTAAGCATTGAATTTCAAACCTCTCGGTTATTTTTATATTTTTTAATTGTATTCGGTTTTTGGTTGTCTTATACCTAGGATTCACTTTATTTTTCGGGTTTTAGTCTATTAGTTTCTAGAATATTTTGTCTCTAATTTTAAGTTAAATAGGACCACTAAAATATTAATTTTCGTTTATACTAAAGTTGCACTTAATTCAACAAAAATCTATTTTACCTGTTTTAAGGAATCTTAAAATATCTATGACCACCGAAAAATCCTAATGAGCTTTCAAATTTTCTTCTTATTCCTCTTGTAAACTTTAGTCAGTTTTTAATCATATTGCACGTTTTGAGATGTAGAGGACCCCATTTGTTATTCTAATAGTCTGCTGATATTTTAGTTCTATGATAAATAGTTAATTTACTCATTTAAAAGTAATGAATGGGGTTTGACTGCTCTATATCCATCCGATACATAAATATGTGTATGTTTATGGATATAAACCAATACATTCGTCTACTTTCACTTATATCTACCCTGTAAAAACGAGGTAGAGCAGTGAACAATTTTACTAACATAAAAGTGGTGTTTAAATAATTTTAGTAAAGTAATTTAGCTCGAAAATAGAGTAGTATTCCTCGTTATTTATTTTAAGGTATATTTACTTTATTCGTAAATTAAAAATTTTGATTCCTTTAACATTAGAGTAAAACTATTTAAAATTACTTTAAAGAGTATTTTTACTTCTTCCTACCTTGAAATAAAAATATTTTGAATTCAAAAATTGATGAATTCTATTTCATTCCGTTTCAATTATCATTATAATTGTGATGTCATCGTGTTTACATGTGATGTCATCGTGTTTAAATTTTCAATTTCAATAGGAAGTTTGCTGAGTGAAGATTATACTTAGTTGATATATCTAATGTTAATTATAATTTTAATATTATGAATAAAAATTAAAAGAATTATTTTATTGCTAAAATATAAAATGATATAAAAAAATAACAATATAAAAGCCAATCAAATAATTTGTATCTAATAGTGAATTTATTTGTGTAAACTATAAAAAATACATATGTATTTATAATTTATTATTATTATTTTGTATTTTTCTATTTAATTAAAATTATTTGTTATTAAAAAGAAAATGTTGAATAACTTATGTGAAATGTGAAATTTAATTTTCACTAGCAATATTGTTGAATAATTTTTTATTTAAAAAAGTTACTGATTAATTTTAATATACAGTTCCTCGTTAACTGCTGTTGCGTGTTCGTCGGCCAATTTATTACGCCTTAGGCGCAGCATTGTTGAATAATTTTACTCTTCAACATAAGAAATTGTCTTTATTTTTTTTTAAATTTAATTTTAGCTGAATGATTATAATATAATGATTAAAAAATGTCAAAGCTCACAATGTAAACTTAAATGATAAACCAATAAACACCAAATTATAAATTAAATAAGTCAAATAACGCGCGCAAGTAGAGCCTTTGTGTTGTATTATTTTAGTGCTAAAATATAAAATAATGTAATGAATTCACAAATTTTATATCGGAAAAACACGCCATAACAAAATTGTACGTAAAACGCATATGCGTACACTGTAAATATATTGACTACTATTAAAGTAGGTTATTATGTTTCCTACTTAAAAAATATTAAAATTACACCATAAAAAATTTCAAGTAACATTACTGCAATTATTGCAAAGTAAACTTTACTTGATATTGAAAATAATATTACCACTGAATCTCTCTGAATATGTGGTAAATTTACATTATATACAAGTGACGAATTTATTCCGAAAAACTTGCAAAATTTATAAACCTAAAGTATTTTCAATTGAAAATAATAATAATTTCCCTTTAAAATTTTACTAAATTTCTTCAAGAAATTATTTTTTTTTTATTTTTAATAGAGTAAAATTGTTTTGTGAAATCACATCATTTGGAGCCAACTTTTAAGGTGAATGAATCTTCATTTGCCTGGAAATCCACCGCATAATTTACAATTTAAAATCGGATCTTCTAATCATTTTGCTTCGTAATATAAATCCACCAAAATTATGCAATGGAACAAGAATTGTGGTAAAAAAATTAATGAATTATGTAATTGAAACAACAATTTTAAATGGGAAATTCAAAAGCGAAGATGTTTTAATACCACGCATTCCAATGACTTCCCGTTCTTTTGGCTTTTGAAATGAAAATAGAAGTACATTTTAGAAAAATAAAATTAGAAGTTCCTGAGTTTTCACACGGTCAACTGTATGTTGCATGTTCACGTGTTGGAAAGCCGTCGGCTTTATAGTTGTTTAAAATAGATGTTTTTTTGCACTTATTTTCAGGAAAATGTGAATTCTTTCTAGAAGATTTCATTTTTAATATACAAATACGTAAACGTATATTATTGTATTGCCAAGCAACGCGGGCAGGGTTACTCTAGTTAATCATAAAAATTATTGGAAAAAGAAAACAACTACAATAAATACTTTGCATACTTGATTTTTCTATTTAATAAAATTAAAAATTTTAGTTGAGTGGAAATAAATAAATCGTAAGGATAATTAAATTTATTAGTATGCATATATTCAGTGACTTCTTAGAACCCAAAAATTTGTTTCATTTATTAATACTAGTGAATCTCCTGTGCAATTGCACAGAAGCAGTTTTTTCAGGTACGATTTTATATAAAAAGAAATATTTGTTTTGGTATAGTTGTAGTTGTAATGAAATTAAAGTATAATACCTAATACTTTATGACGAAATTAATACTAATTTCAATATAATTTAACACAATAAAATTCCATTACTCTCAACGTAGTAGATCGATGTATATTTCAATTCGTTTATATAGTCAAAAACCTTTTTAAGTCACACTTCTGTTATAGTCAATATTTTTTCTTCTTCATAAGTTCATACAATCGATGTCCTTTATATAGTCACGTTAAAATATAACGCCAAATTTTTCAATAAAACAAAAAAAATAAATGAAAAGTGAATTATTTTATTAAAAAAACTGATTTATGTATTGTCTTTTTCTGTTCTTTATTACAAATATGTATAAAAATATGAATAACATAAAGTTTAAAATGGTTATACGAAAAATATTTTATTGAATTTGATTTGTTTATAAAGATGCAATTTTTTTTTACTACGCCTATAGTCACAAAACGGTTATAATCACAAATATTATTGAAATTTAGCGAATAACTATAACCGTGTATATATGTAGCTGTATATATTTTTTTTAATAATAGCGGAAGCAAATGAACTAACATTTATTTTAGAATTTTTGAAGAGTATGATCTGATCTGATTTTTGTTTTTAATTTTTCTTTTCCATTTTTGTTTAAGTTTAAAAAAGATTGGAATTTATTTTAGAGTATAGATGTCGCTCAACTGGGTGTAACTATTTGATGTAACTATTTGAAATGTTTTAAGAATTCAGCACCAAGAACTTGCTAATATTTTAATATTTTTGTCGTGTAATTTACTATTCAATTATTCTTGCTTTTTTACTCACCACGTCGTTCATCTTGTATATTATAAAAAGATTATAAGTATTACATTATGTAAATGATATTTTGAATAAATGAATTAGTTTAATAATAATATCTAGAAGAGCACAACACCATTTTAAATTACTAATAGTTTAAATAATTTTAGACCAGAAATAAAAAGATATCGAAAGAAATATGTACACCACATTTATTTCCTTTAAAATATGACTTTACTTTTTATTTAATTTCGAAAAAATGCCATGAACCTAATTTACCGAAATTCAACTGAATCTATTGAATATAGTGAACATGTTAAGTACATTTTAATACTCTACACCTTTACTACAACAGTTCATAACAATTTCCAGGTATATTATTTTTATATAAAGTTTACATACATGAGCATCACATCACTATATTATATAATCTGAATGTCCTTTTTGTTATAATTTTGTGCAATTCTCTTAAAAATTAGATTACATTTCATATATTCATATAATGCTTTGTTTGTATTGCTGTGTGTATGATCTCGAATAGTATGAGTTTAAAAATAAGATTTTCATTCATTTGGAAATTTTTCAAATCTATTTTCATATTTTTGTATTAAAGTCACGTACATCCTTTTTATAATATTTTTATTTATTTTCAAGATGAGATCCTTAATTTATATATTATATTACCCAAGATTATATAAAGTACACTTTAGGCAAAAAAATAAGTGTGTTTCTTTAAATCTGAGATTACTAAAATTTGAGATACAAGTGCTTAGCTATACATGCTGCTACTTTCGGTAAATTATTATTCCATCTTTAAATAAAATAATTTTTTTTGTTTTTTTTTTTTTTTTTTTTTTTTTTTTTATACGCAGGCTGGTGGGAATCTTCAAAAGACACAATGAGCCCCGTAGCTTCACATTGTGTGTGGGATTCTTACCCACTAAACCACACCCATCCTGTATTGCGATCTAGTCCTACAGGACTAATGAGCAATTTTTTCTTGGCTTTATTTTATTTTTCAATGTAGACTACATCCAGCGATGTCTATCTAACTTTTCTTTGGCGTATTCATCCATAACCTTGAATAAAATAATAATGTAAAAATTAAAATTTTCAAAATATACTTTTATCGAAACAAAACTAGCCCTCTAAAAAGGGGAAAATAAAACTATGGGTGGATGTTGAGCATCTATTATAAGATAAAACGCAAAAGTATATAATGAACCTGGCTGGAATATTGTTAATGGGAATTTGGAATATTTGCGGCTTCAAATCGGTTGAAGTTGTATTTCTTTAATTGTGAAAGAGTATCTCATTATAAATTTTCATGACTGTAACATTTAGTAACATAAAGCTTTGTTAAGTACCGTGTCCGTTGCCTTTTTTGATCATGAGTGACTGTGCAAAATTTGATAACTCTATCTTTAAATTTTTTAAATAAAATTATTTATTTTTCTTTTTGCGTTTGGTTTATATATTAAAAAAAAATTCCAACTTACCAACCTACCAAATAAACCTGTGTATAAATAAATAAATAAATCAGTAAACCAACATATAAATAAATAGACACTAGCAAGTTAATATAAAAGTATATAAATTAGGTACGCAAAATTAGCAGATAATTTAATTCGAAAATCATTTAAAAGCGATATTTATGTAAATTTAGTAGGTACCGTGTATTATCAGTTGGCTGATAGGGTGGATATAAGTAGATATAGTTGGTTTATATCCTCCGTACTTAGATCTTATGCCACGGTCCATTGTACACCTACCGTGTTTTTACTTTCATTTAGTTAATTTAAGAAATCTTTTATTGTGAGTTTCTTCTGTGAGCCTTAAGACTGGATCCAGTTCATTTCATCTTAAATTGAATTTTTTTTTGTGGTTGTTTAAAAGACTTGGTCTGAACATCTTTTGTCTAAAATAATAAATTTAAATTGCAAAAACGCAATTTGTAGTTGAATGCAATTGATTTAATGAAATGACTGTTTTAATATGCATAATATGTATGAACTAAAATTAGCTTGTATACCATATTTAGGGGTTGTTCTAGTTTGAGAAAAACAAAATTAATTTCTTTTAGAAGTAGGTAAACTTTATGTTGGCCAAAATTTTTATGCCCACATATTATTTGAGAACAAGAGTAGATGTACTATTTTTATTTTTAGTCTGTGTCTTTGCAATACAATAAATACATTATTAAAAAACGTTAAAATCTCACTGCATAAGACATTATTAACCGTAAAATTATAAGTATGTATGTCCTTAATTTTTACTTCATTTAACTTCAATTCTAAAAAAATAATGTTAAGTAAAAAGTAAAAAATAATGTTTTTGCCACTGTAATTTTTTCGATAGGGAGTGTATGCAGTTGCAGACTATACATGTGCAAATATCAATATCTGAAATAATAATAAAGAAAAATAAAAAATAATATTCATAGATAAAATAATGAAAAATTTTAACTGGATACTGACAGGGTGTTACAAAAGTTTTGTTTTTCAATCTTAAATTTTTGCATTTGCGTATGTTCCACAGAATCTTATTTAAAAAAAATTATACCCTTTAAATTTGTTCCTATTTGGCAGTTTGGCACAATCAGAGTCCAAACAGTTTTTAAAAAATCTGTTTATTTATAATGATTATGTGGAGGGCTAAGAATTTTGACCCAAAATAAATAAAGTACATTAATGTGGGACTAGAACATTCTCATATCGCAGAAAACTAAGCTGCCGACTATACCTTGTCAGAAAAATATCTCCAATGCCTTCTAACGAGTCCGTTGGATACTCCAGGGCACAACCATAATATGTATAGATAAAAATGTGATTGAGACAAAGAAGTTGAAACATAAAAATAAAATCACCTGTGGAGAACATGTGAAGAATTTAATGAGCATTTATTTTATGAACTCATAGTCGACTTCACAGAAAGTTTTCATATGCTTTTCCGAGTAAAGGGAATTTTCCAAGATACCTCTTTGAATGTAATTCATACATCAGGCATTACAGATACAAGTGTATGATTTCATTGCTGCATGCAATCATCACAAGACATTTGGCAAGTACGGTGATATGGGACCAGAACGCAACCCTAATTAAAATCTAATCTAATTTGTACTTTTTTGTTTAATTAAATACATTTTTGATTCTGTCGAGTGAATTTTTAAAAGCCATTAGTACAGTTTTTAAATTATATATTTATTTAAATATTACAACTTATCTATGAGTAACAAAACTAAAAAATTATTATTATAAAACTAATTATAAATTATAATTTCAATCATAATATGTCAACATAATTTCATATCACTCTGTACGTTTAATTCAAAATTCTTTGATGAATAATAATAATACAAAATATAAAAACTGTTTTTTTAGTTATACTCTATCTAATAAGTATATATTATGATATGAGTGTATTCCGTTAAGAGATATTCTCTACTTAAATATAAAATATAAGAAGAAACATAATGCAATGATGATGGTGATGATGTCCTGGAAACAAAATTACAAAAAAAAAACAAAAAAACAAAATATCATATGAACAAAACAATGACAAGGATCTACTTATAATTAATTTTTCGGTCGATTTACATTTTCTTTTGTCACAGTTAAGTTATCATATTGGTTGTCTAAGTGGTAGTCACTATATTTACTATATACAGTTTTATGGTATTTGTATTAGTAGTTATTACATCGTCTCTGCTTCATATTAACCACCTAATAATTTTGATTTTTTTTTATTTTTAAACAAAAGATTGAATGTGATGAAGTAATTTTGAAGATGGTGGTTAAATTTACCAATTTCTATGTTTTTCCTTTTTTGAATTTTCCTTTTACAAATTTATTGAGGTCATCTAACGTTAAGAACAAGAATGATGCTGGAGGAGAATAACTTTGAAAATTTATTTTATTAATAGTTGTGATTTATTTTTGAAATTTATTATTCTAGAGTATAACTGTATATATACCCAATATCTTGAAATAAAAAAGGATTTATGTATAAAGGATAAAATAATTTTACTATTCAAAAAACTTTTGAATGTTTGTGTGTGTGTGTGTTATTAATGATTCTTATAATGTGTATAAATATTATGCTACAGCGAGTTCATGTGATGATGATGATGATGAGAAGATAAATTTATGTTACAATTGAAATGTTATGATGTCTTTTATGAGCATGTAAAATTTTGTTATTTTGTTTTTTTTTTTCTTATTTTTTCACTTCCTTTTTGGTTTGTTTGTTTTGTTATTTTTTTTTTTTAATATTATGGAAATTTAAGGTAGAGACAATAAATTATTTTTTTTTAAGTACGAATAGTTTTTCCACAGCAATATTCTTTTTTTGGGTAAGATAATAATGAGATTGTTATTGTTTATTTTTGAAATAATCTAAAAAATAAAAATGGTTCACTATTTTAAGTGATTGTGGAAATGAAATGAAATTTTTTTTTTTTTTTTTTTTTGAATTTTTAATTAAAATTAAATGAAGGGTAAATAAATTAAATGTAAATGAATTTCTATGTGATATTATTGTACGTGATTTATTTAGAAAAATGACAGATAATTAAAAGAGAAAACTATTACTATTAATTTTGTATTTATGTGTAAAAGAAGAACTTATTGCGTTCTAACTCTGGGTGGCCTTTATTTAGATTTTCTTAGAGTTACTCCCTAACGTGGTGTTATTTTTCAATTGAATATTTTTACTTTTCTCGATGCGTTTTTATGTCAGTAATAAAGATTTCATTACATTTTATGATTTTTTGTTTGGGTTTTGCTTCTACTTTCTTAAATTATGTAAACAGTTCATTAAAAAATCTAAAGATTTTTTGGTTGGCACTTGGTGAAACATAATTTTTAGAAATTAATAAAATATTTAATTATTTATTAATATTTAATTAAATTAAATAAAACATTTGTTATTATTTCACTGATTAAGAAATTATTAAAATTTTCTTATATATTTCATTTTATTTTAACATTATCATAAAAATAAAATTCGAGCCGACATGTTTCGTCCTTCTAAGACATTATTAAGACTAAAGAAATACAATAAAATTTAAATTTAAAAGATGAAAATTACAATGTAACTCAGAAAAATATATATTCAATTTAGCATTAATATACTATTTTATAATAGTAGGTAAACAACCATCAATTTATATTTTTTATTTTTATAGAACAATATTATAATTAACAAAGATTGACATGTTGTAAGCGACAAAATTTACAAAATACAGAATTTGATTTAAGATTTAAAAAAATTACTATTAAGTAGCGGGCTCTCATTAGTTAAGTTTAACTGGTTATTTAATCTTATAAATGCCTTTTTTTAATTTTAATTTATTAATATGAAAAATTTCATATTTATCCAAAATTCTGCTACCTGTTAATTCCTTTACCAATTCTAATTGTCAATATCGGTAAAGTGGTATGAAGATTTTAAGTGTTGAGCTAAGCCTGATGACAGATAAGGAGAATATACCGATTTTATATATTCGCTAAATCTAGTTTGGAGGGTTCGTTTTGTTTTACCAACATATACTCCATCACATCCTCCACATTGAATTTTCTAAATTCCACTTTTTGTTAAAATATTTTCTGGCTTCGGTTGTCTTATTTTATTATTAACAAAAATATTTTTTAAAATGTAGTTGTTAAAAAATACCGGTTGTATATTATCCGCCCTAAGTGGTTTTGTTAAATATTCGGAAATGTTTTTGATATTCGGTATTTTTCTATAATTAATTATTTTCTTATCATCGTCAATTTTTGGAGATATCAAATTAAAAATGTATATTCTAGATTTAGATTTTAAAATTTTGTAAACCAAGTCTTTTTTATATCCATTATTTCTTGCAATGCCAATTATAATACTAAGCTCCTTTCTAAATTAATCATCAGTTAATGGTATGCTAATTAATCGGAATATTAAATTATGGAAAGATGACATTTTTGTTGACCAAGGATGATTTGATGACAGAGGAATAACTGCATCGGAAACAGTCTCTTTTCGATAATATTTATTTATTTACTTACTTTTTTTTTTTTTTTCTTTATTTTCAACTATTACTTAAAAACTAACTTAGAACATGTTTTATATTAAATTATTATAATTTATAATTTAAATAAAAAAGATTTTAACAAATTTCTAATGTAATAATTATCAACATATTAAAAATTAAGACGTATTGAGAAAATTTAATATTCTAATGGTTTTATGAATATTTTTTTTGTTTTTGTTTTATTTGACTTACAAGTTTAAATATTGTTATATTTTTATTATCTTTCCAATAATAAGCACCTTTTAGTGTGATAATGTAAATATATAATAATAAAATAATTTTTTTTTGTTTTCTTTTTTTTTGTTTCATTTGACTTTCATATTTAAATATACTCATATACACATTAATTATTATTCTTTTTTCAGAATATACAGCTTTTAATGCGACAATAAATATTCCATTATTTGCTTTTTGAATTCCGAAATACAATCAATAATTTTTAGCTTCTCCGGTAGATTATTAAAGGCATTCAAGCAAATATATATACAATTATTTTTTTGGTTATTAGTTTTAAATAGAGTAAGATAGAAGTTTGTTTTGTTACGTGTATTGTGGCTGTGTATATCAATTCTTCGATTGAGTATGAAATTATGCTTGATTTTATTGTTTACTATTTTAAAGGCTAACATGTACAATTCTTTTTTACAAATATTATCAAAATCAATTAAATTAAATCAAGCAAATTACAAGATTTTTAAAAATATAATTTTAACATAATTAATAAGAAAAAAAAATCAAAAAAATCAAAAAACTTAAAAACATAGCAAAACAATGAATCAAGTAGGAAGCATTTGAAATTTGTAAATTATAATAAAGAAATTAATAATTTTCAAAATTTTATAAAATTCATTTTATGTATAGGTATTTGTATAAACAGGTATGAGTTAGTTGGATTATCATTGTTAGGATTTTATATAGTAAATTGGATTAGTTAGAAAAAGAAAAAAAACAATTTATTACTAAAAAGATTAGTTTGGTGACATAAATATAAACGCTTCCTTAGCGCATTTTTTGAGAGGGTTAAATCAATTACATCCTTGTACTTATTGGCAATGATCATCATTCGATGGATAGGTTCATCCATACCATAATTAGTACGATGAAACACTAGGGTGAAAAGATTGGGCGAACGAAATCGGGTACAAGTGTTAATTTTAGCAGATTCAGATATAAATGACGATACGATATTGCCGGTAACTACTTGCGTGATAAAGAGCACATCCGCCATCTCACATCTATTTTTTAATGTAGTTAGGTGAATAAGGTTGAGTCTATTATTATAAGGTGGAAGAGCCAAAGGGTCTGACCAAGGAAGGAGACGTAAAGAATATCAGGAAATTTTTTTAAATTGATTCAATTCGATTACTGTGAGTTTCATAATAAGGTGACCGTACCTGACTGGCATATTCAAGCTGGGGTATATAGGGACTTCAAGATGTATGAGTCATTGAATTCTTTGGACCATCGTTTTATGAATCCTAACAATGAGTTAGCTTCATTAAATAACACCTGATAACTCATTGTGGCACATTTGTTCATATTTAACTGAAGGTTATTAGTTATCTAGATCTTCTTGAAGAAGGGTTGAGTCTAGTAGAGATGTAATTTTTTTTGAAGATTTTCATGTCATCAGCATAATTTTTAAATTTTAACTTGACTGTTTTTGATGTCAAAAAACAACTTTATGGTCAAATCCAGGAAATAAATTTTTTCCCCTCCATATTCCACAGTAAATTTTAAATGTTTTTATCCAATTTGTTCAAACATTTTTCAACAAATACATGTCAGTACAAAGTAATATTGGCGATTAAATAAAGTAGTTTGAAAACTGCTGAAATTTTTATGGACGATTTTGAAACTACTTTATTTAATCGCCAATATTACCTGATGAAAAATATTATATTTTGGATAAGATGAAAGAACCCAATAACAGATGAAAGAACCCAATGATTAACCATCCATGATGATAACATTATATTCCATTGTATTGCTAGGCCCTTACTCTACTCTATACCTTACTCTATACTATCTATTTGGTGGCTTCAGAATGCTGTGGCGCTTAAGACGAGTCAACCACTTGCAGCTAGCAAGCTGCTTCCTAGTCTCTTTGGATATGCACCTAGTCCAATTTGGTATTTGGTGCTGAAGCTATTAATTTCTTAATTGTTCTTACTTTGACGAGCCACGGTGTGCCACTTATTAATCGTAATGTATTTGATTGAAATCGTTGCAATATTTTGATATTTGAAATTTCTAACCCACGTTGAATTCTGTATGTCCATATCGGCTTTAAAATAGCTTTATATATCAGAAGCTTATTCATCAGAGAAATTGGTGAGTTGTGGCTAATAACCCAATACTTAAGATAATGACTCTATTATTGCTGCAAAGTTTTCATCCATTTTGTTATTTGTATTCAACTTCTAACTTTCTTTAAATGATCTGTAATGTAAAAAAAAAATTTCGAAATGAATTTATAAATTTGAAAAATATATTATAACCCGTCAATCCGATTTAAATTTTCTTAGTTATTTAGCTTTCAGGGTTGGAAATAATTTTTTGTGAAAATTTTCTTGAAAATAATTATGTTTTTCTTATAAAAATGTTATAGTTAAGTATTACAGAGAAAACAGTACGTTTTTTTAATTATTCCAAGACTGTGGAATTTTGAATTATTTTTTTGAATAAAAATTGAAAACAAGTTTTTTCATGTGAGTCAGATTCGAACCCATGATTACTAACTTAAAGATAGATGTTAGATGACATATTAGATGACTCCAACACATCCGTTTTGTATATTTGTGAAAGTATAGATGCAGATGTACTTCATAAAAATATAACTCGAAAATAAAAACCAATTAATTCCGTAAATTAGTTTAATGTTTTCTGGAATCAAATTTCAGCAAATATTTTTACTAAAACATGAATATTAAACATTTATACCGAAACGATATTTCATAACGTATTTTAGTTCAGACAATAAAGACATTGAGGTCATTGGTATATAGAGATATAAACTGGTATGGCATAAATCAGATACGCGAATGACATAATTATTCTTATAGAAGACTTTTAATACTTGGTAAGCATTGTTGATGCATATAGCAAAGCTTTTGACTCGCAAATTAATGTATATAAAATTAAGACTTATGATCACTAGCCAGCAAAATAGAGAATCAACTATCTACATGAGAATTATAATTGAATGTATTCCGATAGAACCAGTGCACAGAAATCAAGCACAGTTGTTTTTGAAACACAAAAAGAATGTACATAACAGAGATATTAATCTTCCATTGCATTTTATAAAAAAATATTTATGGTTTGAAATTTTGACAGTTTTCTTTTAATTTTTGTATACTGAAAAGATCACGATTGTAAATATGTTAAAAGTATTCCAAAAGGGAAACTACTGGAAAATGTTAAAAATACTCTGGACAAGTCGGATGTCGACTTGAAGAAATTTATGAGCACAGAAAGCCAACTACTTCTAATTATTAAAAGTCAGAAAGCTTCTGCAGGACAGAACTCTATTGACCTTTATCAAAAGGGTCGACTAAGTTGAGAGTGGAAGAGGGCATAAAGGGCTAAAAGCCTACATCCCGGCCCTGACATATAAGGGTCATCTCTGTGAAAGAAAGAAAAAAAAATTACTAAAAGTAGTCAAGCATTTATTTTGGATATATGATCGGGAAATCAAAATACGAGCTATGGAGCCTTGAAAATAGTAGAAAGCAAATTGCACAATATTAAAAATTTAACCGATAAAAGTAATTTGTATTGACAATTTGGTAAATGCTGCAATAAATCAAATAGAATAATCAGCTTTTAATATTCTGAATGTGAACGTAAGCTTTCAGTAATCGAAAAATAGATGAGAGAGAAAGAAATATTATCAAAACATTTTTTACAATCATATTTTTTATTATTTTTGTCACAATCATCATTTGAAGATCAAAAGATCATTTAATATCCTTAACATTTATCACAAACTTCATAGAGCTGAACACTGGTTCTGCAACATCCCGAATAGAAAGTAATATTAATATAAGTATTCGAAAGAAATTCCATTATTCCACTATACTTGATAATTTCTAAATCTAAATTAATTTTTCTAATCTTAAATACTTTCAACCTCCTCCATCTTCCTCCCCAATTAATATCAATAAATTTCTTCACAGATAATTTACAAAATAATTGTACAAATCGATTTCTAAAGCCAAAAACAAAATTTTTTTTTTTTGGGGTTGTGTTAAATGATGCATCAAATAGTTGGTGTTTAGTGATGGGATTAATTGCATTTTCATAAACTTTTTACTGTCTATCTTAATAAGCGAGATAAAATGAAATTATCTATAGTAACATTAAGTTGCATTTCTTTTATTAAATAGCAAAAATAAAAAATAATATATTTTTTTGTTTTGATTTCTTTATAAATGGGGAGATTTCAGATTTTTTAGTATGGTCACAATAAAATTGAAATAGGCTGTATGAAAAAGCGCCCAAAAACTGACAATGAGAAATGAAACAACATTTTTTGATCATTTTTCATTATGAAAAATATCTCCAAAAAAAGTAGAAAATCACCCAAAATTAAATAAAAAAACACAAAAAAAAAAAATCTAAAATCGCCAAAACAATTTTGGTTTGTTTTTAATTATAAAAAATAGCCTAAAATAATACAAAATCACGCAATTTTAAAAACATTTATTTATTTAATTATAACCTGTGTTTTTTAAATTAGTTATAATTTGCAAGGTTTCATGCACTGCCTGGCGACAAACTGGCAATTAACATACTGCTTTCTGTCTGCTATGCATTCTGCCATTCGTTGTGCAAGGATTGAGATGTTTGGCTATAGAACAGTTGGTTCTATTTAGACCAGTGTAATGTTTCGTTCTTTCTCAAATACAATGAAAAACCTAGTTCTTACGCTTTTTCCAGAATATGTGTTCATAAAAATTGGAATTTTATAGTTGGTTTCAACATCGAAGTTATATCATATGTACGTACTCTGAAAAAAGGTGTATAACCCTGATTTTGTGACCAGCTATAAAATCTTTCCGAATTAAGAATGTATTATCAAATTATATTTTATAAAACAGGATTACGATATAAACAGGATATAATAATGTAGGTAATCTGAATGATATTGATAACTTCAGACCTATTTCGATTTCTTCATTGTTTAGTAAACTGATTGAAAATTCAATCAATAACAAGTTTACTTATTATACGAGTTTACAAATTAATCTGTTATCAACAATATGGTTTCAAGAAGAAATCTAGTACCCAAGCAGCATTATTTGATGTAATAACGCAAATTCATTCGGGATTGGATAAAAAGAAGAAAGTGTGTTTTTTGTCGCTAGAAAGGCCTTTGATACAGTAGATAGAAACATACTTCTAAGAATATTGTATGAATTCGGAGTAAAAGAGACGGAATACAAGTGTTTCAAAAGTTACTTATCGGAAAGAATGCAGTACACAGGATGTGATGAGTTGAAAAGTGAAGCTGTAAAAGTTGAATATTGTTTAATACATGGAAGCTCACTCTGACCTACGCTATTTTCTTGTTACATAAATGGCTTATTATGCACAAAACTGAATGGTAAGCCATTTATGTTCCCTGATGACCTGGCCATAATCTATGAAGAAAAAACGAACAAAGAATTTGACGAAATAATAAATATGATCATGAGTGAAGTTCACCAATGGATGGAGATAAGCTGACAATAAATACAGCTAAAGCGAAATATATGTTATTTAAAAGAAAGACAGGTGATGCCTTATATATATTTAGTATAACAAATGTAAGTTGGAACCCTTGAACAGTTACAAATATTTGGGAATATTATTAGATGAGAACTTAACGTGGGAACAGCATATAAAAGAACTAATAAAAAAAGGAAGAAAAATTGCAGGACTATTCAAACTAATAAATAAAAGGTTACCACTAAAAAATAAGAGATCAATTTATTACAGCTTATTCCATAGCGCAATTATGTACGGAATTCAAATATGGGGAAATACTGTGAATAAAAATTTAAACACATTACAGAAATTGCAGAATAAAGCGATAAAGAACTTATTTGGATATAAAAGGCAAACTTCAACACAGGAAGTTCATAGAAAGCACAAAATATTACAATTGAATCTTGTTATAAAATGCAAACAGACCACACAAACACATCTCATACTTACTAAGAATATTAATACATACAAATATTAAGTCGATGATGAATAATGAAGTTCATACATACTCAACTAGAAATGCAACTCAAATAAGGGTAACATCTTCTACAAAAAGATTTAACAAACATGACACATATATAAACAATATAAAACGTATAATGAGTTACCAGTTGCGATCAAAGAAACTGCTCAAATTTCTAAATTCAAAAGTAAAATTAGTGATTATTTTCATCAATTAAATAATAGTAATAATACTTAATATTATATCAAATTTAAATATCTTCTATAAAAAACAAAAAAAAATCTTTATTTTAATTTAATTTAAACTTAAAACTTAATTAGTTATACGTAAAATTTGTAAAAAATAAAAACACTCTGTACGAGCAATGGAGCTCATTTGAGTAAATAAATTATTAAAAAACAAAAAAATTAAATTAACCTTCTTCTTCCAGAACATTATTTTAAGGTTTGGAAACTTCAGGTCAGGACCGCCGCTCTTCTGCTTATCAAATATACTATAACTAGTGGCCCCTGTTGAGTAATTATATTTCAAGTTGAAGTCAAATTTAAAGTTTTTAAAAAAACAGTAATTTACGTACTGACATAGACTTCGCACGATATAGCAGAAACCACTTGTGTTTAATAAAAAGAACTTACTACACTCGTGGTTAGTAAGTTTTATTTAGGATACATAAATACACGTCTCTCATATACTGCTTCGTTTCCGAAATATTCCCTATAGTAAGTGGAATTTAGTGATAAAATTACTAGAAATAAAAAATTTTGTCATTAAAGAGGTATGTATATATATACCTACATAATACATAATTTTAATAAAAACTATATTATTACTACAAATAAAAAAAATTTAGAAACAATTACTTAAAAAATAAAAATGAAGAATTCAAGTGATTTGTTTTTTTGTTGTTTTTATATTTGTCATTTTAGATGAATTTGTTTTTTTGTTTTTTTTTTGGCATATGTAGATAGATTCATTTGCAAGTAAATATATAAATTATAATAACTGATTTGTTTGCTTTTGTTTATTATTTTAATAAGATTTCACATATGCATAATGTATTTGCTGAATAATCAAATCTTATGAGTACAAAATTTTCAACTGTGTGCGCATTTTTGTTTTATGTACAATCTTATATATTGGAGAATCGAAATAAAATAGAAAGGTGTCTACTGCGCAGGTCCTTAAATGCTTGTCAATTATAATTATAGATAGCTACTTTGACTCTATTATGTAAAGATGAAATTGCCCGTCATATGAATTTTTTTTGTTTTTGTATTTTTTTTTGTTTTTGTTTTTTTATATTTTTGTTTGTTTTTGTTTTTTATTTTAATAAGAACTCACGAATAATGTATTTGGTGCATAATAAAACCATATGATTAAAAAATTTTCAACTGTGTGAGCATTTTTGTTTTATATATAATCTTATATATTATATATATTAGAAGTTCATTAAGGAGTAGGAGAATCGAAATAAAATAAAAAGGTGTCTACTGCGCAGGACCTTAAATGCTTGTCAATTATAATTATAGATTTATGCATTATTGTATAGTAAGATAAAAATCGGCTACAATGTTATTAAAGAATTTTCATCAAAAATATCAACTTCAATCGAATTGAAAAATATTTGCTGGGCCAATTTTTATTTTTGATATTTTCATATTTCTGATATATGTATTTGATTGATTCATTGTGAAAAATCTATTTTGTTGGGCGATTTTTCATACAGCCATCGAAGCACAAGCAACATCAACTGAACTTCATATTAGAATAAAAATCCTTCGTCATTTATTTTTAATTTTAATTTATTTATAAATTAAGATAAAAATCTTAAATTAACTTTCACATATGTGATATTTCTCTGTTAAATTCTACTGCTATAGTATAGTAACATATAGTTACTCCCCAATTTTTCCTAGATTTTAACTTAAATAATTTCGTTTATGGTTGAAGAATTGAAGGACATTCTTAAATATTCGTATACCTAATATATGAAATGTATGTCTTTCAAAATAGATCGAAGATCTAAGCAATGAATCTCTTCTTTATTTTCAAATAATAATAATAATAATTCAGTTGAATGCTTCTTAGGATTCAACACAGTTTTGGTTTTTTTTATTTAACTAATGATGATAGTTATTGTGATGATGGTGATGATGATGAAAAGTTGAATTTCATACCAAAATGAAAATTAGATGATATCAGAATAGCTATAAAAGGAGACTAAACAGTTTAAAATAGTCAAAAATATGATTTTAAGATTTCTATCATAATGATAATAATCATAATGATGATGATGATGATGATGATGATGATGATGAAGAAGATGATGATGGTAGTAGATGATTATTGTAATGTGCATTATATTCTGTGAAAATAAAAATTTGTATTTTCCTACCCCATTTTTTTTTTTTTTTTTTGGGTAATAAAAACATGGGGGTAAGTTCAAAGAAAAATGAAAGTAATACAATTTTTTATTTTTCTTTAACAATTTTGTTTTATTATTTTTGTTGTTATTACTTTGGTGGTGGTGGTGGTGTTCATTTAAGAAGAGAACTGTAGCAGTTTTGTTATTTTTTTCTTGTCTATTGATTTGAATTTTCTTTTGGTTTCTTTTTCTTTTGATTGTCTGGATGGTTGAAATTTAACTAAAGAAAATTGATTTTTGTTTATTTTTGTTTTTATTTTTGTTACTTAAGGGTAAGTAACTTTGTAACATTATTAAAGTTGAAAATTTGTTAAAGTCATTTTTTGCATTTTAAAAAATTTATCTTTAAGTAAAATTTATTGAACCTTAAGGAGAGTTTATTTGTAATATAAATCAGAATTTACTTTAAGTAATTAGAATTGGGGAGTAATTTTTCATCAAATTTATGATATTTTTTAAGTAGTTAAAGAAAACAAAATATAAATTCAAGGTAAGCAAATTGCTGAAGTTTATGGTTATTTTAAGAGTTCAATATTACTTTAAATGTAAATATTAAGCAGTATATTAAATACATATATTGAAAGTTAACTTAAATAATAATAAACTATAATATAAAAGACAGTCTACATTTAAATTTAGCAAAAGAAATGTCATACCTTATTTTAATTATCTGACAGTAGACTAAGCAGTATTAACTAGCCGATCAGAGCGTGGCAGGACAAATATCCTATCACAATTCGTCGTAAAAATCCAAAACTGTGATCCGACAGTAGTAGGAGAATCAATCTCTATTGAATTAATAGCAAACATTTTTATTAAAATAATTAAACAATTTCTTTGATTAACACAAATATATTGTTAGAAATCAAAGTCAAGCTACATGATAAGTATATGATAAAATCCATCACCTCTAGACTAGACTAGTAGATTAGTATTGCGAACGAACTTAATTAGAATAGTATGCCTCTGTTTTTGAAAATTTAACGATTCAAAAGGTAGATCTACATTTTATTTTCGAGAAGGGCATTAACGTAGTAAAAGAAAAAGATAATTTTAACTAATATGTCTCGAATGATCTAGAAACACAAATAGAAAAATAGAAGTATACAAAGTCATTATATGAAAGCAGCGCAAAATACTATGGTATTTGGCATTAGATTGTGAACTTCGATTGGAAGAATATGCAAAAAAAAACGAAAACAAAAAACGTTCGGTATGGTTTGCTTCAGCTGTCTACATACAACAAAATATTGATGCATAATTAAATATTAATCCCAGTTTGGGTATATGAAATTAATTATGAAGCTATACTACAAATAAGAATTACAGATGAGTTAATGGTTAATTATACTTAATTGAGTTTAATTTTAAATGGGAGATATATAACTCTTTAGTAGATTAAAATTTAATAGAATTCTATCAGCTTCCAATCCCAGCTTAAAAACAATGTCTTATTCTTATCCGTTATGTTTTTCTAAAACGTTAACATAAACAAACTTTTAAATCAGAAAAAATGTAGATTTTCTTGAGGATACCAAATCGAAATAATTTATTTACGAAGTAATTTGTATCAACGTACTTAATTCGATTAAATAGTGCAATGCAATGCACTTCATTAATGGCTTTGGAAATATTTCACAATTCTATTCTACAAACCAATTACCCTAGTTGATTCAAGCTAGTATAATGACATCCTTAAGATGGAAGATGGAATTAAAAAAAACAAAACTAATAATTGTAGGAAAAAAATATGAAAACTATTTCCAAAAAACCACACTATTTATCATATCTGTAAAATGGATACTTAAGAACATTTTTCTTTTATTTTGGTTCTTCGGTTAACATCAAGCAAGTGTCGGTTTCTGGTAAGATATTTTGTCTGGTAGTATCATCTCTATTAAGTGATTAAAAGTTTATTTCAGACTCTCAACCCTTTAGTATTGGTTGGCTTTCATCTATATTAAGGGTTAGTATAGATGAAACAAAATTTGTATTCATTTTAGAATATTAGGCTTGCGTCACTTTAGTCGCCTTAATAAATCTATATTTTTCTAATATATCTTTATTCATTAGAAATTTATAATGCCCTGCAAAATAATTACCTACCGATAATTTAGATTATCAATATCTTAGTAGTTTTTGTCGCAATGTACATAAAGACTTTGATCGAACACCATCAAACCTAGATGAGATTAAGGCGGCGATTAATTCGCTAAAATCATTGATTTCCACCGGGCATGGTGGCATTTAGACGAAACTAATTAAAGTATTTATAGACAGCGGCCAACCACCGATCTTAGTCAAATTTATCAATAAAAGTTTCGAAATTTATTGTTTTCCTAATTGTCTTAAAAAGGACAATTTTTGAGTCGCTGCAAAACTTATTTTTCATCTCGAGACCTTTTAAAAATCTATAACACATATATACGACCCAAGCTCGAGTATAACTCACATTTATGGGCAGGTGCACCAAAAACTGCTCTAAATTTCTTGTACAAAGTTCAAAACCGCGCCATTCGTCTTATAGGCGACATAAATGTGACCTCATCCCTTATACCACTTGGTCATCGTCGTATTGTTGGAGCACTTACTCTATTTTACAGATATCTGCTTGGTGTTGGCACTTGTTCCGAGGAATTAAAATCACTTCTTCCTCCTCTTAAGCAATTCCATCGCACAACACGAGAGGCATCAAGTGCCCACCCTTTCACAGTGGAAATTCCGAGATGGTTTAAGTCCGGTTATGGAAATTCTTTAATAGTAAGAACATCCCGATTGTGGAACCGCGTCCCAATCGAAGCATTCCCAATGAGAGAAGGATTTTTTATTAATGACTTACAGAGGTTTAAGACGAATATTAACAACATTGTTCGCTCTTTCCCACAAAACTTTTCTTCTTCCTTTTTCTTTCCTTTCCTCTAACTATCCTTTCCTTTTTCAAATAGTCAACGGTGGCTATAATATAAAAAAAAAAAAAGGCAATTGTTACACCTATTTATAAATCTGGAGACGCTAGAAATGCTTCTAATTATAGACCAATATCGGTGTTGTGTGCATTTTCCAAAATATTTGAGAAAATCATAAAAGAAAGACTGACTTATTTTATAAAACGAATAATATCATGCACTTAGAGCAATACGGTTTTGAAAAAAATTCAAGTGCGTGCCTATCTTTAAATGAGTATATAACTAAAAGCACAGATAGTGGTTAATATACTGGTTGTATTTTTATAGATTTGCAAAAAGCAATCGAACAATCGAATGTGTTGATCATGATATCATTTTACATAAACTATCCTGCTTAAAGTTTACAAATGATCAAATTAACTTTTTTAAAACATATTTAACAGAAAGATCACAATGTGTCCGCATTGCTTATTGCTTAAGTGAAACAGCAACAACTAAGAAAGGTGTACCACAAGGATCTATACTATAGTTCCTGACCTCTTTAAACTATACATTGACGATCTTTTGCGGCTTAATCTCAATGGCTCTGCTTCGCTTTTTCCAGGTGATGCAGTCATAAGCGACTCTTTAAGCAGTGAATGTGATTTGAAGATTGCGATGTTACAAGACCTGGTATTAATCAAACACTTTCTTTCTAAAAATAGACTACTATTAAACATAAAAAAAAAAAAAATCCTGTCATTTGAAAATAAATTATTTTGTGATTCAACATTTCTATACAGCAACTCACGTATTGATGTAGTGAAAAGCTATAACTATCTCTTCATGGTAGATTCCAAAATTATATGGGAAGATCATATTTATCTTGTCTGAAAAAAAATTTCGTCATATGTTTTGTCAAATGTTGCTTATGTCAACACTGTTCAAATTTTTTCATCTATCACTGTTCAAAACAAACCGTCGAAAGACAAATTGTCTCTACAATTGTTTAAAAATTTTAAAGATCTGCCTGGTAATATTAAGTCAATTGATAATTTTTGTCAATACAAAAAAAAAATCGTTCAACTTTTCAATGTTTAAATGTGCAATTTTTAAATATATTTGAATTAATGTAAATTTTTAAATGATTGTATTTATTTTATATTAAAAGGAAAAATAAACTATATATTGTCAAACAATTGAATATTTATATTATTAATAAATTATAAGACCAGACAGCTCCGGCTACGGTCTTAAAATTCTTATGTACAATATGTGTCAAAATTACAACTTTAAAATTGTTATTCAATTTATTTATTATATTGAATTAATTTGTAACTATTTTCGAATTAATAAAATTGTAAGTGAACACAGATAAATAAAGAAAAAAAAAGAAAAAAATTATAACATAGTGAAAGTGTTCTAATCATGATATATGCTATAATTTAAATCTCTATTAAATTCAAAATTCTTATTTCATTTTAAAATCAAACCAATCTCAACATTATATTCAATTACAAGTTAATACAATTCAATGTAATTTGAAAGCAAAAATATTTTAACAATTCCGTTCAATATTATTTTATTTTCTTTAAAATAATCCTTCAGAAATTGAATATGATCTCATATTACACAAAAATATTTATGAAAAAGAAAACATAAAAATCACCCCCGAAATCCATTTATCATGTCTATTTAACTTTTATTCATTTCTAAAAATCTCACAGCTCATTCCACAACCGCAAGAACAAAAATTTTCTCTCTCTCTCACAATAAAAATTTAATCCTTAAAAAAAAAAAAATTTCTAAGATGAACGAATATAAAAAAGAAAATTTAATTTTCTAATGAAAAGAATATTTTATAATCTGTGCGTCATGGTAAATGCCGCAATGATGATGGTATGTAAGATTCTTATGCGGTATCAAATAATGTGGTTCTAACAGCTGTTGCTGTTGTTACTATTTATACCATCAGAACATATATTCTTTGTATTCGAATTGTTTTATATGAGTGTTGTGTCATAAGTAACAAAAACAACAACAACAACAAAATAAAAATTAATGTTAATCAGTTCCAGTTGAGTGAAATAGATATTTCCTTCTTTAGGTAGCAAGGATTTTCTGATAAGACAGGACATATTTTTAATTAAATATTAAAATGATAAACACAGTAGCAAACATAGAAAATTTTACCGGTATGATTCATTAACAATAAATTAAATGTCAGAAGTAATTTGGACTGAAGTAATTGCAGTGTAGATTTTGTAAAATAGTGTTTGTTTTTAATTAGGTAATCAAAATAAATGAAACAAAGAGTGTCATCGTAAAGATATTCGAGAAAAATCTTAACATCTTATAAAAATCAGTTCTAATATTTTGTAAATTACAAAATTTGAGATAAATGTTTAGCAAAATACTGAGTGAAAAAATATTGAAATAAACATACTGAATAAAATATTGGCTTAGACATCTTGCTCTTAGTTATTAACTAAAATTATGATTTGCTTGACATGGCTAGCTTAAACTTGTTTTGATAATAGGTGAAGAGTAAAAACGAATAAACTAAAGAAATTAATAGAGAAGATTGGTGATGCTGATGTACAAGTAACTACGCTCTAATTTCGACTTTTACAGCGATGAAGAAGAAGGAGATCAAAAATAATAAAATATTAAACTTTTATTGAATATTGGGAATAAGTACAAGAACAATAAAACAAACAAAGAATCTTGCAAAAAGCTTAGTCGTCATTCCTGTAATTAAATTCCAGAGCTTTGAAAGAATTATTCAAAGTGGATAAAAAATTAAAAACTCATCATAAATTACAATTACAAAAGATATCAAAAAGCTGTAATAATATTAAAAAAATAATTAATTTAATGTAACAGAAATAATATTTAGTCACAATAAGCGGAAAGTAGCTCACGAAAAGTTTGTATAAGAAAATTCATATTTGATGATGATTATCTTGCGCCTTATGCCTTGAATGCAACCGAAATTTTATTTAAATGTTCTTACTTCGCTTATTGCTGTTCAGCATCACATTTTTTTGGTCGACAACGCTTTATATGGGCTTTGGATTTTACTAAAAAACTACTTTTACGAAGTATTATGATGCTACCTAGTTCCATTGTCTACAATTCCACTCATTTTGCTGATTTCTTCGATTCTTGTTCATTCCTTTAGTCCTTTGCTGGCAATTCTTTCTGACCAGAATATCTGTAGAAGTTCATAGATTAGGCAATTGTTGATACGTCAATTAATTTCTCTTTCCAAATTCATTTCGTTGGCTTTTCAAACTTAGTAGAAAAAGAGAACTTACAATCAAGAGGGGTGTGAAAAGGTTAAACGTTAATATACATGGGAACACCTGTATAAAAAAAAATCAGAGAATTTTAATTTGTAGAATTGAAACTTCAGATACTGTGAGATGTTGGGTGATCTTCAAATTGAAAACATGCAGCATGCTGTTTTGTATCTTTCGGATACGCATAAGTAACACCAAATAACTATTAAGTTAAATATCTCCATACCAACGTCGTTATAACGTCGTAAATTTAAAAAAAATAACTTTATAGTGAAAAATGTAAAAGTTATAATTTATCCGTCATTACGACTACAATACGACGTTTTATTCTATCAGTTGTCACAAAGTTATTTTATATCTACTTCACAACTTTTTTTACATTTTATAACTATGACGCAACTATTAAAACTTAAAAGTGTCTGAAATAACGTTGTACCGACGACTTGCTTATAACGTCGTTATATCTTATATTTTATAACCATTATCCGACTACTCTACTCAACCGGCTATAAATTGACCAAATTAGAATAAAAGAGATAGGTAGATTATATTTTAACAATAATGTTGTCCTTTTTTCTCTCACTATAATTAAATTATAAATATGTTAATGTATTATAATTTTGTAAATATGAATTTATTATTGTAAGCTATAATTATTGGAAATATTTTCACAAAAATTGTGCAGTATATGACATCTTTTTGCAAACGAACAAAGATTTTACGCGAAAATAAACATTTTATTGAACTAAAAATTTATGGGCCTTAAAATTTGTTTAAATTTAAAAATTTTTAAGATTATAAAAAATATATTTTTTCTTATTATTATTTATTATTTGCTCAGATCCATATAAAAATTTTTCAAAACAATCCCCTTATTAAAATAATAAAAGCAATTTACTCGTATTAGTATTAAATTTGAGATTAGAAGCTAAAAAAAAAAATTGTTATTTTCTCATACAAAATATATTTTGCAATAATAATTTTCGCCATGTATAAAATGGTGAAAAAATAACCAAGAAATAACCAAAAAGTTATGAACAGAAAACTACATTATATAAAAACGTATGTCAAATACAGAGATGAAAACTGGTTCCTTAAATCGAATTAAAAATTTCTTAACAGTTTTAGAAATGAAAATGAAAACTAAATTATTTTTTTTTATATAATTCCAAGTCTGTGTTCAGAAGTATGATATAAACGAGAAATGTAACATCTCTTTTAATTTGGGGCTATTCAATTTGTTTTACTTGGTGTGCTCCACCACAAAGAAAATTTAGTTCTGATTTTCTATTATTTTAAAAAATTGATTTATAGGATATTATTTTGTTCAAGAAAATTTCAATGTTGGAAGTTTTTGACCCCTTTGACATGTTTCCGGCGTACTCTTGCTACATACATTCATGGAGAATAACAAGAACTTTCTCGTAAACAAGTTGACATCAATTATTAGTTGTATGGTGGGGGTATGGCATAGCTTTCGGTGGATAACAAATTTTTAATGTCAATTATTTTTACCATATTTCTGTACACAGACTTGGAACTTGGAATTATATAAAAAAAAAATAATTTAGTTTTCATTTCTAAAACTGTCAAAAAAATTTTCATTCGATTTAAGGAACCAATACAGAGATGTGGTATTTGAGATTCTTTTTATATAATGACGTTTTCTGTTCATAACTTTTTGTTTATTTATTATGGTGTTAAAAACAATTGACATTAAAAATATGACATCCATCAAAAGCTATGCCATCCTGCCACTACAGAACTAATAAATGATGTCAGTTTGTTCACGAGAAAGTTCAGCTCATTTTCCATGAATATTTCTTAGCAAGGGTAGCCGGAGACAATTTGCAGACGCCAGAAACTTCGACATTGAACTTTTATTATTAGTACAAAATACCTCAGCTTATATATTAAATTTTTTGAAATAATAGAAAACCAGGACTACTTTTCTTTGTGGGGGAGTACCCTAAGTTAAATAAATTAAATAGTCCCAAATTAAAAGAGACGTTAAATTTCTTGTTTATACCATATTTCAGACACAGACTTGGAATTATATAAAAAAAAATAATTTAGTTTTCATTTCTAAAACTTTCAAGAAATTTTTCATTCGATTTAAAGGACCAGTTTACAACTCTGTATTTGAGATTCGTTTTTATATAATGACTCTTGATAACTCTTTGGTTATTTCTTGGTCATTTTTAGGATATTTATAACTTCACCATTTTATATATGGCGAAAACTATTATTGCAAAATATATTTTGTATGAGAAAATAAAAAAAAAATTTTAATTCCAAATTTAATACTAATGCGAGTAAATTGCTTTCATTACTTTAATATGGGGGTTGTTTTAAAAAATGTTTAAATGAATCTGAGCAAATAATAAATAATAATAAGAAAAATAATATTTTTTTTAATTCTAAAATTTTTTAAATTTAAACAAATTTTAAGGCCCATAAATTTTTAGTTCAATAAAATGTTTATTTTCACGAAAAATCTTCATTCGTTTGCAAAAAGATGTCATATATTGCACAATTTTAATGAAAATATTTACAATAATTATAATTTATAATAATATATTCATATTTATAAAATTATAATACATTAACATATTTATAATTTAATAACAGTGAGAGAAAAAAGGACAACATTATTGTTAAAATATTTTAGAAATAAAAGTTTTCTTTTCGTTAAAAAATAAATACATACACTGTATATAATAATCTATCTATCTCTTTTATTCTAATGTGGTCGTTTCATAGTGGGTTGAGTAGTCGGATAATAGTTATTTTCACTACGGTACGACTCAACAATCATTCCCTAATAACGTAATAATGACGTTGTCTGAAAGTTATTTCAACGTCATATAGCCGACCAGTAGTTATTGAGCCAACGATAGTATGACGTTGTTACAACCTATTTGTGTTACTTGGGCGACTTTCTACAATTAAGTCCGTACCATCACAGTAGGAACAATACCAAGATAGTGAAATGATCTTGACATTTTCATCACCAATTTACAAGTTTACTGTTGTATAGGCTCTGTAGTTTTGCTTACATTTACCAACATATCTACTTGAACTGGATATTTTTTTTAGTGATTTCAGTTTATTTTTTTACATTAGCTTTGGTGTGAGTGAGTAATCAAATAGCATCCATAATATTGAAAGCATGAAGGTTGTTTTGTAAGAATTCGTTTAATGCATTTAATCCAACATTTGTTTTCTACATCGCCCGATTCAGAATTTAAAGTAGAGGAAATAACATGCAAACTTCTTTTACTTCAGTGTAACCATTCAAAACATCGAAAAGATCATAGACAGTATTAAATACATATATTAGAAAAAATTGATAGATCTCTTGTAATTGCAAATTCACCTACTCAATTGTATTGCACAACAATCAAATTATAATGAAGTAAATACAAAAATTGTACATAACGAGTCATTCCGCAATGTCAATTAGGTGCGTCTGCAGATAAAACACATCTGGGAAGAGTATAATCTAACTGTATACGCAGGCATGATCCATGGAAACAAATTCGCAACCTCTAAGCTTTGATTAGCTATCTTTAATGTTTTCACTATACACGAAGTTGTCAGCTTATTAAGCCATCCGTTAGTTATAACAGAATCCAGTTATAGTTTAGCTTGTAATATAATAAAAATTAAAACAAACAAATTAATTTAAAAAAAAAAGAGGGGAGAACTCAAAATATTTTGGTATAAAATTTAACAAAAAGATTATAAATTTATGTATACATGATGAAAAAGAGCTTGATAAAACCCAGGTGGTTTATAAGCCCTCAAAAAAAAACTTATAAATAAATAAATAATTGAAATGAATATTGATCGGTCTATAATTTCGAATATCTTATCGTGGTCACTTTATTGAAAGATCTGCAAAATATGAAATCTCTGTTCGTCAAATTAATTTGCAAACATTTTGCAGTGGTTCTTGCATACTTCCACATGAAAATACACATAACTGTTTTTTTAATTTATAATTATTTAACTATCTCCCTTTCTCTTTCTATTATTTACCACTTTCTTTTAAGAAGTTTATTTATTTCCATTTTTGTTTTGGTTTTTTGAAATTTCACTTTAAGCCTTGTTAGTAAATAGAAATTGCATTTAAAATGTTTTTAGAACTGTGATTTATAGGGTCATTCTTTATTGTCGCATTTTATTATTATTATTTCGAAAGTATATAATTATACCATCACTACCTTTACGTTAATGAAGACAATATCAGATTTGTTTTACCATATTTATACACATTGAAGGAATTTTATAAGAGAAACAAATAATGAAATAGTCTGGACCCTAAATTATTTCCTCTTTTATTTTGAATTCATTCAAATTTGGTTTCATTTATTTTTTCTTTTTAGAGGAAAGATGTAACAATTCATGATGATGATGATAATGATGATGATAATAATGATTAGAATAATGTGTATGTTGTCTGTTTATATTAGATAACAAAAAAAAAATGTATAATTCTGAACAACGCAACACAACAACGGTAACAAATAAATTTCGTTTTGTACTGTTTAAAAATTAATGAAGGCAAAGCAGAGGACAGAAGAAAAAAAAAATATTTTTATTTTGAATTGTGCTCTTCTGCTGTGAGAAATTAAAATAAGTTTCCTTTCAAAAAGTACAAGAAAAAAAAAGGACCTCATTAATTAAGATTTGAATTTAATTTTTTCCTCCTTCTTTAAATTGTCTGGAATTTTTGATTTTTTTTCTTTATTATTTCTTTTTCTTGACTTTTTTAATTAGATTTTAACTTAAAGCAGTTCTCATTTGGGGAAGATGAGATGAGAATGTGTAAATAAAAATAATCAGACAGTCAAAATCATTAAATTTTCGAAAATTCATTTCAGGAAGTTGTTTGAATTTAAATCTTTCCCTTTTCATTACAATTTTTTGAATTATGAATATTTTTTTAATATTTTTTATTTTTGGATGGTAATCGGTAGAATAATTTGTATTTTCTATAGAAACAGGAAGTAGGTAGAGACTTACATATCCTATTAATTACCTGTTCAATAAATAATAATATGTATTGGAATGTTGACCCGGTACAAAATTTTTTAAATATGAGAAATGTGATGTATGCTAATACATTTACGTACACAACTATGGTCTATTACTGTATCTGTTGTTGATGCCATTTTGAAGTCATAATGATTTTTATTTAACTTAATTTATATTAAAATGTATTTTAATCAGGTTCACATATGTGAATTGTGTGTTTTATTTGTATATGGCTGTTTTTTGAAAAAGCAAAAAAGTCATCTGAAAATACTTTATGGCATGGCTATAGTGAAGCGCTGTTTTAAAGCAAATCTTGCGTTACTTGAGATAATTTTATTATAAAAGAGGTATCATTATCTTCATGAAGATGATATCTCTTTTATTAAAACCATATTACTTGGAATGAAAACTTGTATTCCATATTATTACAATCGTTAAAAAAAATGACACCTCGTGGTTTAATAATATCTGTATCGAAGTTCTTAAGGACAAAGAAAAAGCTTTTAAAAAATGTAAACTAAATAGATCTGAGACCACAAGGAAGAGTTTTGAATATGAACATTGCCAGAAATAAATGGAGGCATATCATCAATCAATCTGCAAAAGTTGTTGCATAATCAACGGTTGAGGCGAAAAATTCTACAACTTCCGAAAAACAGTAGAACCTTTTGGTCATTTGCTAAAAATGTTATGCATAACTCCAGAGGTTCAAATCAAACATTAACCATTTTTTGATGACACTACCTGATAATTTGTACCAAACTTTTCTTCTTCCCCTTCCTTCTCTATCCCAGCCAAGCGGTACGTATAAATATTAAAGGTCCTATCCTAGCGTGTGACTGTTTATAAAAAAAAATAAATAAAATATCAATCAAAATTGTAAATCTACCATAAGGTTTTAACTATAATTTGTAATATCTTAATTTAAAATACTATTAGTTGAAAATAAGTTGAAAAAGGCCCAGTCTTGGCAATTCCAAATAATTTAATACAATAAATTTAATACAATCGAAATTGTGTATATTAAAACTTTATTGTAATATAACAAGTTACATCTAAATAATGAATAAAGGTTTATTGTATCTAAAATTAAGTTATTTTTGTTTTTATTTTATCTCTTTCTAACTGTGTTTTACATCCAGAGTCTATAGCTGAGGTATTGGGCTTGAATTTTTTTGTTTTTAATATTAAGATGAGTAGATTTTGATTAACTGAATTCTTTTTTTAAATTTCTGCTACAACTAGAAATATTATTTACAGTTTTTTCTAGTTTTATTTGAACATTCTTTTACAGTATTAAGAATACTATGTCATTGACAATAATGTCGGTACATACTTCTCTTGTTGAGGAAATATAAGATTTGTCTAGTACATATTGCTTGATAAAAGTACATTAAAAAATTTTGGATATTTAGCAGAAGGTTAAAAGTAATTGACATTATTCTTTCAAGAAGACTGTGTATGCGTTCTGCTTATTAGCAATATCTATTCTAATTTGCAGTTTCAAGTGACTAAAAAGACGAACTATCTATCATTCTTTTTAAGTAATTTGCTATTAATCAGTTTCAATCCAGTTTGTTTTAGTATGTGATTGTTTAAGCCTGCGTGAGGTCGTATTCTTTCTTTCGATAGTCAACAAATTATGCTCGAAAATATTTCTAATGCCCGTACATATTATAGGATCCATTAATTTAAACAATGCATTTCTTGACAAAAGCATTATATTCAATTTTAAAATTAAGTTTTAAATCAATTATTTACTGTACGGCTACTAAGTTGTTTCGTTTCCTTTTTATTACAGAATATCGATCGCATGATGAGGGTTGGTATAGTTGCGATTTTTATCAGGGATATCATTCCAAAAATTCTCAACAGATGTTTATTGTACCATCTGAGGTCTGCACACTTAGTATTAGTGTAACACATTTTTTATAAGTTATGATCTTGCTAACTATGAGAATAGAGAGACTTTTTCTACATGTTCTTTATGTGCCAAGTCTAATGTGATTTTGATAGTTAGGTATACATGTTCGAATTGATTTATTTTTTCAAAAGGCTTGGGTGTTTACTTTGCATATCTTATTTGTATTTTTGATCCAACTAGATATTTTCTTTTTTCGATAGCTATCTCTGCATGTTAAAAGTTACTATTTTGCTACTGAAAATGACTCCTCTTTACTTTAATGTCATTCCCATTTATATCACCCAATAACCAATAACGCATTGTCATAGTAGACATGTATACGATACCTCGACTTTCCATGATTTTGTTGGAATATAATTGTATCTTACTTAATATAATTGTAATTGTGTTGTATATAATGCTGATCTGCATATTTGTCATATTTGTTATCTGTACATTTTAATGTATATATTATAGTTTAAATAAATATTAATGTTAGTCTCGTATAATGTTTCTTTTAATTACAACAGTTTTTCTTATAATCTCATCCTTATTGAGACTGAATAACTAAAAATCTATCTTCAATATATAATTAGAAATTTGGTAGGTAGACAGACGTAAGTTATTTAAAAGAAAAAAATGTTTTAAACAATAAGAAAATTTGAAACAACTTACAATTTATATACTTTAAATCTCATGTTATTAGGGTGACTCCGTTTATTTAGGTTTTATTGTCTTCACATAACATTTAACAAACAAAAATTAATATGAATAGTGCGGAGTTCAACATATATCTCCCCGCAGATCCTAATTCATTTTAATTTAATAACATATTTTTTTATTGCTTACTTCTTAATTAAAGAAGGCCCAAATCATCATCCTTTCTTTTGTTTTACAAATTATTGCTCAAGTTTCAGTTTTATATTTATAATTTTACAGTGTATGTACTACAACTCATTCTTTACCATTACTTTATTTTTTTTTTTTATTTTTATAAAAGCAACAAATGAAATATTCTTTAAATTTTATTTATTATTTGAATTTTTATTTCTCCTAGTGGAGAAATTTACAAAATACCTGAAGAATTTTACTTTAAGTAACACTTAAATTAAAAATTATTTCATTTATATAAATAAATATACTATATAATATATGTATGTATATTGTATAGGTAAGTATGTACTGTGTGTGTACAATAAACATTTCATGAGTATCCTGACAACACGAAAATATGTATTATTATTTAGAAAATATCCAAATAAATTTCGTTACCTTGTGTTTTACACAACTTTTTGTGTTGTTCATTTTTCGTCATTGTTTTGTTTTTAAGGTGGAGAGGGGTTAATTCCTTTTACACAATAGTATCATCTTGTATTCCAGAATGAAAATTAACCCTTAGGGAATATCATCGGGTAAGAAAATAATTCTTATAAATAAAGTGAGATAAAATAAATTCGTTTTTTTTCTCTTTCATATTTTAGAAAGAGACAACAATTGTAAAACAAATTACATATATATATATTTTATTTAAAGGGAAAATGGAAAAATATAATAAATATTTCATAATAATAAAATTAAATATACTAGGTATAAAATTACAAAATATGATGGCATCTTCTACAAATCTCCCTCTCATTATAATCGAATAAATAAAAGAGAATAATAAAGAAGAATGGAAATATTTACAGTAATTTTTACAGTTATATATTCTAATTTAATTCATATTTTTTTTAAAGTCTTGAATTTCTTACATTTGAAACAGAGCCAGACAATTTGCTATAAAGGTAAAAATTATTTTAATTACATATTAAATAATATTTTGTGAAATATTTTGGAGTTTTTGAAAATAAAGTAATTTAATGAATTGAATTATTAAAATATTATACTTTTAAAATTCTATTAGAAATGAATAATGAAAATAAAAGAATGTTAGAACTTCGAAATTCAGAATATAGCATAGAATTTATAAAATAACAGCATAAAACGGATTTAAGTCATTTATCAAGAAATGAATTTTCAGCATTTCTAAAACATCATGAAACAATCCTTGCGAAAATTGCACCGTTCAAAATTTAGGTTTTATTTTTAAACTGAAAAAGTTTACATATTTATGCAAACGCAATAATTTGTTTAAAAATTAAATTTAATTGTTTATGTAAAAAGTTTAATTATTATATGTTATTTTAAACTTTTGTATTTATATTGTAAACAAAAATGTTAAATATTAATAAATTCGGTTTCAATTTTAAAAATACTAGTCGTAAAAAGTTATCTTTTTAATCTTTGCGGCTTAAATTTTAGTTATTTGTTTTAAATTTTATTATGTTAAAAACATATAACTAGTTTATAACGAACAATTACAATAATAAATAAATCAGTTCTACTTAGGTCTTAGCTACACTATAAAAAGTTTTTAGTAAATTTTACTATGATAAACGTTGGCACAAAATTTGTCTATGATAAAGGTAGCAATTTTTCCTTCGTATGTAAAACAGCAATACCGCATATGTAAAAGTTACACGTGTAGTTAGCAACCATTACCCACGTTTAATGCAAAATTACACGTGAAGTGTAGAATAATACTCTAGTAAAATGTAAAAGTACATAGTTAATGAGCATATATTACAGTATAGGAATGTAAAAATACCTACAGGCGTAATTTTCATGAAAAATAGTGGAAAATTGCTATGAACATGTGTAATGCAGTAAGTACACATCTAGGATGTAAAAAAAAAAACAATATAGAATTTTTTAATCAAATCTATTTACTTAAAAAAAATTGTTTTTAAACAAAAATAACAAAATTATTATATTCATACATATACAAGCAACACATTATTATCAATACAACGTTTTAAAATTACTATACGTTTACAAGGATATTAAATCAAGACCAAAAACAAAAACGGAAAAAATCAAAGTTGTTTCTATATATTAATAAGTTAAATTTTAAATAAAAATTTACTATCAAATATTTTTGAAAAGTGCAAAAAAAATTTGGTACTGATGACCTTAATTTAATATTCTTGTAAACGTAGTAATTTTTTAACTTCCAAACTAGCTTTATTTGGTTTTATTAATGGCACTTAAATAGCTATATATTTTAGACATAATTTCCTAATGATTTTTTATTTGAACGTCCAAAAGAATCTGGAATTCCGTAGATCATTTGTACTGATTCTGCTTGCATTGTTAAACTAATCTCTTTTAGGTAACACATGTTGAAGTCAAGATGGTTTCAACGGCTTAAATTGTTTGTCGTAAGAAAACACATTTTACATTTAATTTTTTTATCTTTATTAGTTTTTGTTTTTGTTAAGTGTTTTCTATATTTATGGGAAATGTAAGTATCACAATTTGAAAAATTTAGTTCACGCATAGGTATAACATCTAAAACTAGCACTTTTAAAAGCTATGAAATTTTAAAAGAACATACTAAACATGTATTAATTTTATTTTATATTATTTAAAAACTACTTTATTATCAAAATTAATTAAACTAAAATTATATCTTACACTTGTTCACAGCACATATGCTTCGCATTTCACAATAACGCGCGTACTAATAATTATGGTCGGTACAAAAAGGAATTCATTAAAACATCTACATTTATATAAAGTGTGTGAATACATAATTCTGCCTGCTGACACAAATAAATTCTGTGTAATTTTGCATGCAGAAAAGAGTAAAGGAGAACAAAAAAAAAAATTGCATCTCTTATGTGTAGCATAGATAGATCGACTTAGTAAAACTGATATCATATTTTTATCAATTTTATTGTTTATCATTCTATTGGCATTTAAAATCGCGTATGATATAGCTAAATGTACAAATACGTAGTGTAATATTAATACGTTTTTTGTAAATATTTTGTTTTACTAATGTATATTTAGTAATGTATAGTAACATTGATATAATTTTTAACGAAATTTTACATACTTTTTACAATTACTTATTAAGTTTACTTCCAATTTCGAAGATTTTTGTAATAATAGTAAAGAATAGTAGTTTTTCTTAGACAATTGCAGCACTAAATTTATTTAAAATCACATATTTTTTCTACTGTGTATTGCTGTATAATCCACAATTTTTTTTCTTTTTGAAAAATTAAAACTTAATACATTACTTATACTACACATATACTAAAATAATAATAAAAGTTTGAAATATTAAATCCAAAAAATAATACATTATTCGACTATTTATATATTACTAATAAACTTTTGCAAAAAAGAGAATAAAACAAAAAGAATTATATCAAAAACAAGAGAAGAAAAATAATCCAAATCTATTTAAGCTATTCCGAATTTGAACATCACTCACTCATTAATGTTAATGTTGACCAGCAATATATTGAATTATTTCCTTCTTAAAAAGACTGATGTTATTCATATTTTTTAGTTCTAACGGCAGATCGATAAAGGCAGTTATTTTTCTGATTGTTGGTTTTGAATAAAGTTAAGTGAAAATTGAATTTATTCCTGGTATTATGAGTATGGAAATATAAACTTCTATTTAATACGAAATTATGTTTTATAAAATTATTTATTATTTTAAAGGCTATCATATACATTTATTTTTTATAAAATGTCATCAAGACTTAAGTATTTTTCACTATACAATTGATCGGTCGGAAACATAATCGGATATTTTTATTAATTACCTTAATTGGCTTTTTATGCGTAATAATTGTATCTTTCAATTGTATCTCCTTTTCAACTGAACTTGTTTAAATTGTAAACATTTTAAGTTAGATTAGGAATAATCTTCAAACCGGTAAGCTTAAATTTTAAGCAGATAAGTTTAGATAAGAAACAATTTAGGTTTAGAATTTAGTCGCAGCAATGCAGAAAAAATGTTATTCAGAGAAAGAAAAAAATATATATATGAAATTCTTTTAACGTTTGATTTAAAGTAATTGATATATGATTTGCCATGAGTATAAATTTTTTAAATCAAACTGGAAACTGATACTACTTTTTTAGTTATGTACTCAGTAGTAAATTATTTAGTTACAAATTAAAACACAAATAATAATATTGAATTCATTTAATTTTCAGTAAAAAGCAAACAAACATAAAAATATTATCTTAATACTAATACTTAAATTTTATATATTAAATACAAATTGTTTTTGAAATTAAAAAAAGGTTTTCTCGAAGTTTCAGAGCATCAAAAGATTTTTTATTAAGTTACACGGGTAAATTAGTAATCTTAAATTTTTCTCTTTTGGATGGCAAATGACAGATGGCAAAAATTATCGCACTGATGTTATCCTTCAAATACCAGAGAAGTTTCTATATCGGAACCGCACATTTCTATTCTAAATACAAATAGGTATTTGGTTATATTATCTGGTTCATAATGTACTTCAATAAAACGTCCAGCTACTGACATTTTGTTAGTGAATACACTTATTTAATTAATATATATAGATTTTGTTTTACCTTTCCTATATTTATTTATTTATTTATTTTAACAGTTGATCGTACAGATAAATCTGCAGGCAAACTTCTTTATGGGTTCTTTTGCCTTTCGAAATGTAGGCCATTTTATTAAATTATATTAATTATTTTTGTGTATTATATATATTTATATTATTTTTATTAGTTATACTATATCTTTAGGAATTATTCAAGTATAGTTGAACCGATGTGGTTGTATTGAAAATTAAATTTTCAGTCATTTTCACCATTTTGAAAATTTTTTCAGCTTTCACGGGGTTTTAACCCATGCTTCTCGGTCGTTACATTACTACACTCGTGTGTTTTACTATTCGGCTACCGAAGCTTTTCTTTCTATATAATAATCAACAAATGAATATCTATTTGAAATTTAAAATAATTTGTTAAATTTTATAAAACATGGCAAGACATCAATAAAAATTACAATGATGCAATACACAAAATTCTTTTTACAACTGAATTCTTGAAAATGCCAACAACAGTCAGAAAATTTTTGTTTTCATGTTTGAAAATAAAAAATTATAAAAAAAAAATTAAAAAATTAAATTTTTTTTAAATTGTCAGACTAGTATTATTGACATTTTAAACTCTTATGTTTTAAAACAGATTTATCGAATTTTTTGCTGCATTTTAAACTAATAAAGTTTATTTAAAAAAAAATTAGGTTTGATCTAGTCACTTTGCATTAATTTTCAAACTTTTCAGATTATATAAATTTTTAAAGTTTAACTCTCCATTTTTTAGATTTTGAAGTTTATACTTTTTAAATAGATTTACGGATATGGAAAAATTAAATCGTTTAAATTTATATGTACATATGTATATAAACCAGAAAGTTTCAATTTTGTACATACATACATTTTGAAATTAATTGGTTCAAACTTAATGGATTCTGTAATTTAAATCTAAACGACTAAAATATTAATTTAAACTCAGAAATGGGACAAATAGTTTAAAAATTAAACCTATATATTTTGAACCGTGTCGAGAATTTTTTATTTTGTTTTTATACCTTACAGATACTTTTTTTAGAAGTTGACATGAGTATAAAACTTGTTCGACCTATATATAACTATTAATATAATTTTATTTTTATTAAAAAATTAAACGAAATTTTTTAATACGATTTTTAAACAAATTCAGATTGGATATGAACGGAAAATGAAAGAAACATACACAACTAAAATTAAAATTTCTATTTCATCTTGGAACACGTATTTATTTTGCTAAAAGTAAAATAATTGACATGACTCCTTTCTATTTTTTTTACTATATCTTTCTTCTTTTTGTTTATATGCATTACAGTTCAAGATCAGACCTTGATCAAACTTCCATATGATTTTTTGACAATTTCCTTTCCTTAATTGCGTGGCTTGGGAGAGAAAATTTAAAATCTTTTTATCGTTACACTAACGGTTTCAAACAGTTTTTACTATATTAAATCTTTTTAACACAAGTCACCCAAATTTATAATTAAGAATTGTATTCTACTCCATTTTATACGGCCTGGAGTTTAACTAAATTAACATTTAAAACTATAAAAATGGTAAAACTATACTTATTTCGTCTTCGAAATTAAATCACCTCACCTGCCTGTTATATAAGATTACACCTTTTAAAATTGAAAAAAAACAAAATATGTTTGTAATCCCATCATTTTCACTATCATCAGTATTTTGGTTTTTTTGTTTTTTATTGAAGTCAACGTCACTCAACTGCACTTACTGAAGATTAAATTTCAAAATCTAAAAGTTGTTAAAAAAACTGAAAATTTACAAGTCATTGTTGATTTTGTAAAAATCAATTTTAAGATTTTTGATCAGCATTTTCTTTTTTTTTTTTTTTGTTATTGTTCTGATTTCCATCATTTTAATCGTTCAAAATACAGACCCGCGTTATTAAAATATTTTTATTTCTCCGTGCAAGGTATATAATTAAAGATTCTGAAAATGAAAAAAATTAAGTAAAATTTATTTGTAATGTTATTAAATTAAAAACGGACTTACACTATATTTTTTTAAGGGCTTATTGTTCTAAAGAGTTTTATACAAAATCAAAGTAATTAAGATTTAAAACAGTTTACGTAAATATTGATATAAAGTTATAAGCTCTACGACATTACATGTCTACATTTTCATAAATTGCCCAAATTCACTAACCTGTTATAAATAAAACTGTATGGATAATCAGTCAAATATTCAATTTCCAGTCTGAAATTATCATTTCTTACTTAGCCTACATTACTTTTTTTACAGTTCATAATTACCCTACATTACCCTACATCACAGTTCTTACTTACCCACGTACTAATAATTACTGTAGGTCATTTTCAAAAAATAGAAGCATTTTCTACTGGCTTTGAATCGAATAGTCTTTAAATACTATTATATTTCTTTTGTCTAATATTCGTCCCATCTATGGCCGGCCAGTTGAATTTCAAATTTTTGTACAAAAATTGAGGTCTTAAAATGCATTCATAAAAAAATCATCCTGACAAATAAAGTAAAAATAATCTTTTTTGATTTGGATTAAGCATTTGACTCTGTCGATAGGAAAATACTGCTAAGAATTATGTGGTATAATTGGCAAAGAAAAGTTCGATAGTTATTTCATCAATAGAAAATAATATTCAGAATGCAGACATATAAAAAGCCAAGTGAAAAATATCGATTATAATGTGCTACATGAAACCACTTTAGGTCTAACTCTATTTTTTTTTTTATATAAGTATAGCTTTAATAACATACAATTGTCAGGAAAGGTGTTTTTGTATACATATATTCTAGCTGTAGTATATTCAGAGGATAGTTATTTAAACCTTGAAGCTATAAATAAACAGAGATACTAAACGTAAAAGATTGGATGGATCACCACAAGATAACAGTAAATGGGACAAAATATGTGATGATAAGAATAAATAAATGTCGTTAACTTACAATGAAATTAAAATATATAAGACTATTATTATGTAACTGAGCTAATAAAAAAGTTCAGAAGATTAATAGAAGTATTTATAAAAACAAAAGTTAGAAAACGACTAAATGACAAGATTTAGCTGTCCACACTATTATAGTCTATTTAATAATAGTACGATAAACTATATTGGTATAGGAGTTTACGGAAACACATATCAAATAAATCTAAGCTCTTTCCAAACAATTCAAAAGCAAATTAAAAGTCTATGTAGAATATAACTGACAGGTAGACAGGTGCTATGAAAAAGGCATAATTAAGTCCTAATTTGTTTTCCAGAAGAAACTGGTATAGTAAATTCTAGATAATATACACCTACCTACCATCTGACAGAACTTCAACTAATTTTATTCAAGGATGTAAAAATAAAAAATTAAGTAGCCAAAATAAACACAAATACATGATATTAAGAATATTTACAAACACCAAATTAGTCGCTAACAATCAAATACAACGGTATAATAAAACTAGATGATGCAAATAAACTGCAATATGGTGTTATTTAAATATGCATGAATATCAGGAATACAGAACAAAACCGAGTGAATTTCTAAGATTTGTAAGAAATTTAAGGTGTTTAAAAAACTAATATTCTCAGTTAGTTGTACTCTCTAAGTACAACTCAAATATGACTAAATTATTTTTTATAATTTTTTATTTATTGTTAATTAATATTCGTATTAAAGAATTAATTGTTTTATTTTTCTTTTTTATTTAATTATTTAATTTAAAATTTATAATCGCTTGTACTTATTTTGTTTTTATCCATAACTAATCTTGAACTGTAATCTAGTTTTTATATTTTAATTAAATTTTTATTGTTGCAGTTAACTATAATTTAACTTGTAAAAATTGTAAACTCTGCACAACCTACTTAGGTATTTTCGAGATATGTTTAATAATATTAAAAACCAAAATAGTTTTAATATTAAACACTTATATTTCAAATATTTTTGCCAAATATTTAGAGGTTTGACATAAATACGATCATGACCGATCTTAATTTGTATCACATTATTATTTCCTGATATTATACCTATAGCTGTATGATTAAACCATTTTATAAATTTACTCTATTTAATTTTATTTCTAATGTCTAAAAATTTTTGAACAGAAACTTGATAAAAAATAACCCTCCCCACCACTATACCAATTAAAATATCAAGTATAACCACAGAGTATAATTTTTTGAAAATTTAAATTATTTTTTGATAATCATTACAATTTTTTTTTTTGTTAGCATTTTCTTTTTTTATAACATTCTGAACATACCCCAAAAATTACATTGTATACAATATTTGTTTTGAAAAGATTTTTATCTTTAAAACCATTATGTAAACAACAAACAATGTTTTTTTTTCAAAATCATCTTAAAATGCATCGCTGTAAACTTGTTATTTTTTTTTTTTGATAACTTTCTTTATTGTTGTTATCTCTTTTCAATTTCCTTTTCAAGTTTTTTTTTCAGTATTGTAAACTAAATTTGACAGGAGATTATAAGTTTTTGAAATGAGTTTGAATAAAAAAAATAAAATTATGCACTTTCATGCTATTTAAGCGCCGCCGTTAAGTGGTAAATACATTCAAATTTTTTAGTTAACACATTTTAATTTTTGTAAATTTGGTTTTTAATAACATGCTTTAAAAAAATAATTTTTATTAGAATGAATGAATGACATGATGATGACTTCATGAACATCAGAAAATATTAATGAATGTATTAAAAGATGGAAAGCAATTAAAAAGCTTGTAATATGATATTTTTTTTTGATTAATTTTGTTTTTGATTTGGTCTTTGATTATAGATATTTTAATTTTTTATAATTTTGTAATTATTGTACATGAATTTTGTATATATGAATGTATTTAATTTCCGTTTGGTAATTATGATGGTATAGTATCATAAATAAATATCTTAATTAAACTTTTGACGTTTGACTTATTTTTGACAGTTATTTGATTTTAGTTTTTTATTTTGTTTATTTAACTTTGAAAACGATACATATTTAGAAATTAATATTATTGAATTTGAATATGAGAACAGTTTGAAATTTAAGACTTAGGATGTACATAAGTTATCACCCTATCCATCTTAAGACTTAAGAGGTATATAAATTAGTTTTTCGAAATATGTAATTTACAGCTAACTTTAATAAATTATGGATAATCTTTATACAAACCTAATATTCCTGATTATTGTTCTGTACATATGTATAAATTGAATATGATGTAAGATAAAAAAACGAAGTAAATAATTGGGGTTGACAATACCTACATCAAAAACTAATTTATTAAAGAATAAATTTTTTAAAAACTAGTTATTATACATGGTTTTTGATTCATGCATAATTCATACAAAAGTTCTGCAAAAATAACACGAAAACCGACAAAAATATTTATTTTTAAAAATTTAATTTGAATTAAGAATTAATTTTTTATATATCTTTTCTACCTACCAAATATTAGATGTAATATTATATACTGGCAAGAAACTGCTATATTTATTGCGATCCACAATTACCTACCTTAAATTATTAATATTTGATGCTTAAAAATAATGATTTGATTTTTTGCTTAGAATGCGTATTCAATAAATATTTATAGCATTATCAAATAGATCAACTCCACCCATTGTGCGATTTTATTCAAAAATCAGATTTGTTATGTTTATCTTTTTAAATTTTTTGCTTTTGCGGACGAACCCTTTAGCAGCTTGCGTTGCCTCATGTTTTAATAAATTTGACAAAACAGTTACAACATCTGATTTGAAGGATCTTCCACCTTCTTTTCTCTTCACTTCTTTTACATCAAAAAGTTTTGCTTTATTTGTACGGTTATTTCGAGCAGTTCCTTTTAGAAATAACAAGAATCTATTTTATATGTAATATAGCACTTACAAACATTTTATGAAAACAAAAAACCTACTAGTTGCAAAATAACCAAGTGATGAAAGGTAGCACATAAGTTCGTGTGATTTTAAAGAAATTATCGAATGTAACGGTTTGTTGGTTTTGATTTTCTGCATTGGCTAATAAGCGGAAAACTACGTTTTCTCCTAGTTCATATAGGCTATCAGTTTCCTCTGAAGCTCCACCATAAGATACACCTAAATACGAACAGGGTTTTCGTCATCTGAGCTTTAATTTACTATTTCTTCTATTTCTCGTAAACTGAAATACTTTTTTCTGAACATTTTTGCACAGTTTATCTTATATTCACTTTATTTTAGTTCTCTTTTATATTACGACTGATGACGATTGAACATCGGTTGTGACTATTATTTCAATTTACTGACGTTGATTTTATATAGTGGCTTGGTATTACATTTCCATGAATTCAAAACTACGTAATGAATTCTTGTCTCTTATCATCAAGTTATTGACATCGATTTAGCATAACTTGTTATTTGATTTCCATGTGTTAAACGCAGAATACGTGGTCCGTAATAAAAAAGGCAGTATTTGTATAATTATAGCTTGGAAGAGAAAAAAACAACGAAAAATAATTTTTTTTATATAACATTTTTTAGCTATCGTTTAAACCTGATGTTTCGTTTTCGATACACTGCTTGAAAAAGTCACCCTGTAGCTACAAATTTTGTTGGATTAGTTTTATATTGTAATTAAATTATTACTATGGCTTTGAATTAGTTTATTTAAAATATTTTGTTTTTATTTATTTTTTTTATTTTAACAACGAAATTCGGACTTTTCAAGCCCTCGGCAAACATGCTTTTTGTCACATTAAAAAAAAAAGGTAAATTAGATATTGTTTTCAAATTAAATAATAAATTTTAGTTTAATTTAAAATACACACCGGGTCACCGCTATGCCGGATAACGTGATATGTTTCGTTTTCGACACTCTGGGGTTATATTGGTTAAGAATACTGCTTGCGGTCTTCCAACATACTATTTCTTTCTGTCTTACCCGTTTTCTTCTATACCTAATACTTTTTGCGATAATGAGAGATAACTTTGATCCACATCCAATTTTTTGTTAAATTTTTTATGCAACTTTGATCTATATCAAAACTTGTAACGTTTGGATAAAAAAATATATGAAATATTCACTATTGGAATTATATGTTCTTATTTTGTTTCACGTTATTGTATAACACACTTGGATCACTAATTTTAATTTTTTTTTTCAATTCAATTTCGATCCATTTCGACCATTATTAGTATAATAAACTATTAAATTTGCAATGCACATGGATCGAAAATAAACGGTTTTTGTTAATGTGAATTTGTGAAAAGACATCGAGTTGAAAAGTCAAATTAAAAACAATAGAGTTTCAATATTATTTACAAATTGAAAATATGATTCATCGGGTCTGCAAAATATTTTTTTAAACACCTTAAATATCGACAAGAGACATATTTTTTATGGTTTTGATAAACTGGTAAATGACACAACTGGTAGTCCAATACGCTTACGTAACGAGGAAAATATATATATGAAAAGTAACTGATGAGGCAATTAGATGAAATTCGTGAGCATATACAAAGTTTTCAAACCGTTGATTCAAATTACTGCCGTTCTTCGTCTTAAAAAATGTATCTTTATATCTTGAGAAAAACAAGGACCGGTCAAGATTGGTATATACACAAAAATATTCAATACGGAATTTAAAATATCTCTTCTCAAAGCGAAAAAATATTTATTTAATAAATGTTACCTCATTGGTCATAATCACAATAGTATGCTTGAGGAAGAGGAAAAAAAAACAGGTTCATATTAAAGAAAAGCAAGCAAGTAGAGCTGATAAAAGTATTGATAAAACCAATATCGAGCCATATCATGTCATAATATGCTATGATCTTCAAAGTTTTTCCATATTGCCAAAAGGCAATGCACCTGTTTTTTTATTATAAACGGAAATTAAATGCCTATAATTTAACGGCAACTCTTTTGGTTAGAGATGGTGTCAATATAACTTATTTGTGGCTTGTGGAGTGAAATACATAGTGGGCGAGCAGGAAACGACATTTTTTTTTATATTATAGCCAAAACTTAGGTTGTGAACCTTTGAGTACTTGCGTACCGTTGTTTATTTGAAAAGGGAAAGGATAGTTAAAGGAAAGAAAAGTAGTGTAGTGCGTTACTGAAAATGTTGTATAAAGTTATGGAGGATTCCTTCAAACAACAAAAATCACTCTATGGAGTGATTCTTGCGTTCCCTAGAACAGGAATAAAATGAATTCTACGGCTATTAAATCTTTCATCACCATTCATCCTATAATTATATCAGTCACCCAGAAATTTTCGGAATCTGGCCATTCAGCTATTCAAGAGGCTGATGGCGTTAATTTTTTCATTGACAGGAATTTAAAAAACTTGGAAGTGTATAGTCCCTTGCATTTTGTAAATTTACTTAACGGAATGCAGGCGAAGAAAATTTGGGTGTAAATAATTCAGATGACAATAGGACATAAGGATTTTAAAATATTTTCTATCACTGCTGGAAAACTAGACTTTCGCCAGGTTCCATTTTTAAAAATAAAATGCATATTGTATGAAAAGGATGAACCTGCTTTTAAAAATCCTTTTTGGATTTGAACTATAATTGCATTAGCATAAATAGCAAGGCATCAAATAAGAACATTCCAACACTAAAAAATTTGCTTAATGTTCAGTCTCTTACTTCGAAGCCGTCTAAAATTGACAAAAATAAAATCGGTGGCATAGGACTTACTCAAATATCTTGCTCGTGAAGACGTAACCTATATAAATGCTTTGTTTAAATAATATACAATTCCAAACTTAAATACACACGATAATGGCTGTGAAAGATGCAATTATTTTAAAAAATTAAAATTACATACCTAAGTACAAAAATATCCATTTTTGTTAGTTGAAATTAAAGCTACTTATCAAACCTGTGAAATTATCTTTAAGGTAAATGAATTTCTTGTTTTTGATTTTGTTTAATAGAATGAATGTTATTAAACAAATACTAGGGGCCCCTGTTGAGTAATTATAATTCAAGTTGAAGCCAAATTTAAAGTTTCATTGTATGTAACTAATAATAATAACTGATTTGTTTGTTTTTGTTTTTTATTTTAATAAGAGCTAATATATATATATATATATATGCATAATATATTTGCTGAATAATAAAACCATATGAGTAAAAAAATTTCAATTGTGTGCGCATTATTGTTTTATATACAACTTATTTATATATTAGGAGTTCATTAAATAGAAGTGAAATAAAATGAAGAGGGGTCTACTGCGCAGGTCCTTAAATGCTTGTCAATTATAATTATAGATTAATAAAATACTGTTACATTTAGAATAAAAAGACGTTATATTTAAAATAAAATTTTGCAAAGAAAGCTGTTTTTACTTTTTGATAGAAATGAATATAGTTTTGGGATACAAGTAAAGTAAACCAAATTCTATTGAACAGTTTACTTTTTATAGTCGTTCAAATTGCAAACTCGTTTATTTCATGCCGTATGCGACCATCGAGCTGTTCATTTCCTAATGTTGTGAAAGCCTGACATATATTTATTGAGAATTTTTATTCTGCCTTTGATTTTTCTCCGCACGAACAGTTAAAAAAATTCTTTGATCACATTTATACATAAAAGCTGATAAATATCAATTTATTGTATTATGAAGCTCATTATTTGAAGCATTACCAAACTACGATAAGCAAATAACTAACACCTTAAATGTTATTATTAATAAATTAATTAGAAAAATTGTAATTTACATATTAATTGTAAAAATTAACTTAGATTTATTAACTGCAAACTAAATTTGAAAACATACATAATTTTAATTAGTAATTTTAATTTTAAATGAAGTAAATTGAGATTTTAACTTTGACATATAAATCCTTCAGTTTCAGTATACGATTTGATAATTTTGATCATTTCTTCAGATTATTTCAGAATTAAAAGAATTTATCTAAAAATAAATATGGAATTAAATTAAAATTTCACTTTTTAATCTAATATTTATCATAATGAATGTTAATATCGGTTCTCTTATCCTTCTTCATAGTCCTGAAACATCTTCAGTGTGGTATCAGAAGAACTACACAAGCATGAATAAGTAAAAATAACTAAAAATTTAAAGTTAAAAATAGTTTTTACATGTTTTTTTAAAATAATTTTGAATAATAGAAGTAATTAAGATTTTATAAATATTTGGGGCCTAATTATAACTTTGAAAGCCATTTTCAATGTTCTGTCCAGAAAAATTGCTAAAAATACAATTTTTTTTAGTCAAGATATGTAATCAGTTTATCATCCATTAATATCGCTATTTTCCACAATGATAAAAGCGTACTTCAAATATTGCACTACTGCTACTGAATTTTCATCAAATATGGAAGTTCAAAGACTGCAGCATAATATGTAGATATGAGAATTACTCTAATGCTTTACTTAATTTTGCAATGAATGAGTATGAATCTAAAATTGAAATTATCAGTTTATTTATTAGAATTAGTAAACAATATATCAGTAGAGTTTTACTTAAGTATTTTAAAATAGTTAAAATTAAATAGATTTTTAGTCCAAAATGAATGTCAGTGATCCTAAGTTATCATTATTCTGTCTAATAATTTCTGTATGTGGAATTTTTCAATTGGCTGCTCTACTTAATTTTAAATTGTTGAAATAAGTTTATAATTAATGAAAAAAAATTACCTAAAAAAACCTTTAAAAACTCCTAATCATAACTTTTCACAATCTTCCCGTTCACCACCAAACTTAAAACAAAACTAAATTAAGTAACATAACAACATGTTATTGAAAATAAAAATTTCTGTACACTTATTTTTCAAATATATGATTATGTCATCGCTTGATTATTATTTTGTTCCAAACGCCAATTTTTATGGTTCATTTTAATAATGATTTTTTGATAGTTATTTATGCTATGCACACGTGGAACAAAATAATAATAACAAAACTGTTAACTAATTTTATTTGGATATCTACCAAAAATTGGACAACTTTTGAATATGGCAGAAAATTCGATACATTTTTTAAAAAAAAATGTGGAATTGGTTCAAGGTAAAAGCGAAACCATGACAAATAGAGCTACCGGATTAGGCGCTTTTAATAGAGCGGCCTCCAAAACCTAAAATGTCATTATTAGTTTGAAAACATAAAAACTGGCGTATGGCACAAAAGAATAACCAATCGACGATTTACTAATTAAGTTTTCATTATTTTGAGTAAAATTTGTATAATACCACCATTTTGAATAAAACTCCCGATTACATTGTTATAACTTCCAATCAATCGACTAAGAATTTACACAATATTTTTTTCAGTTGTTAAATCCTCATTTCATTATTGCTAAATTTTCTAATAATTTACAAATCCAACAATTCTGTGTTTTGTGTCCAACAATTCAGTGAGGTGAAAAAAAAAATTACAAATGGCAATCCTAATTTGATCAGTCATACTCATTTATTCGAAATAATAAAAATCAAAAGAAACATAGAAGTTGCACGTCAGTTAACAAAGTAAAGGTGATTGATCTCATTTGAACTTAAGCAATTTGTCAAAATCAAAATTAATTTTTTTTTAATAAATTCTGTACTTACTGCAAAAAAAAATAATTAAATATAACGTAAAATTCGGTTTTTTTTTTTTTTAAATAATAAATCTATAATCAAATGAAAGTAAACAAAGTATAAAATTAAACTGAATTTACATATTATTTATACATAATATTTATTTCAAAAATTCATTAAGACATAAATATATATACATTATTTCGTTCATATTAAGATTTTTTATTAAAATGTACACCCCATCAGAATCCCAGACATTTTATTATAAGAACAGAGAACTCTTAACAGAGACTATATTATAATAAATTAACTTATGAAATATCTCACGTATCCAAATTAATAGAATCTCATACAGAATGCGAAAATATAATAATTTTTAATCTTTATTTCAAATAAACAAAGAATACAACAACAATATTTTGTACGTGACCAATTCTAAAAATCAAAAACCAAAAAAAGAATAAAACAAAAATTAACAAATTTAGATCCGTTTTCACGAAGTAAATTTCGAAATAAATAAAACTCTTGAAATAAAAATTTTAAACAAACAAAAAAAAGCAACTCCCAAAGTTTTAAAGTTTTCCAAGACCACGATCTCTTGCTTTGCCAAAAAAAAAAAATTATATCAATTTAATATTAGTTGTAAGGAAAGGTGGAATAACCTAATGAACAACAACAACAAATTTTTAACTTACATTAAAAATATTTACTGAAATTATATTTGTAGCTTTGCTCGTTCATGACTAATATTTAACAGACCCCCAAAATTAGATAGTTAAATTAATATTGTGTATAATAGTGAGTGGAGAGAAATACAAATTAAAACGAAGTTCTAGCATATAATTTTCAAATATAGATTTTGAAAATTTACCAGAAAAAGTTCACTTGTACTTATTTTTAATTTAATTTTTTTTATATTAAAAACAAAAACAAACAATTTTTTTTTTTTTCTTAACGTCAATTTTATTTTTTATTTTCCATACACTCATCACCTTCTCTTTATAATCAAAAACAACAAAAATCTAATTAAAATTTCAGTCATAAAATATAGAAAATATTTAAAATTAAATTGAATCATACCCCCCTTTTTTGACATTCCCCCTCCCACTGTTCACTTACCTTTTCATCATAATATATTTGAGCTGAATAAAAGAATAATAATTGAGAGACCCAGTCGCATCTGGTAAAATCAACCTTACATAGTATTATTATTTCATTAAAATGCCACAAGGTGTCTCCTTGTCTATGAATTTATTTGCACAGTGTTTCTATTCATGATTCTTTAAACATCTTTAAAAAAAGATCATAGTATTATGGCGTCGTTTAATACAGGTAAATAGACTATGAAAATGATGATTTAAGAAATTTTTTGTTTCTTGTTTTTGTTTGTTTTTTTTTTTTTTTTCTGGCAAATAAAATAATAATTTTCGAGAACTCTTAAATGTGTAGATAGCCACGTACAAATAAATATACTTACTGTCATAAACAATTCTCATGTCTTTCAAGACGTGGTTTTTAATATGTATATATGTATATCTATACATGCTGAAAATAGATGTAGATATATACATATATATATCTATAAAAATAAAAATTCTATTCTTTAATCTCTACAAATTCAAACCCACTTATAAATTGATGTTTGTTATTAATGGTGTTGGGGGAGGAGGGGTTGCTTTAGTTCTTTCTTTTGTTGTTGTTTTTGTTTTCTAAAAATTTATTTAATTTAAGATGAAATTTACTGAAAGATGAGATACAGAAAACATTTTTTTTTTAAATTATAAAAAATAATTTTTTATAGGTTATTTCATTTTTAAATATTAGGTAAGTGGATAAAATAAGGTATAGATAGAGTAAGATTAAGTGGAGTATAATATTATAGAAGATTTGTGCAATAAAAATAAAAATGAGATAATGAATGAAACATTAGTTCTAATTTTAAATTATTTAAGATTATGGGAGATGGGTCTTGAAAGATAGAAAATAATTTGAATTGAAATCATGTTGAAATTGTTTTGTATATGTATTAGTAAAAAAAAATGATAGCGATTGTCAATTTTGAATGATTTTTTATTAAATAGCATTTCAGAGATTCTTCAGAGTCGAAAAAATGAATATATAATTACAAAACTGAGGACAAATCACGGCTTAGTTGACACGGATGAACAGATGCCAAACAGTGTTCAGTTGATTTTTTAGGCTTATCCGCACTATAGATATTTAAGAAGTTTATATGGTTCATTATATATTCATCAAAGGGTATTCAACCATACCACCTTTGATGAAGACACCAAGCAGTCAATACGAAATATGAAATTTGAAAAGAAATTAACTGTGAACTTTAAATAATAAAATCCAATTAAAGAGGTTTCTCTAGACTTCAAAAGAGTATTGAATTATAACAGTCTTTCCAGCGACATGTTCTGGAATAACGTAGCTTTTTATAGTTCCCTGGATATTCTTGTACAAAATTTAACGTTATTAATTAACAAACATACCTCCAAAATTCCATTAAAAAATAAAGTTAAAAAAAAAGTATGGATGACCGATGATATACTCTTTTTTTAATTAAAGTTTTGATTAAAATTCGAAACTCTTTCTTTAAATGCAAACGAACATACCCAAATGATTCACACATCGCTAATTTATATTTGTCATACAGAGAAAAGGTTAAAAATTTAATATTAAATGCTAAATTAAAAAATTGTAATGAAGAAATATCTAAAAACCCAAACAATGGTAAAATATTGTGGGAACTTCATAAAAAGATAATTCTAAATAAAAATTCTACTTATTGCGAAAGTCAAATTAAAATGTTGAAATATAGTAATGAAATTATTGATGATCAATTAAGGATTTTTCACGAATGTTACAAACAACTTAAATCTTTCAAACGATCCAATAGACCAAATTTTTTTTAATAATTTTGAACGAAATATATACAATCGATTTGAGCTAACTCCAACTACAAATGAAAAAGTAAAAGATGCAATATCGTCCTTGAAATCAAATACTGCAACATGCTATGATAATATCTCCACAAAGTTTATTAAAAAATTTTCTAATAGGATTATACCAATTCTAGTTAAATTCATCAACATCTCTTTTGAGACACATGTTTTTCCAGAATCATTAAAAACGGCTATAATAACCCCAATATACAAAAAAGACAATGCAATGGATCCAACAAATTAGAGACCTGTATCAGTCCTAAGTACTTTTTCAAAATTTTTTGAAAAAATCTTAAAGTCTAGATTAATATTTTTTTTTAATCATAACAATATATTACACCCTGATCAATTTGGCTTTGAGCAAAATTCGAACAACACTGCGGCATGCCTCGCTCTAACTGATTACATCTCCAAGAGCATGGACGAGGGTAAATATACTGCGTGTATATTTATCGACCTCCAAAAGGCATTCGATTGCTTGGACTATGAAGTATTACTTCTTAAAATGCGAAATATAAATTTGACACAATCACAAATTGATTTCTTCAAAACTTATTTATCTCACTGGCCACAAAAGGTTAAAATAGGTAACAAATGTAGCAATACAACACTAAGTAAAAAAGGTATGCCTCAAGGTTCAATCTTAAGACCCGATTTATTTAAGCTGTACATTGATGACTTAGCACACCTCAACCTTAAAGGCTCTTTACAATTATATGCAGATGACGCTGCAATAAAATTCTCTTCAAGCTGTGAATCGAAACTTAAATCATCTATCCTCTCTGAACTACGTATGATAGAAACCTGATTAATTAAAAATCGTTTAGCTATAAATTTGAAAAAAAAAAACTGAAATATTATTTTTTGAAAACAAAATTTTTGACAACGCTACTTTCCAAATACAATGATAACAGAATTGAAATAGTAATAAGCTTTAATTATTTAGGTATGATAATAGACAGTAATCTTAGGTGGGCTGATCATATTAATTTAGTTTGTAAAAAAATCATCCCATATGTATTTACATTAAATAGATTAAAATATTTCTTAGACGATAAAGCTCTTTTTATCATTTACTCTAATATCATGTATCTAAAACAAATTTGGAGCAAAGCCGGAAAAGTCCACTTGGAAAAAATTAATATTCTTCAAAAAAAACCATTAAAATTATACATAATTATCCTATATTGCATCCAATAGATTAGCTATATTCAACTCAATACCCAAGTTTCGAATCGATTTATAGATTAGAATAGACACAACACAAGAAATAAATCAAATTATTATATTACCCTGTTCAAAACAGGAAAATAGAAGTCTAATTGTCTATTTATCTGTTTGAGATCATATACCGATCTGCCAGCTAACTTAAAATTAATAGAAATCCTTTCTTTATTTAAAAGTTTTTGAATATGACCATAACTTGAACCAAAAAAAAAAAAAAATTTATCTATGTTAAACTTTTATAAAAAATTTTTTTTTGAGTGTGTATTATTTTTTTTAGTTGTACCTAGTTATTTAAGTTCTTTTTTTTTTATTTTTGTTTGTTCTCCCTAAAAGACCGAACAGCTTCGGCTTGGTCAAAATTTAACTTATAAAATTTAAAAAAAACAAAGCAAAAAAAAGAAATAATGTCATCATCAATTCATATTTTAAAAATTATTTTTAAGCGAAAAATTTAACGATTTGTAAAGTAGACTTAATTATGAAATAAAGAAATAAAAATATTTTTATATTATTATATTTTCTTAGATTAAGTTTTAATTTGGTACATAGTTCTTAACAAAAAGTATAAGGTTCGCAAAATTAAATAAGATTAAGTGGCCCAAAATAAACTTCGTTTAATTCATAAAATTATATGCAACCAAAATAGCTCTTTCTTTTTTGGTGTATATTATTTAACTCTATTTGCAAATTTCATAAAACATCTAGGATAAAAAATGCTTATTTCAACATATTTACTTACTTTTCCTAACATTGTGGCTTAGGGAAGGTAGTATGTATTTTCACAAGTTTGTTTCTGATTCGCTTAGTCTGGTGATTTTCTTGATATAACTAGAAATTTATTGATCCGATCATCCGATGTCTGGTATGTTATATGAGCAATTTCTGTTTGAAGTATAAAGTTTTTCCTTCAATATCAATACTAATATTTTAATTTTTAATCTTATGACAAATGTATTAATATATACAATTATATAATATATTAAATCAAGTTCAACAACTTAGTCTTTTCTAAAGCAAAACTAAAACATCTTCTTATCTGCACTTGTTTCCTACAACTCTTACTACACTGAAGTTTGTTAACTTATAAATCGAATGGATTTCTAAGGTCAACAGGATCCATTATTATTTTATTTGAAATTTTGTATTATGAGATATCGAAGATTTATTATCAAGGCGGCTTACCAAAGATATTATGAGATTATAAAGAAGGTCAAATACTTAAATCTAGGGCATTATATTGCTTTTTAAATTTACTTAAAATGCGATGAAATTTAAATTTAAGTAATATTATATTTACTATTTTTTATCGAATATACTATATGCTCTATATATGAAATGTTTTCAAATAATCTATATATATAAAAATAAGTTGTCCTATGCTCGTCATTTTATAACTCGAGAACCACTGAACCACAAACTAATACATACGTTGAAAAGGTCTACTTTCATTAATGGTTTTAAAAGAAACATCGAAAAATGTCTACGCATAATCGCTTTTACGCACAAAAAACGCGTAGTACATTATCAAACTGAATTTTTGAATTATTTTGATTTGCCTGGAACACCACTGCATAGTTTAATTGAAATCGGATCTCTAATTATTATACTTCGTAATAAATCCACCAAAATTATGCAACGGAACAAGAATTGCAATCAAAAAATTAATGAATTATGCAATTGAAGCAACAATTTAAAATGGGAAATTCAAAAGCGACGATGTTTTAATACCACGCATTCCAATTATTTACCGTTCGTTTGGATTTTGTAATAGCTATTAATAAAGCTCAATCGTTGGAAGTTTGTGGCATAAATTTAGAAGTTCCTGTTTTTCACATGGTTAACTATATCTTGCATCTTTATGTGTTGGAAGGCCGTCGCCTTTTATTCATTTTCTGTGAAAATGGCAATCCTAAAATTTTCCCTTACCACCAAGCACACTCCAATAAATTTTTTTATTTTTTAATGTTCTCACTTTAAAAAATTTATGTTTTTTCGCATTGCTTTTTCAGGAAAATATAAATTTTTTCTAGAAGATTTCATTTCTAATACAAAAACGTTAACATATATTATATTGCATTGTTCAGCAATGTGGGCAGGGTTACTCTAGTTAATAGTAAAAAAAAACTGTAGTTATGTATTTTACTGAATTTAAATTAATATCTTTATCGATTTCGGTTATGGTAGCATTATCAAAAGACTGACTATATTATAAATATAGATATATAGTATAATTAAAAAGGATAACAAAAAAGGCAAGAGGTAGACCAAGACTAAGATGGCTATAAGAAATCTAGGACAACTGTTGAAAGATTGGAGTCAACGGATGGAAAACAGTTGAACAAGATAAACATAGAATGGCGGAAAATTGTAAACGTGGTAGATCCCCACCATCAGCTGTAGAAACAATAGATGATGATAATATTATATAATTCAAGCTTTAAAGTCAAAATTCCATTTGTCGGAATTGAACAAAATTTCATCAGATTTGAACGAAATCCAATGAGTTACATTAAAAATTCAGTATGGGGAGATTATAATAATTTTTCATATGAAAAGTATATTTTATAATAATACTAACATCAACAAATTACAAACGTTTAGACATTCCATTGATGTGTTATTTTTTATTTAGCTGTTTTAGGTCCACAAGTGTACAATCCATCAAACAAAATTTATGCTATAATCAATTTTTAAAGAAAGAAAGAAACCAAAAATCAAGGTAAATTTTCATTCGAAAGAAAAATTGCACTTAAACTGTCTATACTCTTCTACATCAGGTAACAGAATATAAAATTTAATTTTTTTTATTACTTAATAAGTTATTTATTATACTTTTTATATTTTTTGTAGAATGATATTTTATTTTTTTTTTTATTTATTTATTTTTTGCCTAAAATAAAAATTCACTTGTCAAATTCTGTAACTGACAACTTCCAAATTAACCTATTTGAATTGTTAAAAGTTAATTCCAAATCAAAGAATAGAATTATTCCTTTATTAAACAAAACACAAAAATCTGTCATTCAGAATTTTGAAATAAAAATAAAAATATATATATATTCTTCACATATATAAAACATTTACCTAACCTTCATTTATTTTGAAAGGCATATATACGCATTCAAATAAATCGTCGAATATTGAGATATTTTGGTAGGCACATTAAATTTTACTTTAGTCATCGATTTTGCCAACTCTCTAATTCTAATCGTTTTCATTTCTCTGTTCATGTACATATACATTTAGTATTTAGGTATCCTCTTTTGAAATAATTGTTCAAATATATAATCTTAGGAAAATTACCTTTAAATATAAGTATACAAAGAAAAGGATAATAGAATCCTGTCAATTTTGTTCGTTTATCAGTAAAGGAACAAAAAAAAACGAAAAAAAAATTATAGGTCAATATTTGAAAGGTTAATGTATTTATCATGTGGGATTACTTGGACTCTGTGAAAAAAAAATAAGGTTTTTATTTATTTGTTCTTTCTTATGAGTTGTGGTCAGTTTCAACAGTTTATTTAACATTTAGATAATATTTAATAGATAAAATTTATTGACAGGTGTATGGTATGGTACACAGTATAAAAGTAATTAAGTGTGAATCTTAAATTGTTCAAAAATCTGGTATAGTTTGTAAAAAATTTAAAGAGTTGTTTGGATTTTCAAATTGCTTTAAAGAAAATTTACCGATATATTTTGATGATAATATGAAGTAAAAAATTAATTACTAATGAAGTAGAAGCCTCATGAGGTAAATTTAGAAATTTAAAAACAAAAAAAAAATTAATACATATATTAAAACATATCAAAATTTTAAGATATCACTTAAAAACACAAATGTACTGATCCCCACAATTTCTTGTAAAGAAAGAAAAAATATTAAACCTAAATGTGCTAACTGCCTTGATGAACACTCAGCGAGTAATCGTGGTTGCCAGGTGGCTAGAGAGTTGCAAAAAAGAAGGAAGCTACAAAAAAATGCTCCAAAACAAACGCAACATAAACAAGAAAAACTAAAGATTTTTTCACCTAGGCAACCTCGAACACAGAGACAGATTTGCATTGAAACTTCAGAGATACCTAAAACTTTTACGTCGAAAAAAGTCGTAGAAGGTTTATCATATTCACAGGTAATACAAAACAACCTAAGTCAAAAAAGAAACCCGAAAGAACAAAATAAATTTTCTACACAAAAGTTGACTGAAAATACCATTATGCAGATGATGCAAAATATGATAAAAGCAATGAATGAAATCTCAACAAGACTATGCACATTAGAAAACAAACATAATGAAACAAATATGTATATACCAAAAAATAAATCCGCAAGGCATGGTTTAGAATGCACTTCGTATAGTAACATTCTCAACAAGAAAAATAATTTGGAAATTCTATTGAGAACACAAAATATTGATGTATGTCTCTTGACAGAAACTCATATGACAGATAAGTCATCCCTCAAAATAAATGACTACACATGCTACAGCGCATACCATCCAAGTAATACACCCAGAGGTGGTAGTTCAATTTTAATAAAGAAAGATATTAAGCACAACCAGGAACTTAGTCTAGAAATAGATGAATTCCAACTAATCGTGCTACGAATTATATCTATTAAAGAAAGCCATTGTGTCGGTGCATTATATTGTCCACCCAGATAAAACATAAAGAATAACATGTTTGAAGATATTCTTAAACTACTTGGTGAAAGATTTATCCTGGGAGGTGACTACAACGCCAAGCACATAGATAGGGGGTCTAGATTAACCTCTATGAGAGGAAGAGAGCTAAGAAAAGCTATAAAAGCAAAAGGCTGCATTTACCAACCTACCGGTAAGCCAACCTATTGGCCAACTGATAGAAATAAAGCTCCTGATCTTCTTGAATTTTATATAGCAAAAAAAAATTCACCCAATTATATTAAGCTAGAAGATAACCATACTAAATCTATATGAAAAGGTTATTAAGAAACAGTCGAAACTTTTGCTAACGAACAACACAAATGACTGGGCTAGATTTAAAGAAGAAATAAAAAACAAAATAAACATAAGAACAAAATGAAGATCCTTATTAGAAATAAAGATTTTTATTAAAATTATTCAAAATGCTGGATGGATTCAACTACCCTAGAGAAATATTAAATATGATAAAAATAAAAAGAAGAGCTAGATGCAGATAGCAACAATCGCGTGATCCGGCAGACAAAACTCGGCTAAATAAGTTATCTCTGAAAAATATATAAAAAATTTATCAGCTAAAAGAGAAAATAACTACTCGTTGTGGAAAGCAACAAAGAGTACAAAAAACTCGATCTCTCAAATCCCGCCAATGATAATGAAAAATGGTGAATGGGCGAGAGATAATAAAAATAAAGATGAAACATTCGCAGATCATCTTGAAGAAATTTTTTGTCCAGACGAGACAGATTCGGATGATCTCACTGAAGAAAACAATAATTGGCAAGAAAATATCATATCACCACACCATTCTGACAGAGAGAAATAGTTGAGCAAATTAAAAAACTGAGAGATAAAAAAGCTCCAGGTTTTAATCTAATTACCTTGGAAGTCCTGAAAGAACTTCCGAAAAAAGCTATAACAATGCTAACACGCATTATAAACGCTGCTATAAGAATAAGGTATGTGCCGAATATGTGGAAAATAGCAGAGTTAATTATGATACCAAAGCCAGGAAAGCCCACAAATGAGGTCATATCCTACAGACCCAAGACTATACTTCACAGAATCCTACAGACCAATATCACTACTACCAATAACTTCAAAATTATTTGGAAAACTATTATTGATTCGAATGAGTCCGATCATAGAAAATAGTAATCTGATTCCAATTGGCTTTTCACTCGACAATCGATCAAATACATAGAATAACAGACATAATAGAAAAAGCTTTAGAAGAAAAGCAAGTATGTTCTACCATATTTCTAGATGTAGCCGAAGCTTTTGATAAAGTATGGCATCGAGGCTTAATAAATAAACTAAATAATATGTTACCTATACAGTACGTAGATATACTCTCATCATATCTAGAAAACAGACTATTCAGAATAAAACAAGACGAAGAGTATACTACTATTAGAGATATTAAAACGAGTGTACCTCAAGGTAGTATTCTGGGTCCCATACTGTATTTGCTCTTCACCAATGATTTACCAGAAATGGAAAATATAACTGTAGCTACATTCGCTGACGTTACTGCGTTGATGGCAGTAGGATCAAATATTGACGAGGCTACAATTAAATTGCAAAGAGCAAGCGACAAGCTATACCTCTGGACAAAGAAATGGAAAATTAAACTCAATGAGTTAAAATCAGTACATATACATTTTACAAATAAAAAATTAGAAAATCAACCATGGGTAAATCTGAATGGGGTCAATATACCCCAAGAAAACAATGCTAATACCTAGGAATGACATTAGATGTCAAACTTAGATGGAAAGAGCACGTCAAAAAGAAAAAATTTGAGCTTGATAATAAATATAGAGAAATGTACTGGCTCTTAGGTCGAAATTCTAAATTACCTGTACATAACAAAATTTTGTTATATAATCAGATAATCAAACCGATATGGTTGTACGGCATACAAATATGGGAATGTGCCAAACGAACACATGTATTTTGTATACAAAAATTCCAAAATAAAATCTTGCGCAACATGGTAAATGCCCCGTGGTATGTTCGCAACAGTGACTTGCACAGAGATCTAAAAATTCCTTGCACAGAAAATGAAATAAAAAGATATGCAAGAAAGCATATAGATCGTCTGGAGGGTCATGTTAACGTTGAGGCCACTCAACTGCTAGATAATCAAAATGATATCAGAAGGCTTAAAAGAACTAAGCCACTAGATTTAATACGATAGAATTTCGAAAACTTTTTCTTTAAGAAAATAAGAATAGAAATAAATTAATTGTTAGTCCGTCGGACTAGTTTTAATGGAAGAGGTGTGGTTTAGTCAGTAAAAATCTGACACACAATGGAAGCTACGGGGTTCATTGTGTCTATGCAGATTCCCACCAATCGACGCAAAAAAAAAAAAAAATTTCTTTTGTTGATTTTATGTGAGATCCATGTTTTTCTTGAGAGATATTTTAGTCAACATGGTTTTAGATTTGTAGTCAAAAAGAATTTAATTCTTCAACACACTCATTTCCTGGTATATTACTTTGACTAGAAATCCAGAATATGGCTAGCTTTCAAATTCGCCTGTTCATATGTAAGTTAAGTAATTTCGAAAATGTGCTGGACTTCATTTGTCTTTTTTCTTTAAAAATTTAAATTTTTACAATAAGTCAATAATTTTCATTAAACCTAATTTCTTTTGTCAATTTAATATGATTTAATAGCCAAAATGGTGATTTACTTTATTTGAAATTTAATTTGTAATTTTAATCCACACAACATCTATACAATATTGATATAGGTTCATAATAATAAATCTCTTTAATACAAAACTTTTATCACCTGAAAATATTAGATAACAATTTCAATGGTCAGATTTTCTATTGAGTCTCAATTCAGTTCATCTCAATTTTTCATCTATTCAAATTCAAAAATAACAAAAATGTTTTCTAATTTTCATTTAACCAGTTTTGTTTTTTTCTTATAACACACCTGCTGCATATTCAAATTTACTTCATCACATATACAATATTTATTCAAAACTTTAATCTCATATCATCAATAAACGACCCTATTATTGGACCTTTTTTTTTATTTTTGATATAATATTAATTGATATTTTTTTTTTAATTTCCATATTCACCTTTTTATTTTTAATAGTATCTATTTTTAATTTTTTTTTTTCACCATTATATTTTAGATATGTTGAAATTATTTATTTAGCTATCAATATTCAGTCATTGATATTCAAATTGATTCCAATCACTATTTTAATGGATTTTTTTTGCTTTTTTTTTTTTATTTGGATTTCAAATATTAAATGCAGTCATTAAATTAAATGAAGAAATGAAGAGGCAATTAATAAAATAATGAAAAAATAAAAAAAAATATAATACAAAATTTTAAATCGGAACCAGAATATTATACTGATGCACGGATTCCTAAAATCTCAGGTGAGAATAATATTATACCGTTAATCCTCTTTATTTGTTGCTGTTTGAAATTTTTGTTTTGTTGTTGTTTTTTTTATTTAAAAAGCAATTTAAATAATTCTTTCATTCTATTATTCGGATAATATTCAGGTCGTTGTATTTTATGATTTCATTATTGGATTGTTGATTTTTAAAAAAAAAAAAAAACAGTTTTTTTTTTCATCTATATTGAATTGTAGTCTAAAAATTGTATAGTTTTTTAAAGTTTTTTTATGACAACATTGAAATGAAAATCTACCAAGAAATTTTGATACATTATAAAATTAAGTCAACTTTTATAATTATATAATATTAACTTAAAACTGTTATACAGACTTAAGGTCAAACCATAATGAACTTTAGCTGGTTATTTTAACAATATTTTAACAATAGTCGATTATTAGTAGACGATTTTCTATTATGGGTAACTTAAGCGAATTACAAAACTTTGGCTGGCTGTTCGTTTAGTTTTGACATTAGCTTAAACCAACTTACGTTCATTATGGTGGGGCTTTTAATCTGGAAATTGTATTCTGTAACTTCAGTTGTAAATGTCAAATAAATATCATAAACCAAGTAAGTACACACACACACTTACCTACATTAACCACATATGAATAATTTCGTTGTTGTTCCTAGTGAGAAATCGAGAAGTGATTAGTTACCCAGAACTAGTTCTCGAAATACTTCAAAGGAACTAGTTACAAAACTTTTGCAATTGGGAATGAGTTTATTTACTGTCGGCGATTATTTACTTTTGAAAAACTGTAAGACTGAAAAAAAAAACATAAAATTTGAAGTGAGAAGATTTCAATTTCAATTTTATTCAATTTAATTTTTGCATATTATACATTTGAGTTTTATTACATTTATATACAGAGTTCAGATGTATTTACATCTACACAACTGAAATGTTACGTTAATGTTTTTTCACTAATATCTACGAGTTCATAAAGAAACTTTAAAAAACCATATATTTGATTTTATTTTTTATTAAAACATATATCTAACCTAGTCTAACTTACCTAGTCTAACCTACTTAGCTAAACTGCTTAGCCTATCAAAACTATATAACACAAACGAACTTATTGGCATAAGCTGCTATATTGGTATGAGCATTTTGTAATAAAAGATTCTGTTTTGTGTGATATTATTATCGATATCAAGCTCATATTTGCTTTATAATGGAGTTTTTTAGTTGAATCAAAAAAAGGGAGGTTGAACATTAATTTCAAAATTTTATTTTAAGCCACTTGAAGGTAGTTTATGTGAGTTTTGGGAATATCATGGAAGACTGATCGAGATGCACATATTATGATCGGTAGAAATATAACTTTCATTATTATTAATTTATTTTCAATTGATAGGTAAGATTTTCTATTGATAAACGGATATAGGGTCCTTGTGGTTTTATTTAACTTTTTTATTGTCTTAGTGATATGAATTTTAAATATTAATAGTATCTAATTGTACGCCTAGGTACTTTACGCTATCTACTCAATGAATATCTAAATTTTGCAGTTGTAAGTTTGTTTTTGGTATTAGTTCTAATATTCTTTTTTTTGTGAAGTATATGGCATTTGTTTTTTGAATATTAATCGAAATTTTCCATTTATAAGAATAGTTAGCTAATGAGCTTAATGCATTTTGCAGGTTGCATATTATGTCGGCACTATAAGTACCTGATATATATAACGAAGTATCGTCGGCAAAAATTGATAGATGAACATTTTCCGTTCTGGGAAAAACAAATGTATAGATATTATATAAGATTGGGCCTAGGACAGAGACTTGAGGTACTCCGGCTGGTATGAGACAAGTAGTTGGATCAGTTTTACCTATAAATACTTTAAATTTTCTTTCTTGCAAAAAGCTGTGAATAATTAAGTAATTATCTAAGTTCATTCTCCTTAGTTTATAAATTATACCTCTATGCCAAACTGTGTTAACACATTTTCGGCCAGAAAAAAAAACATCTTGATTATTAATGAATATTGGTTTTAGGATAATTGATGCCCAAAAAATTCAAATCGGCTGTCAGATTGGGGCTAGCGCGTTCCAGAGCCTGGGAAAGGGCTGTTCGAAAAATCGAACACCGGCCGCTATTTGACATTTTTTTTTTTGTTCATGAAAATCAAAAATTAAGTTTATATTTTTAGCAATTTGACTCAATTTCAACGAAATTAAAGCTAAACAATGAATGAAAATATAAAATAGAGTTAAACAAAAATTATTGAGATAATTAAAGAAAAATTTGTTAATATAAATTTTTCTAAATTATGAAATCTTAATACAAAAACTATTTTTCATGATATTTTTCAGCATTTAGTAAATAAGAATATAAGCAAGATAAGCATTTAGTGCAGTGTAAATAGACGTTGCATTTCCTGCATATGAACTTCGTTAGCTTGCTGCATTTTTTCAACTGACATCGACGATATTTTCCTTCTGCTTGGGAAACAACAACATGTCTGCCTGATACTTTTGGTAAATTATGAGGCTTATATTCTTCTTGAGATGATTCATATTCAAATCCAAATAATAATTTTTCAGCAACAAAAACACGAAAACTTTTTTGTAGCTTTATGTTTTTCTATTTTAAATTTCGCTACAAAACAGTGTAGCTTCCAGGCATTTACTATTGAAGAACTCAAACCAGCTATCCACAATGACCAATACAAATACTATTTGTTGCGATAATTTGCAAATTCATTATCATGGAAATCGACACCTCCCATTTCATACTTGGGATTATGTGGTAGTAATGGTTGCTGATAGTTGACATAATCCTTCTTTTCTTTTTTCCAGCATTTAACTTCATTGGTTCGATTTGGTCAAAGGTAGAACAAATTGTAACCTCTTTATTATCAGACTATCGACACAATAATAATTTGTTTGTTGCGTCAAATATGTAATCATGTTCACCACGCTATAATTTTTTATGTTTCAAATGGTGCGTTTGCTATTCGATTTTTTCGTGCTGTTCCAGCGGCAAAGAAACATTTTTCACCAAGCAAGCATATCAAATAGTATGATGTAAAAAAGTTATCAAAATACACTTTGTGTAGATTTGGATGTTGTATATTTTTAAGTAATCGAATGACAACATCAGCAATTTATAGTTGTTGCTTGAGTCAGGATATGATATACATGAGAACTAGTATCCATCAGAAGAACATAGGAACCACATTTTACAATTTATAGATAAAAGATATTTAGTAGTTACTATTTTTTCTTACCTGGATTTTATATTAGTGAAATATGCAACTGCCTGTTTTTGTAAATTCTTTCTTGTCATACATTAGGTATTTCATCAATACCTGGTGCTTTTCCTTAAAAATATGGAATGCTTCACAATTTCGCGTGTTATCCTTGCGCAGGGGCGATGCTAATGTGTTCTCTGTATCGTTCTAATTTTAGTATATGTTCTGCCGAAGCAAGAACGAAGTGAGAAGAAAAAAAAAATTTTAAGGTAGGAGTGAGAAGAATATTTATTGTTTATTTACTTTAATTTAATTAAATTTTTTACTTAATTTTATACTTAAATTCTACAAGTGAATTATTTATTTATTTTTTTGATAACTTGTAAAATTCTATTTTTTAAATTTTTAGAAGCAATTCAATATAGTAAGGAAGTAAAGACTAATTAGACTCGCATTTAGACTCGCACAAAGTAAGTATTTTAAAAAAATAAACCTTTAAAAAAAAAAAATTGCTTAATGTTAATATTTAATGTAATGTACATAACTTTAATCTTTAAAAAACAAAAAATTTAAAAAAAAAACATAATATTTGAACACAAATATATTTTTTTTAAAACTAGAATAAATTGATTTTATTTTATTTAAAAAAAATATTTTTTACTTTCAGATTTTTACTTATTATTTACTAAACCTATTTCAAAATTGAATAATTCCATCTCGCTAGTTACATAACTACTTCTTAGTAATGCTGGGAGGAGACAATTGCTCCACCCTAGGACATCGTGTGTAAATGTTAAAGTTGGGTTTATATTAGGAGAAGTCAAAGTAGAAGTACTTACTGCTGCTCGGTAACTACTTCAGAAGCTGGTGCGGAAGTACTTTCATTTCCTACCGGGTTGTTATATCAAATTAGCTGGTAACTAATTCTCAATATGCATTAAAAGGAAACATACATGTTTTTCAAATTATTATCAAAAATGGAAATACAATAAAAATTGTATTTTGTATATCCTCATTGTTTGTGTTTTTTTTTTGTCTCATTGCCAGTCATTTGGATAGAGTTCGTCGTACGGTATTTAAATTTATTAAATTAAATGGAACAAGTAAATGTTTCTCTTTATTTGGCAATGGGAAATAGTTTCACACCTACTGGTATTTAATCTAATGAAAATTCGAAAGTTTGGTTTGTGGGAACTCAGTTTTTTTTTTAGAATATTGTCTTGTCTCAAAAATTGTATTCCTAAACCGACAGGTTTGGTTTCGAACAATATTTCTGAACTATTTTCTACTATTTAATGTACATGTTCCAGCAATATAACTTTAACATTCGTAATTCTACATTATAGCTTATTAAGTTCTACAATATATCGTTTTATCCAGACCCCATCTGTCGTACGACTACGAAGTAACCGTTTTGTTCAAATTATGTACAAAGATATTGTAGGTGATAATAATAGGACTTTATAAAGCTATACATACCTCATTAATTTCGGTTCTATTCATCTTTTTTCTTCCATCATTTCTCTGTCAAGACACAAGCTATAGGTTATTTGAGTTATAAACCAATTTTAGTTTTGTAGACCTCTACTACGCCAACAAAATTGGATATGACGAAAAATTTACTGAGAATAGTAAGTTTTAATTTTGCTTAACCTCTTTGCTATACACAATTAAAAGACTTTTGTATCATAATAGAATGTGTCAAGAGTTTGAATAAATTGTTAGTGTTTAAATTTGATGACATACTTAAAATTTTTATTTTATTATAAAATCAGAATCAATATCCTAATAACGACGGTTACAATTTCTCCATATGATAATTATCATTTGTTATTTGATAAATTTTATTTTATTTTTAATAGTTTAATCTTTAAATATAAAACAATATTCTTTTATATGTATTCTAGTATATAAAAAGTTAAATGAAAAACATTTAAAAAACTATAAAAAATAAAAAACTAAAATTGATTTTAAAATTTTCAATTTAATTTTTACATTCACCACAGTATTAGATAGGTAGGTAAAATTTAAATAAACCAAAACAGCCAACAAAAACAAAACAAGAACTATCCCGAAACATTTAGTAGATAAATCACTTTAATGTGAATCAATAAGTGCATTAGAAAACTACATAATGTATAGATTTGTTAGCAACTACACTATACTATAACTAATCATTTTGTAGTTGTTGACATTTAAATAATTATTTTAAATTCATTTTATCTGCGACTGCATTTTTTTACGCCATTACAAGTTTTGAAATTAATTTTATTTCATTTCGGTAGACAAACTGTCTACCAGCTTGACAACTTTAAAAAAAAACATATTAATTTCAATTTTGTTGATTGTTAAACTAAATTGTTTGTACAAATATCGGCTTCAATGCACATATCAGGCAGAGTATGAGTATACATACATATATGTATTCATTATATCAATTCAATTTAAAAAAAAAGCAGTGCGCAGCATTTTTTTTTTTTGGATTATTTTATTTTCAGTTTTGGTAATGAAACTAAATTGTCATTTTATAATTATGAGCAATTAAGAATCTCGTCTTCTAGATAAAAAAAAAACATCTAGTATTATTAAATAATGTCAATGAACTTCAATCGTAAACGGTGTATGAATATCTATATCTATATACACAGGGAATGAGAATACAAACTAAACCAAACGTTTAGTCAATCACTGAAGACAAACAGGTTTTTTGTTTAAATACAGTAATTAGATACGGTCATTTGTTTGTAAACAAACCAATTTTAATTTGCTTTTAATATATTTAAGTATTTCTATTTCATAGGCACATTAGCAAAATCACGAATATTAATGTCTGATTTAATAGTAACAGGTGCAGCAAAGAAAGTTATTTTGAAAAATAATTGCACTAAACCAGAACTATCCGAAATATCAATCTAAAAGTGTTTCATATTTTATACACATCTAAATATTATACTAACTGCTTAAATTTTATTTAAAGTATGGAAATAATTGAAACTTTAAATAAACCTTAAGTATTTGGTGAATTGAAATTTTATTCGTTTTTATTAATTGGTAAACAATTCATGATGCTCAATGCTTTAAGTTCTGCTATTTCACAACTTAATACTTATGCAAATATTATATGAATAAGTATTAAGTTGTGAAATAGCAGAACTTAAAAGAAATTATTAGTTTGGATATAAATCACTAATTTGTTAATTTTTAAAAATATTATGTTTTTTATGTTTCATTCATTTTATCTGAATAGTTAAATTAGTTTGTAAAATTTTATTTAATATACTGTTTTTATTTTGAACAATATATATTTTTTAAAATTATTTATTACATTATAAATAAAAAACTAAACATAAAATTTATTTGAAATGCCGCCTTCTTAATCATTTTTCAGTATGTCTTTTCAATCAAGCCTTCTGCATGCCTTCCAGTCATGCATGCGAAACGCTTCGAAGAATTTTGAGAAATAAAACCCGATCGTATTGTTTCTTTTTGCGGACATCTATATTAAAAAAGAAGCAATAATGGAATGGAACGACAAGCTATACAATGCTTCCTAAGAATTCTTCCATTATGCTTCCATCACGCATGAGTGCCGCTGGGGTGCTCAATTGATATGAGCTTGTATATGCAATTTCTGTGTTCTGCCATGCTGGGCAGCATAGTAAGTAGAGCGTCTCATTTAAAGCCGAAACATCTCCGGTTCGATTCCCGATGTAACAAAAAAACTGCCTATTGGTTTTAAGGGGTGATCCACTATGCTTTGTTATTACGATAAAATATAATAATAGTACTATTATATCAGATTCTGTTGGAAAAGCTAATCTCTTCGCAAAATTATTTGCAGCTAATTCCATACTCCCTCATACAGCCCAAAATCCTCCATCAATCCCTGTTCTAAATTATTCCTTCGGAAGGATCTACTTTAGAACAAGAGCTGTAGTAAAAGTCTTGAAGAATCTCGATATAAAAAAATCTACCGGTCCTGATGGTATACCTGCAATTGTGCTGCGACACATTGCCTTCGCTTTTTCTAAAATTCTGTGCAACTTATTCCATTTGTCCTTTTCTTCAGGAACTTACCCGTCCTATTGGAAAGTTGCCCAAGTTTATCCTATTCCTAAAAAAGGTGACAAAAGCTATCCTTCAAACTATAGACCCATAGCTATTACTTCCATTATTTCAAAAACGATGGAAATTTTAATCAATCAAAAGTTGAAGAAATATCTTGATAGTAGAGTTAGTATAATTCATGACAGCCAGTACGGCTTTTGAGCCCAACGTTCCACTGGTGATCTCATGACATGCCTCTGCAAGAAGCTCAACACCAGCCTGCATCAATCTGGTGAAGCTCATGTTGTAGCTCTGGATATATCTAAGGCTTTTGATCGAGTTTGGCATTGTGCTTTTAACGCTATTGGGCTTGGTTCAACCTTTTCTTAATGGATTGAAAGTTTCCTTATAAATCGATCTATCATAGTTTCAGTTGACGGTTCTTTTTCCGACCAACTTCAAACAAATGCTGGTGTTCCACAAAGCTCTGTCCACCCTATTTCTCATTTTCATTAATGACCTTTTCAAATTAACTTTCAATCCAATCCATAGTTTTGCTGATGACAGCACTCTAGTAGTATCATATGCTTTTCTAAAACAAGCTAATGCTACAGCTTCCGCAGTCACCTCCAAAAAAGCAATGATGGCCGTCGCGCTCAACACGATCTTGCCAAAATTGTCGACTGGGGTAAAGCTAACAGAGTTGAGTTTAACACTTCAAAAACTCAAATATGTTTTGTTAGTAACAAGCTAACAGCATTCGAACCTGCTTTCCGGTTTAAAAATGAAGGTATTTCGCGACTCAAAGACCTGAACATTTTCGGAATGCGAGTGAATCAAAATATGCACTGGAATGAACATATTTTCGATATTGTGAAAAGCGCCGAAAAATGTTTAAGCTTTTTGAGTCGCTGCAAAACTTATTTTTCATCTCGAGACTTTTTAATCTATTAACCATATATACGACCCAAACTCGAGTATAACTCACATTTATGGGCAGGTGCATCAAAAAATGCTTTAAATTTTTTGGACAAAGTTCAAAACCGAGCCATTCGTCTTATAGGCGACATAAATGTGACCTCATCCCTTATACTGATCTTTTTTCCAAGCAATAGGCTAAAATTGAAACATCTTCTAATATTATATTGAAATCTGTAAAAGAAAAGTTTCCCCCCTTTGTTGGGGAAATATTGGAAGTGCATTATTTGTAACAGGATGAAATTTAATAAAGCAAGTTTTAAAATTTTAAAAATACATATACGATAACAGATTCAAGTAGTGCGACTGCGAGTTATTGCTCCTGTACCTATTCTTCAGTTTGTGTATTTTTCTCTGATACCAAATTTAATCGAAACCTATAATTATACCATTTAATATTATTGACCAGCGTGGCTTGAAATGAATATGAAGTATTTGTTGTTCATCCATATTGTTTAAGTACCCAAAAACTCTTGTCACTTTTGATCAACCAACTGATAACATAACTTAAACTCCTAAGGTAGTAATTATAATCGAACCTTTAAAAAAATTACAACAAAACAAAAATATATCACCAAATATCCTACTATCAGATAAATTATTTAAGGACAAACTTTATCCAATTATCAATTCCTTTTTTTTTATAAACTAGAAACAAAAAAAAATTGAATACCTAAGTAAATTAATGTTAATTGAATTTATTTCTTAATAATCTAATTAAACAAAAATTTAATAATCACTTGAAATGAGAGAGAAACTTTTAAGATGTTTTAATTCTAATTTATTTTATTTGTTGTTGTTATTTTTTTTTTTCTTTTTTTTTCTTTTACATCTTTCAAATTTTTTGATGTTAATTCTTTTTTACAAAATTAGGTATTAAACAGAAAAAAAAGAAAAAAAATTTCACCTTTATTTTACCTTCAATTTTCATTACAAGTCATTTAACTAGAACTTCTAATCATCATCATTATAATCATTGTGGTACTTTTTAAATTTTTACAAGCAAAAATCAACAAAAAACATTTTTTTAACTGTCAAAAAAATTCTCTTATATAGGTACTATTGTGGTTAAAAATGTCTTAACAAATAAAGTCAAATTGAAATGTTCTTTACATCCATATTCTTACTGTCTTAATATTTTGAAAAAAAAAAATATATATATATATACATATTATTTTGTTTAATAAAAAAAATTAAGAAAAAAAAAACATTTTCAAATAATTATTATGAACAAATTTTCCTGTTATATATATATATATATATATTCGTATTATGAAAGAGAAAAAGAAAATATTAGAGAGTAGAAGAAGAAATAAGTGAAAATTATTTTTACCGAGTTAATTGCGTTATTTGTATAACGCGCCGCTGAAAATAACCCTCTCTTAATGATGTTAGACACTTTGATTAATTAACCACTTAAAAATTTATTCAACACATCAAGAGGGAAAAATTTATCCGATTATATTGCCACCAAGCACCTCACCCACCCTCTAATAATAATAACAAGAGAAGCACTTTATCAAATACAATATCTACCTTAAATGATATATAAACAAATTTAAAAACCACCATCGTTTCTTTGCTCTACACTTCACTTCATCACATTGCTCTTTATCTAACCAATAAATTCTTTGGAAAAAATATTTTTACACTATCTAAAAGTATAATAATATAGAGAAAGTGTTGTTGATGAACTGTAGGCTCTCTCTTTACATTTAATTTCTGTTTTTGGTTTTTTCTTTTAATATTTATGATATACACACACATATTATATTTATATTATAATGTTACCAGTTAACAGTTACCACCATAGTAAAAGCTGTAATTTTCACTTTTACTGTATATATATATTATTATTCTGTTGTAATTACAATTACTGTCACCGGTATAAATATGTATTGCTTTTACTGAATTTTTTTTTTAAACATATTTTACTTACTTAAAAGTCTTATTTTGTGTCTGTTATTAATTTTTTTTTTCTATTTTCATTTTCTTCTTCCCTATAGGATTCTCATCTAACCCTGATGTATTTTTTTGTTTAAATGTCGTAAAAACTTAACAAATTAGCACTTTTAAAAATTTTATTTATTATTTTAACCAAATTAGAAGTGTATTCTTGTAAAAGTTTTGTTTTTTCTTTTAGATATAGCATGTTAATATGGGGCTTTAATATTTTAAAACAGTATTCTTTATTCTAGCATATATTTATAACTTTCTGCTATTTTTTTGTTTTGTACAGAGTGTTTTTGTACTGTTTTTATATTATTAAAAATGTTAAATATACACCATATTGACAAAATCTACAATTGCAAAAAACATTCAATAGCGTTTGGCTAGAGGGTCTAATATACAAGTTACTTCAATTTCAATTTCTACAACATCTAGTTAATCAAATTAATTTGAAACAATACTATTCAGAAACACTGTTGATAAAAGAAATTTTAATATTAGGAAAAACTAGAAATATTTTGCAATATAAGCCTCTGACACTATCATCATCATCATTGTCCTGCAACCCCATCCGTGGGACATAGGGCGGAAGTAAATTCTTTCCAACGGCTCCTATCTGCGGCTAACCTCTTCAATTGTGGCCACGTTCTTTGCTGGGTACTTGCTTCGGCTAAGACAGTTGTTCTCCACGTTTTTCTCGGCCTTCTGACGCGACGTGTACCCTGAGGATTCCATTCGAAACATTGTTTCGCGATGTTGTTGTCAGGTTTCCTCAAAGTATGGAGGAAACATCTAGAGATGACATCTCGGAGACATCTATTGATGTACGCTTGGAGTTTCCTGATGATGTTTACTGAAACTTTCCATGTTTCGCAAGCGTACAAGAGAGCAGATTTTACACTTGCGTTGAATATTCTTATTTTTGTGCGCAGAGATATGTTGCTTGCCGGCCATATTTTTGAAAGCATCCCGAAAGCAATACGGGCTTTACTGATGCGAGCTTCAATATCCAAATCGGCGCCTCCATTTGATGACACGATGCTGTACAAGTAATTGAACGTAGTTACGTCTTCGATTCGCATTTCTTCATGAAGGATCAGATGTTGTGATGTGTGAGCTGTGCGCATGATTTTAGTTTTAGCGAAATTGACTTTTAGGCTCGCACTTTTTCCAGTGTCGTACAACTTTTGGCACATATCGTTCAAACCTCCATTCGTATGTGACAATAAACACACATCGTCGGCGTAATCTAAGTGGCTGATACGTTCGAAAGGACGCCACTGGATACCGTTGCTCTCGTTTACACCCACAGTAGTAGTCATTATGTCATCCATTACTACTAAAAACAATATGGGTGATAAAATACAGCCCTGCCTTACTCCCTGAGACACCTCGAAGCAATTTGTCAGCTGTACTCGATGTAAAACGCAACATCTTGCATCTTTGTAGGATTCCTTAATTATAGCTATAATTTTTTCTAGAATGCCTCTCCTACTAAGCGATTCCCAAATATACTCTCGGTTTACTCTATCAAAGGCTTTCTCAAAGTCTACAAACATAAGATTCATCGATGATTTAAACTCAGTGGATTGTTCAAGAATTATTCGTAATGTGTTGATTTGATCCACACACGAATGGCCACTGCGAAAACCTGCTTGGTGTCTTTTGAGTGTAGCTTCTATTCTGCCTTTAATCCTTTCGAGTATTATTCTAGCCATTAATTTCGAGAAAACTGAGAGTAGAGTGATACCTCGCCAGTTATTGCAATGATTGAGGTTACCTTTCTTTGGTATTTTGACAGTAACTCCTTCCTTCCATTCGCTTGGACATTTTTCTTGTTCCCATATAGCCTGGAACAAAGGTAACAAAATATCGGCTGATACATCTGGATCAGCTTTAAGGAATTCGGCGGGTATCTCATTTACACCTGCTGTTTTATTGTTTTTTAAAAGGAGAATTGCTGATTTTATCTCGCTTATACTTGGGGCTCCCACATCGATACCCCTAAATGATCTGCGCATGGTTAGCATAGGAGAGCTTGTGGATACATTTTGTTCTACGAATTGCTCGTTTAACAATCTGCAGAAATGCTCCTGCCATCTTTGCAGTTGATCATCCATAGATACCAACAGCCTTCCATTCTCGTCCAAGATTGCTCGATGCTCTTTACTGTTACGTTTGGCAATTTGGTTCGTAATCTTGTAAAGAGTTTTGACATCTCCTCTGTTAGCAGCGCTCTCAGTTTCCTTTGCAAGATCTTCTTTCTTTTTCCGTTTGTCACGTCTTACACTCTGTACAGCCTTATGTGGTAATCTATACTGCAAACGTAGTTCTTCTTTTTTTTGCTAATTGGATTCGGCATTGATTTTCCTCTTTAAGGAACTACGTTCAGCAATTTACCCCATGAGGTTTGTGATATCCATGGATCTCTTTGGGTAGATAGCGAAGGTACTGTTTCGGAACCGGATTCTATAAATGCTTTTATCGTATTATCCCAAATTACATCTATAGATGCACCTTGCTCATTTTCAACCAGCCATGTTGTTACTTTGTCGTTGATGCTGGCTACTAGATTACGACATATGTTGGGATTTTGTAATGCTTCTACATTGAAATGAGCTCTCCTTTCCGGTTCGATTTTACGTCGATTGACAGCTGACGTCCTCAACTGCTTACACGCGAAGACCAAATGGTGGTCACTACCGACATCCGCGCTCCTTTTGTTTCTTACGTCGCTGAGCGGTTTCCTCCATTTCTGTTGTACGATTATATGGTCAATCTGGTTTTCTGTACGACCATCCGGGGATATCCATGTTTTCTTGTGACAAGTTTTGTGGGGAATAGGGTTACACCAATAGTAAGTTGTCGTGAGTTACAAAAATCCACGAGCAGCTCTCCACTGCCATTTCTTACACCTATTCCGTGTTTCCCCATGACTCTCTAGACCTGAATTTTCGCATCCAACTTTGGCGTTAAGATCGCCCAGAATGATCTTAATGTCAGCCTTTGGAGCATTGTCATAAATCGTACTTAGCTGTGTAGAAAATGGATTTTTCTTCCCCATCTGCGTCTTCAGTTGGAGCATAACACTGGATGATGGTAATATTTTGTACTCTAGATTTCAATCTGGCAGTGATAAGTCTTCTGGATACTGGGGCCGAGGAGATTAAACTACGTCTAGCATTGCGACTTAACATAATGCCGAAACCTCCTCTCCTTATGCCACCAACTGCTTCATCATCTCCAGAGTACAGCATAGATGTTAAATTGCTGGGAGATATATAATCTCCTTGTCCTCTCCATTTGGTTTCGCTTATACATAATATTTCCAGCTTGAGTCGAATCATTTCGCGTTAAACTTGCTCGTATCGACCTGCATCGTACAGGGATCTAACATTCCAGGCTCCGAAAATTGTTGTTCGTGTCCTATTGTTACATATATGTACGATTCTTTTGTTATCTGACACTATACTAAAGTATATATGTAACAAAAAAATCATATGGATGGTCTAATGGGGTGCCCCATCTGACACTGTACTAAAGTATATATGTAACAAATAAATTGTATGGATTCTATATACATATAACAAAACCTAAACTACAAAGAACATATTAGGTCCGTATGTTAATTTTTATTTGTAAAAATTTGCAAATGAAAGGAAAAATCACGTGCTCATAAAATTCTGCGAAAATAGTTAAAATGTTCTATTTTGCAAACAAAAGTAGACATACGCAAAATTTGCATAGATTTTTCCAATTTTTTTCGTATAAAAAATAATTGATTTTTAGGTTATGATATTTTTTTAAATTTGAATTAATTTGGTAATTTTCTGAAATTTTTTGTAAAATTATTGAATGTTTTTGTTGAAAAAAATTAAATTAAATAATTTTTCGTGGTTTTGGTCTTTTTGTCGGTAAAAAGTTATATAAATAAGTTTTCAGGTTAGTATACAACTTTTTATTTATTTTAGGTATACTACTTTTTATATGAACAATATTCTATTGACATTTCAAACAACAACAAAAAATTGACAGTAAATTTTTACAAATTTTTGCAAATAGAAATTTCATTTGGAAAAATTTATTTAAGAGAGAGCTCTGACGTCACGTTTTAAACACAAAATTCTCTTAAATTTCTCAAAAATTTGTAAACAGCATGCATGCAAATAAAAAAGTTAACATACAAAGATTTGGATAAATTTATGTAAATTTATATAAATTTGCGAGTTAACATACAGACCAATTGTAAAACAATTCATTTCAAAAGGAAATAAAGCATTTATGGCATAAGCACTTCATATACCCAGATTCAGAAGGGCACATACAAAATCCAGAGCACGTCTCTCTATTATTCCGTTATAATATACGGACCTTTACATGCAAAATAATTTTTTTTTTTATACGCTACCCAAACACTAGGAAAGGATTCCTTTATACAAAATTATTGTAGGTATGGGTACATTGAATATATTCCGAGTAATATACAGGATACTCAACTGAAAATATGATATGTTTATACCAAAAGAATTGGATTGTGGAGCTGGATAATACAAATTGTTAAAAATAATGGGGTAATATGTATCATTTTTAGTTTAAGTTAGAATTAAGGAAAAGCATAAGTTAGACTAAGTTTTTATTAAAAATAATGAAATTACTTTTGGTTTTTAAACTCATTTCTCCCAAAATTATAAACAAAAAAAAAAAAAAATTCAATTATATACAGATACTATAAATTTACCGGACGTTGTCGGGATCGAACACAAAATGTATAGAATTTATTTCAACAAGGTTTGATTTATGAACCGAATTAAAAAAAAAATTGGTTGATCAAAATTATACTAATTTAACTATACAATATTGCGGGTTTTCCCTGATGAAGTATAAACAAACACGTTGCTTGCTGTTGCTACCCGCGAAAACCCCACGTATGAGAAAGAATGTCCATGAACCCATTAGACACAATTTTCTTTCAGTTGCAGACGAAGTTTTCGAAATACTTTTTTAATCAATTCTTCAATACTTTGTATGATGGTTGTACTGAGCGTCGCTATTTCAATTATGACTTCTGAAATTTGGTCTTCACCAAACTGTGTTAAATTTATTAGCTTATTATAAATGTTACTTGTACGAAGTTACTTATATGCGACTGTTACCCACATTTCTTTATATGTGAAAGAGTATCTAAGTGTAAATTTGCATGTCTGTAACACAGTTGTTTCTTAAAATACTCCTGATTGGTGCCGGGAAATGTATGGCAACTACCAAAGCCACTGAAACCTTAGGAAAACGGTAACAGTTGTGCTTGCTCATTTTTGAAAGACTATCTGAGTACCAATTTGCAGGTCTGTAACACCTTTAGTTTTTAAAATATTCCTAATGGGTGCCGGGAGTTGTATGGTAGCCACCCCAACCACTGAAAATTTTGGACAACGGTAACAGGTATGTTGGCTCATTTTTGAGGAACTATTTAAGTACAAATTGTCACGTCTGTAACATTTTTGGTTTTTGAAATATTACTGGTAAGTGTTGGGAGCTGTATGGCACCTATACAAACCACTCAGAATACCTGTTTAAAAAAGTACACATAAACCAAGCGGGGCATCAATCCAACATATGATGTAAATATGGTTGATACGATGATACGTCTTGTGTTTTAAAAGTTATACAGTCCCAATTAAAAGTGTTTATAATTTTATATACCGGGTGTTCCAGACCATTCGTATCAGTTTTTAAGAGGGAAAGGAGCCGTTATTTTAAAATTTAGAAAAAAGTTTGTTAAATAAATCGAGGGTGCTTTAACTAAATCGAAAGTTTTTTATTTTTTGATGTAGAATCCGAATTTGCTTTAAAAAGTACCTCTTCTCATTTGAAAATCTCGATTTCGGCCAATTTCGGCGATTTTTGATCTTAAAAAACCAATTTGCGGTCCTTTCCGAAAGTTAGAAATACCATCAATCAATAGAACACCCTTGATTTAGTTAACAAACTTTTTTCAAAATTTTAAAATAACGGCTCTTTCCCCTCTTAAAACGCTGATACGCATGCTCTGGTACATCCGGTATATCTAGATTGTAAACACCATATATGTACATATTTGAAAAACTAATCTAAATGATTAAACCAAAAATTAACTAAAAAAAAAAAATCGCGATAAAACTGTTATAACAATGCTGTTTTTGTTATATTTTTTTATGGCCAAGTAAAATATGTAAAAATTAAATGGTATACATTAATTAAACTACAAAAAAAAAACTCTATAATTTCAAGACTTAAACAGACTAATACTCTAAATAAATAATACAATGCGTAATCAACTGCACATTATTATAGATGATAGATGAAGATGCCGCAAATATATTGTATATGATAGATTCCAAAGAATGTCCTTTGATGTAAAATAAAGATGAAAAGGAAGTTTATCTATTAAAATTAATTCTGAATGTTTTATTTATGGCCCCGTGACCACTACACCTATCTATTTTTGAAAACCAAATGTCGAAAACCTATATAAGGTGTAGCCTGCAAGAATTTCACATTAAAAATATTATTATTAAAAAACCTCAAAAATCATTTCTAATATCGAATTCACACGATTTTTCAGTTTATATGGTTTAGATCTCTGTCTACTTCTAAATTTTCTTTGCTATTAGTTCCTACCAACATATGATCAGTAGTCCACACCAAAGAAATAATATTTACTATATCGTATAGATTTTCTTCTAAAAATAATTTAATTATAATTTTCCAGTTATTAAAAGGTGGGTAACAAAAAATTAAAAGACATCAAACAATCCTCTTCCGCCGAATTAAATTATGCGCAAAGACTAATGAACTAATAAAATATATAGAATATGCTGTAGGCTCTAGGTGAAACATTATTAAAATTAAATAAATTTTAAATCTCTAGGTATGCTTCACAACATTATTCAATATCTTAATCGATTTCGGTTATTACACTCATCAGTCTTCTGATGATGGTGTAATAACCGAGATTTATTAACATATTTAATAAATGTGTGACCCATACCTAAAGGTTTAATATTTATTTAATACTAATGAACTAATTCCAACTTGTTCTATGCGCACTTGCTTCACTTCACACTGTTCATTATCATGTTATTTTTAGTCGATTATGCTTTCTTTGACACGTATGATTCAATGAAAGAGTCTCTTGCAATCAACATTCGCTCTAAGCTGCGCACGTGCGCATTCGCGCACGGATTTTTTTTAATTGCGCATTAGAAATTACCTTGTTAATATTTAATACTTATTTATTCAGTTGTTATTTGTCATAGTGTTTAGTTAGTTGTTCCAATTAATATATTTATATATTTTTTGTTTTAATAAAAATCTAGGACAGACATTCTCTAAAATAATGTCACAAAGAAAAAAACGAAGCTACTGGTGAATTGAGCAAAAAAAGTGAAGCAATTAAAATCGGAGTGGCTTTCTCTATGTTGAAACAACAACTGGTAAAGATAACATCAAAATTTGAATAGATAATGTTGTTCTTGCCAGTAAAATGAATGTTTAAATGAACTCAGTCCAAAAAATAAACAAATCAAAAAATGCGAAATATGTAGAGATTCCAAAAAATTGGAGAAGTAAAAATTATGCTTTTGAATTCGTCGAGTCTATCAACCACAAGAAATATTAAATTAAATAAGAGAACAATTCCATTGCTTAATAGTCGATAAAAGCACTGATATTTTAGTTAACAAAATGTTAACTATTTACACATATAAAATACCGCTGTAATTTTAATTACGAAACTGTTTTTGGTATTTAACAATTAAATGTATGTGACGGAAAATATATTGTGGAGTCCATAAAATGTTTTTATAAAACTATTAATCTGGATATGCAAAAAATGGTAATGTTAACATCTGATGGAGCTGCAGTAATGCTGGGAGCCTATAATGGAGTTACAGCATAAAACACAATTTGTCACTTAATAGCTCAGCATTGTGCGGCACATAAAGAGGATTTGGGAATCGATGATGCCTGGAAGGGTATCCCTTTCATTTCTCAAGTAAAAACACGAAGATGTTCCATCGTTCATCTGTTAAAAAGCATAATTTTGAAGAAATGGCAAGTCTAATAGATTGTGAATTTATTTTTGATTGTGAAATTGTGCAATTATTCCATTTATTCGGAAATATGATGTCTTAATAGAATATTTCAAAGAAAAGATTGATAGTTTCAATTCAGTTGATCCAATTGCAAAATATTGCTTAACAGCTTTAGAAAATAATGTAAATCGTATAACATTGATTGCATTAAATGTTGAAAAATTATAACGTCATTTGGGATAATTTTATTTGTTGAAAACAAAGTTGTTGGTTACCATTTGGATAAAAAAAATTCCTGATGCTGACATGGACTTTTGAAATGCTTTTGATCAAAGCGCTATTGTCAACACATCTGACTTTAATTATGGCAATGAAAACTTAAAAAAAAATAATTTTAAATATGGAAATCTTATCATGGACATGGACATGGATAATAAAATAATAATGAGTGAGTATAAAGATTAAAATATTTATTAACAGAAAAATCCAAAAACAATAGTCGTAATTTCAATGACCTACTTCAATTGGCTCTTCATGGCTGATAGTGAAAAAGGATTTACCTTGATGAATTTGAGTGAAACAAAATTTAGAAATAGGTTGAAAGTAAATCATTTGGGCACACTTAATGGTGGAAAATATTATTGACCTGGATTAAGTATACCATTACTGGAAGAAAAAGAAAGACAGGAAAGAAAAAAAATAATAATGTAATATGTAATTAATAAAAAAAATTCAAAAATAATAAAAAACTTAAATAAACATTTTTTTTTTTAATAAAATATCTAATTTACCAAATTTTTGTTTAATTTTTTAAACATAGCGTAATTTATTTTTCTTTTGCTCAGCTAAAAAAAAATTAGAGGGAACGTTGCTTGCAATGTCCTTTGCAAGCCTGTGAAGTATTTGACGATCCAATTCTATTTTTCACACCTAATCGGGATTATTATTAGCTTTACTTGCCTTACGTTTATCACCAGTGCTATTATTGTATTACTTAGGTATTTAATTAGTTATTACAAAATAGCACAATAGCAAAATAGAACAAAATTTAGATCGTGAAGGTCAAAATAAAGTCGAATCATACAATTTATATAATTTGATGCTCCTTGTAGTTCAAAACTCGTTCGTATATTTTTTCTATAAATTGAAATTCGATGATTAATATGGAGCTTATGTGCTATCAATTATCATTTACTGCCATCAAATATTTTATTTAGTGAGACAACCTGTAAATAATTATAATGGTAATATTATTTGAAAATATTTTCCAGAGAGAACATACCGTTATTTTTCGTTTTTTTTTTTTTTAAATTAAATAAAAATTTGTGTTTTGTGTGGTATACTCGTTTTTTATATTATTAACCTACCCATCAAGAAAAACCTACTTTTGATGGCACATAAAACACTTAGAGTTTTAATATAAAAATAAAGAAATATAAAATTTCTCTGTTTTCACAACAAATAGGCACTCATATAGAATTTTCTTTTCTTAACGAATTTATTTTTTGAGTAAGTGAAATTTTTTTAGAAAATGTTTCCATTTTAATTGAATAGTATACAAAAGAATAAAGAAATGTCACAATTTTTGCAAAAAAAAAAAAGAGTGAATTTTAAATTAAGTGTCTCTAAAATAGTTAAAATGTCAAAACCTAACGACATATGTAAATTATTGACTACGCTATTAAGTCAATCAAAAGACATTTAAATTTTATAAGACATCAATTTTGTTATTGTGTTTTTATTCTTATTATTGCCGTTTCATGATTCATTGTGTATGAGTGTTAAAATTAATGTATAATTAAATTATTTCTATATAATATTATGTTGTTATTGGATGTGTATAGTATAAAAATTAATTATTTAGATAAAATGAAGAGAGTAATTTTTAGTAGAAATTTCAATATCAAGTACCCCCACTATATCATGTGACAACCCAAGAAGCATTTTGTTTTGTAAAACAGTTTTAAAAACGTTGTCACTTATCAATATTTAGTTGTTGCGAATCATATATGACAACGACGCTACAAGTTTGTCACAACTAATCTGGCGAAAAAAATTGGTTGTTATAACGTTTTAAAAATGTTCTGAACCAGTTGTGGTTGCATTCACAACCTTTTCGATTATCCATTCAAGTAGTAATGCAACAGTTTTGAAGTGGCTAATTAAAAGTTACAACAACGCTGTATGGCAGTTGCTCACAACTTATTTACAACCAATACTATAATATAAATAAAATAATAGGAAAAAATATTATTTACAACTTTTATTATCTCAAACAGTTGTGTTCTGGTTAAAATCAGTAACATTTCTATTTAACTTAAAAAATTATTAAGGTTTTAGCTTTAGAATATAATAATGGAGAATAATAATATCTTTTTATTATTATTTAAAGAAGTGTTTTAGACAAATTTTAGACTTAAAAATGATGTGCAACTTCATTTTTATCTTAAAATACAAGTTTTTAGCTTGAAAAAATAGACCCTCTTTGCACTTATTTCCTTTTTAAGAAAAATAAATTTAAATTAAAAAAATCAGGCGACAATCATAAAATAAATAATTAGTAAATTTAAAGACTTAATTTTCCATATTGTTATTATAATTTGATTTTTTTATATTAAATAATTTTGTTTATTTTTAAATGACGGTGCATATTGTCATAAATATGGCCTATATGACAAAGTTGTGAATACTGCCATGTTAAAGTAACTAGAACAGCAACTTTTTGCAAAGTGGTTGCAATTACAACCAGTGTACAGCAAAGGAGCATTAATTTATATGTCAAAAAATTGTCATTAAGGCCATCTATCAATTTTTATCACAGAATTTTTTTTAAATAAACAATTTTCAAAAACCAGAAGTTTGTGAACACAATTGGTTGCGAATATTACAAGAAACAGCCAATTGACAACCACTATTTACATTTGAATTTTTTCCAAAATTTAACAACAAATTTAAAAAAAAAAAAATTATAAAAATAATAAATAGTTAAATTTTAAACTAAAAATTAGAATGTTTAAAAATTTACCTACATTTTTAAAAAATTTAAGAAATCTTAAAACCGTTTGCTAATCATTACATCTGAAACTTTTTTCCGGCTATCTGAATAGTTTTATAGCCTTAAAACTAAATAATTTAAAATTATAAGACCATGCTAAAATATAATAATCAAAATAAAAGAACTAGTATTCCTACTTTTTTTTAAGAAAAAAATTACCTTATTTACAAAACAAAATAATTTTAAATTTTGATAAAAACTTAAATAATATAATTTTTTTATATATGAAATTTTGTCCATATTAAATTTTGTCCTATGTAATTTTGTCTTATTTAATTTTCTTGTAACCATGCCAAAGCCTGAAATACTTTCAGAATGTTCCCAAAGAATAACATAGGTAATCCTTTCCCAATAAAATAAAAATTTTCGAGTCAAATGTGAATTTCGAAGAATTTAAAAGCACATAACAAGAGATGCCTCATTCGATGTATTCAAAAAATGTCTGAAAAAAATTAAATTGAAAGTTAGTACTAGATGTGAAAATTCTGCACAGAAAAATTTGTAAAGAATTTGTTTTCACGTTATGTCCTACTGAAGAGGTTGGAAGACATTGAATGACGAATATGAATTTAGTACCTAAAATTTTGTGGATTGTGTCAGATTTTTATTAATTAAAATCATAAACCATTTTTCTCTAGAATAGATCTATCAACCTAATTTTAAAGTCATCCTACGTGGTTAAGAGACTCAATCCGTCATACAAAAATTTTCTAATGATGTTTTCAATTTTGTTTACACTCAATAAGAGTAGCGCTTAAGTATAAAAACATAATGTCTTTCACTTCGAGTTAAGGTTTCTCATTTTGATATTGTCTTTATGATTCCAAAAAAATTATATTATTTTTATCATTCATTCACGATAACTAAAAATTATCCGAGAAAAAAAAAAAAAAAAAGGTTGAAATTTTGTGTTTTGAAAAAAATTTTGCAAATATTATGAAAATTAACAAAAAAAATTTATAATTATAAATGTAATGAAAATTCAAAAGATAACAAGATTTAAAAAGCAATATAAATTGTTATAAACTATGATATATAATACACTAGAGAGCTCCATAGATGGGCCGTTAGTATAGATTAAAAATTGTTACTTAATCCTAGACTTGATTAGGTTTAGCAAATATATTAATAAAGTAAATTTTAAAATAAAAAAATAAAATAAACTAAAAATATTCCTCAGTATTAATTAATTTATATTTTTGTAATAACTGAAATATAAATTTTAATCCGAAAAATCATTAAGATAGAAATGAAATGAACTTCGTTTTCAACAGACGAATTTTTTTACTTACAATTGTTGAAAAAAAATATTCCAAAACGATTTTAACCATTGTACTGTAAATATTCAAAATAAATAAATAAAAAAAAAACAAAACTCATAGTCACTGGCATCGCCTCTAGAAAAATATTTACAAAATTCGAATTTTTATATTCGCATTTTGAATTTTTAATGCATTTCAAAAACAAAATAAAAACAAAAAACCAGAACAAAACCAACCCAAAATATTGAACTAAAATATTTACAAATACAATATAAATATCCTTTCATTTGACAGGATAATAAAATATTAAAAATAAAACAAAAAAAACTGTTTTTGTTTTTTTGTTCATCTTCACTTAACATATGATTCCATACCGTTATTGCACGTGCACAATTATTCAACCTTAAATTTTTTTCGCATTTAAAATGAAAGCATTATTAACCCTCCTATACGTTTACTAAAATCCGACGTACAGATTGATAAATTTAAAATAAGCAAAATATTTTATAATATTTCTAATAAATGTAAACGAGAATATCAAATATGAATATAAGAGTATAGTATTTAATTCGTACATCACCACATACCACCCACACCATTCCAGAGTTCAATAAAAAATTCTCAAAATTTTTGCCCTCGAAAATTTTTGTTTTCCCTGTAAGTAAAATATTCACTAATAGACAACACTCTGGAATGACGTAAAATAAGTTTAGAGAATAAAATGGGTTTGTATTCAAAATTATTGCAAAAATAACAAAAAAAAAAAAATGGAAAAGAATCAAACTATAATATTGTCTACATTAATGTGGTGGCAGTGATGTGTGAGTAAAAATTGTAATTTGAGGGGGCGCATTTTTGGCGCATTTCATTCCATTGCATTGCATATTCTCTCTTCTTTAATTTCCCATTCGATTAAATGAGTATTAGTTGAATAAAAAATTCGAATACAACTATTCAAGATGTAAGTAACATAGTGTATTTTTGAATTGTGGTTATGATTATTATTATAATATACAAAAAAAAGTGAATTGAAGTGAAGATGGATGAGGTTGGAAGTTCTAAAAAAAAAATATATATTTTGTCTAATCAGAATTTATTCAGGCGCAAATTTTTATTTTCAAATATTTAATGATATATGATCTGTAATTAATGTCGTCATGTTAAAAATAGAAATAAGGTTAAATATATTTTGTATTTATTTTCTGAAAATGGGGGGGTTAAATATGCCCAGTTATTAGAATAATTTTTAATATTGCAATTAATAAGGGTGAATTTTGAAAAAACAAAAAAATAAATATGGAAAATGTAATAAAAAATATTGTTAAGATGTTAAAATGAGACATTTTTATGATTAATGATGATAAATTTTCTAGAAACGTGAAAAATAATTCAACTTTTCTAATAATGATGACTTTGTTTCAATAGAAATTTTCAAAACTTAATACATCTAAATTCTCTTTATTGCCAATTATTAAAATATTATCACTATTATATACCACAAAACTCTCATATAAAGATTATGCAGTTGTGGTTATACTGTTTGGTATTTAACATACAATTTTGGCCGGAGAAGGTGAAAATGTTGTGTTGAACAACAAAAACAAAAATTTTCTAAAGTTTTTTTTTTAATTTATAATTATTTTGTGATTACTGATAATCATTAAGCAATATCGGCATCATCTATCTATATGTCATCAAGCAGCCACAATAAGCCCATTTACCACTGCATCGACAGTGGAACACGACACTACCTATTACAAATATATCGAGTGTTCCAGAGCATGCGTATCAGCTTTTTAAGAATAAAATAACGGCTTCTTCCCCTCTTAAAAAGCTGAAACGCATACTCTGGAACACCCGGTATATATTTAGCAAAGTATTTTTTAAAATCTTGTAAATATAAGTTCGAACCCCGCTGTGGACATTCATAAAAAAAAAACTAACAAGCTACCAAGGCCTGGCAACTTTAAATAGATTTAGTTTGCCACATTTGGTGTGATAATTGATATGACAAAAAACTTTTAAAAAATTTGATGATAAATTATTACAGTATTTTCAACATTTAAATTAGTTTTACAAAATTTTAACATAAATGATATTTATTGTACACATTGCAGAGAAATAATAGGCTATATATATATATTTAGCTTTTATGTTATTTAAGACATACTGACAACCACAATTATTTGTTATGTTCTGAAGTTATTTGGTTATGTACTAATTTTAAATTGAAATAACTATAAGAGTAGAATATTTTTAATAAATTTGATAACCACATTATGGTGTACTTTTAATTAATTTTATACAAATTTGCTGGCCACATTATTTTGTACCAATTTTTCATGAATTTTATTCAAATATTTAGAGTTACATAATATATTATATGTCTTTCTCTCTGATTCCCTTCCACACCATTCATAATCCTATCTAATTATAATCTTACTCCAACTTAGGAATTATATTTGATATTATATTCGTTTCGATCTCTTGCCAGTTATAAAAGCTAACTAAAAGATTTAATTCATATCCGTTTTGCGACCAATGTCAATCTTTTTCAGTGGTTAATTTTTTTTTAAGATCCAAACACTAGGAAAGAATTCCTTTACTGCTCAACCTAAATAAGAGCCTACGACGTACTACGTACAAATGGCGCACGTTGTAACAAACGGCGCACCCGAAATAAAACGGGCGGCGTTTGACAATTTAACGTGTCAATTTCACATGTTTTCACTTCTCAGAGAAAAATAAACTGAAAACTTTTAACATCTAACAACATCTAATTTATACTAGAATATTAAAATATTATAATAATTTATATTAAAAATATATTCCATTAAGATATTAATGATGAAAAAAATATCAAATCTTAACAAAAATTAAATAAGCACTTTGAAATGGCAAAATAACAATTAGCTTTGTATATCTTTTGAACATAAATAAACAAAAAAATGGAAACATACGCTTGTCTACATTGAAAATTCCAATATACAGCGTATCAGCATTGCGTATTTCGGTCACCTTCATATAAAATGTATTATCATGAGCTAATTTTGACACACGCTGTATGTCGTATGCTCTTATTTAGGCTGAGCAGTTATACAAAATTATTGTAGGTGTGGGTAAGGAAAAAAAGGATTAGGAGGGAAATTGGTGGGTTAGTTGGAGACGAAGCTGAAGAGGTTCTTTTTGAAAAGTTGCAAATTGTTAGCAATTTCCAAAAGCAGTTTTGGACCACGTAGGTATTTCTACAGTGTAGAAATAGGCAATTGAAGAAGTTGACATTTTTCTCTGCACATTGTGTTACTGGAAAAAACAATTTTTCGACTTGTTCTATTTCAGTATCTAGATGCTCGAAATTTTCACACTTACATATTAGACATCCACGTCATGAATTGTTCAAGGCATGCGCAGTATTTTTCTATAGATCTACATTTTAAAACTCTCTATTTATATTCAGATCTATACTGCTTTTAATGTGCAATACCTGTCAATATACTTTCATACCAACAGAACACACTACATATTATAATTCAATTTTTTTGTATTTGGAGGTTATAGAGTTTTATGTATGCAACCATTTCAGATCTATTGTACTTCTTCGTTTAATTGCTCAAAATTTTATATCCTTGGCGAAGTGAATTATTGCGTTAATCTCAATTTCAAAATCAGGTATACCTGGGACTTATATCTTTTGCGATATATGGCATCGCATTCAAATAAAAGGTGATAGGGGGATTCCTCTTCATGCGAGCAGCATAAACAAATGTTTGTTGAAAGACCGTTTTCTGTATGTTAGTGATCTGTCTCTCTCTGATTACTCTATAGACCTCTCCCTTTTCACTATATGATTCTAGTTTCTTAAAAATTCTCCATTGACTTTAGAAACCTGTTTCTTCTGTATTGTTCTTTATCAGTTGTACTCAGGCCCGGTCCTATGATATTTGGAGCCCTATGCATTTTAGAAAAATTGCGCCCCTCATCTAAAAAGTGATTGTTACAAGCCATTTCCACATTAGCCAAGAGGTAGACTTTTAACCCGTTTTTTTATTGATTATAATAATCCATTTTTAAGTGTAACACATCTGTAAATTTTGTTAACTAACAATAAAATACAACAATATTTCCTTGGCACAAAAAAATTCGTTCTTTATCTGATACATCTGATAATAAGTAGCATAAAACAAATAATATAACATTACTGATCTTATCCTACTTAGCAGTAAGTCGCTTTCATCTACAGTTTTTGACATTATTTATTAAAATATCGACTTTCTATAAAAAACAACAATAGTTGTTACCAAGAATAAGAATACAATACAATGACAATTTAATTTTTTTTTCATTCTATTTATTTTATTCTTACTACACTCTCTCTCATTATTTATATATTATATATGCGTAATGTACTACTAATGCTGGGCTGTGCCTATTTATGGCTATATGGCTATATAACTTACTTCGTATTTAAAAAGTATATAATATCGAAAAATAGAATGTGCGAAACATTTTTATGCTCATTGGCGCCCTTTATCGGCCCGCATTGGCACTGGTTGTACTGATACAACTTTATTAACCTATTACCTGATATAACATTTGAAATATCGCATTTGAAGTTTTGTGAAATTATCCCGATTGCACAGTATGTTGGATTATATATGTGACGGATGGAGTTCTGGCTCAAATGCAATTATGCACCTGAGTTTTTAAAAGTATCTCCAATATAGTATTATCCTACAGGTGGATTTTAACTAGACCAATTTATTTTTTAATCAGCTTTTTAGACAGAGATAACATGAAATTACATTATTTGATATGAGAATTCAATATGTATGGCAAGAACAGGAAACGTAATAAATCAGAGATATATCAGGCAAAAAAAAAATTGGGGATATTTTTAAAAAAATTTGGAATATTTTTAATTTTAAAAAAAATCTAGGATATTTTATTTGATCATGATTTTTAAAAATCGGCCTTATTTCTTTTATATCGCCAATACTTTTTTAAGGTTAAAACTACAAAGTGTTATCATTGTACGTTTTTATTTTTCGAACGGTAACATTGAAGAGTATTCAAATAAAAATTTGTTTTCATTTCAAAAAGTAAAATTGATGAAAATAGCTTGAGCGCATTTATTTTTATTAAAAGTCGTGAAAAAGGAAGTGAAAAGAGTGAAAAAAAAGAGTCAAAATAATATAAAAATAGAAATTATGAACAAATAATTGTCTTCTTTCTTTGTTTTTTAAATTTCAAAACAACTAATTTTAACGTAACAAATAAATGTTGCCGTAACATTTGAACATGGAACTTTTTGGGAAATCATTTGCAACTGCCTATTTTTCACTGTAAAAATTCAATATACTATCTATTTCTAAAATGCTGATTAAAAAATAAATCGGGCTAGCTAAAATGCACCTTACATCAGCCAAAAGAACTGCGATCAATTTTAATAAGACCTTTGATTTCTTTAACCCTTTTCATTTTGTGCATTAATGGAAAGTTTTGAAGTTTAATGGAAATCGCATATTTTGCATGAAATAAACCAAATTCTTTTGAACACAAAAATGCTTTTGTGAACTTGCATTTCTTAAAAATTGAATGAGGTAAACTTAAACATAAGAATACAAAAACACAATTTTTTTAAATTTCTTCCACATTTCTAATTGAAAAATGTCTAGTTCAAAAATTAATATTTTGGCATTAAATAATTATTCAATCATGCCAAATATCCAGATCGGGGTTAACATTCTCACGCATTTAAAAATTTCATGTACATCTGACAATTCTAATAACAGGGTTGTAAAAATAATGCTTTTGCGCTATTTGCATGAAAATGCACAAATGAAAAGGCTGTTTATCATTTTGTTAAAATACTATCAAATAAAATACGTTAACAAGTAACTGAAAATAACTGAAAATCTATCGCTTATGCTTTCTCCATTATTTTTTTTTTTTTTAATTTAAAGAAATACTAAAATTTACATATTAAAAGTGGAATTTCATAAGTCAGAAAAAATATTATCCTTCACGCAAAAATTCAACCAATTTCACCCAACACTATTAATCCATTAATGTATAAGTTTAACATTTCCTATTCAATATTCGTTCAATGCAATATCACATTCCATGAGAGACACTATGTATGTAATATGTATATATCATTTTCACAGACAACTAGGGATCTTATTAAAATAAAATTTTTCCAATCACATAAAATAATATATTATATTTATTGAAAATAAAAGAATCGAATTGACACAGATTAATAGCACTGTTAACATTGTTAAGTCCTTAGAAGACTGTGATGGGTATTAAAAAAAAAACTTTATTTTTTATCTGCTCCAAATCTTTCATTAATAAAAACTTTCATCCTTGTAACATTATTTTAATTTGAGTAACAAATTTTTTACCATAATATTGACTTTAATTATATAATTAATTAAACCATAAACAAAAATAAAAACAACAATAATAATCATTATAATAAAAGACAAAATAAATTAATGGGGAATTTTGCATGAATCCAGATAATTTGAGATCCTGATTTTGATTATAAATTTATAATTTAAAATCTTTTATACACCATAACATGTCCTCAATTATTATTGTATATTAGGATGTCAATTTATTTATGGTTTTTGATATATATTATGGTTGTTGTTGTTGTTGTTGGTTATTTTCTAAAATCACTTAAAGATACCAATTTCACTAAGGTTCATTAAATTAAAATCATTCACATTTAATTCGTAATTTTATGGAAATGACTTCATTTTAAATAATTGATATAGATTGGTATAAAACTGTTTATTTATAAATTTTTGGTGGTATCAGAAAATTACCATTTTAAAGATCTAAAAATTTCGAAATTACCTAAAATGAATTTCAATGTTATAAATTGGTAATTTAATTAAAAGTAGTTAATTGAAAGCTATGAACGAAAGCTAGTTAAGAGAAAGCCATGAACATGTTTCGAAAATGTAATGGGTCAGCAAAGTGGAAATTTTTAAATATATGTACGTAATACAATATCGAAGGTGCAACAAACCACTATGTTTTTTGTTACAGAAAAATATTAAATTGATATCTCTAATACCGAGAGAAAATTAAATTAAGGAAAAAGTCTATATATACGAGGGCAATTATACGAATGAAGCATTAAAACCTTTACGTATTCGTCTTGAATTTATATAGGTCATAAGTAAAGAACTAATCATGTTTTGCAAATACATACGATTAAATATAGTTACATGCTTGTGTTATTCCGATTAAAAACAAACTTCCATTACAAGTGTTTTTCTAACTAGCGATTTGAACGGTATCAGGATAAGCAAATGACATCTCTATTATGTTCTAGTATTATGGATTTGACAATGTTGATAATAATTGTTGATAATTAAGATTACTATAGCATTCTATACATAAATACTATACTATTCAAGCATTCAAGATTCTTTTGAATTTAGAACGTGGATCCCAGAGCACTTCAAAAACCTTGTACCACCCGTTTATCATTAAGAAAATAGTCAGTTTAAAAGAAGATGACAGCAACAACTATTTATTCATCTTACAACGATAAACAATATGCAGCCTTATAGCCTGAATAAACATAATAACTGAATCATTACATAATCCACCATGCTTTCACTTTACCATAAGGTCCCATTATCTTTTATAAATTATCATTTTCAAACTATTTATTTGGTTTAATTTTCTTTTAATAAAATTTCATCCCATCATATTTCATAAATTTACTATAAAAATCAATTATATATCACTACAAATCATACATACAGTTATACATTTAGGTCACATCATCGCATATCCTAGTTAAACATCCTTTAAATTAATTTGATGTAAATTTAAATTGTGATAATTATTCAATTCTAAAATTGACATCATTTCAATTTCAAAATTTATTAGTAAACAGATTGAATAATGAAAATTAGAAATATGTAGGTTTTATATTAATATATAATATAGGATCATATATATATATATATATGTATTTGTGTTTATATCCTTTTCAATTATATGAAAATATCAATCTGTCAAATTTTAACCAAAACTTTTTGATTTTAGAGAATAAATTAAGTACCCCTTTAATTAATCAAAAAGTTAATTCATTTACTCAATATAAATTCATAAATCTTTAAAATCAATTTAAATTTTAAGATTTATATTAGATCATAAATAAAACACACCGTTACATACAGCAATAAGAAAAAAAAAATAGTCCTTTTTCCAATTTAAAAGATAAAACGTTTTGTTCACAATTTATCGTATTGTAAGGAGAATACTTTGTAAAATATTTTCCTCTACATACAATTTTTTATAATGTATCCTTAAAATATCCTTTTTTTTAAAAATAATAATAAACCCATTTAATTTCAATCAAAATTCCATGATTATTATTAATATTATCTGTTTTAGTATGGAAATAAAAATAATTCGATTCGACTTTTTCTAGGAAGCTCTGCAGATATTTTAAAAAGAATAGGGTAAATTATAGAACCACAGATAATAATAGAAAAAAAAGGATCACCTACTGTGAATAAATTTTTATATCATTATTATCATTTTAAAGTATGATATTTATATTATTATAATTGCTATATGAAAAGGAAAGGTTTTATTTTTTACAAAAGGACCTTTTTATTTTCTTAAATATGGGTTATATTATTGTTTATATGTACACTTTACATTCTGCATCTCTGTCTCTTCTTCAGAAAATCAGACCCAGTAATTTACTACTTTTCAAAAAACTAGATCCTCAATATCGGTCCTTGTTATTTTTAATGACATATAAATTATTATACAGAAAAAAAAAATTACAAAAACAAAAGTTTCGATGCCAGAACGGCTGCCATTGCTGTCATACATTCGATTTGAATCTATATCAAATGCATATCCCTCTTCAATAATACAAAAAATACCAAAGGAATTCCTTTCACATTTCGGTATAACTTCTTTTTTATATTTTTATTTTGTTTTTTATTTTAAATTATCCTTTTCTTTTCTTCATTATTTTGATTTTTAGTTTTATTGGATATTGATTATGTTGTAAATAATAATGTCAGCGACTTTCAATTTTAATTTTTGTTTTGTTTAAAAAAAAAAACAGAACCCTTTGAAGAGAATATAATTAGAAATTGTATTACGTAAACTATAGACATTAATATTAGTACTATAGAAATCAAAAGAAGAGTTTATTATTAGAAATTAAAAGGTCAAAAACTCACTGAAGCTTATAAATTGAATCGAACACAGACATCCCACCTTGAAAGAAGTAAAACTACCAAGTTTTGACTAATGTTTTGTTGGATTTTTTTTATGTTGATGGCAGTAGCTTAGGTAAAATTACCTTTTTCGTGTATTAAGCATGATACTTCAAATCTCTACTACAATATTTTACTCAAATATCAATTATCAAATTACTCGTTTTTCAATTCATTAAATGTGGTAAACTACAGTCACAAGAGCCTTCTTAAATAGAAAAGCTCCATTTTAAAATTGAAATTGAATTGAAATTTTTTATCAATCGAAAGTATTAGTCTGCCATAAATTCTTGAACAAGGTATAGTAAATCAGTTCTGTATAATTTTAATATGTGTGTCAAGTCAATATAAACAGTTAAGATTGTCACAAAGAAATCGGTAAATGTATACAGACAAAGGTACATAAAGTTAATATTTTACCAGAGAGTTTAATGGAGAAAAATAAATATCACAAACTGAAAATCTACGGTTTAATCTATTCTTCGTTAGACATGCATGAATGTTGCACAAATAAATTATTTCATTTAAACGATTAACATTGTTATTTGTATAATAATATTTTATCATAAGATGTCTCGTTGCATTAAACTGAATTTTGGTTATAACAGAAAAATATAGGTGAGCTTTAGTGGGTTCGATTTCCACACTATCAAGAAGCCCACGACACTGAAGCTGTCGGTGTCGTTCGGGGTTAACTCCTATCTTTCGAAAAAAAAAAAAAATTGAAGGATCTACCCTTCAAAGTACTTATGCCACATGCTTAATTGTAGTCAATAACTCACTTTTACTTCTAGAACGAAAAGAATATTAATCATTGGTTGCCACCCAATTGTTTCAAATAAATATGATTGATGTTTAAATAAATATGATGGATGGATTGATAGATGTTGACTTTCGGCATTTGTATTAATTCATATAAAGCTTTTGCAGTCAGTTAAAAGTGATTGCTTTGAATCGGGACTGGCCAACCCATGGCTCATGAGCTGCATGCGGTAAAACATTCCAAATATAAAAAAATTTAGAGCTATAATGTTAGTATGAATAAAACATGATATTTATTCATTTTTGTTCTCATAAAAAATGCAAAATCAAAAAGAGCATTTGTTTTTTTCCAACCGCACCATGTATTGATTTTTTAAATTTAAATTTAAAAAATCAATACATCGTGAAATAATGTTTTGAACATATTACTGGTGAAATAAAAAAATTAAAAATATTGGAGCTGGAATCGATATTGAACAAACACATTTCATTGCATTATATATCAAGAGAGCTTATGTATCCAAACATTAAAAATGGATCATGTAATGAATCCAAATGGTTAAAACTATTAATGTTGTTTGTAGTCGTAGACTATTCCATCGTCAATTTCAAGAATATTTGGAAGAAATTCATGAAGACGTTATTTATTTTGTCTAATGTCTGATCTAATGTTCATTGGCAGGTGTTTAACAAGATTTTTATGGAGTTCTGTTGAAGAATTCTCAGTTGATAATTGGTTGCTAGATTTATGTTTTCTTGTAGACGTGACTGGTCACCTCAGTAGCTTAAATTTAAAACTTCAAGATGAACCAAAGCTACTTGAAAATGACGTTTGCTAAAAGCAAATATCGTTGATCAATTACTAATACGAATTTGCACAATCAATTACGAATTGCGACATCCAAAATAGAAATTAATATGGACGATTTATCCCAGAAAGTGGATACAAAAATGCCTTAAATCTTACTTACAAAATTTATATCGCAAATTTGTTTTTCGGCTCATCGAATTATAGATTTTTTTATCTTGGCTCATTATTCAATTCGGGTTGGTCAGGCCTGCTTTAAATAAAATCAAATTTTCTGATATTTGAGAATATTAATTTAAATAATAAAGATTACAAACTCAAAAGTATATTTTACTGATTTCAATTGATATATTGATCGATAATGCAACAATGGCAATTTTTGCAAATGATACTATTTGTATCAACGGTTTGTAATAATATAAATGAAACTGAAACTGCAGCAAGCTGATAAAAATATCTGTATGATATATTATTGTGTACAATGACTGTATGTCTGATGGTGTAAAAGGCTAATAAAAGGCTAATCAATACAAAAAAATTGCACAAATAAAAATTAAAGTTGCCCAATTTTGATCACAATAAAAATCATTTTGTAAAATATCTTGGTATGACTCTTGATGAAAAGATCAGATCGAAAGAACAAGAGTGAAGAAAACGACACAAGAGTTATAACTGAAACACAATCAGTTGTATTGGTTAATTTGGCAGACACCTATACCGTTTCGACTTATAACAAAGTTTTGATCTACAATACTAATATTCATAGAGATATCAAGATAGCTATCATAAAAGACGAAAAAACAAAACTTACTGTATTTCACAAAAGTCATCTTTCTAGAACATGTCAATGTAGAAGTGTTATGCCAAGCTGATCATCAAAATTTTGTCAAACTACAAAGCCGAACGAAACTTGTCACACTGTGTTATGGTAAAATCTTTATCTCTCAATAATTCCTAATATGATTTTAATTGATCAAAGATATTTGACGTAATAGATCAAAAATTCTATTAATGGATCAAAAGATTAGTTTTAATTTTAACAAAATGATGGAAACTTTTAGTGCGTAAAAGTCAGCACAGTCAGATGAAGGCTATTTTAAATATTTTTTTCTATCTGGAAAAAAAAGATCTATAAGGAAAAAGAAATATTCTATTAGAAAACTTATGATGATGGTATAATAACAATTATCAATTAAAATTAGTGAAAGATACGGAGAACTTGTACTATTAAAAATATTTCACATGGAGATTACATCATATTCTATAAAACATATTAATTTTGATCGCACTACCATACTCCGGACAGTCAAATGGTCTATCCCAGCCATAAATTAATCTGTACAAAAAATTACGGTATTGATTCTATTATTTCGATTATGAATAAAAAAAATGGTGTAAAAATAAGAGTAGATCCTATAAATCAATAAATACTTTCCAATCACGAAAGCGGATTAACCTCCATCACAATCTTTCTTCATTTTGATGAGTTTTAACTTACTGGCCTGCAGAGTCAACTCAACTTACTTTGATAAGCAGAGTTTTTCCATTTCGTCCAGCTATTTAAGTCTACATATCTCCTGCTTTAGTATTGTATTCCTTTTGTATCGTTTTGCTTCTGCATACGCCATTTTCATATATATTTTATCATTTCCCAAACAAATTTTAGACAGTACTCAAACTTCAAAATAAAAAGATGGAAAACCACTGTATCACATAAAAGAAAATGTAATCGAAAAAATAAGGATAAATTTTTGTCCTTATTTTCCTTTTCCTTAAAAAAAATTCATTTAAAAAATATTTAATAAATTCTCTTATTTATCCTTTAAATTCCGTCAAATAAAATTCAGCTGCTCACTCGCGATCTTTTATATAATATAATTTTTGTTTTTAATTTGTTTTTATATTTTTCTAATTTTATTATGTGGTTAGCAAGCTATAATATAGAAAAGGACGAAAAAGAATCACCACCTGATAAAAAAATAAATTATTTTATTTTTGTTTTTCTTTTTAATTTAATTTCATAATAAAAGGTATATAATTGATTATATAGAAAAAGTAAATTAAAAAAAAACGAAGGATCACCGTGTAGACTTGCGGGCATTAAAGTTAATGAATAAAAACTGAAGGAGAAAAAATTAAAGAATAAAATTCTAATGTGAAACAAAAAAGGATCAATAAAAAAGGGATTTAAATTTCAATTTTTATTACAGGATTGTTTTAAATCAACCTGCCCTATAATTTTTTTTTATTATTTTTGTTCTGGTATTAAATTTATAAACAAAAATTTACCAATTGTCATGGAGGTGCAGGCAGGTGTTTTACTTATGACATAGGTCAAATCTTTAATCCAAAAACATTTACTTACCTATGTACAGTTGTAGTGATGTTATGTTTATTTGTAGATTTCAATCGTGACTTTTTCTTAAAATCATTTTTTGTTCGTTTATTTTTTTTTATTGTTATCTAAAAATTTTAAATTGCGTTAAGTAAATATTTACATGATTTTATATGACATAATGATTGAGTAGGAATGGAATTTAAGTAAAAGGAATTTTGATGCTTTATAATGAATTTGTTTTTAGTAGTTACCACGACACTACTAATCCCGAAAAATATATTAAATATTATATAAACCAATCTTGTTTGTCGAATAGATCTTAAATTCTTTTGCTTTAACAATCGGACATATTTTCAATGCCTGTTGGTTCACTGCCGCTCGATACATTATGGTATTTTTAATAACAATTATAGCTTGAGATGTTTGAATGTGTGCATACGAATTTCATTTTAAATTTGTTTTCAAGAGATAAGAATTATAAGTCAATAACACACAACCAAATTGTTTGTAACCCTTCTTTTGTACGCATTAGTAAAAACTGCCTGAGAATATCAAACATTTTGTTATTTATTTTTCTTTTTGTTACACTTAAAGCACTTATTTCAAAAGACCTCTTATGTTTAGTGATCGGAGGGTGTGTGAGGTAAAGAAATAGTTTGCTATTATAATATATAGGTATAACAGGCAGTGCAAATGTCAATGTACAGAGGCCCAACAATACCCTTTGATGCACCAATTTCAAACAGTTCTTTGATATTATTTTTTTTCATTTGTTTCCTACCGATTATTGTTTTACTTTCAATCTTTTTTTTTGCAAAATCAATATTAACCAGTTAAATATATTTAATAAAGATTCACCATAGTTGTAACTGAATCTCAGTTGACCAAAACTACATATGAACTTTAGTGTTACATACATATTAACCCAAATATTAACAAAATAAAAGCTAAATAATAGAATTCAAAGGAAATCAAAACTCGATGAAAGCTATATAGTGTAATTAATAAATCGATTTTAATACTGTAGACCCAAGTCGCAGTTAACATAAGATCATTATAAAAATAGAAATTATAAAATTATAAATTTCTAAAATAATTACTTGATTACTAATACTTACTTTCGGTTGTGAGATAACCGAAATAAGATAAAACTGGTCTGGCTACCGGATGAGAAATGAGAAGGGTGACGAATTAGCCAGATCATTGGCAGGCAACATTGTTATGGACTGGAGCCGGCATTTAGTATATCTATTGGTAACATTAAACTATCGATAGAAAACACCCTGAAGATGTAACAAACATTCTTTGGGAGCGTATTGAAGGCAACGGAGTTTCCAAAATATATACACCAAAAATAAACACCTAAATAACCAACTTCCTGCTTATTCTGAATAGAGCGGTGTGTAGGAAGATGGTGAGCATACTTACTGGTCATAACCACATGGATAAGTACATGTGTAGACTAGCACTAAGTGACGATCCAACCTGTAGACACTGTCTGGAAGAGGAAGAAACCTCCACACATGTTGTTGGAGAGTGCCTAGATCTTTCAAGGCTGAGACTCAGGTTGTTGGAAACGAATTACATAACCTCAGAAAACTTCTGCAGGATAAAACCTTTAAACCAATTGGCCTTTATCAAAAGGATCTACTACGTTGAGGCTAAAAGCCTACATGATGACCCTGACATATTAGGTCCATCTTCGTAAGAAATAAAAAAAAATAATGCTACATAAAATTACGTCACGAAACATCTTTATGTAACATATGTAAGACCTATTCTTGAGTGTGCCAGTTAAGTATGTCAAGTCCCCACATTACTCGACTGACATTAATCGAATTGAATCGGTTCAGCGAAAATTTTTACGTTTCGTATTAAGGAATTATCCATTGCGACTTCCACATTATTCCAATCGTCTCAAACTTATTGGCTTACAGTTATAGTCTGATCATCGGGTAATTGCCGATATCTCTTTTATTCACCAGATCTTTTCGAGCAAAATGTTAGCCTCTGAAATTTAAAATTATTTGGTTGAAAGAACCAATCAGAATAATGTCAGAACCGTTGAGTTGTTCCACATTCCCTTCCACCCCACTCAATACGGTAGATTCTGGCCAATTACTAGAATGCTCCATCAAGTAAATTCTAATTCTAATTCTTTTGATCGACAATTAAGTGTTTTAACTGTTAAAAAACGATTACGTTATAATATACGTATAGCTGAGACTAACTAACAATTTTTATTTCTTTTTTGCTTTGATATTTACTATTTCGGCCTAACTTTTTAAATTATTTTTAATTAATGTATAGTTATCGAGATAATATGTATGTAATGTATGTAACTAATGATTTTTAGCTTTCTTCTAACAGCGTGTTATCTCGTTTAGTTTATTTTAACTTTTTCTAATTAAGGGTTTTACTAACCCTACTGGATGTTGATGTTGATATATTGCACAATCTTTGGTTTAGTTAGTAATAGACGTCTGATGGGTTTCTTCTAAGCATTAATTTGACAATATCTGATAAAATTTCTATCTTAAACGCCCTCATAAAATTGTATCCTATTGAGTCGATTCTCTGCTATTCATTTATTCTAAAACAAAAAATGCTCATATAATAATAAAAACAAATGCTTCAAAAACCTTCAATTCAACTACACCAAAATTCCAGACTTAATTCAATGATTATGTTAACCAAAACCATAGAAAACAAATATTTATTTAATTTTTGTTGATTTCTTGATGTGTGCAACTTTAAAAGTCAAACATTTCGTTATATTTTTTTTTTCTTTTCTTTTTTTTTGTTTGTTAAAATTTAAGGTTTACTAATTCTTATTACTTATATTCTTTATCTAAGATAAGAACAACAGTAAAAAAAAAATTAAAAAAACAAAAACAAAAACCAATAACAACTTTAGGTTAGAAAATGTGGGTAGATTGTTACCTTAATTCTGTTAATAGGCTGTAAATTGAAAAATAAAAATAAAAAAAATTTTAAATTAAAAAAACAAAGAGAATACAAAAAAAATTGAGCCCTTTTTAGACTGTTTTAGATAAAAAGAAACAGTATTGTAAGACTACATTTCAGAAAATGTCACTAGGTTTTTGAAACTATTCGTTAAATGACAATCATGTTGTTTTGTTTGGTAAATACGGAGCTAAACAAATATCATCACGATTTTTGGCATTATCAATTTTATCTGTTGTAACAGCATTCTATCATTTAGGGCGCGGATAAATCAGATTAAGCCACGTGTACATACCAACTGAAAATAAAATGTAGTTAACTCATATTAACTTTCCTTGGTATCATCCCAACACAACAATTTTTACATTTCACTTCAAATTTCTTGTTCATGTGGAGTCTTCTAAGAAAACTTAAATATAGGTTTCATAACTTATCCTTCAGCCTACCAAAAACTGCAGTATATTTCAGGCTTCGATTGTCACTCAGAGATTTTAGCCATGACGAAAGCCTCAGACTGGTTGAGATATGCAGCATATTATCTGTTAGAAATATATGTGAACTCACAAAGAGTCAGCCTGCAATTAAAGTCTAAAATCCGTAATCAAATCAAAGACCGCGATGGACTGCCCCGCAGTTCTTTTAACGAACCAACGGATATGTTCTACATATGGTTATACTGGGCGTCAGGACACAGTGAAATTTGGGGAAACTGCAGTGCAGATATACACACTAGATCAATCTTAGAAATCCTTCCGGAAAGGAATAATATGGGTACACCTCTAACTACTTATAATTTACTGCTTCGCAAAGAAACAATCAAAGCTTCAAATTTCAGATAGTCGGGTAGAATAGACGGAAACATCATCAAGAAAATCTGGATTATGCTGAACCTAAAGCGCTACCTTAACCTTTCTGTCGTTGAAGGGACGGAATCCTTCCATAAGGAGTTATTACGCATCATTATTTTATTGACAAACATGCCAGAAAGTTTGGACCTAAATTGATTTTTGCAGAACCTGTTGAAAAGAGGAAGAGGATGAAACTATCTAACACCTTGTGCGTCGGTCGTTATAGAAAAAACGGAAAACCCATCTATGAGCCTTCTTTCTGGATTCACTGGTTGACCTTCACCACTTTGTAAAAACCTCACATTTGGTTTTACGAGTATGTTTGTTCGAGGAAAGCTCTCGTGATATCATAATGGACCACACCGATCTAAGTTTGTAGGTACGTGCATTACCGGCAATCACTACTACCTACCTTCATGCTAAAATATTTGATTAAGTTTGTTCACAAGTACTTCGATTATAAAAAGAAACACTTAATGTATCCAGAATTACAGTTTTCTGTCGAATCTTAGAACCAAATATTATGGTCAAGTCAAAATTATAATTTTAAAATATTTTAATGCCACTCATTCTTTTTCTAATATATTTACATACAAAAAAAATATAAATTCAAAACCAACAACAAAAACAATTATACTGACAGATGAATACGAATAAAAAATTTTTTTTATTATTTTTGCTTTTGTTTTGTTTTTTTTAATCCATTTTAAAAGTAAAAACAAAGAGATAAAAAAAACAAAAACAATGAAAATGCAATGACGATACTCTCAAAAAATATATGTAAATAATGTTGACATAACGACGTGTTGGTGTTGTTTTTTATTATTGTTTTTATTTTGATATTTTTCATGGAAGTTAAATTGTATTTTGTCCTAAAAAATTATTTTAACATGATTTTTAATTTTCTTTAGATTTGTTATCATCCGTTTAAAAGTAATCATGTCAATTTATTCCCAAAATATTTTTAGTGAAATTTTGGAATTTAAATTTTTTGTCCCACCACAGTTTTATGACAAAACGAAATGAATTAGCCATTTTGGAAAATCAAAAGATCATCATTATGTGACGACTACTATTTAGGATTCTTAAAATCTGTTGTAAGTAACAGTTCTCCAGTTTTGACATTGAATGTAGCAATATAACTTTCAATATTGTCTAACCATCTTATTTGCTCGAGTTAACTATAAACAATTTTTTTGTGCTTTTTGTTCATTCATCCGGTTTACGTTAGTCTTTGGCTCTCTTTGTAAAATATATCTTTACAGTTGATCAGTTGGTTTAGCTCATCGTTGCTTCTTTCTATTTTCATATTCACAATTTTCTAGTCTTTTAATTAAAATATACTCCTTTTCGTATTAGGATTGCTTTCTTTTCATTTACAATCAAGAGTAAAGGCTCACTGCAATATGCTATTACTGGCCGAATAATTATTTTATAAACTAATTGTGAGCTTGAATTGTTTTAACAGTTTTTAAATTACAGTAGCTTATTATTTTTTTAGTTGTGTTTGTTACATCCCTAATAATCTATCGTTTGAACAGAATTGTATACCTATTGTTATCACAAGGTAATTTAATTTAATAGTACCTTTAATATCACATTCTGATGTTGTTATGTTTGGTGATTGAATCCATTTTATTATTCTACTCGTTTTCAGATATTTTGTTTTTCCATTATTCTACAGTTTTTGGCATTATTGCAATTTCGTCTGCATAAGCTAGTATTTGAAATGATTTGGTAAAAATATGTTCTCGCCACTGTGTCCAATTTATCAACTCTTTTTTCGATAATTAAGTTAAAAGGCAGGTACAATATTATATCGTCATCTCGGACTCACCTGATTTGTCTGACTGACATAAGTTTTTTTTTCTATTTTAACTGTATTTATATATTATTAAATGACTAAAAATGACAAGAATTTATAACAATTGTGATCTTTATGATTTATTTAAATTTTACAATCTAAAAAGTTGTTCATTTGTTCCATTGTTCTGCTTTATATGACTGCTAGCGACTTTTTTTTAGCCTGCTAGTTACAAGAATCTTTGGTAAGCCTCTCGCCAAAGAGTTATGGTGTTGGACAATTCCATGTGTTGGTTGAATATCTATTTTTCCATTTTTCAAGTTCATCTGTAACCAAGGGTATATCCAAATCAATATATAGAATAATATTTCTAAGGTACTGAAGGGCCTGGGTTATGATAATTATTATAATAATAGTACTATTAAAAATATAAAAATGTTTGTGATAAACGTGATAAAAGATAAAAACTATATTTTTTACTCTAAGCCTTACTAGAATGTTATAAGTAAATTATTTCTGATATTTACAGTTATTTACTTGAAATACTTCATTTATGGAAATCGCTTTAGAGACTATTTCAGAGCTATTTTTATGTCCGAAGTTTTGCATTTTCCTCAAAGCTAGCTAACAACCCTTTATCTATTGAAAACTGATAATTTACTTACTATGAATATGATTATTTATTTAATTTTCTAATCTAGGTGATGGTTTTTACGATAATAACGAACATTTTAAAATCAATTTATAATATTGTTATTAAACAGATGTGAATATTCACCAACTAGTACATAAGTCTTCTCCATCAGATCATAAAAAGCAATTCCAATTACATTGTTATTGCGTCCCTATTAAAATATCCAACTAGCTAATAAGAAAGAATAACCAAAATGTTTTCAGTTTTTATTGATTTGGTCACAAACCATATACAGACATAAATTTAAAGATCATGTCCAGAAAATTTATTGACAGGTTCCTATGTTTATATAATCTAACAGAATTTTTTGTTTTCCATTGTATATATACATTTGAATATGTATTACCGATTTAAAGTTGTGACATTAAAGTTAAGCTATTGTTTTGTTTACAACACTTTAAAATTACTGATATTTTATTTTGGAATTTCTGTTTTTCTATTTCTTGTTTTTGAATTTTTTGAATTAAAAAATATTTAAAAACAAAAATGTTCATAGGTGCATCATATCTCATATGAAAGTATCTAGGAGGAAGTATATTATGATAATGTTTGGTACATAGGATAAAACAGATAAGATTTAAAGATTAGAATTTGATTAGAGTTGTACCATAAATTGTTATAAATTGTTTTTTTTTTTTGTTTTTAATGTTTTTAGGGAAATATGTTTTGTTTGGAAAATTTATTATTGTAATAAGTTAAGATGTAAATTTTGTCCAAAACTTGTAATAGGTTTTAAAATTCTTAAATATTATATAGTATAGGTTTTTTTTTTTATAAAATATATTTTTTTGTGATATTTTTCATAGGGATATAATCTTTGATTATAATCTTCGAATCTTTGATTTATAATTTAAGATGAAATGTTATGATAATGAAAATTGAAATTTTAGAATTAGAATATTAGGTAAAACAAAAATTTAAGTATAAATATTTATTAACAATATGAAAATAAATATTTTGACTTCTTTTCTATAATAACGTTAATTCTATTAAATAAAAAAAATTAATGAATATTTTTCGAATTGTTATAACTTCCTTGTAAGTTAAATCAGTGGTGTGGCCATTATAATTATTTAGTCTGTGGTATTACCATTTCTTTTTAAAATGATCTGAATATGAAATGTAGATTAAATTGAAAATTAAAAGAAAATAAATTGTTTGTCCTATCTGAAATGTTTTGAGCTTTCTGAAAATCCTGTATTTTGTTTATTCTTATTCTGAGAGTAGGTAGTGTTTAACAATTATGTCAGTGACAATCCAAGCACCTTTATGAGAGTGACGTGGTACCCATATGTACCTCCATATGTTTCGTATGAAAAAAATCTTTTTTGTATTTATATATTGTAAATATTCATATTTACGTAGGTGTATTATACATATAAATACACATTTATGGATTTATAATAAATCTATAATACAATAAAAATGAAATAAAAATAAAATAAACATTCCCATATACATAGCATATATAATAATATGTAAATATACACTGATTAAAGAGTATTTAATGTTAATATTCTAGGAATTATTTTCATTAAAACTATTTTTATTTTTATGTCTGAATAATGCGATACTTCTGGGTACCGAACTACAGTTATTTTCATGTCTAGATAATGAACTGTATTTTGAGCACCAAACAATTTGCATTTTCATCTCTGAATAATGCAATGCATTTTGTATTTTTTCTTTCACACCTTCAGTAGAAACTTTGTTATCCAGTTAACAAGTAATTAAATAATTTAAAAACTTACAAAAAAGTATAAATTATAGAAAAAAAATAACATATAAGTACGAACTAAGACTAAGACTAAGATCATCACATATTACAACTAAACGAAATGAGGTGTTGACAATATGGACAAATTATTGGGTGAATATTCTGTAAAATGAAGAACCATTCGTTGGCCGGTGGCATTGTTTTACAATATGGTTGATATTGTTGGACTGGCAGCATATATTATTTATATGGATCATCATCCAAAATCCAACACTGATCGTCGCAGAAGGTTCCTGAAAGATTTTAACATTTGAGCTGTGAAAAATACATGTTCAAGCTCGTGCATTAAATTCCATAGTCGTTGGCAAATTATTTATACTTTCAGCAATACAAGATGTTCTTGGTAGACAAATTTAGCCTTTAATAACAAGCAATTATCAAAAGAGATGCTATACTGGTAGACTCGAAGTGGATGGCAGTTGGCTACTCATGTAGAAAACTGAACCAAGAAAAACTAGAAAAGCATGTGAATGCAGCAAATCAATTTGTGGTGAACATAGTAAAACATTAACAAAATTTAATAGTTGTTTTGAAGTCACTGGGAGTAATTAATTTTGACTTTTTTGTAATTTTTAAATTTTTTTCTAAATATTCTATGTAATTATCATATCCACTTTGAAATAAACTTTATATGTTAATAAAATAAAAATAAAAGTAAAATAATAATATTCAAAAATAAAAGTAAGAATAGCTTTAAAAATAAAATATTATCAAGTTAAATAAAAAAAAATGGCAATACCTATAGAATTCCATACAAAATATATAGAGGTACACAGGTACTTCGTCACCCACCACTTTTCTCTTATCTACTTAAAACTTAATTTTTCTTGTTACGCCACTGATTTTACCCTTCTGTTTTAGAAATTTAAAATAAAATTTATTTTAACATAATTTTTTTTTTAGATAATTAAATTCCATAAATTAATTTTGTTTGGAAATTCCTTAAATTCTATTGGCTACTACTAAAATTTTAAATAAAAGATTAATGAATTTATAAGTTATTTAAAAATGTTTAGATTTTTGTTTTTGTCCATAATATCACCTAATTTAAATATTATAAACTTGTTAGTATTTAAATTTAATTAGAATATTAACATGCTTAAAATGTTTTTTTTTATTCTAAACAGATTATTAATTAAAGGTAGTAGTAGGTGGCGGAAGTTGAATTATTTTTTTTTTTTGGAAATACACATAGCCTGGAACAACTTCTTAATTTAAAAAAAAAAATTTATTTTTAATTTCCGTAGAATCTGTAATAGTAGGATATTTATTAAAGAAGTTAAAACTCTAAGAGTGTAATCACTATTAATGAAGTGTAGTATAAAAAATTTTGAGTGGGCACATTACAAGATTAAAAGGTTCTTATTTAGCCATTTAAATAATTTTAAATAAAAATTTCTTAGAATTTTAATAATTTTAGATGTTTTTGTTTTTATTCAGAGAAATTTTAAATATTATACCAAAATCGTTTCAGCAGAGGGTGATTTAATAATTATTTAGAAATGAGTTGTACCAAAATAAAAAAATAAAAATTCATTCATGTAAATTTCACTCTAAAAAAATACTTAAAATCAATGAAGTAGGGATTTCATATAAGAGAATAAAGTTTAAACCTGGGCAAGCCTTTGGATGCAAAGTTCAAATTACAACGACATTTTAAATTGAATTAAAAATTAAGAATTCCAGCTCAAATAAAGAGAACCATATTGGTAAATTCGGCGAAATTATATGGTTGATGTAACTATAATCAAATATTGAAGTGAGTTTGATGGGCATACTATTTAAAGTATTCAAATGTTTCAAAATAAGATACTGCGCAACATTGTCAATTATTCAATTGTTCTCCCCTAACAAAAGCACTTTCTGCAGCATCTTACTGCCATCTGAAAATACTTACATTCTAATTAAAACCTAATTTTAATTATATCCTTATATCTTATCTGTACTTGAAATTACACTGAACCAAAAAGGTACGTAAATACAATAAAAAAAGACAATTAAAAATTTATTAATATTTGTCAGATGAACTTGTTCATTGAACCAAGGAATAGCTATTTATTAATTTAATAACCTCGTCGTTAATACAATGAACAATTATTAAATGTGTTTATTAAAATAAATTTTTGTTTTAATAAACAAAATGATTCATTGATTTAATAAATCTTTTTATTAATTTAATAACCTAAATTTTTGTTTCAATAAACATGTTTCAATAAAGCAACTTCTATCCTTTATTTGATCGTAGTCCCCGCTTTCTGAACTCTCCTCTTTCTTCCCACTCTCTGCCACGTATCACTTCTTTAAATAAAAATACAATGTTTTTTTAGTTTTTGTGTATTTTTATTTTAATTATTTGGATTTTATCTTTTTAAATAATTTTTATTTTATAATAAATTTTTGTTAATAACTTATTTTCTTTTGTATCTCTTAGTCTTAGTTTTACATTTTCATTAATTTGAAATATGAATTGTTTTTTCATTTTTTAAATTATTTGCTTAAGTAATTTATAACATTTTATTTAATTATTATTTTCTTTACTTGTTATATTTATTTTGAATTTTTCGTTTATATTCTCACAATATATTTACTTCTTAATTATTGTAAATAATTTTTTTTTTATGTGGCGTTTAACACTATTTTTTAAATAAAAAATGTCACTAACTATTCTCTTTTTTGCACATTTGATTTTTAATTTTGATTTGTTATATTTTATTTTGGAATTTCATTTTAGTTTTGGGTATTATAGAATACAATATTGTTAATGGAAATTTTTAATATTAGCCGGTTGAAAAAAATCACGAATATTAAAAGAACATAACAAAGCGCTTACAAATTTCCATTAACAATACTCGAGCAAGATTCATTATATACTTTTGTGTTTTATCTTATAGTAGGTCTAGATGCTCAACACCAGAGTTCTAGAACATCCACCACTAGTTTTATTTTCTAATTTTTAGGGGGCTAGTTTGGTTTCGATAAAAGTATATTTTAAAAAATTTTATTTTATTTACACTGAAAAATTCTATTAAAATACGAGTATATAAATTACAAATAACACGCGTCGCGTCATTAAGTAAACAAAAAATTTATTGGTTTTAATAAACTAGTTCGTTGAAATAAAGAAAAAATTCCGAATTTTAAAGTATGAGTTCGTTGAGATAACGAAACATTTTATATTTGGTTGATATTATGCAAGTAACAAATATAAAAGTAAAAATACATATTAATGAACGCATTGCTAATCGAAGAGGAAATTATTGTTTTTAACAAACGAATTTATTAAAATAATGAACACTGTTATTGATCTAATTTTAATGAAAATGTTCGCACTATTAATGAATTAGTTGTTCAATTATTGTATTGAAAACTGCATATTTGTGTCAATAAATCCTAATTCGTTGAATCAATAAACAGTTTATTCAGAAAAAAAATAAGATATGATATATTTTCGTAATATTAATGAATAATTAATTGAGCCAACAAAAAATATGTTAATTATAGTTGTTAAATTTTTTTTTCAGTGTATATGTGCCTCTATTTCATATGCCTTCAAATGCCTATAATATATCTCGATTGATATTTTAATAAGCGAATTTGAAGTAAATGGACATTTTGTATTGTTGTGTCTTCCCAATTTGAAACACAAGTTTAAAATCAATTTGTTTTTTTCATATGAGATGAACATGAACTTTTCTGATATGATGTTCACAAAACACCTACTTTTATTAAATATTTTTCAATATAAGATCTATTTAATATTTTTTAATGTTTCTAAGATTGATTTTTTTTTATTTTCCATATTATAATAATATGGAAGTAAAATTTATGAACATATTTGCAACAATGAAAATATTTAGTTTTTAGAGTTTTCACCATTCGATGTAGGTATATCAATCTAGTTTATATGCCTAAATATTAAATTTTTTAAAAGATTATTATAACCTAAAATTCTATATGAGACCAATATATTAATACAAAAGGCAAAAACTTGCTACCACAAAAACAAATTATATTTTGAAGCACTCTAAAACAATACACACAACTCAATTTGAATTTATTGAGATATATTTTCTACTCAATTTATTGATAGATGTTTCCCAATTCATATTAATATCAATGTCATTCATTTTGATCTTATATTGCCTTACGATTACAATTCAGTTCAATAAATTATAATACTTTAGATAACTATATTTCGTTGCTAAAATACTAAATTACATGCCGGGTTATAGCGATTGACTATAGTGCAAGCTTCATCGCTTTTCATTCCCTATTATAAAAACAAATCAGTAGCCGTGATAAATCTATATACCAAAGATACCCAAAGTAGGAATATGTTTTAAACATCTCTTAGATTGTCAAATAAATACTCTATGAATCACCAGAACCTATTAGTCGTAACAAAATATGTTTCGTCCAAATATTCAAATTATGTAGTTCGAAAACATTGGTAAAGTCATAAATTTATTAATTATCACTTGTAATTTATTGTTATAACGTGACCAAAGAATTAATAATTAATATACATTTATCAATTAAATTAATTTGTAAATTGCCTTGAAATGAGAGAAATCATTTTCGGCACAGATAATTATAGTTTATTTATGTGATAAGGACCCACCCACCCAACTTTTGGGGAGGGATATTTATCTTATTAGATTAGTCTTTTTCTCTTCGGTTATATGTAAACTTTATTTAAATAACAGTTATCTATTTTATAGTGCTTTTATATAAAAAAAAATAATGTTGCGCCGTTTACAAAGTAATGTAATAACCTTTTGTTACATTTACTTCAGAAAGGCACATCGTAAAAGGCACATTCGTAAAAGGCTTCATTCGAATCGTAAAAGTCACAATCCCAGTTTTATATAGAAAAACTGTTAATAAATGCTTATAACTTCTAAACTATTCGACGCAGATATAAAGTATGTTATGATTTCTAGAAAAAAAATATACCTTTCAAACAGTATAAAAATATTCTATGATAAAATCTAGAGGTATTTGGTTTTTCAAGAAAGAAAAACTTTGAACTATAATATTTCCACAACGGCAATCCATCAAATAAATGTTAAAATGGGATCCAGACCATTGTCTTTCTAAAATATATAACTCAATACATAGGTATATATTTAATAGATCAATAGATATAAAGGTTTTTATACAAAAACATCAAAACAAGGATACTTTCAAATGTCCTTTTCGTTCCTACAGGAGAAGATGCGCCACTAAAGATATATAGTTTTGGAAAACTAGCAATTCCAGCTATCCTTGGAATATTATTGGGACTATTAGATTGGGTGACTATCGGGTGCATTAGGTCCTCCACCGATACAACATCTCTCTCAGAAGAGCTCAACTTTTTTTTTATTATTTTCTTGTCAGTAGCTTAGATAAAAATATATTTTCGTACAATAGTAAGTCAAAAGCTCGACATACTGCACTCCCCAAAGTGTAAACTTGAACTTATCCCAACCAATCGATAATTTTATATCTTATATACTTCTTTTTAAAGAGTATCGAATCGTTAATATTTCACTAAATAAATAATCCTATCATAAACTTACATCAATTAAAATTAAATGTCATGTAAATTATATTTAATTTAATATAAATCATCATTAATTACATATTCCACAGCTTTGAAATCTTTATCACATTAACCTATATCAAAAATCGAATTAAACCTTACAGTAAAACATAGTTTTTAATTCTTTAAAAAATTTCAATTGTAAATTTTACCTTTATACAATGATACACTTGAACTAACATTTAAAATTTCAAATCCAAAATATTTTATGAAATGAACCTCCAATTCAAACCATATGCAAATTACAATCAACTCAATTTTCCAAAAACTAAATTTAATATGAAAATAATCCAATTAAAATCACATTACCAGAAAAAACAAAACAAAAAACAAAAAATTTAATAGGAAAATTGGATCTCATTATCATTACTGACCGCTGAAAAGAACCAAACAATAAAAATCTGGTTGTAATTATGTTGAAGTCCCTAATGTGTATAACATGAAATTTATTTGGTTCAATTATTTTTTTCTTACTAAATAAATATATTTTGTGTATCATAGTTAGTTATGGGATGTAAATTGGACAATACAATTCAAATAATTTTAATGATTAATTGGTATTTTATTTTAAATTTGGATGCACACGTAATTAAAGGAATCTTTGATTAAAAAAAACACACAAAAAAAAAGTTAATAAAAATTTTATTTTCAATTTTAGAATAACAATGTAAACTTAAAATGGACAAATTTAATATGTGAATTTAATCCGAACTATGTTCAAAATTATTCATGTAAAATTCGAGCAATAAATTGGACCGATAATGTAATTGATGGTGAAGCAATTCTCTTAAAACCACTCAATAGTCTTGATGTTAGTACATATTATATTTTTGAATTAATTCTTTTAAATCAAATAAAAATTTTCCTTTAATTTATAATTTTATTAATTACAGATTCACGCAATGCTCTTTAAAAAATTTTCATCAATATATCGACAATTTATGGTTAATATTAAAATTAAAGGTTGTAAATTTTTAGGACAAGGACGTGGTACAATTTGGGCAAATTTATTTTATCCAATGTTTAATAAATATACAAATATTAATCATACATGTCCGTATATGGTAAGTATATTTTAGAGGAGGGGGCTGGAGCATAGAAGTTATTCTAAATTGAAAATGTAATTAAAATGGTTAATATTAATTTTAATAAATTTAATTTTAGGATAAAATATATGCAAAAGATTTTCGAGCTGATGTATTAATATGGAGTTCAGGGTGGCCAAGTGGCGATTATAAAATAAATGTTCATGTATTCGAAAATAATTATAAAGATCATGTTGCAAATATTTCATTTTATTTTTTGATTAGAGAAGATATTATTGCCTAAAAATCAGTTGTTTTACTCAATTTTACTTTTTATTTCTTGTTTATACATTAACTGGATATTTACATTTTCAAATATTATGCACGTTTTGATATAAATGAAGGCTAAAAAACTTTGATATTAAAATTAAATGTTCAAAATGTATTCTCATAGACCAACACAAATACTTTTACCGATTCTAGGTTTATACGATAATAATTTAATTGTCAATATTTTTTATAAGAAGCGTAATAATAGCAATGATATTTTTAAACTTTAATCAACCCTCAATTAAAATCTATTTTAATGGCAAATAATTTGACTTAATTTAACAACATGTTTACTCTAATTTTATTTAGCCTAACCGGTTGGGATCTAGAATAGATTATATCTCTATTATAATTCGTTAAAAAAAAATTTTCCATTAATTTAGTTTTGTAATTTCTCACTTTAATCGAGGGATGCTAAATTGTTATAACAGCAAAACAAATTTAACATCATATATGTACAACTAATTATTTTTGATAATCAGATTTGTTTTTAGTGATGGTATATTTAATTCATTAATTTAAATCTTTCATTATTAATTCATTTTATTGTGCAAATATACACCATTAAATTATTAGTGGAAAGAAATTCGACCTTTAATTAATAAAAAATCATATAAAATGTTACAGTTTTTTAAGCCCGGATTCTAAAATGTTTTAATAACTTTAATTGACAAACTACATATTTATATACTTAAATAGTGCAACAAGATTCATAGAGTTTTTACGATTAAAAAAATCTTCCATAAAAAGCAATTGCTCTCCCTAATATCTAAGACAACTGTTTTCTTTTCTTCTAGTTGAGCTATTGCCTAACTATGATATGTACTGGAGATTGACCCAAAATCAATATTCTCGCTTATCAGTTTTCCATCATTTTTACAACATGCTATAGCAAGTGGAATCGATGAATTTTTAGCTAGGTTGCTATTGTTGTGAAACGCTCACTACTTATGGTTGAGCAACGAAGATAGGGTATTATAAATCGAAAAAAAAAAACGTAAAAAGTAAATGATGAAAATTCGATTTAATTTTCATCGGTTTTAGATATAAGTAATTTTTTTGACCCAATCTTCATTGATTGGCTAGCTCATAAAAGCATCGATTAGTCAATCGATTTTTTTTTTAATTCAAGCCAAAATAATGGAAACAAAGAAGTCTTCGCGTAAAAGATTAAAAAGAAGAATAAAGAAAATTATAAGAGAATATCAAAGGAAAAAATGGAATAAAATAGCATAGAATAGAATAGAATAGTAGAGTTAGTATACATAAAATTTACTGACAGTTTAAAAGACATTTATTCACCCATCTCTTGAAAATTTTCAAATCACATGTTTTGTGGAACACTATTAGGTACATAAACCTTTTTTCATCCACATAAAAGATTTATTCTTCCATTGAGATATAATGATCAATTCGTTGTGATAGGGCTTGGTTTTTTGTAGCCATCATATATTTGATCATTAATTCGTTAATTCGCATTTCTATTTTGCCATTACCACAAAAGCTTCATTTGCCGATATTATTTAGGCTCAGTATATATATACAAAAAATTGATACAATTTAAAATTGTATCCGATAGTTTCAACACCCGAATCTCTTCTTTTTTTTTATTAAACTTTATTTTACCCATTATACAATCTTATAATTACTTAGCCTATAGATAAAGTTTACAAAAAACAGCTTTTGTGATATTATTATTAACATGTAAAGTAATAGTTTGCTTTTTATGTTAATTTATGTTATATAATTATTCTTATTATTATTCTTATTATTTAGTTTTAATTTGCTTAAGTTCTTATATAAATCTGTTGGAAAACCTGGGATATAAAAACCATTATATTCTCGTATTATTTGAGAGAAAACTTAACCTAACTAAACCTAACTAAAACTGCTTAAACCTACTTAAAACGATAAAAAAAATATGTATTTGTAGTACTTAGTGCTAATTATACGTGTTTTCCAACCACCAATAGTCTCTTTTTATAAATTTATCTTTGTTCGGTATAGACATGTCATATCTCAAATTAATTTCTCCATTAATGTTGCCCGGGTTATACTCTATAGGTTTACATGTAGCCCGTCTACTATAGTGATATAGTGTAGGGACATGATTTTGGTTCTGAATATAACCATTTTTATCCAAAAAGATAAAGTGCTCAGGGGCTATGAAGCCTGTGAGCATTGTCTTTTTAATGTACTCCTCGTTGTGGTAGAATATATGCGATATTAAACCATTTTCTGGAGTTTTTTGTGCTCTGTCATAATGTTTTCGAATCAATTTTATTAGAAAATTGTCGATTCTAATTATGTTTGCTTCCTTGTACAAGTATTTATTGGAATAGTAATGCTTGTAGTCGGAATTAGGCTTTCTATAAATATTAGTACATACTCTTATACACTTTCTTTTAAATTTTCGAAGTTTTTCTATTAAGCTTGCACTGACGTTGTACCATATGGGTACACCATATGCAAGTGTTGGCATTATTAATGTCTGATAACATATTATTTTTACTCTAGTGCTTACGTTTTTGTTGTAAAATAGTTTTTTTGCCATCATGAAGGAGTTATTGCCTTTAGATATTGTATATTTTATATGCTCGGAATAATTCAGATTACGGTGAAGAGAAATTCCGAGATATTTCACAACTTTTTTGTTTGCTAGCGGTGAGTTATTTGGAGATTTTATAGAAAAAGATTTCCAATTTTTTTGTATGTCTGAACTTGTTTTGTCCACCGTGTTACGGAATAGCACGGTTTCGTATTTTTTAAAGTTCACTTTTAATATCCATATCTTGCAGTAGTCCAAAATAGTATTAAACATTTTTTGAACTTTGTATTGTATATTACTAACTTTGCTATCCGCAGAATAAACTATTATATCGTCCGCAAAGGCTAATGCAAAGTTATTACTTTTTACTCTATCTAATAAGTGGAGCATATCTGTTATATAGATTGAAAAAAGGATTGGTGCGTTAACAATTCTTTGCTGTAAACCTTTTTCGATAGGGAATACGTTATCCGATGAATTTTGTTGATAGTAGATCTGAAATTTATTTCCATATACCATGCTTTGAATAAGCGCAATTAAATGTAATGGGAATTCATATTTTATTAGTTTAAATATTAAGACGTCCAAGAATACCGAGTTGAAAGCTTTTTCCAAATCGGCCAAACAGGCACCTACGCCATATTTTTTATTTATGAACCAGCAGATATCTGATGTTAGTTTGGTTATTGTATGAATGGTTCCGTGCTTGTGCCTGAATCCAAACTGATTTTCGGTTATAATATTTTTTGACTCTAGGAAATTTGAAATTTTGTCGTTAATGAGTGTTTCGAATACTTTACTGACTTATTGGCCTGTAATTGCTAGGGTCAGTTGGGTCTTTGCCTGGTTTTTTTAGCAATATAGTTTTCGACACTTTCCATATTTTCGGAAAATACGAATTATTAATTGCGTTGTTGAATAAAATAACATATTTTGAAATTATTAAACTACTTAAATTTTTTAGGACTACATTAGGTATATTATCGACACCAGAAGAAGTTTTATTTTTTAAAGTATTAAATTTCAGCGAAAGCTCTTCTTGGTTCGTGTACTGGCTGTTTTCACCTCTTGGTTGTGATAACACCCGAATCTCGTATCATCTTTTCGAGTGCGATATTGATATATAAACGGCACTAAAGTGGGTTGTTTGACTGAAACTTTTGTTTATTTGAAAATATTAGATACTGTTGTCTGATCTTCATAGATTGAGAAGTTTTTCCAGAAACTCCAAATTCTGTTTGTACCTGTAGAAAAGAGATATTTCTGTCATATCATACACAGCTTTGAAGTGAATGGAGAAGTACGTGAAGTAAACATTTATTCGAATGTTGATTTTCCGGATCAAAGCGATTATGCTTCATGTGGGGTTTATTTTCTTACAGAAAATTCGTTTATTGTACAACCTTTGTTGAACCGAATTTAACGTAAAATTAATTAACACTGTTTTAAGCAAAATTCTAGTAATTTTAAATAAAAATTAATTTTCTAAGAATAATTCGAATCTGGTACCTAAAATCCAAACATCAATTGAATTCGATAAAATGCAAATACCAAAACGAAATACTCTTAAAGGAAATTGATTTAATATTTGCACTTCATATACAATAAATAATGCCGCACCCGCCAGTCATCATTTCGATTAACCATGCATTTTTCCCGCACATCTACACAAAATATAAAAAACAAGAAAAACCACTTTCTCTCTTTTTTAACAGTATTAACAAGATTATCTACAAAACATTACCACTTAGCCTGTGCACCAACATTTGTGTTCAATAAATATTCATTTACAACAACACAAATCATTGTATTACGTGGTATTACCTACATGTATGATTTATTTATCAATTATTTTACTCGTATTTAATTACATTAATATAACTTGTGATTCAATACTTTTTACATGACTGTCTACTGTCTATAAATACAATAATGTTTATATGTAATTCTTTCACCTACATTAAATACCACAAACTGTTGATTCATTCGACCCCGACCTTATGGAATATGTTATTCTAAAGCTAACTAAAGATATTTTTTATTAAATGCATTAGCAATGGTTTGGGAAGAAATTGATAACATCATATCTCACTCACTGTATAAAAATGAGCATAAATTACATAAGATTTATTAACATTACAGATTTAAAAGTAAATAATTTACATAATACTTTTAATTGCCATACTCTAAGTTGGATTGGAGTCAAACATGAAAATAAATTTAATAACAGATAAAGAGCAAAATAATAATAAATGTAAACATTACAGAAAAAAATTACAGATTACAGCCATAATCTTAAAACAAAGAGCACACACACACATGTATTTTAAATTAACTTGTTCTTTTTAATTTTTGTTGGTTTGGTTTTTTAGTTTATAAAGCAACAAAATACATAAGTTAGCAAGCAACAGGCGGTGGCGGCATTGGAATTGATGATTTCAACAAAGCAACACAATGTGATGTGAACGTTTGTATGTTTGTTTGTAGTATTATTGAAAAAAAAAGTTATGAAATGCAAAAGAATTAAAAAATCTCAATGAAAATTTAAAAACTAGTGTGTCTAGTGTTGTGTGTCGTCAATGACGAAAACGAAATTAATGTTTATTGGGAATTAAATTTATTTGTTATTATTTATTTTTAATTAAGTAAATAACATTTTTAACACAGTAAATAAAACATTTTATTTTCTCATCATTATTAAAGTATTTTTTTAAAGTAGTTTGTGACAATTCAAATAATAATAATTAATAAACTTTGTTTGTTTTGTTGAAAACTATAATTCACTATGCCAAATGTAACTTATATTAAAATAAATAATTTATTAAATACATGGAGTTCATATACAAATATATCAGATTTAGTTTCAACAGGAGTTCAAAATCATAATTTGACATCAGCAGATGTCATATTGCTTTTAGAAGAACAACATAAACGCGGTTATCATCGCAGCTCATTTGCTATAGCTGTGGTTGTATGTGCATTCTTCACATTATTAGTTGGATGCTGTTGTGCTTGCAATTGGTACAATCAATATTCAAACACAAATATAAATGTGGCTAACACAAAAAAACGTCAAAGACGTCATCGTTTAATAAATAATAATAGTAGCAACAACAGTAGTGGTAATTCAAATGTTACAATAGCAGCAGCTTTAGCAGTAGCTACGACAACAAGAAATAACAGATTAAATAGAAATCGTAGTAATGTGTTGCTAAACAATAATACAATTATACCAGCAACGACAACCGAACATCAAAATGGTAGTGTAGGTGTTAATACTAGTACGTTCAGTGAATATTTTAGAGAAGTAAATAATAATGAAAATTATAGAAACTATAGAAACAGCTGTATTCGAAATGACAGATCAATAAATATAAACAGTAATGTTATTGATAATAATGTTGGTGATGATGATGATAATAATAATACCAATAATGAAGGTGAGCTTTTGTAGTTTATTTAAAATTCTTTCATTTAATTCATATTAGTAAGTATATGTAATTAATTTATTTGTATATGATTTTCACTTAAATTTTTAGTAAGGCGTTTGAATATATACATAACTCTATATTTATAGATATTTCAATTTACGTAAAATATTTAATGAATAGATTAAGATACAATATAATATAAATTTAATTTAAATAATTTTAGAAATGTAAATTTATTAATTGAATTTAAATTGTAATATACGGCAGGAATAAATCCTACCGCTAATATTAAGACTTGAGCATTAGACTTGGGACTTGGAGAATATCAAGACTTGGGACAGAGTTGCCTTGGGCATCTGGGACATTTGGTTTTGTTTGAATTTTTGAAATGTGTAGTTAAAATTTTCATTGTCTTGAGTGCACTTATTTTTTCAATAAATTTAATAATGATAATAAATTTAAATTTAAGAAGTGGATTGAGTGGAAAAAAAAAAACAAAATTTATACTTACATTTTTCCGATCTTCACTTAAAAAATTGTAATCCACCATGAAAAAAATAAGTGAATTCAATTCAATAAAATTTAGTGGAATGAAATTTAAAGTGGAATGCAGAACACCTATATTTGACATTCGAAATTCCAATTCACTAGTATTTCACTTTTGTGAATTTTGGAACACCTAATTTCACTTTCACCATTTAATTTCACAAAAGGTGGAATGCAGAACACAGCCGACTATTTCATTAATTTCTGTTTGTTAGTACATATATTTATTATTAATACCTTTGTTTCGCTAATATAAAAATATTTTAGGCTTCTCTTACAAATATCTTATCAAAAAATTAATGAAACATGAAATATATTTAAATACATAGTTATAAAAGAATACATTGGGTTGTCCATCCAAGTTTTCTATTTGACATCGGGTTCAAATAAATAACCGAACAATTCATATTCTCATTATTCTATATGAAATAATTCATCTATAGAACAAGGAGTAATATTATGAGTTTAACTAAATTTTTACATTAGAAAACATTACAATTATTACAAGTATATATAGTAATACGTTATTCTGATTAAAACAATTCAACTGAACTGTATTACTTAATGAGGTCGTAAATCGGTAAAAATGATAACTAATACTGAAAATTATTTAAATAATCTATATCTCGTTTTCAAATACAATTAAAAATAAGAAATCACTGCGACTCAACCAAAAATCACATAATTTCTATTAAAAACTTAGGGATCGCTGTTCCATCCAGTGTGCCCATCGCATTCACAGAGCAATATATTATTTCTCTATTTCGCATATTCATTACTAGTTGTTTTCGGCTAGACCCATTTTATAAAAATGTTTCTTTATTAGGCAGTATCCTGTTATTATACTTGCCAAGATACGTACCTGATTGCTATTGAGACCTAGAAGAGTTGTGGTTTTCTTGTGCGAGCGTTTAGAAATCTTCAGCTTTTTGTTCTACCCAGGCTTTTAATTTCATTTTCACTTAACGCTATTATTTAATGAAAAATTTGCATTATACATAAGAAGGTTACTCACTTTTTTGATAAATTAACAATATTTGGATCTATTGCTTGTCAATTCATATGACATTCGTCTTGCATAAATTTCCGTACATTTTTGTGATATGTAAAAATTATAGATTTTTCAAATATAGACTTAAATTGTACTGAGCTTACCACACCTCTGCCACCACATTGAAATTATGTAAATTAAAAAAATTATATAAAAATCTTACGGTGAATTGGCGGGTTCAGTGACATGAGACATCCTTGGTGAGAATTTTTGCAAATACTTACAAATTTGGACTAATAGAATCATAATTTTGGCTTGCTTGATTATTTTCCAGCCAGTAATTTCGATAGTAATTTGACATTTGACATTACAAATAAAGCTGACGAATGAAAAAAATAGATTTCATAATGTAATAGTTGTTAAAACAGAATTATGTAATAATATCTTTAAGAAATTAAAATAGCTTATGATAACAGAACATATTCTAAATTTCCAAGCACAGTTGTTTTTTTTTAAAAACAAACAAAATTTTTCACATACCTTAAAATTACTAGACTCTCTTTAATATTCAAATCATAAAATATTTTCAATTTTCAAAGACCACCAACTCAGCGTAATCCAGTAGTAGCAACAAATCAATACAATAATAAATTATAAAATTACAAATATTATTTAATTTAGCATTATATTCGGATTATTAACAATAAAGATTATTAACAGTGTTAAATTAAGAATTATTATTGTTCAAGAAAACAAAAAGAAGAATTTCTACACCCACTATGACATTTCAAAATAATAGAAGACCCAATTTATCATGTTTTTAGAACTGTCTAAAATGAAATTCTTTACTTTTGTTAAGTAAATTCAGTTGTGATGAGAATAAAGCCTATCCTTAAAAAAGAAAAAAAAAACAGAAATTATCGTGTCGATTTCTTCTTATGTATATTGTTTCGAATTTAGAATTGATATTAAATTGTGAATGAATCGATTATGATAAAAGATTAAAGAAAGACATATTTTTTTTATATAATGTGAAAAAAATGCACCCACATACAATAATAATTGACATATTGCTGAATAACAGATAATAATATAAATATATGATTATTGATCGATTCATAAAGAACATTTCATTGTTTTGATTATGATACTTTAAGCTTGAATTTTTGTCCTGTGCATTTTCAACTAAACCTACCAAATTTACTTAAAATCATTTAGATTTCAATAGAGTAGGAAATTTGATTAGTAATAGACTTATTGCTGCCAAACATCCGTATATAGATATAGAAAATATCATGTTAATTTTGGCCCATACGTATATGTTTGAAAATACTACGTCTACGCTTACATAAATTGCACACATTTCCTTATATACCTCAAAACCTTTAACTTTCGCATAGGAACCAACGAAAGAATTAACAAATCTATCACATTTTGTTTTAGAATTTTTTTGAATTTATCCGACTGTTTATATTATTTGATTGTATTATTTTGATTTTTTAACTGCAGTCTCGAACGAAGTATTCTGCATTATATTTCTACAGGGAATGTTCAATAGAAGAGAAAAGCATAGTAAATTAACAAAAATATTAAAATTTTCGACTATTTTTGGTTTTACTTATTTGCAATAATGTCGTTTTTTTGCCTATTTTAAATATTTTAAAGAAATAAGAAGTTAATTTTAAACTAATAAAATAATATTTAAAAAAAAACAATCAAAATGTAAGTTATTACAACGTTTTACTTCTAGTTTAGAGGTTTAAATAATAAATTTATGAAAGTTTTATTATTAACAAAAAAAGAAAATTAAAAATTTGTACAATAAAACAATGTTCAAATTTTCGCAATCAAGCACCAACATTATAATATAGAAACAACAATTAGAAGTTAGCACAACTGATTGACATAATATAAATTTTTCATTCTAAAAATCAATTTAGTTATTCACAATTTATAAAATGCAAAAAAATATTTTTTTATATTGAACATAATAATTTTAATAAATACTTCAAACTTGAAAAGTTTTGATTAACTTTACCCATACATGTGTGAACTGTGAATATTATGAGTTCCTTTTTTCACTACATATGGATTGAACTAACTGCAAAAATTTCAAACATTTGCATTCAAAATGTAATAAAAAAAAAATATTAAAAAATTTATAAATGTCGCACATCAAGTAAAAAAAAAATCAAATTGTCGAAAAAATCAGAAAGAAATACTAATTCGGATAGAACTCTATATATAGTCTCTATATATTTCAAACGTCAGTCGAAAATTTACGGAATCATTGAAAAATACAAATCATAATCTTTGCATTTTGTAAGTCCTCCCGTTGCAAAAGTTAAAGAATATCAGTTTTCGCCATAATTTATTTAAAAAAAATTTAATTCGCTATCAAAATACATTGATATGCCAGTCATGTATTCCGTAGTACAGGATTCATTTGTTGTTATAATATTAAATTTTCTTACAAATGTTTAACATTTATTAATTTTGAACTGGCACCACACCATTTTCTAATGTAATGAGCCTAAATAACTAAATGAGGTGTTAACTATTACGAGGCGATAACGTTAACGAAATTATTTATTTTTATTTATTTTTTACTCAAAATGCTATAACGTCTTATTAAGTATAGAGTATATAAAAAAATTAAAGTTTAAATATAGAATAACTACAAAAATGAATTGTTCTAGATCAATTTAATTTATCTTCTATTTAAAAGAGTTTCTTAAGAAACTAATTAGACAAAAGATATGCAGCGAAAGATATGAACTTGTCAACATTTTTTATCTGAATTTCTTCACTCCATATTTTTGTTTTGATTTTTTACTGTGTACACTCTCTATATTTTATTTAAGATAGAGTTTTTAGTAACTGAAGTCTACACAAAATGTTCAAATAAAAAAATAAAATTTTTAATAGTAACCATATACCTACCATCTATTGAATAACACTTAATATTCATTACAATATCTTTGATAATTTCCAATATGCTTGCGTTTTTATTATTTTTTCTCTCCTTCTTCTTTTAAATGATCGATTTGTTTATAACCCACCATCGCCACCACCCAGTATGTACAAAAAAAAAATAAAATAAATAAATAAATAGCGTGATATAATTGATTGATGGTTTCTAGGGATCAACAATAAATTTTTTATATTAAATATAGAAAATATTCTTCTTTAATTTTTATTTACTTTCTCTTTTAATACTGGATATAGAAAGACGTATACCCAATTTTTCTAAACCCAAAATCCCTTAAAAATCATCTGAAAGTTTTATTTTTATTTTTTTGTGCGCTTTCAACAAAAAAACAAAAATTATGTTGCGAACATTTAAGAAAATGAAAATTTTGCCGCTTTACTCAACAAATGTCTTATTGTAACAAGTATGTGAATTCATAAAAAAAAATGTATGTATATTTATATATATATACATACCATATACATCCATTCAATTTAAATTCAAGACACGATTCAGGGGATCCTTTAAAATTATATTAGAAATTGTTCAGTTCCACAACAAAAAAAGGAAGCAAAAAAAAAACAAGTCTTGAGAAAGAAATTTGAAACAAAAAGAGTGAGAGTTGAATATCAAATTTTCACTAAAAAGTTATGAACTAACAAGATGGAATTGGTAAGCGTTGAAATTGATATCATAAGTAAATTACTTTTTTTTGTTTATTATTATTATGGTTTTCGGATTATCATATAGGATTGGAACAAATATTTCGTATCTGAATTTGTTCTGGACTAATATCTATGTTTCGGTATGGTATTGCCTGAATTGATTTTTTCTCACGATGTATTACGGAGGTTTCCTACCTTTCTGTTGTCTTTTCCTTTTAATATTGAACCTTCTCTGACTTTCTCCTACCCACTTTCATTTTCTTCTCTTTATCACACACACTATACTTTTCAGTAATTTTCAATAATTTCAATAATTGATTATTATTCTTAATCGATAGATTTTATTTTTTACTTTCAAACCACTGTTATAGCAGTATTTTGCTAATATATAATAATGAAGTTTTACTGCCATACGCAAATATTGTTTTTACTCAGTTGTTGTTGAACATCAGACAATGAAAATTCATTATAATGTATGTTATATTAGTTGTCCATCATGTGAAACCAATGATAGTTTTAATACCGAACATTTCTTAAGTAAACACTATAAGCTACCAATATGACGAGCTCAGGAACATTGTTTAAAATTGATTTTTTCATTTATGATCATTAAAAAGAACTGTACCATATAAAAACGCAAGACGCAATAACCCATGGTGATGTGTCATATACATATATTCGAAATGAGACAACCCAGGTTGATAAATAGACTTTAATATCATAAGCTTTTCCTTTAATCTGACCGATATATTTTTGTCTTGTTAAACAGATGATACTAGTAGTAGAGAGTAGAGAATAGTAGAGAGACATTAAGCTATATATATATACCTTTCTTTGTAAATGTGAATACATATAGCCTTTCTGCAAACTGACACAGTGATGAGATATCACAATTTTCTTCATAAATAACTTTGAATTCTCTTTAAAATTCGTAGTTCTTTCATATCGAAATAATAGTTTTTATTTATGTTTGTGTGTTTAAAGAAGCTAAATTTCTACTCCAGGCTTCTTCAAAAATAAGTTTAAACTCAAAATCAATAAAAAATGCAATTGAAATAATGCTCATAAAATTTATTATTTGACTTTCTTGACACAAATTCTAAACGTCGTTGTGAAAATTTAATGCTTCAAAATCTTTATATAGATACAATTCCATCTATCATAAAATTTCTTAAAAAACAAAAACCATCAAAAACGGTTTGAAACTTTTTATATTTTTTAGGGTATTCCCTCTTTTGCATTTTTTTTTTTTTTATTACATTTAAGCTATAATCTTAAGATAGGTCATGTACTTTCATATAATTTTTCTCGCGTTTTAGCCTTGAATTTTCTTCAACATAATTCTTTCTATTCACTCAGAAAATCATCCAGAAAAACTAAATAGAATGAAAATTGACGAGTCCCAGAGGAAATTTTTCTTTTATTATTTTTTTGTCTTATCTTTACTCGTTTGCGTGTCTTTTATTTTTTTCGTGGGAACAAAATTTTTTATGTTTTTTTTTGTGTATTTAGAGCATTTGGCAAGGACGGTAGTATTAATCTTAAGATATTCTATATAAAAATGATGATGGTGGTATAATAAAATATTTAGAGCGAAAAAATAAATAATAAAAAGGAAAATGAAAAATAAAAAACAGAGAAAATGAAAAATATTATCTTAAGAAATGAATTTTTATTATGTGAGATTGTTTCCGTTATTCAGTAGCAGCAGGAGCAGTAGCAATAGGAAGTATTAAATGAAAAACTCATTTTTCAGAACAAAACACAACAAACTGCGAAGATTCAAACAAAAACGAAAATAAAGAAAAATAAGATAAATAAAAATGAAAAAGAAAAAGAAAAAAAAACGTGCGGTTGCCTTGTCTTAAAGACTTGCTCATTTCAATTCACTTGGGTTCAGCAGTTGTTCATGTTATTTGTGTCTCATTTTAATGAAGATATCTCTTGAAAAGTCATTAATTTTCATTGTGTAAAATTTTTATGTTTTTGAAATAAATAAATAATTAAATAAATAAATAAATAATATAAAAAAAAAAAAAATCAAATCTGAATATTAAAGAGTGAACAGCAGTACTATGATGAACACAATTATTATTCGTTTAAAGATTTATAAGAAACCATAACAATTTCAAATGATTTAATGAATACGCGATATAAATATTCGATCCATTAGATATTGAATTACTCACTTAAATTCAGTTTTCATATTTTAATTTGTACACTATATAGTTTTAGTTCAAAAATATTTATTTCTTCTTTTTCTGCTCCATTCCGATTTTAATTTTAATCGTTTGTATATCATAATTTCAATCTTTTGATTTCAATGACTACACAATTAATATTCCACCAAATACCGAACCTGTTTAATCGTCAGCGAAATTATCGTTTTGGTAGCTTCCATACTGGTCGTCTGCCTTGAGCTAATTCGCTTCGTTCAAATTTCGGTATTCTCGACTCAGGAATTTCTTTGGACATGTCCAAACCAATGTATTTTTGTATTTTAAGAACCACACAGATATCTGGCTCATCTCATCATATAAATTATAAAACTATTTGTTGAAACGCAATTTTAAGTTCTTAAATTCTAAAGCCTTTTATTATATTGGTAATACAGGTTACAATTTGTAATACAGGTATTGTATTGTATTGGTAACATTAGTATGACTGATGAACAGAACAGTAAAGTTATTATCTCTCTTTCCCTCTATAAAAATTTACTTCTTGCTAATCCTCGAAACTATATTACGCTATATGCAATCTAATCAGTTGATTTAATTCCCACCTAGTTTCTGATGTTGTTTTTATCTATGCACGATGTTTGCGGCAAAAGTTCCGCATATTTTCATTTTTAATTAACTGGAAAAGTTCATATTGTTTGCTATGCATTATGTGGCAGCAATTCAGTGGGTAACTGTTTGGAAGAGTTGTTTTTCAATTTGTAGTTTCGTTAAAACTTCCTTTAAATTTATAATATCATGGTTTGTTCATAAAATTTTTAAATTTAAAATTATTGAATAAGAATATTAAGTCTATAAAAGAATATTGTTATACCGATGTCAACGCTTCTCTATCATATTTATTTATTTATTTTATTTTTTCATTCAATTATTTATACATATGTACATTGTTTTTAATTACAATGTATATATATATATAATTTACTAGTAAACCACACAAAAAAATAGTGGTAGACAACTCAATAGATCATCATCAATATCCTGCAACCCATCCGTGGAGCATAGGATGAAAATAAATTCTTTCCATCGGCTCCTATCTGCGGCTAACCTCTTCAGTTGTGGCCACGTTCTTTGCTGGGTACGTGCTTCGGCTAAGACAGTTGTTCTCCACGTTTTTCTGGGCCTTCCGACAAGACTTCTACCCTGAGGGTTCCATTTGAAACATTGTTTCGTGATGTTGTTGTCAGTTTTCCTTAAAGTATGCCCGATCCAACGCCATTTCCTCTGTCGGATTTCCATGTCTATTTGTGTTTGTTTCGCTTTTTGCCAAGGGGTTCTGTTGGAAATGGTTTGTGGTCAACAAATGTTTAGAATACGCAGGAGACATCTATTGATGTACGCTTGCAGTTTCCTGGTTATTTTTGGTGAAACTTTCCATGTTTCGCAAGCGTACAAGAGAACAGATTTTACCCTTGCGTTGAATATTCTTATTTTTGTGCGCTGAGATATGTTGCTTGCCTGCCATATTTTTGAAAGCATCCCGAAAGCAGTACGGACTTTACCGATGCGGGCTTCAATATCAAAATCGACCCACTCATCTGATAACACGATGGTGCACAGGTCATTGAACGTACTCATCTCTTCGATTCGCGTTTCTTCATGGAGGATCGGATGTTGTGATGTGTGAACTACGCGTACGATTTTAGTTTTAGCTGAATTGACTTTTAGGCTCGCAGTTTTTCCAGTGTCATACAGCTTTTGGCTTATATCGTTCAAACCTCCATTCATATGTAACAATAAACACAAATCGTCGGCGTGATCTAAGTGGCTGATACGTTCGAAAGTATGCCACTGGATACCGTTGCTCTCGTTTACACCCACGGTAGTAGTCATTATGTTATCCATTACTACTAAAAACAATATGGGTGATAAACTACCTGCCTGTACTCCCTGACACACCTCGAAGCAATTCGTCAGCTGTCCTCGATGTAAAACGCGACATCTTGCATTTTTATAGGATTCTTTAATTATCGCTATAATTTTTTCTGGAATGCCTCTCCTACTAAGCGATTCCCACATATACTCACGGTTTACTCTATCAAAGGATACACAATAGATAGATATAGCATTTCAGATTAGGATTGCATGCGGGGTTTTATGCTGTTATATGCAAACGGTGCTGTGAGCATTTTAAAGTCGGTATTCCCTTTCTGTCCAAATTCCAGTCCCTTGTAATCAGCAACCAAGATATGCTTAGCTTATTTTACTCCATTTTGATAGATTACTGATTTATTACTTAAACAAAATTTGTCTTACAAAATTTTATTGTAACCAAATGAAATTCAAATGTCAAATTGAAGGAAAAAAAACGAAAATAGGAAAGAAGAAAGCAAAAACAAAAGAAAATAAAGTGAAATAAATTGAGATAAAAAAGTTTACGCGAATATTTTTTTTTTTAAATTTTTTGTATTTTTTTCATTTTCTTTTATTACTTTATTTTTTATATAATTTTTTTATTTTATTTTTTTTTTTAATTTGACATGATTGCCCTTTTAAAGTCCTTTTATAACACTAAATGGTTTATTTCAGTTTATTTGATTTTTTTTCTTCTTTTTTATGACAATCCCCATTTTTCTCACACCGAATTGTTTTTTTTTTTTACTTGTAATTTAAATTTACTTACTTCCAATTCTAATTTCAATATTATAGGCTCGTTCGGTTTCTTTAAAGATATTACAATGTATTCCCTAAATTATTCATTTCCTGTTAGATCATCCCTGTACACTCTGTATGATGATAAAATTCATTTTTCATTTTTCAATTCATTTCTCAAAATATACTGACATCCATCAGAGTTTTTCAATTTTAAAAAATAATAAACAAATGAAGTGAGAAAGAATGAGATAGAAATAAATAGTTAAATTAATTTACAAATTTTTTGTTTTTGTTATTTTTTTTGCTTTTTTATTATCAAAATAAAAATTGAAGTAGTCGAAATAGAAGAACTGAAATAATTTTTTTTTTTTTATTTTCTCATTTATAGTATAAAATTTAGATTAATGTATAATTTATTTTATTTAGAAAGAGTAAGAAAAAGAGAGAGAAAGAAATACATTTATCCATTAATAAATAATTTTTGGAATCTTTAAGTACTCCTTTTTTACATAAATTATAAAAGTATTTAGAATTCTTGAATTGAAGAGTCCTTTTATACAAAATACTACCACTTTATAGTTGTGTCAAATCCAGAAAAATATACACATTATTCTAGATTGCGAGTTTATTCAATGTTCATTTATAAATATTTTCATTAATAAATATTTACTTATGTACAGTTTATAACAAAATTCTTCGAACATCCATGAAGTATTTGTAATTGCTGTTTTGAGTTATAAAACGATTTCTGAACCATTATCCTCATGTGTACTCCTCATAAACCACTTGGTTCTGGTTATAATGTATTGAAGGATGTCATCACTTAAATTCATTTATAATCGTTTTATTTAACAGATTATTATCGGTTACCTTCTCTTAGGATAGTAAAAATTATTTATAGATAAAGTAAATATATTTTAAAGGAATTTAGAAAAAAATTATATTTGAAATAACAAAAGAGTAATAAATAATTAATTTGCAGAATAGCTCCGTTGTTTATAGCAATTACAAAATCATCTTACACAATGATTCTGAAGTTGTTAAAGAGTTTTCTTTTTTTGTTTTTGTTTTTGATAACCTTTAGGTTATCATAGTACAATCTTATTACATTTTTTAATAAATTATTACTGGATTTAAATTGTGCGTAAAAACAAGATCTTTGGTGTCTAGGTTTACAGGAATCAATATGTCTGCTCCCTATATGCTTATTTTATCGCGCTGCATAGTGTGGCTTAAATCTTTTAAGCCTTCTTATATCATTTGATCTGTTTAAACTCGACCGACTAGTTTTCGTGCTTAAAAGCATAATTCCTAATAATGCCAATGATGGTGTTTGTTTTCATATCTCTGTGTCTTAATTTAAATTATAGTAAGTTAGGCTTCTTAACGCAGCGGAAGCTGGTTGCCATAAATCCAGATGCATTAATTTGAAGTTTGGAGTATAGGCTTTGTATCGACTGTCGTCTTATTCACCAATACATATCTTTTGGTTTTATTTGATTTGTAGTGCTTTTAGTTTACCGTGATGCTTCCAGTTAAGGTGCAATTCAAAATGTAGCCCAATATATTTCACTGTTTGTAATAATATATTTGAAGAAAATGAATAAACAAAATTGAATTGAATAAATCATCTGCCTATTATAGTTTTATAGTTCTTTAAAACTGAGCTCTAAAGTAAGAAAAAAGTTCATTATAATGTTATATAATTTTAAGAAACAATTTGTTAAGTGAATAAATAAATGAAATGAAATGAATTGAGATTGTCTCTACTTTTGAGACTTCTATGCTATTTATATATATACGCTAAGTAGTAATTTACGCTTTAGTGCGTACATAATATGAACTATTTTTTCGTAGTACATCTTCTTTTTTTTATCAAGATGTGATGTTTATTCTGATATAAATAGTTTTGATACTGACTGTATGTTTTTTGATTACAAATAAAGACGTATTATAATAAACTACCAAAACAAAAAAAAACAAAACAAATTAAACCATCATCGTTGGTATGATGTATACATTAGTTTGAATATAACGGTAAAAGATAAATTAAATAGATAGTATATTATAGGAGGGTCTGACATTGATATCAACATTTGAGGGGCATTACATTATTTCTAAATGGTAGTTTTTTTTTATTATTATTTTCGATTTTACATGAAAACTTCGCTATACTCCTACTTGAACGATAACGATACACACACACACACCCACATTTATCTACAAATCATTATAGTATTCTTGCATTTCGAAAAAAATTGAAATTCATTTATATTGTTTGTGATGATGAGTTATTTAAATTGAAATGAAAAATGACAGTATACTTAATACTCGACAATTTCATTGAAAAATACTTCATATTCTCTAATAAAATGACCTACATAAATAATACAGAAGGACACCCTATATTCGGATGTGGTTCGTAAATATAAATAGAAAAAGATAAACAATAATACATATTGAATATGAAAATTGTGAATTAAATTTTCCCAGGGAGAAATTACATTTTCCTTCTTTTTTTTTGTTTTGTTTATTTTTTTTATGGATAAATTATTTTCTATATCTAGGTCAAATATAAAATTTATTAATAGGTTAAAGGTGGTGGTACATGACAGAACATTGTTTAAAAAAAAAAAAAACAATAATATATTATATAAAAATTAAATGTGAAAACATAAAAATAAACATGGATAAGTACGAGTGAATATAAGAGAAAATATAAAAATTCAAAATGTTGGTCAGTTTTATAAATTAAATGTTTTTATAGCCCCAAATCATTTTTGGTTTGTTATTAAATTTGTTTTCACTACTTTTATAAGGATATTATTTTATGTAGTTATTATTGGGCAATCATTTGAAGTATTTAAAAGTATAATTGTCTTTAATATCATTGCGAATTGAGAGCAAAAGAAAGAAGAGAGGAAGAGAAAAGAGTTTTTAAAAAAAATAAATTTTCATTTGCGTTTTTTTTTAAATTTTGAAAAATAGTTTAAGTTTTGGATCTAACCAATATGTATAATTGTATAAGCTGAAACTAAACTGAAGAACTCATTTTAAATATTCTTTTCATTCTACACTCATTATTTTCTAAGTTCAGATAGTTACAAGAGATAAATTTTTGCTTAAGTATATTTCTCCATTATCTCGCAACATTTCATATCGTCCTCGGTAATACCGACGCAATTTCAATTTATAGAAAATTAGCCTGATAGGAAATAATTTAAATTTTTGAGGCTCAGAACATTCAGATTTTAGAATTTTTTATTTCTTTTTGTATTTTTATTTTGTACAAGTATCTTAACCATTAACTAAGATAGTATGCACAATATTTGAGAACAGTTGATATGTACATGTATGAATAGTCTATAGCAAGAGTTTAAAGACCCCTGAACTTGTAGCGAATACTAGTAAGTAAATGTAGGGAATACTAGTTAGTTATTAATTTAATAATTTTTGGTTGTAAGTACTTAATAATAGTGTCAAGTTTCAAGATGATCAAAATTCAATGTTCAAATAATTTTAAACTTCGATTGTAAAAATCAACATTTTTTGGTATAAAATACCTTTGCATCAATGTTTTTGTAAACAGGATATTTTTTTGTAAAACTTTTTGTAACTATTTTTATCCTTTTAATTTATTAAAATTTATTAAAAAATTCCTGGCGAGGTACGTTGTTGTTTATAATATTAGTTATTATTTTCCAAAATTATATAGTTTTAAACCATATAATTTGTTCACAAATAGATTTTGCCAAAATAGTTTGTTTAGTTTTTATAACTCACATATGGTTTTATATTAAATTTATACATATATGATTTTTGAAACTAATCACATTCAAACTAGGGCTCATCTATGCCATTAAACACTACAGTATTATTATTCCACTAATGGAATTCTTTCAGTAGTGTTGATAAACGAAAATTATTAATTAAAAACAACAAATATTTTTAAAAAAATGTTCTTATAAAAAGCTATAGCTGGTATAAGTAAGTGGTAATGTGGGCCAAAAAGAAAGAAAAAAATTTAAAAATTTAAAGGGAAAAAAGATTTTAAAAATTTTAATTATTTATTTATCTTTTTTTTTTTTTTTTTTTTTGTTGTGTTGTTTTTCATTTTTGGATTACTTCTGTCAATTTTAATTTATTTACCTTCTCTCTTGTAAATTGTTCTCTATAATGTTTAAGATAGATTTTTGTAACATCCGCGGTCTATCAACGAATTTCCATTCCGTCGAAAGCCATCTACGGCTTCAAAATCCAGCAATTTTAGCACTAAGTGAAACACAAGTTGTGAATAATGATATTAATTTTAATATCAATAATTATTCGCTTGTGCCACTTTTTATACCCCATAGAGGGATTGCTTTGTATATACGAAATGATGTAGCTTATAAGACACTTCAAAATTTTGAGTGCTCCAACCCAATTTATCAATATAATTGGATGAAAATACACGTCGATAAGCGCATCATTCACTTCTGTTTTATTTACAGATCGCCTCAAGCGAACCAGCTAGAAACTGATATGCTTATAGAAAGTCTATCTAATCAGATAAACTCAGTTCTGGAAACCACTCCCGAATCTGAGATTGTTTTGGCGGGAGACTTTAATATTCATAACAGGGACTGGCTTCACTTTTCTAGTCACAACAGTCCCGAAGGCAAACAAGTTGAACTTTTTTCCAACTTTTTCAACCTTTCTCAACTTGTCAAAAGCTCTACGAGGATACCAGACCGACGCGACCAGAACGGACATCTCCTGGATTTATTCCTAACTACCCATCCAGAGAAATATGCAATATCTGTTAACTCTCCGCTAGGTGGTTCCGACCACTGTCTTGTAAGCACAAGCTTCGAAGTAGGCACAACAACCAGTTCTTCTAAGTCTCCCAAAAGACTAGTCTGGCATTATCACCAAGCTGACTGGGAAGGCTTCAACAACTTTTTAAATGCATCGAACTGGTCGTTGTGTTTCCAATATAAAAATGTCAACTTTGCTGCAGAGATGATTACCAAAAGGATTCTATTAGGAATGAAAACCTTCATTCCAAATAGCCTTAAAAGTATAAAACGAAATCCCTCAGCTTGGTTTAATGATATCTGCAGCAAAGCTCTGAAATCCAAAGAAGAAGCCTATAAAAAATACAAGAATAATAAAACTGTCAACACATATGAGAGTTATAAAGTGGTTAGGAATAAATGTAAAAAAATTATCAATCAGCAAAAATTCCTGCACAACCAAAGGTTGAGACGAGAAATCTTTAATCTCCCTAACAACAGCAGGTCCTTCTGGACGTTTGCTAAAAGCGTTGGGCAAAATTTTTGCCAATCTTCATTTCCACCTATGATTGATAATAGTACAATTATATCAGATTCTGTTGGAAAAGCTAACCTTTTTGCAAAATTATTTGCAGCCAATTCCACACTCCCTAATACAGCCCAAGTTCCGCCAACAATCCCTGTTGTTAATTCTTCGCTTGGAAGGATATACTTCAGAACAAGAGCTGTAGTAAAAGTCTTGAAGAATCTTGATATAAAAAAATCTACCGGTCCCGATGGTATACCTGCGATTGTGCTGCGACACATTGCCCTCGCCATTTCTAAACCTCTGCGCAACTTATTCTATTTGTCCTTTTCTTCAGGAACTTACCCGTCCAATTGGAAAGTTGCCCAAGTTTATCCTATTCCTAAAAAAGGTGACAAAAGCAATCCTTCGAACTATAGGCCCATAGCTATTACTTCCATTATTTCCAAAACGATGGAAATCTTAGTCAATCAAAAGTTGAAGAAATATCTTGATAGTAGAGGTATAATTCATGATAGTCAATACGGCTTTCGAGCTCAGCGTTCCACCGGTGATCTCATGACATGCCTCTGCGAAAAGCTTAACACCAGTCTTCATCAATCTGGTGAAGCTGCTGTTGTAGCTCTGGATATATCTAAGGCTTTTGATCGAGTCTGGCATTCTGCTCTTATAGCAAAATGCAATGCTGTAGGCCTCGGTCCAACCTTTTCTAAATGGATTGAAAGCTTTCTCCTAAATCGATCTATCATAGTTTCAGTTGACGGTAGTTTTTCCGACCAACTTCAAATCAATGCTGGTGTTCCACAAGGCTTCGTCCTTTCACCCACCCTATTTCTCATTTTCATTAATGACCTTCTCAAATTAACTTTCAATCCAATCCATAGTTTTGCTGATGACAGCACTCTAGTAGCATCATATGATTTTCTTAAAACAAATAATGCTACAACTTCAGCAGTCAACTCCAAAAGAACAATGATGGCTGGTGCACTCAATCACGACCTAGCCAAAATTGTCGACTGGGGTAGAGCAAACAGAGTCGAGTTTAACACTTCAAAAACTCAAAGCTGTCTTGTTAGTAACAAGCTAACAACATTCGAACCAATTCTCCGACTTCAAAATGAAGTTATTCAGCGACTCAAAGACTTGAACATTCTCGGGATGCGAGTGAATCAAAATATGCACTGGAATGAGCATATTTTCGATATTGCGAAAAGCGCCGCCAAATGTTTGGGCTTTTTAAGTCGCTGCAAAGCTTATTTTTCATCTCCAGACCTCTTAAAAATCTATAAAGCATATATACGACCCAAGCTCGAGTATAACTCACATTTATGGGCAGGTGCACCAAAAGCTGCTTTAAATTTTTTGGACAAAGTTCAAAACCGCGCCATTCGTCTTATAGGCGACATAAATGTGACCTCATCCCTTATACCACTTGGTCATCGTCGTATTGTTGGAGCACTTTCTCTATTTTATAGATATCTACTTGGTGTTGGCACTTGTTCCGAGGAACTAAAGTCACTTCTTCCTCCTCTCAAGCAATTCTGTCGCATAACACGAGAGGCATCAAGTGCACACCCTTTCACAGTGGAAATTCCGAGATGGTTTAAGTCCGGCTATGGAAATTCTTTTATAGTAAGAACATCTCGATTGTGGAATCGCGTCCCAATCGAAGCATTCCCAATGAGAGAAGGATTTTTTATTTATGATTTACAGAAATTTAAGACGAATATTAACAACATTGTTCGCTCTTTCCCACAAAACTATTCTTCTTCCTTTTTCTTTCCTTTCCTTTAGCTATCCTTTCCTTTTTCAAATGGTCAACGGTACGCAAGTACTAAAAGGTTCAAAACCTAAGTTTTGGCTATAATATAAAAAAAAAAAAAAAAAAGCAGGAGGAACAACTGTAATCCTAATGTGGCATTAAAAAGAACTAAAAAAATTATTTTTTTACAAAATTATTTTGGATTATCCCCCTTTATATTTAATAATAAAATTTAATTTAAATTCAATATTTTTAGTAATTGAAAATATACTTTATATATTATATATAATTTCAAAAAAAAAAAAAAACACAACAAAAAGAATAAAAACGATTCTAAAATTATAATAATAATCGTTTCTTTCATGGGAAAACAATTTATTTTAAATTTCCAAAATAAATTTTTATCAAAAAACTTTTGTTACAAATAATTACTTTTTTATTTATTTTATTATTTTTTTTAAATTTATATTTAATCCAATTTTATAAATTTGTCTTTAATTTATAATATTTGTCCAATTTAATAAATTTAAATAAAAAACAAAAAAAAACTTTTATTATTATATTTTTGTGATTTCTAATGATATTTAGAAAAATTAATTGAGTTTTAAATGCATAAAATTTTTTGAGTGGACCATAATAAATTATTAATGATTTATAAATTAAATTTTTGAAATATAATTTTCCAAAATTAATAGGTATTTACGCAAGTATAACTTGCACATTTATATACTGGGTGATATTATATAAATGCCAGAGAACTAATAAATAAAACCACAGAATTTTCTTTAAAAGATTGAAAGGACTTAAAAACTACATATGTACATATGTAGCAAGACCAGTGACATGTTTTCTTATAATTTAACATCATTAATTAACTTTCACATTACTGTTGGAAATTGTTAGAAATAATATGAAATATTATAAAATAAATATTTAGGAATTAATAATATCAAATATTAAATATTTAGGAATTTTATGGCTGAAATAAAAAAATGCCCAATAAATAAAATGAAATAATTAAGAAGTTGACATTATTGTCACCATTGTCCTGTGAAATTAGTGGATCATAGGGAGGATTAGTGTTTTTAGAAGTTATAATATTTTTGTCGTTTAGAATAAAGCTTAGAATCCTTGAAAAATACATTTTTTTAAACTATTATTTTAAACTACCAAATTTAAATTTTGAATTTCTAAACAAATAGTAAATTAATTATTTTCTATAATTATTTTTATTTATTTAATTTATATAAATTGTACATAAGACGATTAGTCTTTTTACTATAATTTACAATATTTAATTCAGTTTAATTTGGTTTAATTTAGTTTACACACACATAAAGTTATAGTGAAGAAAAAACAAAAAAGAAAAAAAAAATACTCATTATATAAATTAAAAAACAAAATTCAAATAAAAATTTTAAAACTAGAAACAGATTAACAAAAAGCTTTAATAATTAAAACTCTAAACGAAAATTAGAGAAACATAAAAAGAGAGAGAGATAGATGTCTTAAAATATAATTTATTACCCTACAAATGCACTCTACTACAGGCCTTCTTACTCAGAGCGCAACTTTCAAAATGTATCTTATTTGTGTATAAACCTTATGGGAATATTTAAAATCGAAGGATCTTATTTGTTAGCAGAGATATTTTTAAAATGAAATATATTTTAAAAAATATAAATTTTTATCTGCTTTTACTGAAAATTCTATTAAAAACTAATCAAAATTTCATTAAAAAATTTGATTTTAAAAAAAGAATCTACTCAACAATCCGACATAGATCTCACCATCACAGGCTAAAGCAGCAAACTGGAGAGGATTTCTCAATTTACACACTAAAAATGATTTAACCAAGGTTAACTGCTGTTGTAATTTTATCAACAAAATGGATTAAAAGAAAAAAAACTAAATGAAATTTGAGCGTATTGTGCAAACGAAGGTTAAAAAGAGACAGTTTTTGACAGTTTTCGCTTAATTTCGTAAAAAATAATGAGTAAGAAGGCCTGTAGTAGAGCGCATTGACCCTACAATTTAATTTGAGAATATAACAATATAAAATTTACTCAAGTTACTGAGAGAGAATAAACCAAAGCGATAATTTATATAATTTGATAAATTTATTAAATTTAATATATGTATTACTCTTTGAACACCCGGTATTTACAATTTCTATTTTCAAAAATTCTTATATACTTTAAAAAATTTGTTAGGAATTTATTTTTAAATAATAATCATTGTTGACATTTTAAGTGTTTATTATTTTCAATATCTATTAGAATTTATTTTTTTAATTATTTTTAATTACAATTATTTATAAAATACTTTTAGTATTTTTTTTTTATATACATATTATATAGGTATTATAAATGTGAAATATTTTAATATTGGTATATGTGTTCAAATTAAATTAAATTAATTTAATAAATCAAATTTAAGTTTGTTCCACCATATTTAATTATTAAATTAAAATTATTTAATATTATATATATGTATTATTAAATTTATTTCATAATATGTATATTATTAGTCTATATCATAATAACTTTTAAGCAACATGTAAAAAATTTTAAATATCAATAATTTTTATTTTTAATTATAAGATAGCCGAAGGCCTTAGATGGTTTTTTAACAGAAATGTAAATTCATTTTCCATTTTTTAATAAATTAATAAAAAAAAACTTTAATTTCGAACCTAATTTCGACTTTAAAAAATAAAGGATAAAAAATATGAGATTTCACAATAAAATTTTTATTTTAGCTAAATCTATAATTTTTTTTTAAAAAATCGAAATTTATGCATAATTACACTAGGTATAATAGTGACCCATCCGTGATTTTAACACTAACCTATATTTTACCATATTTTGTTTGTTCTTTGAAATATTATTTCATCTAAATCTCAAATCATATTCAGTACAAATATCCTGAATGTTGTTGTATCTAGTACCTCTGTTTGAGGTATAATTTATAATTCAATTGGCCAATTACTATGAACTTACGAACTATAATTTACATATATGCATTTACTAAACTAAAATATATAGCTGAATAGTGAATTTGGAATTTTCTATCACTCTCTTAACAATATAAATAATCATTTTATCTTAATTATTTATTTTATTTTTTTATGATTAATATCCCTTTTTATGGCTTTTTTAACTTTCGAAAGTTCTTTCAAGATTTTTAGATAGATGAAAATATTTTTGAATAATATATACTCTACCGGTAATAATAAATTTAAAATATTTTTATTTTTAAATTATTTTATTAATATTTCTGAATTACATAATTTGTCATAAAATCGCATAATTACTTGATTACTTAAACTTATTAATATGTATGTAATTTCAAGATAAATTTTTTTTTCCCGGTTGCTAAACTTTACTACAGAAGATTGTAAACAACGAAAAGATTATGGATTTATTGCCTGTGAAAAATGCGATTTTTGATTGCAAACATAATTTTCGTTGATAAAGCAACTGCAATACTAAGTAAAAGTTCAGTCTATGAGTAGTTTTGAGTAGTATAAATCAAACAATTAGGTTAATTTCAAACCTCTTTTTTTCAAGTGTAGAATTTTTGAATTTTGTATTTTATTTTATTTTATTCTGAAACTTCACATTAAACTTTTGGCCTGTATTTTTTTATCGCTATATAAATATTTGTTGCACTGCTAAAGTTATAAGCTGAGATAATCTAAATATATATACATAAATGTAATTTCTTTGACTATAGAGATGAAAAATTTTTTAATTTTAGATATTATCATTAATGGATAAATTAAAAAAAAAAAACATAATTGAGCACTACAATACAAATTCGACCTATGTTACAAGTCAAAATGTGTAGGTACAGTACACTGTCCATAGACTTACTATAATTTAATTTAATTTTAATTTATTTTTTTCACATAAAAATATCGACTAATTTTTAATCCTTTTCCTAATCGGCTAGGCATTTAAACCATTATATGACTCACAATCAAAATTAAATAACAAACAATAACAAAAAACAAAAACTCTGGTTTCCAAAAATTTAGTAAAAAATATTTTAATCAATATCTTGATCAATTTCAATTGTTTTACCATTCATTATCGGAAGTTGGTATCAAGATATTAATTAAATTTAGTGGAACGTACCTACATATCTATAGCACTCTTTATTTTTAATATTTAAAAAACATTTTTCACTTCATAACCTAACAAAATTTTTAAAACATATTCGATCAAATATAATAAAAAATTAATTCAAAGTAGTTAAATTTAAAATAATAAGGGTATTCAGGTGTAGATTGATGTAGATTGAAGGTGTAGTCATATACTAGGTGATGAATTTCTACAAGGCTCAAACCGTTTGTACTTTAGTTGCCATTGTACTTTTGAAATTTGACATTTGTAGTCAATACATATATTTGGAAATTGGCTGAGATAAAAGCAGAGGTAATTTTTTTATATAATAAATTGAAACAAAATTTATTGCATTATTTTTTGGATGTAGTTACAAGTTGAAAAAAATAAAGTTGTCTCTCACTTATTCTCATAAATATAAATTAAATTCATATGTAAACAAACCATTGTCACAATTCTACATCAAGTACAACATCAAAATTGCAACGGTGCGTTCACGAAATCATCATTGTATATCTACACCTACTACACTTTTACACTTATTGGCAATACCTTTATAATTTATAATTTTTACAATTTTATGATATGATATACCAACAAATTTTCACATCACATTCAATATAAACTAAAATAATTTCAGACATGACGTAGTGATTTAGAATACTACATACATAATATTATTATGTACATATGTACACAAATGTATACATTTTGTTATTATTAAATTTAAAAGAAAGAAAAAATGATATCAAAGAAATAAATGTATATTATACATTATAACACATGTATGTTATATATTCATACCAATTTTATACGTGAATTATTCGTTAACACACAGAATATAAAATAGTTCGGTCAACGGCCTACTTTACGTAATTAATTAGCAAATTTCATTTTTTTTTTAAGTATAAAATTATTTAAATTAGTAAAAATTGGCATTACTACAAAAAGAATGCATACATTGACTACTTAATAGATTTTTTTTTAGGTTATATACGTACATATCTATGTCATAAGATTATAATTTAAAACTTAACGTAGTAAGTTCCTTTCAATTGTGTTAAAAATTTAATAAACAAACGGTAGGAAGCTTGACTAAAACTCTCAACCAATTGTATAACAAGTCTTCATTGACAAAAATTTCTAAATACAATCAGTCGAATATTCTGCGTGGTTTTAAAAAACAATTAATTTTTTTTTGTTTGTACATGCATAGTACATATTTAAATTTCACATTTCAACAAACGTTTTTGTAGCGCTATCAACAATTAAATAAAAAATATTAAAATGAGTGTCGAAAAAAAATTCTGGCAAGATTTTTTAGAGCTATATTAAAGCTTATCATGTTTGTTAAAAGTGAGGGATATTTCAATAAAATATAAAAAAAATAGTGCATATGAAAATATAATGCAGAGAACAAAACTATCTTATATGATTTCGACTATATAATTAGATAACAAAATAAAGTCGTTTGCAAATTTGGAAAAGGATGAACGGTTGAATGAAAATAGATTCTCCCCTTCTTTCGTACGACACATTACATTATTCAATTTCTGTTCAAGTATTATCTAATAGTGTTCACCACTGACAGTAGGGCATCCTAAATAAATATCAATAAGTTAAGTTCAAACTGCAATAGCCAAAACAAAGCCAAAACAATTTTTTTTTTTTTCGTTTTTCTCTCCTTTATTCAAAATGTTGGTAACTGTTCGTCTTAGTTGACAATAATAAAAACATGATTCAATTTATAATAAAATAATTTTTTTTTTTTTTCGTTTTTCTTTTCCGGCTTTCTTTTTCTTCTACAAAATTCTCTCATTATGCACTATAATTTTTTCTTCTTTTTTATTTTGTTATTACCGTAATTTTCTCATTGTTCTAACCTGCAGTGAATGTTTCTGAGAGGATTTCTACACCCAATAAGGTATTAAAAACTGTTGTGTGTAGATATTGGTTTCAGTTGCATTCATTGCAGGGGTGGTATAAGTAAGTGGTACGTGGGCCAAAAAATTTAATTTATATATTTTTTTTTTTTTTATATATATATATTTTTTTTTCGGTACTTTTTGTTAAGTTTAATTTGTTTTTCTTTTCTCTTTGTAAATTGTTCGTTATTATGTTCAAGATAGATTTTTGTAACATTCGCGGTCTATCAACAAATTTCCATTCCGTCGAAAGCCATCTACGGCTCCAAAATCCAGCAATTTTAGCACTAAGTGAAACACAAGTTGTGAATAATGATATTAACTTTAATATCAATAATTATTCGCTTGTGCCACTTTTTATACCCCATAGAGGGATTGCTTTGTATATACGAAATGATGTAGCTTATAAGACTCTTCAAAATTTTGAGTGCTCCAATCCAATTTATCAATATAATTGGATGAAAATACACGCCGATAAGCACATCATTCACTTTTGTTTTATTTACAGATCGCCTCAAGCGAATCAGCTAGAAACTGATATGCTTATAGAAAGACTATCCAACCAGATAAACTCAATTCTGGAAACCAATCCCGAGTCTGAGATTATTCTGGCTGGAGACTTCAATATTCATAACAGAGACTGGCTTAATTTTTCTAGTCACAACAGTCCCGAAGGCAAACAAGTTGAACTTTTTTCCAATTTTTTCAACCTTTCTCAACTTGTCAAAAGCCCTACGAGGATACCAGATCGACGCGACCAGAACGGACACCTCCTGGATTTATTCCTAACTACCCATCCAGAGAAATTTTCAATCTCTGTTAACTCTCCGCTAGGTGGTTCCGACCACTGTCTTTTAAGCACAAGCTTCGAAGTAGGCACAACAACCAGTTCTTCTAATTCTCCCAAAAGACTAGTTTGGCATTATCACCAAGCTGACTGGGAAAGCTTCAACAACTTTTTAAATGCATCGAACTGGTCGTTGTGTTTCCAATATAAAAATGTCGACTTTGCTGCAGAGGTGATTACCAAGAGGATTCTATTAGGAATGAAAACTTTCATTCCAAATAGCCTTAGAAATATAAAACGAAATCCCTCAGGTTGGTTCAACGACCTCTGCAGCAAAGCTCTGAAATCCAAAGAAGAAGCTTAAAAAAATACAAGAACAATAATGAGAGTTATAAAGTGGTTAGGAATAAATGTAAAAAAATTATCAATCAGCAAAAATTCCTGCATAACCAAAGATTGAGACGAGAAATCTTTGATCTCCCCAACAACAGCAGGTCTTTCTGGACATTTGCTAAAAATGTTGGGCAAAATTTTTGCAAGTCTTCGTTTCCACCTATGATTGATAATGGTACAATTATATCAGATTCTGTTGGAAAGGCTAATCTCTTCGCAAAATTATTTGCAGCTAATTCCACACTCCCTCCTACAGCCCAAAATCCTTCATCAATCCCTGTTCTAAATTATTCCTTCGGAAGGATCTACTTTAGAACAAGAGCTGTAGCAAAAGTCTTGAAGAATCTCGATATAAAAAAATCTACCGGTCCTGATGATATACCTGCAATTGTGCTGCGACACATTGCCTTCGCTATTTCTAAACCTCTGCGCAACTTATTCCATTTGTCCTTTTCTTCAGGAACTTACCCGTTCTATTGGAAAGTTGCCCAAGTTTATCCTATTCCTAAGAAAGGTGACAAAAGCAATCCTTCAAGCTATAGGCCCATAGCTATTACTTCCATTATTTCAAAAACGATGGAAATCTTAATTAATCATAAGCTGAAGAAATATCTTGACAGTAGAGGTATAATTCATGATAGCCAATACGGCTTTCGACCCCAACGTTCCACCGGTGATGTCCTGACATGCCTCTGCGAGAAGCTCAACACCAGCCTGCATCAATCTGGTGAAGCTACTGTTGTAGCAATGGATATATCTAAGGCTTTTGATCGAGTTTGGCATTGTGCTTTTAACTCTATTGGCCTTGGTTCAACCTTTTCTTAATGGATTGAAAGTTTTCTTTTAAATCGATCTATCATAGTTTCAGTTGACGGTTCTTTTTCCGACCAACTTCAAATCAGTGCTGGTGTTCCACAAGGCTCTGTCCTTTCCCCCACCCTATTTCTCATTTTCATTAATGACCTTCTCAAATTAACTTTCAATCCAATCCATAGTTTTGCTGATGACAGCACTCTAGTAGCATCATATGATTTTCTAAAACAAACTAACACTACTGCTTCCGCAGTCACCTCCAAAAGAACAATGATGGCCGGCGCGCTCAATCACGACCTTGCCAAAATTGTCGACTGAGGTAAAGCTAACAGAGTCTAGTTTAACACTTCAAAAACTCAAAGCTGTTTTGTTAGTAACAAGCTAACAACATTCGAATCAATTTTCCGGCTTCAAAATGAAGGTATCCAGCGACTCAAAGATCTGAACATTCTCGGAATGCGAGTGAATCAAAATATGCACTGGAATGAGCATATTTTCGATATTGCGAAAAGCGCCGCAAAATGTTTAGGATTTTTGAGCCGCTACAAAACTTATTTTTCATCTCGAGACCTTTTAAAATCTATAAAGCATATATACGACCAAAGCTCGAGTATAACTCACATTTATGGGCAGGTGCACCAAAAACTGCTTTAAATTTTTTGGACAAAGTTCAAAACCGCGCCATTCGTCTTACAGGCGACATAAATGTGACCTCATCCCTTATACCACTTGGTCATCGTCGTATTGTTGGAGCACTTACTCTATTTTATAGATATCTGCTTGGTGTTGGCACTTGTTCCGAGGAATTAAAATCACTTCTTCCTCCTCTTAAGCAATTCAATCGCACAACACGAGAGGCATCAAGTGCCCACCCTTTCACAGTGGAAATTCCGAGATGGTTTAAGTCCGGCTATGGAAATTCTTTTATAGTAAGAACATCCCGATTGTGGAACCGCGTCCCAATCGAAGCCTTCCCAATGAGAGAAGGATTTTTTATTTATGACTAACAGAGGTTTAAGACGAATATTAACCACATTGTTCGCTTTTTCCCACAAAACTTTTCTTCTTCCATTTTCTTTCCTTTCCTCTAACTATCCTTTCCTTTTTCAAATAGTCAACGGTACGCAAGTACTTAAAGAAAAAAAAAAAAAAAAATAAAACCCTGATTCTTAGAAATATACTATCTTATTTCCAATTTTAAACTGGTTTTAGTAGTGCATTAACTCTCTATAACTTATTTTTTAATCATTACACATATGCGAGTGCAAACACGTGTAAATGCGTATAAATATTTTGTTTTCTATAATATACTAATGAATATCCTGTGCAATTGCACAGAAGCAGTTCTTTCAGGTACGATTTTATATAAAAAGAAATATTTGTTTTGGTATAATTGTAGTTGTAATGAAATTAAAGTATAATACCCCTAATACTTTATGATGAAATTAATATAATACTAATTTCAATATAATTTAACACAATAAAATCCCATTACTCTCAACGTAGTAGATCGATGTATTTTAATTCGGTTATAGTTAAAAACGTTTGTAGTCACAATTCAATACTGTTTCTTATAGGTTTAAATAAGAATGAAATTTATTTTAGAGTATAGATTGAAGTAACCGTCAATATTTGGTGTAACTATTTTAAATGTTTTAAGTATTCAGCAAAAAGAACTTGCAAAAATTTTAATATTTTAGTCGTGTAATTTACTATTCAATTATTTTTACATATTTACTCACCACGTCGTTCATCTTGTGTATTATAATATAAGATTTTGTATAAACTATAACAGTTTTGATCGTTAACCCTTCATTTCGTACTGCTTCTTATGCGTTTCTTATACTGAGATGTGTTTTTGAACGATATTAAATTTAATTTATTTTTAAGGGTTGAACATTTTATAATCACTTACACTGAAAATATGTTGTATCATTTATCGGTTTCCACGTACTACGTTGTTATATTGTACTCATATTTTCCTCCGCGTAGTTCAACCTAGACAACGCTAAATAATTTATCATTTATTAAAACCAAATTTATCACCTGGTGCTTATACTGCTCCGGCCAAAAATAATATTGATCTGTGATAAAATAAAAAAACAAATAAATAATAAGATAAACAAAATTTTTATAGCATCGACTCTTAAAAATCAGCAAAACAAATTAGTAAAATATTTTAAAGATAATTTCCTCTTGAAATTTTTTACCCAAAGATTCTAACACACATATTCAATAAAAATTTGTAATTCCATCATTACATGCAAATACACCAACCACAACAACAGGATGTCTCAAATTTTCAGTACATATAATAAAAAAGGATATTTTGTATATTATTTGTTTCAAAATTTTATGGAAAAAAAATCCTAAACAGCTTACATATTTTAAATAATAATATTTTTTTTCTTATTTTTATATGTTTTTGCTTGTGTATACATAATTACAATTGATATAAGGATTTGTTGAGATTTTCTTCACAATTTACATGCATCGAAAAGAAAACAAAAGGATATTTTAAGATTTCAATGCATTCAGTAATACCAGCCAACATGCATACATACATATGTACATATATTATTAAATATTTTTTTTTTTTTTGTTAATCTTTTTAGTTGTTTTATTTTTACATTTCTTATTTTTTTTTTTCATTTTAGTAAATATTTATTTAATATTTTGTTTATCTATTAGATACAAATAACTGTTTTTAAAGACAATATAAGAAAATATCCTTACCATTGAATATAAACAAAAAAACGAAAAAAATATATGTAAATAAATATTTATGCAACAAAAAGGAAAAAATACACTATAATGTTTTTTATTTAAAAGTGTTTTGATTTCGATAAGAAAGATTGAAAGGATATCTATCCAAGGATATTATTGCTATATTATTACATTATTATAGTTATATATAGTAAATATGTAAATGTATGTATTTGAATTTACTTAGGATTTACATATGCAGAGATTAGAGTAGATTTTTGTTTTTTATTTGATTATTCTCCTATATCCTTTAAGATGACTTCATGCACACATCAGATGCAAAATTTGTTGTTTACGTTAGGTTTTATTATAATGTTTATTTATTTATTTTTGTGGTCTTTATTGATGGAATAATGATGGTATTGTCTAGATCATAGATGAATAACACGCGGCCCGTGGGCCACGTGTGGCCCGAGCCGCGATTTTTGATGGCCCGCCGAACAATTTAACATAATATTTTTTATGCACGTACTTGGCGCCAAAGAGACGCATTTAAATTTTTTTTGTTTGTAAAATAGATATAACATATTGTATGATTCGTAGTTTCGCAGAATTTATATTTTTTACATAACATTCTTCCTGACCAAAACAAATGAGAGCGAGAGAAGAATTTCAAGAACTGATTTTTTATAATTTAGTTTTAGTACTTTTCCTAAATTTGTGTGGTTATAATTAACCGGTAATTTTTGTGTGAAAGTGAACTGAATAAAAACTTAATAGATTTATTTGTCGGTTGTAAAAATTAAATTCCATAATACTCAAATAAGCGAAAAAATTATTAGCCTTTTCGAAAATGTCTTCAGCTAAAATGTTTAAAAAGCGTAAAATAACAGAGGAAAATCGTGGATTTCAAGGCAAGTGGAATGAAGACTATTTTTTCATATATTCAAACAACAATGCAGTTTGTTTGGTGTTTTCTGCAAAATTGCTGTTCTTAAGGAATATAATATAAAAAGGCACTAAGAAACTAAGCATTCTACAAAATTCTGTCACCTTAAAGGACAGTTAAATACAAATTAGCAGAACTACAGAAAAATCTTAATCAGCAGCAATCCTTTTTTAAAGCCACTACTTCAAAATCGGTTACGGCAGCTCGTGCAAGCTAAGTAGTCTCGGAAATTTTAGCTAAATTCGATGGCTAAGTCGTGGAAAAATGCTTGAACGGGCTTACAATTTGAAATACGAAATTCAACAATTTTTGGAAATGAAACAGTACGAGTTTCCAGAATTTTACAATCAGGAATGGTTATCGGATTTTGCATTCTGTGTTGATATCACACACCACTTAAATGTGCTAAATATAAGTCTTCCAGGTGCAAATAATATGATTCACCAAGCATTTGAAAAAATAAAGGCATTTGAGAGTAAACTTAAGATTTGGAAACAACAACTCGAAAATAACAATACGATTAACTTTACAACATTAAAGAAGGAAACAACGGGCAATACCACAAAATATGCCAAAGAAATACAGTACCTTCAGAAAGAATTTGATGGTCGCTTTACTGATTTTCGAAAGCATGGAGATTTTTTCGCTATATTCGCTTCACCTTTTGATATAAATGTAGAAAGCTCACATGATGAATTGCAAATGGAAATTATCGAGTTACAGTGCAATAGCGATCTTAAAAATAAGTTTCGGACTGTTTGTCTCGTAGATTTTTATAAAATGTACTTCCCCGTTGAGGAGTATCCAAAATTGGCTGATCATGCAAGGAAAATGCTCAGTCTTTTCGGAAGTACTTATCTTTGCGAGCAGTTGTTTTCAAAAATGAAAATCATCAAGAACTCTTCTCGAAATCGCCTCAACGATGAACGATTGGAGAATTGCTTGCGAGTATCTGTTAGCAATACACCAGCAAATATTGCAAAATTGGTTTTCGCATTAAAATTTTTTATTTCTTTTTGTCAATACCTATGTGCGTTTTTTTCAACATTGTGTGTGGATTATATTCTAATAAAAAAATTTTTTTCGTTTATATTTATTAACAAGGATATAAAAATCTGTTATTTATTTTATTTCTTGAAAATTTTAATTGTTATTGTATTATTTGGTTTGAAAAATAAATTAAATTAAAAAAATTAATATAATATGTATACCCCAAAATTTTTTTTTTAAATATTAGCTTAAGTTACTATTATCAAGTTATTATTATCTTAACTATTGTTATCTATGATATCCATATTGCGACCCGATCAAAACTTATATTTTCATTTTTGGCCCGTTTGCGAAAGCCAGTTACTCATCACTGGTCTAGATGAATATAAGTGGACATTTAGATGTATATTTTTTGTCGTTTTTTTTTAATAAAAAAATCAAATTTATGATATGATTTTGATGCCAAAGTATATTTAAATTATAGCGACACCTTAATCCAAATGTGTACTTATTTATATATAATTATTAGCCTTATTTCAGTATCTGGTTTAAAGCTATTCACTTTAATTCCAAAAATTGAATAGACAGGTTGCAGCTATAATTTACTTTTTATCATATGGTATGAAAGAAATTTATGGTTATCAAAAATAAATTAAATTAATGTTGTAAATTACACAAATTCATTCATATTCGTTAAAAAATATTATTTTTTTTCGATATAACATCCAACTGTATTGCTATGCATCAGGATTAAACAATGACAAGCGTTAAAAAAGTAGTTTACAATTTTTATTTCATTGTTATATTAGAGGTCAAAGAAAAGTCTTAAATGAATGTTGATTTGTTGGTTTTCTAAGTGTAGAGCCTATCCATTTTTGTTTCTGTTTGGCTTATCGTCAGTTAATAACCAAAGATTTTTGTTAATTATTCTACTGATCTAAAATATCATATTATCATAAGACATTTGTTAGTGAAAGTGAAAACCTGAAACTTCTGAATAAAACAATGTAATATTAGCAAAGTTTCATTATAATTTTAAAAGGATGAATTTCACGCAAGACATAAATATGCAGCCTTATATTCAATAGTTGCTGTAGAAGCGCCGGTAAATTAATTTTTTTTCTTTATCTGTCCATCTTTCATTTGATTTGTCCATAATTTTGGCAAGGTTTTAAATGTAATTTTATTCATCTCAATTAAAATGTCAGTAATTAAAAAAAATTTATTTAATTTTACTTCAGTTCCGATTCTACAACTTGGATTTTCATCCTAGTAAATGAAATCTGATGATTAATTTATTATTAAAATCTTTTTAAAATAATTACTTTTTATGAAAAATTATGTTTGAAAATAATATGAGAGCTGCAAATTAAAAAAAAAAGTCATGTATTAGCATTGAAAGATAAATAATAAAATATATTATATATATAATCGTATTTGATAATTACATTCTCATTATAAACCAACTACACACACATACTTTAATTCTATCTTATCATCATCATTGTAAAAGCCAATCTCCTCTGTATAAATCTAACGAAATCAACGAACTGGTAATAAATTTTTATTTCACCATAAATATTCTAGTTATTGTTTTTATATATATATAATATATATATATGTCTGTAGTGTATATGCTTTTGACATATAAAGTGTTGGAATGAAATATGTCATCATATGTGTCAAAAGGATAAGAAAACAAGCTGTGCAATTTTACGAACGATGTGTAAATTTTATTTCTTTAATATTGTTTTTTATTGTTTGTTTATTTTTTGTAAAATGAAAAATGAATGCAAAAAAAAAAAAATTCAACCACCAATCAATCAATCAAAATTTTCTGTTTGTTTCAAAGTACTTCAAACACTCACATACATACATACATACATATTGCACTGATATACAATTTTCATATTATAAACCAAATCCAACAATAATACTGTCAAAGAGTTGAATTGATGTAAGAATTCCAAAATAAAAAAATTATTATTTTGTCATTTTTTAAGAATTGATTTTCACTAGCTTTGCTGTTACAATCACCGTTACAATTTCTACTATGTGTACAATATGGTGTTGTCAGTACATTCACTTAAGAGACATCAATTGTATTTTGATTGAGTAAACATAATTCATTAATTTAATTTGTGTTAGTATGCGTATGGAGGATGAAAGGATGTAGTATAGTGATAGTTGATTAAAAATTATGATGACATAAATTCAATGCATCGAAATGTTAAATTTCAATATAAAAAAAAAAAACAACAAAAAAATGAATAAAAAATAATTTTTGTTTTTATTAAAAGATTTATTACCAATGAAAATCCATGCTTAAAGTTTGAATTATGTCGTGTGAACAATAGCTAAATTGAAAATTTATAAATAATTTAATAGTGAAAACATCGTAATTACAAGTCCATCAACAAATAATCTGTATATATATTATATTGAATACACATAATACATGTTATATTTGATATTATGTATATGCACATACATTTATGTATTATTTTAAAAATCAGTGAAAAATTATAGCTATTTATTGAAAATTTTAAATTTAAATTTTTGATATTAAAAGAAAATTTAATCCGAAATCATTTTGAAAACTTAGAACTAAAATATAATTTTATAATTGCATTTTTCCAGAAATTTAATTAAATTTGAACTAACACAGCTATTTTTATATATTGTTTTTTATGTGGATTTATTTAATTTAAATTTAATATTTTAATTCACAAATGATTTTCTATAGTAAAAATCAATTCTTCTTAATGCACCTTAAAGCTATCCAGTGACATATTTCCCTACAGTATCTGTGGACAATTCATGATATGTATCATTAAATATTTAAAGTTAATTAGCATATTAAAATGCTAGTGTATTTCAAGTAGAGTTAGCCTTTAAAACCCTTAATCATATTCAGACAAGTGAAACAATTGCCCTCTTCACATATAATCAAGCCGCTATCAAAATTTTGGAACAATATCTGTTTTGAGCTGATGGAACAATGCCGATAAGAATTTGAAAGCATAGGTGTTCATTTTTCGATCTTTCTACTCTGTTCCTGATCACTGTAACATAAAGGTGAGTTGGAGAGCTGATGTACTGACCAAACAAGTTTCTCACAGGCCACTTGGCTTCTTCAAGGAGCACATTCATGTAAATTATCTGGCCATAGCAAACGAAAGGTATAACATAGACTATTTGTGTATTTTCTAAAAAAACATCACCCTTTAATAACATCAAAAACACAAAACAACTTTTAACCAGGTCTGATTCTGAAATATCAACAGTATAGTTACTATCAAAACACTGGCCGATAATAAGCAATAATATAGGAATTATTGCGATAATTGTTTTTTTTTTTAACTTTATTTTACCCATTGTACAATCTTATAGTTACTTAGCCTAGATAAAGTTAACAGAAAATAGCTTTTGTTATATTATTATTAACATGTAAAGTAATAGTGTGCCTTGTATATTAATTTATGTTATATGTTTATTATAACTATTATTGTTATTAGTTAGTTATTAGTTTTAATTTGCTTGAATTCTTATATAAATGTATTGGAAAAAATGTGGGGTGTAAAAATCAATATTCTCGTACTATTTAAGATAAAACTTAACCTATCTAAACCTACTAACCTAACTTAACAACTGCTTAACCTATTTAAAACGAGAAAAAAAATATGTATTTGTAATACTTTGGTGGTAATTTTACGTGTTTTTCAACCACCAATAGTCTCTTTTTTTATAAATTTATCTTTGTCCGGTATAGACATGTCATAATATCTCAATCAATCTTTTCTCCATCAATGTTGCCCGGATTATACTCTATAGTTTTACATGTAGTCTGCTATAGTGGTATAGTGTAGGGACATGATTTTGGTTTTGAATATAACAATTTATTGCTATAAACATAATTAATGATCTGATCGACCTTTTTAATCGCCAGGTAGGTTCTAGTACTAATTTCCTTGCGATAATGGGAAAGTAATATCCTAAAACGACTAAAATCAACAAATAGGACACTCAAGTCGTGATATCAAAAAGGCACAATTAAGTTTTTTTTCTCTCAGCTGTATTTATTGAAGCTTTATAAACGAAAATGACAAAAATTTATTACGATTGATACCTTTATGGTTTATTCGAATCTTACAATCCAAAAAGTTGAAAAGGTCTAATCCATTGATTTGACATTTCATATTGGCTCATTCATTTCAAATGTTCTGTCTCATATAACTGCTAGCGACTTTTTTTAACCTGCTGGTTATAAAATGTTTTGTAAATTTCTCGCCAAAGAGTTAGGATGTTGGATCAGTCTGGTTGCATAACTGTTTTTACATTTTTCAAGTTCTTTTATAACCAAAGTATATTCAAATCAATATATAGATTAATATTTCTCAGGTACCAAGGGACCTGTGTTTATTAGTTTAATTTATGTTTTCTTATATTAATATTTTTGAGTTTTATTATTATTTGCCATTTCGAACTCAATTACCATATAGCATATACATATTATAGAGATTTGTAGTCTCAATTTAGATTGCAAATAAATAAATAAAATTCAATAAAATAAATCAAAATATTTCCTAAGGATCCCAACAACTTATTTTTGAATCTTTGTATTAATTGATAACATTATATTTTCTTTGCGGAGCCTCATAATTGGGGAAGTAGAACAACAAAAATATTAGCCAATATCACTATACAATTTTCATATTAAATTGTTTTAATTTTATTAAAGCTAAAATATTTGTGAATTTTGTAATAATTCTTATAATTTGAACACGTTATTCTATAACAATAGAATTGGCAAAAACTGAAATAAAAATAGCAAAACCTGCCAAATGTGAGTCGTGAAAAATCAGCTGCGTACTTTTAATGGTGAAAACAAATTCAATTTCTATCTCTTTTTTGGAGCACAATTACATAAAGTTGTAGCTATACATCGCTATCTTTGTAACATATGGAAATTTCTAGATCACATTATATATCAAAAATTTTCAAAGCTGTCATATCCAATACCATCTGCAAAAATGGCACAAAAATTTTCCAATTTGTCGACCTTCAAACTTAATTTTTTTTTTGTAATTTTCTAAAATAAATCCAATTTTAGAACAAAAAAAATAAAATAAACTAACACACAAAAAAAATCATTTAAAAAAAAAGAACCTAACCATAACCATGATGGTCCTGATCAAATTATAAGAATTTTAATCCTTTAACATATAATTATTCCTTAAAGAAAAAATTTAAAAAATAAAAAAAAACCAACAAAAATTTAATCCTTTCACACCAGCCTTTAGAAAAAAAATGTCCTTTTAAGAATACCATTTTTGTTTTTTTTTTGTTAATATGCTTTCATCGGTATTTTATTCAGCAAAAAAACTTTAATCCTTAAACAAAAAAAAAAAACAATAAAAAAAATTTTCTCTAATAAATTACAACAAGTTAACTTTTCCTGTTATTATTATTATATCCTATTAAGTGTATAAAATTAAAATAAATGTCCATTTCGAATTCCGATTCTCATAAAATTCGGGATTTTATTTTCGTGTTCTTTTATACTTCAATTTTGATAAAACGGAAATTCTGACATATTTGTTCTGACATTTGTTTCTATGTAGCTACCTATTTATACTTCCATCCATAATGTACATATATGCTTATATATATAAATATATGTAGATACATATATACATAATTTTATTTAAGTCACCCCTATTAATTTCATAGAATGAAAACAAAAAATTAAAATACTTAATTTGTTTCACTTTATATACTAGACACAGAAGAAAGAAGTGATGATAGAACTTGACTTATATTTTTTGTTCACTTTACTTCAGTTCAGGCATGTACTGTATATGATGATCGCGGGAATTTTTCTCATATTATTTTATTTTCTTTTTATTATTATTATTATTATATTTTCGTTACTTTTGATCCTGTTATAATCGCACCTTAATAAATCATTGCGTAACAAAAGTGTATAAAAAAAATGTATTAAAGAGCAAAAAAAAAACAACATAAACAATAAAGTCAAAGGTCCTTTTTTTTGAATCGGATATACTGAAAATCTTTACATTATTTTTTGATATATATAAAAGCAAATAAAAATATGTTGAAAAAAAGTATGTTGAAATTGATTAAACGATTGTAACTAAAATATTTTTTATAAAAATTCAAATTCAACCTCCTGATGTGTTTACTAAAACATTCTCTATTCAAATTGTCTATTCTAAAGTAGAAATAATAACAAAAATGGTTCTTGTTTTAAGTTTATGTATTTAATTATACCCAAAAATCAAAAAAAAAGAACTAGGCTATATACCAAACCGTATGGTTACATAATGTGAAACATTTTAATGAAATACAAGTTTAAGAATCCCACATCGCATGAAAATGGGGAAATCAGAATATCCACTTAATTTGAATTTCAATGATACTTGAGTGCTTGAGTAGGACAAATATTTCACTATATATTCATTGATCCTTCAGACAACCCCAGTATTTTAAGAATCCATATTCTTTTCACAACAAAAAGAACAACATCGCTACTTGCTCAATATTAGCTATATTACTACAACTAATTCGCCTAACATCGAATTTATCAAATTATAAAATTTATTGACATAGCAACTGTCTACATATGTGTCAAACTGCAAGAGTAAATCCTCAGGATTTTTAATCTATTCCTTACGATTTGATGATTTACGAACTGCCACAACTTTTGTACGAAATTATTAGATCTGACTATCACAACAAACTTCCTTGTCTTAGTTTGCAGGTTTTTCTAGACAGACGCTATAAGATAAGATTATATTATCCAAACCATTACTTTGATTCCAATACATTGAAATCGACATTTGACAAAGTTATGAAGAAATATAGTTTTGGCTAGCACAATAGACCTATATTTGGTTAAAGTTGTCCAATTTTTCTGATATCCACGGCTATTTATGATTTCTGACGAATGTCTTATCCAATTCACTTTTTTAATTCCAACACATTGAAACCGACGTTTGACAAAGTTGCAAGTTATGCTGCATACTTTGATGCTTAAAAGTATTTTATATTGATGAAATTGTATATTCTGCAATGTGGAAATGTAAATTGCAATCTGTGGCATTAGCTCCTTGGAATACCGCCAAAAAAAGTAGTCTTAAGCGTCCCAGCATCCTGCAGCTACCCAGTAGGTAATATGAACAGTCAAATGGGGGCCAAGAAATACAATGAATTATAATATTGGCATCATGGGTAGTTAACCACTAGGTTATCTCATTTGCTAGTCCGTGCAATTTACCTGTATAAAAAATGTCATGTAAACTACTGAATGTCTCCTTATTGGGAAATAAAGAAAAAAAAATATATATATACACTCTAATAAGTAAATTATAGCAAAATCTGAAAGTTAATTGAACTAAAGCTGCATTTTCAAATTTATTTATTATCCGGGCAAAAAATTCGAAGCTATCAAATTTCAAGCAAGCAAAAATGAACAGCTTTAAATTTTGAACACAGAAAACAAATTCAGCTAAAAACCGGCTCTTTTTTTTAAACATTGAATACGCATTATGTAAAAACTATAGCACAATAATACTACCCTATTATAAGACACATCTAAAATTTCACAAATTACCCAAAATATTGTTTTTGTTATATAATAAGGATAGCTCTGGGAGTATTCAGTTCAGGTAGCAAAAATAGGTGTATATTATAGTGTACCTTAAATTATGTTAAATTTACTTTTTTATTAATTTATTGTTGTTCTTTTGTTGAAATTTTTTTAATTTTTTAATTTTTGTTATTTTTTTTTATTGGACAATTTTTTTGCTCTTTTTCTTTCTGTCTCATTCAATAATAGTTTCAAAACTACATTTTTTTTTTTTTGTAAAGTTTGTTAAGAAGGAAGTAAAGATCAAAAAAGGTTATATAAATGTTTATAAATTGTTACTAAAGACGAGCGGACATAGGGAATATATAACCTTTTCCACTTTTAACAATGTCAAATAATAAAAAAAAATTCATTTTTTATTTTTTATTAAACACAATAAAATAACAAAGCTAAAAAGTCACCGAATCAGGAAGTATCTATTATTGTCCATTCAAAAGAAGATAAATTTTATAAATTTTGAAATTATAAAAAGAAAAATTGAATAAAAAAAAATTCCAATTCCGATATTTATAATCGGCGGGCTATTTATCAGTATTGGTGCCGCTAATCATGACAATTTCATAAAAAATTTAATTCAATCTTTTAGGAAAATACCGTACATTTGGACAATTTACCGATTTGTAAAGAAAAATCCTTAATGCATTATAATAAAATTGTAATATGGATTTATCAATGATAAATGAAAATAAAATTTTATAATAACAAAAATTAAAAAAAAATCCACTTAATGTGAGAATTTTTATGATTTCTGATTCATTTGGCTCCAATGAAAGAATCTGGGAATTTCGATACTAAATAAAAGAACGGAAATTTGTACTTCAAATCATTTTTTTGTTAAAAAAACTTTTCGAAAGGATTTTTTAATATTAATTATTTTATATTTTCCTGGATAAAACGATAGAATTTGAAGGCATCGTGAATCTTACAGGACTTAATTTTATTATAATAATATTAATTTTAGCTATTTTGAAATTTTAAAGATATTTTAATTATTTCCAATATGATTATACACAAAAAAACGAATAGATATTTAATCAAATCGTTGATTGAAGTATTCCTTGTTTTTACTCAGATGCAATTTATCAAATGCACCTACTAAATATTTGAAAATGGTAATATAGTTTACAGAGACATCATAATATTATTAGATTAGATCAGATGTACATATGAACTAAATAAATATAAAAAGTTGTTCAGTTCATGTAACAAAATATTTTAACCTCATACTAGTAGTACAGGTAGAAGTACAAGTACTTTGGCTTCGCTTTAGAATTTTAATTGTTTTCTTGTATTTTTTTATTCCTTTAATGGGTATTTTTTATATTTTAATTCAAAAAAATTTCAATTATTTACAATGGATTGAATCAGTTTGTTCATCTCAGAATTCGTATTTAAATAATCTTAAAATAATGTGAAATGACATCAGGAGGAAGCGCTTTTTTATATTTCAAAACTATGGAATGAGCATCTTTACTATTTGCCGCATGGACTTATCTAAACTTATAAAAGGGAAAGTTTGTTTGTTCGTTTGTTTGTTTGTTTGTTCACTATATACGTTCGCCTTACAAAATCATCAAATGACAGGTTCGGGTTGCTGCCGTACATTTCCTAGCTAGTCTCAGAAATATTTCTAAAACCAATTGTGTTACAGGCATGAAAATTTACACTTATAGATACTCTTTCAGAAACAAAGAAATACGACTTCTACCGATTTCAAAAATTTTGACTGGTTCGGGTCGATGCTATACAAGTCCTTGCACCTATCAGGAATGTTTCAAAAAAATATTGTGTTACAGACTTGAAAATTTATTCAATTAGAAAATACTGCATTTTGAAATTTCTAATATATCAACTAATTTTTTTTTTATTAGTTTTTATTCAAAAAAATTTATTATGCAAGCTACATACATGTGTATTTCAACAATAAAATTAAATTTAAATTTAAATTTGCAATTATGTAATAAAAATTTTTTAAAATGTAAAACAAATATTTATTATAAACGAAAATCAAAATAGTTTAATTATAAAAATAACGTGATCAGCAATGATGATGTATTAGTCTTCTTAAAGCATCAAAAACATTTGAGCCTTAATCCTCTGGCTCGTCCCGTACTTTTCTCTGTTACAGATCTGTTCTTAAACAAGTGTCATCATATAAAATGTATAGAATATGAGTATATAAAATGTAGAATGCATCAAAAATGCAGAATATGAGTATTAATGGCCTGAGCAGTGGATACAAAGTAGCATAAAACTGAACGTAAAACAACATGTTTATACAAAGTCTTGTGATTCTAAATGTAGATTTAAAAAGCTTCATTGCTATATTTTATTTTAAGTATTTATATACTTTACATATATGTATATAAAAATTTGTGTTTGCTTTCAAATACATTCGTTTGGACACTTAAGAATTAAAAACCAACGAATATCAAAAATCCTTTAAATAGTTGTCACTGTTTTATTGATTTTTAAACCAAAGAAATATTTTTTTAAGCTGTATTGACCAAAGCATTGAAAATGTACATAATATTCTATAATCAAAGTATAAAATACTGTGTATATATTTTCTGTTTATAGGTTTATACTTACTACTGTAGTTTAACTTTTTTGGTTGTAATTTTGATTTCACAGTTTGTGTGCGCTTCACAGTTATTGACAAGTTTCTGTTGACTGATTTTCCTACTAGGACTCATATAGTAAACCAATCCTGTTTAATTCATAATTTCATTTCAAAAGAGTTATTCAGGCCTTTTTTAATTTTACGTTACGCGGTTGTTGTCTATTTGATAACTCTAATTTAACGAATAATTTTTACTATTTATTTATGATTGAATATCAAAACTACTACTGTCAAAAAGGACAGAATATTTATTCTTACAATATTTTTTAAAAATGCTTTAATGACAAATTACTATTATTCAATTAGTATGTCAATTCAAAAATTATAAAATACTTGTAAATGAAATTTTGTTGAAGAAAAAACAAATATTACCAAGTTAAAAATATTATCAATTAACAAATATTATTGGATATTGAGTAAGATTACTATTCATTAACACTAATTTGCTTTTTTTTACTTATCAAAACAAAAGTCATTTGACGTCATCATGACACGTCAAACTAACGCAAATTAAAAAAAATTATAAGGTTATGGGGGATTTATTCTTTCAATATTTTAAGGATTTGAGTCTTTCCTAGATTTTTATAATATTATTTTCTACTATACGAATCTCTACTCCGTAATTCTAATATGTAGGTTGAAATTTGTATTTTCTTTGTTATCTGAAAAGGTCAAAAATAACTACGCGACCAGATTCACGTATAATTAAATTCATTTACAAAAATCCTATTGAATGTTCCTATTAGAAACAGACTAAAACAGAAGACCTTAGTTGTCTAGGAGAAAAAAAAGGTCGTTAAAATCTTCCTCAAATGGTACCGATCCATTTATTATCCTCGGATTTCTTACATTTTCAATTAAAATAATTTAACTCTGAACCATTTATAATACCATTTTATACTATTATCAAATTAATTTAATAAATATATTTGAAAGGAGTCGGTCAGATTCGAAATTACGCTTTTAGTTAAAATAAACGACATTTTAGTTTTCTGGAAGTTCTGGAAAAAGGAGATAGTATCCTATTTTGTATTTAACACCTCACCTCACCTATTATTTTTTTTTGTATTTAGATACACGTGTTGTAATTTAAAATAGTAAAATTTTAAACACCAAAAAAAATTCATTTCATCATTTCTAGAATTGACCAGTTATTTAGAATGTTTTTTTTCATAAATATTTTAATTAAAAAATTTTGATATTTATTTTTTTGCTAATTAAAAGGAAAATTATATATATGTATATATATTTTGTTCAAATCAATTGACATCATAGACTTTTAAATAACAAAAAAAAATTAATTTTATATTTGGCAAATAAACATATGAGTTTTGCATATTGACTAATTTTTATAAATTTTAACTGTGAGTTAATTACACACTAACCTCATTGTTCCTAATGAATTGCGATAAAACGCTGCATTGTTCAGATTATTTACTTTAGTCCCCTTACTCAGCAGCCTTCCTTAGCTAATATAAATTGATAAATTATAATAAAATATTTTCTCTAATTGCTAAGAAATAGGAACGGAATAGATTTAAGAAAACAAAAAAAAGGAAAAAATTGCATGGGATGTGACGAACAATGGAATATAATTATAAAACCCTGTTTACTTTATAAATGCATTTCCATAACCAAAACCCCGAAACCATATAAGTATTTTCATTTGTGTAAATTATGTAAGAGAGAAAACTTTCAGTTTTTCACGTACCTCACCCAATTCTTCTAAGCATGTTTCAACCACCTACAAACTAAATATTTATAACATACACCCATATATTTTTGAAAATTCATCACGTCAGTGATGAAAAATTGACCCGCTCCCACATCTAAATAAATTTGTTTTTCTGAGATTTGTAAAAAAATTCGTTATGTTGACTACCAACATAACGATATTTTTAATAAATCTTCTAGAAATACATATTTATTTAGACGTGGGAGCGGGTGCATTTTTCATCACTGACGCGATGCGTCTTCAAGAATATGGGTGATAGAATTAATGATCCAAAAATACAACAATAACTAAGTGTAATGATTGTTAAGACCCATGTTTATATCAGGCAGAAATCTACCGCAGATCTGCCGCAAGAATCTACCTTCATGTTCATACGTAAAAAAACTGGTAAATTTCTGCCGTTGTTGCTCAGATTATTGAAATATCAAGATGGTCGAAAATTAAATTATTGGCAAAGAAATAAATTTTTATTATTATTTTAATGTTAATTCAACAATATTTTTTGTATAATTTATATTTTTTTTTTTTATTTTATTAATATTCGATTCGATTACGTTGTCAACAACATTTACCTTGCACTTTGCGTATAAAAAATAATCAAAAAATTTTGACACTGAAAGATATTCCGATAGAAATTTTAAATTTTGGTAGATTTGCTTACCTCTTACTGAAATCATCCATCACTATCTAGTTTTGCTTTTGGCAGATTTCTATCAATTTTGTACCCGTATGAGCATCATGCATAATAAAAACAATGAATTAACTATTACAAAATGGCGGGTAATTTTAGATATAATGATCTATTTTTGTTTCAGTAATCAAAACCAAAAATAACAACCAATTCTATTTTTTTTAACTTATCAAACGGGTTTATAATCCTGTTCTATTAGGGATTTGTTCTATTTATAGATTTTTTTCTATATTCAATTTAAGTAGTTTATGTTTAATTGTCATAAAAGTTTACTTCCACAGTAAATTTTTATTGCGTTGAGTTTTTGTTTGACTTGTGCTCATATTTTTTTTCTTTTTTTGAAGCTGCTATCTTCTAACTAGGTATGTTTTTGTGTATATATGGCGTGTATATATATCCATATTGTACACAAAAAATGTTTTTAAGCCGGTTATCATATATCTTTTATATAAATTATTAAATAGTTACTTAATGAATAAATACTTTTATATAACACTCAATTACAAAATTTGAAACCAAAGTTTTTTTTTTATTTTTCGGAACGCAAATTTTTGATGTTTTAATATTGACATTCTTTTGCTTTATTTTTTGGAGGCACAACGTTTATAAGTATATAATATTAGATAAAGAATTAAGATAATATAAAAAAAATAATATATCGCTTACAATTTTTCGGACGTATTTTCGAATATAATTTTGGAACAGTTATTAGACACATTTTGTAAATAAAAAAAACTTAATATATACCGGGTGTTCCAGAACATGCTTTTATGCTTGTATCAACTTTTGAAGAGGGAAAGGAACCGTTCTTTTAGAATTAAAATACTAAATTGAGGGTGCTCTATCGATTCGTGATATTTTCAACTTCCGGGAAAGAGACCGATATTTTCAACAATTAATAACAATAAAACAAAAATGCTCAATATTTTCCTTTGGTAAACTCAAATTAATCATAATCATTTTTATAAATAAATTTGTTTTTCATGTTATCATATTTTTTCAGTTTTGTGTTCCTACAAAGTTTAAATTAAAAAAAAAAAAACCAAAAAACATTGTTATAACACAAATATGTTAAAGATATAAAAGCCAGTCTTACGGTATTCAAATATAGGGTTGTGCTAAACAACTACATATTCAAACTTTCCAAACGTTCCAAAACAAAGTATTTCGAAACATTGTCAATGCCCCATGGCTTGTTCACAATGCTGATATTCATAGGGATCTCAGGGTTCCTCTCATAAAAGACGAAATAAAAAATTTGCTGTACGCCATAAAAGTCGTCTCTCTAAACTTGACTTGAAGACTTAAACGGACGAAACCGTTCGAACTGTGTTAGGATAAAATCTTTTATTTTCAATATTTCCTAATGAAATTTTGTTTGATAAAAGATATCTGAAGTAAAATTGTATTAATGGTTAATTTTAACAAAAGGATGGGAGTTCTTATTGCGTTTTCCCCGGTACAAGAACAGAAGTAGAAGACTCTTTTGATGATTTTCTTCTATCTGGAAAAAAAAGCTTACGAAAAGCATCTAAAATTTTTTGACTGCATGATTTATTTTTTCTACACAATTCGGTATTTGTGACAATGTAAAATATTTTTGACATATAATATGGAATGTAATACGTTGTAATAGTTTTCCGTTGTTTTACTAAACGGTACTATGGGAATTAAATTAATTGCATTTTCTATTAATATTTATATTACTTTTTTCTTTTTTTCCTTGGTTTTTGTCCTCTGCCAAGTTTGTATGTAAAAATTTATTTACAAAATCATTTCTTCAAATATGTGGGATTTCTCAAATGCTTTTGGAACTTGACAGCAGTTAAATTTATTTTTTAAAATTATTTTTGCAGTAAATTAAAAAAATCAGAATTTTGTGACTTAGAATTTTGTAATTTGAATTTTTCATTCATGCAATTTTGAAATTCAGATTTTTTTTTACAACAGAATTTTTGTGATTCAGAATTAAGTATCCCACTCCATAAAAGCAAATATTTAATATAAATTTTAAATATTCTAAAGGTAAGTTTGGCCTAGTTATATTTATATATAAGGATGTTTTTATTACATAATTAATTTTAATGTTTTCAAATAGTTTTCAATGATTGCCGGTTATCATCTATACATTCAAAATCTTCTTTCATTAATCGTTAATTATTGTTTAACATTGTTCATATCAGTTTTTATACTATCTTTAAAATTCATTATTCATAAATAACGGTACATTTGCACTTTATTTCAATAATTTTTCGTTTTTTATGTTTTGAATTACAATCAAGCAAACATTTTATTTATAAGTCTTATACAATTGAGAAAATTCAATGAACTCATCATGAATTTTAAAATAATTTCTCTTATTATGAAGTAATAAATATACAAATAATGTAATTTAAATTTAAACTACATTTAGTATGACTATATACATATTTTTGTAAACCCTTTAGTTTATCAATAAATGTTAATTAAACACCTTATTTTGATTATTTTTATATTTTTTTTTTTTGTAAATAAATAATAAGTGTTAATAAACAATATGTATTATGTATTCTTTAAAATGTCAAAATGGCGGTCATTTATATAAGTATACGTACATATATGTAAAATTTAATTTCAATGTTTTTTAAGAATTATTCTGTTAAAGTAAGCGTGAAATAAATAAATGTTTGAGTTTATTCAGTTGGTTCCATTTATACTTGAAATTTCTGGTTTATTATAAAAAATGTATGAAACATTCATATTTTGTTTTGAATGTTGGCAAAGAGAACTACAGTGCGGGTTAAAGGTTCTTAATTAATAGTTTTAATTCAAAATTAAATTTAACAATACAATATGAAAATCAATTAGGTAATGTAACTATGTACTGCTTAACAAACAATATTGCATATTCGTTGTGGAGTGTATAGAAGTTAACAGTGGACATTTTTTTATACTAGTGCCATCTTATATCTTTTTTTTTGGAAAAATTTTAGCTAAAAATCCTTTTTTATTTTTAAAAATTTCTATAAATTGAAATACTTTTCTATCTTCATCTTTTATTGATTCAAAACATCAAAATTTTCTATTTTTCAGTACGTATAGAATTGTAGTAGAAATATTTTCAAATTGACAAAAAATATTAATAATTTTAATACGTTTTAGAAAATGTTGGCTGAATGCATGCTCAATTTCACATTTCTATTATAATGTTTATTATAATGTAATATTTTATGCATTTCAGCGCCCCAAGATACAAATATTTGCACCTACAACAAAAAATAATGTACCCACAATACATGTATATATTTTTAATAAATAATTTTAAAGTTTGTTTGAAAGAGTTAAGTACAGTTTTTTAAGCGTTTTTCCAAAGTTTACAGGTTCATTCTTTTTTTATCGTACAAATTCTTTAAATCCCAATTTCATACGAAGCCATGTATGAATCTTTCTTGTCAATTCTAAAGTTACAATATGTTATAATTACATAACTAAATTTGATCATTACTTCAAGGAGCCATTTTATTGCTTTGTATGACGTAAAGGGTTAATAGAAAATTGTTTGGTTTTAAATCTTAAAAAATTCCATTACCAAAATTATTTTTAATTTAAAATTTATTGACTCTTTGTGTATATCTATTTAAAGCTATAACAATTATATTACTGGCAAAGCTATTAATTGAACTGAAGATGATTCATAGAAGCTTAAAAATAAATATTAAAAAATAAATTTGTAGTATATTTATTTGATTTAGGCTTGTCGAACGTTAGCATTTATATTGATTTTATTGGCAACTAAATCATTTCTACTACGACGATATGATATATTGAATTAATCTTTTTTAGTAGGTTCTGGTTTTGTTATTATCAGTAATTTAGGTAGAATTACCCTTTCGTAAATTAATTATGGCACCGTCATCAGGAACTTGAACCATCTTAAATACCATAATTCCATTTTATTATTAGGAATAATGAAGAAAATTTTGTTCTTAAAATCTTAAACTAAAAATTCAAAATTTATTTTTCAAAAATGGATCAAAAGCCAAATTTTTAAAGTTCAAGTACGAACATATATCTACAATATATACTAATTTTGTTTTTGTCTGAAGCTTTTTATAACAACAACAATAATAATGAAAAATTTTATTTTTGTCTGAATTTGATTTTGTCCTTTTATAACAAAAACAGTTAATTATGAATGAAAGAATGAGAATTGAGACAATAAATACATTTTTTTTAATGTATTATGGAAGTAGGTCTAGGTAGAAGTAAAATGTAGTGAGAAAATAATATTGATGCATTATGATGAAAGATGGTACATATTAACTTTACATTGTTGTTGGTGTTTTGAGTTGTGATACATACTTTTTTAACTGCACCTAAACTTTACTATATTACCAACAGTATTATACCAGTATATAAATATATATATTCTGTAAAGAGGGGCAAGTCAAGATTGAATCCAAAATTCTAAAATCGTTCAAATCTAAAAAAATATGTTTTTTGGTGCATTTGGTTTTTCGATTTTGAATTTTTTTTTAAATTTGCATTTGATGAATTTGATCTCTTTTTATTTTAAGCCTGAAAGAAAAAAAATCCTTTTAGAAAATGTGTATGTTCTATACCATTTTACCATTTCTTTGAATATTTCAATTGAAGTGAATAAATATCAAAATATTGTGATGTATTTCAAACATTTGTTCTTTGTTGAAAGATCTGAACATTGATGCAATGTTTGTCTCGAATCGTAAATCAACTTTTCATATTTAACTTTCTTAATTTATTTTTTTTTTAATGTTTATTGTTTTTATTTTTCCAACTTGATAATATCATACATAAAAACCCGAAATAATATATAATTTAACATCTGGAAATGTTAAATATTATTTATTTACTTTTTTATTGTTTTTATTCCTAAAAAATATACAATTTCTAAATTAAATACAATAATTCAAATATACAACTAATTCGTAAGTAAAATAATTTTCAAGGACATTATGAGAAACTTAAAAAAGCTCTAAATAAAATTGAAAATTTTAGACTGCTTAGAAACAATAAACAAATTTTATTTAAATTTTCCGCTTATAAATTTTCTTAGAATTATAGTCTGAAAAGTAATGAACGTTTAATGCGATGTACCTGGCATAATATAAAACGTGTCGCCTTAAATTGACTGAACAATAATAGAGGTTGTGATGTTAAAGAAAAAATTAATTGTTTTTTTTTTTTGTTTTTGCATTTACAAAATTAAGAATTTAAACAGCCGTTGTTAGGTCGATATAAAGGATTCAATAATAATGATTAAATATTTGAAAATATTAGGTGTAGGCCTAGTAATAGATAATAAGATGTTATGTAGTTCTTCTTATCATTTGAGCTCAATTGTAAGGTGTTTTATGAATGAAATGTATTATCATATCGCAAAACTAAATTGTTTTTTTTTATTGTTGTTTGTTTTAGAAAATTTTATATTAAGCCCTACGTTGTTATTTATTTTTAATTAATTTATTTTATTTGATCATTCATGTCTAATATTATATCAGATTCTTATAATTTAAGTTTATTTTTTTTTTAAAATCTTCATTATACTTATTATTATCTGTTTCTTTTTAATTTGTTGTTTAGAGTTCCTGTTATTGGTATATTTAATTAATTTATTATGATTTTATAAACTTTTAGAGTTGATGTAATTTCCTTATGATTTTATGTTTTTTTAAATTCTGCCATGTTTAATGTATTCAGACTCCTTTATAAACATTTGTAATATTGTTTTTGGTTTCTTATATCATTTGTATAGTAGCATGTTAATCTTAAATTTCTATTGTTTTGTGCAGTAATTGGAGTTTCATTTAAATAAGGATATTGTATAAATTGCGGACCGTCAAGTAAATGTACCTCACATAACTTATTATATTTCATATTACAAATTTTGAATTTCGTTTGAATAACAACCGTTTCTCAGTTTACCCAATCAAAAATTTTCTTGAAAACTGTGAACCTGGAAATATATTGTTATTAAATATTAAAACTACATATGTATGTTAAATATATATTGTATATAATATTCTTAATTATGTAATTATTTATTATTTGTTTGTTGTTGTAAGAACTAATGATATAATAAGCATAAAAACCATATATACATAATTGAACAACTTTACAAGAGCAACAACAAGATAAAGAAATGCACGTACATGGAAGTAACTCGGTGCTTTTTGAAGAAAAATATGAAAGTGAATTAGAAGCTGATCCAGTTTTTATGCAAAATTTAGTTCAAAGATTAAGTTTATTTCTTATTAAGTATATGAAGTGAAAATAATCCTGAAGTGGTTTATTAAGTTCCATTTGATTCTGAAAAATCATATATATTTCGAAAATGGAAATATATTATTCATAAGCTACTTAATGTTGAGTTCTATTTAAACGCAACCTCTTAATTCTATTGTAGTTTAATTTTTTCATAAGCTATATCTTTTTTTCTTTAATAAATCAAAAAATTAGCTAAACTCTATTTTTGATTAGAAGTCTATTTTTCTCAGATGGAATCTTATTCAACCTAATTTTTTTTTCATATTGAAAGCAAAGAGAGGACATCAGTGCTTTGGGATCTTAAAAACATGGTTAAAATTAATTTGAAAGACCATAATGAAATATGCTTTCCCTGACGATACACAATAAATATTTGCTCAATATGCACCGTGCACCCGCATGCACCAAAATTGAAATAGACTTAGATATTTTTCTTACTTTTTTTGCAACTGTTCAGTTCAGTGTACAGTACAGTTCAGGGTCTAGAACGAAATTCCTAAAGAATGTAAGCATACATATGTATTTTGGCAAAAAATATGGGTTAGACATATTTTGCTGCACTCAATGCAAGCAATAAAAACATATTGCGCCCAATTATGAATTTTCGTTTATTAAAATATTATTTAGTCAATTAATTCTAATTTAGGGTAATAATAAACAAAATCTCATATTTAGATTCAAACAATGGAAAAAAAACCAAAGTTTGCTTCTAAAATACACAAAGAGTATTTATCAAATTAAAATATAACAAGCTATATGATGAAATTAAGACATATTAAAGGAAAAATAATATAAAATTAAAAGATAACTTAATTTATATTTCGGTTTAAAATTTTTAGAATGATAAAATTATGTTATGAATAGTATGTTCATAATAACTGTGCCATATGTAAACATGTTCGATTCAATGTAATAACTTATGTGTTTACCGAAATCGAAATTAATTTTATTTAATTTTATTTTATTGTAGAGTTTCATTTTAAAATTAAATTAACTCTATAAAATTAAATTAACTCTATAATGATTATGAAATTAAATTTAAATTTATATTCTTATTTATTTATTTATTTATTTTTTTTATCCAATCGAAATAATCAAGTGCATCATAGAAATGATATCACAACCTAGAAGATAGATACTAATTTTATTTTTAAAATTTATTATAATTTTATTTAGCAATATTATGTTAAAAAATTAAGTTATTTTTTTTTTAAATTGTAACTTTTATAAAACATCTAGATATATACATATATAGATATACGTATTAATGTATGTATGTATGTGGTGTATGAAATGATATATTATGCTAATTTTTGATGAAAAAAATTTTTTAAGTAAATATTTGAGAACAAAAAATAAAAACAAAAATTATAAAACCGTAACAATGAGCCTCAAAATCGAAAATCAATTGATCATGCGAGTTTATTTAGTATCCAAATATCGTACAAATTTTATTTTTCTTATTTTGGTTTTTATTTAACTTATATTTTTTTTATTTAACTTATTTTTTTATATATATATTTTAATTTCTTTTTTGTTTTATATTTGTTTTAGATATGTTAATTTAGATTCAACTCAGTTATTAAATTGCAATTGATAAGATAGGTTCGATTCGTGTTTTACCGCGGTTATTTCTTTTAATAAGAAATTAAAAAAACGTGTCATATACATATATATATATATATATATATATATATATATAATATACATTATATATGTTTTTTTTTATGAACAACAAATTAACATACAGGAAAGCGAATCGATTTGAAAAATTCCCAACAACTTTTTGTTTTTAAATTAACGTGAAGTAAAAATAAAAAAATTAAAATATGGCATATTAAAATATAAAAATGACAATAAAACTTATCATTTAACTGATGCAGTGTATTCATATATCTAGTTATAAAATAAAATTTAATTTATTCGAAATCTGAATTAAAAATCAAATATTTGATCTCAAAACTAATTTGTATTTAAAAAAAAAAAAAAATTATTAAGTGATTGATACTAATAATAATAATTATAAATTACAAATGGAATCAGCAAATCTAACAACATTTTCATTAATTTCAAATAGTTTATCACAAACAACATCAACCACCGCTCAAAATATTACAAGTGGTACTAATAGTATTTCAACATTAATTGAAGTATCTGGTAATACTTCTGGTGGTGGTTCTCTTGTTGATCTTAATTCATCAGAAATAAATGAAAATTTATCAAAAAGTTTAGATTTGGCTAAAAATTATAGTATATTAATAAGTAAATTAGAAGAATTAACATCGGAATTATCAGACGGTTTTAATGCTGACTCAATTAAAAAAATTGAATTAATTCAACCAATTGAACATTCTTTATCTGAAAAAGAATATGCTAGATTTGTAAGCGATATATGGATTGGAATTGTACTCACATTATTAATATTATCAATAATATTTTTTATATGCTCATGTTTTTTATATCATAAATTTCAACAATGGAAAGCATCTTGTAAGTGTGTTGTTGTTGTTGTTTTTAGATAAATATTTTCAAAAATGTCATGTAGACATTTTGATGGATTGCTTATTGTATTACAGTTTGTATTTATACATCTTTACATACTATGTATCTATTTAGTTTTTTTTTTTTGTCAATGCTTATATATTTATGTTAAAATTATTTAAATTAAATTAATTTTATTTTTACTTTTAAGAAATTGTTTTAAATTTATTGATATTAAAGGGAATGAAAATCATTTAATGAAAATCAAATTGAACTTTTTGAACAGCAAATGTTGTCTAATTTGCCTAAACTTTTTAATTTTTTTAATTAATTGCTTCAATCTGTATAACAATCTATATGACATATATTATGGCTTTATAATATAGAAAGTAATTTCTTTTAACAAGGAGTTCCTCTACTATTAAATTAAATTTCGAAATTTAAGCAACTTACATGATATTTTGCTTTCTGATTAGTAGTTCGAAAAGAATATCTAGGATATAGATAAAGAAGATCTAGAATATACCTTTCTACTAATCAAGTAGAAAGGTCTTGGGTTCGAATTCCACTCAGACGAGGGATATTAAATTGAACTTTTCTTTTAGTAATCATATATGAAATAATGAAATTTTATAATAAAAATTTAATATAATTTTGTAATAGCTTAAGTAATAGTTATAGTGCAATTTAGGAGAGCCTATAGTTCTTCATAATAGTTATAGTTGTAATTGTAGTGAAAATTTTAGTTATAGTTTTCCATATTTAATTAATGTTAATATTAGCAGAAAATATTATTGAATACATCATTGCTGAATAAATATTTGAAAAACACTCCACATAATGTGACGTAATGTAATTGACATAATGTAATTGTAGCACAGCGTACTTAATGTACGAAAAGGTACTATATCTACAAGTTACTGACACTTGACAAGAACATAAAAAAATAAGCTTGACTAAACCATTGACTAAATAAAATTAATAAAACAATTAAATTATTAATTAAAAAAAAAGCTATGAAAAAACTGTTTAAAATACATGAGAATATTGTTGGTTCCTAAACTTATTCTAAAAGTTTATTTGAAATTTAAGGCTTACATTTCGAATTCCAGTATTATATCTGTGTACTAAATTAAAACACTTGCGTTGTGTTTTTCAATTTTATTCTAAAATTTTGAAACATATAGATACAAATTATATTAATTTAACATAACCTCACTTTTGTTGAAAATTTAATAACAATAAATAATTTTTTTTGAAGTGGTATGAGTTATTTCTTATTTACCGGTAAATATTAGAATTAAATTAACTATGAATGGAATTATTGTGTACTTTTTATTGAAAAATATTAAAAAAAAAAAACAAAAACATATATTTCAAAACAGACATATACAATGTATAATAGTATGACGTAATTTTTTTTTTTTGTTTACATTTAAAAAAAAATTTGAAAAACATTTAAAATTAAAAAAAAATAAAAAAATTAGTAGCTATCTTAATAAATGTTAATTTAATTTTATTCAAATTCTAAAAAACATCGTATCTTCTTAACTTTAAACAATTATTACTGAAACTGTAACCATAGTGCTTTACAGCTATAATATTATTAATTAATTTTAAAAATATTTAATCTATTTCTTTTATATTCAGAAAAATAAAAAAAAAAAAAAATTCTGAATATTTTTTTCGTTATTTGCTTTGTTTCGAAATTTTTCGTTATTAACTTTAATTTTAATAAATATCTATATAATATTAATTTAATATATTTGCATATATGCATAAATGACATGTTATGTACATACATTTATATATATGATATATATGACAGTTAATCTAATCCCTTTTCATAAAGAGACACCTGGTCTATTGGCAGTTAACCATACAGGGTTAAAGTAAAATGTTGTTTTGCAAAAGTGACATTTTGCTAAAAACATTTTGACAAAAGGTGCATTTAGCAAAAAACTATTTCACATAAATAATATTTAATAAAAAAATTGAAACGGTGAAACTTTAAAAACCCATTTTTTTTTTATTGCTTTCGCCCTCAAATATTAAGGCAGTTTATTCGAAAAATATAAACAAAAATATTTTTAAGACAAACAGACTAATCAATAGATTCACTGTTATATAAATAAATAAATAAATTCTTTATGCAATGTCCCATTAGTACAACTGGAATTTTGTTAATAATTATTTTTGTTAAAAGAAAATATATTCCAAATATATTATGCGACAATGCTTCAGGCCAAATAACGTTTACTAACTAAGTTTTCCCATTTGACCTGATACCATTTATGTATAATATGATGTATTTCATAATTTCCCAACCATCACAATAAATTCTAGATTTTTATTACAATAATTTTTTAATGTTATATTTATGTAAATAAGGTGGTTCATTTATTAAATATTATTAGTAGAATAAATTTTCAAAATTACTACTCTAAATAAATAATAATAATCGTAAAGTTAAAGGACAAAAATATTTTTTTTATTTTACAAGTGTATCTTATTTTAAATAAGGGTTGCCAATTATTCGAATGCAGATCAAAAATTATTTTTAATAAAAAAATGTTCTTATTAATTATAAAAATGTTGTTCTTATTAATTATAAAAATTTTGTTAGACTTAATAAATAGTTTTTTTAAATGTTTTTAGTTTAATCTACATCTATACCTACATAATCTATTTCAAAAGTAACAAATAATTTTTTTAATCTATTTCAAAAGTAACAAATAATTTTTTTAATTACTTTTAAAATAAAAATGCAAATTTCAAATAAAATTAAAAACTTCGACATTTTGCAACAAATATTGTTAACAGGTATGCATTTTCATAATGAAGAATTATCAAGAATCAAAAAGTGTTCAAAATGAATGTTCGAATTACAGTAGTTCTTTTGCAACAGCAATATTTCAATATTCAAAATTTCAATGAATTTAAATATTTATGTTATTTCAAAACTCACTGGAATTACAATTATCGTTATTGTATAGTTCGATTGACAAATTACTTACCGACATATTGTTCTAGTAATGTAAAAAAAAATATTTTGACAGTTTAATTTATCAAATTATTATCATTTGTCTTATTATCATTTGTCTAAAAAATAACCGTTGATTTAAAAAAAAAAAAAACTATAGACACGAACTGAAAGAGAGACAAAAAAATGTTTAATACAATAAAAAATAGTTGCATTGACAAATAATAAATATTTTTAAATAAATTTTTATGGGTTTTTATAAAATTTATATTTAAATTTCTCTCACTCTATGCAGAGTAAAAAATAAAAATAGAAAAACTAACAAAAAAAAAAGTAGAATTTCACAACAGAACTTTCTAAATTTTTTTAATTTACTTGTTGCGATAAAATAAATTTAATAATTTATTTTATAATTTTTTAAGACCCTATTTTGACTATAAAATAATTTTTCCCCCCAAATAAGTTTTCTACGAAAAATATGTAAATATACCTTCAATGCAATGCAAAAGTTTGTTTAACGGAAGCAGAAGGAAAAACAATTTACAATTGAAATAATTGTGTCAAAGTAGTGACAACAATATACATAATCTGGTAACCCTAATGTAATCATTATAAAATATTCTATGTATAATATTACTATTGCGTAGAATAAGAATTGCAATAGTATATTTACAATTACAATTGAAATTTTGTCCACCTATCAAGAACTTTAACTTAATTTTTTGTCTCATTTTATTGCCATAATTTTTAATTCGCAGTATAAATTATACATTTTCACGCAATTTAGTTATTACCACTTTTTTGACACTTAACAGTATCAGATCCATACCAAAACATAGTAATACGCAAATACTAAGTATAATAAAACAAATATGTATATATGTATAATATAATAATAATAACGCAATTTAATTTAATTGACACTCTAGAGGTGGTGCTACCCTAAATATGTCGACTTAAATTTGTCACTAAAAATTTACTTAAACACGCCAAATATTAGTGTGTATGTATAATGTCTACTGTCTGAACTTTCTATAGTGTTAAAAAATTAAAAAATGTTGTGATGGAAATTTTTCTTTTCTATTTGCTTCTATTTTCTCTCTTACACCAATTCTGTATTTTGTGTTCTATAATCTATTCTGCTTCACGTTTTATTTTTTTATCCAAATTTTTTATGTAAATAAACTATTTTGGATTAAAAAAAATTATGTCGCGACAATATTCAATGACCCTAGGTACCATTAATGTAAATAAATAAAAACACAAAAAAATACTTTTTGTATAAGTATGTATGAGTGTGAGTTCTATATCCTTTGATTTATGTTAGATTAGACATAAAATAATTGTAGAAAAGAGGTGATTATGATTAACATACAAAATTTAATAATATTACAGTTAGGCGGTGATAGGAAAAAAGGAACTAGCTAAACAATTAAATATTTGGGCAAATTTTAATAATAAAGTAGTTTGAATTTATATTATAATATTATTATTATTGTTTTATGATAGTATCATGAATGTTGATTTTAAACATATTCGAATTCAAAATAAACTAAAATTTTATTGTAGAAAGTTAATATCTGTCTTTTTTACTAATTTTAAAAATATTTTTTTTTATATTTTAATTTTAGGCCGACAAGATCATACAGGTGAACAAAATTCATCAGACATTTTAAGACGATACGATTTAGATGTTGAATCACTTCCCAGCTACACTTTAGTTTCTGGCCTACCAACATATGATGCTGCACTAGAACAAATACGTAAACCTGGAATTCTAATAACAACTCCTAATATTATGAAGTTATTTGAAAATTATAAACAAAATACAGAATGTGATCAAACACCATTATCCAATGATATGGAAAATATTCAAAATAAATCAAATTCAATACAACAATCGGAAGAATCTAATAATAATTCATCACCTACAATATGTACATGTGATGGATCATCATCATCATCATTATCATCATCAGTATCAGGATCACAAGGAATACCAACAATTTTTATAACATCAAATTCAAATGATACAACAAACTCAGCATCTGGTGGCAATAATATTACTCAAATTATTGAATTGGGACCTGATCAAATGAATATGTTAAGTCAAAGACGTTTATCAGTACAGATAGCATTTAGTGCACCATCAATAAATCAAAGTCAATTGAATTTAACAAATTTAAGGAATCCAATTAATGATAAATTAAATCTACACAACAATAATGATTATCCATTATTGCATGGTCGTACATCAAGTTTATCAGTGCGACATTTACCGAATCGTAGAGCAAGTGATTGTTTAAGAGATTCTGTACATATTAGAAATTTAAAACGAAATGCACAACATCGTGGTAGTTTGGGATAAAATTGTTTAAATCTGTTTTTATTGTTCTTTTTTGTTTTGGTTTTTTTTTTATAATATAGAATTTAAGTATTATTAAATTGGAATGAAAATTAAACTCGAGTCAGTATTGTTTTATAAAATTAAAAAAAAAAATATAATAATAATAATTAATGAATAAATTAATTGTAAAATTTAATTAAATTTCAATTAAGTAAAAAAAAACTACAACAATGGATGTGAAAATCGTGAATATATAGATATTATACATATAATATATATTTAATTATTATTAATTTATATTAAAATTATTAAATTCCTAAAAAAAATAATAATAATACGAATGCTGAAGAAATTAAAAAATTTATTCGTAACATTTGTAACATTTTAATGTGTTTTACAGTAATAAACAAATTTTTAAAAACTTTTTTTGTTTAATTTTTTTTTTTTTTTTAACCAAATAATTGAGGTATTACGATTCCATGCAACACGAACATTACACATTTTTCAAGAAGGGGTGGCATTGTGTAATTTGAAACGTCGTTTTGTTTCGACTATTTTCGAAAAGTGGCATTGCATAATTTTGTTTCGACCATTTTTATTTTGTTTCAATTTTTTCAAAATTGGTACGACATATTTTGGTATTGTGTAAGGTTGAAACGCTACTTTTTTTACATTTTATACGGCCAAATTTTGACGATTGAAAAATAGTTGACAATTTTAGGTAAATTTTAAAAAAAATAATAAATTAATACATGATTTTTATTGGAATATTTATTTTAGAAACGCACAGAATCATTAAGTAATTTTATAATGATTTTCTTTCAGAAAAAAAAGTTCAGAATAAAAAAAAAATTTTGGTATTATTATTAGCTTCTTTTACTTGTATCTAGTTGCAATTTCTTTTAGTTCCCTTTTTTTTAATATTATTTTCAAGCAGTAATTGTTGAAATTTTAACGAAACAAATCAACATTGGAATTATGTAAAGGGTTTCACTGTTTTTTCGAGCGTTTCAGAATAAATTAACGTTTCAAATTATGTAATATCATCCAAATTTTGTTTTGACTGAAATGTTTGAAACAAAGTTACATAATGCTGCCCCAGACTGATGGCTATGAAAATTTTATGAATATTCTGAATATGATACCATATTGATATTGTGTCAAACATATACCCTTCCAAACACCTGAACGTAGTTTTCGCCAGATCTGATCAGTAGCAAAGAATATGCTTGATGTGTTCTTTTGAGTAGCAACACTTTCGTAAATTCGACAATTATCAGTACTAGTCTCATTGCATGCTTGTTAATAGTGACCTCCCAAAATATAGATACCTCCTATTACCGTTTCTCTATCTTTCTTTTGGAAGTTTTACAGAATTTAATCTTATGCCGATTTAAGTGCATCTGTGTTCTACTAATTTCGTGTTAATATTTCAGCAAATTTCAATACATCAATTAATCGATTCCAACTTACCAGCCACCCGCAAATGAGAAAACGAATTGATTTCCGCGATTCCATCCGCTACCTCATTTGCCTGTATGTTAGAATGTATATATAAAGTCAGCGGAATTTTATTATACATATTCTACTAAGGTTATCAAGTATAGCATCCTACATTTGCCTACTAAAATCGACTTGGTATAAGAGAATTATAGTACTATCCGTAGCTGTACAGTAATATTTAAATCAATTTTTTATATAAATTTTTCAAATTAAAGCTCAACTTTTCGAACTATACGATATTAAATAGACTATATACTCATCATGATATTAAAATATAACTTTTTTTGATATTATAGGAATTAGAATAGAGATATTTTGATGTTTCTAACAGTTTTTGACTAAATATATTGTATCTCTACTTTAGTAGACTATAATTCCCAAATGGTTTATACTATTACTTGATAAAATCAAACCGTGATATAATATATCGCAAATATGTTATCTGTTATGCCACAACCCATCCATCGAGCGTTTATCCATTTAACAAGTTAGCAAGCGATTAAGATTAAAATTTCAAGTATTTTAATATAAGTAGAAATTTTCTATTTTGGCGTAAAAAAATATTATCAAGCATTACGAAACTTTTTAAAGTTAATTTTATATTTGGAAATCGTTGGGTATTAAATAATAATTATCATGTCACAGTGTGAACGCTTTACGTTGAGCATTCAGGTTTTTTAGCTTTTGAAAAATTTACTCGAACAAAACTAATTTTGAATTAAAATTTACTTAACTAAAAAAATAAAGAATAAAATACAAAATGACTGGAAAAAATATTTTTATTTATATAAATTTGTTTAATTTAATTTGTAAATGTTTTGTTTTATTTTTATTCAATTAACATTTAACATACGCGACTATTTTAAATTCAAACTGTCATTTTTAAAATTAAACATTTTATTTTACTTTTTACAGTATCATCAAATTGAATTCACAGATCAATTTTGGTAGTCCCAGATATAAAATAATATTAATTAAATTATATAAATAAATATTTATAGTAAAGATATAAAAAAATGACTTAACTAATCAACAAATTGCAAAATTATCTGTCGAATATCTGCAAAACCAAAACAAACAACAAACTTTTTTAATTCAAATTCAATTAACCTTTTTTTACTTACCAATACATTAAGAGTTTATTTTTTTTTTTGTTTTTGTTCTTCTATTCAAATAAAAGCGACACAACTAACACATATAATATCTATTGAATTTTAGTTATCGTGTGAAAAAAGGATATTAACAAATTAGTATGTATATTATGTTATAATAAAAAACACGTGAATTATTCCTATTCCAAATATTATTAATATTATTATTATTATAGTAATGTACTCCCTCTAAAAATCCAACTAAATAAATCATAAAATCCTTATCATATGGATGAGATCTATTCAATGGTTGGTTGTTGGTTATCCATAACCAAATTAGAATTTTTATATAAAAACAGTACGCTACTTTGGTAATTGATTTTTTTCATTTTTTTTTTATGAATGTTGTTATTATTATTTTTATTTCAAAAAACTGAAAATTTCTCAATATCCTTTTGAAATAAAATTAAAAAAAAAAGTATATGGTAATCCGGATGATGAATAAAAATAAAATAAACTAGAGAAACACGCAAAATGAAAATATTTTACAGGAATTTTACATATTACACAACACCTATTCCCTGTTTAAAAGGGAATTATTAAGTTTTTTTTTTATTTTTATTTTTTTTAAATAAAGTTTTTTTTTTATTGTATAAAAGTGAGTAAATTGATGATGATTAGGAGGACTAAAAACTGTTATACGAGTAGTATTAAAAAGTTTACAGAAGTGTATTGAACTTTTGTAGGTATATCTATATACTATAAATCTTTTTAAAAGGTATTCTCATCAACATAGTACCACTTTATAACACTATAAATGAATGCTTAGTATGTGGTAGTTTTTTTATTATACTGAATTAAAAACCGTTAAAGGATTTTTTTTCAGTTAGTTTAATTTCATTTATACAATTTTCTTTGTAATATCGTTCTATATATATATAGTATACACATACAATGAAGAGTTATTAAGGTTAATTACTGTAGAATGCTTGTTTACATAAGGATTTTAAATGATCGGAATTATACTGATAAGAAGTTAGAAAATAACGGTGTTTTAAAAATATTCGTATACAAACATTAATTTGGTGCAATTTTAAAGGTGAGAGAAAAATAACAGTTTGTTGCATTACTAACTGTGTTAATTCTGTGTGAATTAAAAGGATTTGTTTTTGTTCTATACTTTTTAGGTTAATTAGACTTTCTGTTTTTTTGTTTTGTAAAACGCTTTATTACTTTAATTACAGATTTTGTTTTATTTATAAGAAGTTAAGGAGGAATAGGAAATGTTATTTTATGTTAAATATAGATTATGAGAGAATATTAAAAATTATATTATATAGGTTTAACTTTACAATATTATGATATTATGAATTATATTAAGATAATTTAATTTTAAAGTTTTGTGTAAAAAATTATTATTGTGTGGAAATGGATTTGTTAAAGAAATATAAAATAAATATTTTGAAAAGGAAATTACTTATTATAATTGTGCATATGGAAGCTGAGAAAAGGATATTAAGTGAAAGCTATATACAGCTCTCTAAGGTGGGTTGGTTCTTGGAGTATTCTAAGAATAAAATTGTTCTAGACAGGAAGCCTATTTAGAAATTTAAACTGAACTACAACGGAATAAATAAAATCTGAATAATTTCTAACAAATATCTATTTATTTATTTATTTGTATTTAACTCAAGCACATTACATTACAATAAGTTCTTATTCTCAGTTCAAATTTCATATAAGGTTTTACATTTTTTTTATAATTCTAAATTAAATTAACAATTAAAAATATGAAAAAAAAAGTTACAAAAAAAACAAAATAAGATCAACTAAAACTAAGACTACAACTACTAAAATTACTAAATAATAAAAATGGCATATTAAAAAGAGAATAAAAAAAAGCAAAATATGGCAACTGGAATAAATTAATATTTCTCAGCTGGGGAACGGTCAGGGCAAAATCAATAAAGCATTGGAATTTATTGGTCATAACGAACATTCCAATTAATGGTTCTGATTTCCTGTAATTGGTTTTATGAAAGGTAGGTTTGAAAATTTTATTTGAACGGAATCGGATACTGGGATTAAGGTGTAATTCGACTATTGTTTTCGACGACCATGGAAAATTTGAAAAATGAACAGGATATCAGCCAAAAAACGTTTCTAAGGTATTTAATTGCATAAGCGATGGGTGTATGCTGGTAAAACTAGTGGATTCGACCAATATGCGACAATTTTTTTATATTAGTAAACAAATCAATAAAAGAAGGTGTTATTCCAGATAAACTAAAATTGGGAAGAGTAGTTCCAATTTTTAAAAGTTGTGATAAAGCTAGATCAAAATAATTACAGACCAATATGCCTAAAACCAATTTTTTCGAAAGTTTTGAAACGGGTTGTTAATAATCAATTAAGTAAATTTATAAGCGAAAATAATCTTTTATCCAAAAGGCAATATGATTTCAAACAAAAGTCAAGTACTGCAAACGCACATAAATTATGTTCAAAATTTAAAGGATAAAAAAAAATTTGTGTCAGTTCTGTTCATGAACTTGGCAAAAAATTTTGATACAGTTGACTATTGATATTATATATACAGTTGAAAATTGACTTGGGATATTATTAAAGAAACTTCAAAGTTTTGGTGTTAAAGGAATGGCATACAATTGGTTTGCTTTATATCTTAGTACTCGTATTCAATATACACAAATTGCAACAGTTTCCACAAACGTAAATAAATTTTAGTGTACCTCAACTTATATCTATTTACAACCTATATTAAAACATTGCAACAACTGGAAATTGAAGCTGAAATTTTCCTGTTCGCTGACGACATCTGCCTAATTGTTCAAGCAGAAAACTTTAGCAGACTAGAATCAAAAATTAATAAAGATTTAGTAGTGATTAACTAGTGATCCCTTCCGTTGCCTAATCGGTTGGAGCACAGAAATCTGTTTCAATTACGATGTGGTAGTCACGGGTTCGATTCCCGTGGGGAGTATAAAATATAACTAAAAAAATAGCAAAATATTATATATAAAATTTATAATCAATAAAAATAATTAATATAACTAATACTTTATATAACTAAAAATATGACTTATATCAATATCTATATCAATACTCATATATCTCATACAACACAATAAATAATATTGGACAAACACTAATAATAATTACACAATTGTCAACAACTGACAAAAGTATGTGACATGATGTACCCAGTAAACATAGTAACGTCAGGCACCTTAATGTCAAACATGGATAAAATCCCAGCGACAACTTGCAGAAAAAAATGACGTCATCTTACCACGTTGGCAGATAGAGTTATCAAAGTGGTCTCCTACAGTAGGCCAACCCTCTACTTAGACAGTACAAACAGATTAAAAATGAAATTAGACATTGCCTCGGAAATACAAGTGAAATTAGCAGCTAGAAATCGAGTACGATGGAAATGTCAAGTGGAAGCCCTATGCTCCCAAGAGGAGTAAGGAAAAAAAAAGTGATTAACGAACGGATGACAACCAATAAATTAACAATTAATATAAACAAGACAAAGCATATGATTATTGGTTCATTCTCGGCCCTTATTTAATATAAAAATTTTAGAAACAAAATTAGATCAAGTAAGGGAATTAAAATATCTTGGTTTTTTGATAGATTCACAATTTAAATGGAATGTGTATATAGAATATCTAAGAAAAAAGATGGGTGCAGGTGTTTTTGGTCAAATTTCGTGTAAATTACCTCATGCAGTTAAAACGACCTTATTGTATGCTCTTTTATGCTTCAAAATTGAAGTATTAAAAAATTTATTTAACTACACAGTTGGCTTGAAAGAACCGTGTATATTCATGGCCAAAATAATATTCTAAAAACTAAAGATCTTATTCATGTTTAATTAACGATATCGAAACTTAAAGAATTAACACCACAACATTTCTTGTAAAACAGAAAGATAGACATCAGATAGATACTATAGAAACAAAAACTTGATTCATCTTGAGCGAAAAAAGACATCACACTTTGGTTTATTCACAACAATGCATATAGGAATTAAGCTAATGGCTGTACAATAATCTGAATAACAATCAAAAGTTACTTAACAATATTAGATAAATTGAAAAAGGAATTAAAAAAATTTTTAAATACATATACACTTTTTAACACTTGAAAAACTAATTTTGTAAATATAAAAATCATTTTAATTATACTTGTACATAATAAACCTAATTACTAATTTTAATATTGTTACAAATTTTTCTTATATTATTTTATTTACACTTGCTATGAATTAAATTTTAATTTTAATTAAACTAAATTAAACTATGTTAAAACATTTACATATTATACATAATAGATACCTATAAATAAAAAAAATTAAACTTATATAGAAAGCCTTTGTATGAGAGATATTTCTTTAGGCATTTAATGGTTGAAAATAAATAAATAAATGTAAGTCGCGAAGCGCGAACCGTAGAAGTTTCTTTTGAATTGCTTCGATTCTATTTTTAGAAGTAACGTAATAAGTCATGTAGACCAGACGGGACTAACATATTTCAAATGGGGTCTTACAAGGGAGACACGTAAAGAGATTTAAAAATATATGGATCATTAAATTCTTTTGACCATCTCTTTAATGAATCCTAACATTGAATATGCTTTATTTACAATAACATTTAAATTATGAACAAAAATGATAGTTTATCATCAAAAATTACCCTAAGGTCCTTGAATTCAGTAACACGTTTGACGACTTTGTTATCAAAGGTATAATCAGCAATAGATGAGGTGCGACGGCGAGTGAAAGAAATGACATTGCATTTGTGAATATTCAGTAAAAGGTTGTTAACTATATGAAAGTCTTCTTGAAATAGGTTGGAGTTATTAATGGTTGCAATTTCTTTTAATTTTTTTTATCGTCCTCATAAATGATGACCCTACTTGCCTTGATTACTGTAATTACATCGTTTATACAAATGATAGAGATTAGATCATGTAGTCATATACTTACTTTCTTGATTAATAGATGACCAAACTTAAAATTACTGTAGCAAAACTGTAATTTTTGGTTAAAAAAACGTAAATTATATCACAAAAATTCACATACATTTTTTTTATTCATTCTTTACAACTTCGTCAGACACAACTTTTATGTTGTACTTGCTGGTTCACAGATAAAGTATAAAAACATATAAATTTCAAGAACTTTAATAAATTCAGTAATTTTAAGTTATAAAATAAAATTGTTACAAACTTCAGTTTTTATTGTTTTTATTGAAAGGTAGAATTGTATCCTAATATTAGATATGGTTTTACTCGGTTACTCAGTATTAATGTCGTTAGTTGAGTAGATCAATTCTAACAGAAAGTTCTTAAGAATGCATTGCTCCAACCTGCATATTTCAAATATTTGTTAGCCATTACTTTGCCAATCTGATGATTTTCTTTTACACTCTGTAGTTCAGGTTACATCATAATAGACCTTAGAATATTTTATTTATTTATTTATTTAACAGTGTGCCTGCATATAAATACGCAGGTGTACTTCAGGTCCTTTTCCCTTTCGGGATGTGGGCCTTTCTTATAAAAAAAAAACTTTACAAATAAAAAGAAAAATAGGTTCCTAAAATACTCTTAGGGATCATCCATTAAAGAACTTTTACCTCGGAAGTTAAATTTTCGATTTGAATTCTAATTTTGGTTCTTTGGTTTTAACTAATACATTTTTTTTATACATATTTGAAGTTAGAGCAAATTTAAAAGAATTACATCAAAGTTAGAGCAAATTTAAAAGAAAATCTATAGGTTTCATTATGCTATCTGCGTATAGTTGTAACAATAATATTTTGTTATCTAAATTAGTCTTAAGTATAAACTTCAAAAATGTAAGTAATATCACGTATTGATAAAATTCAAATAAAGTCACTCTGATGTGTCAAGATGTGTCTTAATATTTTCTTTAATTTTACAAAAATGATTAAATTACTTCTAAATTATTTTACAACTAAATTTTAAGATTAATTTGATTAAAATCCTTTATGAAAATTTAATCAATAAACTGTCATATCACATTATATTATTACGAATCTCTAAATAACATTAAATCTTTATCTTAACAACTGTCCCTATTTAAATGATTTTTATGAACTTTAATCTAACATTTAGTTGTTTTTATTCATTTTATAGTTAATTTTTTACAACCCATCTGTGGTGATATTTAAGGTGAATATAATATTATGATCGTAAAATAAAAGAGACAACATGATTCATATAAATTATATCATAATATCTAATATATAATAAAATATTTACACATATGTATGTGTACACACATATCATACAATTAATAAAAAAATATTATATTAATATATACACACATATATATTTGCATAAAATTCTTTAAAGAGGACCTTAGTGACAAATTAAAACTCATAAATCTGTTAACTAAACGACTCATAGACTCATATGTACGAGTACGAGTAAATATTCATCCTACTTATGATATATGTACGAATAAAGGTAATAAAAAACTGGCAAAAAATATTAAAATTATTTTATAACGATAATAATTTTGATATCTCATATCCATAAAACTTATATAAGATAACCTCAAAAAAATTTCATAAACTAAAAAATAATTAATTTAAATGGTTTTGTTTTGAAAGAAAATTTTTCATTAAATATTTAATTTAATATGGAATTTTGTAATTTTCAGGAAAAATATTTTTGATAAACAAAATAGTGATGAATTAATTGACATTTAATTTTACAACTTTTTAAAAAAAAAAAACTAAAAAACATACCTATTAGCAAAGTCACTTGAAGTGTACTACAGTCATGCCTCATGCTATTTGATACTGTTCTATCCACGATTCACGATACTCGACACTTCTGTTCGCATAGTTTTATATTCGCATTTTATTATTTTCATTTTTAATTTAATTCGATGGGGATAATGGAAAATTCGTTAATTCAAAAAATTTAGTTTGGATTTAAAGTATATGCAACATATACTAATAAAGGATTCTCGGCGTCGGGAGTAAAATGGCACAATATTTGAATTCAGTGAAATTTGAAAATATTCGTACAATGAAAAATTCCAATAAATTCACGTAAAATTAGTTAAACTCATTGTATTTTCATCAATATGAAATTTTCATATAGTCAACTGTTTTATGTGCGCGTTAAATCTATTACAGTTAAGGCTATATGTATTTCAAAAAATATTAATTCGTTAAAATAAACCATATTGTGTAGTGTGAAGGACTAATCGAAAAACAAAATTAAAAACTATTTGAACTTTAATTGAAGATGCCCATAGCTCATAGCTCATCGCTTAGGACACTAAATTTTACAACTTTACTATACCAAATAAAAACTACAATTTTACTATCTACGCTATACAATTACAGTATCGTTGATACATATACATAATTTGATTTATGACAGTAAAAATGACATGTTCTTCTGAGTATCTGAATGCACCTATATATATTCATATATATATATATATTTTTTTTTTCCACCTTGCGGAGGTGGCCCTAATATGTCAGAGTCGGCATGTATGCTTTTAGCTTTTAATATTACCAATAGATATATCAACTGCCGGTTCCGGTCCATAAATGGCTATTTCGTCAGCCTTCTCATTTCCGGTCATGCCATTATGACCCGACACCCAGATCAGTTGTATCTTATTTCGGAGCCCTATGAGGTTTAGGGCTTCCAAACATTCTCCCACCAATCTAGATTTGATAAGGCTACTTTTAATAGCTTCGCAGCTAAGGCAGCCTACTGTCACTAAAGATTCTAATGACTCTGTTAGAGCATCTTTGCTCCTTTATCATATTTACTACTGCATTTACAGGAAAGTCTTCAGCCTGGAAGACTGTGCAGTGTTTGTCAAGAGGAAACTGGATTTCAAGTTGCTCTTTTTCAAAGAACACTCCACCTCTCACGCCTAGAGCCGCCATAAAGTCTCGCCTAGAGCCCTCAGTAAAAATTTCCGAGGTGTTTAAGGACCTAGCCAGCTCTTCTGAACCACGCCAGGTCTCCCTTGTCGTATTTTTTGTTTAATATATATGTATTTTATATTAGCTAATTAATTCTCATTTAACATTATTTTCTTATTTTTTGTCGTAGAATCTGAATTTGCATTTAAAGTACCCCTTTCCATTTGAAAATCTCAATTTCGGCCAATTTCGGTGATTTTTGGTCTTAAAAACCCAATTTTCGGTTCTTTCCGGAAGTTGAAAATACTACCAATCGATAGAGCACGCTCGATTTAGTTAACAAACTTTTTTTTAATTTTAAAATAACGGCTCCTTCTTCTCTTAAGAAGCTGATACGCATGCTCTGGAACACTCGGTATAAAATAATTTTACTAAAAAACAAATTAAGAGTAATCGCTATGTAAAATAAAAATTAGTAGTAATAATCTTAATTTGAAATCTTACTCTTTATAATGTGAAAAGTTTTAGGGGAAAAACTGCAATTTCCTATTTAACAACATTTTATGTTAATTTTTTGCTGTCACGTTGATAAGCTACTATCATGCTTATATTTTAATTTATTCTACAACATGTTGCAGTATTTTTTTCGATTACTGATAATCCAACTTCTGCAAATTAAGCAATCAGTTACAGAGTTTCATCAACACGTTATAGAAGAACTTAATCACGGCATCTGGTTATGTGAACCAAATCTTCAATTGTTTTTAACTCACCGTCCAGTTTTTAATATTTCTAAGACATGATATCTACTTACTATACCGATATTTTTTTTGCTTTAATTCTTTATTTGGCAACTAATTGGAGCATTTTGTGTTTTTTATTTCTTGTTATATAAATAACCTATGTACCTTTCGTTTCTCTGCATTTCATAACTTGGATTGGATCTCTATTATTTTCTATTAATCTAAGATGAGAATCAATGTTTGTTATTCTGTCTACTTTAAATATTATCAGTAAATGCTGGTAGTATCCCATTTAAAATGCTTCCAATTTAAATATAATATATTTAAATTTTTATTTTTAAAGTTCAGAGGTATAGGACTGGCCAAAAACAATACCTACTGCAAGTAGAGTTTGGATGTTTATCTTACGATTACAGAGAGCTTTTTTACATTTCTATAATCAGGATTTGTCCATTTGAATTTTATATAATTGATCTATTTGTCTGATTTCCAATTTCCTTCAACATTCAAGTTTTGGAATATTGACCAACTCAATACCCGAAGATGCTTCTCAATAATTTCATCTTTTCGTTCAAATTACTTTTTATAAAATTTTTATAGAAAAAAACAAAATTAATTTATTATTCAAAAATTCCAAATATATTAAAATTATTAGACACCCTTAGCTATTTTAATATAAGTAAGGCAGGCCCGCCCCCATCCCCAAAAATTTCTCTTTAAAGCTACTATAAAAAAAATACATAATAATATTTCCTATTGTGTAAATTTTAATTTATACATGCATATAAATGTAGAATTGATGGTGAATAAATATTTTTAATTTTATGCACCCCAATAAAAAGTCCTTTAAGATTAAACATCCTTTTTTTTAAATGAAAATTTCGGTTTATTTTGTTTGTTTTTTTTTTTTAATCAAATTTTTCAATTTTTTGTATTTTAACAAAAGAAAATCTCAACCTTAAATTCAACAATAAAAATTCAACAGCCAGAATAGTCAACAAAATTTTCTGTCATTTTTCAACCTGTCTAATATTTTTTTTATTCTTATAACTGTCATTCATCCCTTATTACATGCATACTCATTTCTCTTCTATTGCTGATGTTTTTGTTTGCTGAAACGTAAATGCGTTTCGTCACACATTTTGTTTTTGTTTTTATGTTTTTTTTTAAAGTAGTTGGATCCCGTTATTTTTTGTGTTCTGTTGAATTTATGTGTGTGTCGCAACAATAATAAAATTTTTATTCTCGATTGTGCAATCTAATAATAGTAAAAAAAAAAAAATTGAAAAAATAATGCATTCAATTTTATAACAATACAAAACGGTTTAACTTTTTCTTTTTATTTTGTTTTTTAAAATAAAACTTAATGACTTAAAAGTTTTTCTAAAATTTAAAAATTTTTCAACCCCCCCAACCCCGTTACTCTCCTTTTTTATTTTTAGTTTTATGAAATTGAAACTTGTTTTTTTGTTATGAAGTAAAAAAGCAAAAAAGGGAGATAATTTCCTGCATTTGGGGTGGCATTTTACGATTTATGCACTAGAAAATTAGAAATTATAAAAGGAAGGATTCAAGTAAGGAATGAGACAAAATGAAATAATAGAAATAACGGTATATATTATAAGGTTGTTGTTTTCCATTCTTTATGTTGGTACCTAGTTGTATTTTGTTTATTACAAAACAGTTACCCCCCATTATTGTGGGCTTAAAAAACAAACATGTACATTTATTACGAATGAAATCGAAAGGGTGTGAAATGATGCAAAAAGTAATTTAGAAAAAATTTTTTTTTTTTTTTAATTTAAAATTTTAAAATTTTGGGCATTTTGTTACTTTTTTTTTAAATTTTAATATTATTTGACAACAATAAATTAAAGTGATGGCTTATGTATGTATTGCCGATTGTCAAAAAATTTTGTTTGAATTAAATAAATTAAAATTTGAATGTTGTTAACATAAGTTATTGGGTTTTGCTTGAAGCCGAACTCTCAGTAATACACAGGGCATAAAAAAGTGAATCCTTCACCGCCACATCGGGAGCCAAACAGGTATGTCCGCTGCACCACTCCACTTCACAATCGTCCTAGATAATATACTAGAACCGGCCTCCTCGAAAAAAGAGGAATATCTTAGAATCTCATACAACAACTTGAAGACTGATACTGCAGATGATATCTGTCTTCTCTCGCACAAATTCAGCAACATGCAGAGCAAATTAGACCACCTGGAACAACTTGCCAAACATGACAGAGTAGAAATCAACCTGGATAAAACCAAAGCTAGTAGAATAAATAACACCAGTACAGAACAACTTTTCTAAGAGATTGAAAGGAGAACAAATAGAATTTGTGAACAACTTCTGTTACTTGGGAATCATCATAGCAACTATTAGTGGAGTTCAAGAAGATGTAGAAAGAGAGCAAGATCAGTATTTGTATTGCAACCAATATGAAAGAATAGCCAAATATCCAGAGCAATTAAACTTAGAATATTCCGGTCTTGTGTAAAATCAATCCTGACATACGGCAATGAAACTTTATTAACATCAAATATTCATTCTCAACCACAAGTTACAAGTCTTCATTAATAAACGACCCTTTCTTGGTCCTCCACAAAACAAGAACTACAAAAAGCGAACCAAACATGGAAACAAGAAGTGAAAACAGCAGCTCGCAATCGAATAAGATAGAAATGTCAAGTGGATGCCCTACTCTCCCAAGAGCAGTGAGAAAAAAGTCATTTTTATTTTGACATGATCTGACGCTTTTATGTTCTAAATTTAACACTTTCAAAATCTGTAACCAGTTTTTTTCATATGTCACGTTTTGACTTACGCACCAACATAATTATATATATATACGCATATATATACGCACCAACATAATTTAGTTGTTAAAAGAATGTATTAATTTACAATCTACATATTTGGATTATAAGACAACTCAGCTATGATAACTTATTTATTATGAGATGAAATACTCCTAATTTTAAGGAGTTTTTGGCGCTTTAAGTTAAATATAGTGACACAACTTAATATTAGAATTCAGACAGATAAGATCCAGACGCGACAATATCAAAATCCAAAAAATCTAAACAACCTAAGGACGGGTATAAAAAATTTTTGTTTTGTAAAATATTTTTATTAAAACAAACAACACCAATTTTTACTTGTCAGGTGGTTGCGAATTTAGTTCCTTTACTTAAAGAAAACGATATATAACTCTATAGAGTTATCTGAGGGTATTCTTTATAGAATATCGATAGGATTCTTTATAGATATTCCATAAGGAAGCCTACATAAATCGTTAATGAAACCTATATAAGTCGTTAACGAAAGCTATAAAAATTCGATAACTAGTTTTAATAACTTTTTTTACTAGTTTTAATAACTTTTTAATAAAAAAAATAAATTTTTTTTGTATTTTTATTTTTTATATTAAACTTTTTTTATTTCTAATTATTATTTTATTTACAAATTTCAATTTCAATATGTTACAATCATGAATGCATTATTTAATATGAATTAATTTATTTTTCATATAAATAATACTTCAAATAAACTTACTTGATTTTGACGGAATTGGGACTCGAACCATCGACCTTACACTTACTAGTTCTGCTTACATTGAACTAGGCTATAGGACTTGTATAACTTCTATCACATAATTACATATCTTAAATTACTAATTTTTTAACAATAGCGTTATTAATCGTTGCTCTTCTAATATTAATCGTTAACGACATTTAAAACAAAAATCGTTGAATATCTTTATCTCGATATAGCTATATTGATAGTTATATATAGCTATATACAGCATTATTTGTCGTTGTTAGTAGTTAAAGACATTATAACGAAATATGTTTATAAAAAAGATTAATTTGTAACTCTACAACGAACGTGAAGTTTCTCGATTAAGCTTTATTTATCGTGAAAAGGCGTTATATTTCTATATAGATTCATAAGGAGTCTTGACGATGTGTTTCCCGGGTATTAAGATTGTACATGATGGTGATTCATCAATAACAAAATATTACACCGAGACCTGCAAATGACGTTAATTAAAAAAAAATTAAATTATCTACAGATCGTACAAGACTAGCATCCAAATCATCCAAATACACTCGTAAACGATCAATATAATCGTTTCAACACAACTAAATCATCTTAAATTTCTCTTAGAAAATAAATAAATTTAAATTTTAAATCATAAAAAAAAATTATTGTTACAAAAAATACCAAAATAATAATACATATTAATTTTAGTTAATATTTTAAATCAATTAACTCGAAAATTATGTCTTTTCTCGTATATGTGTAAAGTCAAAGTCATACTAACTACTGAATTTCATTCTTACCAAGAGATTGTAAAATTGAAGTAGATATGAAAGTGAAAAAAATATGTACACTCAAAAACTTAAACTAAAACTCTTAAAATAAAAAGCAAATCCTTCCAAATATTTTAAAAGAATAATTCCGATAGGTAACTCTAAAATGTATGAATCATCATCCTACCATCAGAAAATTTTATTTTGTACTATATAGAATAGAGAAAGTACAAAAATATCATTACAATATACGACTTATAAACACCTCAGTCCAAATCTATTTTTATTTTTTGTTTTTGTTTTTGTTTTTATTATTATATTTATAGTCACTTGTAATATTGTAAGGATAATAATAATAATAAAAGTATAAAATAGATCAACAACATCCCATACATATACAATATAATATTTATGGGAAAACCCCAATTTAAGTTTTTTTTTATTCACCATACAAACATACACACATACACTATGTGGAAATACATTATTTTATATTACAATAGAATTAAGCCTACCTTATAAATACATCAGAAGAATATAATAATATATCTCTTACCCCCATTTCGATAAATTTTACAACTTTTCAAATATAACTTCTTTTTTTTTCAAATGCCCATTCATCTTATAATATATTGTGCGAAAGAGATGGATAGAAAATATATACATTTTTTTTTGTTTTTGTTTTTTAACACGCATAAAATAAGAGATGATGGTAAGGATTAAACGGTTTTACGGCTTTACAACATTTACAAAAAAAAAAATTTGTTTTCTTTTTTATCCTTTCAAAAGGATACAAACATCATATACGTTTGCATAAAACATATTTTTATTATTACAAAAAGAGTATCTTTCATTTTCTTTAATATTTGTCATACACTAAAATCCTAAAACTCTCATTATGCATTGAAATGAACAAAACAATAAGAAAAAAAAAAACGTTAACATCAGGCACAGCCAATTCATATTCTCAAGGTTAACACGTTTTAGGGTGGTAAAATTGCATATTAAAATCACCCCAAAAAAATTTAACGCTTAAAATAATCAAATAGAAAAGGAAATAAACAAAAAAACAGAAAAGAAAGAGAACGAAATAGTACATAATTACACATAAAAAGAATAAAAACAAAAAGTGAAAATCTATCGGAATCATATAGGAATAAATTGTTTAAAAATATTTACAGGATATTCTAACAGGATATTTAACAAAACGTTATTGTACAATTCAAAAACCCCTATTGGAATTTTTCATTATTCAATGCAAGGACATCATTCAGTTACCACCATCCTTACTCTTGTAAATGTAAGTCTTCCTTCCCAGAGAATAAAAAAAAGAGAAACGAAATAAAAATAAAAGTAATTTTTGTATTGGGGTGGTAAAAATTGTTTAACATCATGGATTTCAGAGTTTTGTGAATGGAACGAATAAATAATGCATAGTTATTTATGGATGGATATCTTATACATAAAAAAAAACTAAGTAAAAACAAAACAAAAAAAAAACAGGGAATTCCCTTAAAATCGAATTCATTTATTAAATTACAAATACGTAGAAAATAAAAACAACAAAATGCCTTTTGTGTTGCATAGTGTCGTCCAGGATAATTACAAGCAATTCTCTCTCTCTCTCTCTCTCTCTCTCTGTTATATTTAAATCATAAGTTTTTTTTATTTGTTTTTGTTTTGTTAGCTTTTTCAGGATAATGATAATGATGTTGATAATGATGATGATGATGATGATGAATTTTCTTTATGATCTTATAAATTAAAATGTGTATAAGACCATATTGCTTATTGTACTTATTTTGAAATAAAATGAAAATATGAAAAACCACCACAATAAAGTATTCAGTGGAAGGAATTTTATTATTATGTATGTGAGTATGCAAGGATACAAATATTGTTAGGTATAAAAACTATGACGTAACAAGGGTGGTGTTTGTTAACTTTTTATAAAAGTTAACAAAATAATTTTTTTTTTTTGTGTGTTGCCCTTAGTTGAAATACAATCTTTAAATATACAGAACTAGAATTCAGAAGAATATGTATACAGTTTCAAAAGAAAAACAAAAGTGCTTTTTATTAACAATAGTTACAGTTGCAACATGTCTACACTATTATACTACCACACTACAATTTAAAGTGGTTTTTAGGGTGGTTTTTAATATGAGGTTATATTTTTTTTCCCTGTTTTTTGTAATATTATTTTTCATGTTTCATATTATATTATTTATATTTTATATTTATTTAGGATTTAAAAATGTGTTCTTATAATGTTTAGAGAAGATTTTAGAGTTTTCAAAAAAGAAATTATCTATGGTGGAAATTTATTATAAATGTTTATTTGTTTTTATTTAGGTTTTGAAGTGATGCCAAAACATAAGAATTGAAGTAGATTAAAATAAAAATGAAAAAAATGGTTAGTGTTTACTTTTATAATTTTTAATGAATATAGATTATGAGTATTTTCAGTTAATGTGATGATAATATTATTTTAGAAGCTTAAATAAATTTTAAAATATTAAAATTTGTACTGATTTTGTTCAGTTTAATATGATGGAGGAGAACAGAATGAATGAGAAAAATAAAAAATTGATTTGATTTTAAGTATATTTGGCATTAAAATTGAAATAAATAAATAAATAAATAAAAAAAAAAATTTTCTTCTTTTTCTTCTGTATTCTTGCTCAAACCTGTTAATTGTGTTATCATAGAGTGCAAACAAACTCTCTCTATCATCTTCGTCTCTTCGATTAAATATATATAGCTATTGAGTAATATATTGGTATGTTGACTGTTTTCACACTTGAAGTTAATTTTATTGTAATTTAGAGAAAAATGATTGAGTTTTTCAACTTTAATATACCAGAAAACCAGGTGACGAATATCCTTGCTGGAGAGTGGAGATAAAAGTGGTATTGACTTCCGTATAATAGATTCGACATACTTCATTAACCCATTAAGAAATATAAAAAAAGAATAGATTGACATATTCATCATTAGACAGTTGAAATTAAACTAAAATAATGTATAAAAATTTGTGTAAAGTTATGGCCTACATGCCTAGCGGACAAAGATCCACTAATTTAGAACAATAAATAAATAAATGAATAATCAAGCATTTGTGAAGTTTCAAAATACTTATTATTGGAAATTAATGTAAAAAACAATATCAAATATATCAACTAAGCCATAAACGAAGATAACACTAATAACAGTCTTAGAAATACTGAAAGAGTATTGAAGGTATGTATTGAAGTTAAGTTTAAATTAAGTTAAATTTAAGTTTAAAATTCTTTATTCTCAATAAGTACAATAAAATAAAAATCTTAAAATTTATAATCCAATATACAAAAAACTTACTATAATAATAACTAAATAATTCAATTATGACTTAAAACTACAGAAAATAATTTAATATTATTGTTAAATGTACAAAGAGAGAATAGTTAGAGGCATTTTTTATTAATAAAAATAGTGTTAAATGCCACATCAAAAATAAATGTATTTACAATAATTATAATAGAGCTTATTGTGGGGGGTAACAATATATTATTATAAATAAAAATAAAGTAAAATAAGGATGTAACAATGAAATACTAAGTAGGTACATTATAAAAAAAGAAAAAATAAAAGAATCAATTTATATGTAATAATGAGCAAACAATAAAAAAAATTCAAACTAAGGCTAGGAAGTATAGAAAAGCATACTCAAAACAAAAAAAAAATTTAAAAATCAAAATAAATTATGAAAAAAAATTAAACCACTTCAAACTATGATATTTAATAGAACTTCGACTTTTCTATGATTAAAACCCAAAAGCCATGTCTTAACCCTGCTTAAAAAGATATTTCTATTTCTAATAATAGTTCTAATAAATTCTGAGAGTTTTAATAAATTCTGGGAGATTATTAAATAGTCTGCATGACAAGACGGTATAAAAATTACGAAAGTTAGTGGTTCGATAAACTGGAATAGTAACATAGAAACTACTATGCACACTTAAGTTATAATAACTAGAATTTCTTGAATTTAAATAACCACTACGAATAAAGAAAATTTTTAATACTTTAAAATAAAATAAGTGACACACAATTAATATTTTTAGATGACTAAATAACTTAAACGTTGGATGCAAACGATTCGTTTTACATATATTTCTAATAACATATTTTTGGAGAACAAGTAGTGGTTTTATTTTGTTTTGGTATGCTCCACCCCAACAAGTAATACCATATTGCAATTTGGAATGAAAAATTTCATAGTATATTATCTTTAAAATATGAGTAAAACAAAGTTGTCTAAGACGATAAAAGCAGCGTAGTGTTGTGCGTAAATAATGTTTTAATGCCAAAGAATGTTCAAACCGATTCATATTGTTATCAATTGTGATATAGAAGTATGTAAAATTTTTTACAACTTCAACTTTGAAACAATTAACACTGCAAGTGATCTCATGACAAAAGGAATTCTGAAACGATTGGGGGAAGAACAATCATTATTAATTAGTTTATGCCTACTACACTCAGATACATGGAAAATCAAATCAATTTCCGGTAATACCTGTTGAGATAGACTGAAATACATAACTTTTATTTTATCACTAACAACTAGTTTATGTTCAGCAAACCAATTTCTTAATAAATTTAAGTCATGATTAATATCAGCAATCATATTAAGAGGACTTACCAAAGTATAAGAACAACCGAAATTTTGACTGAAAATAGAGTTGATATAAATTAAAAAAAGGATTGTTCCTAAAACCGAATCTTGAGGTACTCCAAACTTGATACACAGTGGTAAAGTTTTCTTATCACCAACAATTACCCTCTGCTTTTTACAATACGATTTTAACCAATTAAAAAAAGAGCCCCTAAAACCAACATTAAATATTTTTTTTAAAAGAATATCATGATTTACCATGTCAAACACCTTCTTAATATCAACAAATAGTCCAGCACAAAACTTTTTACTATCCTAACCCTTATTAATAAGTTGAAGTTTAATAAATATTGAATATAGTTAAGTTTATTGAAAAAAATCTACTAAAAGGCTTTAATCATGATTCCATCACGAATCAATCTCACTAGAATTAGTCAAATATGTTTTTTTATTCTTCACAATTATCTCATTTGATTTCTTACACAGTAACAATACAGATTTATTACAATTAAGTATTTAATTGGTAATAGAAAAAAACACGTAATGAAATAATATGTTACTCTGAGATCCTGATAGCCTTAAATAAGTAATTTATCAAGTAATTGTTGGCCTGGTGAAAGTCCGTAGTAGCTGACTGGTGATGAAACCTTCTTTCCCACTCCTTCATAAGCAAAGCTTAATGGTTATGCATAGGTGACTTAATTTTGGTACTCCTGTAATTTTTTGAAGTAACTGATTGATTTTGCTTTTGCAAGAACCTTCAACTGAACAGATTTTGAAGTCTTTTCTAATACTATCGATTAATATGATACAAGAAGCGATCATGATTGTTTGTAGAACCTTTGCTTGTATATTTAAGTTATTTCGACGTTTCGAAAGTATTCTGAGTCCCTCATATTTTTAGTCTAGTCCATCACATTTTCTTGTCAATACGTCCATCCACCGACAGGAGTTTAAATATTATTTTGACTTTTTAAATATATTTTTTTATTCTAATGAAAATAATTTTTAAAAAATATCCTAGTTTAATTGATTCAATGATTTTTTTTTATGTAATATATGACTTTTTCCAGTTTAAGGGCCTGTTGTTTAAAATAAATCTGTCACACAACAGCCAAAAACAAGCCATTGAACTATCAATACAACATTTTTGACCATTTCTGGTTTTGAGAAATTAAAAATCAAGATTTTATTATCGTCGCCCCGCAATTATACTGCCTTAAATCACAAAATCGAAAAAATGAGCTGAAAATGCCATCTTCATTAATTTTTGAAGCTCTATCAATCCCTGTAGTCGAAGTTATCCTGTGACATAGATGCTGAGATATTTCATTGATACTTGACCGTAAGCGACACCAAGATTGATATTTTTATTCTTATTTTGACTTAAGCGCCAAAAATTATGGATATACGACTAAACACGGCATTAATTAAGTTTTTCGAATTCGTGCAATTATCTTGACGTAAGTTGACAAATAACAGGTTGTTATACTTGTTTTTAATCTTATTATTGTGCCGCATGTGTTTGTGAACAATGAGATACTCCACAAAAGTAGCGACGCAAAAACAAAATTATTTTGTCGTATAAGTATTTCGTAATTGTGTTGTAATGTGGTAAATGTATTGGAAAAGCATAATTTATTTTAGTATTGTTCAAGTGGTTGACAGTTCAAGTGGTTGTCCATAGAAGAAGAGCTAAGGATTCGTTAAGGACAAAATCAATTTGATCGTTGTGTCGAATTCAAAATGAAGGAAGATGAGAATAATATTAATGGTTAAGAAAAAGAAAAGTATGGAAAACATAGGAAAGAACATAATTTTTTGAGTGCAAAAACAAAACTGGATAGAAATAATATCGATAAAAGAACGTTAATAAGATGTTTTGATTTGCAAAGTATTTTTACCTTGCCAAAAGGATTTTCCTCCAGCTTCTGTTATAAAAGGAAACTTACTCTATTCAACTTTACTGCTACTGTTTGTTAAGTTAAAAACAACACATGCAACATAACTTATTGTGCCATTTGCAATAGGATACACATTGGCTGCACCGGAAATGACCACTTCCAGTTCCAGTACCAGTTCTCTTATAAAGATACATATTGAACCGAATTTTAACAGATTTTCCTCATATAAAACACATCATATTATGGAGTGATTTTTGTATACCTCAGAAAAACAAAAAAAATTTTGCCACAGCATTCTATTTTAGACCGTCCAAAAATAGAAACTATTATCCAAAAATTTCTGAACAAGGTAATTTCCTGGAAATGTATTAAATATAAGGTCTTTAAATAACTTTACATTTTACTTAATAAAACAAACATTGAATTTCAAAATGATTTTGTTTTCTTATAAATTTAGAAGAAAATAGCTATACTATAAACAATATTCCAGATTAAAAAACAAAACAATTATTTTGGCCTATATACAATTTTTTTGTCGTACGTGCAAGGATGAATAAAAACTGCGTACAAATGGCGTATACGGTAAGATAAGTATAATGTCCTTAATTTTAAGTATAATGTCCTTAAAGTCCTAATTCTTGTTCCATAAAATTTTGTTTTAATACCTCTAAAAGATACATAACGAACCCACTAAACATTTTGCACCACTTTTTCAGTTCCATTTTGTTTTATTTCGTCTCAAACTTCAAACTCAATTTCCCAAAACTCGTATTTCTGGTTGTACGACAAAATAATTCGGTGGTGACGTTATGTAAAGTAAACGAAATGATGTATTCCAACATTTCCTGATTCAACTAATATATTAAATAAGTTAATGATGAAATTAAAACACAATCATGCCAAAAAATGTTAGAGAATTTTTTTTTTCAAAACTATTAAATCCAATGGTCGTGGCAATTTCATTTGATTGTACATATTTCCCGTTCAGTATGCCGCTTGCCACAGTGTATTTTGTGTATCCTTTGGAAGGGAATACTGTAAATGGTTCTAAAATAGAACGTGCACAATGGAAGTGTAGCCGAAAATCGTGAATCTTGTACACGAGTATATATAGTAGTAATGGAAATATGTTCAATTATTTATAATAATATTTCAGAGTTCGGTTCTGGACATTGATATTTTAATGACAATTAGAATATAATTTGGTAATAAGTTAAATATTATGAAAGTACTACTCTATTTAATAAAAAAATATGAATAACTTATATTTTTCACACTGATAATATTAAATTAGCAAAAATATTGAAATTGCAACTATTCCCTGTATCAAATAAATTAGTGGCACCACACCAGAGCTAAAATACGCCTCAACAATATTCTGTATTATATCCTTACCACCTACATTTAATAAATAACTAATTTTAAAAAATGTATAGCCTTGCTAAATCAATATTTTTTATTTATACTTTATTCTTATTGTAATTCGAATAATCAATTTCAAATTCATAAGTCGCCTAATTTGTTTTTTGTTTTTTTTTTTAAATTAAATTACATAAAATTAGCTCAGCTCTGCATTCACAAATTATTTCTTTAAATATGTATATGTATATATATATATAGTATTCACTAGAAGAGAGGTCTAGATTTTTCCAAATTAAATTCAGTACCACACTGTTTACAAAATTAATTCCATATGTTTCAATGCTCTGCTCAATTTCTTTCAGTTCTAAATATACTTATTACAAATATCCCATGGGCTTATTAAAAATTTCCACTTTTAACTTTATTTAATAAAATTTACAAAAATTTAATTTTACACCATTTTAAATCTATTTTCCTCCTACAATTTGAATCACAAAATATAATATCCAAATAGAATTAAACCTACCCACCCTCCTCTCTTTAATTTAATTTAATCTATGACTTAAACCAATTTTAAAATTTACTTTTTTTTTCATTTTTAAATTAAATTACACAGTTTGATTTAAGAAAGTTTGGGGTTGTGGGTGGGGAATAAATTTTAACTTATTTTTAATCATTTCTTAAAACGTTTTGATTGACTTTTTTTGTCTGTTTTTTTTTCTTTACTTTTGTTAATTAGAAATTTCCACCCCACTGATAAAAAGAAAACACAATAACAAAATCATTTTTCAGATTCAAAATTACTTCATCTCTATATGAATTTATTCTAGAAAGTCATTTTTATCTTGTTGGCAAAATATTGTCAAAGAATTGGGCAAACCATTCCAGGGATTAATAAAAGAAAGGGTAAAATTATTCGGAAATTAACAAAAAAAAAATATCCCTTAAATTGTAAGTACTAAGAGGGTGGCATTTTTTAATTCATATGAAATTCAAAAAATTAGAAAATCTTTTCATGTCATGAAATTTTAAGCAAAAATTGAGATGAAGGGTTGCTGCTGCAATCTAATGTATATAATTTTTATTATTGGATTGATTTGAAACGACCGTATATTGTCGACGTCGTTGTCATTCTCAAAATTAAATAATTTTTTTTTTTAAAGTAGTTGGGGGGGATATTTGGGAGCTGCAAATAATAATCATTAATTCTACTACAACTGTTTTTTTTTTTTCTATTTTATATTTATTAAAATGAAACATGGGTATTTTTTTTGATTCTGCAGGCGATATAATTCTAATATTGGTAAATTTAATGATGAATAGATGAAAATCAAGATTAGTCATCATAATGATTGTTAAATATAGAAGAAAAAAAGAAAAATGAAGATAAAAAAATTAAATTAAAAATTGATTTTCATTTTTGAAATTATTATTATTGCAATTAATACGAGTATGAAGCAATATAATTTCAAGCAAAATAATAATCTTCTCTCGTCTCTTGTATTTTCTGTTTTTCTGGTTAGTTACTATAGAATAAAAGTAAATAAGTGACACATTTGATAAAGTAAAATGATGAGTTAGAAAAATAAGAAGAAAAAAAAAATAATATAATAACTGGAAGTTTATTTGCTGAGTCAATAATATTTATTTTAAAGGATATAGAAATGAAAACCCCTTTCATTTTCATGCCACATTATTATATAAATAGACTATTGAAAAGGGGGACAATATTTTCAAGTGCTATATTAATGTCAAGTGGTCAAACACTTCTAAGTGATTGGTATGAATTAAATTTGCTTTGAGATAAATGCGATATTGTATTTTCGTTTCTATTTTTTAAATAAATAAAATTGAAAGTTTGGTTTATAATAAGTCTGAAAAATTTGACTTTATTTTTTGCTAGCTCATTTTTGATTTCTTCAATGCGACTGCAATGCAATTCAAATTCTGGTTTGCTGATACTTGTTAAAATTTGGTACTCTCTAACTCATATAAGTACTAAAAAGTGGTGGAGATATAATGAAAATATTATTTGATGGTGATATTTAGTGGATATAGGGTGAAAAAAAATTTAATACATTAAAAAAATTACAGACCAGGTTGTAGAGTAGATAAATCAACTGTCTTGTCAAATGACAGTTTCCAGGTTTTTTTTTTTTCATTTCTGATGATAGCAAATTACTTTATGGATTTTTCAATCTAATCCAGTACCCATTGGGATAAAATAAATTTAAAAAAAAATTATTGAGTATGATTTTGTAGTAGCTTGAATAAAATATAAGTACGCTATTTAAGAATGCGTAGAATATAAAAAAAGTGGCTCATTCTTGAAGACTTTCGCATACAACTTTACTATAGAAAATTTAGTTCTAATATTGTGGTCTTCAATGCTTAGTTTTCTGAAATATAGGATCAAAAGAACATATAGGAATAAAAATTATTTTTATTTATTTATTTTATTCATAACATAACAAGTTATTTATATTTTTTATTATTTTTTATATGGTCCGAACCAGAATGGACCATGTTAAAAAGATACTTTAGAGATAAAATTGCAGTAGAAAAAAGGTTAATCAATCACTTCAAGCAGTTTAGTCCATTTAGAAAAATAATTGTAAACATGTTCAAAATTCGTTTTAGTTTTACTTGTTTTCTCTTCACGATGACAGAAAGTTTTATTTTCTAATAGAAAATGGCAACAACTCATTTTTAAAAATTAGCGCTTCAATTCTTTAACGCTTTAAACTCTGGCTGCGACCGTTTCAATATACTAGGTTCAACAATTCATTCTAAATTTTAAATGATATTTGCTTTTATTTTTACAAAAATTGCTCTTTTGTTCATACTGAATTTTAGTTTATAGCAAACATTTTTTTTCGTATATTGAACAAATTTAACCTGATTGTAAATATAAAACTTATACAAATCCAGATCAAAAGTTTGTGAACTTTTTGTTCAATTTATCTAGTAATTCTTATCCCAAAACACTTGCTCAAAAACACTAAATTTCTTCTAGATTTAAATAGAAACCAGATGTGCATTATTGTAGGGACAATCTTCATAGCCCACAACTGACCGCTGTCTAGTCAAGAAGCATATACATAGAATCGCACAACTTGTACAGAATATTTGAAGCAAAGGAAGAATCTATATTGAATATCCGTTAGGGAACACCCGAACGATGGAAATTGTCCTCCTGAGGCATCCTTAATAACACAGATGTATGACTGTACTGCACTACGGCGATATATGTCGAATTCTAATCTAATATAATCTAATATATATCTAATATAATCTAATCTAATATATATCTAATCTAATATATACACCGATAGAAATTAGGAAAACTATATTTATTAATGATTAAACCCTTAGTCTATAAAGATAAAGGAATTGCAGATTTTTAAATACTTGATGTCACCAAGCGGAGATGTTTTACTCAGATTAAAGATGCAAAATCGAACAGTCATATAATATAGGAATATTTATGTAAGTAAGAAAGTATAATTATCAATTATTATTGATGAGGATCTAAATTGGAATTTGCATACAGCTGAACTTGAAGTAAAAACTAGAAGAATTGCTGGAATTTTCAAAAAAACTTAGGTGGCGAGCTCCTGATACAATAAAACTCCAAATTTTCTATAGTCTGTTCCATAGTGTTATGTCTTATGGAATTTGCATTTAGGGTAACACATACATCAAAAATATGAAAATCTTACAAGTAATACAAAACAAAGCAATCCAAACCAAAGCTATTTGGTTTAAATTACAGTATCTCTACAAATGAAATACATAAAAAACTTATAATCTTGAAGCTAATTGATATAAAAAACATGATTCAAATTGCACATAAGCACAATATATATAACTGTAACATCAAAACCAACATTAATTTGATTCATAATCATGATATTCACAATTATAATACAAGAAATGCTAATCAAATCCGATTTCTTGCTGCCTTACACCTCAATGGCTTAGAACCTATAATGAATTCAGGAATGAATTCATAATAACGAATTCCAATAGTTTTTCAACAAGAACATTGAAAAATAAAATCAAAAATATGTATTTAGAGAGTTATGACAATAATATTAAAATTTAAATTTCTTTTGTTAAATAATTTCTAAATTCTAATTATTGTTAACTAAATTTCTAAATTATAATTACTGTTTTGAATTTTTCTTATTTTCATATTATTTATTTAAATACTATATTATTTTCTTTTCTTCTAAATCACTTGAATTGAAATGAAAGTATATTTAAAAACTGATATATTATTTTTTAATTAATATTCTTATCTAACTTTATCAAACATGTTTTTTTCTTCTTTATTGTTTGTTGTGTTACTCTTACTTATTGCTTTTAAATTTAAGAACTCTCAAAAACCATTTTATTTTTATTTTCCAAAATTTGCTTAAAACAAAATCGAGAACATCCTAATCATATGCAATATTTTATTTATACCAACACTTAATAAAAAAAAATATTGAAATTATCCTCCTATTATTATTCAAATTTTTACAAAAAAAAAACATAATTTTAAACTTTTTTTAATTAATTTTTTTTTTGTTTTTTAAGAAAATATGTAATAGCATAGTTTTTAAAAACCTTTCATAACAATTTCCACAATTAGTCAAACCTCATTTTAATACCACAGCAACAATATTTTATTCATTTAATAGAAACACTGACTGCTAATAAAAGTGCTACAAAGGTCACTTATTGCTTATAAAAAAATTATATATATACTTATTGTGCAGTTTACAGTAATTTCATGGTATATGAAAATCGCAATAAAATGGTATAAGCAAGAAAATAAACATTTTGAAGTTTGATTCACTGCTTCAGAACATTGCGCGCGCATATTTTTTATATGAAAATTTGAATTCTCTCAATTTTCAAAAATGTTCAGAACAGTTTATTCTCTCCGGAACAAAAATTGATTTCACTTTAATTTTTGTATTCGGGACAATTTTTTTTTCACTATAATTTTTAATTTTTTTGACATTTCTCACATTTAAAAAAACATTCAGCCATAAAAATATTTTTTTTTTTGTTTTAATTTTTAAATAATTGACTTTTAATAATATTTAGTTACATTGCTGGAAAAAAATTTGCAAATTAATTTATATGTCAATTGGAGCTGTTTAATTTTTTTTTTGTTCAGAACATAATGTTCTGAAGCGTTGAATCGTAAGAATTCTCTTTAAACAAAATTGTTCGGAACGAAATGTTCTGAAGCAGTGAATTAAGCATTACATGAGTTATGTGATGAGAGTGCTTACTTTATTCCGTATCTAAATATGCAGCATTCTGTTTTTGCTGTAAAACATTCTAGAAAAAAGTAGATGTATAGTAGATATAGAATACAGTTTTTTTTCGGAAAGGGAAACAGGATCACGTTACTAATATTATATTTAAATTGTTTTGTACTTTGTACATATATATGTATATTTGTAAATGCATATATATATACATACAATAATAGTAATTTTAAGTTTTGTTAAAGTGTTGTGAATTTTTAAATTTATTTAATTTTAGTTGCTTTATTTCTAAAAGTGAATTGCCTATGTGTAGGACACTTTGCTAAAAATGGTCCGGCAACAATTCTACTTCATAGATGATGCGAAAAAGGATTTGTGTGGGTGCAATTTTTTAAAAGTGCACAGAACGCCGAAAAGGTCAGTGTCGGCGATGATCATGTTAAAAAGACAAATCATTTTTCAAATGTTATTGATAACGGGTTTTCAAAATATTAGAACTGGTGTCTTTGCTTAACAACTTATTAGTTTACTACAATTAAGTTAGATATTTGAAATTAATTTTAATATTCGAAAACGTTATTCTTAGTTGGCTAGTGAGTGCTTGTTAATAATACTGTTCTCGTCATTTTTAATTTTAACTAGAATCTGAGATTAGTGAGATTATAGTGGACATATTGTTATTAAATTAGTTATGTTGAAGGGTGGTATTAACGGTAAGTTATAACGGGGCATTATTGTCTTATTGATAAGCATACGAAGAATCTTGGACTCCTCTCTAAAGATTTTTCATAATTTTAAGAGATGTATTTTCTCTTTGCCTGTACTGATCGATATTCGACTCACATCAGATCAGATCGATCGATCTGACTCACTTAAACTATTGACAAATATTAACCCGCCTATATTGTTTTTTTAACTATTACAATGATTTGCAACCACAGCTATATGTAAGTATCTACCTAGCTCTGTACCAGCAGACTTTCATATACTTAGTTTGTTTTTTAAGTCAAATATTTTTTCTTCACAAAACGACCTGACTGTACAAAATGAAATGAACAAAGGATAATAGTAAAATAGAACAAAAATAAAGGAACTACAAAATATTTTTAGTTTTTATTTTTAGCAATGAACTTCAGATGGCATTTTACATCGATGAAAATTCTCTAGACGACATTTTGAGCGTTTTATTAAAATAAAAATGTGTACTTTTTTTTTGTATATTTTACATTATGTTGTGGAATTTTTTTTTTTTTTTTTTGTCTTTATAATGGTTTGGATGTTATTATATAAGAAGGATATATATACTGAAGGACAAAATAACAGAATAAAAGAATAAAAAAAATTCGCATTGAATTTTTGTCTTTCTGTTTTTTGTTGTTTTCCTTTTTGTTTTGCTTTTAAACCTTAAACAACAATTCTACTGTGAAAAGTGGATGCTTTGCTCCTCTTCAACATTAGAAAAAGAGAGTGAACATTGTTTTTAAGGATATTTTTACAAAAAACAAATTTTTTTGTAAAAATCTTTCGTTTTTTTTTTGTATTTTTTTTTTTTTAATTTTTTTTTTAATGACAATGCGGATGTGTAAAAAACAAGGACTAAAAGACAAAAAACATTTAATAATCGGTTGTACAATGACGTTACAAAACCAAGAAGGTTAACAGAGTTCACATCACGAATGATAACAAACAATAATGTACATACGTTACGTTCGTATAAATATATACAATACCTATATATATATATATATGTATATCCATATAAATAATTCGTGATGAATTATTAGAGATATTTTATTGTGGCTATTTTTTGTTTTTATTTAGTTAAAGATGTTTTACATTTTTTTTTTATTATCGCAAAATTAAATTAATTTTTGGATGATCATATTGTGGACGTCAAACTATTTTTGGTGCATTTATTTGAAATTGGTGTTTCTGGTAAAATTGTATAATTTTTCAAAATTAAATTAAGAAAGTTTGTACAAAAAAAATGCAATAAAGTACAAATTAGAAAATGTGTGTGCGTTGTTAATTAAGCTTTATGTACAGAGATGGAGATCTATATAGAAAGAGGTATATAAGTTGTTTTAAGATTTGTACATTTCGTTGAAAGAGATAGCAATTCCAGTATATCTGTTTATAGATATAACAAAAGGTTTTTGATAATGCGGTTGATCATTATTAAAACTGAAATATAGAATTGAAAAAATTAAAAGTTCATATGTGACATGACAGGGCTAATGATAATAATTATTGTGATTAAGGAAATTACTTCTGAAGGTTGATATGTGAGAATTTGATTAAATTCATTATCTGGAATTTAATTGTTTTGGGAACTATTTAGGTTTAATCCGTTCATTTTCATTCTCTTGTGACTTACCATTAACAAACTTTGCTGTTGAGTGACTCATTACATGGTCTACTTTTAATTTAAAATGTTTTGATTCAAACTATTATAATATTAAACCATGTTAAATTATACTTTATAATAAATACTTCTTCTACTTTTTGATGACTTTGTTTCTATTTGGGGCCGTTCCTACGATAGTTGTGAGGCGTCAAACACTCTATTTTGGATTGTCTCTGCGTCAACATTTACCTTCTTCATATCTTTTATTGTTTTTAAAGTGAAAATGACAGTCTGTTTCATAGCATTTGGGAAATCCTCTAGTTTTCGGCAATATATGTTTACTGTATGTTTTATACAGTTCCTTACAGCCTAACGGTTAATTAGTAGCTTTGAGAAGACCCATGGAAAACTTTACCGATGTTATATATATAGTGTAAAATATACTCGTCAAATTTACCTTCTATAGAACATTGATGTTTGCATCTGAATTTTATGTCGAGATGTTTATTTTCGCAATTTATCGATGTTGTAATCCTAAAATTTTCTTGGATATAATATTTTTTTATATTTTTTCGGATCTCTTTTTCTTTTACTGTTAAAAACGAACAAAATTGTGTTTTCAACTTAATTTAGCGAAATTTAGGATATATTCAGTTTTACATATTAGATATTACATTAAATTCTCGCAAAAACAATAAAAGTTATTTTTCAATTTAAAATAGAAATATCGTTATTATATCCGTTGTGTATCGTTTATTATTTCAATTTTGATAAACCGCCATCTATAATTTCATAAAAACAATTTATTATATTTCTGAACGAATCTATTTCTTCACCATTTTGAATCATTGTGAATGGAAGAGATGACAGCTGACATTTTTAAAATAGAAAAAAAAAATTGAAAAAAGAACAAAAATCAAATAAAAATAAACCGAATAAAATTGACAGCTGCTTATGCATTTTCAAACAAAAACATTTACATTTTAGCGCTCTCATTTTTTAACAATTCAAGGCAAATTCATATTTCATAAACAAAATTCAAACTATTCAGTTGTTAAGTGTTCAAAAGTTATTTATTATTATTGAATTACAAATTTATTTAATACAAAATAAAAAATATATATATAATTAATTATTAAAATGTGATCAAAAGTATTTATTAATTTTATTTGAAAATAAAAAAAATGCAAATTTGAACAATTTTTCAAGTCGGAAATTTAAAATTTTATTAACTTAATCAATTTTTTAAGATAACGATAAGAGAAAAAGGAAGTTGATTGAGTTATTTTGAGAATTATTAAAATCAAACAAGATTTGTAAGTAATAGAATTAAAGCTTTTTAATAAATAAATTAATTTTTTTTTATAGAAAAAAAATTGAATATTGAAAAAGTTGATATTGAGATCATCATTTGCCAAAAAACAACAAAAAGCAAAAAAAAATGAGGTGGCGGCTACCTTATTGATGAATCTGCATTATTGTGTTTTTAGCAAATATCTAGATCCTATTGTAATTAATTTCATATTATAAAATTTTAAATATTATATTAAAAAAAAATAAATTTATTTAAGTACATATATCGATTTTATAATATGTAATATTTAGTTATTCCATTGATATGAACTAAATTGTTCATGTAAATAAGAATTTAGGTATAGGTATTTCATAATAGATATTTATATATTCCCAAAATGTATATCTATTCTACTTTAGATTGAAAATCGTTAAAAGAAAACATATTTACATATTAAAGAAATAAAATTCAAAACAACAAAAACAGAGAAAAATAGTTTGTTTACTTGTATTGCTAGGATGCAGGAAAATCGCGTGCAAATTATTTTGAAATAAAACACTACTTGATGGATTTTGTTATCAACATTTCTTAGTTACTTGATTTATATATAAATGTATAATACATATGTATATTACATGATAAAAAAATATAATATATATATCTAGTATTTACGTTATTTATATTATTTACTAAAACCTTAGAGTTTTAACTCTTAAAGTAGGTAGGTATATAAAAGATAGTTTGAATTAATTGCAAAAATTATTTTTAGAATTTCTGTTTTCTTTTTTTAGTTTTTTTTTTAAAAAGAATTTCTAAAAAACTGGGAGTCTTGTTTTATATTTTAAAATATATAAAAAAAAATCAATTTTGATAACAGCGGTTGAATAAGAATAATTTAATGTGAGTAATAATAATATTTCCCATAAGTCACTCATATCAATACTTCTTATTCTCATAAAAAAATCAAGAGTACTTAATCATAAAAAAGAATTTTCCTATTTATATTCTTTCAAATACATGTGTGTTTAAATTCAATATTTATTTAATTTTAATATTAAATTTATAAAATTCACTAAATTATGTAGAATACAGTAAATTAGCAAAATCTGAATAAATTATAAACAAGAAAATTTTGTTTATAATTTATGCTTTTCTGATGGTGTCATACAGACAATAAATAATTCATTAGAACATTAAAATATATATCAGTATAAATTTGTTGTGAAAGGTAATGAACTGAACATTTTTGTATATATATACAAGAAATTATTTACTATGGTAAAACGGTAAAACAATGGTACATAATACTATTATTGCACATATCAAATTTAGTTATTTAAAAAAAAAATTGGGATCACGAAATTTACTTAAAATGTTTACCTATTCAATATGATAGAATAATGATATGCAATGTGTACGAAAATATTTTATTTAGGTCAAAAGAAAGTAAAACTTATGATCTATTAGGTACGTATTTATTTTTAATATAAAAGCATGTAACATTATGTTTTCAAAATTGAAGATGATTCATTTGATTTTTTTTTTTTTGTAGGAAAATAATAAAGTCTAAAGGAAAATTTAGATATGGAATTTTTAAGAATATAGTTTTTATTTCTATTTGAAGACAACTAAATATTTACATGCTTGGATTTCAGATCTTTAGTCCCAATTTTTAACCCACTAATGTACTAAATTAGTGAATAACTAATTACTTAAATTTCAACTTTATTTAATTTTTAAATATAAATATATTCAAAATTAATTTGTGGAGCATGGGTTCAAACCTCGTGAAAACCGAAATCTTTTCCAAAAGGTGGAAATTACTGTATAAAAAGTACTGTAGTGAATGTACTGAAATAATGTAATTTTCAATACAACCACATCGGTTCTAGTATAAATAAATATAAACTAATAAAAATAATATATATAATATACAAAAAATATATTTCAAATAATTATAGTTTAATAATAATAAAAAAATCCACATTTCGAAAGGGAAAGGACCTATAAAGTTGGCCTATCCTATCTGTAGGATCCATTGTTAAAATAAATAAATAAATTAATTAGTAAGAAAGGAGATTAAAATAATATTTAATAAAATTAATTTATTGCAAAACTACTCTTGAATATTGCTGAAAATTAAACGATAAATTTTAGATATTACTTAAATTAGAAAATTTGTAAATTATATGACTCATATGTAGGTAAACCAAAACCAATTGAGAATTCTTAGAATGGAAACAATTGTTGATCATTATTAAGTACTGATATGATTCCATAAATACTAAAATCATTTTTTGTTCTTACGTAGTAAAATTCTTAGTGAATTAAGTATATGTAACACAATATCAATAAAAAGAAAGATTAACATGAATATTACATTTTTCAAAATTTAGAAATTATGAAATTTTGTAATTTCTTCAAAAAATTCTAAAATCTATTAAAATCGTAAGGCTATAACCTGCACTCAAAATATTTTCATATATTTGTCTTTATTTAATTAATTACATAATTTTATATCTAAAAATATTCATCAATAAAAGTAAATCTCCAGAATTTCAATACAAAATTTAATAATAATAACATTACGCACCAGAAACAAAAACTGTATAAAATGCATTTCAACATAAATTTCACATATTTTATATTAGACGTATCGCCTCCACAATTTTATCATTATTTCAAAAAATTCACGGCTATTAATTACTTATGTTCTTGTTTGTTCTTTTCATATTATACAAAGATACATTCATCACACATGAAATTGCAAAAATATATTTATATACAATATAAATTTAAGAATAATAATAGCCAGATTGATGTAGAGAATTGTAGATGATCTAGCGTTAACTTATCAACCTGTAGTCATATTTTTAGTTTGATGAATTGTATTGCATCAAGTAAAAATACCTCTATTAGCTTAGAAAAATTCAGAATTATTAAAAACAAAAATATAAAAAAATATAAATAAAATTTCTAATGAGGTATCAACTCTTGATAACTATAGGATATCATAAGTTCTAAAGTAATAATTAAAATATTATTTGTATTATTTAAATTTGAAATAATGTTATAACTTATAAGTAGTCCTTAAAATCTTTTTAATATATTTAGCTTATATTTATGTGAATGTCGGATGTTAATGTTGGGAATAAGCTAGGAAACATTATATGGTAGCTATGTAAATGAGGTATCATTATTCATACTCATGATTTCGAGTTTAAAGTTATATGAACGAACCATTTTGAATTTGCTGAAATTCCACTATGTATGAATTTATTCAATAATTTTCATGCTCAAACAGCATTTAGTTTTCTTTCTGTTATCTTAGAAGTTAGACAGGTAGTCTGTTGCACTGAATCTTTGGTTGGAGAACAAAATCTAAAATATTATTACGTAACAAAACACATAATTTTCAAGATTTCATCAAGAATAAATCACGTCTAATATTTTGATTATCAATTTTAAACTAATTAAGCGGAATGAATCAATCGAATGTATTAAATCAATAGTGGATTTTAGAAAATCGTAACGACAAATTTTTCTCTCGGAATAGGAAAATATCTAAAAAAATGTTGAATGAAAAATTTGAAAAAAAAAAAAACTTTTCAAAGTAAAGGTCATTCATATTAATGGTAAAAATTTAAATGGTATAGTTTTTGAGTTTACTTTGATGATTAAATTATTATGATTCGTAATTATAATACCTTTCGGAATATTCTATAAAAAATTTCGATATCAATGGATCGTTTGGAAGAAATGAAAATTTTCAAGATTTCTTAATTTTCTAACACAATTTAGTAATTATTTTTAAATTTATTTGATATTGTATTATGAAAATAGCCTAGCATTATCTATTTTTAGGGATAATTTTCTATGCTTGATTTGCATTTAATTACATTTTTACGTTACAAAAATAGTTTCTGGTTTTAATTATTTTTTTTTTTTTTAAATATTTATATTGAATTAATTCTAAAATTAAAATGTTCACTTTGGGCATATTGGAATTAGAATAATTTTGATTTTAAAATAAATATTTTAACTCGCAACTGATATATTGTATAGGTTTTAGGAATTTTATTCAAATAATTTTCAATTAATACAATTTAATCAAGTTATATTTCAATTATTCGATCGTAGGCCGGTCACATATAATTCAATTCTTCGAAATTTGAAATGTAAACAAGATTTTTTTTCTAATATTGTACCTACTTGTAATTGTTTTTAAAGTTTTTGACTGCTTCATTTGGAATTTATTTCAAGGTTGTTTTTAGGTTCAGTTTGATTAGAGCCTGCAATAAAGATAAATAATATAAAATAATATTATTGATTGATCACAATTTGAATTATAGCCAATTATAAGCACTGTCATCACAGGTTTTTGTCTTAGAAAATGTATTTTATTGAAAATATATATTATTTCAGTGAAAGATTAAACCGTTTTAATAAATATGTGTTCAAAAACTCAGATATACTTACGTAAATCTGCCAAATTACTCACATTGCGAATATGTATAATATACAAAATAATCCTATTTTGATTCAAATCTAAACGATGCTTTTATGTTTAACATAAACATAAATTTTAATAGTTTTGTTGTGACATAGTTAAATGTGGCAAAGAGTGAATTCAAAAATTAAACATTGCGGCAGTGTTTAAGAATTCAGCATATATGCTAAATATAAGCTGAATGGTTAAACACTGCCGCAATGTTTAATTTTTGAATTTAACCATAGTTACGTTTGTGTTTTTAATGACTTTTCATTCACTGTTTTATACTTCTTTTAATTTCTTTGATGATAATATAACTTCATCATTAATTTTTTTACTTTAGCATAAATTTACGCCTCTTCATTATTTGTTTTTTTTTTGAATCCATATTAGTTCTTTAAAACTATGTGGGAATATAGTTTTCTATTGATTCTGTAAGAAATTAAATTTATAAAACTACATCCGCAACTGCTTTTTTGTCGATTTTGAATTGGTAATTATGATTTCTTTTAATCATTAATATAGGAAACTTCTCAATATATTTACGAGTGGTTAATAAAATTTAAGAAATAACGTCTTGTTTAATCATATATGTATATATATATATATATAAATTAATTGTAAGGGTTAAAACATACTGCAAGAAATTCCTGTTCTACGTTTACCCCAATTTATATTTTTAAGATAATTTTGGTATTGTGTTAATGAAAGATTTTGTTTCAGGTATTTCCGGTTGTCAAATCACATCATTCGGGTTTTCTTAAGAATTGAAGATTTTTTTTTTATTTTAAAATTAAATCAGGAATATTTTTAGATTTGAAAAAATTAAACGTTGTGCAAAATCTGGCAAAATAAATATTTGTTAAATTTTACACAATTTTTCCATTAACAATTATTTAGTGTTCAGCACGGTTTAACAATTTTCTACTAAATTCGTGCTTTAGCTACTTATTCAATTTGCCACATTTTCCTAATTTTTAATACGGATACATACTAGTTATTCTTATTGCAATTGCTAATTCTTTATTTTTGTATTTTTTTTTTTATTTATTACCTTCTTATTCTCTTCTATTCTTAATTTTTAAATCTTAGTTCAATACCAATTTTACTTACAACATAAACTCAAACGCACACTAACAATGTGTGCTAAAACACACATAAAAAGGAAGAAAAAATATTTTTTTTTAAATATTAAATTAAAAATATTTATCATGTGATCGGACAAATATTGTACCCCATTTCAACGATATCACTTCTGGTTATCACAAAACTTCATCGTTGGGCAAGCTAACATCTTTCATAAACCGAAATACTTCATTAGGTGTCTTACATCTTACCTGTGAGAAATTTTCCCAATAGCACCCTTCTAGGATTCTATATATGGAGTATATGGAGCACTGTTTCTTCTTCTTTTACACACAGCTTAGTCTCAAGCCCTAGTCTTGCAGCATGCTTCCTCATTAACATGTGCCAATTGTGCATATCCCTGTGTAGAGTCGCAAATCTCTATTTAGTGACAATATTTTTCTCTTTTTATCCGCGTTTAGGTTTCCCCAAAATGTTTTTGTATATATACACCCATATTCTCTTAGAAAAATTCATCTCGTCTCGTCTCGCTGAATATGCATTTCTATTAGACACTGTAAGCGGCGCGGTAGAACATTTTATTTGTTGGTAGTACTGATCATTTTTTACTGTCAACCAAAATTATTGGTATATAAACAAAATATGGTTTATAAAATTTTTGAAAAGTATTAGTGGGGTTTAGTTTTAAAATATTTTTTAAATGTAAAATAAATATAAATATATTGTTTTAAATATTTTTTAGTTTAGTACATAAACAGCAGTAAAACAGTAAGAGTAAAGATGGTTCTTTTTTTCAAAACAAAAACACAGTTTTAATAATAATTCAAAAAAAATAATGAAAAATTGTTTATTAATCTTTATTTAACTATTTTATCTATTAAATTTATTTATTTAATTCAATTTTTTGATAAAAAAACACAAAATACTTTGACGAGATACTTTATCGCTTACAATTTTTGACGAGATAAAAAATGGCTATCTCGTCTCGTCAAAGGTCTAACAGAATACAAAACTATCTCTTCAGAGATATTCTAACGCGATCTCGCAAGATGGGTCTAACAGAATATGGGCGATAGTTCCCCCGGAGCTTCTCCATACACTCCCATTCTTGTGTGCAATATTTTACGGCTTGAAGTTTTATATTTACATATAACACTCTCTGGTTCCCATTTCTCTGAGTTAATCTGCTCTGCTTTTGCCCTCTATGCCCTCGTTGGATTCCCTTAGAGAGTTTAGATCTTTGACAGTTTGCTACTGTTTTCAATTTTGTTATTGCATTGTTTAATGCTTGAATAGCCACTTGACTATGGCGAGAAAAGCACAATGCTTCTTTCGGTTATTCCTATATTTATAATTAATTCCGTTGCTGCTTTTATGGCTATGATTTCATATTGCAAAATAGTAACCGTTCCTACAACTTTTTACGATTTCACGATTCGTAATTCATCGCAGAAGATTCCTATCCCACAGTTTTCGCCTATTTTCGTTCCATCTGTGTATATCATTAGTTGGCCATTTTGACCCTCGTGTGGGGCGAACCAGTTTTCATTTTGAGTTATTCTTGTCTTGAAACTTTTATCTGGGTTTTGCTCTACAACATTATAGGTCCAAGTTTATATGTTTGTGAATGAAATTGATTCCTTATCCTTAATCATCATCATCACTGTGCAACCCTCTCCGTAAGGGCATAGGGCGGAGAATCCTTATCCTTAATACATCATTGAATTTATTTCATAATATTTACATTACCCTTTACGACTAATTTACACTACATTGAAGCTACACTAAAAATCTACACTATATTGCATAATCTATTTATATAAATAGTTTATAAATAAATAAATTGAATGTTAGTGCACATGTCTAAATCATAATTACAAGACTTCAGATTTCATTTTGTTATTTTAAAAATATTTGTTTTTGTCTAAAATTGTTTTTAAACTCTAAATTAATTAATAAAGAGGTGTTTGCTCAAAACTTCAAATACAAAAATTTAATTTCCCGATAATATAATTTTTTTTTATTTTTTATTCTATTACTTAAACATTTTTACAATATGACGATGATTCTCTTCCGTTTCTGTACAAAATTAACCCAAATTTGTCAAAGAATTTACAATCCTCAGACTTTTTGTTTTTTACATTTTATGTGAATAACTAATTGGAAATTCTATTTGCAGAGTATATTATGTATATATAGTATGTATGGTACTATATATATTATGATTTTATCTTTTTAAAATGCCCTCGGACAATGAATATATATGTACATACATATACGTGTCGAGCGTACCACACACATAATGTATAAAGAAACCACTTTGAAAATCTGTTGTGATCGTATTTCCCGTTCTTAAAATTTTCTCTTTGATGATTTATATTGAAAAATTTACGAGGATTTAGCGAAGAAATTAAAATATTTACTATTCATTGGGTGAAACTTATATATTTTTTTTCTATATAGATATATCTTACTTAATGTTCTAAAATTCATAATTTGCACTCCCGCATGGCACTTGTTTCACTTTTCTGTTTTTTAGTTTATTTTCTTCTTTGTTTTTTACTTTTGTTTTGTGTTGTTTGTTTTTTTTTTGTTTTAAAATTTTCATTGGCATTGTATGAATTGCAACATGATTGCGTATTATGTAGAAAAGTAAAAAGAAAATTAAATTAAATTTGGTTAAAATGTCTCTAATGTCTGGTAAACTATTTTCTTAATTTTTATCTTCGATTTTTGTATTTATGTACTTATGTATGTAGATTTCTAATGAGACGTGAGATAAATGGAGCCAAGAGGAAGAAAAATTCTGAAAATAGTTTAAAAATAAAAAATTGAGAGAAAAGTTATGCTGTACATATTTTGCTTTTGATTCAACTTTTCTGTTTAGTCTAATTAGGGTTGAGAAATTTTCTATTAAAAATCAATTAATTTTTTTTTTGGAAAGAAAGTAAAAGTGTTGGGTGCTCGAGTTTTTAGTAAAAGATTTTTGAATTTTTAACTTATGTTCAATATCATTTAATTGTGGTGTTCAGTTTTATTGGTACCTACGTACCAATATTTATACGCGAACATCCAAATCAAATCGGTTTTTTTATTTAAATTCAATATTTTGCTTAAATTGATATCTTGTTTTAGGACTGATAGACTAAAATAATTATTAAATTTATATTCTTATCGTATTCATAATGTATATCGAGACATCTTGTAGTCTTCCTTTTTAACATTATGTTTTTGTTAATTGTTATAAATTTCGTATTATACCTACAGAAAATTGTTTGGAAAATTTACATGGTAAAAATTTATGCAGGTTAACATTTTGAATGCTTTTTTAAAACAAATCAATTTAAATGTATAAGAAAACTAGACATATGCAAATATTTTAAACCCTATACTAAGATTATTATAATCAACTCAATTTGTCACATTAATTTTTTTGTTTTTATTTTTGACATTCTATTTCCATTCATTGAATCTTGGAAATCCAAAAATAAAGTAGATCATTTTAATATGTATCAAAACAAATTAATTGACTCTATTTAATAAAACAAAAAAAAAATCTTGTTCTTAATTTTTCATATTCAGTTTTGGATAAATGCTTTCATCATTCAAAATTATTTGTAATTGAATGATTTAATAAAAGTTAATTGAACACTTCAGTTTCTCTAATAGCATTCTTAAAAAAATCTTAACAAAAACAAAAACAATTTCCTTCCCATTCGATTTAAATCTAAATTGCATATTGTCATATCCATCATATTCGATCTTTGCATATATCTTTATCAACCTACTCTTGTTTTTCTGTTCAAAATTTGTGAACCAAAGTTTCTCAACATTTTGTAAAATTTCAATTGTCCCTAGGAAGTGTACATTTTTATATGGAAATAATAAAAATTGAAAACTTTAGGTATATTTTACTAAGTTTAATTAATATCTTAGTCGATATCGGTTATTAAACCATCATCGGAACAGAAGACTCATATATCGCAGGGAATTTTATGCTAAAAATCATTCAATCAAGAACGGAAACGAAATTCAATTAAAAATAATTTTGAATGAAACTCGTTTTGTAAAATGAATTTCGAATCAAAAACATTCCAATAAAAAAAATTTTTGTCTGAAATTAATTTTCGTTTTTGATTAAAATTTCCTGCTTCGTTTGAAACTCATTTTCTTTGACGATGAAACTTTAAATACATAATGTTGGCTTTCGAATTAAAAACAAAGGAAAAATTAGTTGCTACGGCATCTATGAGTGTCAGTTGATTGATAGTTTAACACTGTCACGTTTATTGGCAATAAGACTTCCTTTTTATCTAACTGTTAGTTGAAACCTACAATATTTTAAGATTTCAAAATTCTATATTCAAAAAAATATACTGAATTTAATAGTTCTGGACGTTGAAAGATTATTTTGAAGTTATTTCAGAAAAGGTGAATTCAATTTACGGTTGCTAATAGGTTTATTTGTAGTTGTTGTAAGATAATAAAAATCTTATAGGCGCAAAAAAAATTTTTTAACATAAATTTTGAACTATTGGGAGCGACATAAAATCTCGTTTTTTTTACAACGCATTTTTTAAACATTTTGAATTATAATTTGAAATTGAAACGTAGTGATTAGTGAAATAAAATTCAATCAAATGTACTAAAATTCCGTTTCATGAAACTTGTTTTTATTTTAAAATTGCGCTTGTATACATACACGGTTCGGGTACAGTAGTTAGGCTCGTATAAATGTTGCATGTGTAACAGTTTTCGTTATAAATGTTACATGTGTAGCAAAATAATGTTTAATATATGTAACTCTCTCTAGAAATTGTTTTTGAAATAAATACATAATGGATTTCTTGATTGCCTCTGCTAATATATTATCTTCTAAAGTACAGTTTACAATTTCGACACATAGGTGACAAATTCTTTAATAAGAATATGCCAGGAAAACAGCAACATTAATTTGATTGAGGAATTTTTCGAGTATTTATTGTTTAAATCTCAGAAAATACATATTCCTCCTTCCGCAATCAGAAAATTTTGTAAATTTTTTTTTTATTTCAGATTCTACATTTTTTTTAAAAAATATTATCAAAAAATAATATAATTTAATTAGTTTATTTATTTATTTAATGATCAGCGGAACAGACTAACTTCAGGTTCTTTTCCCGCGGAATTTCATTTTGATGGTACCGAGGATATTTGCATTAGGGTTGTGGATTCTGATAAATCGATTGAAAGAATTCCAGGCTGTTTGGCGAATGTTCCTTTTGGCATGGTCGTATGACATAATTGAACCTCTTGTTAGAGGGTTTTGCCCGCAATATTTGTTTCAAGGTTTGCCTTAAATGTTGCCATTTTGGTCTACGCGATCTGATATCTAAGCTAATCGCAGTTTGCCATTCTTTTTGGATGTGGAATTTCTGATATATGAATAACCATTGTTGTAAAGATTTTTAATTGACTTGATTGAACTGAGGCTATCAGTTAATATTATGAAATTTTAGTTTTGTGTTTCAGTTGCTTGGATTACTCTGTATATGCTGGTGATCTCGGCTTTGAAAATGGAACATTCCCCCGGTAAGGGCTTCCGCTTATCAGGGTGAGTTATCTTTGGTTATTGCCGAGACTACGCTGTGGGGTCCATTTGTGAATATTTGAAATGTGTGGAGAGTAACTGTTTTAAATGGATGTGCAGTTGCTTGTACTTTCCAGAAGGTGTGTTTAGTTTGGGATATAACGATAAATTATATTGTGTATGTATGATTTCCAGTTGGTGAACAGGTGCCCTCGCCTGTAGGTCTTGGAAGAGACAGGTCGAGCTCCAATAGATCAAACAGAGAAAACATTTTATCTTTTTTTTACTTTTTTTTCTTTTACATGCTATCCAAACACTAGGAAAGGATTCCTTTATACAAAATTATTGAAGGTGTGGGTAAGGGGAAAAAGGATGACTGAAGCCTCCCTAGTGTTACGCTTGAATTGTTTGAAGGGGTGCATTATTGATTTTATTTCATTTGCACAAGTATCATTTTCAACAAGTTATCTGTAAAAAGGGAGAAAGTTCCAACGTTTCGACGTGTGTTAAGATGAGAAAGGGTTATCTGAACGGTGGAGTCACCAATAAGGCGTACGGCGCGATTATGAATTTTTTCAAGATAACCTAGTGAAGTTGGGGGGCTCCAGCCCATAAATATTAATATATATCATAATAATATATCTTAATTATAATAATAAACAAAAGTGATCCAGCCCTATAATAAGGATATATAATTGAAAAATTAAAACATGCTGAAATTCAGTTCAATATTGAATACATTATACATATAAGTTGGAGATAATCAGAAGTTGTAATGTCTTTCATACGTTGTTCTTTATTATTTCGATCAGATTTTGACTGTTCAGTATTGAATTCACAGATTCACTAGTAAACTAATATATATCACTATTATGATTATATCCTTAAATATAGCATTATTAGGATTGTATCTGTCTTACGTAATCTGTTTTGGATCATGATTTCTTTGTTCTACATTTATTGGGGTATTTTTAATTTGTATAACGAAATTGATTTATTAATTGAAAAGCTTGAGAACCATTATTCTAAGTTATTTAATATTATTTCTAAGAGAAATTTCTTACTTACTTTTACGTACATACATTATGTATCTTCTGACGGATGAGATTATTTGGTTTATTTTATTTTTTATATTTTTGATATTTGCCTTTAAATCTTATTTCAGATTTCTTGTATCAAATCAATAAACATATGTATGTATATAAATCTCACGGTGTCATACCACCATGTAGTACTATGTACCAAATAGGATGTCGATGTACTTACTTCGAAATATAAGAATATATAAATATGTATACGTTAATTAAATGTATGAACAACGTATATCAGGAACTCTTCTTAATAAATTTTGAAAAAATTTTGTTTTAAACAAATAAAGTTCATACTACATATAGTTTTCCCATTAAGAAAGTAAGAACAATCTCCCGATCCAGAATAAGAAAATTTGAAAAAAAGAAAAATAAGAATATAAAACTGTATGATGATGATGATACAATAATATGATATATATTAACATAAATGTATGATATATGTAAATATGTAGATGATTTTGCCTGCAGTTTTTCTTTATATCAGCAGAATTAATACTTTAGTATTTGCGCGATCACTGGAGTCGTATGTACCAAGAACGACCCTCATTTTATTTGAAACGGATCGGTTTCGGGTGTTTTAAATATAAATTTATTTATTTTTGTATTTTTGTGATTGTGATTTTCGTTTTAATTTTTATGTTTTTAAAAATTTCTTTTATGTTAAAAATGCACGCTTTTAATGTTGTTTTGTTGTTGTATCTAAATAAAATTTTTGGGGTGAATTGAAAGTATTGAAAGAAGAAAAAAGAAAAAAAAAATAATAATAATTACAAAAAAAATGTCACCATTAGAAGTACATATTCTTTTTTAAAGTAATAATGACATTAGAAATAGAGTATATATCTAAAAATAAAATAGAAAATAAGAAAACAAAAAAAAATTAAATTTTATAATTTAAGATAAAATATAGAAAGCCATACCATGGTTTACGTGAACATTTCATTGAATTATTATAGTCAGTTCAATTAAATGTCATCATAAACTCTTTCTATTTACTATAAGAATGTATATATTTGTCCAAAGACTCGTATATAACTTCTAATATAAATTTGAAGTGATGCTGGTGCTCTAAATCTAAATGAATGAACATTTTCAAAATTTATATTTGAACTATTCTCATAAATGCAACCTAAGGAATTTATAAAAAATTGTAATATGTATACGTATATTATGTATGCATATAAAAAATAAAATAAAATATTTATTCGCGCGCTCACATCAGTTTTTCACCGTTTATGTATGCATATTTATTTCAAACATACATGGACAATGAAATTATTTTCGTCCGTAATTTTGGCTCTTAATCAAAATGACGTTTTTGTCGCCGTAAAAAAATAATTTTGGCTGTTTATATCTTTATTTATTTATTTATTTATTTGTTTGTTTTTTTTTTAATTAATTAATTAATTAAAGTTCGTATTATGATTGACAAAAATTTATTATTATTAAAAATTAAGATCAAAGATTTCGAATAGAATTCAAAACAATGATGAATTTATAAAAATAAGAAAGAGTTGTGAGATTCTAAATAAACTTTTTTTTAATTCATTTGAATTGATGTTTTTTTTTTTAATAAACAATTATGAGGTATTAAAATTAAACAGTAATGTTTATTTTAAAAAATAAATAAATATCGGAATGGACTTTTTAAGTTCAACATCAAATCAATTTTACGGTTGGGTAAGATTTTATATGATCTTAATATTACAGTAATTTTTAGATTCTAGATTTTATTATTTTTTGAATAATATTTCCACTATAACTATCTACCTACACAATTTTCAATTTTAGATCTATCATAAATCACGATTAATCATTTATTACTAACATTGCATACGAAAATATTAAAGCGAACATTGTTCGAAACTTCAGTTTCAAACTTTTTTACTTCCTCTTCTTACTATAGAACTAACTTTTCATAACGGTATGCAAGTACATATTATTAAAATTTCCTTCACTTTCAGTTTTAGTTATTCTTATATAGAAAAACACAACTTTTCGACATTATTATAGACATTTTTATGTATATTGATATCTTCAGAATTCGCCAACGAAAGAATTAATAAGAAAACTAAATTATATTATAATAATTAGTAATTTACAATCGGTGGTTGTAATAAATGCAACGACATTTCACAATTTAAAGTAGCAAAAGTTAACAAAGGACAATTCAATGTACGAAGCAAAAAAATGGTATTATATGTAAAAGATATGTGCAAATTATGTTCTGAACAAAAAACCTGTAGAAAAATTTGGTTATATAGTTTGTCGTTGCATTCAAGTGCTTGTATGTATACTCTACATATTATTACTTCTGTCTGATAGATACCGCTATAACGCTAGTCACTCAAACTGTACATTTCTGGATACTAAATCAGTTTAATTTGGTGTTGATTAAGTGGCTTAGAAGGCTGGTATTAAATAGATGTGAGTATATGATATTGTCAAAATCTTCTTCAAGCTCGAGTAATGCTTATTACAATATAATTTTCAACCATATCGATTTGCCTTCATTCCATCGCACATATTTTGCTAGCAACATAGTTACCAAATATTACATGTTTTGCAAATAATTGTTTTTAAATATAATTTAGTATCCTTTTTATGATCAAATTTTTTATTTAAATATTTCTCTTTTATCGGTATACGAACGGATTTAAGAAAATCCATTTTTAGCCTTTAGAAAAATTATATTATTTCGATGTATAGCGGGTGTTCTAGAGCATGTGTATCAGCTTTTTAAGAAGGGCAGAAGTCGCTATTTTAAAATTTAAAAAAAAAATTTATTACCTAAATCGAAGGTACTTCATCGATTGGTGATATTTTCAACTTCCGGAAAGTACCGGAAAAGGGTTTTTTAAGCTCAAGAATCACCAAAGTTGGTCGAAATCTTGATTTTCAAATGAGAAGGGGTACTTTTTTATGCCAAGTCGAATTCTATGACAAAAAATAAAAAACTTATGTTAAATGACTTTTTTTAGTTTTCTCATAATAAGAAACTAAATTTGTTTTTCATATTAGCATATTTTTTGGCTCAGTTTTGGCTACCTACAAAGTTTAAACTAACAAAAAAAAAATTTCTAATTTTTTGACGTAGAATCCGAATTGGCATAAAAAAGTAACCATTCCTATTTGAAAATCTTGAGTTCGGCCAATTTTGCCGATTTTTGATCTTAAACCGATTTGCGGTCCTTCCCGGAAGTTGAAAATCGATCATCAATCGATAGAGCACCCTCGATTTAGTTAAAAAAAAAATTTTAAATATTAAAATAACGATTCCTTCCCTTCTTAAAAAGCTGATACGCCTGCTCTGAATCACCCGGTATATTCTCTATATATGTCTTAATTTACAGGATAGCAGAAATACCAAATCTAATATTATGGCAAGTAGTGTTGGTTAAAATTCCGTGGGAAATAAAATTTGTCTCTTCTAAACTATACCAAAAATAATGAAATTATACAAAAACAATTTTTAAATCGCAATATGTGAGCTATAGCAAAGTCCTATAATACTGAAGAGAGTTAAAGAGATAAATCACAATTATGTATTGTATTATGGTCTGTCGAAGTCTATATATATCTACCTTTTATTCAAAATTATTTCAATCTATAGTATTATTTACATTTCAGTATAATCGAAATAGCATCAGTGCACATAGTAGAGGCCTATCAAATTAAAGCAAATACAGATAAACGTATTATGGCAAATATTTTGTTACCGGGGGCTGCTTGGTAAAAAAAATCTGTACATAACTGTCTAATAGACCCTTACGTCGTTATTTTGCTCTCATTTCTACCATCTTTGTATTTACATATAGCTTTTACACATTAAAAACTATAATCATTTAGATTTGATAATCAACATACTTATGTTTTTAATCACAATTCAAATGAACGAATTCAAAAAACTACATATTTGAATGGGTTGAATAATATATAAAGTGAGTAGTTTATTCAATGTCTTAGATCTGTTAGAGTATCCATTCAAAAAAAAAAAACCTATTTCAATTTTAATATTGATTTTTTAAAACTTAATTTTTTTTTCTTCAATCAAGTTCATTTTCTTCATTTAAAGTACATACACACTTATAGGTAAATTAAAAGAAATATCGATTAAGATTTTCAATTTTCATCATTATAAACTATGTAAAATAATCAAAATTGCATGTATTAAAAAAAATCGTTACGAAAATTCTAATAATCTAAGTATATAACTAGTAGTTAAAATAAAGAAAAGAAGAGTCAAATAATAAAGTTATTAGATAACATAAAATTAGTAGCGTGACTTCTAATAAAATTCAAATAAATTCTAAATAGAGAAAAAACAAAGTTTTTTTAAACGCATTCGTCGTACTTTAAGTAGAATTTCCTTTTGTTCTACATTTTTGTAAATTTAATAATTTTTAATAAATTTTTTTTTTTTTTTAATTTTGATTTTTTATAAGAGTAAAATTTCAGTGTGTCTTCAAAACATTTTAGCGAATTACACGAATCAAAATGGAATTTCTTTTGCAATTTGTTTATATTATTTTTGAAGTAAAAATAAAATTCCTTTTTTTATTATTCTAATTTTATTTTATTGTTTTTGTTTTTGGTTTTAATTTGATTCGATAATATTAAAACTTCAGTATGATATTTCGGAATGTTATGAAAAAAAAACGTGTCGGCAGTTTTTTTTTGTATGCTGTATTATGAATTTCAATTTACGTTAAGAATGGTAAAAAAGAAGAAGTTTAAAAACTGTTGGTGACACTGGTATAACCATATGTTTTTGATTTTAATTAAAAAGAAATAAATTATTATTATTATTTCTTGACAAAAAAATTAATTTACATTTATCTTAAAAAAAATAGTTTTACCACTAGCATCCAAGGCCTTCTGCTATCTTGTAATTAAGAAAAGAAAAATATTTACCAATTATTGCTATTTACAATTATTTACAGTTACTTAAAAATTATGATAATACGTACTTAACTGGATTTATTTGGATAGTTGTAATTTTTTAAAAGGAAAATTTGTAGCGTTTCTAAGTTCTGCTCACGGTTCTATTCTGCATGTTGCAAAAGGAGGTGTAAGGTAATGACATACTCGTGCGTAACCTTGGTATTACATTATTGAGGGTTTCCCGTAAACTAGGATCATAGGAAAATAAAATGCAAATATTCTACGTTTCATAAACAACCTATTTGGAAAATACACATTAGAAAGGTAAAAATTAAAAAAAGATAAAAACAACTAAAAACAAAAAAACAAGTAAAAACAATTTAAAAACCAAATTAAAACAAATTTCAAAAATATGCAATAAGATTGAGCTCTACAATATTTTTTCCACTTTATTTTATGATACATGAAACAAGAACAATTTCTGTCAAAAATATTCTACGATCGTACGATCTTCTTCTACGGGAAGCCCTTTATTGTTTACATTTGTTGTTGAAACAACTGAAAAAAAGCATTGCCAGAGTTACACATAATTGAGAAAAAACGATAAAAATTTAATGAAAATGTAATTATCAATTTAATTAAATTTTAACATGATTAGGTTTTATATCCAGAAATATTTCCGTAATTAGGTTTAAATTAAGTTTATAGTTATTATGATATTGAACTTAATTATGATAAATTCAATGGTGAGCGTTCAAAGAAGTACAAATATTTTTTTTTTCAAAAACGATAGACATCCATAAATGTAATGTAAAACGCAGGTTACTTCTTCTGTAAAAATATCATAACCCAATTCCACTTCAGAAGCATTGGTAATAACAGTATAACTATATCTTGTGTAAAGTTAGACGATTAAAAAAGTATAAAGTATATATAATCTCCCTCTTTAGAGCCACCAAAATATATTATCACACTTAAACCCACCACAGCATCTAAAACCCACTTGAAGTTGAATTATATTTCTGATTTGATTTTTTTTACTTGTACTCGTTTTAACGCCCTCCATAAAATTTCTAATTCTAATTAACAATTGCTTAACATTCAACTTAACAATTCTTTCATAATTTAAATTCGCATTAAACAATACAAAATTTGAAGTTATCGATTAAAATATTAATTAATTAATATATATACTTATGTATATATATATATATATAAATTAATTTTATCTTTGATTTGTATGTTTTCAATCTAAACTCATCCATTAGAATCATTTCGTGTTGGCTAATTCAAAGGCTTAAACCAGGGAAATTTCAAATCAACCTTAATTTAATATGACAAATTTATATATGCAAATTTGTCATAATTATTAATTAGTCACTTATTGGACACACACACTTCATTTACATGCTTATGGAAATACAATTTTCCAAACTATTAAAAATGGAAACTTCTAAAAGAGATAAAAAGTTAAATTCAAAAATTAAATCTGTAATATACAATCGTTTATAAAAATTTAAAGCAATCTAAATCTGGAACTCTGAACCAACATTTTTTTGAAGACTTTCGGGAAAAAGTTTTCAAAATTTCGTGTGTTATTGTAGTATGGTGAAAACCAATTAAGCGAACGAGTAAAAAATGAAGAAGTTTTGCATCAGATAATAATTAAAATGAAAAGTACATACGAAATCATCCGGCCGATACAGTAAAGTGTTCATGTCATGTCATTTGACTAATTAAACTTCATGGGTTCAAATCTCGTACTGGGTGTTTTAAATTCTGAAAAATATGTTCGAATTTTTTATTTAGTAGACTGTTTAAATCAAAATTTGAAGTTATATCGAAGAAGTTTTATAGTTACTGAAAATAGTTGGTGTTTGATTTTGACAATAAAATTTACCAAAATCAATAAGTTAAATTATGTGTAAATGATTCTCATGATATTTCTTGTGATTCCAAAAGCTTTCAAATATAATTCGTGAAATGTCAAAACATATGATATTATAATTAAGGCGAAATAAATAAATTAAATAAAATAAAAACACATCAGATGTTTTGAGATTTAACAAATTAAATTTGAATTTCATTCCGAATACATTCTGAGTGAATTACAGAATATGTCTGCATAAAATTACATATTTCAGACAAAAATATTCACAGATTACAGTGTCTAAATACAAGCCTTTATTAAGCGTATCAATTTTCTCAACTTTATGTATAAACGGTATTCACAATTAAATGTAGTAGTGTAGTAGATGTAGATCTGCAATGATTTGTACAACGATTTCGTAAACACACCCTTGTACTTTCAATGTTATACTCGATTTAGAATTGACAGCGGTTTATTTACATATGAATTTAATTTAAAATATTATGAGTATAAGTGAGAAACAGCTTTCTTTCTTTTCACTTGTAACTACATTTATAAAATAATTCAATTTAAATTTTTTATTTAAAAAATTACCTCTGTCCTTGTCTTCACCATTCTCCAAATATATATATTGACTTTACAAATGTCAAACTTAAAAAGTATAGTAGGTTTGTGTCTTGTAAAATATTGCTTCGCCATTTAATTTCATTTTTCTACACTTCTACACCTAGTCTTCTAAACAAGACTACACCTTCAATTTACACCTTATCGTGAATACCTTTATAGTGTAGCCGAAATAGAGAAATAGGGGTCTGTCAATATTTATGTTTTTCTATTGCAGATCTAAACAAACTGGATTTTACACTCGCATCTTTAGTATACAACATTCTGTATTTATATATTCTTCTTCTCCTTCCAATTACACTATACAGCTCAAATGAGTCTTGTTACTTATGTATATATCTCATGATATTCCGTAATAGACTAAGAATTGATAATATTTCATATGAAAAATAAAAAAAATAAAGAAAAGCAATAATTATTACAGATAATTCATTTTCATTTCATATTTCTATTATATATAAACTAAGCACACTTACACTTCTACAGAAAACAATTCTACCACATGTTAATAATATGTATAGTATTATTTATAAATTTTTATACACACGGTTATTTATATTAGATATAAAAGTCGCGGTCGCGATTTTTCATTGTTGCGCTAAAATGAGATTTTTGCACTTCACAATTTCATAAATAAAATATCATATTAGAATTAAAGATAGAAGAAGAATTATTGTACATCGTACAATAAAATAAATGAATTATTTATATAATAATTAGAAAAAAGAAAAGAAAAAGTTGTGTTAAAAATTATATTATTTTTTTTTTTTTTGTGTAAGAAACAAAATTTTGAAAGTGAAAATATGTCCTAAAGACCATATGAACATTGCTCTGTACTGTACTGTTCGCTTGTGGTAGCGTAAATCATCAGTAAAATTTAAAGATTTTCGTGTTTTTTTTTTAGGCTTTGTTGTTTTTTTTACAATTATTGTAAAGAGTTGCTTTTGGAAATTTAATTTTTGATATTTTTAGAATTGTCTCCTTTTTTAATTATAAAGAAAATAAAAAAAAAATAATAATAAAAATAAAAAATATTTTTTTGTTTTTTGTGAAAGTTAAAGAAAGAAAATATTTTGTTATGTTATTTGTATTGTAAAAAAAAAAAAATAAAATAAAAATTAAATAAAAAATTAATAGAATTAATTTGCACGTAAATGTATTTGAACTTGGTAAAAAAGTCTTGTAAGATTTTTGTCAAAGAAATTCTTTTAAAATAAAGTTTTGATTGAAAAAAAAATAGAAAATAACGAAAGAAAAATTATTATTTTAAAAATAAAAGAAAATCAATAGCATGTTTTATTAATAGAAATGTAATATTAAATGTGTTGTGAAAATAAATAGAAAAAAATACAATATTCAGTTTTTCTTTAGTAATTGTGTTATTTTTCGTTGTTTTTGTTTTTTGTTTTGTAAATAAAAAAGAAAATATTGTGTGGAGGTCAAACAAAATAAAAAAACCACAAACAAAAATTGTTCTTTATTAAAGAAAATAACATCGTAACGAACAAACACGGAAGGTACAAAAGATTTTGGAATGAAAGGAACTAAAGTTACTCATATTAAAGTAGGTTTATGTCTATAAGTACACTTAAGTCTTTAAATTTGATATTAAAAATCGGACCCATATGCCTAATGGTGCAGGTCCCTTGAATTTAATTTTAACATAATAAATTAAAATTATAAATCATAAATTAAAAATATTAATTACTAACAATATTATCTACATATGAAACTGATGTTGATTCTGTAATTCAGAATAAGAAGTTTTGATCAAGATATAAAGGTGGTGTAATCGATGTTATCGCAGTCCCACGCTAAATAATTTGAGATTCAATGTTTTTGCACTTTATTCAATTTTCCGAATTATTCTGTTGTTAAAAAAAAAATAAGTATTTCAACATCGGTATATGTGTATGATTATTGCTGACAACAATTTTGAAGTTAGTTATCTGCACTTACCATATATTTGCACTGTCATTACAAATAAGATTTTGATAGTTTGAAAATTTATTTAAAAAAATGTGAACTAAATTTTTAATTAATTGCCGGCTTAAATTGGGGTTGTGGGTATGTCTGTTTATCGGAAGGTACCGAATTTTAATCTCGTTTAGGGCTGGGGATGTTTAATTAATTTTTTCTTTCATCTATACTTAAAAAGAAAGTTTGTTTGTTTGTTTGTTTGCTATGCACGCTTTACACGCAATTTACGCTTTGAAGATAAAGTTCTGAAATTTTGCACACTTGATTCATGATCAAAATAGAAAATTAACGCAGTATTTTACAAAGTTATCAAATAGCAAATTTGGTTGGCTATCATACAATTACTAGCACTCATCAGAAATTTTTCAAAAGCCAATTGAATTATATACATAAAAATTTATACTTCGGTACTCTATCAAACATAAACAAACAATTCGTTTACTGGTTTTAAAATTTGTACCTTGTTGACTCGGAATAATTTGTAGTGAAAATATTTCTTACATATATATTTTTGAAAATTTAAATGGTAATATTTAAATAACGACGATACCAGTCAGCAAAGAAAATAACGATTAGCTACTCAACGGAATTTTAAATTTATTAGATTTGATAACTCTTTTGACATTTCTTCCTCACCAGCCAAAGCTATATAATACCAGATTAATCATAAAATTATGTAAATATAAAAGTATTGCTTTCTTATATGTTATTGAAATACAAATTCAAACAGATGAAAGTTTTAACACAGATTTTGAATTGGATCATGCATGTGAACAAATATCTGTTATGATTCAACTTTCAGAAATTTTTTTTTTCAGAAACTGTTTTTTATAATTCAGTTCATAAATAAAAATTTATTGCAGTAAATTTTATATATTTTGTGTTGAACCCGGACAACTTCGGTTGATTTTGCTAGTTATTAATAAAATAATTAAATTTTATATAACTAATTTAGTAATCTTTACTTAACGAAAAAGGAATTATAACTATTTAAGAAAACCTAGTTCTTGACAGTATAAGTCATTTTTCATATTTTCATATTTTTTGGTTTGAGTTAGGCTACCTCGGCTTACTTTGTGTAGTAAATTATAGTACCGAACTTAATGTAGCTACGAAAACGTAATTTTATTCAAGAACTTCAAAACAAAAAAAAAAGATAGTAAATTATTTCTCGTAGTCATTAATTCTTGTAAATTAATTTCAAAATATTTCTTAATTTTATAATATTCATCTTCTACATGATATGATAAAAATGTTTACAAGTTGATGTTTACATGGCAATTGAAAATTTTGATTACATGATTTGCAGGCAGGCAAAAATTAAGAATTACATAATTTTGACAAACTGCTTTCACAAATTACATTTTTAATGTATTCGATTGTAGTTTGACATTTTCGCTTCGATCACAAACCTAACATAATGAAGGCGTCGCCAATAACTTTTTCTTAGGTCTAAACAGATAGTCGAGAAGGTCAAAGTATAAAGGATAATGATCCAATCGGTATTAATAAACAACAAAAAGTAAATTTAAGGGTAGACATTTTTTTCAATTTAATCTCACCTTCACCAAAATATATTTTATAAAAGATTTTGCAAATCATATCTAAAATATGATAAAATTATTCAAAATTCTTATAACTCCTACATATTTTTTAATATATTTTCTTCGTTTTTATCCATTTATTTCAGATCCGTTCTTTTCGTACGTAATTTCCGTGACTCTTTCATTCAAATAATGATTCGTGTTGTTTTTTCTTCCAATTTTATTTTGCCTTTTAAGAATTTACAAACCGACTGGCACCAGGCATCAACCTTTTTTGTCACAACCCTGATGTAAAAGTTTTAATTTATATTGCGGTAATTCTTACGTAAATTTTTTGAGTGAAAAAGTATTTACATTTAGTTGATTATTTTGATTGTTGCATGAATTAAACTATGTACGTGGAGGTATAACTAGTATGAAAAGATCAGACAATTGCAACACTCATATAACTATTTGCACATTACATATAATGCATGATTCTAAAGGGTTATTGTTTTTACTCTTAATCTAAATTCAAATTTTGTACCTTATCTCATTTTTCCAATAAAAAAAAATATATATATATACATAGATACAAAAATATGTATTTCAGATATGATTTGCAAAGTATTTTTAAATCCGGAAAGTAGATCGATTCCTATATGACAATCATGGAAATATGATTAAACTCGACTGTGCATAAGACATATAGAAATGAGATAGATAGACTATGAATAAGGTAATAATTAAACTTGTATTGAAGATCTTGACAGTTCTACAGCCAAATACTGATAATAAATAGATATTGAACACGATTGAAAACGATTGTTATTCATCCCTCATGTGTCAGGTATCTGGATCAAGCATCAAATTATTTTTATTTTTGTGTTTTAAGGTCGTACTGTTATCATTTTTCTGAAAACGAAAATGTTTTCTGTTTGATTCATATTAAAAACACTACATATATACAGGTGCATTTGATTTTGAATATTTGAAAAATTTATCGATTACCAATAGTTATGTTGTAATCGATAGCCACATTTGTTTCGATAGTGATCAAGTTTTTTGTATTAACTATATAATATGAAAATATGCGGCCACAGAGTGGTACCCTATACATAGTCTATTACCCATAGGTAAAATTATCTTAAACAGGTTTTTCATTAATAACAGCTAACTGTTAACAGCTAACTTGCTATAATACAATTAAACATAATTTATTAAAAATAAAAGTTTCGTTAATTAAAATGCATTATTTTTTGATGAACGGACTTGAATATAGCCTAAATAAAGATCTATCCAGTTGTTATATATTCTCTTTCTATCTTAAACTTCTTATTTTCATTTGAACATTTAAATTTTTGTCGTCATTAAAATTCAGAACTATTTTATTAGCGTTAATTTTAGTACTTAGATATTAAATATGTATGAATTTTATTATAAATTAATTTCAATTATATAAGAAAAATATTATAAAGACGCCAAAAACAAAAAAAAATTAAATTAAAATTATTTCGATATTGAGCTCATTTATTTTTATAAAAAAAAAAAAATAAATATTTAGAACTTGTAATGTGCAAACAACATAACTATAATTTTTAAATTTCAAAATTTTATATTATGTATACGTATATTATATGCATGTAGTTTTCAAGTGCATTTTCTGGTACAATTTAGATCGGCCAGTTGTCTTTGCCTTATTTCTAATAATAAAATTCAAAAATAAAAAAAACAATCATGTCAACTTAAAACATAAAGAAAAAAAAAACATTTTTAGTTGATAAAAAAAAATGTTTCAAATTAATTATTTTTTTAAAAGTTAAAAAAATTAATTAATACATTTGACGTAATTACATTATTATATCATATGAATAAATTTATTAAAAATGTTTTAAATAAGAAACGAAATTTGACTTAATTGGGTTAAAGATACTCCATATTTATCTACATACATATTATTAAATACCATACTATCTATATGTATCTAATTTCTTTAATTATTTATTTTATTTTGCTACTTATATTGATAGTAGGGTACCTACATTAAAATAATTAAATTAAAATTTTCTTTATGCAATTAATATTTATTTGAAGGTTAACTTCAGGATCATGTTTTTTTTTTATGAATATAATTAAATAACAAGATTGTGAGTTTTGAATTGAGTCGGGTTAATCTAGGTTCAGTTAAAACCTTTAAGTTGTTTGAAAAAAAGTAATTAAAATTAGTTAATTTCCATAATTTTGATTAAAATTTTATAGCAAGTCTTCTTTGAAAATATTTCATTCGTGTTTGCGTGTTACTGTAAACCGTTCTATTAAAACGGTAATTACATCCTGTGATTAGTAAAAAATAACCGGTATACCTATGGGTTAAATGTGAAAACATATCACATTTACTGGTAATTTACATGGTTACCAAGCCTGATGATAAGCGCCAATAATTTCGAATCATTTCGCAAAAAAAAAATGTTGATTCTCTTATCTCTTCCCTATTCTCCAAATAATGTAATTATTATTTTAGATAGAAAAGGCATAATTCAAGATTTTAAGAAAAACAAATAAATTGTAAGCTAAATCTAAATTATCTAAAGTTAAAGTAATTTATAAATTCCAGTAATTTTTATAACTTCAGCAAGGTTGACTAATTTTGACAGGAATAAAGCTGTTACAATCATAGACTGTAACTGTTATAAGTTTTATTAAAAAAATCACATTTAAAGAGTTATTCTTTGACTTTTTTCATATCGATTATTTGTAATAATTATTTTTAATCCAAAATTTTTTCGCTCATATGAAATAGTTAATTCTTAATTTTTATCTTTTTCTCTTATTTTTAATAGTTACGAAATAATTTTTATTTTTTCTATTACCGATAATAGTTACATAGCAATTTTTATTTTTTGTCGATTGAAATAAAAATCCATTTCTAATTGTGAAGCTATTTCAAACCATATCTACTTGGATATATGCATCGAAGTAGTACTAAATATCTTTTTTCATACAAATCAAGTCCCAGAACTCTACTCTACTAAACAAGGGCTAGATGACCATCCGAAGTTATTAAAATTAAAGTACTCATTTCTCAAAAACTTCGATGCAAATTTTTAAGAAGATATGGTTTGAAGTAGCTTCACAATTAGAAAATGATTTTTATTTTAATCGAAAAAAAATAAAAATTGCTCATAAGAATTATTTTTAATTGAAAAAAATAAAAATTATTTCGTAACTATTCAAAATAAGTGAAAAAGATAAAAATTGAGAATTAAGTATTTCATATGAGCGAAAATTTTTTTGATTAACAATAATTATTATTTTTATTTTTTTTTATATAAATTGAAAATTTATGGATCTTTTGTGAGATCGATAAAAGTAAAGACCTCTTACCGATCACATACATATACTTTATTCGATATTACGATAACTCCTTATGAATGATTTTTTTCATTAAAAAATTGATCGATAATAGTTATTTGCAGTCACTGGTGACAATATTTTTATATTTTGCTTACATAAACGCAAGTACCCAAATACTATATATGAATTTACTTGAGAAATGAGATGTCTGACATGAAAATTGTGTTTGAGGAAGTCGTAGAGGATGGTTCAACTCATCAAAATAATTAATAAAAACGTGAACGATCTTTTCCGAGATAATCAACGTTTTCACAGAAATATAAGTTTTTTATAAAACAATTTTAAATGTGGACAGCTAAGAAGATCGTTGGACAGCAAATGAATACGGTTAGTTAGGTAAATCAACTCTAAAAAACTGAAAAAATCTGAAGAATGTATTGCTCCAAAAACATGTTTTAGTATGGTATATGCTATTTTAGTATAATATATGTGAGGGAGACTTCATGAGAATATTTATTTATTGTTGACTAGCATATCTCCGGAACTATAGTAGTTAGACATTTATTAAACATTATTTTTTCAATCCGATTTTCTATAACCACCTATAACCCAGATCAAATTTAAAAATAGACCTCGGTCAACAACTATTTTCTTCACTTCACAATACTCCTAGGAATCATTCCTTAAAGAATTTTACACTTAAAACAAACCCTGTATATGAAAATAACTATAAGTGTAGATCAACCTATAATTTTTTAAACTTCCAGCTATACTCCTTATATTAAAAGTGTTGATTTTAAGTCTCATTGGGGTTAATTAAATAAGTAAGTACAATTGGAAATAATTTAAAAAAATATAATCTGACATAATGGTGCTACGATTTTATGACTCAAGAAGAGTGTTATTTATTTTGGGAATTGGAAAATTAGATTACCTTAAAACAAAGCCAGAGTTAATCAATAAAACAAAATATGTTTTAAGAATAATATGAATTTTCTGGCATTTCTGGTCTGCAATCAGATGCCATAATTGTTTTGTTGCTACTATATGCGTATTGTCCAATAACATGCCGTTCTGACAAACTTTTTGTAAAATTTACATTTGAGGTTTTAATGTTCAGTACACTACTGTTAGATTTTTTGGTTCAATTAAGTTTTTTTTTTTATACGCTATCCACTAGGAAAGGGTTCCTTTATACAAAATTATTGTAGGTGTGGGTAATCAGAAAAAGGGTGAAAGGATGGTAGAGGAGAATTGGTGGGTAAGTTGGAGACGAACCTGAAGAGATTCTTTTTGAAAAGCTGCAAATTGTACAATGGAACATTTCTATCGGAGGGGAACACGTGAGATGGAAGCATGTTCCACATTTTAGCAGTTCTTACACTAAAAGTATTTCCGAAACCAATTTTAGACCACCTAGGTATTTTCACAGTGTAGAAATGGGCACTTGCAGCCTCCCTAGTGTTACGCTGGAATTGTTTGAAGGGAGGCATTATTGAATTTATTTCAATAAAACAAGTGTCATTTCCAACAAGGTATCTATAAAAGAGAGAGAAAGAGCTCCAACGTTTCGACGTGTGTTAAGAGGATAAAGAGTTATCTGAACGCCAATAAGTCGTATGGCGCGATTGGTTTTTGTCAAGATAACCTACTGAAGTCTGGGGTGCACCAGCCCATATGTAAGAATTGTATTCCATCTTACGCCGGATATAAGCTTTATAGACTTTTGACAGATCTCTTTCAGAAAAGTAGGTTTTACATTGGGAAAGAAAACCCAAACATTTGCAAGTATTCTTACCTATATCAAAAATATGTTCATTCCACTGCATTTTTTGGTTTAGGTGCATGCCTAAAATATTTAAACTTTCGGACCTTTGTAGGTTTTCTCCTTGACATCGCAGAGTTGGGTTGGGTTGATCTCTTTTACAAGAGATAAAACAGCTTTGAGTTTTGGACGTATTGAACTCAACTCGGTTTACGTTATCCCAATCGGCTATTTTTGCTAGATCATAGTTAAGAGAGGTAGTCATTATATTTCTCTTCAAGTTATTTGAGGTAGAGGAGGCGTTAGATTTCCTTAGAAAGTCTGGACTATGGTGGTGTCATCCGCAAAACTATTGATTGGGTTGAGGGTGATGAAGTGAGGAAGATGAAAATCAAGAAAAGAGTAGGTGATAAGGCAGAGCCGTATGGAACGTCAGCGTTTATTTCATAGTCGTCGCACATAAAAATACGTGTCGACAACAACCTCCTCAATCTATGTACAGAAAACTGGTTGCCCAAGCCAATAGCCTGATATTTGTTAACAAAAGCAGAATGCCATACCCGATCCAAGGCTTTTGATATATCGACTAACTACAACCTCAGATTCACCGGTACAATAAATACTGGGGTGGCAGCACGTAACTTGCTACAAACATGTTGTCACGCTATTTTTGAAAAACGGTAGCACGTAAAATTGTTTCGCCAATTTTAATTTTGTTTCGCCACATTTAATTTTGTTTCGCTACTTTCGGCAGCACGTAACATTTAAAGCGTCCATTTTTACTGAGCGTCACAAATGAAAATCTCCGGTATAAATAGTTGACGTGTGTTAAAAAAAAAAAATTTGCAAAAATGTTTCGTAAATTTTTTTTTGTTTCAATCCCAAAGTAGCGTTTCAAAGTACATGCTGCCAAAAAAATTTTGTGACGCTGGTGTTTTGTTACAAAAAAAAGCATTTGTAACAAGTTACGTGCTGCCACCCCTGGTGTTATACTTGTTATACTGCCACCCCTGGTGCAGAGAGAAATTAAAGATCGAGAAGTTATTTAGTATTTAGTTATTTAGTAAATTCTTCGTTGGCGCTTATGACATTCGATAACTATCTTATATCTAACTACTTACTGTAAAATTGTTTAGGTGACTTAAGTACTCATGTTATTTTTTATTGAATATTATTAAAGAAGCATACAAAACCCTACTGGAACTTTTCCATATGTATATTATAGTGTTAAGGGTCAAATAAACACGCGCACATTTTCGGACGAATTCTCGTAACACATTTTTCGGTGTATGGTGATTGTTTTGTATTCGGTTGAATATGCTCACGGAAATATTAAAATTAACATTTAATGTTCGGCAAAAAATAACAATAATAATTTTCGCATTCGCATCGCTATGCATTTTTAATAAAAAAAAATTTTAATTAAATAATATTCGAATGAAGTATGAAATTTGACCTTTAGTTTAGACAAACTTAGACAACCCCTGGTTTTGAATTTTGGTTAATGCTATAACTTATATCGAAATATTTATCTAATATTCTATAGGACTTAGTTAATCTTGATGTATAAACATATATTTATATATTGTATAAGTATATATATATATATAAACATACGAATCTACAGTATAATGTATATCATTAGATAAAAAAGATCGAATTGTACATGAAATTGCACCTTGAGAGCATGTAATTTATAAAAATTGTAGGTAATGTTCTTGTTTTTAAGTTAAAGAATTATTTTACTTAAATTGAATTTATAAACCGATTTTCTAGCAACTTTCTCTGCTATATTTTTTTTTCAATTCGTTTTAAGAATATAAATCTTCTTATTAGATAACTTCTATCGAATTTGAAGAGACCTTTTATTCAACAATTTCATTAAAGTAAATTCATATCAATGTTTTTTTCAACATTGATACTAATGCTGTTAAAAATTTCATTAAACTAAGTTAACATCAGTGGAGGACAATATTACACCAGGCAAAGTTCATTAGTGCTCAGAGAGTAAGTAAATTCTAGTATAGTGAATTCACGTTCACCAACAGAAAATTACTCAACAACAAGATGTTTGTTTCAAAATTAGTTTAGTTAGTTATTACTTGAATTTCGTTTTAATTACTTTTTTTTTCGAAAAACAAATTACATTTATGTCCTCACGGATCCCGCGGACAAAATAAACTAAACAAAAAAGCAGTTGTAAAATGCAGTTGTTCTGTTTGTCAATTTGTCTCAATAAATAAATTCTTAAACTTAATTATTTACAATTAAAATGAATAAATCTTGAGAGGGTCCCATTATGTATATACATACACACATTACACATATTTTTTTATTATTAATAAATTAATTTCTGACAAAGAAAAATTAATTTCAATTGTTAATCACTCACTTCTGAGCACAAAAATAAAAAAGAATTTTCTCTTGAATTTTCGTTTTAAATTTTATAAAAAAATAAAATTTCAATTTGAAGCAAGAATACCACTTTGTTCTGTTGTTGAGACAAAATTAGTTGAGATTTTTGTTTTGTTATGCAATTCATGGCGTAATGTGGTTTATTTTTTTTATTTATTTATTTATTTATATAAAAGTTTTTATTTTTATATATATCTGAACACCGCAGATATTGTTTATACTATTTTATAAAATAGTGGTCAGTGATATGTAAACTATACTCATTCACTATACTATAATTGATATCAAAACGAATGTATACATAAGTATGTACATAATATGCATAAAAAAATTATATTTTCAATATTACATTTGATACAGTTTCGATGGATTTTATTTGCATTATATTATTAAAAATTTTCTATTTCATTTTTCTAACCTCAAACTAAAATTATATTTTTAAGGGGCTTTAAAGATAACAATAACATTAAATATAAAATTTATTTTGAAAAATATTTTTAGTATTGTAAGTGCTATAAATTAGTTCAGTGTTTATGTAACATATGTGAATGTGAGTCTTCATGAGAACATTTATTTATTGTTGACTTGGTTTTATATAATGAGTTCAGGTGTCATTTGAATATATAAACATTGATGATATGTAATTAAAAAAAAAAAATTATTTACAACCACTTATGGAATATGTAAACAAACAAAAATCAAGTAAATTTATTCTTAAATATTATTCTTTTAAAAATTATCCTCAATATTTTGAAAAATAAAATTTATAGCTATAAATTAAATAGAAGAAGCATTTATTGGAAATTAAAAACTTAACGTTTCCTAAATTTAATTTGATAGTTTCAAACTGAATTAAACTTCAAAATTATCTATTGTAAAATTTTAATATATTCACCAGATGAAATTATGTTTGATATAATTAGAGTAGGACACACATTTTTTAACTCAATTTTTTAATTATGCTTAGGGGTTATTTCATTTTCATAGAATATACAATTTAAAATTTTATTTAAACTACATCCCACTAATTGAATATTTCATGCTACATCTTAATTATTATTGAACCGATAGACCTAATTTTTAAATTTTCAAACATGTATGCACGAACCCGGAAACTATAATAATTAATAACCATATGTACAATTTAAATTAACCTATTAAAAATTTTCCATTATAATATTTACTTGTGAGAATTATTTATTATGCATTCATTCTTTTTGATAAGTTTTGTTTCTTATACATCAGATTCTGTATTATTTCTTTGTTCAATCAAATCTAGGAATATTAAAATCAAGTGTAAAATGAAACTTTTAATTAGTGAAAATATTTAAAAAAGAAATTAAGTTTTACTTAAATATGAATTATAATTTAAATTATTTGGTGCAACTTATTATAATGTAAATTATGTATAATAATATAAATAGTGTTAAAACTGTTATTATAATAAATGTTTTAATTTTAATTTTAGCTTTCAACATTAATACGGAAAGCAAGTCGAAGAAAATCAACTGGAAATTCGTCAACAGCTGGAACAACACAAGGTGATTCGATTGATGAAGACAGTTCATCAGAATCAGGTGAATTGGCTACACAAAAGAATTGTGAAAAATTAATACCAAATTTGACATTTATTGCTAAAAACAATGAATCACAACTTGATGACCGTATTCCACCACCAATAGCACCCAGAAGAATTTTTCCATCTGCTAATAAAAATCGAAATATTAGTACAGATAAACAATCAAAGAATAATTTAAACGATTTGAAAAAATCGAAATATAAACAAAACCCCAGCTCCTCTAATACTAGTTTTGATATGGATGATTCAAAAAAATCTACCAGCACTGAAAATAGTATTGAAGAAGATATTGAAGAAACACTTCCAACAGCCTCTTCTTCAAATAGTAGTGAAAAATTTAGTCCAAAAAAACTAGATAATATTGCTCAAAAGAAACGAAATTTATTTGATATAGACTCAGAAGAATTATCAGGAGAAGGAATTGCTCATCATTTTTTCAAACTAGATAAATTAGATTCTATTGAAAAAAATGAAAAATCAAAAAGTTTTGATGTTGGTAATAATTCAAATTCTAAATTTCTACAAGTACCTACAAAAAGTAGAAGTATAGAAGAGGCTAGTGAATCGAAACCAATGACAGATTTAATACAACGTAATTTAAATATTTCTCAAGAAACTAGTAATTTAGATATAGATATTAAAAATAAAACAAATACTCCAAGTATCCAAAGTCTTACATCTGATGATAAATCTGATGCAGAAAGTACTTTACAACCTGATAGTATTAATGTTAGAAATAATAAATCTACAGCTCAAAATGTAATAGGTGTAAAAAGTTTGGAAAAACCTTCAAAAATACAGACAGCATCTGAAATACCAGCAAATCAAATTTCGGATACCAAAACAAATTCTAAAGATGAAGATCCAAATAAAACTGAAGATGTTATTGGTGGTCCAAATGAAAGTTTAACTAATCAAAGTACTGCAAATGATGTATCAGAATTAATTGACGAAATCAGTGATAGTGAAAATGCTAAAAGTTTAGAATTAAGTAGTAAATATATTAATTTCGATAAACGAACTTCGCAAAGTACGGAAAGATCTTCGAGCTTAAAAGAATCACCTTTAGAAACTTCAAAAGAGAAATCATTTGAAAGCTCTTTACATACTTCAAAAATAGATGCTCAAATTTCTATTGAACTTATTAAAAATTTAAATGAAGAAATCGATAAAGATGATACATCTTCTGTTGTTGAACCGAAAATATCTAATAAAAGTTTAGAAATAATCATTGATGAGAGTAATTTGAGTGATCCAAGTATTGATGTTCATGATTTATCTAAAATTGATAAAATTTTAAATGAAACTTTGACTGTTCCTGTATCAGATGAGACTGCAAAAAATTCAATTTCATCTGCCGCCTCTTCTCAAGAAGATGATATGGATGCGTTAAAAGAAAAAATTCTGTCAATAAAATTAACACCAAAATCTGGACCAGCTGGACCTCATATGGCTCGTGATGTTTCATATGAACAGGATGAAAATCAACATATTAACATTAAACAAATGGAAAAAGTTGAAATTGAATTTAATAAAGATATTCTTGAAGATATTACTGAAGAATCTGAAAAAATATCAACAGCTGGCATAGAAATTGTAAATCAAATAATGGATCAAGATAATAATACATCAAATGATTTTGATAGTATAATTAGTTTAAATATGATGCAAATGTTGGAAAATAAAATTAAAGATTTACAAGATGTTGTTACAGCCAAAGATGTTTGTTTAAATGCTTTGAACATGCAATTAGATGCTGCTCAACGTCGTGAATCCTATGCTACAATAGAGAGTTTTCGAGAGAGTTTTGACAAATTACCACCCAGTGGCAGAGATTCTTCAAGTTTGGCAACTAATTCTACTGAATATAGAGGTTTACAAGAAGAGTTAGGAAATAGGGTAATTTTATAACTTTATAATTTCGATAAAATAATTTTACTAAAATGTTTGTTTTTAAATTTTAAATTTTAGATATTTGATTTTCATTCTGAAATTGCACAAAGAGATAACTTAATAGAAAAACTAACTGATTCATTACAACAATCGATACAAGTTCGAGAAGATCATCAAACACAAATCGATAAACTTAATACTGAGCTTCAAATTCTAAGAAAACAAATGGGCGACTTAAATCGAAAACCATCGTTACCTTTATGGCCTAGTCGAGTTTATCAAGAAAGTAATGGTCAGCGGTTGTCGGAAATTTCAATTGATTTAGTTAGTGAAAGTGATGATGACTTAGATCGTCATTATTTAACTGATGCTGATGATCGAAATTCTAGACATTCAAGAGAACGTCAATTATCTGTTGACTTAGGACATACATCTGGTGTGGAAAATTTTGAACATCAATCTGTATCACAAATGTCAATTAGTAAACAAATTGAACAATTTCAAAAATATTTAAATCCAGACGAATTAAGAATTTTTTTTATGGTTCAAAAAAAATTTGATGATTTTTTGAGTCAAGAAATTGCTAAATTTAAATCAAAGTACGATTGTGAAATAAAAATTTTAGCTGACCAAATGGAAGCTGAAAAACAAGACAGAGATCAAGAGGCATGTATATTTTGAAAAGTAAAAGTTTTTTAAAATGATTAAAAAGTTAAATAATTTTTTTTTTTCATTGATTAGATAAATAGATTAAAGCAACTTCTTACCAGTGTTAAAAATGGATCCACAGAATTAATACAGTTACGTCAAGAGTTAGATGAAATGCATGCCAAAGAGATGGAAGATCTAAGAACATATTTTGAGAAAAAATGTTCTGACTTAGAAAAACAATATTCTGAAGAGATTTTTTCACAACAAAGCCTTCGTAATGATATTCAATCAGATGTTTCTGACCAAGAAAATTTACCGCATGATGATGCTCCTCCAAAACATCACGAAAAAATAATAATTAAATCAAAAGAAGGGAGTTTCAGAAAAAGAACACGTGAAGAATTGTATTCTAGCCCAAGTCATCGTCAAATGACACCTACTGCTACTTCACCAGAAAGAAATCAAAGAAAATCATCTTTAATTGAAGATAAAATTGAAGGAGATGTAAGAAATTGATATTTATTAAAAAACAAAAAAAAAACAGATTTGTGACATTATTTTTTATTTTAGAATCCAGAAAATTCAATAGAAGAGCTGAAAAAATTTTATCAAGCAAAAATTCAAGAAATTGAGAATAACCATAATAAAATCCTAAATAATTTAAATGAAAAATTAAAAAGATTTGAATCAAAATATGCGGATGATGAATTTATGGTAATTAGAAAAATTCAAAATATTTTGCTGCACGTTTTGTTTTATTTCATATCAAAAATAAACTTATATAAAAATTCATACACTGAAAATATAAATTCATTTGATAAAGGTTTGTTTGAGTGATAAATGTTGGTTGTAGATAGTTTGCTTAAATACCCTCATTAAATTGAGATTTTGCCAATTTTTTTTTAAATTAAATTTGTGCTTTATGTGTTTTGTTCGGTACTAAAAATTAAAGGAATATGGTTTATTGTACATAGAAATTTAAAGTTAATTAATTTCTATTATTATTAAAAAAATTTATAAAGGCTAAGTTACGATTCGGAAGCAATTAAAAAAGACATTCAGTATCTTAATGACTACATTTTGAAAATTTGTTGTTGAAATCAAAAATTAAACAATATTATTATATCACTTGTATTATGGAAAATATCAACCTTTATCTAATGAAGTTTGTTTGTTTCTAACTGATATAAATAATGTATTAATAAAATTACTGTTAAATTATTATTATTATTGTTATGTAATAACAGCATGTCCTTTTTCTTATATTATTTCCTTTTTTTATGCTAAAAAAAAAAAACAAATTTATATGTATGTCCAACATCTAACAAAATCAAAATTAATTCTGATTCCCTTCATAAATGTTGTATAATCAATTTTTCAAATATTGTACATAAACTATAAAAGCATAAGTCTGATCAAAAAACAACAATATCAACAACAACACAAACAGCTGTTGTTAAAGTGTATGCTCAAGAAGCCCAAATGTCCTCTTATATTATTATTGATGAAGATGAAATGATAAGTGATGGTAATGAAATTGCAAAAATTGCTGCTGAATATGAGAGGCGTTTGGTTGAGCAAGTGCAGTTAGCTAAAGATGATTTAATTAAAGAATTGGAAAATCAAATACAGGTAAGACTTACTAGTGATGTGAGCTTCTTTTTTTTGTGTTGTGTTTTTTATTTTTATTAATAAAGTTATTAATTATGTAAATAAAATAATTAAAATAAAATATTTCATTAATACTTAAATATATAAATTAGAAATTAGGTAACATAATTTATTTAATTAAATTGTTCAAAATTGATCAATTAAAATTTATACATATGTATATTTAAATTGATATTTTTAGTACAATTTTATTTGACTTTACACTCCGTTACATCTTAGATTACAAAAATGTTAATGCTAAAAGAATCTATTTTTATTATCAATCTAGAAGATGTCATTTTAATTAACAATCCATCCAATTATTTTTTTTTAGGATTTTGTATTGTAGACTAAAATTTAAAGTTCAAAGGAGCTGCTAAAAATATTGAAATAAAATAATTAGCATAAAAAGCTTTCGATGGTTCTGTCTAAATACATTAACTTTCATCTACAGGAAATTATTTATACAATTATTTTCCTTTTGTTACATCATATTTGAACTTGCTTCATTAATAAACAAATAAATTAATGCTATTTATTAAAACAAACTATTCAAATTTCTATAAAAACCTTTTACAAAAAAAAACGCATGTATTAGTTTTGTCCAGAACTTGTGCGTTTTTGTTTGCGGGATTTATAATATGAAAATAATAATTTTATTAGTAAAAGACATATTTTTAGATAATTACCAAAAAGCATCTACTAGTAGATCAATTTCAAAAAAATAATTCAATTTCAAAATGCATATAGAAAATAGTATTAAAACTTCATTTCATCAAAAAAAACATTTTAGTAAAAAAAATGTGATCCTTTTTGTAAATACATTACATAAAGTATGCCTATACGATACATATAAGTATGTTTGTATATACAGAGAAATGTACATTCATGCATTAGAAATCATCACGTGAATGAATGTGTACTATTTTATTATATTTGAATTTTTTTTAAATTGTTTATTTTTTAAAAGTGTTCAATTAAAAAAGAAAGATTAAATAAAAAAAAATATGTTTGTTTTCCAAATATCTATTTATTATTTATTTATTTTAACAGTTGATACTACAGATAAATCTGTAGACCAACTTTATAGGTCCCTTTCCCTTTCGAAATGTTGGCCTTTTTATTAAATTATATTAATTATTTGGTATATTTTTTTTTGTATATTATATATTTATATTATTTTTTTTATTAGTTTTATAATATCTTTATTAATTATTAAATTATATTTGAACCGATGTGGCTGTATGGAAAATTTCATTTTCAGTAATTGTCCCAATTTTATTACTAACGGGGTTTGAACCCGTGCTTCTTATCAAATATTATAAATAATAAAAATATACATTATTACATGTACAATTCAACAATTATAAAATTCTTTTATTACACGATGGAATGATGGATTTTGAGAAAAATAAAATATTTATCTTATATATCATCTTTGATAGTATGTAGGTGTCGCGTATCTCAACGTTTTATATTTTTAAAATTAAAAAAAAGTAGCTACATATATGTACATATTTTGAGTAAAAATCAGTAAAAAAATGTATAAACTCAGTTCAATATTGTACATACTTATTTGTAAAGTCTGAGATAAAATCTAATTTAAAAACTTTCTATTTTTGCCCACGAACAAAAAGTAATGTCAGATCGTGTTTACAATTCAAATTCAGATTCGATGATCGATTTTGTGTGTAGTGTAGAATGTAGATACCATTTAAATATACATGTTTTGTACATTACATTATACATATGTATGTATGTAAGTATGTACATATTTCAGTTAGGAATTTACAAATTTGAATCCTTTATCAAATTTTGAACACTCTACGAACACAAACCTTTTGATTTAAAAAATATAAGAGATTCAAATAATTCAATTTTCATGATATCTCTCTTTGACATTATTCATTGTTAGGATCAGACAGAATTTAATCTAAAACTTTTAGAATTTCTTAAAAATTCAAATATTTAAAATATTTTTTATAGATTATTTTTGGTTTCAGTTCAACAGCCCGTCTCAAATTTACAGTGACGCCAATTTATTAATTGTCAAATAAACCACTGAATATCTTATTATTAGATTTAGAATTAGAAAATAGAAATATGTACCTATTTAGGTACATATGTATGTACGTGTCTGCTATTTTCGGAATATAAAAAACAATAAAAAATTTCTTTACCGTTTCATTATTTATCTTGTTTTTATCTTTAAGGGCAATAAAACTCATGTCTTTAAAAACATTGGAAACGTTCTTGACTTTTACGAATATTTTTCAATTTGTTTTTAAACTTTTTACATATTCTTCAGGCTTCTACAAAGGAATTTTTATTTAAAATCGCTCAAGTTTGTGAGTTGTAATTTTTAAATCATGGCTATTTTTAAAAATTCGTAAATATTTTGTTTTCATTAGCTTTACCATAAAAATAAAGGGAAAACTTAAAACATTGCATTTAAGATGTACATACACCATTTTTCCATTTTTATTCTAGTTATGATTTATTTCTTTTTATTTTCCTTTTGTAGTTTTTTCTTTTATTCAAAGGAATCGCGCGTCACGTAATACAAAAATTAATTTTAACGCTTTGGAAACTAATTATTGGCTTGCGTTACTTTATATATTTTATTTCTCTTATTTTTCTCATCGAGTCATAATATTTCTATTTTTAGTATTAAATTTAATTTGTTTACTTTTGAAAGTTCATGAAGAAAAAAGAAATTCGAAAGAAAAAGCGGAACAGAGTTTTTTTTCCATGAAATTATTTTAAAAATAGAGCAGGAATAAATAAATAATTATAAATGCAAGTTAAACGAAAACAGAATACAACTACAAAACCACACAATACAGAAATTAATTAAAAAAGTTTGAATTTATATGTTTATATAATTTATAGCAAAGTGAAGCCAAAAGTTTTGTTATATAATATAAAATAAAAAAGAATATTATTCAAGGTTGAAATTTAATTTAATAAAAATAAAGGATGTTTCCTGGTGAAAAAAATCAATCAAATGACAGTGCAATCGCAAATTGCAATAATTCATTGTCAACGAGTTTTTAAAATTTTAATAATTTAAAAAGTTTTGATATCCAGAACAAAAATTACTGTGACATCCTATTTAACTATTTATTTATTTACATATTTTATCTAGATCTATAAATTATTTTATTGATTCAGTATCAGATTCATTATTATATATTCAAGTTCTATTTTAGGCTGTTTATACCTTCGAAGAAACCAATATTAACAAGTTTAGGTCCAATCCGCTTATAGCTCCTAAAAGATAAAATATCTAGGATTCTTGTTCTTCATAAATAGTTCTAAATTTGTTCTAAGTTTCATAGTTATATTTCAATTTTCAAATCTGTGGTTTTACAACGAAAGATGATAACTGCAATTTTGTCGAATTTTAGTTATGAATGCCATTTTATATAAAATTTTAAGCTCTTTCAAATAAAAAAAAAAATTTAATAATATTAAGTAATTTATGAATTCAAAACTGAATAACTAACAACTGCCGTTGAAAATATTTCTAACATAAGCATATAACTTCACTTATGCAGTTATGGAGGCAACACTTACCGAAAAGTACAAAACAAAAAAAAATTATATGCTAAGATATTTCCATGTATCTTGAAAAATTTTACTGCGTATTATACGTTTTTTTTTGTATAAACTGAATAACTGAAGTTATCATGTTCTTCAGCAATAACTTTTATGTAACAAAAATGAATAAGTTATTTAAAAATTAAAAAAAAAAGCTAAAAACTTTACGAAAATTAAAAAATTATTGAAATGATTTCAAAGATCATAAGATCATTTAAAGATTTTCAAAAGATTTTCATTAAAAATATTGCAAATCTTGCAAAAATAACTAGAAAAGTATAGCAAATTCTATACTAAATTTTATTCAATTTCGATTTACAAGAAATGCCAAAAATGCAGTTATCATCTTTCGTTGTAAAACCACAGAAATATATGTTTTACTTAGCATTTCTTTTATTAAATTATTAACTAAAAATCTATTTCGGTATTTCAAAGAAATAAATTGCAAAGAGGTATGGTCCATAAACCATTCATGTAAATTATATAACTTATTATTTTAATGAACTTTACATCGGTCCTTTTCGTATATGTTATCGATTATTCATTTTCATCAGATTAGACATTTTAATTTCCAGATTGCTCCATACTTTGTTATTCTAATTGAAAATCAATCTATCTAGTTGTTATTTCTTGAAATATATTCAGATCAAAACTTGTATCTTCTCTTGAAATTAAAAGTTTACACCATTTTCAACATAGTGAACGATGTTCGATTTAAGGAAATTTTGTGAATGAATATAACTTTGGTGATTTCATCACCACATAATTTGAGAAATATTTAAAATTACATCTTTTTCATCAGTAAGGGATAGTTAGAGACAAAAAAAGAGAAGTAGTAAAAATGTTCGGCGGAGAGTTGCAAAGTATGTTATTGATAATAACTTTACATTATTTAAATCAAACACAGAAAAACTATCCCTTCTTGTGAATGCTTGTAGTAAAATGCGATTCCACATTCTAGAAATTCTTTCTTCTGAAACTGATTAACAGTCTAACAGTCTTGAACCATTTTGGTATTTCCACAGTGTAAGGGTGGGCATTTGCAGGCTCTTGCGTTCTTCAACGAAATCGATTAAGAGGTCACACGCTGAGCCTAAAAGGCTAAAACCTTTCAACAGAAAAGCCTCATGCTTGATTTCCGACGAAGCAAACAAAAAAAGCTGTATGGGTTTTTCAACATGGTCCAGTACCCTTTGTCATTGGGAATAAATGACAAAAACTAATTGAGAGTATAATCTGGAAACAACTTAAATAAAATGAATTGATTCTATTTAAGAAGACTTTTTCTTGGCGATAGCAGTAATTTTCCACATTTAATAAGTTGATAAGCCAGTATTTTGATAAATAAATAATGGTTCGAAAAACATTGTAGATATTGTAGTATAAACTTGCAGTACCGTACTTAATTTAGCACGAAAATATTATTCTACCTAAAAAAAGTCAAGAAAAAAATTCAAAAAAGTACTGATTTTAGTTCTTCCGAGCATGTATATTTAAAAAATAATAGAGTTACTGTTCCAATAATACGACGAAGACCAAGTGGAGCAAGTGCTGATGAAACATTTACATCATCTATTTACTTTCTTTTGAAAAGCAGTTTTTTAGAGTCCATAGATGTAAATTTAATCCCATCGTGGGTCGTATGGAGGTCTTATAAGCAGAAATCTTTAGATGGAAAATATGTTTTAAATCGACTTAAAAACCCTAAACATTTTGCGGTGCTTTCACAATATCGAATATATGGTTATATACCTTTAAAGCGGATATTGAAATAAGAGTTTTAAAGATAGCCAAATAATGCATAAACAATTTGGTATTTTTAAGAAGTAGAATGAAATCATTATTATCTTTAATGGTAAAAATCATTTCTAACTCTAAACACATTTATAAAAATATTATTGAATACAAAAATCTAAGTTTTATTGACAGAAAATATTTCCAATATAGTTCTCATAATCAAACAATCACTTATTGTTAAAAATTATGAAACAATTTTGGCTTTAGTAAGCGGTTTAAAATGGTTTTATTGTTTTTTTTTTTTTTTTTTTTGTAAGTAAGGCTGTAGTTACTGACTAAACTTTTAATTTAATAATTGTCCAAATATACACAGTCTCCTTAAACTTACTCTCATCTTATTTTTTACATAATGGAAAATTGAAATTCATAAAAAATAGATGAAATACCCGTCTTAAAATTTTTGGTCTTAATAAATAGAATAGAATATATTTTAAAGAAATATTATATTACTAATTCTATTTTTAGATTTATTCTTAGTTTAATTTTAATGTTTTATTTGAAAAAAAATATTTTAAATCTACTCATAGTAGGTACTAGTAGTTTTAAAAAATCTCATTTAACTTTAAATCCCTGAATATCATTGTCATCAATTATTTATTTTTGCCGGGGCATAATGTATTGAAATGCTTAATCCTTAAGGGATACTTCAAATTTAAAGTGAAAATCACTTATGTGTTACAAAATTGTAATTAGTGATACTTAAGTTAAGATGACACTCCTCAATTTTATTTTATTTAAAAAAAAAAGAAACAAATACTTATTAATTACTAAAAAGCCACTGCAGTAGATATCAAGCGATTTTAACTCAACACAAAAAACAGATAAACAAAATAGTTTTAAGTGAAGGAAGTATATTTTTAGATATTATGAGGAATCTCTTGGTAGGATACAAATACAATATAAATGCGCATGAATACATCCGGTATAAAAAAAAATTAATTAAAAAATTAAATTTGTACACATTGTATTGTTATATATTGAAATTGAATGCATTTTCGAGTAAAATTTTTTTAATTATAAATTATGAACATTGAAAGAGAATTTTATACTTCTATTATGATTATTTTCATAACTATAATTATACTTTTCACAGTGATATGATTAACATTTCGAGAAAGTATAGTATAATTCATTCCATCGTTTAGTTTAGTTCAGTTAAAGGGAAACAACCGAATCTATCCCTCGCAATAAAACCACTTTGTATCTGCTGAACACAAATTCTGCTGAAACTTGCCTATTTTTGACATAATAGAAGATTGATATTTATAAAAACAGGATATTATCAAATCTTCTGCTTCCAAAAACATGGATTCTGTTATAGTATTCTAGATTATTGAGAACTCTATTTTACGGTTTTTATTTTTCAATAAAATCCTAATTTATAGCATCTTTTGTGTTGTATCCCACATAAATTCGAAATTTATTTTTCCATTCATAACTTTGGATATGAATTAGTTTCTCTTAAAATATTTTTTATTTAAATAAGAGTACATATTCCCCGAATTTTACAGAGATCTTTGGTATATTACAGAAAAGGTATATTATATATAATAATCTAATAACAATACGTAAACGTATCCATATTCTGCATGTGTGTAATGTAACTCGTATAATTTCCATTTTCCAATTTTACCGGAAATATTACCATATATTGTTGTTTAGAGAAAATTTAAATGAAAAATTTCCTTTTCAATTTAAAAGCTTTTGCATCAGTGTTGCCATAATCTAACTTTATATAAGTACAAAAAAAATCCTAAATAATTTTCAATTTTTCATCATAAGAAATTTTTTTCTTTATTATACTGTGATTCCTAAATGATTATAAGATGAGTCCTAAAAGAAAAGAAATGAATTTTTAATTATAAAGTTGAATAATTAAAGCCGATTTGACCAGTTATAACTAGTTCTAGGTTATATTTTTTGATTAAGGTAGCTTTACCAGAATACAAATAGCAAATTTCGATTAAAGATGGTAAGGCATTCCATAGTTTAGAGGTTCGGTTGATGCAATTTTTTTCATATTTCATAGTTCTGAACGATTGTATTTTGGGCATAATACTTTTAATTTCGCCAGAGCAATTACCCAACAGATATTTATGAAACAGAGTGGCTGCTCCTACATTTTACAGCGATGACTTAATGATGTTAGGTTTTGTGTAACATCTCCATCATTGATAATTTTGATGGCTCGCTTTTGTACCTTATCTAGGTACTGTAGTCTAGGTGCACTTCCCCAAATATGCTAGTTATATTCTAGTCAAGACCGAATGTATGCATATTATATATTAATGGAAGGAATGGAAGGTTGAAAGATGTAAAATAATTTCTACTTCTGCTTAAGAATCATAAACGTTTCGTATCATCCTTCGCGACAGAAAAAATGTGATCGTGCCACGAAAGTTTGCTGTTTATTTTCATTCCAAGAATTCGTACAGTTTCAAAGTTTTCAAAATTGTATTATTACACATTATACTGAAATATTGTATAAATCAAATGGTGGCAAAAGGTATTAAAGTTAGAACCTAAAGAGCGATGCTCACAAAAATGAAAGAAAGGCTCTGCATTCACGGTTTAAATTTGAGGCTGCGAACCAGAGTGCATATTCATATGAACATTTTTATATTGGGTATGAACATTTATAATTTTTTGGGAAGCCTCCCTGAAAAAGTTAGAAAACCTTCGAAATGTGGCATTACCGTAGGATGCCAAAAATCATTTGAATATATCAGACATATAGTTCGTAGCATCCAGAGAAATACGAAATTATTCTCCAAGACAATATTGAAAGAACTGACTTTGTGGAAGAAGAAAAATGTCATGATTGTAAAGCACAAAATTTTTGTTTTGCACTGCAGTAGATAAAATGAAATTTAAGCCAACATTCACAACAGAAGAAATGGCATTAAAAATTAAAGGTCATTTAGTCCTCTTTTTTTAAATACTCTTTACTTATCAACTAAATTTAACTTATTATTCAGAAATTATCTTAAAATTTTGATATAACCATTCATATTTTATGATAAGGGAAAGAAGAAATGGCAGTGTTTTCATCAAAGGTAAATTTTTATTATCTGGTATGCTTTTTTGAAGATTTTCGAAAATACGTTTGCGATAACGTTTGCGAATGACAACACTGATTTCAGTTTGAATTTTCTGAAATTATTCTGTGAATTCTGATTGTTTTGTTGAAATTATGATTGATTCATATACGTATTTTCTTTAATAGTTGGTTTGTGCTTCCTCTTGTATATACATATATATTTTATACTATTCTGTGACTAGATATACTTTATTTTCCAAATTTATCATTTGATAGTGGTATAGTTATTAATTATTAACCTATTAGTTGGTTTATAGTTGTTGGCATTAGTGATGTGGTGAATTGATAAGTTCAAGTTGATAATTTGGTTCAATGGAGATAATTTTTTGTGTTTCATCTAGATTTAGTTTTATATAAAAAAAAGATAATACTAAAATTATTTACACCATACCTACTTTTTTGATGACGCACACCAATGTCGCGTTCATCGGAGATATTCTGTTCTACTTTACACAAAGCTACTTTTTTTTGTTAATTAAATGACTCACATAGCCACATGTCCAGTTTTAAAAGTCAAAAAATTTGTTTAAAATAGAAGTCTAAAATATTTAAATTACTCAGTATATATTTTTTTTCTTTCTAAAAGTAAGTTATGTTGTTACTAACAGAAGTTTTCAAACCTTATTAAACACGCCGTTATTCTTTATATTAAAACTGGTATAATTACCAAAACTCTTAATTTAGCGGCAAAAAAAATATCCCAAACAAACAAATAATATTCCTTTCTAACGGAATTTTAACGGTTTTTTTTTTTTTGTAATTTCCTGAAAACCTATGATCAAAAATTCACAAAATTATTTAAATATGAAAGGAAATTTTATAAATATGTTTATTTTCGTATATGTATATGTAGCCAATTGTACATAATTTATATTGAATTCTCTTCAAATTTTAAGTACATTTTCAATTCGATTTATTCGTTTCTCTTGCAAATTTCCCAAAACAAAATAACGTTATGTAGTATTTGTGTAAACAATAAAAACACATAAAAACATAAAAAATAAAAAATCCCAAAATAAAAATTATTATGGGATACACTCTACGATTCTACTCAAATATTTTTGATTTAATTTCATTCAACATTCAGTAATTCCCGGGACTTATCTACATGAGTATCGTTATGTGATTATTAGAAATTTTGTATCGCGGCTCATTTAGTTTTTGTTATTCATTTAATTTTACATATTATTTGTTTTTATTTCTAAATCTATCAATAATTGAATATTAAAGTAAATAATTGAAATTATTTAAGAGTTTATTTACATAATTAAAAAAAAACAAATTTTAAATTATATTGTGGATAAAAAAAAATAAATAAATAAATTGAATAAATAAAACAAACAAATTGTGATTATTTTGGCGCCCTCATCCGGGTTTGTACTGTTAAATTTCAGTAATCTAAAAAGAACGTTGGAGGGCCATTAAACTCTTTTTTTTTTTTTGTTTTTCGGTTATTAATTTTTTGTTCTTTTTTTTTGTAATTTAATTTAAATTATTCTTGAGAAACAGTGTCGGAAATGAAATTGTATTTAATTTAATTTACATTTTTAATACGAGGGTTCAATTTAGACCCTTAAGTTAATTTGTTTTTTTTTTTACAATACTAATGGTGGATAATTTAAAAACTCTTAAGATAAAACAAAAATTACAAAAACAAACGGATTACTACTAAAACACCAATTTAAACTGGTAAATTTTGTCAAAATTATTGTTTAAATATTAATAATTAATTTTAAATAAATTAAATATTAGTCAAAACGGTTAAAAGATTTGCATCAAACATTAATAATAATTATATAGATGAACTGCTTACTGTATATTATAAATTTAGATACTTTTGGAAACTGCAATATCATATACATTGTAAGGACTATTTTTCGACTATTTTAATTTTTTTCATAAATTACATAATTACACAATATTGTGAGCAATTTTCAAAGTATTCTTATGAATAATTAATGAATTTCGATGCACTGAAAGAAAAAAAGTGTGAAAATACGGAGGATGGTTGAAAAACCCATTTTTTTTTTTTTTAACTAAATTTGGTACTTAAATATTTTCATACGTCTTAGGTACATTCATTTAGATTTTATGTTTATTAATTTTGAATTTCACTCAGCTCTCTACTCAATTCAATTGTTGAATCAATTTAAAGTTTAATAACTAGTTATACGGAATTCTTGGGTTTGTTCAAATTAAGAGGTATACACTTAGCTAAAAGTGTGAACGAAATCAAAATATCTGTATAGATGTATAGACTTATGTGCTAACTATAATGGCATAAAACTACATAATATGTAAATGTAAAAGCGAAGCTGACATAGATATTTGTCAAAGCATAATGTCGACCCATAATAACATAGTAACATGAGAAAATATTTCTTAGAAAAACGACAACAAGCGTCATATGATATTGTACCCCAACATGAAATTCCATTTAACCAGCTATAATAGTCAAAACCATCATTCGTTGTCTTTTCAAAATAATTCGTTAAGGCATACGAGATGAAGCGTACACAGCATAAGCAATCATAAGCAATTTTGACAGCAATGTAAATAAATAAAAAATAATTTTGTAAGCTAAATGGAAAATTGCGTTATTGTTTTTCTTTTAACTAAAGAACTTTATTCAAATTTCAAATAACAAAAAAAAAAACATTTAAGCACTTTATTCAAAACTCAAAATAAAAAAAAAAAAACATTTATATATATGACCATTATAGTTAAAGTTATGATTTTGTTAAATCATATCGAATCATTTAACGAAGTATCACATGATATCATATGACTATTATAGTTAGGGCTAATGTTAAACGAAAATTTAACGAATTGTCAGATTACACTTAATTTCCAGCATATGTCGCATTGTGGACATTTTATGTGTATTTTCCATATACGTAATTATCACATATGTAGTTCTATGCCATTATAGTTACCGCATTAATATTTAAGTTGATTTAACAAATAAATCCACTCATATAACCCTGTACAAAATTTTATGACTGTATATAAATTTTTAAAATGATAAACAATTTATTTGCAATTGTTAAAAAAAATAAAGAAATGAGATATTTTTATTTACACTTCTTTTAATTCTTATCAATTAGTTAAATATTCATTAGATTTATAGACATACAATGCCACGTTAAAAAAATTAGCAAAAAAGAAAAATTTTATATCACTATTATTTATAAGTATTACTACTCTTCAATTTTTTTTAATTTTTTCGGTTTATATTTACGGTTCTTAAATCTTTAATCTTGATATTGCATTATTTCTTCATTATTATTGGCGCAAGTAAGTAATAATAAAAAATATAATCATAAAATTTGACCTGAAGTTCAATATAAGATAATGGAAACAAAATTTATTGAAAAAATGTAGGGAAATTTAAATATCAGTTACTAGCCAATTGGAAGCAATGCAAATATACATTAGTAATTCATTTTCATTCAAATAAAAATGCTGGAAAGCTATTACAAATGTAAAGGATTAAACGAAAGGGATGCTTTTAAATGCTTCATATTTTTTTTTTATTTTTTTTAGTTTAATTTTGTAATATAAATAAATTGTTTCCACACAACATTGAAGATATCTCGACTAAGCTAATTAGATATCAAAAATCTATCAAAACATAAAGATGATGAAAATAAAAAATTTATAAGCATTTTTAACTCATCAATCATGAGTTCTAAAATTTCTAGACTTTTCGCTCTTTAAGGATTTCTTTTTTGTTTTTATTGCAAGAGCGTACAATTTGATGTGTTTTCATTAAAAAAAGATAAAAATGAGAAAATGGAAATAGAAATTAAGCTAAATTTAGGAAAATATAAATTTTATTTTATTACTTAGTTAAAATTTAGATTATTTTTAGTTCTGAAATTTAAAAAAAATTAACACTTAAAACTAACAAAATTCGTCAATTTAGAGTTATAAAAATCAATGTGCAAAAAATTTGTAAAATCAACGACGCTAAAATCTATTGCAAATGTCATCAACAAATGATCGTGAAATTGTTGAAGTTTTAAAAAAGTACCTAATAAACGTTGTCAATCTTCTTAAAGAGCCCTCTAAGCAATAACCCACAACAAATAATACGTTTCTTTAGTCGTGACCTGAAAATTGCATGTTTTAGTCCTAAGTGTCCTAGGATTCTATCCTAGGTGTCTAGTAAAATTTCCTACAGTTTCATTTTCCAACGAACGTGTTTTCACAATTCAAAAAATAAATATATTCCGCAAAATACATTAACAGAGAAATATTAATGATTTCATTCAAAATGTTCCTCAATAAGTAATCCTCAACTAGTCCAAGCTGTGCATTTTGTGTTCATATATCAAAATGTTCCTCAATAATCTTCAAATAGCCCAAGCTGTGCATTATGTGTATGAAGGTATCATTGGAAACTCCATTTTTTCGTTAAATAAAATTTAAAAAACAATTAAAATGATTTTGTAAAGGTTACTGGAACTTCGTCTTCTGGACTTACCTACTTACAATCAGTCGACGATTATGTCATCAATTTGACCAATTATAAATTCTACTTTACAATAAAAAGAAAATGCATTATTTTGTATAGAAATGGAAATTTTTCCAACTAACTGATTTGGTCTGTTTTGCATTTTGCCAAAATATGAGCTTTGAATATTCTATTTTGGAAATTATGTTATTTGTCACGTGATCAACATTTGCCGATTTGCCAATTTTCATAAACAATAAAATCAAATTTACACAATTTAAAAAAAAAAAATTCTATTTTGAGAAATATTTTAAAATATTTAAAAAAAATTTTAGTAAATACTCATATACGTATATTATTATTATCAATCACCATACAATGATATTAAGTCAGTTATATTTGATAGATTGAAATTCTAAAAAGATCAGAAAGGTTTGTTATTAAAGATCACCTCCGAACTGTTATCTTTTTTTTTAAAATTTATTTAAAAATAAAATATTTTTTCTTTTCTACTTTATATACAGGGTGGATCGGTTTAGAGTGAAATATTTTAAGGGCTTACTCCTTGGAGTATTTTAGGGGAAAAAATTGTTGCAGACAATTCAAGAAGAGGTAAATTTTTAAATTCTTATCTTGTAACCTGGGCTACTAGTTTCAATTACTTCGGACCTGTTGTGGATATTGTTTAGACATAATTTTTCTAATCCGATTTTCTTTAACACTCTGTAGCCCAGTTTAAATTTATAGATAGACCTCTCGCCTGGAACATTTTTTTTTCTAAAATACTCCAAGAATTCACCCCTTAAAATATTTTTACTCTAAACCGGGTATATTATATAGTACTGTTTAACCTTAATTTTGTTCATGTACTTCCACAAGAAATATGCTTATTGCAAAGATGATTACAACGTACTTAACTTATGTAAAAGATATACATAGTTATATTTCTTTTTCATTAAAACCTATCAACCATTGTAATTTATTTTTAATTAGTTCTTACTGATATCTTGTGGTTAATAATATTATCACATTTCAATTAATTTTCTTAACAGTAAATTAATATTAACTACTGTCAGAACTTACAGAAAAATTTTCTTTTTGAAGGCCATTATCATTTTATCCCTTATACTAATATTTGTTTTGTTATAATTCAATGTAAAATATAACAACCTAAAAATAGATTATAAAATTTTATTTCCTTTATACGAGAACAAAAAGAAAGAAATACCATCACAATTGAAAGATAATAATGTCATCAATTTAGCTCCCTTGTAATAAATTTTCATTACAATATTGATGATAAGAAGAAATTTTTAATCTCTTGCTGATTGTTTATTGATTTTCTTGAAATCATTCAATACATTTTTAATTTATTTTTTATGTTTCTTTATATTGAGTATAGAGAGAAAATTATTGAGGACAGTCTAAGGTACATTCTATGCATAAAGTTGAATGAACGTTTCCTCTTTTATGTATCAAAGTGCATTTCTATATTTACAAAAATAATTTTTATTGAGTTTATTTTAAATAAAAATCTATTATAATTGAACTAAATAGTATGTATATATTTTGTTCTACAAAATTTTGAAAGTAGAAGAAGTAAAAATTTAATTTAAATGTGAGTGTCCCAGTCTTCTAAATCATCTTACAAAAAAAACCACGAACAACAACAACAAAACGTAACTAAAAATTGTAATTTCTTCTGAACTGAATGCGGAAGAATTTAAATGACATGATAAATTCATTCATTTTCACTATTATAGTATTCATAAAACGAGTGAATCTATGTTCTATGCATCAAATGCAGTTGTTCTCACATATTTTAATTAAGTATGCTTCTTATATTATTAAATATACCGAAGAGGATTGAGATCAAAATCAACAAAATTAATTTAGTTTATCAAAATTTCTTTTAAAGATTTAGTTTTAATTTTGTATTTTCAATTTTTTTGGATGTTCTACAAGCATTTCTGTCACATCTTATATATTCAGATTTTTAGAGCAAAAAAATAAATTTGGACTATTATAATGAATTGTTAGATGAGTCATTAGAGATCCCTATACATTATTATAGAATTATTATATATATTTATTTTTTGTATATCTGTAATAATATTTTAGCCATTTTAAAATTTCATAGAAATTTATGTTTTACATTATTTGCAATTAAACTGATATTTTTTTTTATAAATGTCTGAATTAGGTTATTATAATACGTAGTTGATAAAATTTGATTGATTTAACAGTGAAAGTAGTCGAATATTTTCCTTTTAATTTTACTGATATGCTTATCATACAGATACGCGTATTTCGTCTACTACTTGCAGACTTCTTCAGTGTTTTGTACTCGACTGTCGAGTTTAGCTACGTATAAAAAATATATTAAAATCTTAAAAGCATATTTAACTATTAATTAAAAATTAAATGTTATCTTTCAAAACTAAAATTTAAATAAGTCAATAATTATCATGCTTAAATAAACAGGGTGTTCCAGAGCATGCGTATTAGGTTTTTAAGAAGGGAAGAAGCCGTTATTTTAGAATTTACAAAAAATGTATGATGAACTAAATCGGAACGTGTGCAATATCGATTGGTGGAATTTTCAACTTCTGAAACCCGAAATTCGTTGAAATTGGCCGAAATCAATATCTGCAAATGGGAACAGGTACCTTTTTCTGCAAATTCGGATTCTACGTAAAAAAATAAGAAAATTTTGTAAAGTATTTTTGTTTTTTTTTTTACTTTAAACTCTGTAGGTACCGAAATCTGATTATTAATTTTAGTTTAGCAAAAAAAAAATATGGATATTTTTTGTTTTATTTTTATTAATTTTAAAGAAAAATACTGAGAAAACAAAAAAAAATCATTTAACATAAGTTTTTTATTTTTTGTCGTAGAATCCGAATTTTTATAAAAAAAAAAGTATCTCTTCCCATTTGAAATTCTCGATTTCGGCCAATTTCGGCGAACTTTGAGCTTAAAAAACCCTTTTGCTTGTCTTCCCGGAAGTTGCAAATGTCATCAATCGATAGAGTACCCTCGATTTAGTTCATAATTTTTTTTTTTATTTTAAAATAACGGATCCTTCTTTTCTTAAACAACTGATACGCATGCTAGAACACCTGGTATAAAAATTCTCGCAATCGTGATAGAACATTTTTTTTTACTTCCAATTAAAAAATTAATTGAGAATAGAACGATTACCCTCCAACCGATATTCCATAAAATCGAAACCCTAAATAAATAACTCAGTACCTGTTGAAAAAGTAAAACAATCTAAGAAAATTGCAGAAACTATCGTTTTTTTCCAACCATCGTTGTCTTTAGTGGATCGAGTTCGAAATCCCGCTTATCAAAATATCGTTTGATCAAAGTTTTGCTATTCCAAATATTGCTTTTTAAAATATTGTTTTTTAAAATCTTCCTCTTTTTAATTTGATAAAAATTCTGGGAAAAGATGATACCCCTTTTTGTTGTAACAGCGCCTACGCATAAAAAATAAGTAAGGTAAATATTCTGGCAATTTTATTACGATACCATTCTAGATTTATTTACAAAAAGACAAAAAATTGCTTTATGAAACTTCAGTTAATCTTTGATGGTTATATTTATCTTATCATATCTGATTAGATTTCGTAGGCAAAGCACAAAGTAATTCGAAACAGAAAATATTTCCCATAACTCTCGAACAATTAAAAATAGATCGGGCTTCCATCCACATTTTTTGTTTTATGTTGAATTCACAAATCTCCTCTGCCTTATTGATCCGTTGTATTACACGCTTATACGCTGGATGGCACAGTAGGTAGAGCGCCTGCCTTTCAACCGAACGGTTCCAGGTTTGATTCTTGATGAAGTAAAAAAATGCTTTAGGGTTTTTTCGACCTGGTCCAGTACCCTTCGTCATCGGGATAAAATAAATGAGAGTGTATAATCTGGTAACAAATTAAATAAAATGGAGCCACATTTAATGAGTTATCAAACCAGTAATTTGATAATAAATACTCGAAAAACTGTAGATGTAGTATAAACTTGCAGTACTGTACTTAATCAAGTACGAAAGAGTTCCACCTAAGTTACTGTCAAGAGCATAAAAAACAAAAAAAAATCCAGGTTCATTCAGTTTCTATATATTCAAATTATTCTGATAAAATATTACTAAAACATATACATAAATTTGTTTTAAGAGTCACATGAGGGTAAATGTTAATGAATATTTTTTTAACTTTGTAATAAACTTAAAATAAAAACTTTATAAACAAAGTCTTTTATTATTAAGCAATGCAAATTGTATTAAACCCTTATTAAATTCTTAACATCTATTAAAAAAATAATTAAATTGATGTTATGGTATTTTTTATGTACATATAATATATATATATATATATATATAATTAATGACCCTACAATATAATGTGTATTTTCTGAAATCCCTTGAAAATCTTCAAAAACTTCTAGAACAAAATTTTCAATTTACAGCATAACATCATAATGTCTTTGGGCTGGAGTCCCTTAAAACAAAGGTTCTTTTTATTTTTCTTGAATTTCAGAACATTTAATAAAAAAAAAACAATTGAGAGAAATTTAAATAACCCAATCTAGTATAATTTAAAAAGTATTAATTACATTGCAGTCATTGGTAATCTTTGGATACACTTGAAAATATTTTTTTTATTTTTATTACTCAATACTGGATATGAAATCTGTAGCAAATGATCTAAAACGACATAAAACATGTGTTGGCAGACATTTTGATATTGTTTCTTGTATTTTATATATTTTTGTCGGGTTCATAGTATTTTCTTCTTGATATTTTAGAGTATAACAACTCAATTTTGTCAAGTGGCTGGTAATAAATATATGATTCGGTCGGTACTTGTTAAACTATTTACAAATTTGAAATTTATGTTAAAATTTGTGCATATTTTGAAATTTTGCAATTTTAAATATTTTTGCCGACAATTAGTTTTTCTTTTGGGTTTTATTTATTACTTTAAAAATATTTTTATTTTAGTATTTTTGAACTTTTGATTTCTTTGGGGGTATTTAAGAATTTATTTTTCAGATTTTTAAATTTGCTGTATTCTGTCGTCGTTTTTTAATACTTTATTCACGAGACAATTATTATATTACATATTTGTCTTTAGTACCTATATTTATTTAAAATTGAATTCATGTTTTGTATTTAAAAAATTTTGGCACACATTCAGACATTTTACACATCAAAATTTGCTATTATAAAAAACAAATTTTGTAAAATTTATATTGCAAATTTTAATTTGAAAAAAAAAAAGAAAAATTTGTACTATTTTTTTGTTTTATTTACAGGCTCTTCTTTCAGAAACAGCAGCTGAAGACCAACATTGGCCACCTGAGTTGATTTTATTAAGAGAAAAATTTACTGCTAAAAGTCAATTAGAAATTGCTCAATTACAAATTAAACATGAAGAAGAGGTAAATTAATTGTTTATGATCACATCGTAAACACTTGACATAACTAAAATTAATATTCCAAAATTAAGATTCCAATTAATAATTATTTTATTTTATGTTAAAATATTATTTTGATATCTAGATGGGATGCCTTAAAGCTAAATATGAAAAACAATTAAATCGTAAAATAAAACGTCAATCAACATTTGATTTGAGTCGTGATCTAGATCAAATCATAAATGAAAGAGATGGGTTACGAGACTTATCTTTAGTTTTTCGTCATGTTACAAGTGAATTAGCAAAATGTGTTTCACTGTGTGAAGATGATTTTAATACAACATTCCTTGAAGAATTACAACGAATTTCGCATCAACAACGTAATGAAAATATTGAAACTAGCAATTTCTTAAATATAACATGTGGTAGAGATAACATTGATAATTCACTTTTGAATGAATCATTTCTTAAAAAATCTCTTTTAGAAACTACTCTACAAAAACGTTTAGTTCCTGATGTTTCATCACTTCTAAATGTTGTAGATGATCCTAAACTTCTATTATATATCTCTCCAAATCCTAATCCTAATAATGATAAATTCAATCTGAAAGATTGTATTGAAAAATTGAAAAATGAAGCACAAATACTCTTAGAGTTATCTGAAAATCTTTGCCAAAGAAAACATTTACATGAAAGTGATTTGATTCATATGCATGATGAGGAGCAAATGGATGAGGAAGAGGAGGAGGATGAGAAACAAGATGCTTGTGCAGAAGATGGACTTAGAAGTACAAAATCACCAAAGAAAGTATTGCGTGCAAATTCAATGAATGAAAATTTATTACGTTATGATGGTGAAAAACAACAACAATTAAATCATATGTCAAGTCTTCCCCCTGATTTAAATAAAGTGTTAAATTTTGAATTAAATTTAGAAGAATATACATCATCTGGTGGTGGTGCTAGTGAATTGAATTTCCAAGTAAATGAATTAAGAAATCGTTTAGTTAAATCAGAAGGTGATAAAATTAAATTGCAATATGAATTAGAAGCAACAATAAAACGTAATTCAGAACTTGGTTTAGAATTGGCAGCACTAAGAGATCAATTAGAGCATTTAGATTCAAATCGTGAAGATTATAGTGAAGCATATGGTGTTGGTGATATTAAAAGTCCATTACGAATAAAAAATATAAAAAATTCAAGTAGTTTTACTCAATTACAAGAAAAAGCTAGAAATGTATTAGGAACCCCAAGAAAAACAGCTGATGGTGATACATTATTACAAATTATTGAAGATTTTTGTCGTGAAGGTGATAAAGTGATTGAAGATAGTAAAAAAGATCGTGATGATTTACAAGCCCAGGTAATAATTTAAAAATTTATTAATTTTTCTTGTGCAAGTTGATTATAATATGTATTTGTATATACTTACATACATACATACATAATATATTATATATGTATAGAAAATTGTAGTTTAGAGGTAAATGTATAATAGTTTGAATTACACAATAATAAAATTGAATTACACCACCCTGTATTATATTTGTGGTAGCACTTTGCTTTTTTTTTTTTAATATTGTTGTTTCAAAGTATATTTAACTAATCAGATCCAACATTATATATTAAATATTAATAATAATTTATTTGTATTTTAATTAATTAATGTCACTATTAAATACTTTTGTTACTCACGATATTAAAGTAATTTTGTTTTAAATAATTTTAATTGAAAGAAAATTTTGTATATCTTTTGGTTTGAATAATTGAAATAAATGAAACTATTTTTAATTAACTTTATTTTCGAATTAATCAAAACTTTAAATTTAATTATTTATATGCATTTCTTTAAAAAAATTTGGAAGCAATTAATTACGTAGATTCTAGTTAATTTTCTTAAATTAATAATTGGTAAATTTTAGTAGTTTCAATTCAAATTTTTTGTTTTAGTATAAAAGTAAAAAAAGTAAAAAAAGTATCTTTTTGGTTTGGGTTATATTAAAAGTTTTTTAGCAATAAAAAATTTTAGATTAATTATATACAATGGATAAATTAATACCCATTGTGCTAATACATCTTTTGACGTCATTTTATAATTTTATTAAATCTATTCGACTAATTTGGGTATAGGATATACACTCTTTTCTACTTTTAAATTTGAAATTTATTTTTCACGCTTTTTTTCCCCCACCACTAAATAATATTCAATTGCGAAGTCATCACGTAGAAAACTATTTATTATTAGAAACAAATTTAAATGTTTGTGTGTCGTCCCTTAAATTTATTAGATTTTTTTTTTAATATTTATAAAAATAAACAAAAAAAAATTTTAATAAAAAAAACAAAACAAAATAATATTATAAATAAAACACAAAATATCAGATTGATGCTGCTGATAAACAACTTAAAGCAACAAGATTATTTTTGGAAGATCAAGCCGCTGAACGTGAATTAGAGCGTGATGAATATGTCAAGGAAATTGAAAAATTAAAAAATCTTTTACGTGACAAAGATAAGGAACGTACTTCATTACAAAATGTTTCTAATGAGGTGAGTTTCAAGTGACGGTATCAATATGAAGTTCATTGTTTCAAAAAATTTTTAAGAATCAAAAACTTTCATTTTTGGCGATCTTTTTTTCTGCTTTTCTGAGTTTTTTCTCTTATTTTTTTGTTTTATTTTAAATTAGTTATTTGATTTAAATTTTTTGTTTTTTTTTTTTTGTTTTAAATATTATTTCAATTTATGTAAAAATTATATTTTATATATATATATATATGTGTGTGCTTTTATTATTGTTTAAATTTTTTTTCATAGAAATTTGGCTTCATTTTCAAAATTTTCTATAATTTAATTTATGATACATATATCTAAAAATAAGCTTTAATCTTTTTTCAGAGATACATTGACTTATTTTTTAACTTATAGTATGTAAATAATTCTGATAAATAAGTTTAGATTTTTGAAGACCTAAAAACTATATTAAATGTGATAATTTTGTTTTTTTTTTTATTTGATTGAATCCTTGAAATCACAATATATACCTCTTACCTTTCGGGTTTATAATTAAAATAATTTAATTTTATATAATAAATTTAACTGTAAAAAAGAATTATAAGACTCATATGATGATTTGATTATTAATTGACTAAATTTATTTTCTAAGTATTTTATCAAATTAAAATAAAATGTTTATTTTGGCATAAATATCAAAATTTGGTGAAATGATTCATTGCTTGAACAGATAAAATATTGGTTCATTTGAATTGAACCCAGCGATATTAGTACTGACTATCTTTACGTATACGCTTGCTACATTGGTATTAAGTTTTATATTGCGATTTTGACTTAATATGATTTCAGTTCATTACAGTTTCCACTCAAGTCAATTGAAACTAAAATTACTGAAAGTAATTAATTTGATTATTTGTAAAGTTCCTGTGATAAGTTAATTTATCGTATTCAACTTATAAATAAAAAATTAGTACATTTTGTTTAATTTTTGGTTTTATAAAATTGAATTTCTCAAATTTAATATTATCAATTTTTGATTTTTTTTTTAGTTGAAACTGATTATTTTTTAATTATGTACCTTAAAACTTATAATAATAAAAAAAAAAATTCTTGTTTTTTTTTTTGTTTTTTTGAATTGCACTTACCAACGCTATACTAATCGCATTTTGAAAAATTCCTGAATTCTAATTTGCACTTTTTGGACAAATACAAACAAAAAACATAAAATATTGCACGAATTGAATTTCTACAAAATCATTGAAAATAGAATTTAAAAACTCCATCATATTATGGATCTGTAAGTTTGAAGTGTTTTCAAAATTAAAATTAATAAAATAATAATATTCATATTTTCATTATATTTCAACATTTTTTAATTTATTCATTTTGTTGATATTAAACTAAAATCCTAATCACATTCATCCAGCAGCTTAAGAGAATTAATTTATTTTATTTTACGTTTTTATAAATTCTATTATATTTTTAACTTCTTGTATAACGTGAAACGTGAAAACTACCAATATTTTCAGGAATTTCAAGCTTTTCTTGAACAGCTTATTTTCATTTTATTTTTAAGTTATTAATAAATTAGACTCTCAATCAATTATTTTTTTGTTTCAAATACAAATAATTGTAAGCTAGTTTTCAAAAATAATTTAGTTTTGCACTATTAAAGTTATAGTGGTTATATACATATAATTTTATACATATAGTTGTATAATTTTATATATTCTAAGACCAGGATACTTGTAATCTAGGTAGTAATGATTGAATGTTATAAATAAAACTACATTACGGTAACATACCATAAATTGTTTCGCATCTGCCAATTTTCGTTTCTCCATCGAAGATTTGATGTGCTCTGTAAATCATCCTTTATTTTTCCTACTAAACCATCTTTATTCTGTATATAATCCAAGTACGTATTTTCAAAAATAATTTTAAGTTTTTATAGCGTTATATAGATGTTTTATGGTACTTGAACTGTTGACTAAGCTTTCAGTTCGCCAAGGCCTAACATTAATTGGTTGTCCAGTGAACTTCTGCTTTCAGTTCAATGAATGAGCCAAAGTTGTAATTTTCAATTTTGAAGCATAAACAATTTTGAAGCCACCATTACGTTTTGACGATGAAATGGTCTATATTTTTTTTATCAATAAATTAATATCTCATAATGGGATGATATTAAAAAAAAAAAATAAATACTCTTGTTAATTTCACAAAACTATTTTATTCCGACACGTGTTTCGACCTTTCGGTCATAATCATGGATCATAAATGGATACAAAACAAAATATTACAAGCATTAAATACAAAAATTAAAAAATTTAACCAGGTAAAGATTTACGTATTGAAATTGAAAAATTTATAAATTTAAAGTGAACTTAGATTACAGGTAACAAATAATAAATTTATTAATAATTGAAAATACAATCATAAATAGCAAAAGAATTCTATTTGATTATTAACAATGTTTTGTTTATTTCTTATTGCTTTCTTAATTTCTAAGCCTTCATAAAAATCTAATTTCTTTCCTTTACTGATTAGATGTAAAGGTTTTAAATTACTTGAAATGTTGGGGTTTTCGGATGTACAATGTTCACTTAATCCTGTTGTTGTTTTCCCTTGTTGTATACCCATTCTATGTTCTTTCATCCTAGTATTGAAACTCCTACCTGTTTGACCGATGTAGATCGCGTCGCAATTATCACGATGAATTTGGTAAACCCCACTCTTTTGCAATAATTGTTTATCTTCAATTTTGTTGTTGACAAGTTTTCTGTGAAGATTATTATTATTAGATTCCATCGTGAATATATCATGTTTTTTGAAAGCAGCAGAAATTGTCTCGGAATGTTTAAAAACACAAAAAAGGGTATTATTGTCTCCAAACTCAAAACACAGAACACAATCCATAAACTTATGAATTCAAATTCTCTCGCTTTTTTCTAAATATTTTCATTCAACTTGTTTAAATTTATTTATTTTGCTTTTCTTTTGAAATTGCAAACTTAAAGTATTGGGTTTTGGCATTTTTTTACATTAGTTACTATAATAAAAACTTTAAGAATTATTGAAATAACCTTGATAATTTGAAATATTTTGTTTTCAGGAGATGCCAAAACAGATATTCAATTATTAAAATTCAAAAAAAAAAAAAATACTTAAATGAAATAAAATTTCGATAGACGATTAATTTATGGTTGAGCTTAAATTAAATTTGTTTACTACAAAGCAATAATACTATTTTTAAATAATTCGATATGAAAATCTCTATAACATCTTCTTCACTTAATTTATTTTTATTTATTTTTATTCATTTTCATTCATAAAGAAAAACAAAAATTAATAAAATTTTCGTAACACAACTTTCATTTCATATACTATATAAATATACATCATACGTCAATTTCGCAATATTAATTAATTTATTCATTTCTCATTTTATATTTATTTTCATGATTTAATTTCTATAAACTTAATATTATTGCAAACTAAAATAATATTTTGATATAATAAATTCTATTTTTTTTTTTTACTTATAATAAATTTGAAAAATTAATTTCTTTCATACTTTACTTTCCCTTTACGATCTTCTTATCTAAAACGAAAAACGCAAAAAAAAAAAAATAGGCCGAACGTATGGAACATCAAATAAAAGAATTAAATAGTCAAATAGCTGAATATGAATCCAAAAAAGATAAACTAGAAATTGAGTTAAAAGCTTCCATTGATAAAATTTTCGTATTACGAGAGATCATCTCCGATCTGGAAACTCAAGTGGAAACGAAAGCGTTAAGTGAACATGTTCTGAATGAAAAGGTTAAGGTGAGTGAAACAAAAAAATTAATTTTTTAAGTGGAAATTTTATTTTTTATTTATTTATTTTTCTATTTTTTATTTTTGATTTTGAAAATTTGTGGAGGTGTATTTTTTTTTTAATTAGTAATAAATTTTGTATTCTATTTTTTTTTTTTTTTTAATCTTCAATAGGAATTGGAGTCCTATACCAATGAACAAAATCATTCCATAGAAACATTACAGCGTGAGATTGAAGTACTTAAAAATGAAATTGGTCAAGGCTATCAAAATCGTATTACACATTTAGAAGATGCATTGAGAAATTCACGACCTTCGAATGAACAGAGTGCTTTAATAAAACAGTTTGGGGAGCAGGTAATTTATTTTTATTTATTTATTTATATTTTTTTTTTAAACTATAAAAACAAAAACATTAACATATTTTTTTAGTTTTAGTTTATTTTAAATGTAGATTATTAGATTATAAATAAATATTAGAAATATATTAAAGTAAAAAAAAAATATGTATTCAATATTTGAACTCACAACTAATTTGATTTTAATTAAATTAAAATGTTGTCCTAATTTCAAAATCATTTTGAACAGTTTAAATAATTTTTCTGAAAATTTAAATATTTTATTTATCAAAATAAATCATGAATTTCATGCGAAGCTAGTCAATAATTTGAAATTTAAAAGTATTTCGAAATATTTTTCAGTAAAATCTACTTTTGATTCACTTCAAATATAAAAATATAAAAAATATAAAAATAAAATATTAAAAATTTCTTGTAATTCCATTATTACGTAAACTATAGGAATTAGTTTCTGAAAGACGCCGTTCATCACTTTTTAAAAAATTTATATTAGAGAACAAGTAATTTCTTAGAAATAACTGGACAGGCAATGAAAACTTCCTCTTTCGCTTCTAAAAAAGATTTGTTTTAAAATCTTTTGTTTTAATGAATCTTGTTTTTTTAAATCGCGCGTCTTAATATCTCGCATATCAAAACTCACCTATCCCAAAAAATCGTGTTTTAAAACCTTACATTTCAATATTTTTTCCTTCAATAAATATTGCGAAATGCTATAGTATTGCAAATCAAAAATGTTGTCCACGCAAATTATATCGAAAAAATAATAACTTTTTACAATACGCTGGGTGGCGCAGTAGGTAGAGCGCCTACCTTCAACCGAAAGGTCCCGGATTCGATTCACGATGAAGCAAAAAAAAAAATGCTTCATTGGTTTTTCGAGCTGGTCATTGGGATATAATAAATGACAAAAAATAATTGAGAGTTAACCTGGTAACAAATTAAATAAAATGAAACTATTCTATTTAAGAAAGCTTAGTTCCTGACAATAGTAGTAGTTTTCCACATTTAATGAGTATGTAAGCCAGTAATTTATTAAAATAAGTACTCAAATTATTGTAGATATTGAGTGTAAAATTGGAGTACCGTACTTAATTAAGCACGAAAAGGTGGTTCTACCTAAGTTACTGTCAAGATCATAAAAAAAAAGATTAAAAAAAAAACTTTGTAACGGAAAACGAAAGTTCTCTTTTTACCCATTTTCGTAAAAAATTCTCTTTCTGAAAATCATGAAATCTTGAAGCAAGATATTTTGAGACATGAGATTTTGGGAACGCCAGATTTTAAAAAAGATTTATGTAAATGTCAGATTTTAAGACACGAACTTTTGTACCCGACCCTAAATTGATTAATATGATTGTAATTTTAAATGTACCAGTATAGCAGATTCTTATAAAATTCGAAGTCTATCGGTCAGAAGATTTTTATAAGGAGTTTATTGATTAGATTAAACATTGTTCCTTTCACTTTTGTGATAAATTTCAGCGCCGCACATAATGGTAGTCCTAAGTAAGTTATAAGGCGTTTTCGTTTTTTAGTTCAGAGCATAGATCTGAGCGTGTTCTGACTTAAATGAGCACGTTCTGAGCAGAGCATGAACAGATAAGCTTCGAGCGCTCAGAATTAATAAAAAATCACGATTTGAGTAAACTGTAATTTTTTTTTTTGTTGTTTCAAATTGCCATTATTTCTTTAATTGTAAAAACCAATGTATTTATTTTAAATTTTAAAATGGTTTACTTTTTTACTATCGTACAATAGCGTAATCTATTTTCTTTTAAAATTAACATAAACAATTCCCTTTTTGTCATTTAATATTCAAGCGCTCTACGTGCTCTGTTAATTTAAATCGAGCACATAAAGCACGCTCTGAGCGCGCTCTGAACGCATAAAAAAATACGGATTTCAAGCTCTAAACGCTCTGAGCAAAAAAAAAAAACACGAATCTGTTTTTGACAATTCGTGCTCTGCTCTGAACTAAAAAACGAAAACGCCTATAGAGATAATATGATAAAAAATATGTGTGTACATATAAGATTTCACTCATCAATATTTTTTAAAAAAATATTTCATAATATTAATATTCTTTATGATTCCGTGAATACAATTATTTTTCGTACGTTAATTTTAAAATAATTTAATTTTTAAATTGTACACATACATACATTCATATATATTTCTTTGTTAAAATCTAAATTTAGTAATTTTTATAAATTTTTAAGCTTCGTGATATTGCAACAACATTGGAACAAAAAACTAAGATATTAGAGTCATTACATCAATCGGTTGCATCGGTATCCAATAGTGATACACCACGTGAAGATGTTTCAGTTCAAGATCGAAAGAAATCATTATCAATTGAAAAACAACAACATTCATCTGGTGATTTATCATCATCATCATTATCTAAAGGATCACCTGTTCACGTAACAACATCCTCACCACGTCTTTCTTCACTGCCAATTGAAGAAATTGAATTAGTTTTTGAACGGCTTGCTAAACACACAAGAGTTGAAGAAGCCGCAATGAAACGTATTAAAGATTTAGAAATGCATATATCAATAACAAAAACCGCATTTGGGGTAAGTAATTTTTTTTATCAATATATATTTTATATATGAAAAATAGTGTTTTCTAAAAGAAATATGAACATTTTAAAAATTTCATAAGAATATAACCTAAAATATTTATTTTTAATTGGTCCTCTACAGTATCTTTTTCAAACCCAATGTTCTTTTAGGTATTATAAAAATTATTATGTTGGGACTCTTTATGGACCCAAAATGTGATTACAGAGAGCCTTTCGCAATCATCTAACCTAACCTAAATCTAACTTCAAAACTATTCTCTAACTTGTTTGTGATATTCCACTTTTTCGGTCTAAAAATTCATTGTGAAAGATGAATAAAATTGAAAATAGTATTTCTTGATTAAGCCTTAGCACCAATACTAAGTCAGTAGGTGTGAATACTGATGTAAAAAGTATAAATTCAAAATTTAGTATATAATCACAATTTGTGTGTGAATCACATAAAACGTTTCTGCCCAGACAACAATATAAAATGTAAATGTGATTATTTTCAAATATTCATTTTTTTCTCAATTAATTTCATTGTCATTGCCATAGTCAGATGTAAAGTAATGATTGCAAAGTAAATATGTTCTTGTCACTTCTTATTTGGTTCTGGTGTTCTGGTCAGTTTTTAATTTACTTTTGTAAATTATTATTTGGTTTTTATCTGTACGCTACATCGTATTTTTGATTTAATTCGTTCAGTCAAGTAAGTAGTACAATACATTGATATGTTTTTCTTTAATTTCTATTACCTTATCTAGATGATTGATTGTCCATTCTGGCAATTTGCATTTATGACTTTCGTCATTCCAATATTTTTCCATTTATTTTGAAATCGAAATTATTGCATTTTCCTGCAAATAATTCAATTATTTATTGCAGTGATGCAAAAAAAAAAAAAAAACAAAAAAGAAAATGACGCATTTCGAGGATAAAATATTAAATTTGTATTTTAGATTAGATGTTCTGTGACGGTATTCTTATATTTGAAATTCAATTTTATCTGCAATAAAAAAAAAAAAACGATTTTGAACAAAATAATTAAATTTAATCAATAAACGAAAAATACAGAATTACAAACTAAATAATTAGAGATTATTGGCATTTATTTACTATACTTACAAAGACTTACGAATGTATAAAGTTTTGATTTTTGTTTTAAATCAGGCAGTTCAGTTTATTTTACCTAACAAAAATATTATTAAAATATAATAAAATTTATAAAATAAATATTTTAAAATTAGAATTTAACTAAAAATATACAAAATATCAAATATAATTAAATTTTTTGGCAATTTTACAAAAATTCTCGTTATATTTATGACAAAGTACAAAAATGTATACACTTTTTAAATCTAATTGCTGTTCGCGTTTCATGTTTCTTTCATACTCATTTAATACAAGCAACCTAAATGTTATTATTGTTCGGCCCATTATGTCTCAAGAGATTTCTGCGAATTTAATTTGTTTTATTTATTTTTTTTGTTGTTTTTTTTTATTAAATATTTTGCCAAAAAAAAATATTTACAAAAACAAAAAATTAAAATTTATCGTTTTGTAATACTTATCAAATTTTAAGAGAAAATACAAAATTTTCATCTGTTTTTTGTTGGTATGTAGCTATTTATATTTTTAGGCAATATAATTTTATTGAATTTATTTTTAGCAACTGGAAAATTAAATACAAATTTAATAAAGAAATTATAACCAGACACATTTTACAATATCAATGATTTGAAAGTTTTTATGAGTTTCATTACGGAAGTGAACGTTAAAAACAAGGTTTTGCGTGGTAGTTTTAATGACATCTTGGACATGATAAACATGCGCACCACTAATACATTACATACTTATGTTTATTTATTTTTTTGTACTAAGATTAAACATATTAATGTACGAGTTGCTAAAAACCCATCTGTGTATCAAATAATTATTTAGAATTCAATTCAAATTTCATTTAATGCTATGTTCCCTTTACAAATTTTTATTTTGATAAAAGACGCCTAATGGCAATTTCTAGATTACTCATACAAAACTTATTATCATAACTTTAATTAAGAAAATAATTGAGTTCTCATCCCTTTTTTCGATTAATAAATTTGAATATTATTGATTTTGTATAATAGTGGCAAAAATTTTATCAAAAAAAATGTCAAAATATTAAAAACATCAAGGAATTGTGTTCTTATCATGATGCAAATTTAGTTGACTATGATAAGAAATTGTAATACGAACATAGCATAAGATTGGTTTTTTAAGCGTTTTTCAAATTTTTCGAACTGAAAATGATATTTTCTATGTTCAATATTTGAATTCGCAATCTCTTCAATAATTTTATACAATGCTAAGGATTCAACAAATTTAAAAGTAATGGAATATTATGAATGATATAGATGAAATAAAGGTAATACATTCCTGGGAAAACAATGTTTACAGAAGATACACACACTCAAACACAATTTTTTCGATAAAGATTCGTTCAACGAAAATCTGCACAAATTAAATTTGCACAAAAAATTCTGCTCAGTTTTGAACCCAAATAATGAAAAATCATATTTGGATTTTAATTTGAAGTATGTCATTTTTATGTACAGATGTAGGTTTTTGTTACATTTAGTTCATTATTATTACAGCAGTAGCAACATTTATACATAAATCTATAGTTATGCTTATACAAACGTTTTATAAAATTTAATGTAATTTTCGCAAAAATCTTGCATTAGTGAACGAAGACGTAACAACCTTTTGACGTCTAACAAAAAATTTATGAAGTTTGATTAAATTTACATTATTTAGAGAAGGTTCTTTTAATGAAATATTTTTTTTTTGTTTAGAATACATTAGTTTATTGATGGATCGTCCCAAAATCTCCCATTTTTTTAATTTTATCGTTTCTTTTTCGACTTTACAATATTTTTTTACAGCAGGGCGACAGTAAAAACATGTCGTTATTTTTGTTAATTTTTTTAAAAGTTTTTGTCGTCTAAATTTTCCTGTCGTGAGTGAAAACAAAGTTTTAATAAATTATAGCGGGAAACGTTGAATCAAAATTCAAAATTATAAAATCCTAAAGATTACAAAAATTCCAAATTAGAAAATATCAAAAACAAAATTCCACTATTTGAAAAAAATTAAAAGAAAAAAATATGTTAGATTCAAATTACGAGGGATTTTTTAGTTGGTTACAAAATCTTATAAATGCTGTACAACGAAGTTGGGTTGAAATTAAATGTTTTTAAATAAATTTAAAACAAATTTATTCTATTTTTGGTTAACTTTAAATTTATTTAAAAATATTCAAAAATCATTTAACAGTCCGATATGAAAAAAAATTACGTCAAGATAGCAACTCTTCTAATAATCTGATCTAATATGTTAAATAAACAAAAAAAGTCCTTTGTAAGTGTGGTTATGTGGTATATAATGCGAGAATATTAATAAATAATAATGGAATCAATTTATTTAAATTTTTATATTTATTTCCCGAAAAGGTCTTTTAATACAGTTTGGTAATTCTGTTTTAGTTAAATAATATTTTTTTTGTGGATTTCAGTTTGTGGATTTAGTCACCAACCCAACTATTTTATATATTTTGGAGTGGTGAGCAAACCCACAAACCGAAATCCAGAAATAAAAATCCAAATGCCAAAATCCACAAAAAAAAATCAATAAAATTGTGGCAAAATTAATAGCAGACATTTTTAATTTTTGTTGTTGTTGTCCTTTTTGCATCCAAAAGTCGCGACGCATAAAAATAATTAAGGTAAATATTGTAAAAGGAATAAATTCCACTTTAAATCCATTAAACTACATAATGAAATAAATAAAAGCAATAACAAAAAAAAAAGATCGTTTTTTTGGGGATTTTTTTTATTTTTGGCAAAAGTCATTTGTTGATTTGGGGACTAACCCATATATTTTTCAATGATATATTTAGAATATATTTACATACATATTAAATTTGGTAATTACTGATCAAATATGTTACTAAATTTTTAACATATATGATTGTCAAAATTTTCACATAAAACTGATATTCAATAAAGTAAAGTGGACAAAAAAGTTAAAGAAACAGATTACAAATATTAGTTGATAGTCAGATTTAAGTTGAAACCATTTCTAATATGAGAAACCTTCTTAGTTGGAACGAAGACCATGCCGATCACCGCATTCAGTATGATCACCTGCTATTAACCTAATTTTATTCCAAGAACTACCAGTTTTAGCAATGTTTACTTTAAGTATTTTTAAGGTGATCTCGCTTTTAGTTATCTTTTACGAACCTATTACAAAATTTCAGAACCGGGGAATAGTTCATCTAAATATTCAATACTTTACTATTAGTTATTATTATTATTTTGACAATAATTTATATAAATATTTACGTTTACAAGAACAAAGTTTATTAATTTCAACATTAAATATATAAATATTAAATTTTTTAGTACATAATTTTTTCTTTGATATTGATTGATATAAAAAATATGTAGTCAGTTATTAAACAGTAATGATGAATTGTAATAATGATGAAATATTTAAAAAGTTTTTTTTTTTTTAATTTTAATATCAATTATAGCTTGTATTGTGTGTGATGCAATATTGTAAACAAAAACAAATTTTAGTTCTTTTGAAATTTTAGAATATATTTTTTTTCTCTAAAACATGATAAACTTTTTATTTCAATATTAATATCGCAGTACTTTCGATAAAACCACATAAGATACAGATTTCATCATATTTTTTATGGTTATTTTGTTTTAGATAAACTATTTAAAGTAGTATGGTTATCATGACGAAAATTCTACCGTATTTCAAATTGTTTATAATACATTTTTAATATCTTATTGTTTTTCTACGAATTGTTTTGTTTTAGTGATAATTTGTTTTAGTTTTTTTTAGGAAATTTTATTTTGTGGATATAACACAGTTTTTTTTCAGATAGCATGTTTAAATATAGAGAGTTTTACATAGATAAAATAATATCTAGTCTACAATCTATACATATAGAAATAAAAAATATATTTTTAGTTATTAAAATTTATTTTATTATGTCTTAATTTCAATTTTAAATATTTAACAGAAATCAGAAAAATTTTATTCAATTTTTTTTAATTATGTTAATTATGCTAATTAAATATTGAAATTTAATCAACTAGTAAATATTAGAATTTTCGGTATTAAACTATTTCAAGGTTAATTAATTTGTATATAAATTGTAATAAGAAAGTATCGTTTTAATCATTATACTATTCTGTTTGACTTGGTTCATATTCTAAATATGTACATTAATTTTTTTTTAATTATTTTTGTGTATGTTCCTGTCCTTATTGCTGTTTTTGCTGTCCCTGTTCTTTTTGTTAAGGTGTGACCGATAATATATAAGTTTGCTCTTATAGATTTCAGACTCAAATTTTTCATCTTTCAGATATAAATCTCAAAGAATTATCGTACAGATACAAATATTATATTAAAAACAAATATCATATCGACTAATTGAGTTAATATTTTATTTTAAATTCCAAACTCATTTTAATCAGAAAAGTATTTTGGCGTACCTATGTGGCAATTAATTATACGGACAACGAAATGTGTTTATTTATAGAAAGTTTTATTCAAAAGATATGAGTTCTGTAGATTTCTGGGGAAAATTTGGTGGCAAATTTCTAATAATTACATTAATAAAACTTGTATTTGCAATTTTTTATTTAATACACATTTTAGTCGGAATATTCATTGATGAAATTTTCAAATTCTATCCTTGATACTTGATTTCAAATCTATAACCAAATGCTACGATTATTAAATGATTTCTTAACTGATGGTTGTCCCTTATTTGATGAACTTGAATGGCCTTTGTTTTGTTCAATCAGCAGCACCAATATCATCTCAGTCCTTTGGTCGATTATAACATTCGTTCAACTCTCTAACACTTAAAATTCGCTCTGAAGTAATCTGCTCAAATTTTAATAGTTTATTCTGTACAGTTTCCAAACTTTATATTGTATAGAATGGGAGCGTGTCATATGCCTATATTTCATTTGCTCGAAATTATTATTTGCCTGAATGTCATTTGCATATATCTCATTTCCCTGTATTTCATTTAACTGAAAATCCTGCATACTGAAGATAATAAATATTATAGATTTATATATATGTGAATATAGATGTGAAATTTTGAGTCAGGAGAGATTTTAAAGTTAGATTCAAAATCAAAATTTTATGCCTTCTACAGAATATTTACGGTGTCTTATTAACGCTGTTGAATACAAAACAAGAGCGCAACTCCTTTTTTTAGAATATTTATCTAATTCATTTTTGTGCGTAGCCGCTAGTGGATATAAAAAAATAATTGAATTCGTTCACTACATGAATTAAAGTCGGATTTTGGAATATCCGTATTTTTGGATTTTGAATTTTGGTATTTTGAAGTTTTGTTTTTGGTGTTTGGGTTTTTGTGGTCCACGCATAAGTTATACATACAAATGACATGCAAGCAAATGAAGTACCTACAGGCAAATGAAATGCAGACATGGGATAGTAACTCGTGTAAAATACATTGTTTTTATTTTATGAGTAACTTAAGTAGAGTATCTTTTCGTGAATTATGTACACAGTGCAATTTTATTACACAAAGTGAAATGAGAATATTTTGCCAACAAGTATTTGTTTGTTATATTTTCTGGTATATTAACTAATTAAATGTGGAACATTACCAGCTACTATGATCAGGAACTAAGCCCTCTTAAATAATCTCTATTTGATTGAAATGTATACCAAATTATACTTTGAACAAATTTTTAATTAGGAATAATGAAATAAAAATTCAATTTAACATACCCTGATCGGAATTCGAACTGGGTACCAGATTAGTAGTCAGATGACACGATCACTACACCATATAGTTCGGCGATCTATCGGAATTTCTGTTTTCATTATCTAACGTTAATAGAACAGACAGTCCAACTTGCTGTTATTTTAAATCATTTATGTATGTAACCAAAAATATATTTTATTTTAAAAATTCTATCCTTTTATTCATTGACTGATGAGACGTGTTTTAAAAGGTAAACAAACTTTGATATTAACGCATTATGTATATTAATTAATCATCATCCCATCACCATCATCATAATCTTACATTGTAAATTGGATCAAAAGAAGCAGACATTCATAATGTATATTTATAAAATAGAAATTTGTTTATACAAACTACCAGCATATAAAAAATATTTTTATTTTTTTTTAATGTTTACATCATTTAATGATTACATTATATACAACCAACCCCCCGATTCAATTTACAATGTGTGTACGTAATATGAAAATATTATGTTGCTGCATATCAGTTACAAAATATTACAAAAGATTTTTATTTCACTTCCGTAGAACTTAAAACAGAGCGATGCTGTAGATTTAGTTTTGTTTTGTTCTTGTTTCTTAACATAAACAATTTATAATTTTATGAATCCGTTTAAAAGTGAATTTGAAAATATAAAACAAAAAGTATTTAATGGAGAAATGTATATTTAAAATAATAACAAAAATTCTGTGATATAAACAACAACTAACCCCACTTTGAAATAAATAAAAAAATATAATACCTTTACGATCGCTTATGAACCAAAACCGTTATTTATATATTATTGTTTGTACTGTAAATTGTGTCAAAAACAACAATAAAAAAAATGAAAATAAAAAAAGAAATTTTCTCTTATTTTTATTATTGTTATTATTATTATTTTTTTTTAAAAAAGCTTCTTCCTTGTAATTGGTTGTAGATATGAGGGAAATATACTTCTAAATGAACGATGCTAGATGCTACTGATATGAGAAAAAAGGAGAGAAATTTTAAAAACAAAAATGATAAAAGCAATAAATTAAATGAATAAAAAATTAATACAAGACCGTCTAGTCTTATTCTAGCACCCCAAAATTCTTATAAAATTTTCACTTATGAATCTATCAGTTTTATGTTGTGATTCAAACCGAAAGCGCACGACCTTTTGTTAAACGCTATTTTCTTTTCGCGGTTAAAATTATTTTTTTTGCTTGTTCTTATTAAGTATTTTATAGATTTTTGTTAATGTTATATTGTAAAGATTTCTAAAATGAGTAACAAAATTTTAACTTGAAAAAAATTCACAATATTTTTATGATAAATGTATTTGTGTGATTTAATTGACATGTAAAATAATATATGTAAAAAAAAAGCAAAAATGTTTAATAAATTGAAATGGTGAATGTGATTTCTGATTTATGATTTTCGTTTTGCGATTAAGTTTAAACTATTCGTGACAATAAATTTATTATTTTATATGTATTAATTTATATATATATATATATATATATATATATATATATATATATATATCTATAAATATATATATACGTACATAATATAGATTCAATCTAATTTTTTTGTTAAACAAATTGTTAAATAGAATTTTCTTTCTTTATTAATTTAAATTTTGTTGCCATTGGTACTGGATTTTTAATTGAGAAATTAAGTTTTAGGTTATGTTATAATTAAGGTTATTGAAGTGTATGGAAATTAAGGTTATTTTGAAATTAGTTTTTGTTTATACAATTAATTAATCATCTGTGACAGGAACAACACTGAAAAGAGAATGTTTGAAACATTTAAAAATTAATTTTATAAAGAAATTTTAAAATTAATTAGATGACGTCATTACGCGCTTTGAATAAAAAAAAAGGATATTTTAAAATTTATTTAAATATTGTTTGAATTTAGGTTTCTACGAAAAGGATAACATTTTTTTGTTCAAAATCAAAACATTTATTTTTTGTATGTTTCTAAATAGTAAATTATTCTTTAAATTTTTACAAAAACTTCTTTTTTTGTTATTTTTGTCTGACAAGTTTGGACACCTTGATTTTAGTCAAAGAATTAGAATACTACATTAGAATAGTAATTCTTTGGTTTTAGTTTATTTGAAATAATATCTTTTGTACATATAAGTTTCTAATAGACTAATTTTAGAATAAAGATGCTAAATAAAGTTTGCTTTTCCAAAACTCAGATTAAACTAAAATGCATTCTAAACGAAAACACTTGAAAATAAAATATTCATCGTTATACAATCTTATACCTATTCGTTTTTCAATATTTTATATATTGTTAATGTTAACTCTTTCATTTCTATTTACCATCAAATTGGAGTATTTCAAGTATTTAATCCTTTCCACAATCTTTTTCTCAATCAATTTTCATTAAATGTCAAAAACAAAAATGTCTGTGTATTGTATAAATTACTTTAGCATTATTCAAAATGGTATCTGGTTTACAAATCAAAATTTTCAAACTCGGTATAATTGGTATAATATTAACGTGTGAATTAAAAATTTTAAAAGGATTTTTTTAAAATTAATATAACATTTTACATATTCACCAGAGACCTTACTATACATAATAATAAATAATTGTTACAGTTAACAATATTATAATACGTATAGAACGAGTTTTGACAATGTTAAAAAAAATATTTAAGTTCTTTGAAAATCAAAGTTTTTTAAAGTATGAGAATTGTCTCATTTAATTTGATTTTACTGTTCTGTATAATGTATATATACACATATACGTAGTATAATTTGGAATGTATAAATGATTAAAAAATAAATTTATTTATTTAAAAATTCAATTTATAGCCAAGATTAATTTATTGAAACAATTTGTTCACATCAGGACACCATATTTTTATTAAGAAAGTGTAAATAAAATTTAAAAAAAATTATAATACCAAAATATTGTAGAAATAGAGAGTTTTAGAAATTTACATTGACCGGTAGACTGTAGCTGTAGTGTTCAATCATAATGTGTGTATAGCTATTAAAATAAAAATGTTATTTTCTACGTATATGCTAAGTTATGTTTACGTCTACGTAAATTATCCCAACTCCTTGTATTAGTAAGTACATAGATGATTATGGTATTTTTACAGCACTAAATATTTCAATTTTTGTAAATTGTCCAAAACTAAAAAATAAGATAAATAAAAAAATTTGTTGTAAAAATTTGCAATTAATTTCTTTTATTTTTTTTTTGTAAAAACTTGTTTTCTAGCGTTAGAGCAAAATTTTTGTATAATTATCGAAAATAGTCGAATATTTTCCTTTTAATCCTAAAACTACAAAGTCAAGTAAAAAACACTGAAGAAATCTGTAAGTAACTATAGTAGTAGACGAAATACGCGTATCTGTATGATAAGTAAATTATAGGCCCCATAGACGCTTAAATTTGTTTAAAAACTTATTTCGAAATTTGTGAAATTTAATCGTGTGTGTAGCTAAACTGTGTTTCGTAAACTATGTTTCGGAACAATTTCTTAAACAGTTTACAAAATCGATTTTTTTTTATTTTAATGGGTTTAATGACGTGTCGAAACTAAAATGTAAATAAAATCAGCTGTTTATAATGTTTTTTTGTTAGAAGTAACTTATATTTTTCATAATATGTAATTTTCATATATTTGTAACCAATTTTTTATATCATTTCCGTTTTCTACAGATATTATTAAAGTGATAAATTTACCAGCCATTTTTTTTAAATATATCTTGTCGTGACTTAACTATAAAAATAGTGAAGTTTCTCTGTTGGTTTAAGCAAAAATTTAATAGTGTGTGGTGAACAGAGAAATTAATTTCGAAACAAATTTCTGAACAGATTTAATAATGTATGGGATCTATTAAAAGAAAAATATTCGACTATTTTCGACAACTATAATTATAATTCCTATTTTATTTTTCATAAAATATTTAGTTCTGAAGCTTATCGGTTCCCATTTCAAATTATCGAAAATTTCCTCTACTGTATACTTTCTAAATATATTAATTTATTTTGTTGGGTTTTTTGTAAAACATTTTGTATTATTTCAATTTTTGATAATTTTAAGAACAATTTTAATTTTTGAACACTTAACTATTTCGTGATTTTCCTTCAAACCCAAAATTAATGAACTTTAATAAACTAATGAAGGGCAACAAAATTTTTATTTTCTTTTTACAAGGTTATAAATTAAAACATTTTAAAAATACATACTTAATACTTTTTTTTGTTTTTGTTTTTGTTTTTGTTTATTGAATAAAACCAAAATTCGTGCCAAATTTTTAATTTGTAAAAATTAGTGTAAATAAAACTTTTGTAAACTATATAAAATTTATATTATGTTCTAGTACTACATAAATATATCAAAAATTCAAATTAAAAAAGAAAAATTTAATTTTTGTTATAAAGAATTATGATCTAGTTAAATAAATTAATTAAATAAGTAAATAAAAAGTGAATAAAAATATTTTTTAATAAAAGGTCATATCACTTCTATGATTGTGTTGTAACAATGAATTTAATTATTCAACTGGAAAATAAAAATATGTAAAAAAAAACATTTACTTGTAATTTTTACATAAAAATTTGAAATTTTTTAGAATATTTTTTTTTTTGTGTTCTTTGCTATGAATAAAACAACGAGATCATATTATTTATTTGATCCAGTTCCGTTAAAGGTAAGTTCTCTATTTAATCAAAAGAATAATTTCGAATGCAAATTTTTTAAAACTTTTGATTAAACTTTCGAATAAAATTGAGAGGAAAGAGAAAAATGTTGTATAATAATTTCATTTGTATAATTTAAATAATCTCAAACACACAAAGAAAGATATAACGGATATCCGAAAATATCAATGAAAACTTGAATATCTGATTCTGTTTTTTTAAATTTAACGATTTTTTTCGTATTATTTAGAAAAAAATAAGTGCAAAATCTATAAATATATATGTATAGATATAATTTGTAGCTGCTTGTCTTTTGAATAACTCATATCAAATTCATTCAAGGGTTGTCTTTACCCGTATTTATTTATTTTATTTTTGTTTTTATGGTAGGAACAGTCCTAGCTGCTTTTACACAAAGAATTGGTACACGCAATCACATATAATAGTTTCATGTAGTAATTTCATATCAATTTCTGATATATAAACCAATTCAAATGTGGAAAACTATATAATATATATTGCAGAATAACTTCGCCTTCATAACAGAATAGTTAAATTTTATTTTAAGTGATAACCAAATTGTATTCCAAATGAATTTCAAAGAATAATTGGAAGTACTATTTTACAATATTCCTGCCCTGAGAACAATTCAAGAATCCGGGACCTTTAGATATTAGTAGTCATTTGACAATATGACTACTACTCTATATCAGTGGTCTAAGACCAAGAATAACCTGATTGTAATAAAAACCGTATGATAAGAAATAATATTATTTTTTGGTTATGTTATTATTGACCTAATAGAAGATGTGAACATTTAATCTTTGAAATCAACCTCCACTGAAAATGTAATCTTTAATATCATCGAATTAATATATCTCATCTATAATTATAATTGACAAGCATTTAAGGTTCTGCGCAGTAGACACCTTTTTAATTTATTTCGATTCTCCTACTCCTTAGTGAACTTCTAATATATATAATATATAAGATTGTATATAAAACAAAAATGCGCACACAGTTGAAAATTTTGTACTTATATGATTTTATTATTCAGCAAATACATTGTCCATATGGGAGAACTTATTAAAATAATAAACAAAAGCAAACAAATCAGTTATTATAATTTACATTGTGTACTTGCAAATGAATCTATGTACATATGCCAAAAAAAAAGAAAAAAACAATTTCATCTAAAATAAAAAATATAAAAACAACAAAAAAACAAATCACTTGAATTCTTCAATTTTATCTTTTTAAGTAACTGTTTCTAAATGTTGGTTATTTGTAGTAATAATATAGTTTTTATTAAAATTATGTATTATGTAGGTATATATATACATACCTCTTTAATGACAAAATTTTTTATTTTTAGTAATTTTATCACTAAATTCCACTTACTATAGAGAATATATCGGAAACAAAGCCGTATATGAGGGACGTGTATTTATGTATCCTAAATAAAACTTACTAACCACGAGTGTAGTAAGTTCTTTTTATTAAACACGAGTGGTTTCTGCTATATCGTGCGAAGTCTATGTCAGTACGTAAATTACTGTTTTTTTAAAAACTTTAAATTTGACTTCAACTTGAAATATAATTACTCAACAGGGGCCCCTAGTCTATATATATTTTAGTAAAATAAATAAAATAAATAAACCCCTGAAAAAATGGTCTAATGAAGTAAGTATATATATATATGATAAGCTTTAAAATAATCATAATCAAAAAATATATTTTTATTTTTAAACTTGTACTTATATTGATCCATCCTTCCATATTTAAATTTTTATTCGAAAAGCTAAAATTAAATTTTCAGTTTCATTATGTATCTTTATGTCAATTAAATTAAATAAGTATGTGTTGAAAAATTACATAGAAACATTATTTTTTTTTTTTTTATAATGAAATCAATAAGAGCATACTAATTTGCATTTCCTTTCAAATTTCTTATGTGAACGTACGTTCCCATTCTTATATTCCTAATTTCTATATTCTTCAATATATTTTATTCTCTCATATTCCATGAGTGATTATCAATTTACTCATTGAAACTTCTAATCATCACTAAATAAGTAAATATTATGAATGATAACAAAATGGAGACTATTCATAAATTATGTTAATTAAATTTATTATTATATGGAATTTTTAAAATTCATTGTTGTAGGTTTTAAATATAAAAAAAAAAAAAAATGTTTTTAAGTAATAAAAAATAAAGATGTTAAGAATTTATGATATTAAGGGTTAGGGAATGCAATTTCAAAAGAATTAACTCAATAGAGGTCAGAATTTTCTCTATTAGATTATTTAAAAACATATACAAAAATTTTAATTCGAATTTAATTAATTAAATGGGCGGGGGAAGGTGGTTATTTATTTCAAAACAAATTTTATTTTAAAATAAGATAATTATTAATTGATGTGTTACTAAATGTCTTTAATGGTTCTACTTCATTAAATTATTCTGTAAATTTTTGATGACTCGATTTTTATTTTGTAATGCAACGTTTTTCTTTGAGTTTCATTTTAAATTTGGTATTTTAAAATTATTTCTCGAAAATTAGAAAGATAGGTAGATAGGTAGCTAGAAATTTCCATTCCAGTTGCTTCTGGAAAAACCAATTAGTACTTAATTGTGCGTCTGTTTGATACTACGACTGGATTTACCTATTTGTTGCTATTGGTTGTTAGAACAAGTTAGAAAAAATGTAACTAATTATTTGAGTATTTTTTTTTTTTATATAATTCCAAAGACCATGGAATAAACACCGTAACTGCTTTTAAACAGAGATTTGGAATACACAACAATAGCTTTTCTTTAGAATTTTTATGGTATAGACTAATTTAAATGTACAAAACTATATTTATTGTAGAGTATTTCGCCTTCATAATAGCATAGTTCCGTTTTATTTTTAGTATCTAATAAGCAAAACTCTCAACTATTTTTCATTTATTTTATCCCAATGATAAAGGATACTGGACCAGAAAGCATCCTTGTCTTTATCGCGAATCAAAAGTGGAATATTTTTTGCTTTACTCTTATTTTTGTTATACCGGGTTTTCCAGAGCATGAGTATCAGCTTTTTAAGAGGGAAAGGAGCCGTTATTTTAAAATATAAAAACAAAACTAAATCGGTTGGCTATATTTGCAACTTCCGGAAAGGATCGGAAAAGGGTTTTTTAAGCTCAAAATTTAGCCGATATTGGCTAATGGGAAATATAATTTTTTTATGCAAATTCGGATTCAACGCAAAAAATAAGAAACTTATGTTAGTAAGTTCGGTTGAAAGATAGTCGTATTATCAATTTGGGCACCCGGTGTATGATTTTTAATTTGAAACGGCTCATGGTAAATGAGTATGTTAAAGTTATTAGATTGCAATAATATAATCGTTTAAAACAAATTATAGTATTTTTCGTTATTATTTGGAAACAGTCATAGTTTAAACAGAACCAAAAAAAAAAAAAAAAATTGGAAGATAAGTATTTTTTCAAGATAACCTTTTATTAACAATAAAGTTTTGATTTTTAAAGGGACAGTCTTTAAATAAATAATGTATAGTTCAATGAAACAACACGACTGGCAAAATATTAGAATCGAAGAGTAGAAGAATAATTTTGTTCTATTTTAAGATGACTAAAAGAAAAACTTTAATGGTGCAATATACCTGTAGCACTAAAAATTTAGTAAACTTATCTGACAGAGAGAAGTACATAGAATCTCATTTAGGTATTTGAACATATATATATACTATTGATATATTTAAAAATAAAATTTAAACATACCTTAAATGTAAGTTTTTCGAAATGTGATTTATTTAATGGCTCTACACTATATAGTAGGATTAGTATTTTAATATTAATACTACAACTATGTACATATTAATTTTTTGCTAAAGAAATTTATTGATATTTCGAATTTATCTGCGTAAATTACGCTACATTTTGACTCTTAAAGTTTGATTTCTTTAGATTAGAATTTCTATAACTTCTACTGATTTTCGAACTATCTTCAACTCTATTGGGGTCTTAATAAATGGTAATTAAATAAGATCTAATTCATCGGATTTTATGAGAACTATCATTATTAAACTTCCGAAATGATAATTTATTTATAATTTGAGACAATTCTTGTTATCGTAGGTTTAATAAAAATTAAATTTTAAATGCATTATATTTATTAATTTTTTTTTAAACTACTAACAAAGTTGATGACGACCATCTCAATCAATTTTGAATTTAATAAAAAAACATTTTTTTTTTTTACTTTATTGAGCAGTTCATAAGCCGACATAAATTTCATCATTATTCAAATGAAAGTAAATTTGAATAAACATTGATTCCTCATGATAAATACAATTTTATTTTTAAAATTAAATGGAATCAAAAATTCAGTTTTTTGTTTTGTTTTATTCATTTAAAACGTTTCAGCAGCCATTTCAGTACCACAAAATACGAATAATTTTACTGGATTGATATTTATTTTGATAGACGATATCACATAAATATATCAATTGAATTGGAGAAATTTTTTTTTGTTTTTTTTTGTTTTTACATTGTAGTCCACCAAAACCCTAGCTATTTAATTTCATATTATTCCATTAAAATAGACTGGTGTTGATTTGTGGACGACTGCATGCATTCTCTAGTTAGTTATTTTATTACTTCAATTCAATTGTGAATATTTCATTCAACAAATATTACTTCATCTTGGTGGTCGTTCTAGTTTGATTCTACTCTTTTTGTTTTTTTTTTTTATTTTTTGGTTCATTGAACTAAATGGTGGCAATTTTAGCGTTCTCGTACTACATTTACACATTAATTTAAAGAAATAAAATTGAAAAAAAATGTAATAAAATTTTTTTTGTTATTTTTATGAAGATATAATGTAAATAGGCTTTAAATAGAGTAAAAGCTGAATAAAAATAAAAAAAAAACAAAAACAACAAACAAAAAAAAAAGATGCACAAAATTTAAATTTTTTCTAGTAATTTTTCAACCGCTGAACGTTTTGATTATGTTTTTTATTCTGGATTCTTTCAGTTTCCTATTGAAAATCAACGTTTAAAGTTTAAAATCTTATTGTAATCGCTTCCATTTACTGTTGGTTTTGTGATGTTAACCAGAAAAATTTTTCAACTAAGAAAATATATAATTGTTAGTGTAGTACTTTCGAACTTTTGTAATCTCTTAATTGTTTTTATGAAAACTCCAGACAATTTCTGATACACACATTATTAATTCCAATAAATTTTGTCTGTTATTAATTAAGAAATAAAAAATTAATTGAACTATGGTTAAATGTTATAATTGTAAATTGTAATCATATTTCTTAATGATAAACTACTCAATTATGATTTATTATGTTATTTTGAATATTCATAATTAATATATTTAAATTTTTTTTTTCTTATTTATTTATACAGGAACTTCAACAAGAACGTGATGTCCTTCAAGAGAAAATGTCTGAACAAATGGTTCGTATATCAACTTTACAACAAAAATTAGATGAACAAAAACGTCGAGCTGAAGAACTTCAAAGAAGTGGATCAACAGATTTGAATATTCGTATTCAGGATTTACAAAATGATGTACAAAATTTAACTGAATCATTATCGGCACGTGATAAACAAATATTAAATCTTAAAAATCATTTAGAACAAAGTAAAAATCTTATTGATCGTCAGGAAGCTGAACTTGTAATGGGTGTTAATAGTGATCGTAGTATTGTTGAAAAATTAGAAAATGAATTGAGACAAAAAATTGATGAAAATCAAAAATTACGTGAAAAAATTAAATCAGAAATGATTAATAAATTAGCATTACCAGATCTGATGGAAACAATGTTAGCTGATAAAAATGAAGAAATTGATCAGTTACGTGAACAATTAGATGCAAAAGATAAAGAATTACAAAATTTATTAGAATTGAATTCAATAAATAATAGTTCAAAGGATAATAATAAAGATAAAACACATTCTGATAATGGTGCGGGTGAAGCAAAATTAAGTGCCAGAACATTAAGTGATATTGTATCAATATCGGAATTTGATGAACCCGATATTGTACGTAAAGCTATTCCACAACAAAATGCTAGTCCATTAGTTTTACAACAACCAACTGATAGTCAATACCCGGAACAGACAATGGTGAGTTCTTGTTCTATATCGTAATTTCAAACGAATTAAAATTTAATATAAAAAAAAAAACTTTGATGTATTCTTCTGGGCTCCACAAACAATACAATATTGTGAATTTTGATTTGATGTTCTGAAAATAATGTTCCATGTCGGTATATATGTATACTATTATAAATTAATATTATAAAATAGTTTTTACTCGGGAATTCAAGAATGTGCATAACTTATTTAATAAAAGGAAAGGTGAAGTAATTGTGTGTTTCTTTTATGATACACTTTTAAAATTTAGTCAGCACTATTATTAATTATTTTTATTTCATTTTAAATTCTATTCAATTAATTTTATATCCTTGTCGTATGTATTTTATTTTCAATATTTTGTTTTCTTTAATTCTTAAATTTAACAAAATTTTTAGCGAAATCAGACCTCAAAATATATATGTATTTTTTGAATTATTTACCGATTTAAATTTATAAGAAATCAAAAACAAATCACAGTTATCTAATTAAATTTAAACCAATTTAATTGGTATCCTCAGAACATTTTTATTTAATAAGTTTTTAATTAAATTATCTATAAATTTTATGTTATACACTAATGTTTTAAATTCACTTTGCTAGTAAAATAAAAAAAAAAACAAAAAAAAATATTATAAACATTATCTACCGACTACTAATATTTTCTAATTTGAATTTTAGAATACTTCAAAACTGGGTTTAGCAAATTTAACTGAGAAACGCACAGATGATTTAACTATATTTAATTCACTACCACAACCACCAACATTTAATCAACCCAATTTCTTTGCAACTGATCCATCAATGCCTACCAATTTGAGTAGTGTTCCATCATTTGGTCCAAGACAAATAAATTTCTCTGAATTTGTTGATGAATCAAAATTAAAAGAATCAACACCAAAACAGAACTTTGATTCAAATAATGGTAATGGTGGTGCCGGTGATGAACAAAGAAATTTGAAATCAAAATTAAATATGCAAAATAAAAATGAATCAGTAGAAAAGCTGCAACAGGAACTTGAAATAAAAGTTAAAAGTTTACAAGAAATAAATTGTGAAAAAATTAAATTAGAAAATCAAATAGCTGAATTTAATATTCGAGTTCAAAAATATACTGAATTAGAAAATGAATTAAAAATAAAAGAAGAAGATTTTATGAAATTAGAAAATGATTTTATACAATTACAATTACAATTAGGACAATGTGAAGACTGTTTAGAAGACAAAATTAAAGATATATCAAATTTACAAAATCAAATTGTTGAATTAACAAATGAAAATTCAGTACTAAAAACAAAAATTGATGATATTAATGTAAATTGTAATTCAGCTGATGAAATTAATTTATTAAATGAAAAAATTAGAAAACTAAGTGATGATAATAGTTCATTGCAAGCAAAATTAGATGAAATAAATGCACTTAATTTCACTGAAACAATAGCATTACTCAATAATCAAGTTGATATTTTAACAGAGACAGTAGAAGATAAAGATGAAATATTAAAAACATATGAATTACGTTTTTTAGATTTTGAAGATAAATTAAAAATCTCTGATGAAAAAGCAAAGGAACTTGAAAATAAAATTTCAGAAATGTCATCGAAAAATAATAATTTTATTGAAATTGAAAAGTTGACAGAAGAATTGAATCTAGCGCGCTCTAATTTATCTGAAAAATCTATTTTGTATGAAAAGTGTTTACTTGATGTAAAAAGTTTTCAATCTGAAATTGAAAAATTAAAAGAAGCTTTAAATGAAAAAGATATATTGTTAACAAAATTAGATACAGAATCAAAAAAATATAATTTTAATGAAATTGAAGAAAAATTAATCTCTGAAAAGACACGTAATTTAGAATTAGAAAAACGATTAAACGAGCTTGAATCAGAATTGGAAAAAATTATATCACAAAAAAATACTGAAAGCTCAAATAAACCAATGTCATTGGATGAAATTGCACGTCAAGTTGAACGTGAATTAAATTATTCTGCTCAATTAGATTCAAATATATTAAAAGCAATCGAAAGTGAAGAAGAAAATAATACAGATATAAAAACTGAAAGCGGTGATAAATTAATGGAAAAAGAATTACTTGATCAATTACAGTCAATCAAAAAAGAAATAGAAAAGCATAAAATAAATTCAGTACAAATACAAAAACAATTAGAAGATGAAAAGAAAAATTCTAAAACACTTAAAGATGAATTAAATGCATTAAAATTACAATCAGAAAAATTAAGCGAAGAATTAAAGAATGAGAAAAAACATTCAGTTGAAATACAACAACAAGATTCTGGTATTATTGATGCATTACGTATACGTTTAGAAGAAGCTATGCTAAAAGAATCAGAACTAAATACATTAATTGATGAGGAACGTGATAAATGTAATCGATTAACAACACAAATTTCTCTTTTACAACAATCAGAAGCAAAAAAAGCTGGCCTTTTACTTCGATCACCACCTGAATCACCTAGAAGATTATCTGGTTCACCAGAATTTGAAAGCAATTTAGTACGTCGTCTTAGAAGTGACATTGAACTCTTAACTTCACAAAATAAACGCGAACGTGAAAGAATGTCTGATTTACAAAAACTTTTTGAACGTGAAAAATCACGTTTCGAAAGTGAAGTAAAAGATCAAATCGAATATGGTGAAACACTTAAATCTAAATTTGAGCGCATTGCTAAAGACAAGGATTTAGCAGAACAAGAAATTGAACATTTGCAGGAACAATCAATATTACAAACACAGGAAATTGAATCTTTAACAAAACGAATTGTATCACTTCAAGAGGCTGAAACAAGACGAGTACAAAGACGTGAAAAAGAACGTTCTGAGAGTACACAAAATTTAGTTGATTTGCAAGATATAAAATCAAAACTTCAAACAATTGAAATTGAACGTGAGCATTTGAATAAAACAATAGATTTATTAAGGAATGATGTTGAACGTAGTGCAAAGCGTGAGGCAAAATTAGCTGAAGCTTTAGCATCACAATCACCAGATGCTACAATTCCACAAGAATTTTTGGCAAAAATGAAAGAAATGAATACACTTTTAAGAGAAAATATGAAAGATTTAATTGATGAGAGAAAAGCTTTACAACGTAAATGTGATGATCTTGAAAACCAAATAGCTAGTGGTGGATCTAGTGGCGCTGTTACAAGTAGTAATGTTGAATTAGCAGAAAGAGCAAATCAATTACTTGGTCGTTTATTACGCATTGAAAGCCATAGAAAGGCACTAGTACACCAAAAACGTTATCTTATGATTTCATTGCAAAGTTATCAAGAAAGTGAAGCTAAGGCAATGGCCTTAATAAATGGAAGTGATAGTATTTTATATCCCAAGAAGAATTTATTTAAGTAAGTTATAATTTAAAAATAAATTAAATAAATCCTTATTAATTATTTTGTCTATAATTTTTAGATCTGCTGCGTTAGCAATTATTGCAGTTCAACGAATGAAATTTATAGCAAAACGATGGCAAACTGGAAAACGTATTGTTTCGAAGTCTGTTTTCACAATAACACATCAAAAGTAGGGTTAATGTTTTTTTTTGTGTTTTTTTTTTACAAATCTCAAAAGAAAATTTTTGCTAAACACTTATTTTGTGAAATTGCTTTTTTTTTCTTTGTTTTTTTTTTATTTATTCATTTAATTTTTAGTAGACGTGCACCATTAAATTCAGCTAATTTTTATAATGTTGCACCAATATCAATATCACCACCGTGTAGAGATACAAATCCACCAAATGCAACAACTGCCTTTAATGTAAATTCTCCACCGTTTCAATTACAATCTCCGAACTTAATTACAGAGTGCGTTACAAATCAACATCCTCCATTTCACCACCTTCATCATCATCAACATCAGCAGCAGTCACAACAACCTCAAAAATTCGACTGGAGCCGACTAAAGAAATAATTAAGAAGAAATCTATTTAAAAAAAAAATTATTTTATTTTAATTTTGTCTATTTTTGTTTGTAAAAAATTTGCATGTAAAAAATTTTGAATATTTTAATTCTTTTTATTTTATGAATATATCTCATGATAAGTTATTTTATCATGATAAGTTATAAGTGGAGTGATTCCTTTTTTATAATTTTAAGTTTTTGAGAAATCATTTCAAATGAATTGATTTTTCTTCTAAATTGACTAGTCTCCAGTATTTATTAGATAATATATTTTTGTTTAAGGTTTCTTTTTGTATGTATTACCAGTATTTAGTTTTAAAAATTAAAAAAAAAAAAAAATTTTTATTAGAGCCAATTGAAAAGTTGAAAAGTTTTAAATTTTATAGTGCCAAATATTATTCTACAATTATTTAACCGAATTTTATTCTAACGCATATCATTTTGGAAAAATTTCAACAATAACACTTTCTTTATCAATAATAATTTCTTTATGCTAAAAAATGAATAAATTTTTTCAGTTTAAAAATAAATATATACTTAATTTAAATTTTATTTAAAAATAATAAATTTAATTCTGTTTATAACAGCATATCAATATGTACTTTCATATCATTTAATTCCAATTTCTTACAATTGGAAATTTTAAATTATTCAAATATCATTTTCAACTTTATCAATTAGTTCTAATAATATTTAGTAATAATTTAAAAGAACTTTTTTGCTCATAATGATTATAACTTTTATTTTTAATTAATACATTAAAATATTCTTTATCTAAACAAAAAACCACAAAAATGTATGTAATCGATTGTGCCTTATAACATCGAAAATATTTTATATGTATGTATATTGAAAACAAAAAATCTATAAAATGCAAATATGTATACAAATAAATTGTTACATTTATTTATAATATATTAAAAATTAAATCATATTTAAAAAAGAAAATAAGAAATTATCAAATGTGTATGTAGAATATACTGTATAAAACACTATTATAATAGGACATATGTTGTTCGTTTTTCAATCTATTTTTATTTTTCTTTTGTAAATTTTGTTAGGGTTTTATTTAAATTAATTTTGTTTTAGATTTAGATCCAGTTTAATTTAGAAGTTATATGTATAAAATTTTGTTCTTTGTTTTTTTTTTTGTAAAGCATAAGGAAAACATTTGCTCATGTTTATTAATAAGTCTTGTTTTGTGTTCCTTTTTTTTTGTTTTTGTAATTAGAATAGTTTAGTTTAGTTTTAATTTTACAAAAAACAAAAAAAAAAAAGAATTTAAATACAAAAATAAAATTTTAAAATTAAATTTAAAGTCTAGTTTTATTTCAATCCAAGCTAAAAAAAAAATGAAACAAAAAAAACTTTGCAAAAAGGCAGTGCGTCAACTTGCCTCCAGAAAAATTACATTTAAATACATAGTAACGAGTTTCTGGTTCTGCCTGCAAAGCCTTTTGATTGTACAGTGTTACCCATTATGTTAAAAAAAAATAAAAACAATGGAAATGAATTTTTAAAAATAACAAAAAAAAATTAGATGAGTCGTAATTTTGATGCTATAAAATCTACAAAAATTTTAAGAGTGATCAGTCAGAATAAGACTCAATGTTTTATTTTAATCTTCCTTTTTATTACTTGTACTTTTAAATTAGTATATATTAATTGATTTTTTAAAATATGGTGATTCGTTGGTTCAAAGTGTGGGATAAGATTGCCGTACTTAGGCCTCTCAACCGGTTTTTTACCTTTTCAACGATTTTACTTCTGAATACATCAAAGTATTTTTATTGCTTTTCTGTTCTTCACCTTTGAGAAAATTTCCATTCCAGGACTCTTGTTGTCTTTGTTCTTTGTGTTGAATATGTTGATCAAACTCTTTTAACTTTTTCTACGCATCCCTTACAGAGATTATTGTGTATAAGCCCTAGCTTTACAGGATGCCCTTTTAGTAGAGGTTGTACTGTACTTATTATAAAGATAAGCCAGCTATCCACTATTGGGTTTCCGTTTCTCGGTTTAAAGTTTCTCCATGTATTCAGTTTGGTCTCTTTCTCCCATTTTTTTTTTCCTGCATTCCACTTTTTTGTGTATCCTACTCTCCCATTTTTGTGTGTCTTCATTCATTGTCTGAAGTGGAATTGTTATTCCTATGTACATATGAATAGCACTTTTTGAACGTTATTTCTATATTCTTTCTAGTTAAAATTTACTTGTTAACGAGTTAATCTTAAAATATACTTTACAAATATATCACGCTTATATAAAATGAATTTATGAATGATATGAAATGACAAATGGAATACACATATCTAAATTTAGATTGAAATTATTTTTAAACAATAAATTGGTAATGTTTAATAAATTTTTTATTAATATTTTAAATAACAATTTAAAGGTATGAATTAATTATTGTAAATTTAAATATCATTTTTTTATAATTTCATTTTTTTTATAATGTTTAATTTTTTTTTATTATTTATATATGGGTTTTTGTTTATTGATTATTTTACATTTATAATATTAAGTTTGTTAAGTTATTTAATTATTTTTTCATATTAAATCGAATATACATACATATTTATAGTAGATAATATAATATTTACATTTAGTTTTACTACATAAACACATCTTTAATATTTTCAAATTGTCTCACAGCTAAATTAACTGGTAAATCAAAATCATGTTTTGTTAAAACATCAATTGATCTGAGAGCATCACGAAATCCTGTTCTAGTTACATATGACCATGTGTAATAATTATTTTCTATTAATTCAGTACACTGTAATATTAAACTCAGCCATTGTACTAATTTGTGGCAGCTAAAAATAAATAAAATGTATTATTAAATAAAATATTAAAAATATTAAATTTATAGGTCTCAAAATATTAGGAAGAATTCATTGTTACATTTTCAATCTACATAAGTATAAAGACTTAGTTTTTATAGTTTAATTTTATGCATTTTTCTTGAATTACAAGGGAAAAACGTCTCCGAAAAATTTAAATTTTCGTAGCACAATTTTTGATTTTTAACAAATTTACAAATTATATGTAGTACTTAAAAAAATTAATCTTGACTCACATTCGACCACATCCGTGGTCTTTTCTTAGAGGAAAAGTGCCAAATATTAACTAATATTATACAGAAATATATAATTAATTGTAAATTAAATACGTAAGTCAATTAAATTCAACCGACGATTGCAACTAATTACGAAATAGATCAGAATGAACAATCATCTCAATTATTTTGTTTGATAATTGATTATAAATCAATAATCATAAACTATTTTTGTATACACTTACTTCAAAGCTGAGCAAATAAAAGCCTTAAAATGTGAATTATAGCTTGTCTTATATGGTTCATGCATTGTAATTATATTACCAATTGCTATCAATAGAGATTGTTTATTCGATAAATTTCGACTTCCAGATATGTCCAAATTAAAACTTTGTGATAATTTTCGAATTGGTGCATCATTGAAACGTTCACCATTCTTTATATTATAATATTCTAATATTAATTCCCAAGCATGCATTTGGCTTGTAGTACTTTTATTATTTGTATCATAAACATATTCAGATGTTGTTTCCATATTCAATGCAAATTTAGATCTTCTTGATTTTAAATTAATATTTTTGTGAAAAACATCATTAATATCATTTTCATCATCATTGTCATCATCATCATCATCATCATCATCACCATTATTATCATCACGATCATCATCGTCATCAGTAAGATAATCATAATTTTTTAATTTATTAAGATTATGTCTTTTATTAATTAATTTGCTATTACTATAATTACTATGTTCATTTAAATAAAAATTATTATAATCAGAATTAATATCATTTGTTGGATCGAGATTAAAACAATTCATAAATGGTACAATGGAATTATTGCTACTTTTTTGTGGAATTTTTAATCCATGTTGTATAAGTTTTTGCAATGTTACAGCAAAATTGCGGCGTATAGCTGCTGTTAATTCAATACTAGATAATGAATAACGTTTATTTGAATTATCATTTCTGATACTTTCAGTATGATTATTTCTACCATCATCATCATCTACTGATGATTGATAACTATTTTGTCGTTGATTTATTTTCTCCATTGAAATTATATTTTTATCATATGAAGATTTTTTATATTCTTTTGTAATCGGTATTGAATTTGCTTCATTTTTAAAATTGTTTTTATGATTTTTGGGATATATTTTGTTTGTTTGTTCGTCAGTGGTTTCATCATGTTTTGATCCTTTCAAACAATTTCCTTCCAATTTTGCAGCAAATAACAATCTAAGAACCTTTAAGTGAATATAGAAAAATTAATTAACTTTTTTTAAAGAATATATTAAAATTGATAAGTTACATCTATTTATATGAAATCATGTATTAGAAAATAATTTAAAATTCGATTTTCAAATTCTAATTCGACCGTATACGTTTTCGAAAACAATTATTAAATTTATTCGAATTTTCGCGAACAAGTTTACCAAAAATTGTAGATGATTTTGATTATTTATATGAATATTATACAATGAATGCCGAATTAGACATGATTGGACGTTAGACCTGCTTTTCGATACAATAAATCGCAGAAATTTATATTGACAGGTTAATATAATAGTGGGTTTAATTCGACGGTTATAATGAGTTTCGTTTTAACGAAAAATAATCAGAATCTTACTATTCGTTAAATAGTGTGTTCACATTTCATGTACTAAATAGAAATATTGAGTGGTTGTACTTAAAGGTGGACGTGGACTTAGTCTTGTTTAACATGATATAAGGGGTAGAAAATAATACGTGAAATTATATTATTTTGTGCTACAGTATTTTGAAAACCATACGAGTATACGACTAAGAGTCTTTGGACATGACCAAAAGAATTAATGTAATACGAAAACTTGTTATAATTTAGAAATTTGTTCGTCTCAAGGGAATTTCATTTAAAAATATATTTTACAATGATATGCATTTAAGTTTAATTAATCAAAAAATAAATAATTTTAAATTTATAAAACTAAAAAGAAAAATTTGTCGACCGTGTCCAAAGTTTTATATAAATTAACCAATCAGACAAATGAAATTTTCAACCAACATTGAAAACTTTGGACATATTTAGAGTAAAAATTAGATTCAGACAGTAAATTTGTGAATTTTATTTAAAAAAAATACAATTTCTACTATACAGTGGTAAGACTATTATTTTGTTTTGTTTATTTTTAAAAATATTTTACCTCTTGTATATCAATTTCAAGTTTTGCTCTTATATCACCCCAATGATTACCAGTTTGAGTTCGTTTTAAACTATTTGTATGAAAATAATCTGATCGATTTTCAGATGAGCAACCAAATTGTGATAAAACAAACATATTTAGAACTGCTGCAGCTTTATCTAATAAATTATGTGCTTTTTCATTTAATGTTCCATTATTAATTCCCGTTGTATTCTCACATTTGATTGGTAGCTTATGTTCTTTAGAATTATTCTCATAATTTTTATCATTTTCTTCCGTTTTCATTGTTTGATTTGATTCTATATTACTTTTTTTTAATACATTTTTTATTTCATCATTTCTTTTTGTTGAATATAAATTTGAGCTAGCATCATATTGTAATTGATTTCGTGAACGTGATTTTTCTGCAGCTTTTTTCTTAGCAGCATAACTATTATATGCTAATAATTCAAATTTTTTATCAATTATATCATCATTATCATCCATACAATCATTAATATTATCATTTTTATAAATATTATGAAAATTATTTAATTGTATACCATTGTTTTGTTTTAATGATGTTAAATTTGATGTAAAATCAATTTCTAATGCTTTTAATCTTGTATCCTCTGATTCGCATTGCAAAAATGCAATAAATCTTTCTAAATCAGTTATTTGGGTTTTTAATTGAGTTACAAGTTGTTCTTTCATTTTTATTGGTCCAATTATTTCACCAATTGCTAAATCAACTTGATTTCTTAAATCTTCTGATGTTAATTGTGGTAAATCAGCGTCACTTACATTTAAATTTAATTTTGATTTCAATTCATCAATAATAATTTTTTGTTTTTCTAAAACAATTGATTGTGGTAGTACTGGTGCACCCGATTCATAAGCATATTTTTCCAAATCAGATAATTGTTTTTTTAATTGATCAATTAATTCAAATTGACGTTCCTTAGCCGTTTCTGTTAATTGTTTTTGTGATAAAGATGCTTGATCATCATCAGAGTTACTATTGCCTGAAATCTTTATTAATAAAAAGAAAAAAAAATTATATTACTTTCTATTAAATTAACACATACATATAATTAATATATACATATTTATATAAAATAAATTTTTAAATTAAAAATAAAATTTACCTCTGGTATTCCACGAAATGCAAATTCTTCTAAATTTTTTAATAACTGATCTCTTTCATCGGTTGGTGCTTCAACAATTTGACGTAAACGAAATTGTACTTGAGCAAAATGTGATGTTAATGCCATCAATGATGATGTTAAAATTTCTTGTTCTTCTTCAAGAGATTTTATTCGATATGTATCAATTGATGGCTCATCAGAAAAATTTATATAATTATCTAAATTATCATTAAATGATAATTCATTATTGAATACAGTTAATAGATTTGTTTTATTAATTATTGATTTTTCATTAAAATTACAATCAATCGATTTATCATTAAAATCATTTATTATATCTTCATCATCATTAGCAGCTGCACCCAATGGATCCCAACGTTGTCCAATTGGTATTGGGGGTGATACTGATATTTTTGTATTTAATTCGTTATCATTGAAAAATTCAATTGGGTTTGAAATTTTATTATTGTCAATATTATCGCCAATTTCTGTGTCACCATTGTCAGTATTTTCAAAAATCTCATTATTGGAAGCAGTTTCAGAATTTATTATTTCACTTGTCATTCTTCTTTTTGTTTTTTTTTTTTTTTTGCTTTAAATTAATATATATTAAGGGTATATAAAATTCTTTTAAATTAATTAAATTATTTTGTTTTATGTGTGCACTATTATATATTTTTATCCTCGCAGGTCCTTCAAGATTTAGTAACACTTTTTAACTACTGACAATTTGTTTACGTAAAAGACAGAAAGTTTAATAAAGTTTTCTTCCCACACGAATACGCATGTATATTAAATTTTTTGTTTTCTATGTTTACCCACACATTATTGATATCAGAATAGTAAATTTAAAATGCGCATGTCCTTCCACGCAACAGGAAATCTAAGCTTTTTTTAAAATAATTCTTATTTTTTAATATTTATAAACTTTAAGTTTGTATTTGATTAAGTACAAGCTTTTCTATTTGATAGAATCTCTCTAGATTAAACCTGTTTCAAAAATAATAAATGGTAATATTGATTAAAAAATAAAGAATACTAATGAAAATATTTTTATAAAATTGTTTTCGTTGGGGTTCTCTTTCAGAAGGGAATCTAAAACTGGCACACGTATTTCAAATATGATACAATTCAAAAATTGTATTTTATGGGTTATTTTCATGAATCATTTCGGTCACATCAAAGTTTACTCTATTAACTTAACTTTTTTGGCTGTTGGATGTATCTTGTGTCTCTTTTTACAATTCAAATTTAATTGTTATGTTTTTATATAAACGAAACATTTTCAGTTGTTCGGGCGAATATGTAGAGAAGTTCAAAAGTGCATTTTTGTGTTTTTTGGAAAATTAACTTTTTTTTTAATTATGTATCATTTATCAAATTTTATTATAGTAACGTTTTTCACAGATTGGCAGCTCTAGGTGAGGTCACTAGCTCACGAGACAGTACATTATAGGCTATATTTATGGGTAGAATACTAAGTAAAAATAATGCTTTAGATTTTAGTGCACAGTACATGGTTCAATTCATGGTGCATGATTTCAACCTAAACTCGTATTAATTAACAAAAAAAAATCGAAAAAAATATATGAACAATAATTGAAGTATAAATTTTCATTTGTCCAAAGTGTAGTGTTATATGTCTATATACTATTATAACAGTAATTTAAATATTATTTCGTTGACAAACAAGCAAATATTATGAAGTACATGTAGCGACGTTTTTGACATGTATATTAGTTTCAATAGACATTCGCGATACCAACATTTGTTTTGATAGACTTTTTAAAGTATTTCAATTGAGATCATTGACCCCATTGTTTAAAAAAACTTATACTTTATGGTTGGAGTAAAATGTACATAATTGTTCTTTATTTATTATTTATTTAATTATTTGATCTGTATTAATACAAAAATGTCTGATCTTATCTAAATAAGAAAAAAAAAATGGTAAAGTATGAATAAAAATTTAAAATTTATATAATGGTATAAATTCGTCACACTAATAGGTATTATTGTGTACATTAAGAAGTCTTAATTCCTGACAATAGCAGTAGTTTTCCACATTTAATGAGTAGAGCCAGTAATTTGTTAAATAATTACTCGACATATTGTAGATATTGTAATGTACAGTACCGTACTTAAAGAGTGTAAAAAAAAAAATACTGAATGGCACAATTTAAAAATATTTGAAATTTTATATGTAGTTTTTTGCTATAATAATTTAATTGATGGCGCACAGGTCAATTCAACCCAACAGTCTAACTGCCCAAAAATATAATCCCCTTATAGTATAAAAATAAAATAGCAGGAGGTCACAACCCCACAATACTAAGTTATAGCTAGGTTTTTATATTGCAACAAGGAAATTTGTGTTGATTTCTTTTTGTCTTACCCACAACACTCTAAGTATTAAGAATTTTTTTCTAAGACTATTGTCGTTTAATTGAAGTAAAATCAAGATAAATAAATTTTAAACATTTGCGATATACCCAATTTATCAGTTGACGTTGATAAAATTTACAATCGATTAGAAAAATTGATAATAATGACAATCAAAATGGGTATTAGGGCATATTTATTTAAATTTCTAAAACTTCTAAATAATACTGCAAAATAGTTCTGATAATTGAATCACGATGGTGATATTTTTATTGGATATTTTGTTTTTATCATCATTACAAACAAGACTTGTTTTTCTCATCATTATCATCATCATCAATATCCATATTACTTATCCACCAAATCATATTTTCAATTGGTGAGGGAATGTTATTTTGAACGTAAATCCTGGAGCGTTATTACAATTTCAAAATTTTGGTTGCTATACTGATAAATGATAATGATCTCATAATGATAATATAAACGAATCGTCAACTTGGATTGTTTTGCATAGATCATTTTCAGAATAAATTTTTTAGTTGTTTGCAACACCTAATCGATTTGAAAAAAAGATTTTTATTTTTCATTGTCAAACAATTTAAATATGAAATTGGAAAATTTTTAATTGGAAAAATTAAATTTTATTTATTTACACTTACCTTTTGTGTTGTCTAATCAATACTTAATCTTAAGTATTTGAAAAAAAAAAATAATTCTTTTAGATTAAAAAACAGAAAATAATAAGAAGATATTAAACTCATATTTTTGAAGTAAATCCTTTATATTATCTAACAGTCATATTGAATATCCTACTTTAAACTGATTCTCGTTTGCATTCAATTCTTTTTCACTTATAGAAGGAAGGGTGTAGCGAAAAAAAACCCATTTCAAAAATCCAAAATTCTACGAACTATGATAAAAAATCTTACCCAATATTTCGTTATGAATTGTTTACAACACTATGCTTTCTATTGATTTATCTGAAACATACGTAGTAATAATTTATTAAAAAAAAACAAAATTAAATTTAAATGGGGAGTGTTTTTGCAGCAACTTCATAAATTATAATTTTTGTATGTTTATATCAATATGACTTCTATAATATATGGGGTGAAATTTTATATTGAAATTTCTAATCGAAAATTAAAATAATTTAAAAAAATATTTGAGTTCGCCACGTATCTTTTCTAAATATCTATCATTTAAAAGAATAATAATGAAAATCGGATTTGAAATAGTTCAGATATTTTTACCGTACTTTTTTCAATTTACAGATCCAATATAATGATTAGTTTTTGCTATTTCAAAACCCTCTCTCTTATTAATGAAAATTAACCGGATGTAAAAGTAGAGTAGTGCATAATACCATAATTATTGTTTTTCACTACTTATAAAAGTTTTGTAATATTGTTAAGATATTTATTAAAAGATTACTTGATTCACCGCTAGGTTTAACTTTTATTAAAAGTCCTGGGATTTTTAAACTGAAGGAAAATATTAAAAGAAAACTTTTTTCATGCTTTATTTTAGAAGGAAAAATATTTTTATATCCAATTTTAAATTTTAAAAAGCTTGGAATATTCAATTGTAGAAATCTAAAAAAAAAAACCATGAAATCAAAAAAATTTTAAAATCTGCAAATTCAGCAATTCATTGTAGAAAACCACCTGATAGCTACCATATTAAAAATATATCAGCTGATTTTTATTATTTTTTGGTTTTATTCTTTTAATAAGAATTTTCTTTGATGTCCTTTTTGTTTTTGATTGCTTCTTTGTATGGTAGTCAAAACAAAAGAGAATTTATTACTTCTCATCTCATTTTATATATTTCTTTAATTCATGTAGAATTTTTTCTATCATCTGAAATTTATTTTGGAGAGTTTTCCTTTGTTTTTCTTTTTCTATTTTCTAGAATTCCTATTGTATATATTTATTTTGATAACATTTCGTAGTACTTATACTGATGTTCTATCGTAATATTATCAAAATAATAATTTTATTTTGAATAAATTCTAAGCTATCTATGGCTGGCTATTTTTATAATACAACTCGTATATATATATTTGGTTGAATATCTGGAAGATTATTAATGAAAATAAATTTTCATATATCTATAGGAATGTTAGGTATTTAATAGAAGTGGAATCAATTTTATTCATTGAATTTAGTGTTGATGAAACCATTGACGTGGTAAAACGTGAAAAATTTTCATTTACCGTTAATATTTTTTCAGTGCTATTTACTATTCTCTATATATATATATATATATATGTATATATGTATTTATTGTATATAATTAAATTACATTTGATTTATATACAAAGAGATAGACATACGACAACAAAAGGTTACAAATTTTTGATTTTTTGTAAACAAAAAACAAAAAAAAAAGAAGTCCTTTTTTTTGAAAGAATCTCAACTTTCAAGTGAAACTTAGCTTGGTGTTTTTATGTAAAATATTTTGAAATTTTCGTAATTAAAAAAAAAAAAAAAATTTTTTTTAATGAAAATTGCAAAACAAATATAATTAATTAAATATGTAGTTAATTAGTAAATTAATTCAATTACATAAAATTAAAATAAATTAAAATTTAATTAAAAACAAAATTAAGTTATCAGTAATATTAACGTAAAAAATAAATAAATTAATAATAACTATTAAAATATTTCTAAAAAAAAAATTAATTTAAAATATTTTGTTTTTATTTTTTACTTTTTTTTTTATAGATATCAAGTTTTAATCAAACGAAAGGATAAATATTTTCTTTATCTAAAACAAAGAAATAGAAAAAAAAAACAAAATAAAAACTTATATTACATATTAGGTATATGTATTTGTGTGTTTCTAAATAACTGTAAATTGATATTATCAAGTGATTAGATATACTGTTAGTGATTTATACTGTTATATAAAAATATTTGTTACAAAATTAATAAGGAAAAAATAATACAAATAAAATTTCTAATATTTATTGGTGGGTGGAAATAATATCATTAACCTTCCTATTCTATATATAATATAAGCCCTTTAATATATGTATGTGTATGTTTTTTAATAATGCGTGGCAAACTAAAATTAAAAACAATTATAAACATATATATATATCACATATATACAATTCATAAATATATATATAACATATTATATATATATCTATATATATATATATATATATATATAAAGAGTTTCTCATTTATCCGGTATAATTTTGCAAATAGTAACAATTTGAGTCGAATTTATTAAAAAAAATAATCCTGGAATTTAACATCCCCAGGAATTTCAATTGTTAGAGTGATTCATTGTAAATTTTTGTTGTCTTGCATTTGCTTATACTTAAACACTCATTTCCATAATCCAATTAAATTTCTGGATATTTTAAATTCCTTTGCTATTGCTAAGTTCAAATCATTATAAAATTTTAAAAAACGGACGCAAAATCTAATATGTATATATAAATAATAAAATGTGATATCATTCGATCTTGATTTTTAGATTTTATTAATAAAACGATGGATAATACAAATCAACAAGGTTTAGCATTAAAGCAATATAAAATTTTGCGCAAATAGCAAGGGATGTGCTTAGCTTATTATTTGACAAAAAAAAATGTTGTACTACTTAATACTAAATATAAAAGAGTTATATAAGAGACAAAAAAAATGTGTTCATAATTACAAATTCCTAAAGTTAATTTTTTTGAAAACGAAAAAAATCATAGAAGAACTTTTCCCACGTAAAATATCGGATCTATAACGAAATCTCTAATTTAAAAATCCAAATCACAAAATCCATATCGACAGAAGCCAAATTTAAAAATCCCAAGCTCGCAAAAGTCAAATTTTCAAAATCCCAAACCGACAAATTCCAAACCGATGAAATCCAAACATATTAAAATATTCTACTATTAACGGCGCCGTTAATAGTAGAATATTTTTGTATGCTTAGATCTTCAATATTCACTCCTAATAATACCAATTTATTTTCAAAATCAACCCCTGCTACTTATTTATTGAAACCCTATTTTCGTCGATGCCAGGTAAACGCAAGCTTTTAGTAAAACTTATAAGAAAAAAAACCAAATTTACTTTTAAGGTCGGGGCCTGCCATATTAATTTATTATTTAAAAAGTACTATATTACTCAAAGCGAGAAAATAGAGATATTTTCACTCGGATTTTTTCATATTAACTGAACTTTTTAGCTCTGATATTAAGCATTAATTTTTTTACATAATAAAAGGGAAAAACCAAATTTTACTGGGGTTAGTCCCCAAAATCCACAAAAACCGATCCTTGTTTTTGCTTTTACACATTTCACTTTATTATGTACTGCACTTTATGAGAAATTCTGATTTAGGAGAGTTTTTAGAAAGATCAAAGTTCTACGCCTTTTACAGAATATTTATATAAATTATTTTTATGCATATCTGCTGTTGGATACAGCGAGGATATCTTCCTTTTCTAGGATTAGCTTACCACAATTTTATGGATTTTGAATTTATGGATTTTTTGTGTGGATCTCGGTTTGTGGATTTGCTCACTAACCCATTTTAGTTCTATAACCCATTTGCTTGTGGTGTTTATTCCTTTTAGTATAAAAAATTGACATTTGGATTTTTTTAAATTAGGATTTTAAAAATTTCGATTTCATAGGGTTTGGATTTTGTCGATTTGAAATTTTGAAAAAAGTTGGGATTTTGTCGCATTTGGGCTTTTTGAAAGTAGGAAAAAGGGGTATATCCAAAATATCTTATGTGTACTCATTTAGAAGTTACAAGTTAATCAACACAGTCAAATCAGATCAAATTGTGGTTTTTGCTTTTTTTATATAAGTTTTTCATATACAATTTATATATATAGGGTCTCTTTTGAAGTAGTACATTATATTTCATCGGCCTAAAATAATCATATGGTAAACTTCTTTTGAGTCTCCTAGCTTTTGACATGCTTATAAGCTTGTGCATTTGCTTATTTGAATATTATTCTGATATATTCTGGTATTTATTATTATATTTTATTGTTCGACCTTTAAAAATGAATGTGTATCGATCATTTTTGATTACATATTTTGTTTTCTATAAATCATAGATCTCCAATCAATCCAATCATAGATCTCCAATCTCGGATAAATTTTGTTCCGAAAACTTCCGATGATTTATTGTAAACCAAAAAAACCATAATTTTGTTTTCTGAATTAACTAGTTTCAAAATTTATATTTGAAAAAATATGGATTTTTAGAAGCTATTTTTGTTTAGCACACATAGACATAGTTAAATTTTTTCGACCTCTTTAAAATTGGCATACATATTAGGTATACTGAAATTATTTATAATTTAAATTTTAATTTAATATAATTATTATGGTACCTAAAACTTAAAACAATGACAATTTGACTTAGATCACTATATAACTTGAAATAACATTATATGGTTTAATAGATCTGATTTACTAAATGATACCGCATAAATGAAACACTTTGTGTATAAATTAAAATAATAACAATATAATTAGAAAATTAATTTTTTTAATAAAGTAAACTAAAAATTTTACTATGCATATTATTAAGCTTTAATAATCATCTAATTTTAGTATTCAAGTAGATTATTATAAAAAATCCATTTAATAGATAGAACTTTAGATTATAAATTCAAATTATTTCTACAAGGTTGAATAATTATATCGAAAATAAAATAATTCTATTTCATTTATTTTGTAACCTTTTTACACCCTTCAAAGAGAACAAAAGAATTATAATATCGCACAAAGAGAGCTTAGGTAAGAGTGTTTTATTTACACAAGGAAACCATCAAAAAGGATGTATAAAAGATAGAAGAAAATGTTTACTAAAAAAATAAAATATGAAGTATTACAGTTTCTCTAAACTCGTATTCTCTAAATTAACAGTTTTTGTATATAGTAAAAATTTTTTTTAAATAAATTTAGTGATAAATCACAAATCCTATCGAAAATCTAATTTATTGAGTTCTAAAATATCTATGAAATCTTCAAAACTATTAAAATAAATTTAAAATGTTTTTGATACAACTTTTTTATATTAACATGACTATTTCAAGTGACAATTTGCTTCGAGTTTGTTATTTTGATATTGTAAACTCTAATTTTATCCATTCATTGACATAATTTGGATCTCAACATCATCATCATTATTATCTTGTAACCTCATCAGTGTTGCATAAAACCGGAAAGTTTCGATATTATCTAAAATTGATGTATCCACTATAATTCATTTAAACTCAGTGATTGGCAATATAATAATTCACTTAGACAACATAATGGTAGTTTTTCTTTTTCTCATCAGACCAGAGTTAGGCTTGTAAATAGTGATTCGTTCTAGTACCCAGATTATCAAGATTATTAATTTTTTTCTTTTGTACCCAGAACGCAATATGTTTCAATCTTTTAATGCAAGTTCATGTAAGTAGAATAAATGGCCACTTTTCTATTATGGAATACAAGAAATTTATTCCAGAAAACCTAGATCTAACTCTCACAGGACACTTCTTTGTGAGATCATATCAAACCGTTATTCCGTCTAGGGAAAGTTGAAAATGTAGCATGGTTCTAAACAAGGAACACGTACACCTTTACACTGATGGTTCAAAATTAAATGACAGAGTGAGGGATGGAGTCAACTCGAAAACCTAAAGATAAGTCTATCATTCAGCCTACCAAAACATTGTAGTGTGTTTCAGGCGGAGGTGATGCCAATAAAAGAAGCCTCAGACTGGCTGAGATCCATCGTATTATCCGTCAGAAATATATGTATACTCACAGACAGTCAGGCCGCAATCAAGGCACTGGAGTCGGTAACCATCAAATCAAAAACCGTGTTGGCCTGTCGCAGTTTTTTGGAGGAACTAGCGGATAGGTTCAACATATTGTTACGATGAGTTCCAGAATACAGTGATATTTCGGGTAACTGCATTGTAGATAAACTTGCTAGAGAGGGTACTGTATTAGAAATCCTTCCGGAAAGGAGCAATCTGGGTGCACCTCTAGCTACCTGTAATTTATTGCTTCGCAAAGGTGGTCAGCTAGACCAGACTGCAACCTAACCAAACAAATCTGACCTATGCTGAACCTGAAGCGATCCTTTAACCTATTAACTCTGAAAAGCCGTGACATAAGCACTATGATAGGGGCCATTACGGGTCATTGTCTGATTGGTAAACATGCCAGAAGACTGTGACTCCCCTCAAACGACTTTTACAGAACATGTAGAGAGGATGAAGAGGATGAAACTCTATAACACCTACTCTGTTCCTGCCCTGGTCTCTTCTTTCTAGACTCGCTGGGTGACCTTAAAAGCACTAATATCAAAAATCTCCATCGCTTCGTTAGAAGCTCAAATTACTTCAACGAGTAGAGTCGTACTCGAGAAAAGTTTCCGTAGTGGTAGCCACGGGTTCCGTAGTGGTAACCATGGGTAGAAAAGTGGTAGAAATCTACCAAAATTTGCTGGCGAATGGTTATTTCGGTAAGGAGGGTAAGCAAATATACCAAAATTTAAAATTTCTTTTAGATTTTTGACGTTTGATTTTTTTTCTGGGAATATATACTTAAGTCATTGTCAAAATATTTTTATTATTTTTTGTACACAAAGTGCAAGAAAATTGTTAATGACAACGTAATTTTCGGATAGAAAAATAATGAAATAAAAAAAAATATATGTATGATTGTATGTAAATTATACAAATTGTATTGGATTGACATTAGAATAATAAAAAAAACTTTATTTAATTATTTCTTTGTCAATAATTTTATTTTCGACTTTATATTTCAATAATCTGACAGCAACAATGGCAGAAATCTATCAGTTTTTTTTAACATATGAACATGAAAGGTAGAGGATGGGCTTACAGAATTAATTATAAATGATGAAAAATGAAACCTTTATTGAGTCGGTGAATGTTTTTTAAATTGAATTTCAATTGGAATATCTACAACTTCCGCCGCATCGATGGGGTTACAGGAGAATGAAGATGATGATATCCAAAACAGTAAATAGTGAAAAAAATAAATAAATAAAAATTAAAGGTAATAAATTGAACTCTGAATATTTCTTTATTAAATCAGAGTTCTAGAGTTGGGTTCGGAAATTAAATTTGAGTGTTCCAAATCTGCTTGTTGATAAAAAACAAAAAATGTCCAACCTAAATGATTTTTTTGTTTTTAAACAACTACCACTTTCTCTTGGGGGCTTATAAGTTTCTTTTGTTCGTTTTAACCGCTACCGTTCGCTTGTCACCAGCTGCTTTACGTCAATACAAAAAGTAGAAATTATTATTTTTAAATAATTATTTTTAATTTTAACGAAGGTCATTTCACAGTCTAACATTCGTCTTCAAAATCAAAATAGGATAGTACAAAAAAATATTTAATTAACCAAAAAAATAATTCTCACAAAATAATTTAATTTTTCTCCTCTCATCCTCGAACAATAAAATAATAATGAAATATCAAAGAAATTTGTATATATTGAGTATAGATTGGAAATTTAATACCATTCTGAATTTTTTATTAAAATAAATAATTTTCTTTTTATTTCTAATTTCTTTGTTTATTTTTTGTTAATAATTTTTATGTACTTTTAAATTGTTTAAATTTAATTTATCGATCTGAAATTACATGTTTTTTAAATAAATAAAGACAAATAAAAAAAAAGGAAAGCTTACAAATTGAACTGAGTTACTATAATCCAATTTTGTATACCAATATTAATTAATTCAGTGTATATATAACTTTTTTATCTGTGGTATAACTAGTGTAATCCAGTGTCTCGTAATTATTTCTTTGAAAAAATAATTAATAATTTTGGAAAATTAATTATATATGTGCCAATAAAGGTGAGTACATATTTTTTTTTAAACTAAAATGATTTATACGAGAAGAAAGAAAATTTATTATTTTTAGTGTATTTAAAGTCTAAATGGATATGAATTTGATAAGAAAGAAAATAATAAAAAAAAAAACATAGAAACAAAAACAAAAAATTATATATTATTATTCTTGGAATATACTCAGTTTGTCATTAATTAATTATTAATTAATTAATTTACTAGGGGATACCCTGTGCAATTTAACAGAAGTGGTTTTATTTAAAAAAAAAGCTTTGTTAACATATCATCAACAATTATAAAACATTAGGATGTGATCAAATGGCCAAAAATCCTATTTTTTCATTACTACAGAAAATACTTGTAAAACAAAATTGTATATGATTATATAAAATATATATTTGATTTAATATTGCTTTTACCTTCTGAATGATATCGACTTATTTAAAAAATTATCTATTTTATAGGAAAATCATAATATTAAATTTTCTTATATTTTCCACTTAACAGATTGAAGACTTCAGTTAAAGACTGATCATAGTGACTTAGAATTACATAATGTAAATATGAAATTTCTGATGCAAGCTGAAATAAAAAATTGTACTAATTTAATATCGAGTCATAATTTTCTTCAGTTATATGCTAAAAAATAGTGTCCCTATGTTCATTGCTGTCCCATTGTTCATTTTGATTGTAATTAACTTTGGAATTTAATGTAGAAAAGTTTAATAGGAAAGTTTTTATAAAAACTTGTTTTCCAGCGTTAGAGTAAAATTTTGGTATAACAGTGAAAATAGTCGAATATTTTCCTTTTAATTTTACTGATATGCTTATCACACAGATACGCGTATTTCGTCTACTACTTGCGGACTTCTTCAGTGTTTTGTACTCGACTGAGGAAAGAAATCTAAAATTGTCTTATTTATTTTATTCGTGCAGGTAACAATTTGATGTTTCTCGCAGCTGCATGGTTGTTTATTATCCAATGAATTAGCACAGGTAGGGGGTTGAATAAAAATATTTTTATTTATTTTATTATTGGTATTTGAAATAATTTTTCCGACGTTAGAGTGACAGGTAGGGGTAGTGTTATTTGTTTTATTGTATTTCACTAAAAATTTAAATAAAGAAGAATATCCATTGCCTTGGTCTTTATTTAGGAGTGAGTCATTTTTAGTTTTGTAAATTTCGATGCTTTCAGCTGAATCTAGTTTCCTAGAATCTCTAATGTAATTTATCATTACAATGTCTTCTTTCGAAATGCTATGATTCTCCTGGATGATGTGTTCTGCTACTTTGGATCGGAACTCTGTTGAGTTCTTCTTTTTAGCCAGTTCTGCTTCTTTCAGGTGTTCATTGAGTCGCGTTTGCATGTTTCTCCTAGTTTGCCCAATATAAACTTTGTTGCAATGACTGCAAGTTACCTTATATACACCTGATTTTTCCATTTGTTCGATTGGGTCTTTAGTTGAACCTAGAACAGACTTGAGTTGGTTAGTTCTACTGCTATATACGATATCTAACCCGTGTTTTCTTAATTTCGTTCTGAGTGGGAGAGAAATCTTGCTAAACTCCAATGCTACTCTTCTTATGGGTTGTTGATCAGTCAGTAGGTTAGTGAGGGAATTCCGTTGTAAACTTCTTTTCCGTTTACTAAGTAAGGCCGTGATGGTTTTTTCCGGATATCCGTTTATTCTCGCAATTTCAAATATGTGTTTAGTTTCTTTTACTAAACCTTTTTGGGAGATGGGAAGTGTTAACATTCGATGGATCATGTGGTTGAACGATGCCATCTTATGTTGATAGGAGTGGTTAGAGGTATTCGGGATGACCCTGTCAGTATCTGTAGGTTTCCTGTAAATCTCTAGTTCTAGAGATGTTCCTGTTTTACTTAACAGTAGATCTAAGAATGGTAGTTGGCCTTCTTTTTCTACTTCGACAGTAAACTGTATATTCCTGTGGAGCCCGTTAAGAGTAGTTAAGGTTGATTCTAAGTCCCTTTCCTTTATTACAGCAAAAATATCATCTACGTATCTTTTCCAAAATCTTGGTAACCGTTCTTCTGCTGCTAAATCTGACTCCAATTTAGCCATGAAAATTTCACTGATGAATGGAGAAAGGGGATTTCCCATTGGAGCTCCCTTCAATTGCTTGTAGAAATTTCCTCTAAAGGTGAAATAATTTTCTTCCATGCAAAGCCGGATCAGTTTTATGTACTGTTTTACTTTTGTCCTCCACTGTGGTCCAGTTTCTTGTTGTAGTAACCATTCTTCTACCAGAATAATAACCTCTTTGACTGGGATACTGGGAAAACTGGCTAAAAAGAAGAACTCAACAGAGTTCCGATCCAAAGTAGCAGAACACATCATCCAGGAGAATCATAGCATTTCGAAAGAAGACATTGTAATGATATATTACATTAGAGATTCTAGGAAACTAGATTCAGCTGAAAGCATCGAAATTTACAAAACTAAAAATGACTCACTCCTAAATAAAGACCAAGGCAATGGATATTCTTCTTTATTTAAATTTTTAGTGAAATACAATAAAACAAATAACACCACCCCTACCTGTCACCCTAACGTCGAAAAAATTATTTTAAATACCAATAATAAAATAAATAAAAATATTTTTATTCAACCCCCTACCTGTGCTAATTCATTGGATAATAAACAACCATGCAGCTGCGAGAAACATCAAATTGTTACCTGTACGAATAAAATAAATAAGACAATTTTAGATTTCTTTCCTCAGTCGAGTACAAAACACTGAAGAAGTCTGCAAGTAGTAGACGAAATACGCGTATCTGTATGATAAGCATATCAGTAAAATTAAAAGGAAAATATTCGACTATTTTCACTGTTATATTAATAGGAAAGTTTAATGTCAAATTAGCTTCCAATAAAATAAATTTCACAAAACAAAATATTAAAACTAATGTTGAACTTACCATTTTATTTTTCAACGAAAAAGTTGCACGATAAGACCAATGTAAATATGGTCGACGAAAATATTAATATTATAAAAGAGAAATTTAATAATAAATTGCAATATTCAAACAATATTATGAAACAAAACTTGTATGTTAATTTGTAAATACATGTAGATAATAAATTTAAGTAAATATATATATATTAGTATTAGTTAGGTTAGTTTTAAGTTTAATTAAATGTAAGTTTTATCTAAAAAAAAAAAAAAAAAAAAATTGGATAAGGTTTTTACTGTCCTGTTTCCCCTTAAAAATTTAATATTAATATAGGAATGTACCATTTATTTAAAATTTAAAATGTTTCAGCTGTAAAGAGAATATCTGTTAACTCTGTAAAAAACTCTGTAAGTACTAAAAAAAAAAAAAAGTGTGTTTAAGGAAATAAATGAATTGAATTGATAATACGTAAGATATATCGCCTAAACAACATGGTTTTATGGAATGTTGATCTACAACAACAAACTTATCTGTTTTTTTCGATTCAGTTTTCAATTCTCGCCTAAAACTTGATACATGTTTTACTGACATTTTTCTAAAGCTTTTATATATAAAATGTCTAAAATTGAAGTATTGGGTATTTATGGCACATTGTTAAAATGGATACAATCTTACTTAATTGGTTGTAAACTTTCAGTAAAAATTTCTAGTACATACTCTCATTAATTTCTAGCAACGTCGAGATTTCCCCAAGGAACATATATGAGTCCCTTGCTATTTTTGTTATTTATGAATGATTGCGACTTGAAACTCTATCTTATCATTTGTTGATGATACGAATGTTTTAATGTCATTAGAACGTTAGGTTGTGGACTTCAAGTTAATCTTGTTGGCAAATTTCATAAATGGTTTCTTATAAATGGATTCAATTGAAATATTGATAAATGTAAATTAATGGGATTTTTTTACAAAACCAATATACCTTTTTTGAATTTATAAACTATAATTTATTCATTCTGATATGGATGTTGTTAATAAAATGAAAGATTTGGGAGTCATTTTAGACAATAAATTGACTTTTAATCCGGATGTTAATTTTATCTTAGATAAAACCATTTCGTATATGCTTGGTTTTATTAAAAGAATTTCTCCTGAATTTATCCATACACGTTTAAGAGCTTACATATTTTATTAGTCTGTCCCCATCTAGAATATGCTTCTTCTATCTGGATGTAACATTATGCCAAACACATGAAAAGTATTAAATCAATTCAGAAAAATTATGTTAGATTTTGCCTTCGTAAATTTAATTGTAAGTTTAAGGTCACTGGCTAAATTGCAAAATGTGAAGTCATTGATATTCAAACTCTTGAATCTATACATATATAGATACTATAGTAGTTATTTTTTTTTGTTATGATGTTTTATCAGCTATAATACATTGCCCATCTATTTCAAATTTGTATAATTTATATACAAGTTCGTAATTTTTATATCTCGAATCTCATAGAACTATGTAGAGCTAAATATAATATCAACTATCATGTTAATCCGTGATAGATTTATATTTAGAAAGTAGTCATAAATTTTTTTTTTAAATTAATTGTATTTTGTATTTTTAGTTACTGTCTTAATTTTAACTGAAACCTGTAAGGGTATAAATTGAATAGATTACATCTTATTTCTTATTATTTATGTTTAAATTTATATAAAATACATTTCATGAATTTCCCAGTAGATGAATAAGTAAATAAATAAATAATTTATGTTAACTGTACTTACAAATTTAATTTACAAATATAAAATATATGTAGGTAATAGTAAAAATAAAAAAAAAAATTCAATTAAAATCGGTTATTTTATTTTTAAGAAATTAGGTTTTCCGGCTGAATAAAATATTAAAAAAATAACTAGTTTGAGCTCAAAGTTATCCTTAAATGATAAAATTTCAAAGGAATTTTGTTTTCCCGATAAAAAATTTTTTTTCAATAATTTCAGTAAAGTAAAATTATTCTAACAATTTTCGTTAACTATCGCTAGTTATCAGTTCATTCATAAGGTTTCTTTCTTTTGAGATGACTTGATTTACTTTTAGAAAAATTTTCATTTTAGCTTTCTCAACTGCAAATTTGAAATCGTTGATTTTGTTTTGTTTAAATTGATTCAATTTTCAAAAGCTATCATATTTGATTTTCAAATCACGATATGTCACCATAATTATTTACCAAGAAGCACTGACAATTTCCCGAATTGTAAGTAAATAAGAGTGTTGATTTTTGTGGAATGCGATGTGGTTATTTTCATAAATGCAAATCTGCAGTCAACCTGCATATTCTGAACTTATGAAAACACTTGTCAGATTTTCTGAATGATGTTCATAAATGCAAACTGAAAGTCTACTGGACGTCAACCTGACAGAATAAATCTTTAGTATGCATAAAATTTTTTAAAGTAGTTTCCTTTGTTGTTTTTAAAAAAAATTGTTATTTTAAAAATGTAAGTACATAGTTTATATTTTTTAATATATTACAAAAACCGTTAATAAAAAATTGATTATTAATAGGAGTAGTGATTCCAAAGTAAGTCTGATTATAAACAAATTCTCAACACCACTTTTAAAATTCTTAATTTCTACAATATTTACTACTACGATACTACCATGGAAAACGATTTAAAAGTGGAAAATATGAAAAAAACGTTTGAAATAAAAGACATATATTAAATGAACAGAAACTTTGCAGAATTGTGAAAAAAAATGTAGAATATAGGTAGAGTTTATTTTCATTATATTGCAAGATACGCAAACTGGTGTCAAACTTGTTATCAATTTCCAGCATTTATAAAAACACCGCGTACCATCTTGCATTTGTTGTTTTGTTTAAGAATGCCAGATCTCAATGGTGCATAAAGTATAAAGTGTTAATAAAAGGCCAAACCTAATTTATTGGAGGGGTGTATGTAGATATTTTAATTTAAGTATAAATCTTGTGTATAGATAGGAGCGTAATAACGAATAGTAATTTTGAAGAATAAATTTTTCAACTTATACTAAAATTTACCGTGTCACAATTTATTGTATAATTTGGGTAATGTCTAGGAAAACTTATGAGCAATACTAATTGTGCCTTGAAGCTCAAATTTTGAACTTTTGCTTCCGTATAAACTTGTTCTTTGATGTTCCCTTCCTGTTATACAGTGTTCATGTCTACTATTAATATCGAATTAATTTTTAGGTACATATAAAACGATTCACTTTCAAAATTGGTTGGTTTTGATTTTTCAAAACATTAACTTTAAAATAATTCAAATTAGATGACATCTGTTATGATACCTTTAAAATCTGGGACATAAAGTAGATGGTATATGTTGACATGTTTCCATTTTATTTTATTCGAACAATTTTCATTGCTAGAATTATTATAAATTTAACACTAATAATAATTTAAGGCTTGGAGCTTACTATAAGTTATTAAATTAAAACATTTTCTTCGTATCTAAATACGGCATAAGGGGATATACATAGATAGAAATATCTGAAATGTTCTATTTTCATTTAAATTAATTATCTACCCATATACATAATATGTCTAAATTATATTTTTGTTTTAGCACTAAATTATAGAGGTAAATGATTACACAACTTTTAAAATTAATATAGATACTGTATTGTATGTATAAATGGAAGTGTAAATTATACATATATATATATATACATAATATGTTCAAATGCAATTAGTTTCCAAAATTGGAAATATTTATAGAATATATTTTTGGCGCTTATTTTCGATTAGATAATAATAACGTATAATTGTAATTATAATACAGATAACTGCTCTACTTGTCAATAATTATTATTAATTATTATAGTTTTTCAATAGATATGTATATATCTACGTATTATTTATACTATAATATGTATGATATATGTATGTACATTTGAAAAATTATACAATTTTCCCAATCTACAAATCCAAAGTTACAAAAAACAAAAAAACAAAATAAATAAATGGTATCGACCGATATCGAAAAAATTTTCTGATCTAAAAACAAAATTTACTCTTTCTATTAACGTCATATAAGTACCTAGAGGTCCCAGACATGATAAGGGGTTGAAATGAAATTATTGTATTATTATGAGTTTAACAATTTTATATTTTTTTTTCGTTTTTGTTTTGTTTATTATCATTTTAATAAAACTCTAGGAGTTAAATATTACATTATAGTATGTTTGTATGTGTGTGTGAAGACCGACAGATTTGTTCGATTGTTAATTGAGTGAAAATATATAGAATAAGTATAGAAATATTATTAAAAAAGAAAATGGAAAATTAAATTGTATTTGTTCATTATCGTTCAAAAACAATATATGGAAACATGGAAACATAAATACATATACATACGTATATAATATTTACTTTTAATAACAAATATTATCGATTGATTTTGATTGATAAGACAGTGAAGTTCTTAAATGGTTAATTATACATATATATTAAAAATTAAAGTAATGAAAATGCTTTTGTTTCACAATTTGGTCTAATAATAATTATTATAAATTTTTCTAAATGTTTTTTTGAAATTTACAAAAACAATCTTAGAAGTGAATTTTTAATATTTTAGCTCCGCTATTTTTGAACGGAGGTACAAATTGTACATAACTTCAAATCTAACGTTTTGAATTCAAGACATTAAATTTGAAAATGATTGCCTACCTGAGACAAATGAAAGAAGTTCAAAATTCAAATTTTGTTTCAAATAATCAAACATGAGTTTAGAATTCGAATGAGCACGGTACAATTAAGTGTTCCATCAAAAAAATAAAAAATTTACGAATAGAATTTTGTTTCTTGTCTAATATTTTGTATTTTTGTTAAATTTGACGGAATATTTTGCAGTTTATCAAAATATTTAATGATATAGTCTAAGACAGCTGTGGTACTACGTCTAAAGAATGTATGAACCCTTTTGTTGCCGTCGTTTCTGTGTCGTAATAGTTTTGACTCTGTCACTTTGTCAAAAAATCTAACCAAAGAAGTGAAATGTCATTCAATCAGAGCGGCTGCTATATCGTAATATTTCATAGATATAATTTAAAAATACAAGTGTTAACAGCAAAACTGCAAGTTTTCAAGTATGCCTAAGATTCATCCATACATATCGTGTAGAAATACAGGGAGATACAAAGAAAACTGAAATTGCTTACAAACGCAATACACTTACACTGCGATCAATAGTCGGTTACGCCAGAATTATTTATACATCAGATTTAATTATACTCTATTAGTATCTGTTGGGTAGTTGCAAAATGTTGTGACAATTAAGTCGACTAGCACCATTTGAAACCAAGAAGTTTTTTGCTAGGGTATTAGGATGAAAAGAGAATCTTGTTTGGTATTTGCAACTTGCACTTCTGTTTTCCTCTTTTGTGATTTTCATCATGTAGGTTTTGATGTAACATATAGTTACTTGCGGATCATAATGTGCGTGTGGTATTAATCTTAACACTTTTGAGCTGAAATCGCTCCAATATTTCAATATTAGAATTGCAGGACACTCCACACAGCTGGATCCCAATATGGGTTTATGACAGCTTTATAAATTAACAATTTACTGTCTATAGTGTGAATTTTAGGAGAATTGTATTAAATCATCCAATAAAATTTACTTAGCTTTAGCTTCAATCCCATTTGTTTTGTTTTACTGTAATATGATTTTGTCACGTAATTCGCCTATTCAAGTGCACACCTAGATACTTTATGCGGAACAACTTCGTTATTAGGGCAAGTTTGTCTCTTCAATGTAAATGCGATATGTGTTGATTTGGTTCTACCCACTCTGATTCCCCACGTCTGAAACCATTGTTAAACTTAGGTGGTTATGATGAAGTTCGTCGGAATGTGAAATTCCGATTACATTCCGAATTTGGTATGCTGAAGTCCGAAAGTATTCCGCAGTCTGCAAATGTCATTATTTATCCGAAATTTTAAAATTTATGTATGATGAAGTTCGTCGGAACGGAAAATAATTTGAAAATTGTACGACAGAATTTCTCATTCGGAAGTATTAGATTGGTTCGGAAATGAATTATAAAGCATACAATTTTTGTATTTAGAATATTAGGAGAAGTTGAAAATGTAATCACAGTTTTTTTTTTTCAATTTTTTTTTCATTTATGAAAAATATTTTTTTTTATTTAAGAATAAAAAAACGCTTCAAAAGAATAATATATTTTATTGTTTTTAATATTATAACATAATATGTATATATATTAAAAACGATACATATATATTTTACATTCTTTAGAGAATTTTAAATTTTCTCTGATGTAACAAAAAATCACTATTATTTTAATTTGTATATATATACATACTACATATGTAATTAAAAAAGTTGTAACTTTTACTTTTAATTTATGTATGCATATTGTATATATACATTATATCATATACATTATCTATTAAAAATTTTTTACAAAATAATAAAAAAAAATAATAAAAAAGAAATGAATATGAAAACAAAAAAAAAATCTTCCAAAACATATGATTTTGATTTCTGCACAGACTTTGCAGTCGAAGGGACTTCAGCATACCAATTCTTTCGTATTCGGATCGGAATTTTTTTTCGGAGAAATTCCGCTTCGGACTTCATCATAACCACCTTAATTTATGCTGCATTGCAAGATATCAGAAAAATACACATTCGCAAATGTAGCGGTGGTTGTCTCATTTGTTGTTGACAAGTCTGCAGTATAACTGAGATATAAAACTGTGGTACCTTTACCTTAAACTGACACTGCTCTGTGGTACCTTTACCTTAAATTAACTTTCTATATAAGGCATGACTAGAAATTATATATAACTGGTACGATCTAAATAATAAATGGAAATGTTGAGGAAGTAACTGTTTAATTTTGTACAGCAGTCCTTCATGCCATACCTTATCGAAAGCTTGGTTAATATACAAAAGTATCGCTGTACTATTTTTTTTTTCTCTGATCTTAGCTTGATCACGTCAACTATTCTGTAGGTTTATTCGACTTTACCATGTTTGTTTCTGAAGCTGAATTGATAATCTGGGACAATTTTGCATTTTTCCAATACTGGTTTTAGTTGTTCCAAAAATATTGTTTCAAATAATTTAGACAGGCATGATAGTAGATGGCCTATAAGATGTAATTTCTTCATTTCGTTTACCATTAATGTTATTTGTCTTATATTAAAATTTCTAATTGGTAGCTCCATTTTAAGTAGGGTGTTCAGAAAATGATATATTTCAGTATCAATGTTTGTGTTTCCTGGTAGAAATGGGTAAAATACTTCCTTAAAGTGCGTTAAGGTGCGTTGCAAATGTCTCTGCTTTTTCTTAGTTACTAAGTGCCCAATTGTTCGTACTGGTGGATTTGGCTGCTGTGGTTGTTTTATTTTTTTTTGTAGCTTTCCACAGTTAACGTTTTTTCGTTTTTCATTGTTGTATTATAAACTTCGATTTGATTTTTGGTCCCTATTTAACAAGTAAATTAAATAAACAAAACTTGTACGACTTAAATTTACGTGTATATTAAAAAGTTCATCTTTCAACCAGGATTCAAATTTGAGTTTTTTGTTTTGATAGTTTGTTAATGTAGCCTTCGGTAATTATATTAACTTAGGCTTCATTTTCATTCTGTTTTCAATCTCGTGTTGCTCTTAATGGAAGTATAATTTTTCTAACTTGGGATCATATTTGTGTAAAATTTGTATATCGTATCTGAGAATGTAGATATATATATATGTATATGTTAAAAATTATATAAAAAGCTGTCGCTTTAAAATCATACTAAATGACATGTTAAGACGTTCGTCGACTATGCCAAAAATTTATTGAAAATGTGTCACTTTAAATGATGTGTAAGGATAGTCGTCGACGGACGATATCTGTCTACATTTCATTTCATTGATATTAAAAATATAATAGAAGATAATAAATAAAATTTTCACATTGACCGGATTACATAATTTTATAACGATTACACATTATTTTAGCCCATAATTTATGCTTAATTTCACAATTTTAATTTTTATTCACTTAAATACTACGAATTACGATGTTAAAATGTTCATAAGGAGTACGAAAAGAAAATATGTTTATATATATGTATATATATTCTATACATATATTTCATTAGAATAATAATTGTAAACTTTCTGAATAAAATTAAAAAAATTTCGTTGTTTTTTTTTTGTTTTGATTTTTTGTTTTTTAATAGATTTGCAACTTTGTTCTTCGAAAAAGTATAAACTAAAAATTTACGACGTTTTTAGTATGTCTATATAAGAATTGAAAATATCTTGTTTGCATTTAATTTTTTATGGCTTCCTTATTATACAAAAATAGGAATTATTATTTTATTGTTTCCATTGTCATTAGCATCAGGATAAAAAAAAAAGTAAGAAAATAAAAAATAAAGAACAAAAAATGTATAGCAATTTTCTGAACTCAATTCATACACTTTATTTTCTATTCATACAATGTTTATTATGTATGTTGGTACTGTGTTTCGTATTGTCTATACTAGGACGACTTAAGACTCATTTTGTTTTATTTTTTATTTTTTTCTTCAATTTAAATACAATTTTTATATGCATATAGATACAAAGCTCATTATGATACTGTAAATACTATGATGAAAAATTTTTATTTAAGGATTGATGGCGCCTTATTAACTTGAATATACTTACACACACACATGCACAGCTTTATAAATATTTTTTTTATTGTAAATATATACTTGTGTTAGATAAGAAATGTAAACACGAAAATTTGATAAATTTGATTTTACGTTTATTAAAGTCCTTTTTTACGTTTTTGTTGTTGTTTTTTTTTGTTTATTTGAAAATAGTTAAAAATTTAAATTTGGAAGTATGTTTTTTTTATACTAAATGGCAGTGCTTATTTTATGCAACGAGCAGTATTAAGTTTTGTGAAGAAATAGACTAAAAAGTTTGATTCACTTTCCTGAAAAGAGCTGTTACATGTTCGTTTAGCAATTTAAGCAAGTCATAAATAAAATTTTTATATAATTAATAAATTTATAATTGATTTTAACACTTCACCATTGTAAAAGTTTGTAAGTGTGAATTATTTTTTTAATTTGTTTTGAGTATAAATTTTTAATGTCACCTTCAAGGTGGCAATATTTTAAAATTTTTATAATTTTATGGTGGTATTTATAAAACAAACCAATTAAATAATGATTTTGTTTTTGACTATTAAAACATCAGGATTGAAAAATTAAGTTTCGGCAAAGATTGGTGATAATCTTAAAGGGATATCATACTACTAATACTCAATATAAAGTTATTGATGTAGTTAAACATATTAAAACAATTTATTCTTTAGGTTGGGTCTTGATGAGACATAAAGTCAGACATAAAAACATTTCATTTGAAAATAAACTGTGTAGCAGAAATAAGGTAATATTTTGTATCTATTCGTTTGGAATGACATTATTGCTTACAAATATTTATTAAAAATTCAATTATGTTGTCTTTTTTTTAATTTTACACTCATAGTGCACATTAAATATTTAATTTAGTTACAAAGTTAAAACTAACAATTTAAAAAAAAAATCACTTTAATATAATAATTTATTATTTTTTTAAATAATATATCTATATATATTTTGATAAATAATATATAAATATGTAACTATGTACTCTTAATTTGGCACTTAAAAATAAAAAAAATTTCTTAACATTCATGATATACACTTATATTTTTACATTAAAATGCTTGATTTTGACCCGTCTCTACTAGGCATAACATAAGTTAAGACATTATAATTATCTCTCGTTGAGACCAGACATTATTCTGTTGGGTACAGTACATTGGCAAATTTTACTTCGTAAACGGTCATTTAATTTGGAGAATTTTGGCAAAATTTGGAAAAAGGACTGTTAGTAAATGGACATTTTAAATTTGGACATTGGCAACTTGTATTTGCATAAAGTGACTATTTTTGTATCCAGCATAAGCGTATAAAAATGAATTGTTAAAATTTCTGAAAAAAACTGAACTTCTCTGTTAATATCCAACTACGACTTAATAGTTATTGAAATTGTATAGAGTTGCAAAAGAAATTGTTAAAAACGCATTTGTATTTTTCAAGTGTCCAGGTGTTAAATAAATACTTCAGAATAGTTGTTTTTCTAAGTATTTATTTTGTTAAGTGAAATTTGCAAAATGTGCATTTACATAGTGGAGTTTGACCCAAGGGCGGACACCGTAAAATTATTGACGCAATAACTCCGATAAAAGATATTTTCTTTTTTTTTTTGTTATAATTCAAGTTATGAATTCTTGTTTTTATGAATTTTTCAACCTCTTCCATTGCTCAAAAAAATTTGTGGGTTGTTTCAACCTCTTCAATTACTTCTATTTCTAGAATTCAATGTTACCGCGAAACCTTGTACACATACAATTAAAACAAACATAATTAAAAACAGAATAAATATGAATTAAGAAAATTAAATCGTGTGGTAATACAATTAAGGTACTTAGATCTTGTGATAAAATTTTAAAAAGAACTATATAGCAGAATAATTGATTTGGTTTATTAAATAGGAGATACCCTCTGTAATTACACAGACAATTTTATTAAAAATATGCTTTTTCATCATCTATTCAATGTATTTAGAATAGGACTTAGTTATTTCAAAAATATTTTCAATTGCCAGTTTTCGAATAAATAAACAGTGTCAACCGATGTCATGCATAGTGCTTATGTAAATTGACTATTAATAAGATTGTTCTAAGTTGAAATCCGGCCTGAATGTTGTACAAACTTTTTGCAATTATTATTTATTGAAGTTAGGTTAACATACAGTTTGGTTATCACTTAAAATAAAAATGGAACTATGCTATTATGAAAGCAAAGTTACTTGACAGTTTAAAGTAGTCAGTATATCAAATTCATAAATGTAAAAAATATTATATATGATTTTGAATGCCTGGTCTTTGCGTAAAAGCAATTTTAGAGTTTAAACAAAAACAAAATATTTTATTTTTAAATTTGAATAATTTTCAAATAGTTCTTAGAAAAGTTAATAACAAAAAATTTAATATGCATGCCATTATTCGAACAAAATTAGCAAAAGGAGAATTTCATTAACTTCAAAAACAAATTTTCTTACATAATTTATACTGAAATTATCAGTTGTAGCTCACCTCACCAGTTTATTATTTTTATTATATTATTATTTGTTCTTATTCGTATAACAATGCCATTATTCAATGGGTAGAGAACTGATATTATAGCTATTGTGTTTTCAATTGCATAATTTCTGGGCCAATACAAAAATAATGGACATTTTTTTACCTCTATTTTTTTTCAAATGTATAGTGCTTGAAAAATTTAGTTTAAAAGTGAATAAATTTTGACAAATTAGTTTTGTTTTTGAATGCGTCACCAATATTTTGAATAAAATATCTAAGATGTATCCACAAACTGATCCCACTTTAAAATTAAATCTAATTTAAATGTTTTCAGTCAAATTTAAGATTTTAAATTTAATACATATTGTGTTTGTCACTACTATACTAACTAACTATAGCAAAAGAAGAAATATTTTTACTATAAATATATTTTTAAAATAACTTTGTTTTAAATTTAATTCAAAATAAAGAAATATTATAAAATTGGAATGATTCACAATATCTTTTTGGTATATCTTACAGTATTAAACATTTTTAAGTATGTATAAACTTTTCGATTGCTCCTTATAATAATGAGTCTGTTGAGAATTTATTCAACAACTCAAATACAAATAAAGTTAATCAACAAAAAAGAATGTAAATTTAAATAATTTGAAAAACAAAAAATAAATTTAAATAAAATAAATTGCATGATTTAAAAATATAAATTGTTATTTATAGGGTTTTACAAATGTTAAAGGTCATCACTATTATGCATAAATAATTTATTTATAAGAAAAAAATTTTATACTTTTTATTCTGACTACTTGAGACTTTCATTTTGAGTATAAAAATTTTTGAATTGATTTTGATAATAAGTAGAAAAAAATTACAATGAAATAATAATGACATAGAATATTATTGACAAAAAGCGTTAAGTAACCAGCAAATTTTATTTGAACTTTAACTCCAATTTACAAAAAATCAAAATTAATTTTGACCAGCTCATTTACAACAACCCACATAGCCCTCTTACATTTTCCCTGGTTTATCAATCTATTCAGAAAAATGATAACACGTTACTTCTGAGATGTTATGAAACAAAATTAATATACCTATGTGATAGTAGAAAATAAAATGCTGACATATAAAAGTTGTACTCGACCCGATCATCATTAATTATTATTTTTAGTTATCAAATGAATTCATTTTTTATTTTTTTTTCATGGCATTGATTTTGATTGTTTTTTTATTTTTGTATAAATTTATTATGTTTAACTGTGAGTTACATATTTTAGAAACTTTATTTAAATTAATATATACTAGGGGCCCCTGTTGAGTAAATATAATTCAAGTTGAAGTCAAATTTAAGGTTTTTAAAAAACAATAATTTACGTACTGACATAGACTTCCCACAATATAGCAGAAAGTAAGTTTTATTTTAAGTTTTATTAGTTAGTAAGTTTTATTTAGGACATATAAATGCACGTCCCTCATATACTGTTTCGTTTCCGATATATTCCCTATAGTAAGTGGCATTTAGTGGATAAAATTACAAAAAATAAAAAATTTGTTGTTTTTATATTTTCTATTTTAGATGTATGTATTTGTTGTTTTGTTTTTATTTTATAGATGTACATAATTTCAGATGCATTTGTTTTTTTTGTTTTTATTTGACATATGTACAATGTACATTGTATTCACTGCAAGTAATTATAATAACTTTTTTTTTTTGTTTCTGTTTTTTATTTTAATAAGAACTCCCATATACATAATGTATTTGCGGAATAATAAAATCATATGAGTAAAAAATTTTCAACTGTGTGCGCATTATTGTTTTAGGTTCATTAAAGAGAAGCGAAATAAAATGAAAAGGTGTCTACTGCGCAGGTCCTTAAATGCTTGTCAATTATAATTAAAGATTCTCTTGTACGTGCTAATGAGCTCTTTTTGAAATAAACAAAATTAAATTGAATTGAAAATGAATATTAACGTAAGTTTGCGAATACACTCTGAGTGACACGAAACGAAACCGCGATATGAACAAAATGTGCGACATATAATATGAGTGTCTCAGAACCAGAGTGGCCTAACTTACATCAACATTATATTGCGATTGAAAATTAATTTGAAAAAATACGCAGTTTTTTAATGTCTGTAAAATCTCAATTTTTAGGGTACCGGCTTCCAAAAAAAACTTTTTATTCTTAGTTCTTGTACTGGCTTTACCGCACTTATTGCTATTTAGCTGTAGCTTAAAAAAAACACTAAATTTTGTGGGTTAGGCCACTTTGGTATTACATGGTGAACATTAAAAAAATCTAGTGGCCAATATTTTAGCTTTTTTAATGTCATTATTGAAAATAAAGATATATATATATATACAATTAATTACAAAATGTATATATATATATATGTGTATATACAATTAATTACAAAATGAAAGAAAAAACAATAAAGTTGAATTTTTTACTCCTCTTTTTCCGACTCCGACTATTCATGATGAATATTGATGGAAGATATTTGATTAGTTCCATCAAATCTTTTTGTTTTTCTTTTAAAATTTCCCTCCCGTTTAAAAAATACCAACGTTTCAGATTCGAAATTGGGATGGGCTATCCTTGTTTTTTGATATTTAAAATAAAAAAATCTTCACTTTCTAATATTTAAAATTTTTTTTAGCTTGATGGATATTTTCATATTTTAATTTTTAACCCTTTGACGGAATTTTTTTGTGTCATTTATCATTAGTTTTGATGAAATTAAATCTTCTGCCTTCATCTCAACCACTTCAAATAGTACTTTTTTGTTCGCTGTTTTAATTACTGTAATAGAGTCATTGGGTACATAAATGCGTTTAAAATATTTTTTATTTCTTTTAACCAATCCAAAATTTTGATCACAGCACAAATATGACCGAAAACAAGGAATTTGTGAACAATTTTGTGAATACTATAATTTTCACTTAAAATCATTTTCTGGTAAAATAACGATATCATAATATATTTGTTTTGACAGCAACATTGATGGTCAATGGTCAGAGTACATAGTTATACTGAATGATGTTACATTGTTTTTTATATTATGTAATAGGCAACTGGCGACCTCATCAGCACCTCTTGAAACTATAGTTTCACTCCACACATACGAAGCACGATTATTGCCTAAAGATAGAATATTAGAAATATTATTAAAACTAATAGCTAGTTATTCAAATTTTAAATATTATCTTATTTACCTAAATTATGTACACCTAGGTAGTATGCGCATAATTTCCGCTTGTAATAGCAAATGTTCGGGGTAAGAATTGGCATCGGAAGCGTTTTTATTAAATCAAAAACAAATACGATAAAATTATTATTCAAAATTACAATCAAAATAATAATAATTTTACCCTTAACTAATTACAAATTACAAACTAAAAACAAGCAAAAAAACTATAAAATTAATAAAAGGTTTAAATTTGTATTTTTTTTTAACTCAAAAGTAATTTAATTTCTTCCAAAAATACTTAATTCAAAAAAACTTTAATACTGATTTTATATTACATTCATAAAATAATTTTTACATCCAAAGTAGCCTAACTCACTTTACATGAAAATATTGTGGGTTAGGCCACTTTGATTAAATTGTATAAAGCTAAAATATGTTTTTTCGACAATATTTTTTTTTTGTTTGACATTCCAAATAAAAATCACTGATTCTATGAGACTTACACGACCGATTAAAACAAAAATTTTTTTTCTTGTATGTGGGTTAGGCCACTCTAGTTCTGAGACAAAAAATTTTTGGTGCTTAGCAATCAATGGCGAATCGTACACGCAATCGGATGGGGTTACCGGATATCGTACTATCACATCGTAGCACCACATTAACTACGCGGTGACCTCACTATTAAATGTTTGTTGTTCTAATATTAATTTTTATTGTAATTTTAAGAAATATTTTTTGTAATAAAAGCTTGTGTTAAGTATAATAAAATGAAATAGATTTCCCGTTCAAGAGCTGTTACTTTTTAAATATTAAAATATATAAATTGTATATATATGTACAAAGTTATTTAAAAAAATAATTTACTAATTTATTATTGATAAAGAGCTTACCTATATTGCATTTTTTTTTATAAATGTGAAATTTATTATCTACTTCATCTTATACTATTTCGTTAATACTATGTAATTTTAGTCATTTATTTTACTAGCTTAATCTGGGGTGGCAGCACGTAACTTGTTACAAACGCTTTTTTTTGTAACAAAACACCAGCGTCACAAAATTTTTTTGGCAGCATGTACTTTGAAACGCTACTTTGGGATTGAAACAAAAACAAATTTACGAAACATTTTTGCAAATTTTTTTTTTTAACACACGTCAACTAGTTACCGGAAATTTTCATTTGTGACGCTCAGTAAAAATGGACGCTTCAAATGTTACGTGCTGCCGAAAGTAGCGAAACAAAATTAAATGTGGCGAAACAAAATTAAAATTGGCGAAACAATTTTACATGCTACCGTTTTTCAAAAATAGCGTGACAACATGTTTGTAACAAGTTACGTGCTGCCACACCTGTTCTTTCGTACAACAGTTATTTTTCTTTAGATCAATATCTATTGGCGGTATGTTTGTATTGAGTTGGATTTTTTATTGTCTCTTCTACATTAGGTACATTTTTGCATCTTTTAGTAACAATTTTTTTAAAATTAAATGTTATTTAGCTATTCTGATGTTTTTAATATTGTTCAAGTTTATATTGTTTGTTTGTTTTGTCCATGCGATATTTATCTTTTTTCTTATAAAATTTAACATAATCAATTCCGTTTATTATCAATTCATAAGTTAATGGTAAAGTTTACAACTAATTAATTAATTTTACACATAAGTGTGGTTTAGCTAAAAAATTACAAGTTTGAATACTACAGTATTAATCTTTATTTTTGATTAATTTGTCATTATAATACTCGTTACAACATCGTATGGTGTAAATTTAAATTTTTCTCAACTACAGATTGGCTAGTGCAATTCACCAGATTAACCGATATTGAAAATTAGATGATACAATGTACTGGGTGATTCATGGTTACCCACCACTTATTGTTAAACATTTTTTCCGATCTGTGATAAATTATTCAATATAACTAAAGTGAAAATGTAATTTTCGATTTATACAAGAATTTTGTTGAAGAATTTTAGATCAGTTTCATACTTGTAATATAAAACAATTTACTTAAGTATAATTTTGTCCTGCATCCATTAAATTTTTCATTCTTTTGAAAATTGCATGAAAAGCTTCAATTAAAGGAATTTATTCTTATATTACAGTTTTTTTTTTCCATTAGACTGCTTTTAATGCCTAAATGTGCATATTTTATCTACACCAGTATAATGTGTACTATGGTACGTACATTTTAGTTCAAGATAGTTAAAAAAAATTAAAACATTTATTTTTCTATGTAATTTATCAAAAAAAATATACCTTCAGAATAAATTTCAATAAATATCCTAAGTTTATGGCTCTAACAGGAAAGTTTAAAAAAAAAATTACTTATAACTTGTTGCATATCTTCAGCTAAAAAAAAGGTTATATTTGAAAATGCTAATAAATCTCAATACAAATATTTTTGGATTATTTGTCTTCTCATATAGTTTTTAAACCGTTATAGTTAACTTTTTCTTGAAAATTTTAAAATACTTCTTAAAATATGAGTAAAACAAATTACAAGTAAAACAGGTAACTACCAGAAAATGTTTTGAAATCAGCGTTATGAAAACATTTGCCGAAATAAATATGAAATATAGTCAGTCATGAGTCAGGAAATATTTTTAACGGAATAAAAAAATATATTTTCAAAAATAAAAACACGTACATTAACAAAACAATTCAATGATTAAAAAAATTATCTTTAAAGAAATAATTTTTGTGGGATTTTTAATAACAATGGCAATTTGGGTAACCGAAAAAATGTACAAATGAAAATTGAACAAGTGAAAAAATTCGCACATAGAATAATGCTCAAATTAAATAAAACAAAAAATTTTCGTACGGAAGAGTGAATAATAATTTTGTTTCTTTGGTTGATGGTGGATATCAGAAGAAAAGAAGAACTATTGTAGGAAAGATAGAAGAAATGTTTATTAAAATATGTTATTTAAAAAGAATAAAAAAGTTTTGTTCTAATTTTGAACAATGAAAAAACGCAAAAATAACAGGGAATAAAAATAAATTATGCATTATTTTCAACTGGGCAATTTTCATAGAACTATATTTTGAGATTGTTGTCAAATCAAATTTTTCACCGAAATAGCTATTGAATGGTATCATATGACTATTATGTGGTTTATGTTTTCTCATTTTGAATCTACAAAAGGCTTTATTTTGTATAAAATCTGTTTCAGTTCACTTTCAACTCACATATTGTAAACTGTTAGATAACAAAAATTAAAAAAGAACTATAAGCGTCTGTAAATACAAAAACAATATGAGAATAATTGTAATTCTTATAATTTTTCAATCTTTAGTATTAAACATTTTCGCCAAGTGTAAGTAATTCCAAGTTTTTCATTGTATTTTTTATAATTTAACTTTTATTTATTATTTAGTTTGTACTGTAAATATTGATGACATTCCAATACTTAAAGATCCAATTTATGTTAAAAATGGTGAATTACATATGCCTGAGAGTAGAATAGATGGAAAAACTAAAATTGTAGAGCTAAAATAGGAGACTAATGAGGAGGGTAGAGTTATTTGTACTGATAAAAATCATATTGTAAATAAATTAACAAAAGCTAATGGTAACAAAAAAAAACATAAAAATTTAGAAAGAATCTAAAAATAATCAATGGTGATGATCACATAACTTAAATTATTGATGGTCCAAGTAAAATTTTTGACAGATTTAAAATAGGCCAAAGAAATTTTGATAAAACTATTGAAGTTTAGTTTAGTGATTCAACACTAAAACTCTATTGCTGAATAATATTAAGAAGAAATTGGAAAATTGTTATACAACTAAAATTTATTATTTCAGTCATGTGATCATCATTGGGATTCTAAAAAAGATTTTGAAAAATTCGAACTTTATTTAAATTTACATTTTTCAAAAAATTTTCTAATTAGCAAACACAATACAAGAAATAACTTTTAAATGTCAGCCTAAAAATAATAGACTTGTAAACGTAAATGTACCAAACCAACAAATCGATTTGAAAAATATTAAATGTTCCGGAAATATTAATGCTGATGTAAAGGGGTGGCAGCACGCAACTTGTCACAAACATGTTGTCACGCTATTTTTGAAAAATGGCAGCACGTAAAATTGTTTCGTCAATTTTAATTTTGTTTCGCCATTTTTAATTTTGTTTCGCTGCTTTTGGCAGCACGTAACATTTGAAACGCTCATTTTTACTGAGCGTCACAAATAAAAATTGACGATAGTAAAAAGTTGACGCTAAAAAAAGTTTTATAATTGAAAAAGTGAATATTTTTTTTTTTTTTTGAAGAAAAATTATAATTAACGTAATATCAAGTAAGTTTTTATTTTTATTTTAAAAATTTTAAAAAAATTTATTAATAATTAAAGAAAAAATAGTATGTAAAATTTTAATTTTATGATTTGCTTAGGACATTATTTATGAACTTTTAATTAAAGAAAAAAATTGTTAATTTTAGTTAAAGATTTAATTTTATTTATTTTAGAATGTTGTTCTTTTATGATGACAGCTCTTCGGAAGACGAAAGGATTATTTTAAACACGATTGAAAATCGAAGACTTAGGGATGGAAGTAACATATTAGAATTACCAACCTCCGAGTAATTTCTTTTTTTATTTTAAAAGGTTAATGTATGATCCTAATTAAAAAAAATTTTTTATTACAGATTTAAAAAAAATTTTAGACTAGACCAAAACGCGTTTAAAATGGTTCTTGAAACTGTTAATTTAAAAAATAATGTGCGAGAAACTGGAATTCCACCAATGTTACAATTAGCAGCAACATTAAGCATATTTGGTAGTGGTGGCTATCAAGTTAATGTTGGCTGCAATAAATTGATTCCAATGGCACAAACAACAGTTTCAAAAGTGTTCAGAAAAACATTGGAAGTTTTAGAACGCGATTTATGTCCACGTTGGATCCGCATAAGGGAAGAAAATTTTGGTGCAACTCGGACATATTTTTTTTCAAAATACAAAATTCCTGGTGTAGTAGGCCTTGTTGATGGGACTCACATACCCATTCTAAAACCAAAAAAGGATGAACATATCTTTTTTAACAGGAAAGGTTTTCATAGTATAAATACTATGATTGTGAGTTGATAATAATTTTAAAATTTTGTGATATTCACTATATATTTTATTATAGCTGTGTAATCATTCCTACGAAATATTGGCAATCGATGCAAGAAATGGTGGATGCGCTCATGACTCAGCTGTGTGGAATAAGAGTTCAGTTCAAGAATACTTGCGAAGAAAATATAATGAAGACGAATGTGGTATAAGAATTCTTGGTAACATTTTTCGTTTTTTATATTACACTACATATTTATATTATTATATTTTAAGGTGACAGTGGCTACCCATTACTTCCATGGTTGATAACGCCTTATAGGCGTGCTGCTGAAGGAAGCGCTGAAATTCGGTTCAATAATATTCATGCCAAAGCTCGTAGCCAAGTTGAGCGCACTATAGGCATGTTAAAAACGCGTTGGAGATGTTTATCTAGTGATAGGAAACTTAGATATCATCCTGAGAGAGTAGCTAGCATCATTAATGTTTGTGCGGCTCTTCACAACATTTGTGTAAGATATAATATCAACATAGAACCGTTGCAAATGAGAGGAGAAATAGAAGAAACACCAATTGATGTAGCTGTAGGAACCACGTCAAATGATCAATCAATAGCTAAATTAATAAGAGACAATATTAAAAATAGTTTATAAAAAAATAACTCAAACTAATTTAAATTAAAAAAATATTTTAATAATGCATAATTTTAGCATATATAATATTAAATTTTTTAAATAAAAACAAAACATAATTTTTAATTAACATAATAATAAATAAAAACAAAACATAATTTCATATTAAATTCTTTAAATAAAAAAAGTTTTTTAATTCAAATTATTTACTTAATTCAAATTCCAAACTTAACCACATTCCTTGTATTTACTTAATTTAAACTACAACATGAGCATCTCATTCAGTCTTGTAATATATATATTATAGTAACATTATCTTTTTTTATACAAATCTAATTGCAATTTTTTCAAATTATTTCTTTCTATCAAATTTTGAATTTGCATTTGTTGGAATTTTAATTTGTCCATTTTATATTGTGCGGCATCTTCTTGTGTTTTTATTTGCAATTTATATACTTTTTCATTCAACTCATTGTTTTCTTTGAGAACACTTTTTAAACTTTTTAATTCACCTACAAGTGAATGAACATCCTTTTTTATTGCTTTTGTCAACCCAATATATTTTTCCAACAAAATATTTTTTTGTGATTTTCTACCTTTATTAGCCACATTACGTGCAGGTGAATTAGTAATAATATTTCTTTTGGAATGGTTTCGAATATTTTCTTCCTGTTGGTGGTTTATCATTTCAATGCCTTCTTCAAAATTTAGCATAAATTCATTATTTGTTCCATTAAAATCTAAATTTTCTTCTGGAATTGGTGTAGGGGATCGCGCCAAAGAGCCATATTCTTTTACTCCTTTCATTCCATCTACCGTCGCTTCTAAACCTGCGCATTGAATTATTTGTTCTTCTTGTTCATTTATTTTTTTTTCTCTATATGGACCACCACCCGTTTTTTTTTTGTTAATTTTGTTGAACATTAGTTTTTTCTTAACTTTGTATTTATGGTCACTCCAGCACTAAAAAATATTATTATTAAAATTTTAATATACCCGAAATAATGAAAACTCACTTTTTTCCATTCGTATTTTTGTTTTATAGGTGGTCCAGCCTCATTTAACTGATCAGTGAGTTGAGACCACAGCAACTCGCCTTTTCTGCGTCCTTCTAAATCTTTTAATATTCCTTTTGCTAAGGCATTATTTTTTGTCATGAATCTTGTAATGATTTCCAGTTGCTCCTTATTTATAGTTATTTTTTGCCTTAAAAATTACGTATACATATAATATTTTATATGAAAATAAATAATATATTAAACTTACATTTTATTATTTTTATTTGAACTTGTATTGTAAATTCTTTATTTTGTTTATTGTTTATTTTAAAATTTTGTATTTGTCATGAATCATCATTATTATACATACTGCAAACAAACACATTATTATACAACTATACATACACAAAAATTTGTTTTCAAAAATGGTAGCACGTAATTTTTGTTTCGCTGATTTTTTTTTGTTTCGTACATTTTTTTTTGTTTCAATCCCAAAGTAGCGTTTCAAAGTACATGCTGCCAAAAAAATTTTGTGACGCTGGTGTTTTGTTACAAAAAAAAGCGTTTGTAACAAGTTACGTGCTGCCACCCCTGGAGTAAAGTGTGGTGTTGGAACTATACTACACGTTGGGTTTCAACATAACAACGAATTCTTTAAATATTTTGAAATTTGCTATAATTATAATAGTGGTACGGTAATGTACACAAAGCATATAATACCAGGGCAAGCTTTCAAACGCAAACCCGAGGCACATGATCGATCTGTAAACTTTAGAAAAGATGAACTACCACTTTATACACGTGAAGGTGAACCTTACACACAATCAAATCAATTCCAACGTTTTTCAAATATTCTTCAAAACGCCAATTCACAAACCAAAGCGTTTGGTTCAAAATCATTTTCTGCTCGCGGACATTTAACTCCAGTATCCGATGGTGTATTTGGTGTAATGAAACGTTCTACAATGTTGTATGTTAATGTTGCACCAGAATGGCAGGTAGAAATTTTTCCATAGCATTTTATTTTTTAATTTATAGATTTGCTTTACTCTTAATATAGATAATCAATATATGTAATTGGAGACACGTTGAAATTATCGCCCAAAATATTGCACGTACCAAAAATATTGATTTAAATGTAATAACAGGGGTAGCTGAAATTCTTCAAATGCCAAATCAAATTTCAAGAACGGATACAGAACTATTTTTAACAACAAAAACAGTTCAAAAGAAAATTATTTCAGATGGCAAACGTAAGACTGATACCACTAGATTTGTAGAAGAAACTCAGGAAAATTTGATGCCAGTACCAAAATATTTTTGGAAAGTTTTAAATTTCGGTAGTGAATCAATTGCTTTTATAACACTTAATAATCCATATGCAGATTCAAATACCGAAAAACCCATTTGTAACGATATATGTCACAAATATAATTATCCGACTGGATCTTCATCAAAAGGATTTCTACATTTTAATTCAGGTCGAACATATTGTTACACAGTCACTGATTTAGTTAAAGCATTTCTAAATTATGTTCCCAATGATTTAAGATATATGAATGGGGGTATTTTAGCATATGATAGAATTTCTATGCCACAAATACCAAATAATTGTCGAAGTCCTTAAAAAAATTTCCTTTCATTTTCTTCAAATAAATTTTATATAAAAAATTTTTAATAAATTTTTTAAATTTTGAAAATAATTCAAACCTTTATCAATTTAAATTTTGTATGACGTCTTGAAATAAAGAAACATCGAAATAGCAAGGTAACATCTTATATTTTTTTTAACCATTACCCTTATTTTAAGTAATCCATCTTGTTCTGCATAATCAGAATGTAGGAGCAGCATCAAATAAGAAAACTATTTTATTCTTATGAGTTGATTACATAAACTCAAAAATACTTTGTCATTAAATTAAATAAAAACATGATTAAAAGGATTATATAATTACAATGACAATGATAAAGATAAAAAAAATGATAAATGTCATACGGGCTTAAGCAATACCGTCCTAGAAGAAAGTTTAATGAATCATAAAATACATAAAAATATAAAATCATTATTTAAGTGCGAAATCCATTTTCTAAAAAATAAAATGTTCTGTGTCAAAATCAACAACACTCTCTTCAAAGCTCCATAGTTGCCAGCAATCGTACCCCAAAACTCGATTTTAAGTCTTATCCTGAACAATCATTTTATCAGACATTATCATCCTATCGTGTGACATTGGTGTTTGTTTGCGATGATAACAGCGAACAGCATGTATAGTAATGCATAACAGGCTCAATACTATTAACTAGCAGTACTACAAATGGAAAATTAAAATTAACCATTCTAAAACCTGCTTCCTCTCAAGGAAAAGAAAATTATGCCAAGAAAAAAACGTAACTTTAATTATTGTTAATTATTGATAATATAATGCGCCAACACGCTGGGTGGCGCAGTATGTAGAGCGCCTGCCTTTGAACCGAAAGATCCCAGGTTCGATTTCCGATGAAGCAAAAAAAAAAAAACGCTTCATTGGTTTTTCGAGCTGGTCTAGTACCCTTTGTCATTGGGATATAATAAATGACAAAAAATAATTGAGTATATAATATAATCTGGTAAAAAATTAAATCAAATGAAACTATTCTATTTAAGAAGGCTTACTTCCTGACAATAGTAGTAGTTTTCCACATTTAATATAAGCCAGTAATTTGTTAAAATAAATACTCAAATTATTGTATTGTAGTGTAAAATTTTAGTACCGTACTTAATTAAGCACGAAAAGGTGATTCTACCTAAGTTACTGATCATAAAAAAAAAAAAAAGCTATTCTTGTCTAGTTTTACTGTTTGTACGCTTTTTTAATTCATAGTTTTTATGTTTTTTTTTTTAAATAAAAATCAAAATAATCCAAAAGGTTTTTTTTCTCCAATTTTTTTTTTGTCCAAGTAAAATTTTTTTATAATCAATAATGAAGCAGAAAATGTAATAATATGTAAAAAAAAAAACAAATTAAATTGTAGTTGATAGTCTAAATTAATATACGTCGAAAATGTCAGAACATGTAAACTATATTTTGAAATAAACAAAAATTAAAGTAAGTCAATAGGAGTTTTAATTCTGCTACCCGAATCAGTACCGATTTTGGACAATGGTAAAAGACATAGGGTGTTTTTTAAATCTACCTATTTTCTACATTTACTTGATAATTCTGAAAAATTTCTGTTCATTTAATATCTCTTTTATTTTTCTTCTAACGTTTTTTGTATATTTTCCACTTTTAAAATCGTTTTCTCTTAATTTTAAAAGTGTTGACCATTTGCTTATAGTCAGAGATATTTCGGAATCACTACTCGTATTAAGAACAAAGCTTTTATTTAAAGTTGTTGTAATATTTTGAAAAATATGGAGTAGGTATTTTTAACCTATTCACAAAATTTTTACATTATTTATTATATAAAAATAAATAAAAAATTATTAAATAAGCGTAAATTGAAATCATAAAATTATTTGACTTAATTTTTGTTTTTTTAGTTTCTAACTAATAAAAAAATTATTATTTTATGTATGATTCTTATTCCCTGTTCCATTCAAGTGATTTCGATTACACATAATTTTGTTATTGTATACAACGAAAAATTTGTTTTATAAATTTTTATTTTTTTGGTGAAACTAAAATTTTAAAATTTTTTATGGTGTAATTTACTATTCAATTGTTTTTGCTTTTTTCCTAATGTTTATATAACCGTGAATAGGTGTCGTTTATATTCTTGTAAAATATAAGATATTCAAAATTAATTTCATCTTTAATTTATCTTTTATTCAATCTCACTTACAATCGGTAAAATTTTACATTATTATCATTATTTATCATTATTAAATTTAACAAATTTGTATAACTTCTCTCACTATCCTAGTAGAAATTTTCTTCCACAACTAGTCCATTGAAAAATTTTTACAATCAATATAATATTATAAAGTGGTTTAAAAGAACAAAACACTTATGGGATTTATCTATAATCTATAAAACGTATTATATGTATGTGAATAGATAGAATATCGTTAATTTATTCATAACGGTAATAAATCTAGGGGATAATATCTCATAGATAATAATATTATGATTTCAAAAATCATTTTTTTTTCAAGATTTTTTCGATTTGTTTTTATTTGCAGTACAACGCTTGAAATATTAATGTATTTTAGATAAATAAAGTACATATAACATACATATATACATTGAAATTGATACCAAAGTATTCTTAAATACTTTTTTTAATAATGTAACTATAAAACGGCTTAATATTAAAGTCTTCTAGACTTTCAAGCTCAACATTAAACAAATAGTTGTTAATGGTTTTATTAAATCGATGTACATAAGATTAAATATCCAATCATTTATTTTAACAACTCTTCTAATTTAAATTTATTATTTATTCAATATACTATATTATTCTTTCGGAATCGATACCATTGGATTACCATTTCAATTCAAACATTTCTATTCTGAAAAATGTTTTTTTTTCATAACCAATTCTTCATCAGACTACAAAGTACGTACTTGAATAATTCATTTTTTGTTTCGTTTTTATTTTTTCTAATTTTTGTTGTTGAATGAAAAATGAATTTTCCGAAAGGATAATAAAAGCTAATGACACCTAATAATAGGTAGAATAAAATATTGAAAAAAAAAACAAAACGATTTGCAGAATTGAGATTTTAATTTTTTTTTTATTTATTTCAAATGTTTGTGCGACGTGATGTTGCCAGAGTTCTAAAAAGTTAATTATTATTCAGAGAAAAATATTTTTAAAAGTGATTTTATGTAATAAATTATTTATGAATATTTTCGATTAGAAGTGAAATTTGTGATCATTAATCAAACAGAATAATACAGATTCGAAAAGAAAAATTATAACAAAGTAATGGTCGTATAAAAATTTAAATATCAATCAGATATCTGTTCGCTGTTAACCCAGATTAAATAATAGTTGAGTTCAAAAATAGAAAATTTAAATTTAGTTCCTATTAAATAAGAGGAAAAGGATAGGAAGAGAAAATATAAAATTGGAATTCTAGAACAAAATGGAAAAAAAAAAATCTTATTTCCGAATTCCGGTTAAAATTCAGGTCGGCTATATTTAAAAGTTTAGCCCGACTCATCTGTTTTGAGTTTCTTTGTTTTAATTTGAAAATTTGTGTCAAATTTCGTTACACTTTGCACAAATTATGTTCTTAAATAGCCAGAATTACGAACAATGGTTTCGACCGCAAAAAAAAAATGGGGGATTCAAAATTAATTTAATGAACTTCTGCTTTTTGATTGACGCTGTTCTCATTTGGAATTATGTGGTTGTCTGGTTTAAAAATTTTTAACTTCTTGAAATATAAAGTCAGCTTCAGATGTCAATTTTGCCAAGGTTTTTGTTCTTATTTCACTATTTATCATAGATAAATATGTTCAGATAAGGTAGCAACCTCTGAGCCGTTCTAAAATACGAAATGTTTAATCCTTCCCTGGTATGATATGAGCCACTCATTTGGTTACCTTGTTAAATGTCAGCTAGTTAACCTGTGTTTAAAAAGTTAAGATTTGTGTTACCTCCTTGAACGTCATATCCTTTGGGTGCTTATGAAGTATATTTTAAATATACTTATCGGCATACTTATATGTATTTTCAATAAAAGTAGACCTTTTTTATTTATTTATTTTTATATTGAATTCGTCTACAAAGTTTGATCTTACAGACTAGCAACAAGACAACAACAAAAAAAAAATAAGAAAAAAACAAAAACGAGTACTTAAAATTATTCAAAAATATAATTAAAACTATATAACGAAAGATCTTTAAATTGAGTTATATTTAATAAAAAAACATCAATCTTATTATTTACAGCTAAAAACTTATTTAGCATAACGGAACACCTTGAAACCGGTTCATTTTGACTATAATTAGTTCTATGAAATTGAGTATTCAACAATTTCTGCGATCTATAAGTAGTCTCGGTGGTATAGCTAAATCGAAATTCTGTAATAAATTTGATGAATCAATATGCGATGCCACTAAAATATCGCGAGCAAACATAACACAGAAAACAGCGTTTTTAGCAGCGTTATCTATGTTTGTGGCATATTTGTGGCAATGTTAAAAGTATGTCTGTATGTGCAAAGTTATACATCGAAATATTTCTTCGTCGTGGTGAAATTCATTAATACGCCAATCATTTACTGTTAATGCGTTGTTATAATATATTCCCTTCAACTTGATTGCCACATGCATTTTTAATTTTTCACTCATTTTCGCTATTATTTTTTCCAATTGTTCTAGCGGGATGATTGCCATCCCATCCACGTAGCTTCTTTATTGTGCATATTTTAATTTTTTATTTTTTTACTTTATTATTTCACTTATTTATTTTTTTTAAATTAATTCAGATTTTAAAAAGCTACTTGAACACATAATTATAAACGTATTGTATATGAATTATAAAATAATAATTAAAAATAAATATAATACTGTGAGTTATAAGATATGAACTAAAATTACTAAAAATAGATTTAATATTGATATCTGTGAGTTATAAAATATGGAATGAATAAATTTGCTAAATGACATTATAACCGGCTCTCTATATTGATCTTTAATTTTTCCAAAAAAATAAATTAAACAAAAGTTTATTCAAAAACAATCACGGTATTACATTAGATTAAAACTTACTTATCCGAATGATGTTATGAGGGAAATCGTATAGGTAACGCGGAGGTGTGCTATATTTAATATAAGAATAGTTCAGCCCTAATTACTGTCAATAATAAAAATAAAAGTAAAAAATATATGAAGTTATTGTCAAGAATAGCTAAAAACGTTTTTCTTATCGTGAAGAATCATCAGTAACGATTATTTTCATATAGTTGAAAAATTTATTCGCTGTACATTCATATGTGAGATTTTAATCTGTATTTTCTTGGTTGGGAAAATTTGCATTTAAATATTATACTCCTCGATTTTCAAAATAACAGTTATGCTAAAAAAAGTCACATGTAAATTTTTTTATTGAATTTAAACATTTAAATGCTATTCAGTATAGTAATTTTTAAAACAGTAAACCACGTCATCCAATCCAACATATTACCCCACTCACTCAGAGGAAATCCATCCACTTTAGATGTTATATTAACTAACCATGCAAACTATATCGATGCTCCACTCACATTAAACAAATTAAATTCCGATCATTTATCAGTTACATTTAGTATAAATAGTTCTACTATTATACATAATTCCCTTGCTACTTAAATTACAATAAAACTAACTGGATTAATTTTAAGAATAATCTCTCTAAGCAACATGATCAGTGATTTCTCAAACTTAAACTAACCCACTAGCGAAATTATTGATAAACATGTTGATACCTTTGCAAAAATTATAATTGAATCCGCGAATAAATCCATCAAAAAAATTATAAAATCTAACAAAAACTTAATAAATATTGATATATCCAACGAAGTCAAATCGCTAATTGAACGTAGAAACTTTCATAAACGGAACGGGCAGAGAACAAGACGCTATATTGAGAGAGCACGTGTTATCAATTTTAACAGTATTGAAAATAGTAATATTAGCTCATTTAAATTTATAACGGTTAACGAAATTAAAAAATATATTTAAAACAGTAGAAATAATAAAGCACCAGGCTCTTATCAGGTTAAAAATATATTACTAAAAAATCTAGAAAAAAAATCTCTTATTTATTTTTGTACGATTCTAAACCCATGCCTAAAAATTGGATATTTTCCACAGGTTTGGAACATTGCTAAAATAACTCCTATAAGCAAGCCAAACAAGAGCAAATCTGATCCTACTAGCTATAGACCAATCAGTTTACTGAGCTCGCTAAATAAAATTCAGGAAAAATGTTTAAAAGATAAAATTATTAATTTCATCAACGAAAATTCTATACTACCTTCGGAACAATTCGAATTTCGTCCTGCTCATTCTACTAATCATCAAGTTGCTAGAATCAAAAATATAATCAAAAATAAATTCTCTGAAAAACACTCAACTGGAATGATCACACTTGATGTGGAGAAAGCATTTGATTCTGTTTGGTTGGCATAATGCACTCTTTTGTAAACTGAAAATGTTGAACTTCCTACTATACTTAATTAAAATTATTAAACAATTTCTCTCATCAAGAAAATTTTTCATCTCTTTATCAAACTCAAATAGCAAACAATATATTTGATATTAGTGCTGGTACACCACAAGGCTCAGTAATATCGCCAATTTTATATAACCTCTACATTTCAGATTTCCCAAAATTAGATAACTGATTAATAGGTCTATATGCTGATCATACCGCAATTCTTTCTTCATCGACAAACCCAAGTGAAATTATAAGTAACCTAAAAACTGCTTTTGAAAAAGTAAAAAATTATTACTTTAAATGGAAAATTAAAATTAACGCATCAAAAACCCAGGCAATATTTTTTACTAGAAATAGAAAATACACCTTAATTCCCAGTTCAAATTTAAATTTAGATGATCAAGAAATACCATGGAAAACGCCATTAAATACTTAGGTATTCATATTGACAAAAAGCTGCTTTTCAAAACACACATAGAAAAAACAATAGAAAAATGCAATAGAATCATTAAATTACTCTATCCTCTCATCCATCGGAAATCAAAACTTAACATTGAAAATAAAATCATCTTTAAAGAAATATTTCAAAGCATTATGCTTTATGGATGCGAGGTTTGGTGTAAATGTACAATAGTACATATAAAACGGCTCCAAGTTAAACAAAATCAAATCCTCAAACTATTTAATAATTTACTTTTCTTTTTTTCAACTAAAAAATTATATAGGTATGTCAAAAGTAAAATTCCTGTTTGAATTAATCAATAAGTATTATTCTAATTTTATTAACAAATGTGCCATTTCAAGCAATAATCTCACACAAAACTTATTTATTTAAAGCATCTGTATGTTTTCATTAGTAAATTAAGTTTTAAGATAGTTTTGTTTAGGATATAAGTGAAACTTTTATTTAAAAAAAAAAACAAAAAAAAAAAACAATATAAAATCACAAAATCAACACAAAAAAATTTATTATAATGTTTTTTGCCATTTTTCCTTAACTCAAAATAAAAATTAAACAAAATATAACTCATTGTATGTAGTTTAATTGCTGACGTAATATAAATATTGTAGATGAAAAGGATTTCCTGTAACACTATACATAAAACTCTATTTTTAAGTAATATTTAGACAAATTAAGGCAAATAAAAATAAATAAATAAAACACGTTTGAATTGAACGAAGATGAATAGAATAAAAATAATAATTTTTAATAAAATTTTTTTTTGCCAATTTAAAAGTCAATTGATTTACGGCTGATTGACAAATTATTACTAACAATAAAAAACAAATTTATTTTGAATGTAATAAAACCATTACAGAGATTTACAAAAATCAAAAATCCGAAAAAAAAATAAATTAATAATTCACATAAAAGTTAATTGAGTGTATAAGCTTCTTAGAATTGAATGTATTATGTTTTACACGACGATCTACATAATATTATTTACTTTATACATAAATATTATTTTTTTTACTAACTTCCTAAAGAAATTGAATTTTTCTTTTTCACAGTACCTACATGCTAAAATAACTCTTTATATTTAAGCTGACATTTATGTACGAATATACATTTTTTATTCTTTATATTCCTAACCTTAAAAATTTAATATAAAAAACGTTTTTCTTTTTGTAATACAAAAAGTAAATAAAACAAAATAAAAAAAATGTTTATGCATATTATGTACGTGTACAATAATAAAATAAATATATATAAAAAGTCTACAAGTTCAAATTTCCCATTCGTCATCATTCACTACGATACAATCAAAATATTTCTTTTCATCTTTTATTTTTTTCTATACAAACACATACGCAATCAAAAACAACAATATACAAAATCATTCTCTTCTCTACACGATATTCCTCGGATACCCACCGGGGTAAATTAGAAACACGCTTCAATTCCATGTTGTGTACCAAAAAAAAATGTATTTACACACTTAATGAGAACCTACCCTATAGTCATTCCCCTTCATTATAATCAGGATCATCACCTATAAGATCTGAGACTTGAATTCGAAAAAAACAAAACAAAAAAAAAAACAGAAATAAAGAATAAAAAAATGAAATGAGATGTGAAATTCGATGTATGTGAAAACGTGTTGAAAATTTTAAAGAATTTAATATAAAGATTTTTTTGGTAAATCATTGCGGATTTTCTTTTTTTTTTGGAATTCTTTTTATAAAGGATTATTATATTTTCTCAATTTGTGAAAACCAGGTTTCAATAGCTTAATTTTATTTTTATTTTGGTGTTTATTAATTAAAATTTTAAATTCTAATTTGAAAAAAAGAAAATTGTTTTTGAAAAAATTCACCACAAATTCACCACACGAAATGTTTTGATGAATGTGAATGAAAATTGAAACATTTTTGAATGTCAAACAGATTGAAAAGTAATCGAAATGTTATTATTTGATATGGTTTCCACAGTATTGTGATTGGTGGTTGGAATTGAATGGAGTTAAAACAAAGAAATTTTGTTGGAATTATAAAAATTTTAAAAGCTAATGACAGGTAATTAGGATAAAACTGTGAGCTAATGAAATGTTCTGTTATCCATTTCCGGTATTTTTAATTATATTCTATAAATCTATAGGGTGTATGAGGTTAATATTTAGTAAAAAATAACATTATTTATGCACATTGAATAATTAAAAAAATATTTGTTGATTATTGTAGTAGAAAAGTTTGGTTATATCTTCTGACTACAGAGAGTAAGGGTAGCTACCCGGGATTGTTTGATACAATGGTATTGGGAAAGTTTTTTTTTTCATTTTTATTTTTCTCCTACTTTCATCCAATTTCGTATGCTTGTGATCAATTTACTCGTTTTATGTTATCAATTAATATGTCCTTGAATGTATATCTATCTGGCAACGTTTATCATCCTTCGGTTCATTATACCCTCAAATTAGTTCTAAATTTAATGTTGCAATCATTTTATAAAATTTTTAATAATTTTTAATCTATACTTACATAAGAGGAAAAGTTTGTTTCTTTGTTTGTTCGCTCGAAACACCCACAGTTTTAAAAATAAAGTTCTGAAATTTTGCACAGTTATTCATGGTCAAAAAAGGAACTGGACGAGGTCTTTAGAAAGCCATCAAATGACAGGTTCGGGTTGTTGCCGTACAACTCCTAACACGTCTCAGGAATATTTCAAAAAGCAATTTTGTTATACGCATAAAGATTTATACTTAGATACCCTTTCACAAATAAAGAAATATGACTGTTACCGATTTCAAAAATTTTGACTGGTTCGGGTAGCTGCCGTACAACTCCTAGCCCCTATCAGGAATATTTCAAAACCAATTATGTTACAGACTTGCAAATTAACACTTAAATATTCTTTTAAAGATAAGTTTTTTTTCATCATTAAAACAATGTCTAAGTGTAAATTTGCAAATTTGACTGTTATCGATTTAAAAAATTTGGACTGATTCGCGTTGGTGCTATACAACCCCTAGGAATGTAGCAAAAAAAGATTGTGTTACAGACATGAAAATCTATTGATAGGTACTCTATGAAAAATAAGCAAACACGTATTTTCCTGGAAAAGTATTTCCACATGTTAGGAATTAGTATAAAAATTTTATATGGTTAAGTGAATTAGCCACAAAAAATGGGACAATACGCTTTATTAATCTGAAAATACTGCAGAGTATTACAGAGGTCCATGTATACAAATAGATAGATACTGTTACCAATAAAAATGAAGCTGTTAACTACCGACCAGAGTATATTTATTCCGGTTCCAATATTGCTTCTACGAAATTTGCAGCATCCGAAACTAAATTCAAATTGATTGTGCAATAGGCGAAAATATTTTTATTTCAAGAATACCACAAGAGCAAGGAACGTGTTTGTTTATAATCCATCAGAAAATATCCGAAATATTGTTTAGAAAGAAATAATTTTAATCTAAGTATAGTTTAAGTTGTAGTAGTAATATTTTTGATAAGCTGGTTTTTTTTTTTAATTCGATTCATAAATCAATCATTGAAGAAAATTCTATACATTTTGTGTTCGACCCGGACAAATTCGGGTAACTTTGATAGCCATTTAATAAAATTCAGCCATTATATCATCATTATTTATTTCATATTAAATCAAAAATTATTTTAAACACCATCTCTATATATCCAAATTGATAAAACACCAATATGTATAGTCAAAAGTTTAATATATATTTGTCTCTTCTTCAAAATACCAAATATTTTATATTACCTTGAAACTAATACCCAGATCTTTTAAATAGGTTTAATTTTGAATACAATAAATAAAATTAAATTTTTACGTCTGACCTATAAAATAAAACCAAAAAATTCAAGGACTTCATATTATTGTTTGCTTATATTTTTAACATTATAACTTTTATTTGTTTTTTAATATTATGCAAGAAAATGCAAAAAGAAAACAAAAAAAAAAAAAAAAACAATAACAATAATACCAACCACACCCTTAAGTATATTTGGAATATAAATAAAAAAGATCAAATTATAAACTTTTAATCTAATAGTCCTTGAAATTTAAACAAAATTTATTTTTTCAAATTCAAAATTTTACACTCAAGCCGAACAGAACACTCAAACCTGATAGAACACTCAAACCCAAATCGAAAATGTCATTTATAGAAGAAAAAATCTATCCACAAAAAAAAAATTGTTGTTGTTGTAAAAAGGATTTCTTTTAAAGATTTCATTTCTAGATCTTAGTAAGATTTCAACAATAATCTTTTACAATCCACATTTTACTTACATACATAGATATATTTTGTGGGGGCTTAAAATAAACGTAATTTTTGGAAAAAGTTTTCTATATTTCTAATAAAAAATAATAATAAGAACAAAAAAATAAAAAGGTTAAAAGGACAATCTTAACATGAATTGCCAAAAAAGTACATTAAAAAATTTTTAATTAGAAATTTTAGACTAAAGTTTTATTGCTTTTTAAGAATTGATTTGATTTTTAATTCTTCAGTGGAGGTTACTATCACTGTTTGGAGATGGAGTAATAATGATTGAAAATTATTTTGTTTCATTGAAGAATATTGTCTTTTCCCTATTTTATATTATTAATTATGTCATATATATTCAGTATTTTCTTTGTAGTGACCAACATCCTACAGTGTTCAGCACTCACAACATATGTAATCAACCCACTCATTATAAAACAAAATCACACACGATGTGTATTATTTGCTCTATCAGCAATTTACAATTAAATATCAGTAACATGAAATTGTACAAAAACTCTTTTTTCAAAATGCAATGCAATATAACACGCGGGATAAATAAAATTAGGTACACTGGTTTATAATTATAGAGGACAATATCAGATATAATATACCGGGTGTGCCAGAGCATTCGTATCAGCTTTTTAAGAGGGGAATGAACCTTTACTTTAGAATTCAAATAAAAATTTATTAACTAAATCGAGGGTGCTCTATCGATTCGTGATATTTTCAACATCAGGGAAAGGCGATTTTTGGGCTTAAAAAACCATTTTCCGGTCCTTTCCAGAAGTTGAAAATATCACCAATCGATAGAGCACTCTCGATTTAGTCAATAAATTTTTATTTATTTTAATTCTAAAATAACGGCTCCTTCCGCCTCAAAATTGAATTTGTTCAGAGTATGTTCGATCCATCTCCTCTGAAGAAAAAACCTCTGCATCAATTTTATATAGGTATATTTTGATTTTCCACCAAGTTGCGAGAAATGGTGTATATTCTCTTTGAGTGGGTGGTGCAGTAGGTAGAGTGCCTGTCTTTCAACCAAAATATCCCAGGTTTGATTCCTGATGAAGACAAAAAAATGCTCTCTGGATTTTTCAACCTGGTCCAGTACCCCTTTTCATTGGGATAAAATATATGACAAAAATTAGTTGAGAGTTTTGGTTATCACTAAAAATAAAATGGAACTATGCTGTTATGAAGGCGAAGTACTCTATACAATAGATATATTTTTTCATATTTAAAATTTGTAGATATACCATAAAAACGTTAATATTGTATGTAGTTAGGTATTTCAATTTTTGTGTAAAAGCAGTTAAGGTTTTTATCTGATAGACTTAGAGTTATATAAAATAACAAAAAATATATTTAGAGAGGAGGTTTCGAAAATGGCGCTACTTTTGTGGATTTCACATTTTACATTAAATTTTAATTTGTGCCTTCACTAGTGCTTTTCATATGGTTTTGATAGTTTTGGAATTTCATTGTTTGTTTTGTGTTAAAAAGTATTTGTACCCGTAAGAATAGTATATAAGATAATAAGAGTATAAAAGATCCGAAATTCTTGGATGCCTTGAGATGAGATTAAGAGATTTGGTAAAAAGTTCGGCTAATTTGCTTTTTCCGTAATTACAATCATAACTTGCTATGAAAACATTATATCAAGCTGCGATTCTAAAGTTTATTTTTGTAGTTTTAGTACGCTTAAATTGAAGGCAAATATTTCTAAGAAAAAATTTTTTTTTCCTTATTTTATTTTCGACCTTTTAGTGAAAATATTTTTTTAATGAAAAATAATATATTTTCAAAGAACAACACATATAATCAAATGGCAGTAAAATTCACTCTAACGCAATTTGGTTGTTATTGCTCATACTTCAAATGTGTAATTATATTTTATATTACTGTAACAAATTTTATAAAAATATGTATATTTTTAAAAAATTTTTGGAGATTTTTGATTAGATACCTTTGAATTTTTTAATTTAGGTACGTATTAAATAAAAATGACCAATAAAAAATTACGCACTTTATAAAAAGAAACCCTGTTAGACCCCGTAGATTAAATCTGAGAAAAAGTCTGAAATGTAAACACTCATCCGACTTTATCTACGATAAAATAAAATTTTGTCCGACTTGTAAACGCTGCATAAGCAGAAATTGGCATTTAAAAGTATAATAATATATACATGCATAAATCGAAATTGAACTTTTTTACATTCGAGAAGAGTAATTTCTAACTGAGTGATAGATAACTGATATGTTCAAATTTTGTTTTCTTCCATAAATAATGTTTGCATTTTATTTTCAATTAAACTAAGCCATATGATTATGTATGTAACAAATGCAAGTCCTATATAACACATGTACGTACATTTGCATATACTTAGTGAGAGAAAGAGAAATAATAAAAGAAAGAGATTAATAAAAGAAACCAAATTAAAAACACAAAAAAATATAATGAAAATGATGATGGAAAATAATTGAAATTGAATATTAATAGAAAATGATTGAAATATAATGATAATGATTTGTATTGCACACATTTATTTTGTATTCCTTTTTTGTTTTTTTTTTTTGCTTCTTTACACCATAGAAATGTCAATAAATTAGTGAATTTAAAGAGAAACCAAATTTTAGCTTTATCAAATATCCATATTCCATTATTAGTACACACACATATGTAAATTTCACCTTAGTTGAATGCAAAGATTATCTATAATCTATATTAACAAGAATATACACTCCCATTTTACGTAAACCTAGTTTTTAAGAAATCCCAAACCGAGCAAAATATCATTAGTTAAAAGAGGTAAAATTTACATTTACTTATTGTATACCAAATTTATTATGAGAGAGAAAAGGTACAAAACAGATGTTTGTCTTTTCCTTTATGCTGTAAAAAATAATTTTGGTTCTCATTATTCTCCTTTGGATTTGTTTACGTTCCCTTCCATTTTTATGAGAGTAGCAGGGTGGCAAAAAATGTTAGTTCTAATTTAGTTTGTTCCCTTATACGAGGATTAATTGTGATCTTTTATTATTTTAATATTTTCGTTTTAAACATTATTATTTTCGTATATACCTATTACAAATATTAAATTATAATTACATTACAATAATATAAAATATTATTAATATTTTTGTCAGTAATAATTTGGAGTTACAAACATTATTCTTTTTTATTAATTATATTAGTAAACCTAAATATTTATAATATTGGTATACGATTATAAAATAATACTGAGGACAACATCTATTTACAAATCACAGAATTTAAAGAATATGATAAACCTGTTTTAGTTAGGTCTCCTAAAAATCTTATGCATAGTTGATACATTTTAGAAAATAATATTGTTAAATATTTCAACGAAATTTTTGTCGAAAATTTTTTTCAAAATTATAAACTTTATTATTTAATTTCAGCCAACTTTTTTTGTTATTCTTTTTTGTTTACTATATTTTTTCTTTTTCTTACACGTAAAATTCTTATTATCGTCTATTTCTGACAATGCTTATCAAATTTGCATATCAATTTGTGTGCAAACAAATGAATACATTCATGAGTTCATACTCTTTTTAGGGATATACTTTGGTTAAATGGTTATTGAAATGTGTATTTTTTTGAGTTGAAGCAAATTGAAACAAACATATAAAGTCCAAGGCAAGTTAATTAATAAGACACGAATATAGAAAAGCTGTATTTGGTTGATACTGACATACAATGCAAACAGAAAATGCAAACAATAAAAATTCAAACTCTGAGGCAAATCTGTGAACACACAGTGAAAGTTAAGAAACGTCGAGTCGAAACGAGGGACCATGTATGTAAATAGAATGACAAAAGGTCGACTGGTGAAGGTAGTAATAAATAGCTGAATCAATATCAAACGTCTACCTGGAAGACCTAAAAAAGATGGTATGAATGCTAGACGTCATCACAAAATTGAAATGAAAATATATATATTGAAAAAAACAGACACTAAATGAATATTTTAATGAACAAGAAGAAGATTGTTTTGTGTAGTCTTTTTCTTACCTGAGTTTGTTCTTTGCTATTTTTGATGTGATCAATATTTTACACGGTTTATTCTGTGTGCAATTTTCATATTAAGTTTTTATCATGCATTTTTTTTTGTCCACGGACAGATTTTGTTCAGTTACAAATTTGATTTGGCTCCGTACATTTTCATTTCGACTGGTATATAGATTTTTCAATTTTGGTTGTAATGCTGTTCTTTATTTTCTTTTTCGGAGCCATTACGACAGATAGCTTCAAAATATTAGAAGAATTTATATCGTATCGACTCTTTAAAAATTATAGGTTGTATTACATACATAGTGAATTTAATAAAAGAATTTAAAGTATATTTCGAAAATTTTTAATAACAAAAAAAAAAACAAAAAATCCATTTAACGAAATATAAAATTTAAAATGTATTTTTGTTGTGAGTATAAATAAAACTTCTGTAAACAAAGGATCAAATATTTTCTTAAGGATAAAATTGAATTTTTTTTTTTAACATTTTTTTTTTTTTGAAAAAATTTTTCAATACATTTTAAATTCAACTCTTATCTATGAGAGTCTACCCATTCAAAAATATTTGGAAAGGAAAGTTGTTATTGAATTTTAAGAATTTCTTACTCTGTCCCTTTAATTTTGTTATGTCTATCAATTATGGCTTAAAGATTAAGTAAATTGGTTGGATATAGATATAAATTTTTTTTTAGAATCATTTGAAAATTTTCGTAACAATTTGATGTCGAGTCAGTATTTCTGTTCATGAGAATAGTTATGATTACGTTGGACAAATAATATTCGAATTTTACATTTGGATGATAAAAATATTAGAAAAATATATTTTTTATTAAAAAATCATAAAAACAAAACTAACTGAAGAACTGAAGAGATGAACCTAAAAATTGAAAACTAAAATCAACTAAAATGAAAACTCCACAGAAATTAATTTATTTTAAAAAAATAAAAGTATTATTTTTCGATTACTAGTGCGTGCTTTCTTAGCGATCATACTGAAAATTAAATGCGATTGAAGCCGAAGTAGTAAATAAGTCAAATTTTAGACCTAAGTCCGTCAAACACATTTTGTCTTTTCATAAACTACTTAGGGTTTCCTATCCTATGCCTAATTGTTTACTACAAGTGAACAGTCACATATTATTATCTTTATCATAACCTTCACTCAAATTTCCATTTCCTTTATCACCGTTTGAAGTTTTAACATTTCGCTATCTATTGGGTGGTGTGAATAAAAAATAAGTTAAAACTTCTAGTTTTTAGTTTAAGCACTAGCTGACGCTATATAATTTAAGTGAAAACTATTAGCTTTCGCCTAAAAAAAGTGAATAATCTTTTGCTGAAACTGATTACTAAGAACTGGAAAATTTTAAGCTTTTACTAATAAATTCCATTAATTAATTCCATTAATATGGAACAGAGCAAATGCATTAACATGATTTTTTTTTGTTTTTCATGTTTACTCGCTTTTTTTTTGTTATAGTTTTTGTTTTTTTGTTGTTGTTATCAGCGTAAAATGATGTTATGCACATCATCATATTAATTAGTGTTATAATGTTATATTAAATTTATATATTCATCACCATAATGTGAAGGTTTTCTTATTGCAACATTGTGCAATCTATTTATTCTATTTAATCGAAATATGCCATTTAGATAAAATTTTTGTAATTATACTGTACGTATAATCTTACAAACCGTTGTCCGATGTACTCCTGACCAAGAAAATAATTTGCTAACCACATAATATGATTTTCATTTTCATCTAATATAATTTAAAATAATCTTCTTCTACACAACCTAATTTTCTTCGATAACGTTTTCGAGCACGAGTATGCATAAATGCAGCCACAATGACGACATTCACGATAATTAGCAAGCGAATATTTATATTAAGTTCACTCAGAGGTAACTTGAAATATTACAAGCTATTGCTTAATATTTTCAGTCTACACTACTTTTTATTCACTTTTTTAGGTGCTAGCTGGAAAATTTAGCTTTTACTAAAATCAAAAAACTAATCTTTTTAACTTTAACTTTATCTTAATTTTTATTCACTATATGCACAGCATTCACTGCAAAAATACCAGTTTTATAATTTGCTACTTTTTTATGCACACCACCCATTGTATAGACTGCTTCGCCTTCATAATAGCATAGTTCCATTTTACTTTTAGTGATAACCAATACTCTCTATCATTTAATATTCAAAATAATTCCAATGACAATGAAATTTTTTCAGAAAAGATGCATACCAGCCCTTAAAATAGAAAAGATATCTAGTTTCTGAAAAAAGGAAATACTACTAAATAAAATTGGATATAAAATAGCCAAATAAGAATGTAAAAAGGTGTCTTATTTTTAAAATAATATTTGAATCTCATTCTTTGTTAAATTTAAAACATTAAAATTCCATTAATGTAAAATAGTGAAATAAATAATTATTTAAACTTATTTTCCTATGCATAGAAGTAGTTTTATAAAAACAGAATAAATCTTGATCTTTTTATAAAATCAATTGTAATTGGTTTTATATTGTGCTTGTGCATTTCTGAACGGATTATTTCTGACAATTATTGTTGGTATGTACTAGGTGAAAAAATAAAAAAAAAATAAAATAGTGTCAAAGTTGGTCTGGAAATTCAAACAGTAAATTTGATATTTCTAATAGTTACAGTTATAAGACAAAAATGTATGCAATCAATGTGACGAATAATACGTACTTAACGTAGCTACTTATAGCCAACGAAAAATGTTATAATACAATATGTATTCTTTTTTTAGTTTGAAAAAGAAAATAATTTCCCCACCGAGTGCAACTTGTTTTCTTTGGATATTTATTATTTCTTACACCAACTTAAATGGTTTAATTCTCTTCAGCCTCTTGAGGACATTTCTTTATTTCAACAATTTTGTTTCAAGATTTAATATTATCGTGATATTTTTTGTTTTGTTTTATATAATTTCAAGTACATAAGATGAACACCCTAACTGCTTGTTCACAGAGATTGAAATACATACAATATTTAGAATTTTTAAGTCTGCAGTCATACTTTATATAGTGAATATATTGATCTCTTCGTCGACTATTGACATTTTTAGATATTTATGGAATTTTGTTTTCTATTACTGAAAATTAATACTCTATATACACACCGCATCTACTTACTTCGTTTTTTGTTTGTGTTGCTTGTTATGTTTTTTTTTTATTTATTTAAAACGGAGGTGGCCCTAATATGTCAGGGCCGGCATGTAGGCTTTTAGCTTGTTATGTTACAGATTGGTAAGTATTTGTGGTTATTCCGAGGAAAATAGATTTACAAAAAAAATTAAAATAAAATAATTTGTATGCACCGAATAGAGTGCGTTAAACATGAACAAGTTTTAACTTCACTTCATTTATAATTGGGACTAATTACATTACATGTTTCGAACTTATCTCATATATAATTATAGAACTATATAATATTCAGCCTCGACTTGAATACAATATGACTCTTATATTTGTGGTCCTTTGTCATTTGTATCCTTGCACCAGCTTACATAATAATACCTTAGATAAGGTACACAAGCAAGCCATCAAAACTTTCATGTATATAACCCTGTTTTATAAATATCTGTTGTATAATTGCTCTGACAAAATAAAGAGTATTATGCCCAAAATATAATCATTTCAGTGTAATACTGGCAGTCCTTTCTCATAACTAGGGGCAGCCCTTTTTCACAAATTTGCAGTAGTCGAACCAGAAAAATGTGAAATATTAAAATTCTTACATCAACCGAACCTAATGGCACAAAACTATGGCACCCTACTATCTTATATGATTCCACAAAACATATAACTGAGATATTTTTGAGAGACGGGTAAATAAATATATTTTAAATTGTCTTCTATTCTATCCTACACTTTTATAGTTTTGTTTTCGTTATTATCCTTCGTTTTTTAAAAATCTTTTAAATGTCTAAATTCTTCGAAGACAGTTCGTGACGGTGGTTACCTCATTATTTTAGCCTCAATCAAAAAATAGGAATAACTTTATATTTTTAAATTTTAAAGAATTTCAAAAACCAATGTAATGTTGGTAATATTTTTTATTTATTCAAAGTACTTTGTTTGATCTAAGTTATACACTTTTAATGTTTATTTTGTGAATTATGAACACTGCATGTGTTTTTAAAATTACTTTTCTAGATTTGAGTTTTAAAATTTATTATTTTGAAATTTGCCTAACTATGTGTGGGTTGTTGTGTTACTTTACTTTCTCTTTAATTTTTGCAAACAGAAAAACACAGTAGGAGATTTCAAATATTTTTAAATTAATAAACTTAGAAGAGAATTTGTTTTTTTTTTATATATGTATGTGAATACTCCAGTAATAGTAAAATAAGAACTTGACTTATATTTTGTATTTTATTTTTAATTTTTCATATTCAAATCATTAATATTTAAATAAAAACTAGCTATTCCCGGCGTAACATTCGCCGGTCTAGCATTAGCTTTATAAATTTTCAAGCAATTTATTTTAATTATTTATTTTCTTTATTTTCTTAAAAAGAATTAATGTTTTACAATTTTTTTTATTACATAATAAATAAGTTAAATTGAAAAACTTAAAACTATAATTCACCTAATTTAATATCTTAAAAATAGTTTAACATTTTAATACTTATTCAAACATTTCATAATATTTTATACTACACTAACACTATCAACAGATCGTACTCTAGACAAAGCAACATACAACTGTGAAATAGAGAATTGTGTTTTTAGGGAAATAAAGGTATTTATAAACTTCTAATTGTATTATGCCAATATATTGAAAGATATACATTAAAAAATATAAAAAATGTGTATTAAATATTATTATTATTTATCAATACAAATACTTAGAACAATTGATTTACTATTTAAATATTTATATTTCAAAAAGTTCTGAAATTACACTAAATATTTATATTTGTTTATAAGTATTTATTATTAGTACTTGTCACGTATATTCGTATCTTCGTATTTTGCAAGTTTAGAAAGTGGATTTAGCATGAAGAAATATAGTATACTTTGCAACTGTATTTGTTTTTCTTTCAGATATGTAATTAAAAATTTTGAAATAAAATTTGATGTAATTGCAATAAAATTTGTAAATGTAATAAAAATAAGTAAAACAAAACTTTCATGAAACAAAATCTGATGTCTAAACGACCACTAACAAATACTATGAATAGTGACGTACATTTCAACAAAATGTGGCGAACAGAGATGTCGCTGGCAGTATAGATATAAAATTAAATGCATTTAAACTAAATACATACCACACCCACATTAGAAATACATTAAAATAGCCATAGATACGTTTTTTGTGTTTTTTCTTATTATCATAATAGCCCTAACTATTTCAAAACTCAAAATTAAAAAACAAAAGCATTTATTTATAGAATTTATTTCACTTCTTTTAAATTTTGGTTTTGACGTTTTGATATGATTAGGTATGACCATTATAGTGAAGGTTATGATTGGTTATGACTTTGTTAAATCATATCGAATCATATAGGCCATTTAACGAAGTATCATATGACATCATATGACGCCTTATGACTATTATAGTTAGGGGTAAAGCCAATAATTATGCTTTTTCTCTTATTGTTCAGTTTTTATTGACGCCTTATGACTATTATAGTTAGGGGTAAAGCCAATAATAATTATGCGTTTTTTCTTATTCTTCAGTTTTTATTGTTATATTGTTATCCCGCTAGGGTCTCTGATGTAGGTAAGGGTAGTCTGTGATTTTTCTTTTTAAAGTTTTTTTAATATTTATGTGTACTAAATTTGCCGTGTATTGAATTGGAACTTGATAATAATGTCATAACATATTTTGTTTTTCTTGTTCTTAGCAGACCGTAAATTTCGGTTTATGATTCTCCATGTACAATATAATATTTACTCAATGCTACTGCGCATTTGAATTTATACTTTTGAATTATTTGTTAATAAAAGAAATAAATTTCAATTATTGGAATTTGTGAACATGGTCTGGGTGAATATATTTTCTAAAGTTACTATTTGTTTTACCGGTAAGTTTTTTTGCTGTAATATCGTAATGTCGTAATATTTTAACAAAGCTATTTTATCGATATAATAATTATATTCTGATAATTCGGTTTTTGTCTTTGCTACTTTGTTTTTTTTTTTTTTAATTAATTCATATAATCAGATAGTCAATGCTATTGATCAATAGGTGAATTGTTTTTAGGTTAATTTTAATTTGTTTTTGGTTTTATTGTTTTGTGGTTTATGTCTTTGAATTAAATTTTGCACACTATCGTAATTCGTAATAGTTTGGTTCTAATAAAGTTGTCTAATCTAGTTGAAAAAAGCTTTGTGTTGTAAAAGCTTTGTGAAGTTTAAGAGACGTTTAAGCGTATTAACAAATCCGTTAATATATAAAGATACACAAAAGTAGTTTGATCGTACAAAGATTAGAGGTGAGATGGGACATTTTTACGATCTTACTATTTCATATTAAAACATAAACAAGCACAACCATTAAAGAAACAAGAATTAAAAAAAAAAACTCATATATAATATATAATATGTATTGGCTGTACACAGTATACACACTCGCATAGATCCATATCTATAATTATAATTGACAAGCATTTAAGGAACTGCGCAGTAGACACCTTTTTATTTTATTTTGATTCTCCAATATATAAGATTGTATATAAAACAAAAATGCGCACACAGTTGAAAATTTTGTACTCATAAGATTTTATTATTCAGCAAATACATTATGCATATGTGAAATCTTATTAAAATAATAAACAAAAGCAAACAAATCAGTTATTATAATTTATATATTTACTTGCAAATGAGTCTATGTACATATGCCAAAAAAAAAAACAAAAAAAACAAATTCATCTAAAATAACAAATATAAAAACAACAAAAAAACAAATCACTTGAATTCTTCATTTTTACCTTTTTAAGTAACTGTTTCTAAATTTTTTTTATTTGTAGTAATAATATAGTTTTTATTAAAATTATGTATTATGTAGGTATATATATACGTACCTCTTTAATGACAAAATTTTTTATTTTTAGTAATTTTATACACTAAATGCCCCTTACTATAGGGAATATATCGGAAACGAAGCAGTATATGAGAGACGTGTATTTATGTGTCCTAAATAAAACTTACTAACCACAAAACTTTTTATTAAACACGAGTGGTTTCTGCTATATCGTGCGAAGTCTATGTCAGTACGTAAATTACTGTTTTTTTTTAAAACTTTAAATTTGACTTCAACTTGAAATATAATTACTCAACAGGGGCCCCTAGTATAGTTATATATCTAATTAGAATTGTATTTTTCTGTTTTTCAATTCTTGCAAAAGTTTCCTTTTTATATTTTGGTTGAATTGAAAAAAGTGTGAATTTTTGAATGTAGGTAAAGGTACATATAAAATAAATGTGATAATTTCACAAAATATATTGTTTTGATATTTCGCCAACATTTTCAATAGAATATAAATTTTTTATAATGGTTATTATCTTATTGTTTTTGATTAATCTGAAGTTTTGATATAGTACCTCGATTCTTGGGTATATATTTAATTTACTATAAAAAATTTATTAATACACTACAGATCAAATTTTGTAATTTGTATTACATATTTATATTATTAATTATTATAAATTACTATTTATTTCATAAAAGCAGATAGCAACTAATAAAATATTATTAATAAATAGTACCTACTACAATTTAAAACATTACTATTATTAAAATCATTCAGTCAAAATAACCTTAAATTTACTTATTCATTTATTCAATTTATGCAACTCTGATTAACGTCAACACAATTCTTTTGCATTATCTGATTTCATTTTTATAATTTGGAGTTATTTTTGTTTCTTATTTTGTTTTTACATTTGTTGTATAATTAAATTATTTGTTTATTTATCGGTAAATCCTCTTCATATGTTACATTTAGAAAGATGGTTTGTTCTTGTTATCTTTACTAATTGTTATTAAATTATTATAAAGAGTGATTATGAAGAACAGCCAATACATATATATTTATCATTTGGACAGCATAATGTAGAGTACACTATATTTTGGTAATAGCATTGGTCTGGCATAAAATATATATTATATATGCGTTTTTTTTTTTTAATTCTTGTTTCTTTAATGGTGTGTGCTTTTTTATGTTTTAATATGAAATAGTAAGATCATAAAAATGTCCCATCTCAACTCTAATCTTTGTACGATCAAACTACTTTTGTGTATCTTTATATATTAACGGTCTTTGGTATTAATATATAAGATAAGGAAGAAATGACGGATTAATAAGAAATTTGTAAATTGTAACAAATTGTAACAAATACTCCAACGTGCACTTAAGTTTTATTTATATATTGTTTAAGTTATATTTTTATATTGTTTTCTTAAATGTTTTCTTAAATTCAATACCCAGAAAAATAAATGCTTAAAGATTATTAACAAAAATAAAAAAAACTTCATGAAAATTCTGTTTTATTTTCATTAGTCTTTCGTATTTTTGTTTTTCAAAACAAAAACAAGAATATAACAAATAACAAGGATATTTTTTTTAATTTATATAAATTTTTCAACTTTTATTTAAGTTCTATTGAATTTTTTTTCTCTTTTTTTCGTTAAATTAATTCATTTAAATATACAAAAAAAACATAAATAATAAAGATTTTAACATATCAATAACACCTGAATAAATTCATATAGCATTAGTTCACAATACATTTACATTTTTAGGTGTTCATCAGTATATAAATAACAAATTTATGTACGTGATAAATTTATCACATACTTTTATGTACTTACTACTTCCTTTTCTGTTACAAAGAAAATTGTATGTAATGAAAAACAAAAACAGAATAAAAAAACATTTTATAAATAGCTTGAATTTTCCTTGATCAATTTATATATAGATAATATATTATGTATAAGTATATATGTGTATATATTTGACATGCATTCTACTAGTTTTAATCAAATTTAATTTAATTGAAAATAACCATGTGTGATGTGTCCTATATATTATTACACCTGGACAGATGTTCAGTATGAAAATACAATAAAAAAAAAGTCATTTAAGTGACTGTATTATTTACAGGAAAAAAATATTTCAACGTATTTAAAGGTCACAATAATGGTTTTGTTAATAAAGTTTTTTGTTTATATGGAAAATAGAAATTCTCAAATCAAACAGTTTAAGTTTGTGAAAATTTGAAGCTTATTTTCTTAAATGTAAATATTTGTTTAGTTTGGTTAAAATAACTTTCAAAAGGTGATAATCATTATTTTTAAATTGGGATTATGTAGAAATTTACAAAAATCAGAAGCAGTATTCTAGAGTGAATATATCCTTATACGATAATGTTAAACTTAAATACAACAATTTTAGTGTATTCTTAACATATTCGTTAGATTGAATGAGAATTTAATGTTTAATCAACTGGAATATTATACTGAAAATTTAAATTCTTGAGTTCTTTATGTTTTGTTACTAGACCACAAATCAGGATTACATGTCTTATATACCTGTTTATGTTGATTAAACAGACTTTACAAATTGATGATGTAGTCCCAGATTACTTTAGAATACAAGAGGTGAGCAATATTATTGTATGTAAGTTTTAGATATCTGGATTTTACCAATTGCATCGGCATCAATTGTATTTTCAGATTAATTTGATGTCAAGCAATTTAGAATTCTTTGCAAATAAGAAAGATATTGAATATCTATAATATACATTTTTAAATATTTATAATCTATATTTATACTCTTGTGTATATTAGATTTCAATTGATTTGTACAACTGATCGAAGTTGAATTGATAAGGGTAGAATATAGTATTTGTGTCGTTTTTTGAAAATTGCGAGAAGTATGTATATGTATGTATATTATATAACTTATAGAACTATTCGAAATATTTTGGATATTTCTGTCATTGAACTGAATATATAGTATGTTTTATATTTATATAATATTACTTTAGGGAAGCTTAATTTTTTTTTTACGCTTATTAATTATCTTTTGCATTACTAAGGTAACATTTATAATAATTTCTATTAATATATCCGCTTAATAATTTTTATGAGTATAAATTAGGTTTTTATTAAGTTCGGCTTAATTATATTAGATTGAATTATAGTAAATTGGTTCATAATAATGTAATTGAGTTTTTGCGATTTGATAGTTAGAGATAGGTAGTAATTATTACTGGAAAGCTGGCAATCTTAGACCATAAAGTTTCATATTAGTAAGTTAGGGTTACTTTCATTACAGTTTTCAATAAATATTGAATACTATAGTGAACATGGTTTATTCGAATATGATTGGTAAACATTTAAGAGGTTCAATCGAATTTGACAAAAAATTTAATACCACATACTGCGCAGTAGTGAACAAATATCAAATTCATTAATTTGCCACCCTTGGTTCATAGATGACCAATATATTAATACATGCCTACACACAGGCTTTATTAATCCCCCCGCCCCCCCGCAGGCTTCATCTTTCTGGACACGAATAACCAAATTGAAAATAACAAGTTTATACCGTTCATTTACGATTTTAATAGACATGCATGTGACAAAAAATTGATCACAAATTTAAATAGTATTGATATTAACAATAACGATCTTTTCAAATTTGATAGTTACATTCCAAATAGTAATAAACTCATTAGTAATAAGCAATATTTCTGGAAACAGTAGGTTAAGTTAGGTTAAGTTAGGTTAAGTTTAGTATAGAGTTAGGATTTATAGATTTCAGTTTTATATTGCATAATTGTATTAAAGTTGGTTTTTTTCTGCATAACTTTTTACCAATAGTTAATTCATAATTTGTTTACACAGTATCAAATCATTTAAATTGTTAGCTATAGTTTTCTAGTTATATTTCTTACATAATCTAAGTCACAATGTGAAATAAACTTTTTTTAAATTAAATGGGAGAGCTGTCATTTAACATCCACGTACATTCTAAGCTAGATATTAAGAAAAAAAATTAATTTTGTTTTGTTTAGAATTAAGTCCATATAAATAAAAAAATAAATAAACAAAACTTAAAAAAAAAAAAAAAAAAAAAATTTAATGTGGTAGTGAATGAAATATATTCAGAAACAAAAAATAAGTAAATCCAAACATTTGAAAATATGTTGTATTTCAAAAAGTGTCAAAATCATATACAGTTAAAATATAAAAAATTAGATTTCGCAATATTGAAACAGATAAAAACTAATGAGAATAGAGAAATTTTTATTTTTTTCATTCCACGAAATATTATATGTCATATTGCTTAATGTAAGGTTATTTTTATAATTTTTATTAGTTTGAGTAAAAACTGACAAACAAAAAATTATGAAAAATCTAAATGTAAAATAATTTTCTAACTATGAAAATTTCAATCATCTACATTTTATATAATAACATTTTACAAAAATTAAAAAATTAAACTGGCAAGAAACAAAAATTTAAAAATAAAATAAGTTGTGTAAATTGTATCCTTTCGATTCATTTCCATTTGCAAAATCTTTTCGTCCAACTTTATTTATTTTTTATTTCTTGCAAATTAATTTATTTTTAATCAATTCTTTAATCCAAGGCAATGGTAATTTAGTTTTAAGAAAAAAACTTGTTGTGAATAAATAATTTCATATTTCGAAAATAAAATGTTCAAATTAGTTACAAAAACTTTGTTTCAACACGTTTTTATATTTTTGGATTTTTTTATTTTTTGTTTTTGGTCTTTTGAACATAAACAAGTGATAAAATATAAATTAGAGAGTAAGTTGTTATTCTTGAAATGATTACTAGGTATATAAAGAAATACGAGATTCTATTGAAGATATTGACTTTATATAAAAAATTAGTCAGTTGTAAAATAATATTATTAATTATAATAAAATTAACAAATGTGAAAAAAAAATGAAAATCGAAATGTAAACTTTTAAAAACATTAGAGTTTAATTCTCCAAAATATAAGTATAGCAATTGTATTTTTAAATAAGTTAAGAAAACTTTTTTTTTTTTTTTAGTTATAAAAGTTTAATTATGTGCCTTTAATATACAAACTTAAAACTATCTTAGCCTATAAAAAGTTGAAGAAAAACGGCTATAATGGAACTAGATACTATTAACATTTAAATTAATTTTAAATTTTTATGTTAATTCTAATTGCTTAATAATTTGTTTTTTGTACATTCATAATTATTATTGTATAGTTACATACTACTTTCTTATATGTATAATAAATTGTAAAAAAAAGGCTGAAAAAATCAATATTATATCTTGTTATTCTAAATAAAACCTAACCTATACCTAGCTAACCTAACTTAACATAATAATTAACCCTATCTAAACTAACTTAAACTAATTCTTAAACCTAGAATGTACATGTTTAGTACCTATTACTAATTGAAAATGCTTTCTAACCACCAATATGTTTTTTAATGTTTTTGTCTCTGTCTGGTATAGACATATCATATTGAAGATTATCTCCGTTACTGTTGCCCAGTTCATATTCTATCGCTTTACATGTGGCCCGTCTACTATAGTGATATAGTATGGGGACATGATTTTGGTTTTGGATAAAACCATTTTGATCAAGAAATATAAAATGCTCAAGGGCTATGAATCCTGTGCGCAAAGTTTTTTTTATGTACTCCTCATTGTGGTAAAATATATGAGATATTAAACCATTTTCTGGAGTATTTTGTGCTCTTACATAATGTTTTCGAACGAGATTTATTATAAAACTGTCGATTCTGTTTATGTTTGACTCCTTGTACAAATATTTATTTGAATAAAAATGTTCGTAATCGGATTCGGGCTTGCGGTTTTTATTAATACAAACTCTTATGCACTTTCTTTCAAACTTGCGGATTTTTTCCATTAAACTTGCGCTGATATTATATCATACTGGTATACCATACACAAGTGTTGGCTTTTATTAATTGTTGATATATTAATGTTTCATAGCAAATTATTTTTACCCTATTACTTTTGTTTTTGTTGTAAACATTTTTTTTTTTACTGTCATGAAGGACGTATTACCTTTGGAAATTGTATATTTTACATGTTCAGAGTAATTCAAGTTGCGATGTAGAAGAACTCCGAGATATTTAACGACTTTTTTTGTTAGCTAGAGGTAAGTTATTTGGTGATTTAATAACAAAGTTTTTCCACTTTTTTTTAATGTTTGAACTTATTTTGTCAACCGTGCTACGAAAGAACACGGTTTCACATTTAGTATAGTTTACTTTTAATATCCATACCTTACAATAGTCCAAATTAGTATTAAACATTTGTTGCACTTTATGTTGTATGGTGCTTACTGTGCTATTAGCGGAGTACAATATAATATCATCAGCGAAAGATAGCGTGTACGAATTACCTTTTACATTGTTTATTAAATTTAACAAGTCTGCTATATAAATCGAAAATAGTATCGGGGCATTAACTGTACCCTGTTAAGTTAAGTAAAAAATATAGTACAATTGATCGAATTTTAAATACATAATTTTTAAAAATTGCGACATTAATTCTAATTAAAATTCAATAAATTTACTAAAGAGATGCAAAGTGGAAGGTTGATAAAATATTAGTTGTGAAGGAAGACGTATCCTTTTTTGTCTTTTGCAAATTAGACAGGTTACATTATCAATTCTATTTAATTTTTTAAATATTTTCTTGTTTCGAATTTAGTGTATATATATACATATATGTATTATCAGGTATTATATTTCTACTACCTTTGAAAGTAAAATCCTTGAATTTTATTTTATTATTTGTTCCTGTAACATTTTGAAAATAAATATTTTTAGTATTTTGATCATGATTTTTTCTTCAAATTGTATTAATTTTACCTCAATGATGTTTATGAATTAATTTTCATCACCTTTTGATATTCTTGAAAAAAATTCAAAATACAATATACGTGTATGTAAATATATATATATATATATATATAAGTCGTTTGTTTGTATTTGTATCTATCATTAAACTTTATGCTCAACTCTATATAAAGGTTATTATTAGAAACATTGATGACTGAAAATTGTTTGTTTTTTTGTTTTATAAACCAAATATTAGTTATAGGAGGTTAGGATAATATGCTAAGAAAATGGTTTCAATGAACATTGTTTCATCTTAAATTTTTTTTTTTTTTGTTTTTGTAAAATCATCAATGATTTAAATTTATGCGCTTCGAATCTGAAAATAGAATTTAAGAGTTTTTGTAAATAAAAAATAGGTACCTAATAATTATATTTAATCTGTAAATTGAGAAAAGTATGGTACGACTATCTGAAACGTTTCAAAAGCGATTTTTGTTATTATTCTTTTAAAAGATAAATATTTAAAAGAAGACGTAGCGAAACTAAATATTTCTTCAAAGACTTTTATTATCCAACTCTGCTTTGAATTTGATTGAGATTCAATTGAAGGAGACTTGATATCCGTAATGGATCGATGTTTGAAGCCATTATTGCTGTATTATAAGCAAAGGTGGCTACTTTCACATCTGGTGTCGTTGGAATATCTGCAGTATTGATGAGGTAGAGTGTGGGTCCAAGAATGCTCTGTCGGGGTACGTCAGAGAGACTATCGAAAATTTTTTTGTGAAAATCTTATTGTCTGACATAAAATGTACGATTTGTTTAACTTTTCAATAGATCGTAGAAATCATACGTCAGTTCTTCAGCTTCTTTTTTCGCTTTGTGTGTCATGGTTATTTTCGGATACTTACCCTTGTGATGGAAATAATCTATTCCTTAGTATAATGCAATATATATATGTATGTATGTTAGTAAGTTTAAATTTTTTACTGGCGATTCCCGTAGAATTCTTCCATCCGTAGTCAAATCATAGCCAGATGATTTTGTTTTTATTCCTTAAATTATTTTTTTTTTGTAATATTATATCAATAACTACTGAAGTAACAGAAAAAAAATAAATTATTGCAAAATTATTAATACAAAGATTAAAATTTCCGTCAAAAGTCCCTGAATATTGAAAATTGTTTCTACTTCCAAATTTATTTTATAATTTTTTTTTTCAAATTTACATTCAAAATTTAGTATCGCTGATTTGTAATTAAATTTCAAATTTTCTTATCAATGTATTCAAGATTGCGTAATCAGTTTAACACTAATGAAAATGTGTACCTTAGTATATAGAATAAAATATTCGTGTTCTTTGGTTCATTAATTTTATTTTATTTCGGGAAAACAATTAAAAACTAAGCATAGAATGGCCTACAATGGAAATTATATTGACTCAATTGAAATCTAACACTTTTTAATCATTAATAATTATTGTTGTCAACTGTAGTCATGAACCCATTAAATGTAGTCAATTGTAGCGAATTAGTCATAAAAAATAAGTGAATAAAAATGATAGGGCTGGATATATAAGTGTATGAATTCTTAAAACAGGATAATAACTTATTTTGAAAAGTAAATGAAACAGAGTCACATATAGTAAATAGGTCATAAAATAAAATATTAAAATGAAATAAAAAGGGATAAATATACAAAACAATGATACACCTACTTTATATAATGTAATGATGAAAAATAAACCTATAGCAGCTATGACCAGTGACCACCATTCTTTTTTTAATAAATATTTTTGTTTTCATTGTCGTCCTACACTTTAAATCCCTTGCCTATTCTTTGTAATATTATATATTTGTATTATTATGGTGACATACATATATATTGCATACATTTACGTTTCAAAATAAAATATGAATTTCAGATTAATATGAACCATAATATGTTTTCTTAGGTCCTTCAATAAATCATTTTCAAGGATATAAAATAAATTTGCTTTATTTTTTATATTTTTTTAACACAGCAAAAATTGCACATTTTTTAAAATAGCCTTTTTAAGTTATTGATTCCAATTTGTGTTAACATTTGATACATTTGTATTACATTATTAGATGTATGTATACATAGAAGTAAAATTATGTTTAAACATAAATTTTATTTTATTGTAATTTTTTTTTTTTTATTAAAAGGAAATTCTAAAAAATTGAATAAAAAACTATGCAAGCTAAAATGCGTAGAACAGGGTATATTTTAAGAATTCAAGGGTGACTTAATAAATAAAGTTAGTCAAAGAGATTGCTGCAAATATAAAATGTTTAGGTTTATATAAGATGAATGTGAATAATAATAAAGATATACAGGATGGTTTGTTTGTTATTATGCTTTTGTTCTGATTCAGTTATATGGATTCGCTTTACTTTTAGTAATAGTTGTGATAAGAAAGTAAATTTAAATGTGAAGCAGTCAAAGAGAGAGAAAGAAATAGAAAAATAGAGATATTTTGTATACATTATAGTTTGTTGACAGTTAAAAAGAGTTTGGGTGGATAAAGAAGTTTTTTTTTTCAGATAAAAGAAAATCATCAAAGAGTCTTCATATATCGTTCTATGAAGGATTAACGCACTAAAGTTCCTGCCATTCTGCAAAAATTAACACTATAGTCAGACTAATCAATAATATATTTAATTATTAAAAGATCAAATTTTATTGCTTAAACACAGTTCGATCTGTTTCTTCCATTTAAGTTGTCTAATAAAAGTTGAATAGCTAAGCGCAATATTTCTACATTGACATGTTCAGAAAAAAGGTTTTTGTGACGTATATCAAGTTTTGTTGTTTAATTTTTTTTTATAGAAATTTTTAGATCTCCATGAATGTTGGCTTTTCGAAATAACCAAGAATTGTCGAAACAACCCAATAATTTAATACCGGTGTGTCCAAATTGGATTTATTATTTGATTGTAGATCAAAACTTAATTGCATGTCGAAAGCTTAAATGACCGCTCAATTAACCATTTTTCTTCCCATGTTCATTCCATCCCATCTTTGCATCAAGAGTCATACCAAGATATTTTGCAGAATTTTGATATGGTGTAATGACATTAAACAATTGTTTATTATGACCGTTTTTTTTTATTTTTTGAATTATAACTTGTGTGAATTTTGACTCACTTTTAGTTTAATTATTTACTTTTGCATCATTTGGAAATTTTATTATTAGCTTGCTGTAGTTTATTTGTTGTTTAATTTATATTATTACCAAACGCTAACGTAGCAGTATCATTTGTTACATTTGTTACAGTATCATTGTGACATTCTCTAGCTTTTGGATATCGCTGGTATAAAACTAAAAAGTGGATACATTTTTATTATAGTGAATTTTCGATAACATCAGTTATTCGATGCACTTATTGAACAGTTGAATGTTGTTTTCTAAGCTCAAATTGATGAATTGATGCTGTGATTCAATTTTTTTATCAAAAACTTCAGTTTTAGGTGAATTGATGTAAAACTTGAAGTTACATATACAAAGTTTAATACTACAATATCTGCTAAGGGGTTAAATTGACAAAATACTCCTTCGATTCTAAAAATGTTAATGTTAGTTTTGATTGAACCGTTTAGATTGCCCTTCTTTGACATTTGACTTTGAAATTAAAATTGTACCATAAATTTGAAATTCAAATGATTCTGAATATTGTAGAATGCATGTTATAAGATATAATATTTCGCGATAAAATTGCTTAAAGAGTTAATTATTATTGTTCATTATTAAATATTGACATTGCCAAAAATATTAGTTTCTAGAACATTCTCATGATATTTACAATTCTCACTCGTATATGTATGAATATATGATAATAAAAAATGTAACAAAAGAGTTGGGTTATTTTTAAATTTATTGAGTGTTGTTTTGATAGATATTTTTCTATACTATATTTTATATTTTTTTACTTATTCTATTCTCTTCTCATAATAAAATAATATTATCAGTCAATTTATGTATTTCATTTTACCTTTAGTCGAACTGACATTCACATCACAAAATATTATTTTCTACCAATCTAATATAGATATACCAATTTCTTTGTTATTCTGATAACTTTGATGATGTTGGCAACAATGATATTATCTTATAAATATCCTTCAGAAAACATTTAACAAGTGTTCGAATAAATAAAAAAATGAATTGAGGCAAAAGTAAATAAAACACAAACTATGCTAAAAGAAAAAAAAATCATAAACAATTTTTTCATTGCTTTCAAAATGAATAAAAATAAAACCTGTATTCCTTTTAAGTAATCGAGTGTTGAATTTTTAAAAAGATCAATTCAATAAGTTTAGATTGTAGAAAGAGAAAATTTTTTTTTACTTTTGATTTTATTATTATAGGGAGGACGAATATGTATACATATTCATCTATACATATATGCATTATTTATATTTAATATTGTTGAGCACAAGAATAATATTCTTTTATTATTTCCTAAATCCGGTTTTAATATCAATAATTCTAGACTTTACTAGAATTTATGGAGACTTAACTAAAGAAATGTTCTTGTACTGCACTGTATGTTTTCTTAATTTTTTAAATTTTGCTTTTCTCAAAAAAAATAAAAATATATCTTCATATTTTACTCAAGTTTAAATTAAACAATGTTAACCGCAGTGAAACAAAATGTATTATATAAATGATTTTATAACATTATTCTAATTGTAATTGTATTGACATGTATAGAGAGGAAATATATGAATTTTGATTACTGTAAATAACATTTTCTACACAAAATTTTTAATTTTTTTTTATTATTTTTTTATTTTAATGAAGGTTGAAATTTTTATAATTTACTATGATAGCAGATAACTGTGTTGAAGTGTTTAAAAAAGAGATTTTGATTTTATATTTTATGTCTCACGTATTTGAAAGCTCCTGCTTATTAATAAAAAGAAATAGGTACTTTTGAAGAATCTATAAGAAATATCAATCTACTTCCAATGCCCGTTATTTTTAACAATAGCTTAAGTTTGTCCAATTTATATTCTACTTTGGATTGTTAATTGGCAGCTCATTATACTCATATCTGTCTAATTCAGGGGTGCCCAAAGATCATGGAATGAATCGCAAAAAACAAAAACACAATTTTTAGTTGAATTTTTTTATTTAAATTAATTCTTTCGCGTATTTGAAATTCTTAATTCATTTCTTAAATTGTTGTCAGCTAATCTGCTTCTATAAGAATTTTTTGTATATTTTAATCCCGAAAAGAATCTTTCGCAGTTATACGTTGAACCGAATAAAGAAATGATCTTTAAAAAAGATATTCTTATATTTGGATAATTTGTTTCAGTTAAGTAAATTTTTAGGAAATTGCTTCTATTATTTGAAAATGCCTGCTTAGCTGACAAATCATTTTACAGTTCTAACAATTCAAGCTGAATTTTTACGTCTACTGACTTTATTTCAACTGAAAACGGATTCGAAAATAGTTCGATATCATGCTTTAAACTAAACAATTTTAAAAATCGTTCATTAAATTCAACTATCAAGTTTTCTATATCAGTAGCAATTTTTTTGCTATTAATATGTACTGATTTAATTGCTTCGAAATGGTCCCATTGGCTTTTATACATATGAACTTTAAATAATTTCAACTTTTCTACAAATGAAAGAGAAATTTATACATGTCAACTTTGTTCGAATCCTTACCTTGAAGTTTAACATTGAGCTCATTTAAGTACTTCGTCATATCAACATAAAACGCAAGGCTAAGAATAAATTCATCATCAGATAATTGTTCAATATTGTGTTCTTAACATTCCATGAAAGTTTTGATTTCATCTCGAAGATCAAAAAATCTTTTTAGGCAATTTCCACAACTAAGCCACCTTACGTTTGTGTAATAAATTACATCGGAATCTTCTGCTTCTTCTACTGAAGTTAAAAATTCTTTGAATCTTCGATGCCGAAGAGCACTTTTGCAATGTAATTAACAGTTTTGATGACAAAATTAATTACAACTTTCATATCAAGAGTTCTTCCACATAAATTTTCAATGTGCAATAAACAATGAATATCGATAACTTCTCAATTTTCGTTGAATTCTCTAATTTTTGACAGAAGCAAAGTAACAGCGCCAGATTTAGAACCGCGCATAGATGGTGCACCATCAGTGGTTATTCCCGCTAATATTTTTAAATCAGCTTTGAATACATTCAACTGAGTAATAATAACGTCGAAAATATTTGCTCCAGTCTTTGAATCTTTCATTGGCACCAAATTTTACAATTCTTCTGTAACATTAAAATATTGATCTACAGTTCTACACCTCGAATAAATATTACCAACTAGGCAGTTTCTGAAATGTCGGTCGTCAAAGCAAATTGAAAAAAAAAAATAAATTGAGATATCTTACTTCTCAAAGTGTCTTCGATTTTTGTAGAAATATCTGTAATCCTGCGACAAACTGTATTTCTTGATAAATTAAGCTGCTTAAAAATGTTAATCTTATCAGGAACTAGAACACCTGCAACTGCAATTAGACGCTCTTTTATAAATTCACCATCCGAATGTGGCTTTAATCTTTTTGCAATTTGCTGAGAAGCCAAATTTATGCCTTCACATTCATCATTACAACGTACAAAAAGGTTTTGCTGAAAGTTTTTTTGTTTACGCATTTTTTTTACTTCACATTCACGTTGTTGAGTAGAAAGTTTGTCGTATTTTTGTTTGTGTTTATTAATATCATATCCTTTGAGAATAATAACTGCATTACAAATCAAGCATATAACGCCAAAACCTTTTGGTTCAACAAAAAAATCATTGATCCAAGATTCTTGAAATGAACGATTTTCATCTTTTAACTTGTGTTTTTTTCATTCATTTTTATCTACAAGGCGTAAATTTATTTATTATTTTATTTGAATATTAATAAATAATTCAACCTTACAATTGACTGATTTAATTAAATGTCACAAGTATAAACAATTCTCAATAAAAATTTAAAATATAACTTTCAAAAAAAATGTCACATATACACATAAGCCTACTTCGTGAATGAAAAAAATTGTAAAAAAAGTAGTTTAATTTTGCATTTAACTTCAATTTCCCTATTGCCCGTATCTTTTTTGTTCCATTTTGTATAGAAAAATTCACAATAGGAAATTATTGATTTTCGGAAATTAAAAATCGATTTTTATTTTAAATTTTTCTTATAGGAACAATCGATTCTATTTTATCAAAACAACGTGTAACGAAGTAAAACTGGCCGCATAAAAAAGTAAAACTGGCATCCCTGGTCTAATTAGTCGTTTTTATAACATTACCTTTAGAGCAAACCCGAGGTTTTTTAAGAGAACTGTACTTAATACAGGAAGATGTATTTAAAAAAAAAGGATAATTCTTTATGTTAGGGAAAAGTAAACAGATACTTTTTGTAAGTCATTGTAGTCATAAAATATATATTTAATTCATCATCATCACTGTTCTTCTGTTATTTTGATAAGAAGTTATTTTTTTGAATTAATTTTATACAATAACTTTTAAAATAAATAAGCTCTTATTATTACAGAAAAAGTTATAATAATAATAATACTGTCCCAACGACCAATTGCCCTTCCCGTGCCGCGCACACCGGGAGTCACCATTATTATTACTATTATGACTAGGAGTGTCATATACAAAGTGCTTTGAAGAGAAGAATTAAACTATTCTTATTAAAAATAGTTTATTTATTAGATAGATCGTAAAAAAAAGGGTCACAATGTTATAAAAACGTTTTAATAAATTAAAATATTCAGTATGTAATACTGTGATGAGCATACACTCCAATCAACTATCAGTAATTAAACATTAACATTTATTATTACATTTTCAATTTTATTCCAAAACACAATACAAGCACGTGATAACCCTTAATGGAGAATGTACTAGTAAGGAGAGAATTGGGTCAGGAAATGCTTAACATAAGCATGCAAAACAAAAGGAGAATTAGTTAACACGATTAAAGAAAGTCAAATTAGTAATAAATGGATAGAATACTAAAAACAAAACTAAAAACCGAAAACGGAAAAGAAACAAAAAAAAACGGTTAAAAATATAATAACTTTGATTTGTCTTCCAACATGTCAAGGCAAATCAAAAAATAAAAATCAATAAGTAAAAGCTTCCGAGTCAAAAGTTAAATACCCTTAAAATCTTCAAAAATTAAAAATTATATAAGAGAATTAGCCTATCTTCCAGGATGTCAAGATAAGCTAAATCAAAATTTTGAAATTTTAAATTATGCCGAAGAAGCATCAGTCAATTTATTTAGGATTAAAACTAAAAGAGGCACATTTTCAGGGGCAATAAGGCGTAACAGACCGACCGATACATTATTAAGGGAAATATGTATATAAAATAATATATATATATATATAAAAAAATACAACACGTATTTATGTGTTCTAAAATACCAACCGAGTCCATTGTGCCTGAGAGAATTTGGTGAATAAATATAAGCTTCACCACTTAACGACGCCACTTAACGACGTTAAGGAGAGTTTGCAGACCTAGAAGTTTAAGACGGCCTCTGTTAGTGGGTAAATTATATGGGTCTGTCCATTAAAGACCATGAAGAGCGAAACGACGAATCTACGTTGAACAGATTCAATCCTGTCTACGTGAACTTGATGAAAAGGTGACCATACCTGGGACACGTATTCAAATAATTGTCTTATCATAGTCAAATATAAAGCCCTGGTGACATATGGGTTGGAAAATTCTTTTGATCATCTTTTGATAAGCCCAAGAGTTGAATTAGCTCTGATGACAATATTTTCGATATGAAATCTGAAATTTAGTTTGGTATTTAATAGAACACCTTAATCTTTAGTGGATGCGAAGAACAAGTAGCAAAGTTATTAACATCACTCTATGAGATTTGCTGAAATATTTTCATATCTTCAGCGTACACAAGAATGTGCGAATTTTTTATAATATTATGTACATCGTTTGTGGTTCAGATAAAGATAAAAGGGTCTAAGTTCTACTTTGTGGAACATCCGATTTAGTAATAAAGGATGTGAAACATTAGCCCTAAAAAGGACATGATACAATCTGTCGTACAAGTATGAACTAAACCAATCAATAAGGAGAGGTGGAAATCCTAAAGCACGAAGTTTAATTAAATGAGACTATGGGACAGTTTATCGAAAGCTTGTCTAAAGTCGGTAGCAATTGAGTGCACGTCTAGCATGTTATCCATGGAATTGAGATTAAAAGAAACTAATTCGGTTAGATTGGTAGTGGTGGATTTACTCATTTAAAGAGGGGTCGTGTATAATACTCTTGAAAAGTTTAGGTATACAAGATAATTTGGCAATGGGCCTACATTTATTAACTTCAGCCTTTCTTGCTTTCTTGTGGATCGGAGTTATGAAAGAAGTTTTCCATATGCTCGGAAAAATTCCTGAAGACATTTGAAAAAGCCTGACTAATGGTTGTGTCAACGTATTAATGCATCTTTTTTTAGAACTACGGAAAGTAAACCATCAAGACCAAAAGAGTAATCATCCTTTATTTTATTAATTTTGTAATAAACATTTTCATAATCAATATTGATTGACGTTAATGTGATTTGAGGAGAGTAATTTAGATAAATGAAATAATCCGAGTCGGGCACGAAATTGTTATTAGTGACAGCTTGACTAAAGAAGTTTGCAAATAGGCTTGATATTACCTTGAAATCGTTCATGGAATCATTTGCGTGTTTGAAAGTCATAGGATAGCCATCTGATGATCGTTTTTGGTTAATAAAATGCCAAAACTTTTTAGGATCTGATATTCAATGAAATTGCATTTTGACTATGTACTCATCGTAAAGACTTTTACATAGTTCCCAAAATTCGGAAAATGAACTCAAATATAATCGGTTATAATCAAATATTGGATCTCTTGATGATAGAAACTTTTTTCATAATTTATTTCTTTGATAACGTAGGGTTCGAAGATGTTTATTATTATTTGAACACACCAAGGGAGGCAGTTAAATAAAATAGAATAAAAATTAATATTTGAGGTACTTAAATCAGGATTATTTGAAAGAATTGTATTGAAATCAATTTGAGATAATAATTCGTTTAGCCTACCAAACTCGGCACTACGAAAATTGAATTTATAGGTATTTTCAGAATCTACATTATCGTTACCATTCTTTCAGACAGTTATTTGCGTTACTTAAGAAATTCATCAAGTAAGAGAGAAACTATTTTCCACCTCCTTTTCGACCACGATTTGGTCACATCTGTTTGAGCTCACACTAATTGTTTGTAGATACCGTTACTACATCTAATATTGCTCTATGCCACTATCATGTCGATATTTTAGTGTGAAATTGTCGTTAACAGTAAACTCGATTGATATCCGAAACTTAGTTTCAGTACTTTTTCTTTTAATTGGATTTAGTAACTGTAATTAGTCAATCGTAATCTTCATTATTTAACTACAATCCTTGAAGGATTAATAAATCAACTGCTTTTTCAATTGAATTAAAATAAGAAAAAAATTAGTGAATGCAAAATATAAAAGTTGTAATAATAATTTTTTTTTTATTTCTATTAAATTAAAGTATCTTAAAGCTTTTTTTATCAAATTATATATACATATAATACTTATATGAATATTAATTAGTACCAGACAAATACAATCAAAAAATTGAAATCTCTATTGAACAATTAAGATTAAAGTTTCACCTAAAATAATAATCAGTTCTGATTTTTCGAGAAGAAATAAACTTGTTAGTAATCAGAGAAGGATATTAACCTTGACTTATACAGCGTAAATATACATATGTAAATATATTTCTATATTATATGAAATTTTGAATGAAAAAAAGGTCACTCGGAAAAATATCTTTAAATTAGATTATATTAGTATTTTTGCGTTATATTATATCCGAAAACAAAATAACAAAAACAGTTTATAACAACCAAAACGATCATGATTCGTTCTAGAAAATAAAATGAACCTTTATTTGTTCAAGTAAGAATAAAATTAAATAAATAATTGCGTATTCATATTATACAGGGGGTGTATGAATCATCATCATTATTATCTTTCTTGTTGCCCCTTGTGATTACATCTATATATCATCAACTGATACCACCGAACTAGATTTTGTACGAAATTTCAGTTCTCCCTAAGTACTAAAACTTTGTAATCTTCAAAAAGGAATTGTAAGGTTTGTAAAAGCCCCAATTTTTGTAAATAACAAACTGTTCGATGCAACATATTTATTTTTGATTGTCTACACTTTCTCGGATCTTGCAGATAAGAATTCCATATTAGCTTTTGTGAAATCTTTTGCAGTTTGGCTAATCATGTTTCTACATTATTTCCTTCGTTTAATCGTTATATTGATTCAGTTAATTACACATTTCGTTCTCACAGAGTCTTTTTCGAAATTGTCCCTAGCCAGAATATACGTACAATCTATTTCAGATTCCAATTGAGACATTTCATGATTTCATTTACAAAATTCAAATTTCAGTTAAGTTGAATTGTTGATAAATTGTTCTTAGACGTAAAGATTTTTATATAGAAATAAAATTACAACCCAATATTTTATAGTTGTATCTCATATGCTATAGAACAACCATCGGCAACCTTTGCAACCGATGGGCCAAAATAAATTTTCTGGATAAGAGCATGGGTCACAGGAATTTAATACTTACTGTTACATTTTCAACTGTCACAAATAATTCAATTCGAAAACTAATTTTCCAAGATTTGGATATAATCGTGAAATTTGCTATTTGATAAAGAAAGATTCGATTCCTGTTCTAAAATTATTGCACAAAAAAGCAAGTTATGTGATTAATTTTTTAAAATATTGTTTTTAAGCAGTTTTAGTTTAATCTGAAAAGCTTTTATATTTGAATATGTTTCATTAATCAAAATTCCTTTTATCGCTTTCGTCACATCAAAAGCTTTCGGTTTAATTCGTTCATTAAAGAAGTCATGCCTGTTAAGAATGCTAAATCAAAAAACCATTTTGGATCCGACAATTCTAATACTTTTCTTTTGCTTTCAACCATAAATATATGTATAGCTTCTTTCAACTAAAAAAACCTTTTAAGTGCATTTCTTGCACTAAGCCACCTTACCTCGCAATACTAGATATCGGAACAGTCAAATTAATATGAGTCGAGTTTTTTAATTAAGAATTTTATTAGTGGCGAACGAATAGTAAAAATAAAAACAAAATGGGCCGCATTTGAAAACCGAATGGGCCTCATTTAGCCCATGGGCCACACGTTGCCGGTGGCTGCTATAGAAAAAACACCTTACTTATCCAATTATAGTAAATATTAATTACCATCATGCAGAAAAACCCTGTATTATTTTATGTAGGTACATAAATACTCACTAGAGACAATTATAATTATTATCAAATTTTATTGTTTTAATGGAACATATTATGAAACATATTGCTTGCACAAAAAGGATATTTAAAATTTTCTAAGGAAGATACACAAACAAAAACAAATTGATAAGTTTTGCTCAAAAATTTATAATTAAGACTCATTCAATGAAATTAAATCCCAATATTAACATTTACTTTCGTACTAATTTATTTTATTGAGCTACATTGACATATACAAAGAATTACATATATACACTACAGGTGGTGGAATGATATTTGATTATTTTGGTTAGATAAATTTTCAAGTGGTTCATTAATTTTGTAAACTTAAAGTAAGCTCATTACATACATAGATATTTAAAATTATTTCGAAAAAAAATAATGACTACCAATGTATTGAATCACTTAATTAATATACAGAAATGTTGATCAACATGAATTGAAATATAATTTTGTCAATATAATTCTGTATTATCATATTATGATGTTTGTAATATTAAATATAGTTGATCTCTTAATGAATGGTAATTTCCTCATACTGTGTTATTATTATACTTTGACAATTATTCATTATATTTGTTGAATACAGAGAAGATGATAATGAGCTTATGTGAATTATTATCTAAAATTAAGATGAATAGATACTATAATAAATTTCGAAGAGAAAACAAAAACAAAAATTAGCGTCATTGACATTTTAGCAGCCAATTCGTAACTATAAATAAAATTAGTAATTATATGTATTTGAAAAGAATTCTTCTTATCAACTAATGTAAAAAAAAAAATAAATGAAAAATTTGAAAGATTAGAACTATATTTCCAATCTCTGTTCTATACATCAATCCAAAAAAAAATTGAATTAAACAATGGGGTTAATCTGGGTTAAATTCCCGTGGCATATTAGAATCGTCTCTTTTAGGAGATGGTATTTCTTGGATAACAGTGAAATAACAACTGTAAAATAATGAATTGCGTAAATCAAATTACATTTTTTGTTAAAATTTTTTTCTTGCTCATAAAATGCATGTTAGCATTAGACTAAGTAAATTCTGAATAAAATAAAATAATAGTTGTAAAGACATACTTTATACATCTCTTGTTAACTAAAATACTATCTGATACTGTGAAAATAATGAATATAGTAAAAATAAACTAATGCATATAGCTTCGAAGAATGTTAAGTCCTCTACTCCTAAAGGTAGCGGAAAAAAAAACACTCAAAACTAATTCTACACAATACTCAAAATCACCGTTTAAGCTTATTAAAAAACAACAATTATTTTTTTTAATCATATCTGACTGATATTTGTTTTAAACTAAATAATAGGGTATAGCGCAGTTGACCTAAAGGCATATTGCAAACATCACATTCCAAAAAATCACTTTTCAAAAAATTCGGTTGTTTTTGCGAAAGAGGTGTAGGTACAGTTTTAGGTGAATTGTATGTCAATTGTAGGTGAACATTTTTCAAATAGAGTAGGTGTCAAATTTAAACTATAAATCCGTTTGGCAAATTTTAAACTAACATCAAATAAAATGAATAATCAAGGAGACTAGATCCAATGTCAGAACACTGACATATGGTTTATCAAATGTGCATTTAACAAACATTATGCTCAAATTATTTTTTATAAACAGATTTGTTTTTACTGATATATTTAATTTATAAAGTAATAGTCGAATTTCCTTTCACTAATTATTTATTTTTCTTATGCAAATATCGATATTTCGTATGCCACTTAACTCTTTTATCAGTGCTTGCGACCTCGATTCTGCTCAAGATTGGTAATTAGAACACAGACAAATGCAGATTCTGCTTAGAAGAAGCGTAGTCCTCTTCTCATTTTCTATTTGCTTGCAAAAGACATAAATGCTATTCTATTTAAGGAGGCTTAGTTCCTGACAATAGAAGTACTTTTCCACATTTAACGAGTTGATAAGCCAGGAATTTTTTAAATAAATACTATATCAAAAGGTAATTCTACTTAAGTTACTGTCAAGAGTGTAAAAACAGAGGCTACGCATAAAAATACCGCAACAAACTTCCAGATACTCATTTATGGAAACCTTATTTTTACATGTTTTGCTGGTTTTGAAGATGTTTGTCATCTGAGTTTTGTCAAGTGTTAGCCCCTAAATAATATGCGATTATTAATTAATTTACTCTACTTAAATTATTTCAATTCATCAAACGTGTTTATTTAAAAGCTTATATTTATTGATATTCATATTAATTAGGCAATCTATGAATTTAATATTGAAGAAAAATATACTTTTCACTAAATTAAATTTTCTATTCTTATATAATTTATGTCAATCAGTTTTAATAACAATTTTGTGCGTATGGTTAACTTGTCTTATAAATTCTTTAAAAGTTTTATTTTAAAATATTAAATTATAAATTTAGCTAATAATAATTTAAAATTAAATTTGATATAGAGTTAAATCGATTATGTACAAATAAATACACACAATTTTGTTAAAAATAATTTTCTTACTGAGAGGTATGAAAGTTGAAATTTCGAAGAATTTTCCTATGCGAAAATGAGTTGTAAAATAAAATAAAAGAGTAAAAATAGTATTTTTGATTTTTTGAAAAGTTTATTTTAATTTATTTTCATTCTGTTATATTGTGTAGAATAATTTTTTATATATATACTAAATTATGTCTCATATAAAATATTTAATATTCAAAGTGTATTGTATATGAAAAAGTGGAAGGTATAGTGTCTGCTACGAAAATCTACATGTTGGCATATTTTTCGGTCTTTTATGATATATCTAATAATTTAAATGTTGAAAACTATATCTATTGTAGAGTACTTCACTTTCATAATAGCTTTTATTTAATTAATATTTTATTGTGACAACGCAAACTCTCAACTATTTATCATTTATTTAGTCAGAATGATAAAAGGTACTGGACCAGGTCGAAAAATCCAGAAAGCATTTTTTGCCTTCGTCGGCAATCAAACCTTGCACCTTTCGCTTGAAAGGAAGGAGTTCTATATCTACTGCGCCACCTAGCGTGTAATTAAGCGTCTGTCAGAAATATCTGTATTTTCACAGATAGTAAAACAGCAATCAGATCAATCGGGTGGAATCGAGATTCTGTGGTATTACAATATACTTACAATGTTCTGACGAAGGCAGCCAATACAACTTAGGTAGGTATTGCAGGAATCATGGTAGTGATTTAAAGACATGGTAGTTTAAAGACATGGCACCATCAGACATTAGTTTTTTTTCATAAACCATCTAAAACAATTGCAAAATTCAATAATAACGCTCAATCTGGATTCAAGTGAAACGATCTCTTCGGTTGGGTTATATTTCAATAGTTTTATATGTTTTGGTATTACTTTTTTGCAGTAATTGATTTTTGCTTTTGTTTGAAACATATCAATGGATATTATGTTCACATGAAATACTGCTAAGATAGAGGTCTCCTGTGATTGTAATTTTGTTTTTATTAATAATATTAGCTGACTCAAGTTGTGCCAGTCACAGTCATATATATTCCAATCTTTAGTGGTTCAAATAAAGGTATAAAATTTTAGTTGATAGTTTGATTTGGTAGATTACTACAAGTTTTGCTCCAGTATTTATGTGAGTTGAAATTAAAGTAGTATCTATAAATTAATTTCTATGATAATAAATATTCCAATAGAAATATGAGTATATTACCAGTAAAATTATAAATTGGAATTTACTTATGTACTAATTATTTACAATTCAATAGTAAATTAGAATTTGTTATTAAATTAAGGTCTTATTTCTCATGATAAATAATTATTTTATGAATTGATTTCTATTTTCATTTAAACTATTGTTTTAATTTTTTTGATTTTTAAATTTTACGTATGACCTGTAATAAATAGATACATAAATAGATTTCCCGATTGAAGATGTCACTATATTCGATCCCATATTGAACAGATAACCAAATGAAAAAGATTTATTCTTCCTAAAAGGTAGGCCCCGACCGTATTACTACATATAATTTTTCTTATAAGCAAAACTATATTTACATGTTCATACTTATGTTTACATTTTACATAAAAAAATATTTTCCAGAATAACATTTGTTATATTATTTTGAATAATATTTGTTTATTTATTGACAACAAATTTCAATTATTACAAGAATATAGTGGGTAGTAAAAAATTGGATAGATTTAATATTAAAATTTTCCATTAATTTTAGTTGTTGTAAATGGATTGGAAAATTTATTTTTAAAAAAGAAAATCTTTCATTTTTATATAAGCCTATGTTTTATAATCAAAATTAATGAAAGTATAAAGGTTATTTACAAATATCTTATTATATTATATATAAATTAAAAGAGAGATTTGAATATATTGGTAATATTATGTCGACTTAAAAAAAAATATATAAAACATTTTGATTTATTACGTGAACGATATCGATTATCAATTATCTTTAATAATAGTAAAAAGTAAAAGTTAAATATTATAATTATTATTACTGTTATTACCCATCTACCTTAAATTTATTAAGATGGTATTTAAGTTATTAGAAAGTAATATGAATGTTAATTAATTGTATGTTTTCTATTTACTCGTTTAAGATATAACAATTCTAAATTTAAAATTAAAATAAAAATAAAAATTGATATCACTACACTATTTCAGCTCGAAATATTTCAACATTTGTTTCTGAAATTGAAATTATAGTTCATTTTAATTTATATTTGAATTAATTAAAAATTAATAGGAACTAAAGTTTAATTCGGATAATAAAATCTATATAGGTTTTTACATAATGCTTGAATATTTCAAACTTAAGTTCATCATCATAATATGACAATGTGAGCGTCGTTAAGAGAAAATTTTGGAATACATGGACAGAGAGAAAAATAATTTTAAAATAAAAGAAAAACATTTTTTTTCAAAAGATTTTGTACTATAGTTTTTGCGCAATGGATTTATTAATTTGATTCTAAGTGTCTGATTCTTTTAATAATAGGTATCAATAAAATTTTAGAATAAATATTTTTTCTTTCAGACTTTAAATTAAATGTAATTTTTTAGCCGAATAAAGAGAAACACAATTTGATCTAAAGAAAAAAAAACTTTGAATCAAACTTCAATTTGCTTTGACACAAAGCCTTGATAACTTTAGGACAAAGTATAATAGCTACTTAGATAAAAGGAAAGTTACTTTAAAATAAATATTCGAGAAATTTGAATCAAATTCGGTTTACTTTAAAACAAATGCCTAAAATATTTCGAATAATATGGAAAAATAACATTTAATCAAAAAGAATATTTCTTTTGTAATAAATAACACAATGTGGCTTAAATTGGTATTTATTTTTCAAAAAATTATTTTATTTTGATAATTTAACATAAACTATTATAAACTACATGTAAATATGAATATAAAAACTAATTTAAATATAATTTTTTCATTTATAGTTTAGGTTTTAAATAGGAATTAACATAAAAAAACTTTAAAGTACCAAATATATATATTATATTTTTCATATTAAATGTGAAATTTTGCAAAAAAATTATTAAATATCTACATATTATATTAACTCATTTTAAGTGAATATAGCTGCTGGTGATTCAGGGCAGTTTTTTATTTTGTTCGTGTTTTCATTGTTACTGGACTTAATCGTTTTTCGATATTTTGTGTTGAAACATAAATTATCATACCTAGAACATAATTTTCCCGAAGCTTTTTTATTTCCAATTCTAGGTGAGTAGTACTCCATCTGCAATGAAATAAATATCATTTGATTTATGCAATGAAATATTGTGTATATTACTTACTGGATTTTCAGTAGGTAAAGTTCAGCAATGGCATTTGATATATCTATAAAATCAGCTGAACGAAGCAAAACTCCTTTCGACATATAGTTCGATATTATGCACTTAACCAAGTGTTTTTGATGATCTGAATCCAAGTTTTTGTTATAATATTCTAAGACCACTTGACCTTGTAAAGTTTCCTCTAAAATGCCAAGAATTGAATTTTATCTTGCTTTTTCAAAAGATCGCTAAAAATAAAATATTTATTTAATTTTTGCCATAGACCTAAAAAAATTGACTCACAAGCGATGAGAACTAGTTGAACTTGGTGCTTGCTTAAAATTTTGCTCCTCAATTCATTTTTCTATCCGTGAATTCATAGACCGAGTTGCATCAGATGATGGTAAAGGAATTCCCTTAAATATATTTAAATGTTTTAACAAAAACTACCTTTAGGAAATTGATAATTCTACTTACCATTTGGCATCGCCAATTACGTAATCCAGCTACAAATAAAAACTTCTCCCCTCGGCTGATCTTTAAAAAGATCATCGACGTTGTCAAGATCCATAATTTTTAAAACTTGTGGAGTTATTTTATGCATTATTAGCAAATTCATTGTCTCAATTGAAACTCCCCAAGGCTCAATAATATTATGGAGCTCATAATCTATTATTATTTCATTAATCAAAGAAGAATTTTCGCGAAGAATAAACGCCTTTAATTTTCTTTCACAATAATATTTTTTTACTATTTTGTTTTTATTTCACATTAAGCAAAAGATTAAATTAACATACAACAAAATTCAATTCTCAAACGTGACAAAACTTGTACCGAACAACTAGCGACTTAAAAAAGTAGGTAAATTTTTTTGTTGAAACAAACAAACAATATGTATGGGTGTGCATATATGTATATTTATTTCCTTTAAAAACAAATAATTTTTGTTTTGGTTTTAAAATATAAAAACTTCAGTGCCGTTATTCTTGGTAAGTATATATTAAGGGGATTAAATTACTTTGTTTCCAAGTTTTTTTTTTAATTATTCTAAGAAATTAAGTAAAGTAGATTTTATTTTAAAGTAAAATTTCATTTACTTTTAAAGTTTCTAAGATTTAGAATCAAAATATTTCTAATCTTAAAAACAAATACTGGGGTGGCATTATGTAACTTTGTTTCAAACATTTCGGTCGAAACAAAATGTTGTCGAAACAAAATTTGAATGACATTACGTAATTTGAAACGTTAATTTATTTTGAAACACTTGAAAAAACTGGGGTAGCATTTTGTAATTTGAAACGTCGTTTTGTTTCGGCTATTTTCAAAAAGTGGCATTGCATAATTTTGTTTCGACCATTTTTATTTTGTTTCAATCTTTTTAAAATTGGTACGACATATTTTGGTATTGCGTAAGGTTGAAACGCTACTTTTTTTTTACATTTGATACGACCAAATTTTGGCGATTGAAAAATAGTTGACGCTTTTAGGTAAATTTTAAAAAAAATAATAAATTAATACATGATTTTTATTGGAATATTTATTTTAGAAACGCACAGAAATAAAAATTCCAATAAAATGAAAAATTAAGTAAATTTATAATGATTTTCTGTAAAGAAAAAAAATTGTCAGAATAAAAAAAAAAAATGTTGGTATTATTATTAGCTTCTTTTACTTGTATCCAGTTGCAATTTCTTTTAGTTCCATTTTTTTTATTTTAATATTATTTTCTAGCAGTAATTGTTGAAATTTTAACGAAACAAATCAAAAATGGAATTATGTAAAGTGTTTCACTGTTTTTTCGCGCGTTTCAGATTATGTAATATCATCGAAATTTTGTTTCGACCGAAATGTTTGAAACAAAGTTACATAATACCACTCCTGGTCAAAAAAATAAAAACATGATTTTGAAATATTTTTCTTTTAAATCAATGTAGAAAAAATTTAAAATCAAAGTCACCGAAACTTTAAATCAAAATGTATTAATTTTCACTGTGTGCAATCTACTTTTGACCATGTATTTGGGAAAACGAATTGACCCTATATTGATTGTTATTTGAAAATTATATCCCCTAATTTCCTACAACAGTGTAACTAAATGTCAAGAAGAATGATAGAAAAATGTAAAACTGACTGAATTCTTTTGATATTTTGATATTGGTATAAGTTAAATAACGAGCCAAGTTATATTCATTCAAGCTCCTTCCTACAAAGAATTGTTTTCAAGTGGAAAACTACAGAAACCCAAAACATATGGGACGGTTGCCAAGAAGTAATGCAAAGTTATAAAGAAATTATCTATTGTTATCTAGTATCAAGAAAATATGAAGAAATTATCAAGATAGTTGCCAAGAAGTTATCTAAAGCCTTTTTCAAACTTAGTATTCGCTGATTAAATCAAGTAATCAAGGAGACTAGATTCAATACCAGAACACTGATATATGGTCATGGTCCATTTAATAAATATCTGTTCAAAATTGATAGATCGAGCACAGACAGGTGTAGATTCGGCTTAGAAGAAGAGGAATCGTCCTCTCATATTCTATTTGCGAAGATACAGCTCGCAAAAGACATAAATATGTGAAGACATATACCCCAAATTCTGCAATGGATAATAGCGTTCATCAAGGACATAGATCTGTGTTTCTATGATAATAGACGAGGAAATACAATAGATCTGAAGAGGTCGTAATAAATTTGCTTTCTGAAATTTTCTTCTTTCCTAAAAAATAAGGAAATTTAACGTACACATTCCGATAGGAAAAGAACCTGAAGTTCGCCTGTGTATACCATGTAGGCCTATATGCATACAGTAATATATAGGCCCATTGGTTAAAATAAATAATTAATGAAATAAATACCGAATTATCGAAAACGATTGAAGTCGTCATAGCAAGCTTACGTACGGACTGCTAGATAGAATTTTAAGATTGAAAGTTTTAAGGAATTCATAAAATAAAAGAAGAGAAATTTATTATGTAACAGCAGAAAATTAACACGTAAATTTGAAGCATGTAGCATAAAACTATACTTTAATTTTATTTTTCACGAAAATCTTTCCAATATTGAAGAATTTTCCCTAAAATTATTTAGATGTTTTATATTGATTATATTTATCAATTTTTTTTTTTTAATTTATTTTGCTTCACATTCAACTGAACATTAACTTTATTTTGTTCGACTTTTAGAAATTTACTTGCTTTGGAACAATTATAACTGCAATAATCTGTAACCTACTACTTTAAAAAGAGACAATCAAAGTTTCCAAATGGCGTAGTAGGTCTAACTGCAGATAAATCTGAATTTTTAAATTTTTTGAGTTAAACTTGTCTATCCAGCTATTCTAACTTGTCTATCCAGATATAGAGCTATTACCGAAGAAAAATTATTCATATTTTGATGGAATGAAAATTTTAAAATATTGATACTTTTATTTCCTTTTTTTTTAAATTCCAAGGAAATATTTTGTCACCAGTTATTAATGTAATACAAAAAATGTGGTTAAAATAGTTTTAACCCAATTCAAACCAGTATCGACGGGAACCCTTTTCATGAATACAGGTAACAGATTCATTATTTTTAGGATTTGTTATGATTAATAATTGTTTTACTATGACTGCCTTAATTGACAAATCTAGTTCTGTTGGCCGTTGTAGAAAAGTTGCAGTAGCGTCCGTATTTTTTTAAAGGTAATTCAGCCTTAATGTACTTGGGAGTATCACTTATAAATTTGCTTTCAATAGAATTAAACATTATAACTATATGGATAAAATAATTTTTCTTAAGTAGTTTATCTTAAAAGTTCCACAAATATTCTAAAAGATTGACAGTTAATTTAAGCTTAATTTACTACTAGTTATTATTATTTTTTTATCTAATTTCAAATTTTACAAATTTCACATTTTTTATTAATTATTTCCAAATCATTTCATTTAAAAACAATTTTTCATTCAAACTTTTTTCTAATAAAGGCCTAGAAAATGATATCCTACCAATTATATTATTATAAATTGCGTCTAGGCGTCTACAAAAAAAAAAGCTCTATGGCTTTCATAAGATTAATAAAGAAATAACATTAATAAAGATTGAAATCTTTTGAAATTAATATTTATGAATGAACACAAAAATCTGATGGAATTATCTTTATTATTTTCCTTGCTGCTAGAAAAAAATCCTTTTTATCCAATTCATTGTCTATTTACCTGTTATATTCAGTGGTTTTGTATTCAATAGATTTGAAAATCATATCAAAGTGCGAGAACCAAAATTCTATTAATGAAATAAAATTGGTTTTTTGTTTTTTTGCAAAATAAATAATATGAAACTAAAAATTGCTTAAATTTTTTATATACCTACGAATATTGAATTTAATTTATTTCACCTTATACTATTATCCTTTAGGGATATGGTTTATAATAATAGCTTTTTCATTGGAATATTTAATTTATGTTTATGAAATTTTTGGAATTTTTGGTTGTTGTCACGTTTTGTAAATTATGGTAGGTTGACTAGCTTATAGAATTTTAACAAATTAAGGGTTGAGATTTATTCTAATTTACTTAATTGATGGAATACACCCATTCAATTTATGAATAATATTATAAGATATTTTTGAAAGAAAAATTATTTTGTAAATCAATATTGTGTCTCAATTGATTTTATAAATCAATTAAATCTATATGTTAAAAAGTAATTTTAATTTAATATGAATTGGTTTTGAATAGCTTATGAGAATTGGTTATTTGTTTTCTGTTTATGTTTTATACTTTTTTACTAGTGGATTAAAAATAACGACGACGATTAGTTTTATTATGCAATATCATGTTTGTTCTATTAGAAATATTTTTCAGTTTATATTAACATTTTATATTACATTTGGTATTCGTACTGAGCTTTAATTTGCAAATAATCAGAGTCGATTTTAAATAATCTTATTATATAATATACAAGATGAACGACGTGATGAGTAAAAAAGCAAGAATAATTGAATAGTAAATTACACCACAAAAATATTAAATTTTTAGCAATTTCTTAAGCCAAATATAAAAGTATGCAAAATGGTGGTGAGTACTTAAAACATTTAAAATAGATACACATTCCACAAACCAAAAGTAAAAAGTATACAAAACTGTGGCCAGACCAAAAACAAAAAATAGAAAAAATAATCAATATACAATTGTATATTTTACGGCATTCAATCATGAGGTTGTTAAATATTTAAAAATGAATTGTTAACGGTCTGTGGTACATAAGTAATACAAAAGTCAAATAAATTTGCTCAGTAAACAGTAAAATAATATGGGATAAATAAAATACAAGCACATTAAAATGATCAGATTGTTTATTTTTATAATTTCGAAACTAAGATCCTAACTGTTTAACGGCTTGGTATTTACAATAATATCTACAAGATCCAATAGCATTGTCTACTTATAATTTTTTTAATTTTTGGTATAGCAATGGATTTTAGTGTGGAAAACTACATCTATTGTAAAGTAAAACTTTACCTTAATAATAGCAAAGTTCTATTTTATTTTAAATGGCAACATAGATGCATTCCAAATTAATTTCAAAGAATATGACGAATTTCCTTATTATTACGTTTCGATTATTAAATTCATTCTATTTATTACAATATCAAGTACGTACAGGGATGATGGGATTATGTTTACCAATAGTGTTTTGTTGAAAAAAATTTTCTTTACTGTTTTTAGGTTCCCAATAACGATTTTTACATAATATATACTCAGAAATAATCAATTCAGTTTTTGTCTCAAAAAATTACTTTCCACATTGTCCTAATATATAGACTTTAATACAGGAACTTTACAGTTGTACAGCTGAGTAACAAATCGATCTTGCTTACGATCTGGGTTGCCAAGATACTGAGAATAAAATTAATAAAAAAAAATACAATATACTTCAAGTACAACAGTATATAGATTAACTCTTACTTTATATAAAGTTTAAATTTATTTTTGAAAGTTTAAGCTCTTACACCTATATAGAATATCAAAATTTTTTTATTATAATTTTTCATATTTTTGCTTACTTACTTTATAATAATTATTCATATTTGCAATTATTTGTATTAAAAGTGCTTTAATTACCATGAAGTTTTCACTAAAAAAAATATATATAAACCTTTTTCGACATTAATTATTTCAAATTATTTCAAATAAAAAAAAAGTACACTTATACAGATAATTTAATCACTTAAATTATATTCCCTTATCGATTCAAAGTTGTAATCAAATACTCAGTTAATTCTTTTTAAATATTGTTACAAACAAAAACAACAAATTATGCATAAAATAATAAAAAAAAAATTATCAAAGAAAATTCAAAATTTTCGTAAAATTTTCTTTATCAATAGGAAACAAAAAGTACCTTTTAATTAACCAAATAATTTTTAATTTTACTTCTGTCCTTGTATTCACTTCTTTCAATTACATTTTTGTTATATATTTATCAAATATTTTTTCTGTAAGTCAATTTGAAGGTTTCGTATTCATGTCCAGTAATAATTTTCTTGAAATTTCATATTTTGATATTACAAAAAAAAAAAATTATATTGAATTTTATATTATTTACCAAAATGTTTTTTTATTTATTAACCACCCTCTGGTATCAAACACCAACCAAAGATTCATTTATTTATTATTGATAAGTCACTTTTGAAATTTTAAGTGTCTACTTTGAACCCACATCAACAAATTATATTTCCCTGATATACCTTTTTTGCTTTTATGTCTGGCGGGGTTAACTCTATATTCATAACTTTGGAAATGCACGTAATGGTGAAGGTTTCAACAAACTTGAGAATTATAAAAGAAAACAACCCTGAATTACTTTTATATTAGTTAGAAATTAAAAAAAAAAATTATCATACTTAAGTATATACACTTTGTTATAAGTATTTAGCTGTTTACATATTCTGTTTTATTTGAAAAAATAACTGTATTTTTCAAACTGAAGTAGAGCTGTAATTCACAGTTCATGACTTCGCGATTTGAAAGATCAAACTAAACATATTGTAACGGGAATAAGTTATTAATTTTTTTTCTCTATTAGAACTTTTGAATCTTTGTAAGTGAAAATGACAATAATTTGTATTATTATAACAGATCTTTATGGTTTATTCAAATCTTCTAAAAAGTCTATCTATCTAAAAAGTTGGAAGGTTGATTTGACACTATTTACTCGCTCGTTCATTCTAATATTACACCTTACATGACTGCTAGCAACTTTTTTTTAAAGCCTGTTAGTTACAGTAATGTTTTGTAAGACAATTTTTTATAGCATCCTTTCAATTGCTTCGATTTTACGATTAGAAGAATTTCCCATAACTAACGACCATAAGACCAGATTGGCTTCAAAATGGCTTTGTCAGCGCTTTGTATTCCAGATATAGTGAAGAATTTTTCTCAATAAATCAATAAATGCATAAATGTTGTTCGTCTTGAGTTTTATTTGCTTTTTTTTGCGGTGATGTGCTTCTTCCAAGATAGCCTATTGTCTAGGTGTATTTGTAGGTATTTAACCTTGTTAGCTTGTGAAATAGTTATCCAATTTATATAAACTGATGCACATAATTCCCGTCTTTTTCTTTAAAGAGAAAGCTACATGTACATTTTTACTCTCATTGATCTTCATTTTCCTCTTATAAAGTTATTCCAATATCTGCTGCAAATCTTCTTGCAAATTTGTAGATGCTGTATGTGCATTTGGATGGCTTAAAATTGAAGTATATGGTGGATATAAATGTTTTCTGTTTTCCGGTAGACCAGACCTTTAAACTAGGTATAAAATTGTTCCTAGTGCACTCTTGTGGGATGCAAGCAATGATTTCATGTTCTTCTGTTAAAGGAATTTTTTTAAAGTTATATAAGTAGATTTAGTAGTAGATGAGTTTTAACTGGTAGCTTTTGTTGTATTTTATAAATTAATCCAGCTCCATCGTTTTTTGTTTTATTTTGTTTTTTAATAAATTCGTTAATATTTATAACTTTCTTCAGTAGCTAAATCTCCTTTATTGTAATTATTAAACTTTAATTGGGTAAATAATTTTATCCTGTTAATAATAATTAGTATCAATTTTTCAGATGAAATCGGACAATTGTATTGAAACTCTGACAAAAAATAATAATGAACCGATTGTAAAAACCGTGTATATTTCGAATTAATACGCAACAAATTGTCTGGGTTGCTTACCATTCCTAACAAAATAATTAAAGGCAATTCGGTGGTGAATGGACGATACAATAGAACCAATGTCGACTGATATAAAAGCAACTTCCCTACATTGAGTTAATTGGAAGTGATATACTGATTATTTTTGTGGCTTATTCTGTGTTGATTAAATCAACACTTGACTGAATGATGTAGTAATGACGAATAAGTTCCCATATTATTTAGTAAATTATTTTATTTTTTTTTTTTATATATAATTCCAAGTCTATGGGATGAACACCCTAACTGCTTTTTACACAGAGACTTGGAATACACAATCACATACAATAGCTTTTTTCTGTAGAATTTTCTGTAGAATCATTAATGATTTGACAATATTTTGAAGTTGATTCAATAGAATAGAAAATATAGAAAAAATATAATTAATAAATGTTAAATTGGGACCATGATGCAAATGTAGAAACGAGACAGTCTTTTTTTAAGAAAATACTATGCAAATTCATATTAAATAAATAAAATAAAGCTTTTTTCAATGTTCTTATTAAGTTGATAATTTTCCTAGGTAAAATTTTTAATTGCTTTACAACAGAACAAAAATTAAAATGAGAAATAGCTAAAAAAAAAAAACAATTCATGATTATCGTAACAAGTTATTATCCTACTGGGTTCGGGAAAACAATCTTACCTTGAATATTTTCTTCGTAGTTCAAGTACATGGATTTTATTAAAAATTAAAATCAATATGAATATGAATGTACACTTTTTATATATGTATGTATGTATTCATAAAGGGAATTTAATGTTATTATCTGGAGACTATGGAATAATTTTATTAAGAGCTTAGTTTTTATTAAATAGATTCTTTTTAGGTCGTGTATATTGAAAAGTTAAGAAAAGTATTTTATTGTGTATTTTTTTTTTTTATAAATTATATTAAATTAAAAATTAAAGTTGAGATGAATTAGAAAATTTTATTTTTAATAACTAAAAAGAACAACACAATAAAAAATGTATTCTTTGTAAAAGTAATTGAAATAAAATTAATTTTCAGATCTAGTTGAAAAATTTAAAATATTTTCCTTTGGTGAATTCTTTTCAATCCATTTTTTTTTAAAAATTAAATAAAAACTTTTTTTTAAATAAATAAAATATGATAGCAGTTGGAATAAGATCGGTTGCATTGCGCTTTGCATAACTACAGAATTAGAGCCAACCAATACTTTAGAAGAACTACATAAATTTTATTAAATAAATTCGACTAAATTTTTGTTTGGTTTTTTTATGATAGTTATTTCGAAGTTTGCACTTGGCAATAACTTTCAGAAGAAACCTGTAGTGACTGCAGTCGGACACGCTAAAAAAAAATTGGTTACGATAATAATATAGAATAATTCAAAATTAATGTAATATGAAGCATATAAAAAAAGTACACCACATAGAACGCATATATCAAATTTACGCATTCGGAAGTAGCAATCGTGGTAACATGGTGTGCTACTTGCAATTTTGAGGTTTATTTTACATTTTTCATTCGTTTGATAATTTACTTAGGCAGTCTTCTGGCATGTTTACCAATGAGACAATGACCCGTAATGAGCCCTACCATAGTGCTAATGTCACACCGTTCAGAGAGTTAGTTAGAAACACCGTCAGAGGTAGCAGATTAAGGGATCGCCTCAGGTTCAGCATAGGCCCGATTTGCTTGGTGATGTTGCAGTCTGATCTAACTGACCATCTGAAGTTTGAAGCTTTTATTGCATGTTTGCGATGCAATAAATTACAGGTAGCTAGAGCTGTACCCAGATTGCTCCTTTCCGGAAGGATTTCTAATATAGTACTCTCTCTAGCAAGTGGATCTGCCCTGGCACCCATCGTAACAATATGTTGAATCGATCTGCTAGTTCGTCCAAAGAACTGCGACAGGCCAACAGTGCTTTAATTACGGCCTGATGGTCTATGAATATACAGATATTTCTAACAGATAATACGCTGGATCTCAGCCAGTCCGAGGCTTCTTTTATTGCCATCACCTGCGCCTGAAACACAATATAATGTCTTGGTAGACTGAAGACTTATATGTAGGTTTCCCGAGTCGACTCCACCCCTCCATTCTTATGTCTCGATCGATATTTTTTTGGTTTAAATAAAGTTTTATGGCTTGTGGTTTTATTTTGCACATTAAAAATATTGACAAAAATTCACTTTCTCAAGGTTGAGTTTATAAATGGATACATCCATAGACTTAATAACTAGGAAAATTTATTAGTACTAATATAATAAATTTATGGATGTATCGATCAAAAATTAAAGAATAAAGAGAAAACAAGCACATCCTACTTTTCCTATTATAAATATGCAAAAAAGTTAACAATAATATTAACATATTAGCAATGTAATATTTGTATATGTATATATATTAGCAAATTTTGTCTTTGAAATTGTGTTCTATTTAATCGTTTTATTTATATTGATAAATTGTTTACGATTTTACAAACAAAAATAAATGTCAAAATTTTAAATATTTTCAATCACATTAAAGTTTTGCGATGCCGTTTTGTTACATGGTAGAGACGCCGATGTTGTTGCTCTAAGCATTAATGTAACAGTATTACAAAACAAAAATAAGACAAACTTTTTTTTATTTTAATAAAAAAGGACAAGATATAATTTGATGTCCTTTCTTGAAGGATCAAACTGATGAACCATATTATATAAAGTTCATTACAGCACTACCTGTATAGGATTTTTATCTACGCATTACTACATAATATAATTTTGAAAACATTAGCATTTATACCCTTATAATAAAATATCCTTATTCGGGTCAAAATTAACTGCAATTTCAATAAAGAAAAAAATAAAAATAAATAATTTAATATCTGGAAAAAAATATTCGCTCATTATAGATTTTTTTTTTGAATTTTTTTGAAATTCCAATTGAAGATAAATAATTTAATATTGACTTCTTAAGAGAATTAAGGTGAGATAAAAAAATGAAAATTCGTCATCAACTTTTTGAGAAAAAAAACGAAAAAAAAACATTTATATTTTTTAAATCATTTTCAGTTCATCAAACTGAATTTAATTTGCGATCAAAGTAAAAAGAATTTAAAAGAAACAAAATGAAAATATTTTTTTAATAGGAAGACATGGAAAATTTTTTTTTTCTATTACATAGTAGCCTGCAGTCTTTTTGATTTTACAAGAAAATGTTGATTGAATTTTTCTATTTTCCATTTTTTAATTTTTTTTTTAGTTATTCTCTTTCAAACGTTTTAAAGTCAAATATTTATACACAAAGGACACTAAAAATTATTTAATTGAATAAATTTTGTATAATGGTATTTGTGTTAATGTAAAAGGTTATTTCATGATACATTTTCATTATTGTCACTGTTATCCTTTTGGCAATTCTCTGGTTTCGGGTACTGATATCTTTAAAAAATTTTAAAAGTTAAATTAATTCAAAAAATCTTTAAAAAATATTATTTAATAAATTAGTTTTAAATATTGAATTTGCTGCACAAAGATAAAGAGCATAATGAAAGGAGCTAATTTATTTATAATGCTAATTTTAGCTTCTAATAAATTAAAAAAACATTTTATAATTAGAAAATCTTTTGTATACTCTTTTATTAAAAACTCTGTTACTGTGAGTGAAAAAATGGACGATACAAAAAGAAAAACAAAAAAACAAATAGAAAAAGAATATCTGTAAAATGTTCGATGGAAATTCAATTCTTATTAGTACAAAATAAGCAGTAGTTGTTAAGACATTTAATAGTTATAATTCCATTTGTAGTCGATTAAAATATCATTATGTGTACTGCATTTTCATCACACTACACAATATCGACTACTTGAATATTTATTTCAATATTTATGCTAAAAATTAATTCAAAAATGGTGTTGCATAATGACGAAAATTTTATTTCTTAAAATTAAAGGCGGATTTCCTCATCAGGACTGACATTTGTTATGTCTTGACGTTTAAAAAATTGTTTACATGCTCGGATTTTATTTTTATTATACAAAATTTAAAATTTTGTTAAGAATAATATCGGATAATAACATTGTAAACCTGACTTAATTGACTTTTGCATTACAAAAGGAATTAATGAAAAACACTGGAAGGTGGATTCTTGATCTCTCTTCAGATCATTCTCCTATAATAATAACTGGATCCACGGAGGTCATCGCTAAACATCCTGAACAAAGAATACACTCAAAACACACAAACTGAGATCGTTTTCGGGAGTTAGTGGACGAAAATATCATGCTGAATGTTCCACTGAAAACAAAGAAAGATATTTCCGGGGTAATAAATAATTTTGATATTGCAGTAACAAGAACAGCATACGAAGCTACGCCAACTCAAAATCAGAATAAACATCAACAAAGATGTCCATTGGCAGTCAAAAATAAAATTGAAGAAAAGTGAAAACTACGTAAAATCTGGCAAACTTAGCTCCAACCGAAGCTACAGACTATTCTCTATGGAAAGCTACTAAAAAACTGAAACGCCCAAAACAACATACTGCACCAATTAAAAAAAATAACGGTGATTGGGCAAGATCGGACAAAGAAAAAGCGCTGACTTTTGCTGAACACCTTGAAGCAACCTTCAAACCATATGAATATGAAATTACCGAAGAAGAAAACCATGAAATAGTAAAATTTCTAGACGTGCCACTGCAATTAGATGTTCCAATAAAAAATTTACCATTTGTGAAGTGATTTGTGAGTGAATAATAAAAAATGAATTAAATATAAAAAGGTCCCCAGGCTACGACAGAATAACCGGCAAGCTACTTAAAGAATTACCTCATAAGGGACACGCAATCATCACCTACATTTACAGTGCAATTTTAAGAATCTGCTCTTTTCCAGACCAATGAAAAATGGCCCAAATTATTCTAATCTCAAAACCAGGGAAGGATCCAAACATGGTACAATCATATAGACCGATTAGTCTACTGCCAATCACATCTAAACTCTTCGAGAAACTCTTCATAAGCAGACTCAAACCAGTCCTGTTATCAAAAAATTTTATCCCATGTCATCAATTTGGTTTCAGGCAGAATCATGCTACAATAGAACAAATTCATCGCATAGTGGATAAAATCAATAAAGACTTCGAGGAAAAAAGATACTGCTCGGCTGTATTTCTCGACGTAACACAAGCGTTCGATAAGGTGTGGCACGAAGGACTTCTTCATAAATTAAAAACCTTTTTACCTTATCATTACTACTTAATTCTAAAATCTTACCTAGCGAACAGAAAATTTGTAGTCAAATATGGAGAAGCGTATAGTTTGCCAATTAATGTAAACTCAGGAGTACCACAAGGTAGTGTAATTGGTCCAATGTTGTATTTATTATACACTGCTGATATTCCTACGAGCGAAGACATGATGATGGCCACATTTGCAGATGATACAGCAATATTGTCATCAAATAAAGACCCAAAGCTGGCATCACAGCACCTTCAAAGGGGATTAAGCAAAGTTCAACAATGGCTAAATATTTGGAGAATAAGAACTAACGAATCCAAATCGGTGTATATTACATTTACCACCAGAAGGAGCACATGTCCGCCAGTAACCCTAAACAACAAAGTCTTACCGCAGGAAGATTCGATAAAGTACTTAGGCTTGCATCTGGACCGTAGACTAACGTGGCAAAATCACATTCTCAATAAAAATAAGCAGTTAAGAACTAAGTTCAGGAATATACATTGGCTTATGGGACGTCGTTCATGCGTTTCATTGGAGAGCAAGCTGTTGCTATATAAGGCAATTCTAAAGCCCATCTGGACATATGGAATTGAGTTATGGGGTACAGCTAGCAACTCTAATATCGAAATCCTTAAAAGGTTTCAAGCCAAAGCTCTTCGTACAATTGTCAATGCCCCTTGGTACGTCAGCAATTCAAATATAAGAAAGAATTTAAACATATGCTCCGTGAAAGAGGTGGTGAAAAAAGGCCAGCAAAAGATACCACGAAAGATTGCAGCTCCATCCAAACCAAATGGCAGCTGACCTGCTGAATACCGCCCATATAAGAAGATTAAAACGCCACAGCCCTCATGATCTTTTAAGTAGATTCTAAAACTAAGGTCAAATTCATATTATATTTCTTTTATTATGTTCTTTTTTCTTTCCTGTAAGTAACTGTAGAGTCATAAATATTTAATATTAAAATTAGTATTAATTTTTGATATAAGGGGTCGATTCAGTGGAATCGTCCCTCATAAGCCATTTGTACATTTTAAAAAAATTTTACTTGTTATCTTTAATACGCCTTTTGCATATTAGTAATTTATAAGATAGTTGTAATATAATCATAGAGATAAAAAAAAAAAAACTTTTTCAAACAACACAATATTCCAGAACAATTTTTTGAGTAACTAATTTGAAACTATACTCAACAGTCCTGTAAACATTAAGCTACTATCATATGGTCGAACAAAATATAAAAATCCCCTGATGGCAATAAAAAGTTCTAAAACTCTATTATCGTCATATTGACTTTTAAAAATGTGAGTAAAATCTGATGGAAGTCGGATAGTTTTCTGTTTTTACCAACAGGTAAAGTCTGATGTAGTGATGCTAAACATGGGCTTACATTATAGACATTCTTCACATTCAGATTTAATCGTCGATTTTGTCTGATGTGTAAACGCTGTCTTAATACCCATACAATTTGTCTTTACACCATGTAAAATATTTGTAAATATATAAAAAAAACCGGATTTTTCCTGCAAAAAAGGTAAATTCATTGTTTTAACAATTTAGTTTTTGTTTATTTAGTTAAAAACACTTTGGATCCCGGTGACAATTGTTTTTGTGAAGTTTGAGGAACGAATTGAAATGGCATGGTTTTTTCGGTTCCTTATATCGACCAAAATCTATATCTAAGAAACTACTATTACAACTCCATTCAATACACACTAAATAACTTACATAATGAACAATTTCAAGAAAATTATGATTAGTTAACCTAATTTGATCTAAATATTTAGTGGAATGATAATGGGGTTTTAAGACATACTAAAAAATATAAAATAATTTCTTCAGATTCAGATTCCTGACCCCATACACATTGTTTTGAAAGTTTGTGATTGTGAATTTTTAATAGATATAAAAAAAGATAAAAGTAAGAAGTATGGGAGTAGCTTTCATTGAGAAAACTCACACAACAATTCATGTAAGTTGCAATGCAATAAAAAATATTCTATTAAAAAAGAACAGATTTTTATTTATTTATTTTTTATTAATTTATTATTTTATTAATTTTAACTAAATTCATTGTAACCAATTTAAAAAATAATACATTCGCCTCTGCTCTGGTTATCTTTAAAATTTTCATTACCGAATCAATTAATTCCAACGTCAATTTTTTTCTTCTTTTGTTTAGAGAATGTTCATTAAATCTTTCTGTAATAATTTTTTATTACAATTAAAGGACATTTAAAATTTTCATCATGATAATATAAAAAAGGAATGTGGTTTATTGTTTTTTTTTCTGTCTTATTAAATCTTTTTAGGTTAGCAGGGTATTTAATAATATCATACAATCTGAATCATAAAAAATAACAACCAAAGTTATCAATATTCTGTAAGTGTACTGGTATGAAAAGCGAGCAAAAAATATTTCAAGATCAAAATAGAAAAGAACAATAAAAAAATACGATTTTGGGAAAGAAATACAATCAAAATAATAATAAAAAACGAAAAATAAAAAGTTAAAGATAAATGAATAAATCTAAATATAAATTTCTAAAGAACTTACCTTTTCCATAGAAATACATTGAATAAGAAAAATATTGTAATTAAGATATTAATTCAGAAATTAGAATAAAGAATCCAACATTACCCGGAGGGAGTACAAATTTTTATATAAGAAAGTTAAAAATGCTAATAATATAACTATTGCTACACTCTGAAAAATGGTGTGGATTTAATTACAATCATTGTAGTTTTTTACAACGTTATTTGTAGATATATACCGATCGAGCAATTGAAAACACCTTATCTTAATTATATTTTTTAAATTAACTCAAAAAAAAAGTGTAAAATCAGTTAATTTAGACGATTATACTATTAATTTGCAACATAAAATGTGTTATTTCACTACAAAAATGTATAATTTCTCGTTATTGTTTTGATATGTAAATTATCGCAACATGTTTGAATTATGCCTTCAATTGCTGTAATCTTATAAAATCTGCAAAATTTAAAAAAACAAATGGCATTTTTGGAAAGAAAGCTGAAATTTGTTTTACCGTCCAAAAATCTGGTAATCAAATTAATCTGAAATGATGGCAATGTTGCATAAATATATCGCACTGGTGCATTCTTATTTTATAACTAATTTTTTGCAGGAAAATACTACATATTTTCGAAATGCATCAGCTTGAAATTCACATTTTTTTGTTGAAATACGGTCAAAATATTGTGTAGTAACTGACAGTAGGAACACTTTTTTTGTAGGTGGTACATTAATTATAGTAAATTTTTAGAGTGTATAATGATCTAAAGAAAATAATTCTTAGAATTATTGTTCTTATTACTATGAATTCAGAATAAACATTTTAGGAGTACAGCAAATGTAGAATTTTTTGAAATTTGAACTACTTTTTGATGTTGTTACGAAACGATATTTTATAATTAATATTTAAATTATTGTATATTACATAAATTAATTTAATTTAAGAAAAAGTTTAAAGGCGGTAAAATAAATGAAAATGTAAAATTGATACTAGTAAGCTATTATCGTTCTAATAATTACCTATAATTATATATATAATTTTCTGCATTTATCTGGATATTTGTTTGTCCGACGGAATACTCCAACACATATACAAATTGCAATATGTATACAAATTGCTTTGGTGCTCTTTTTTTAACCCCTGCCTACCATACTGAACCTTTGCAGGAAAAAATACCATTGCAATTCATGAAATATATTTTTTAATTTAATGTTAGTCTTCTTCACAAATAATAAGGAAAAATAAAAAATAATAATAATAATATAAATAAAACAAACAATTTTTTTGATTTTTAATAATAAAGACTAATAGAAATTTTATCAATACTTTAATATGGTATAATAACCAAAAGGCAAACAGCATTTAACACAAAAAAAACATAATGCACTTAAAGGTTATTCTTATTTCATACTTAAAATTATACACAATATGCATATGTGTCTACAAATTATTTTTTTGTTTTTTGTTTTTTGTTTTTTTTTGTTGTTGTTGTGATAATAATCATAGCATCATAGTTTTGCTACCGTATGCATAGCCTGTATAGTATATGATGCGATGAAGAGTTATGGTGGATTTCCTCTTCATGAACGAACGTTCGGACAATTTTATTTTACACTATAATTGAAATACAAATACCATTAAAGAAAATTTTATGATTTCCTCTCAATGCGCGAAGGACTGACATTTGTTATGTAGTCAAAAAAGGTTGACGTTTGAAAAATTGTTTACATGCGTTGATATTATTTTTATTAAAATTTTGTTAAGAGTAAAAATGGATAATTAGATTGTAATATTCGAAAAAAATAAAATATAGCGCTTTGCTTTTATCTTAAAATATAAATAATTTGTTAGATACAAAATAATCTTATACTAAACAACAAAAAACAAAAAAAATTACACTTCATGTCTTTTTCTTAAGAAACATTTGAAATTCTATATGTGAATGCGTTCATACATAAATCGAGATAGCAATAAATATTTATCAAATAATTATATGTCTATCCTTTTCTTTTACTTCGTCCTTCATTCAGCCAAAAGTTAAAAACATTTTAACTAAGAAATTGGATGAAGAAAATTGCGAGGAGAGGATTTTTGTGTATGTGTTGGTAAAATAAAATTTTTTGATTGGTTAATAAATTTGTCCGGACGTTCGTCCATTAAGAGGAAATCCACCTTCAAAACTGTTATTTATTTTTATTTTTTTGTTTATTGCTTTTTTTTTTAAATATATATATGTAACAATGAGTGACTGTAATAACGAGTGATGAGTTAGTTGTCTGACAGCCACAGAGGAGAACTGGTCGAATAAGTGGAGACTGTTTTTATTGGTGATTGGTGTTTATGCAGAAATTGCAGAACCATTAACCAAACTAACAAGGAAAGGAGTTCCTTTTAAGTGGGAAGTAGAACAACAAAACGCTTTTGATAATCTAAAAGAAATAATGACTAGAAAACCAGTGTTAGCTATTTATAACCCAAAATCAAAACACAAACTACACACCGATGCTAGTATAGACGGTATTGCTGGTGTTTTATTACAAGAGGAAAATGGTTTATTACATCCTGTTGCATATTATAGCAGACAAGCAAATAACTATGAAAGAAATTACCATAGCTATGAACTGGAGGTAGCCGTAGTAGATTCGGTAATTAGATTTAGCCAGTTTTTATTAGGAAAACATTTTAAAATAATAACAGACTGTCAAGCACTGAAAGCTGTAATGAGTAAGAGAGATATTGTTCCACGAATAGCATGGTGGTGGTTGAAGCTTTTAGAATATGATTATGTAGTAGTACACCGTGTCGGAAAACTGATGAATCATGTAGATGCGTTGTCAAGATCTCCGACGGAAAATGCAGAAATACCAGAACCTGCTCAAATCGATATATTTAAAATTACTATTGATGAGGAAGACTGGTTGCAATCTATTCAATTACAAGATGATGTAGTTGCTAAAATTAAAAAATCGTTAGGAAAAGAACCAACAAATAATGAAGAAAAACAAATTCATATAGATTATAAAATAATAAATAACCGAGTATATCGAGTTGTAGCTAGAGAATTTAAACTATACGTACCACGAGGATTAAGAAGCCGTGTATTACAAAAGAGTCACAATGAAGAAGGTCATTATTCGGTTATACGTACTTTAAAAGACTTACAAAACCGATATTGGTTTCCTAGAATGACCCAATTTGTAACAAAATACATCAAAGCCTGTGTTGAATGTGCTTACAATAAACACGAAACCCAGCCTAAGGGAGACTTACATGTGATAACAAAAAGCACTAACCCATTTCATACTATTCATGTAGACCATTTAGGTCCGTTCGTTAAATCTACCAAAGGGAATACGCACATTATTGTAGCTATTGATGGTTTTACCAAATTCATTATTTTAAAGGCTTTGCCAAGTACAAAAACAATGCCAGTAGCAACAGTTTTAAAAAAAAGTTTTAACTTATACGGCAGCCCAAACAGAATGATTAGCGATAAAGGCACAGCATTTACCTCTATAAGTTTTGGTATTTTTGTAAAAAAATTCAATATTTAACATATACAAAATGCAACAAAGACTCCACGGGCAAATGGGCAAGTTGAAAGATGTAATAGAACATTAATGAATATAATTTTGACACTGACTGAGCTTGAAGAAAAGTGGGATCAAAATATGGAACGAATGCAATGGAATATGAACATCACTTTTAATGAAAGTATCAACAAAACACCATTTGAAGTACTTTTCGGGTATATACCACGAAATCCTTATGCCGATATACTATCAAATTCGAGACTGTTTTGATTGGTGTGTTTTTGAAAGGAAGTAAATTTGATTTGTATTAAAAAGAAGTAGTTTTCGTTAATGATATTTTTCTTTAAGTAAAAGAAATGCTTTTTTTAGTTTTTGTTCGGTTGTTAGGAATATGGAAATATAAAATGAATAAAAATAAACTTATGTTATTAATAATAATTGTTACATATTTATATGATATATAAATTTATGATCGTATGTAATATTTAGTATGTATTATGGGGTTAGGTTTTGGTTCTGCTGATTAACACATAAAAACCATAACAACCTATACATTTTTAAAGAAATTAAATGAAATTTTGTACTATTATTTTTTATTTCTTATCTTTGTAAATTTATAATTTTTAGGTATATTTGTTCTCTTCAGGTGTGTAGAAATGTATGTTGTACAGAGTGATGAATTTTTTTTAATATAGTAGGAAGGTATATATAGGTATCGGTTAAACCATATTGATTGTTATGAAATAATAATTATGTATGAATTTCGATAATGAATTTTTTGAAATTAAATTAAATTTTAAATAAAATAAGGAAAAAAAAATTTTTTTTTAGAAATATTTGCCTTCAATTTAAGCGTACTAAAACTACAAAAATAAACTTTAGAATCGCAGCTTGATATAATGTTTTCATAGCAAGTTATGATTGTAATTACGGAAAAAGAAAATTAGCCGAAATTCTAGGAATTCTTGAGATGAGATTAAGAGATTTGGTAAAAAGAGCAAATAATAAAAAAAAAAACAAAAAAAACAAAAAAAAAACAAAATTAATTTTTTTTTAGTGAAGTGAGTTACGCACACAATAATGCCAAAAATAAAAGGTAGAAGCAATAAAGTAGTATAATGTATAATATTATACAATACAAATATGCTGGTACACATGTGTATTATTATGTATAATTTTAAGTAATAAGAATAACCTTTGAGTGAATTATGTTTTTTTTTTGTGTTAAATGCTGTTTGCATTTTGGTTCTTATACCATATTAAACTATTGATTAAATTTCTATTAGTCCTTATTATTATAAATCAAAAAAATTGTTTGTTTTATTTATATTATTATTATTATTTATTATTTTTCCTTATTATTTGCGAGAAGACTAACATTAAATTAAAAAAATATAGTTCATGCAATCAATTTTTCCTGCAAAGGTTCAGCATGGTAGACAGGGGTTAAAAAAAAGCACCAAAGCAATTTGTATATATATGCATTTGTATACATATGTAATTTGTATATGTGTTGGAACGTTCCGTCGAACTTACAAACATCCAGATAAATGCAGAATAATATATATATATATAATTACTACAACAAATTTTATAAAAATATGTATATTTTTAAAAAATTTTTGGAGATTTTTGATTAGATACCTTTGAATTTTTTAATTTACGTATTAAAAAATTTTCACCAATAAAAAATTACGCACTTTATAAAAAGAAACCCTGTTAAATACAAAAAATATTTGATGTAAAATTCGTAGATTACATCTGAGAAAAAGTCTGAAATGTAAACACTCATCCGACTTTATCTACGATAAAATTCGATTTTGTCCGACGTGTAAACGCTGCCTAAGCATAAATTGGCATATAAAAGTATAATATATACATGCATAAATCGAAATTAAACTTTTCTTACATTCGAGAAGAGTCATTTCTAACTGAGTGATAGATAACTGATAGGTTCAAATTTTGTTTTCTTCCATAAATAATGTTTGCATTTTATTTTCAATTAAACTAAGCCATATGATTATGTATGTAACAAATGCAAGCTCTATATGACACATGTACAAACAGATGTTTGCCTTTTGCTTTATACTGTAAAATAATTTTGCGTTCTCATTATTCTCCTTTGAATTTGTTTACGTTTCCTCCCATTATTTATATGAGGCAGGGTGGCAAAAAATGTTATTTCTAATTTAGTTTGTTCCCTTATACGATGATTAATTCTGATCTTATATTATTTCAATATTTACGCTTTAAACATTATTATTGTCTTATATACCTATTAAAAATATTAAATTATAATTACATTACAATAATATAAAACATTATTAATATTTTTGTCAGTAATAATTTGGAGTTACAAACATTATTATTTTTTATTAATTATATTAGTAAACCTAAATATTTATTATATTGGTATACGATTATAAAATAATACTGAGGACAACATCTATTTACAAATCACAGAATTTAAAGAATATGATAATGTTATGTTTTAGTTAGGTCTCCTAAAAATCTTATGCATAGTTGATACAATTTAGAAAATAATATTGTTAAATATTTCAACGAAATTTTGTCGAAATTTTTTTTCAAAATTATAAACTTTATTTATTTAATTTCAGTCAACTTTTTTTGTTACTCTCTTTTGTTTACTATATTTTTTCTTTTTCTTACACGTAAAATTCTTATTATCGTCTATTTCTGACAATGTTTATCAAATTTGCATATGAATTTGTGTGCAAACAAATGAATACATACATGAGTTCATACTCTTCTTATGGATATACTTTGGTTAAATGGTTATTGAAATGGGTATTTTTTTGAGTTGAAGCAAATTGAAACAAACATATAAAGTCCAAGGCAAGTTAATTAAGGCAAATATAATAACCGATCAATGGTTCACAAGTTATGAACAATTTTGTAAACACTTATTTATTTGCAGTAAATTTTTTTATTTTAATTTTTTCTCCAACACGAGTTTTTATTTTATTCATCGAAATAAATATTATGTGTACCTACAATATTATTGTTTTTTTATATTTACAATTTTATTTATTTTTGTTTTTAAAATTGTTTTCGTTCAAGTTGTGACTCATTATAAAATATTATTTGTTCGCTATAAACTTTGACGCTAAACTTACGCAAGGAATGTTATTGAATGTTAACAGCATTAACTTGTTTCTGAATTATACGATAAATTTTCAATGTTGGCAAAAAGGATGTCGCTAAAATGATTGAGGAAATGACTCTTAGGGAATAGAAAATTTTGCACCTTAATACACATATTCTGTTTATATGGTACTTAAAAGCGTTATAATACAAAAATAAAGGTATGATAAATTAGTAAGCAAATAGGAATTTTTCTTAAACTTGAAATGAAAACTCTAATGAAGGAAAGAAATGTTAGAATTTATTTTGCTTCCGTCATTTATGGCTGGTTACAAAGCTAGTTTATTTAATAATTATGAATTTGAAATGCATTTGTTTTATATTTGTTAATTTTTTCGAAATTTTTCTGTTAAGAGCTTGATTTGAATAGTAAAAAAATATATAGGTATTAATAAAAAGGTAGTTAATTAATAGATGGGTTACAAATGTATTTAAATAATATATTTTCCATTTAAAAGTGTGGGTCTTTTTAAAGTTAATTAATTTATTTTTACCAAAATATATGGTACTTAAAAGCGTTATAATACAAAAATAAAGGTATGATAAATTAGTAAGCAAATAGGAATTTTTCTTAAACTTGAAATGAAAACTCTAATGAAGGAAAGAAATGTTAGAATTTATTTTGCTTCCGTCATTTATGGCTGGTTACAAAGCTAGTTTATTTAATAATTATGAATTTGAAATGCATTTGTTTTATATTTGTTAATTTTTTCGAAATTTTTCTGTTAAGAGCTTGATTTGAATAGTAAAAAAATATATAGGTATTAATAAAAAGGTAGTTAATTAATAGATGGGTTACAAATGTATTTAAATAATATATTTTCCATTTAAAAGTGTGGGTCTTTTTAAAGTTAATTAATTTATTTTTACCAAAAAAGAACTTATGCTAACTGAGCCCGTGACTTTTTAATTAGTAGTCAGATGGTAATGTTAATGATGAAAGAGTATGGTAAAAAATTAAAAAAAAATTGATTTCTTTTCGTATAACAAAAAACTTAAATGTTAATAACTTCGAGCAGGTTCATATATACATTTCCTGTTTAAGAAAAGGACTATAAAAACTTAAGACTTATGTAGGTATATATTTGCATATTTGCGTAAAGTTCATTCGATTTTAATTAAATTTTATATTTCTGTTGCAGCTTAATATTTTATTTTTTGTTGTTTTAACATTTGTTCTATTGCTAGTTGAGTTTTATGATGGATAATGGTCTCCTTTTCGTACTGACTATATATATTATCCCAAATATTGTGGTGCATTAGAAGATCCTTTATTCATCAACTTATAATTTAATATTCACAAAGTGAATATCGAACGTTTATGTGCTTAATTTCACATTTCAAGAACTCCTGTTCTACAGGACACATGTATTTAACGAGCCCGGTTCAATTTGCAAATACTATTCTCAACATTTTATTTTAAAAATTTTTTTTAAATAAAACTAATTATTTATTAAAATGATATTATCATAAATACCTCTGCTTGAAATCTGATATCATTATCTGTTGAATATATAATGAATATAAAACTTATTGAAATAATTCGATTTTTTTTCTTTCTGAAATTTTATTATAATTGATACATATCTTAAAAGGTGAAATTAATTTTTTTTTTATTTATCAACATTTTTACATAGACGCGCACGTGAAGATTCATATCTTTGTTTTTACATACACATTATTATATAGAAGATAGCATTGCGAATGTACACATGGAATTATTCTCCACTATTATGCTTTCCAAAATATAAACATTCAACAAAAGCCTTCTATATATTTTTAACAAGTTGGTTGTCACGTTCGATTGTGTTGTGTGTTTTTTTATGAAATATAAAACATTACAATGTGGGATTTTGTGTGCATTTATTAAATTTAATTCAGAATTCATATGAAATTTTATTCCAATAAAAACTAATTGTTCAACTGTCTTCTTTTTCATTTTTGCAGCTGTGACAATGTGGGTTGAACGGAATATCTAGCTTGATAGCGTGGTAGGGTGGAAGCGTGGCTTCCTATCGGCCAGTGATCCATACTGATGGTTACTATTCTTGATATATGACTACAGGTTGATTTAATACGAGGGTCATATTTTCTTAGAGGTCGCGTAAGTATTTAGCCTGTGACTCTTGTTTGATATAATAAATGAATGCATTCCTTGACGGGTCCTAGTTTTTTACTGGCACACCAAATTATTTATGCTTGCGGAATGTATCGAAAAAATAATCAGTTTAATGATGATTCCATATAAATATAGAAAACAAATTAAGAATTCTTCCTTCTCTTTCAAAAATTTTGATTTCTCCTAAGCTCACTTTATTATAAGAACACTTGACATATTTTCAATTTAAATTCTTCTGTCATTTATATCAAATTTAAATTGATTATTATATTTGCTAAATTTCAATTCTATTTTATTTTTGTTTATATTAATAATAACAATAATAACAACAACAATTACAATAAAAATGCATTGAATGACAAAATGCTCATCCTTTTTACATTCCATTTCCGGCTATCAACTTTTCAACACAATTTTGACTTTTCCAATCAACGTGCCTGAAATTAAAAAAAAAAGAAAGAATTATAAAGGAAAATTATAAATAAATATTATTATATACAGTTATGTACATCCCTTTTATTTTGTGTTATTTTTGAAGGATATACACAGACATTTTTCAATAATGTGAAATATTCAGTTTGTTCACTATGAAAATAGAAAAGGATTAGATTCAACAGGAATAAAAATAAATTTTTTTAAATTGAAACAAAAAAAGAAAAACAAACTTAAAACGGATCTTAGGTAATAGAAATATAACGGAAGTTAAAATGCTATTCAATTTTACTCTTGAGTGTTAAGGTTACCAACGAAACTGAATTTTAATATTTAATTAAAGTTATTTTTTTTGTTTTTTATTAATAAATATTGGTTGAAGTTTTATTAATTATAGAACGGAAATAGAATTAATCGGAAGCAAAACCTACAATATTCTTGTGGAAAACATACTTATTTAAATTATTCTATGTTAATTTGTTGTTAATAAATATTTAATATTATAACTGTAAGTTAATTACACCATGATAGAGAAATACATATCTTCTGATGAATTAATTATTAATAATAAATATATTAAATATTTATTTACATCCGATGCGATTACTTAACTCGTTAAATTTATTATTCAGTTGAAAAAAAGTGAGTATAACTAAGTGATATTTATTACTTAATTAAGGTTAAGAAGAAAACTCTCGGGGAAAATGTTCAAAGTAATTTAGATTAATCGAGATTATTAACAAAAATCGAAAATAAGGAATTTAATTTATTTATTTATTTATTTATACTATTTAGTTCAAACAGTTTACAATTTAGTGTTACATTTCATATATTAATTAAAATACAATTAAATTTACTTAGTATACATTCAAAAATAACAAAATTCAAAATACAAAAATAGTAATATATATTATTTTTTTTAAATATAAATTAAAAAGGTCAAGTTAACAAAATATTCAATTAATTTCATATAATTTTCGTCTTAAAGTGTCTTTAAATATTGAATAATATATTACTAACTATTAACATTCTATTAATAGGTGCATATATACCATAATTTGTTCCGTGATTTGAATAGCGTAAACGAGTATTTGTGTTAATGATAATTTTATTTAAAGTTGAAGGGTAAATAATACCGCCTTTAATAATTTCGAAAAGAAATAAAACATCAGCTACTTCCCGTCTTTTCCACAGACTCTTAAAATGGAGAAGGTTCAGCATATGATCATATAGAGGAAGTCTGATCGTAGTAGTATGATCATCCTAAGGCAAGCTATATAGTGCAAACCTTAAAAAAACAGGTTATATTCTTTGTATATGTGAATATTATAAAATGGAGACCAAACATGACATGCATATTCAAGATGGGGTCTAACGAGGCATGCATATAATGATTTAAATATGTAAGGATCGTTAAACTCCTTTGACCAACGTCTTATAAAGCCCAACATTGAACTAGCTTCATTAACGATGTTTTCGTAGTGGAGTTTGAATAATAAACTCCTAAGTCCTTAATTGAATTAACCTTTTCTAAGGTTTCGTTGTTTAGAGTATATCTAAAGCTAAATGGTTGGGTTCGACGTGTGTAACACATGAATGCACATTTACTAATGTTTAGTAAAAGATTGTTATTAATGCGCCAAATTTGCATAAAATTTATCTAGATCATCTTGAAGCATATAACTATCTTTCATCGACGTTATTTTTGTGAAAATCTTCATATCATCAGCATAAATGACTACCCTGTGGAACTTCAGAATTTAATATGAATTGTAATGAAAATGAAGAGCGGAATAAAACAGTATAGCTCCTATTAGTAAGATATGAGTTGACCCATTATCCAAATTTAGCAGGAAATCCTAGTTTTTTCAGTTTTAGTAGAATAATACTATGGGGTAAAACATCAAATACTTTATTAAAATCGGTGTAATTTACAACCGTTTGGAATCCCGTTTCCTTATTGATTAAGAAGGTTGATTAAGAAGGATTAAGCAGTCGCTTCTTTAAGGTTGGTCACTGTAGACTTCTTTTTTAGAAAACTGTGTTGATGTGTGGAATAGTCGAAAGTTTGGAAATTGGTCTATAATTGTTTATCTCATTTTTTGCATATTTTTTATGTGTAGGTTTAATAAAAGCTTGGTTTCCAAATAGATGGGAACAAGCCACAAGTGATAGAAGTATTAAAGATGAAAGAAAATGAAGGCAGCCAACGCATGTGAGCAGTTCTCTAGAACTAGTACAGGAACGCCATCATATCCGGGAAATATGTTGTTGCCCTCGTTTTTCAGACATTTCTTCACAAGACTATCATCAATAATCAGATCTCTAAAAGTAGTTTTTGGATAGGCATCTATGTGAGAGAACTTTGTTTCATCAGCTATGAAAACTGTTTTAGGGTAAGAAGCGGAGAAAAATTCACAAAAGAATTGAGAAATGATTTTAGTTTTATTACTTTATTTCCCATTGAATTTCATGAAAACTGGGTACTCATCGCTTTTTCTTTTTGAGTTAATGAGTTTCCAGAAGGCTTTCAGAATATTTTCGTGAGTGCAAAAGAAAGATAATACTTAAAAAAGTATATAAGATGACAGAGATTCATTATAAGTTTAGATTATATATTTTCGGGAGGGGAGCTGGTATATATTTTCGGGAGGGGAGCCTGGGAACGGTGTTCCCAGGGCAAAGCCTGACGTGAGGCCTTCGCATTTAAGGTATCAGTTTCGATTCCCGATGAAGGCAAAAAAATGCTTTCTGGAATTTTCGACCTGGTCCAGTATCTTTACTATTGGGGTGAAATAAATGATAAATAGTGGAGTTTTGGTTATCACTAAATTAGTAGATATACCATTAAAAATTATAAAGAAAACCTATTGTATGTGATTGTGTATTCCGATCTTTGTGTAAAAGCAGTTAAGGTGCATCCAATAGACAAGGAATTATATAAAAAAAAAAAATTACCCATATTCTGCCCCATATGTTTTCAGTTAGGCCCATTTTATAAAGATGCTTCTTTACTATGCAGTGGCCTGTTAATATTCCTGCCATATGATACGTATATGTTTTCTATTGAAACTTAGAAGAGTTTTAGTTTTCTTGAGTGAGCGTTTTGGCATGAGCATTTATGCTTGACAATTTCCAGGAGCGTTGGTTCTTTTCAATTTTCAGACATCCTTAACTTCTTGCTCCACCCAAGTTTTCAACTGCATCTTAGTTGTGCACAGGAGAGTCCCACAGAATGAGCTTGGCCCTATGAAAGGTGTATCCGATACCGTTCTTGCTAGATAATCTGCAGCTTCATTTGTTGCTATACCAGAACTCACTGGTACCAATATTATTGTGACTTTATTGGTATTTGCCAGTGTTTTAAGTATTTCTAAACAGTCCCAATTTAGCTTTATGACTGTAGCTACTAACTAGTATGACTGCTTTACTATCCGAGGAAATGTCAACGGAGCTGGCAACGCTTTTATGTAAGCGTCAAGTAAATTTTACTGCTTAAAAATATAAATATAAATTATATTTTTTAAATTAATACTAATATAATTATTAATAAAAATTATGGGAAAAAATAAAAGATTTTCAACCAATAATAGAATTAGATCAACGTGTAAAGTGTGTACAATAGATATTATATCTAGTGACGAGGAAGATTTGAGCCTCCAATGTGACAAGTGTAACAAATGGAGTCATTTTAAATGTTCAATGCTAAATAAAAAAGCTTATGAGACTTTAAGTAAAAATGAAGATGAACCTTTTTAATGTTAAGAGTGCTCACCTAATTTCCATAAAAATTCAACAAGTCTGCAAGTGTAAAAGTGCAAGGCAATGAATTAAAACATCAATACAATATAATTATTAATAAGTTAGATAATATTGGTAAGGAATTTTCAGAATTACATGAATCTGTTAAATTTTTAAACGCGAAATATGATGAATTAAATGATAAATTAAATAAAACCTTACAAGAAAATAAAAGCATCAAAAATGAAAATAGGAAACTTAAGGATGACGTATCTAAGCTTAAGGTAACTATGAATCATCTAGAAGCTAATAGTATCAAAAATCAAGTTATAATAAAAGGTGACTCTTCTATAGTCAATAATGATATTGTTTCAAAAATTATTGAAGTTGGAAAAGCTATAAACATTGAAATTAACAAAGGTGATATACCACATTGTAATACAATAAAAAACTACACAGTGAAAACTAAAGATGGTAAAATTTTTAACAAATCGTAATCTAAAGTGGAATTTTCCAATTCTTTAACTAAATCCAAATTTATGGATAAAAAAAAGAATCTTAAAGATTTTGTTCAATATAAAACCTTTCTTTTTTTGATGCTCTAACTAGTGAAGGAATTCGGACACTTCGTTACGCAAGAAATTTAAAAGCAGTGGGTTCCAAGTAAATATTTGCTGCCCATGGAAATATATATGATAAATATAATGACACTTCTAAACTCATTAAAATAAAAAATAATGACACAGTTGATTACCTGCTAACGAAACAAAGTAATCCAAAAATCAATCCTACTAAAACGAAATCATCAAATAAAGATCCATCCATCAGCAGCAGTGATGACGATGATGTCTACAACAGTACAGCTTGGTACAGCTGAATAATTGATCAATATATCAAATTTTGTATTTCACTTTTTTGTATGTATTATTATATTATAATATATAGGTATGGTATGGTTATTATTGTTTATAATTGCACCAATTTTCTCTTTAAACTTATATATTGTTTAATAAGACTATTTGGTTATAAATTTCAATTATTCTATGTATTTTAAGTCAGTAGAAGATTTTAACAATCATTTTCATAATTTTAATTTACACAACTTTAATATTCTTTCATTTAATGCTAGAAGTCTATCTTCAATTAAAAAATTTAATTCATTTAAACAATTGATCCACTCACTAAAAGAAACACCTAAAATATTAAATATTCAAGAAACGTGGTTTGATTCTAAATTACTTAAATTATATGGTTATTCCTCTAATTACCATGCGATTCATTCTTGCCGCCATGATGGAGGTGTTAGTATATATATTCACAACTCATTAAAGTTTTTGTTACTTGATAATATTAATAAAAATTATTTTAATGCTTTATGGATAAAAATATACGACTTATCCTACAATAATAAACCACTTAACTTAATGAATTATTTTAGATCACAGGAATGCAAACACGAGATTTTCTTTAATAATATTGAACTTATATTTTCCAAAATTTCGACCGGACCGGTGTTTGATATCAGGTGATACTAATATAAGTTTATTGAATGATGACTCTATTAAAAACCAGTTTGATTTACTTCTTACTTCTTTCAACTACAATCATCGTCATAATTTAATAACAAGACCAAGTAATAAAACATGTATTTGTAATGATACACACATTTTTTTTTGTTTATGATCCTGACAATAACTTAGGTAAAATCACCTTTTCGTGCTTAATTAAGTACGGTACTGCAATTTTGCACTACAATATCTACAATAATTCGAGTATTTATTTTAACAAATTACTGGCTTATCTACTCATTCAATGTGGAAAACTACTACTATTGTCAAGAACTAAGCCTTCTTAAATAGAATAGTTTCATTTTATTTAATTTGTTACCAGATTAACTCTCAATTATCTTTTGTCATTTTTTATATCCCAATGACAAAGGGTACTAGACCAGCTCGAAAAACCAATGAAGAATTTTTTTTTTTTTTGCTTCATCGGGAATCGAACCCGGGACCTTTTGGTTGAAAGGCAGACGCTCTACCTACTGCGCCACCCAGCGTGTAAGCCACATTTGCACTGATATATCTTCTATAGAAAATGTTATCAGTGATCATAATGCGTTAATAATTTGATTGAATAAAAAATTAACCATATTAAATCGTATCAAGCAGTTAAAGTATATTATAGCAACATTATCACTGATATAAACAATTTTTTACCAAGTAGTATAATTACAGTAATCTAAATGCTAATAACATGTGTGAAATGTTAGTTTCTGATACCAAACAAATTATTGATTCAAATTCAATAGTAAGGGATTCAAAAAATGACTGTAGAGATTTGTTAGTTCCATGGATGAATAATAATTTAAAAAATCTAATTAGAGAGAAGAACAAATTAAGAAATAAATATAAACGTAATCGAAATAATTTAAGGTCAGCTTTCGTTAGTTTAAATAAACTTGTATCTCAATTAATTAAAAATTGTAAAAAAAAAACTATTATGCTTACCGTATTGAGTCTTGTGTGGGCGACCAGAAAAAACTATGGTCTTTTATAAATGAACTGTCGGGTAAATCAAATAAAAATTAAATTAAATTTTTAATAAGTAATGATAATACTTAAATTGAAGACCATAAGCTTATTGCTGATGCATTTAACAATTATTTTGCTAACATTGGTTTAATTAGGTAAATGTGAGACCTAATGATAATATTAATTTCTTTTCTAATACTTTAAATAATGATTTCCTCAATTTTCAGTTCAAAAAAGTAAATGTAACGTTAATCTCAAACGTTTTGGCTAACTTAACAAGTAAAAAGTCTGTGGGACATGATTGAATCCCAAAAAAAATAATAAAAAACTCTCAAACAATTTATTCTTCTTTAATTTCTGATTTATACAATAAAATAGTCGATGATTGTTCCTTCCCAAACATTCGTAAAATTCAAAAAAGAGTTTCCATCTACAAAGAGGGTGTAAAAACTGATGTTTCAAATTGCAGACCTATAGCTATACCTTGTGTATTTTCTAAAATAATTGAAAAAGCCATGTATATTGATATAAATAATCATCTGATATCCAACAACTCTTTGTTTCTTTATCAATATGGGTTCCAAAAAGGTATTGGTTCTCAAAATATTTTAATTGACGTTGTAGATATGATCTGTGAGAAAATTTCTGACTTTAATATTGTTACAGGTTTATTCATCGATTTGAAAACAGCTTTTGATACAGTTAACCATAATTTGCTTCTAACATAATTATCTTTTTTAGGCTTTAGATTTGGTTCGCTGAAGTTAATGGAAAGTTATTTAAAGAATAGAAATCAGTTTGTTTCGTATAATAACTGCTAATAGCTTCTACAATTCAGTTAACATTGGTATTCCTCAAGGCTCTATATTGGGTCCTTTATCATTTCTAATCTACATAAATGATATACACAAATTGCCATTAATAGGTAAATTATACCTATTCGCAGATGACTGCAGGTTGTTCTACTCTGGTAATAATTTAGAAGCTATTAAATCTCATGTAGAGCATGATACGATGATAATAACGGAGTATTTCAGATTAAACAAAATCGTTATGAACGCGGTAAAAACTAAAATCATCCATTTTAGACAGCGTCAAAGAAATTAAAATTGGCAATGTAGATTTGAAAGAAGTTGATGAAATTAAATTTCTTGGAGTCATATTTGACAAATATTTAAGTTGGCAGCCACATGTTGATATGTTAGATAGAAAGCTCAATACTTTTAACGGTATTTTATTTAAATATAAATCCAAAATTCGTAATAGTATTAAGCTAAAAATGTATCATGCACATATAAATTCTATTCTTTCATACGGCACAGCAAAGTGGGCGTCCAATAATAGAATTTCTCAAATCCAAATTTCACAAAATAAAATTTTGAAAAATATTCTAAATTTACCTTTACGCTATAATACTCATCGCTTATATTTAAACTTAAAAATAATGCCTATAAAAGGAATTTTTCAATTTCAACAAATTTTGGGGATATATAAAATACTTAATAACTAGGGACCCCTGTTGAGTAATTGTAAGTAGGTATTGGGGCGGTTTAGCCAGACATTGCTATCTCGCTCACTCTAGTGGTTGGCGCCATAAAGAAATGAGAAATTATTGTGTGAGAGTGAAGGTGATGGAAGATAAGGATTTGTAGGTCTACGATATGTTTTTGTTTATTTGATTATATAGGTTTGATTTGTGTGAATGTTAATTATTATGTATATGTGTGTGTGTGTGTGCGTGTGTGTGTAATTTATGAATATGAATGTTAATTATTAAAAAAATTAATTGCTTGAATGGGGATTTGAACCTGGGTCTGAATGATTAACGAGCGACCACGCTAACCATTCAGCTACCAGGCCATTTAGAAATGTTGATGTTATTTGTGTATATATATATAAATGGTTGATATGGTATTAAGAAAAAATTCTATAAATATCTTTTAATATCTCAAGGTAGAGAAACACATTTTTGATGAAGTATTATGGAATTGAAAATTTATTTATAATGTAATGAATGTCATGTTGGTTAAAGGTCCGAGGTTGCCAAGTGCGAAAATTGGTTCAAGAACCCCAGCCCCCACACCCAAGTCGAAGTTCCCAAGTTGTGAACCCCGCCGAAGTTCCAAAGTTGTGGGCCGATGTGCGCCGGAAGTTGTTCCTGGAAATAGGAATGGGTATGAGATGTCGCCACCGCAGCCGAACTTCTTAGAAATAGGAATGGGTATGTGACGCTGACACCGCCGAAGTTCTAAAACTCCTCTGCCGAAGTTCCGCTACGAACCATCGAAGTTATTGAAAATGGGTATCCACCGAAGTTGTTGTTGTTGTTGAATTGGTACCGAAGTTGTACCAAGTTGCCATTGAGGTTGTTATTAGAAGCATGTATCAGCGACCTTGGATTATGAATATATTGTTAAAGTATCCTATAGTAGTAGTAAATGTTTTATTTTTGTGATAAGAGAATAAAATTTTTAAAATTGAAAAAATGAAAACTTGCGGTTTTAAAAGTTCTTATCAGTTAGAAATATTCATATATTATGAAATAATTATGACAAAATTGTTGTTTTGCTGTTTTTATTGTTTTAATGCTGAATAATTAGAGTTTGTAATGTATGTTCACGCAAAAAATTGTACGATTTTTGAAAAATTGAAAAATGAAAACTTGCGGTTTTGAAAGCTAAAATGTTGATATGAAAATAATTGATAATGAATAAGAATAAAAATTATTCTTTATTTTTATTTTTTTTTTCTCAACAAAATATGTTTGTAGTTTGGAGATAAGACTATAAAATTTTGGAATTTTAGAATTTTGTTTTAAGTGAATAAAAGAATAATAATAAAGATAAAGATAAGAACATGGTACTTTTTTTTTTTAAATTTTAAATGAAATGGTAAAAACGGACCTACCTTAAAATCAGCTGACCAAAATAAAGTTCAAGGTTATTTGTATTATTCAAATAAATTATTTTTCTGTTTTGCCGTCGGCAATTCAGCATTAATTCAATAATATGAAATTAGAAATATTATTATTATTTTAATTGTTAAGAACTACTTTATTTTAACCATAAGTATTACATTTTAAACAAAATTAAGTATAGGTACCTAATGTATTTTATAAACTAAAATGCCAAAGACCCTGAAAAATTTGAAATTTAATAAAATAATAAAATGGTAAACAATTAACATTATTTTACATTTTATAAGTTTTTATTTTCAATTATTTTTATTAGTCAATTCTATATAGGTATAACTTAATATACAAAATTATTCTTAGTCAGATTATAGAATTATTTCCATAATACTATTACTTACACACCTACAGCTAAAAAAAAAATTATTAGTTAAAATTAACAATACGACTTAAATTACTTTGATACAATTAAGATATAGTAATAAATATTAAAACAAATTATGATGGTCTCTGCCTTTTATATCCATACGGTTGTGAGCTGTGGTCAGGAAGAAATTTACGCTTCTCCGATATTGGCCTATAATTTTTAACTTCAGGTGTTGTAATGACCTGGTGATCCTTTGTGCGCCGGATGTTCCGGGATAAAATCTGTATATCCTCAAAGTTTTCGGGATTTAGAACGGCCTCCTTAATCGTTTCAAAATTAACTAGTTGAGATGCTGCATAATTAAGGTAAATTCCCTTTACTTTACAGGAAACTCTTTTGATATCGTCTCTAGCACAAAATATTTCATATGCATAATTTTTGGGGCCTCCGCAAACAAACTGTGTAATATAACTACCAGGTCCATAGCATGCAAGCTCATCAGTCATATCGCCAATAAAATCTCCAGTTGGTGGATCATATTCCCCCTCTCGACTGATATAGATAATAGAATCAGTATCATAATATAAAACTCTATCACCCAAGGTTTCCAAGTACGTATATAATTTAAGCCGTGCCTGTGCTGTAGTATATGCTGCTATGCAAACATTCATGTTTTAATGCTGAATAATTAGAGTTTGTAATGTATGTTCACGCAACATTATTAAATTTTTAAGCGTAGTACCCTTATTTTAAATTTATTATTATATTTTTATTTAATGAATTTATTTTATTATTTTTATTTATTTATTGTTATTTTAAGTTTTTAATTAATTTATTATTTTAATTATTATTTTTTATAATATTTTTATTAACTTATTTTTATTAATTTATTTTTAAACTGCATGTACTTTTTTAAACTAAGTTTAGCTCTGCATCTAGCTATCAACTAAAACTTTTCGTGAAAGTCTACATCTATTTATACTGTTTCATGTACAGATAAAAGATAGGTATGCGCAGGCGCATATAAATTAATTTCTAACATGACCATATATGGTAATAAACGTTATATTAAAATTTTTAGGTGACATGACCATATTATATGGTAATAAATTAGCTGATAATTGTAGATAAGAAAGGTCGATATATATATATATTAAAATCTATTTTTAGATGATGATGATCTCATCCAAAAGGAATTCCAAATAATTACTGATAAGAAGGTTACCAGAATAAAATTATTAAATGAATTGAACATAATAATAATAATCACATATTATGTATATCTGAGCTATGATTATAAAATGAGACTCCGCTAACAATTAGGGGCCCCATTTTAGATGAGTTGAACATAATATTTGAGGTTATGATTACAAAGTGAGACTCCGCTGATATTTTTGGGGCCCTATTCAGATGAATTTAACATAATATTTATATAATATGCTTGAGAGGAAATTACTTATAAGAAATGTGTTATATTACATTTTTTTTTTCTAGGTGAGACTCCTCTAACAAATTGAGGCTCTTTGGGGGGATTTTGCAGATAATAGTTAACATTAAACAATAAATAAAAACAACTATTTTTATTTAATTTATTTCTATTTAATTACATTTAAATAAATTTTTAGTTTTACATTTTATGTTATTCCTTATCTCTTTTAGGTAAGATGGTGCCATCTGAAAGTATCTGGTAATATCTCCTGTTAATGCAACATATTCAAATTCCAGGATCATAAACTTATCTACAAAGCTGTCTGGTGAAGGGTGGTCTTCTATATATTTAAAATCCTCTTTTTGTATGACTTCACTATAAATATCTTTATTTGCATGATAAATGACGATATCCTGAGATGGATCATAAATAACATTGTCAAACTCAATCCAGAAATGCAGAGAGGGCGGCAATTTTTTATAAGTGTATTTACCCATGCAAAATTTCACACCGTGAACAGCTCAAAACAGATCAGGGCAGCCGGAAGACAAACAGCATACATGTTCTTCTTAATAAATTCATCGGCTACTATTTTACAGACTATTTTTATTAGACAATGTCTGTATTTTAAATCCTTTTGTAGGCTACTCATTTTTAAACAATACGTCTTAATTACTCTACAGCTAGTCTCAGAATGAAGTGTAGTTCCGTAATTATTAAATTTATGTATAATATATGTATAATATATATATTAATTGAACTATCTGATAGTTGTTCACACATATATATATATATATATATATATAGAGTCTGTTACAGGGTCGGTTGCAGTTGATAGTCGAACAGGTACAGGGTCGGTTGCAGTTGATAGTCGAACAGGTACAGGGTCAGTTGCGTTTGATAGTCGAACAGGTACAGGGTCAGTTGCGGTTGATAGTCGAACAGGTACAGGGTCAGTTGCGGTTGATAGTCGAACAGGTACAGGGTTAGTTGCGGTTGATAGTCGAACAGGTACAGGGTCAGTTGCGATTAACTGAAATAGTGTCGATTCGACAGTATTCGTAGTTATGTGGTGTAAAATAATCCTCCTCCTCCACATCCTCCTCCTTCTAATACTCCTCCTCATCCTCCTCCTCATCCTCCTCCTTCTAATACTCCTCCTAAATAATTTTGTAAACCTATCAGGTATGTTAATAAGGAAAGTTAGTTGCAAGTATACCTCTACAGAGAAAGGTTGTTAAAAATATTATCAAAATGATAGTTTGTACTATTTGTAACAAAAATTTTACACGAAGTGATAATCTAGCTCGTCATAAGAAAAACAAACATGGATTTGTTGGTGATAATGATAAATTTACGAATACAACTACAGACAATGAAACATCAAAGTCGAATATTAAAAAAAAAATGGATTATGACCATGATGATTTAATATCCATTAGTAAAATTCAAAAAATAAGAAAAGGAATTAAAAACAAGAACATAAAGAAAAACAAAATAAAAGCAATCAAAACCTGGAAGAAATCGACTACTTTTCTAAACAATACTGATATAAATGAAAAATTAATGAAAGATTTGATTAAAATAAAAAAAAAGTTTAAAAAGAAAATACCATAAATTAAAAACTGGGCGCATTTTATAAGAGAAAGCCCTAGAAAAAACTTATGTCAAATTGTTATGTCAAAACCTATTGTCAAATCAATTAAAAAATTAACTAATGTACTGTCAAATTAACTTGAACTGAATCCTCAAATCAAGTCGGAAGTTGATAAGGAACAAGAAACTAAGCCGCAAACTGATAAGGACGATGATGAGTCATTTGATAATTTTTCTGGTACAACAACAACAAAAAATACAGGAGAAATAGATATTCAAAATTTTCAAACACCAACATCTAGTAATAATATAAATACTCTGGTTTCATCAAAATTTTCTCCTACATATGGATATAATAGGTCCAACCTTGATAAAATTTATGGACCTTATTTCGATTCGCAAACAAAAGCAATCAAATTAGGAACATCTAATTTTCAAATTGATGAAAGATCTCATAATATAATAATTGGCAATGAAGTTTTTGAAACAACAGATGGATTACGTGAGCTTTTACTTAAAAAGAAACCAAATAAAAATGTTTATACAGAGGATGATATGAAAAAATACAAGAAGATTCTAGAAAAAACAAACGCCCACAGAAGAAATGATAACTCCTTAGATCAAATTAAAGGAAATATAGGCTACAAATACAAAAATATTATTAGAAAGCTTTTTGATTATGAATATGATACGATAGACAAAAACACAACTGGTACAGGCTATAATCAATCATTAACACCAGTAGTATTACCAACATCATCATCATCAATACCATATTGCGAGACTCTAAAACAATACATTTATTGGAATGATCCGAATAAGTTAATTGATAGATTGAGAATTTTGCACACATCGAAACTCGCACGGAATAATAATAATGATCACCAAAATGAAATCAATTCTATTCTTGAAGAGCTTAGAAGAGTTGATATTATTGAATAAATTACGTTAATGCCTATATGGTCCTTGTTTTAAAGAATTTACTGTTGCTGACCTACTCGGTTGCTGTTATTGATCTACTCTGTTGCTGTTGTTGATCTACTCGGTTGATGCTACTGTCCTGCTCTGTTACATATAAACAAAAGTCAAATGAATTAATTGATACATTGAGAATTTTACACGTATCGCATCTTGCTGGGAATAATAATAATAATCAAAATGAAATCAATTCTATTCTTGAAGAGCTTAGAAAAGTTGATATTATTGAATAAATTATTTAAATAATATAAAATGTAAAACTTATTTAAGTGGAATAAATTATTTAAAACTATCATTAAATTTATTGTACTTAATTCATTTTTATTTATGCAGCTGAAACCAAATTTAATTATTGTGCACCCCTATATGAAATAGCTGAAAATATATGCAACTATTGAATGAATGCATGTAGGCTATCTAGCTATATACTCATATGTAAAATTCATTTTATGTAAACTGTAATAAGTAAAATCATAATTTTCATGCAATTTCATTCATTCAGAACATTTTTAAAAATTCTGTTTTACCGTCGGCATTTATACATTAATTTTTAAATAGTTCGCATCATTATACTACTGACCTATATCAATAAAACAAATTTTTTTTGTTTTTCTTTTTCAAACTTTATCATAAGCAAATTTTTTTTTTGTTGTTGTTTTTCCAAAATATTTTTTTAAAAAAATTAGAATCACAACATAATAATTTTTATCTAAAAAATTGCTCACAAGTTTTCATTTTTCAATTTTTCAAAAATCGTACAATTTCATAGGGTACTATGCTCAAAAATTCATTATTTTGCGTGAACATACATTACAAACTCTAATTATTCAGCATTAAAACAATAAAAACAGCAAAACAACAATTTTGTCATAATTATTTCATAATATATGAATATTTCTAACTGATAAGAACTTTTAAAACCGCAAGTTTTCATTTTTTCAATTTTAAAAATTTTATTCTCTTATCACAAAAATAAAACATTTACTACTACTATAGGATACTTTAACAATATATTCATAATCCAAGGTCGCTGATACATGCTTCTAATAACAACCTCAATGGCAACTTGGTACAACTTCGGTACCAATTCAACAACAACAACAACTTCGGTGGATACCCATTTTCAATAACTTCGATGGTTCGTAGCGGAACTTCGGCAGAGGAGTTTTAGAACTTCGGCGGTGTCAGCGTCACATACCCATTCCTATTTCTAAGAAGTTCGGCTGCGGTGGCGACATCTCATACCCATTCCTATTTCCAGGAACAACTTCCGGCGCACATCGGCCCACAACTTTGGAACTTCGGCGGGGTTCACAACTTGGGAACTTCGACTTGGGTGTGGGGGCTGGGGTTCTTGAACCAATTTTCGCACTTGGCAACCTCGGACCTTTAACCAACATGACATTCATTACATTATAAATAAATTTTCAATTCCATAATACTTCATCAAAAATGTGTTTCTCTACCTTGAGATATTAAAAGATATTTATAGAATTTTTTCTTAATACCATATCAACCATTTATATATATATACACAAATAACATCAACATTTCTAAATGGCCTGGTAGCTGAATGGTTAGCGTGGTCGCTCGTTAATCATTCAGACCCAGGTTCAAATCCCCATTCAAGCAATTAATTTTTTTAATAATTAACATTCATATTCATAAATTACACACACACGCACACACACACACACATATACATAATAATTAACATTCACACAAATCAAACCTATATAATCAAATAAACAAAAACATATCGTAGACCTACAAATCCTTATCTTCCATCACCTTCACTCTCACACAATAATTTCTCATTTCTTTATGGCGCCAACCACTAGAGTGAGCGAGATAGCAATGTCTGGCTAAACCGCCCCAATACCTACTATTGTAGTTCAAGTTAAAGCCAAATTTAAAGTTTTTAAAAGAACAGGGATTTGCATGGACTGATATAGACTTCTCATTACAAAGCAAGTAATATTAAAAATAAAGAATTAGTGGGTTCTTCTAAAAAACGACTAAAAGAGTTTCTTTTGGAGTCGGATCATTTGTTTAACTTAATATAATGCTTAATATAAAATTTAATAAAAATATATAATTTGTGTATCTTGTCTAAAAATATAAATTTGACAAATGTCTAAATAACCAACAAAAAATATGGAACTACGTCAAAGGAATAGCAACAGATGGACTAAGCAACTATAGAAATAATGAGTTCTTTAATGAACGTCAACCACTAAATGAAAAACGCACTAAAATCAATGAATTCAACGAGTTTTACAGTAATGTTGGAAGAAATATGGCGAAAAATTTCGACTCATTTTATATGCCAGTACCTATAACAACTAGTACATTTAAGTTTAGCTTTACCAATGTAGTGGAAATACAGCGTATCATAGACAGTCTTACCAGCACTAATAGTTCAGGAGTAGATTATATTAAAACATCAATAATAAAAAAATCTAAAAATGTATTAGCACAACCAATAACATCATTAATAAATGCATCTCTACTACAAAGTCATGTACCAAATTTACTAAAAATTAACAAAGTAATACCAATTTATAAAAAATCTGGCGATAAGAATGATTTTAACAACTTTAGACCGATCTCAATATCTACTGTGTTCAGTAAAATAATGGAAACTTTTGTTAATAATCAAATAACACAATATCTACTAAAAAATAATTTGGTCAGCAATGTGCAATATGGATTTACAAAAAACTCTAACACCAACGCCGCTTTATTTGATGTTATATTGTATATACAGAATTCAGTAAGTAAATCTAAAAAAGTATGTCTCGTATTCTTTGATCTGGCTAAAGCTTTTGACTCATTGGATCGCAAGATTATGCTTAGAATCTTATTTGAATGCGGGATAAAAGGCAAAGAATATCAATGGTTTGAAAGCTATTTCCATGAAAGACAACAGTATACTGAATGTGAAGGAGTGACAAGTCAGTATAAATATGTTGACTATGGTGTTATACAAGGGAGCTCCTTAGGTCCAGCGTTATTTTCATGCTATATAAGCGGATTTTCAAATCTGAATCTGTTGGGAAAACCGTTCTTGTTTGCTGACGATTTAGTTGTTGCGTACACTGAAAATAATGTTAACGAAATGGAAAAAAGAATAAATGACATGCAAATCATACACAAATGGATGTCCTTACACAAGCTCACGGTAAATGTTAATAAAACAAAATATCTGATAGTTAAATCTAAGAATGAAGACATGTCCATATATTATAACAATATTATCATAAATAGAGTGTATGAATATAAATATCTAGGTATTTGGGTTGATGCAGATTTAAACTGGAATAAACAGGTTAATGAATTAATTCTGAAGACCAGACGAATAGCTAGACTATTTAGGAAAATTGGGAAACGGCTTCCAGAAAGAATAAAAATTTCTACCTACTATAGTCTATTCCATAGCACTATTACGTATGGAATAGCAATTTGGGGTAACACATTTATGGAAAATATCTACAGCCTTCAAAAAATTCAAAATAAGGCAATAAAAAACCTATTTCAACTGCGCCACAGAACTTCAACTCATTATATTCATAAAAAATATGAAATACTAAAATTAATACACTATAAAGAAGTAATACAAATGAATCAAATACATAATATGAGGAATAACTTAATAAAAACAAACACCAATCTGGTGTCAAATAATGACGTACAGGAACACTACACCAGAAGCAATAATAATTTACGATACAATGCAGGTGCTAATTTGAATGGTATAGAACCTATAATGAATACAGCAATAATGTTATATAATAATTTGCCATTGAGTGTAAAAAATATGTCCAGTAAGAAATTCAAAAAAACTTGTAAAATAATGTATTTGTCCAATTATTAAAATTAGAATTTTTATTGAATTATATTTGAATTGTAAAAAAAAAAAAAAAAAAAAATCTTTTATATTTTCTTATTATATTAAATTGTTAAATTATAATTATGTTGCACTGAATACTTTTGAATACTTTTATTTTTGATATGTTAAATCACATACATGTATATATACTCTATACGAGCTACACAGCTCTTTTTGAGAAATAAAATAAATAAAATAAATAAATAATCTAAAATTTTATTTAAGATTTATTTAAGTTTTTATAATTTATTATTCAAGATTTCTTGTATTTTATTTTTTTTTTTTATTTTTTTTTTATTTTTTTATATAGCTTCATTAAGCTAATATAGTTTATTCTAAAAGCGTTTGTTGCCTTCTTTTATAGTATATATGTTTCTACAATGCCACTTAGGCGAAGAAACTATCTAATGAATATTGTATTATAACTTTTGAAATAAAAAAAAAAAAAATGTAGAATTTACGTTTTTTTTTTTAATTTCTTTTCAAAGTGTATCGCAAACAAAGTTGAATAGCATGTACTTTTGGCCAAAAGTTATTTAGTGCTATAGAACCAATGCTTCATTCTGTATAAAGCGGTGAAAGGGTTCTAAGTGAAACAGAGCTTCTAATGAAGCCGTAGATGTTGTCTACATAGCCCCAGTCACTGTTTGTTGAGTTTGTTTTGATCTGGGATTTGCGTAATATCTTTCCACCAAACTATGATAAGTTTAGTGTACCTACCATCTAATTAATTTTAAACTAACAAATCAAAAAAAAAAATTTAAAATCAATTATACTAAAAAGTTAAAAACGTTTTAATATAATAAATTTCGAAATTTAAATATATATATGTACATATATAGGCGAAGGCACAATTCGAGAAATATTTTCAAATTTGAATGTTTTTTTTTCAATTCAAAATTTAACTGTCCTCTTAAAATTTACACACTAGCTTAATTATAATTTATAAAAACTGTTTTGACACATTTTCCATGAAAAATTAATTAAAATGCAAACAATTTTTATTTTAAATAAGAAAAAAAAATTAGAAAATAACCATTTTACATTTAATATTCATATAGCTAAAATAAATAAAAAGGACATTTGACAGTGGAATAAAAAACATAGTTGATTTATTTAAAATCAAAATATAATAAATAAATAAATTGTCCAATAATGATTTCTGCTTCCTTTAATAGTGTCTTTTTTTTGCTTTTGCTTTCTTTCATTAAAAATTCAATTAAATTGTTTCACGACTCATTTCATTGACTAAATCAAAATCAATAAGTACTCAGGTGGAATATGTAAATGAATGAATGCCTTCAGCTATGCAAACAGAATTTATTCAATTATTTTTTTTATTACTCTTTAACTTTGTGACTGAATGAATAAAGAAAATAGAATGAAAGTGAGAGAGGGAGAGAGAGAAAGAATTTAATGATAAGCTGAATTAGGGATTTATATTAAAATAAACTGGAAGCCGCTCTCTCTTCGATAGTGTCTCTGTAATAGCCAACCCAGCGACCAGCAGTGGTCATTGCCTTTGTATATTGTTTAATTTAAAGAATATCTATTAATAAGAAGGTTCACTGGAATAAAATTTTATAATTTATAAATGTGGTGGTTACCATTTTTCTAGCCGATTTCCAAAATTGTAAGAAATAGATAGTAATAAGAATTTTATTTGTGAGAGATAGATAAAAATTCAAAACACAAAGTGGGAAAAAAATTATCGAACGATTTTTTTCTATCAAAGAAATATTGTTGTATTTATTCTTAGTTATCAAAATTTGTAGATGAGTTACACTTAAAAAATGTTATCTGTTATTAAATACACAGCAATAAAAAACATTATTTATTCAAATTTGAAATATTGATATTATTAATGTTCAAATTTTTTTACCTATCTATAAAATTACCAAAACACATTATATTACTTATAATCATTGTGAATTATTTCATTGATTGATTCATAAATGGTAAAATTTAATATTTAAGGAAATAAAAATGCATCGAGTCATTCATAAAAAAAAACGCTTGGTATTCTTTTTAACTACCTGTTTCAATACCTAAAAAATTTGTATATTGAAAATACATGAATAATCTGCTGTTTGAAATTAAAAAAAATGTTTACTTCCCTTACAAGCTTATAAAAGAAAATAATATGATGTTTAAGAAATAAAATATATTTTTGAAACCAATATTATGTTATGCATCAGTACCTGTAAAAAATCAATCATTCAAAATTTCATTATTCTCATACCCTAATAAATTTAATACGTTTATTTTTAAAAATTTTCGAACACAAAATTTCAGACGACCATACGGCGTACACATGAAAAATCTCTAGTGGGCTAAATAAATAAACAAAAATCTCCCGTGGCCTATTTAAAATTACACTGCAAAAATTAAGTTGTTTTTTAAATGATTTATATCGCACTTTTTTTTCTCACAACTTATTAGATAAGAAAATTTTTACAATAGTTCTTTGCTTCTTTAACTAATGGTTTTTTTTTTTTTGTAAAAGGAGTAGTAAAAATATTTTGACTTCCAGTGGACCTTTCTCTTAATGGATATTCTTTAGTTTAACAGGCTGGTAGATTAAAAAATTTAAGTAAAAATAATATTTAGCTTATGTGTAAATCATTTTTATTTCTGGTAAAGTTTGGACTAAATTTAATTTACCAATATGGAAGGGGAGTGTTTAAACTGTTAATATCTAGAGAAGAATTAAAAAATTGTAATGCTTTCATTTATAATTTTACAAATTAACAAAAATCCATAACCAAAATTATTCTACACACAAACTTTCACTTTAACTTCTTTTAGAAGACTAAAAAACAATCTCTTTTTATTTTGATTTCAAATTTAAAACAAAATTTCATTCAAACAAAACATCTCACACTCACAAAACACAATTGCTGCTGAGTGTTGCTGACTGCTGGCTATGTTCAATTAATTTAATTTGACAAATACACATTAAACTTATTGAACACATCAAGCAAAAAATAATATGAGAAAATATAAGAACAAAAAATAAATCGGTAAAAAATTAACGTTCAATTGTAACTGTAATTTTAGACGAAAATAATACGAAATGTAATGTTCGGAAAAAAAATTTAATATGGAACCCTGGTACAGTATACAAAGCAATGGATGAGTTAATAATCTTAATAGATTTTTTTTTTTTAATTTAAAATGAAATTTAATATTAATATAAATGTTATTTTATTTCTTTATTTGCTAATGTCTAAAATTCGTAAAATTGTCTTATGATTTGTTTCAAGTAATTAATATTTGATTCTAGATTATTCTGAAGCTCATCTTTTAGCTGATTTTTGTAATTGTCTACATAAGACGATCATGAGTCTTTTATAGTGTATGAAAGTGAAAATGATTATAAGATAACATACTTAACTTCAAACTAAATTCGTCTAAATTGGTTGCAAATCTTAAAAAAAATTTAATTAGACTAAATGAATTAAACAAAAGAAAAAAAAATGAATTCAATCAAACCAAATTATTTGATTACAAGTAAAAAAAAAAACAATTAATATAAATTTAAATAAAGTTAATTCTTATATAAATTTAAATAAATTTAATTCTTATAGAAGTAAAATTTAGCCTAAATATATTATTCTTTCCTTTCTTTCACGTTGATGGCACCTAATTTTACTATTCAGGCAATAACACTAAAGCTAGGAGGAGATATTCTAATTTTAATTTTACAACTGCTTGATTGCACATTTGTGTTCCAGTAATTTGTATGAAAGCGCGTACATCTGAAACTAACTGGTTTTATGTGTGCGAGCTTCCAAGAATCTAATGGAACACAAATGTGTAATCAAACATTTGCAAAACTAAAAATTACAATGTCCGTGTCTAGCCTTATAATTACAGATACGATGCAGGATTTTTCGTTAAACAAGAATCTGTACAATATGTAACAGAATTTGTGTAGATAGAACCATGCTATATTGAAAATAAATAAAACTGAAGTCAATAACCATTAAATATTATTAAGGTACTTGAAATTGCAGCCTCATCAGAAGATTTTCATCCTGCAATTTCAGATCTTTTAAAATTAACAGAATCACACCAAATTAATGAAATAATGACCGATTTTAATCACAAAGTTGGTAAAGGACAAATTAATGGCTTGATCGGAAATTTTGATCTGGGAAACAAAGCAAATAAAAACATCGTCTAATTTAACTTCTGCCAAGCACATTACTTAGTTTGTGCAACATTGCAAGTTTTTAAGATCAAATGACTAGGAGTAGGAGCTGCGGATTATTTATTTTTGATATAGGAAAGTTGAAGCTTTTTTCTTATTTCAAGCCAAAATATTGCATTTTAACTTTTTTAGAATTAAAGCCATTTATTAGAATACAGCAATTAAGGATAAAAAAGACATAATAAACAAATTTAGAAAAGAATATAAAGGAAAACAGAATAAAAAAAATGTAGAATAAAAATTTATGACTTTAGAAATACTTATTTATCCGTCTCTTGAATACTTCTAATTTGTACTTTTGTTGAAACACATAGATGGTAGGGTGTTCCATAGATTAGATGAGATGTTCGTTTATAAAAACAATTTTTGTATATCACAATTTTAGTTCGAAGAGGCTCTATTGCATCAATTTTGTGGAATAGGGCTGCCCTGCGAGTATTACGCTGGAAAGGTTGTATTAGGCATAATACTATCTATGTCTTCAGAGCAATTCCGTAACAGATATTTATAAAAGATGGTGGCTGTTTCTACTGTACGGGACTGACTTAATGATTTTAGGATAACTAGATATTTTACCATTACTGTTTTGCAAATTTTTTAATTTAATTTATGATAATGTACTAAGGTATGTAATATGTAACATGGTATAATAAATAAATGAATTTTAAAAACTAAAAACAAGGTGTTGTGTAACATCTCCATCATGGACAGTTTTGATATCTCGGTTTTGCATCTTATCTAGGATTTTGTCAGATTATCCCAACTATGTAAGTTGTATTCAAGCCTTAGCCGAATGTATGTCTTTTATATTAGTAAATAACAATTAATTATATTAGTTGAAAGATTAAAAGTACTTCATACTTCTGCTTAAAAAAACTTCCTTTCGCAGCATCTTTCGCGACAGAAAAATGTTTATTTCCATTGCAAGAGTTCGCAGAGTTTTGAAATTTTCAATATTTAGGAAATTTTTTTATTAGGAGACTTGATATAAACTAGACGAAACTGCGGTTTTTGAAGCATTAGATTTTATCAAAATTTGGAAGCTTTAGTATTAAATCTTATTAAAATAAGGGGCTTTTATTCATAGTTAGACTTGAACATACTGAAATAATGGTTTTCTATGTTTAATATATTAAGTTGTAACATTCTATTATCACATGATGTTTCATATCATTTTAATATACTTACCTATCATGTTGTGAAAGTTTAATTCAACTGACGTCGCAGTTGAATACAATTTATTATTTAGATAACATTAACCCTATTTTAACAAGCTTAGTCCACTGTACTCATATTCAAATAATAATTTCATCCTTAAGTTAAATCTAAATTACAAATATATGAGTAAATCAAATCAAAACAAAAAAGGATAGACACGCCGACATTCAATTCAAATTACTTTAATTTATCGAATCATCAAAATTTCAAATTTGATTAAAATGAAACCCTCTTTGAAATTAATCAACCAAAAATACATTCAAATCGTAATAAAAAAAAAAGAAAAATAAAAAAAATTGTTAAAAAACCAAATAGTTGAATAAACTTTTTTAGTGAGTAGTGTTAGTTTTGTGAGTAGAAGGTTATTCACGTTTTCAATGATAAGGTCACACACTGATGTAGATTTATGATATCTTATTAACTAAAGAAAAATCGATTTGACATGAAAATGTTAGTTTTTTATGATGTCATAAAATATATCCTTTATAATTTTATTGTTCACAAAAATCATAAAAAATAAACTATGAACCTTGTAGGTACAAAAGGAAGTCATTTCCATTAATTGGATTTTTTGAGTTAAGAGATAAAAAATTGAATTTGGAAAATTGATCATAAATTTGCAACATTTTTTTTATTCCCAATTAAAAAATATTATTCCCTACTGGAAAATTTTGATTTTAATAATTTAAAAAAAGAAAAAAAAAAACTAAATACTGATGTATTTTTGTTATTGGTAATTTCAGTTTGGTAACACGGCAATTTCTGTTATCTGGCTGAATCGAATTAAAATTTACATTGGTAAAAGTTTTAATTTTTCTAACCTTTTATTTTGCCCAAGGAAGTGTTCTCGGACTCACCTGTACTTTATCTATACGGCAGATATTCCAACGATACCCAATTTCCAAGTCGACACTTTTCTAATGACATGCATGCATTTATAACTCCAGGCATCAGTCCATAATTTTTCACCACATCCCTCTGAAAGATCAGCCTCATTATCAACATCATCACTTTCATCATTGCACTCTTTTGACACAGCATTATCTTCTTTTTCTGAAGGAAATATATTTTCAACATATTATCAAAATACAAGAGGCTTACGCACTAAAACGCATGAGTTTTATCGCGCTGTTTCAGATAATTCATTTTCTTTGATAGCATGTACAGAAACATCACTACACGATTCCATCTATTCATCTGAATTATTTGACGAGTCTGCTTACTGTGTTTTCCGTAACGACAGAGATTTAATTGCTACAAACAAACATCTTGGTGGTGGAATTCTAATAGCTGTCAAATCATCATTTATTAGTCATCCTATCCCGCTTTTTCATAATAATGGTAATATAGAACAATTGTGTATAAAAGTAAATATTAATAATTCTAGTAATGTTTTTACAAAGAAAAATATATTTTTTATATTAAGTTATATTCCTCCAAGAAGTTCATTTGAAATTTATAGTAAGCATGTTGAAAACATTGAATCAATATTTGAAGCTCACAATAATGATGAGAATATTTTTTGTGTTTTGGGCGATTTTAACTTACCTAGCATATCGTGGAAATATCCAAATGATAATAGAAATAAGTTTTTAGTTCCATTTAATCTTAATATAAATGAATCCTTTATAATAGATACATTATTTTCCCTCGACTTAGTTCAAGTCAATAATCTGTTTAATGTTTCAGATCGATTATTAGATCTAGTGTTTGTATCAAAAGATATATCAACTTCTATTTGTGAATGTGAACTTCCATTTGTTAAAAAAGATTTGTATCACCCAGCACTACTATTAAATTTTAAATTTATTGCTGATTTAACAGGAAAAATCATTGACATTCCTCAATTTAATTTTAAAAATGGTGATTTTTCTCTTTTAAACGATTATTTGCTAAATATCAATTGGAATGAAGTATTAAGTGCTGAAATTAGTCTTGATTGTTGTTATAAGAAATTTATAGATTTGTTATTTGGCGGTTTTACTACATCTATTCCTCTGAAAGAACCCACTTTAACTCATCATCCACCGTGGTACAATAAAAGGCTTCTCTCTTTGAAAAATGCGAGAAATAAAGCACATACAAAGTATATTAGCTTTTCTTTGGCAGACAAAATTGTATTTCAGAGACTACGCAAGGAATTTGATTTTTTGAGCAAATATCTTTATAATAATTTCATTCTTACCTATGAGTCTAATATAAAATCAAATTCCAAAAACTTCTGGAAATTTATAAATATCCGAAGAAAATCCTGTGGATTTCCTCAAGGCATTTCCTATATAAATGAAACAGCTACAGATTCTGTCTCAACTTGCAATTTATTCGCTAAGTATTTTGAATCAGTTTTTATAAGACCACAATCAAGAATAAATTTGCAAAGTCACCTACAATCTTTTGTTGATTTAGGACACATGCAATTATCATATTGTGATATTTTCAATAAAATTAATACCTTAGATATTAATCTGAGTTCTGGTCCAGATGCTATCACTAATTTAGTTTTAAAGAACTGCATTTACAGTTTGACTTATCCTCTTTACTTAATTTTAACAGATCACTAAATGAAGGAATTTTCTTAGATGACTGGAAATTCTCAAACATTATTCCTATTTTCAAATCAGGGTCTAAAACTGTCGTTGAAAATTATAGACCTATCGCTAAATTATCTTCTATTCCTAAACTTTTCGAAGCTATTGTCACAGATAAAATGTATTTCTTGGTTAAAGAACACATATCTCCAAATCAGCATGGCTTTATGGATGGAAGATCTACATCCACTAACTTAGCAGTTTTTCTTCACACAGTTTTCAATGCAATTGAAAAAGGCTATCAAGTAGATACGATATTCACGGATATTTCTAAAGCTTTTGACAAAGTAGACCACTCTTTACTACTCTCTAAACTTCAGGCTCTTGGTATTCATGGTACCTTCCTTCTATGGGTTCAATCTTATTTGATTGGTCGTAAACTCTGCGTTAAAATACAAAATTGCACGTCATATAACTTCGAGGCTACGTCTGGTTTTCCACAAGGAACTCATATGGGGCCACTATTATTTTTATTGTTTATGAACGATATCGACTACGATATTAAGTCTTTGATCTTATCATTTGCTGACGATACCAATCTTTTTGCGGTTATTAAGTCGGACGAAGATTGCCATCTCTTGAAGCAGGATCTTGACAAATTCTACTCTTGGTGTAACATTAATGGTCTTACCATTAATATTAATAAGTGCAGTTACATGTCATTTTCCAGGAAGCAAACTTTAATTGAATCTTATTATAATATCAACGGTTCTATTATTGAACATGTCCGTGAGACAAAAGACTTGTGCATCATTCTCGATAATAAATTAACTTTTAATGCTCACATAGATCGAATTATTTCTAAAGCTTTTTCCATGTTAGGTTTCATTAAGCGTAATTCACAGCAATTTTCTGATCCTTATACATTCAAAAATTTATATACTGCACTTGTTCGTCCTCACCTCGAATATGCTTGTCCGATCTGGATGCCTTATTATGATAAACATATTAAGAGAATAGAGTCTGTTCAAAAGAATATGATTAGGTTTTGCCTTCGTAAATTCAACTGGCAACCGTATATTACTGGATATTTAGCTAAATGTCAACTTATTAAGCTTTCTACTCTTGAGGCTAGGCGAAATGCTGCATCCGTGATGTTTTCCTATGATAATTTATCTGGCAGAATAAAATGTCCATCTATTCTTCGCTTTTATAATATCTACGCTCCAGTGCGCGATTTCAGAAGCCAAAGATTTTTATATCTTCAAAATCATAGAACGAACTATGGTTTTTCCGAACCTATTGCAAACTCTCAGCGCTTATTTAATAACAGTTTTTCAGTAATTGACTTCAACTACAGTAGATTCGTTTTTAGGAGAAAAATCATCACATTTTTTGAAACATTACAATAATTCTTCTAATTTTAATTAATTATAATTTTATTCTACAAATTTATTAAAATTATTCTCTATTATCATTTGAATGTACTGCATACCTTTATAATTACTATTGCTATTACTATTAATATTTATTTATTACTTAAGTCTGAATTTTTCTTTTTTTTTAACTTCTTTTCTTGAATTAATGTTATTTTTAACTTGAAATTGTTAATGCATCTTATTATTAATGTTATTTTATATCTGAAATTATTTTTATATTTACAAGTTTTGTTTTCTATTTCTAGCTTTATTTTATTTTAGTTTTAAATATTTTATAAGCAAAATCTGTAAGGGACTACCCAGTAGATTGAAATAAATAAATAAATAATGGGTCTTAAATTTCCTACAATAGAAACTCAATCAAACCTGACTTCACAGTTGAAAAAGCAATGGTCAATAAAAGTCAATGAAAAGAAGTTAACCCATGTAACATTTATGTAACCTATACACATAACATTTACATTTACGAAAGGTATCTGCCCTTCATTAATTTAGAACAGAACAGTTATACCTAAGGGGGTTTCTGCTGAATATTTGGTACTTCATCTTGATATTCATTTAACATGGACAAAGAGCTCATAATTTGTAAGCGCACTCAATTGGGGTAAAAGCCTATATTGGTTAATGAGTAGGAGATCTGAATTGTTTTTGAAGAATGAGGTTTTGCTGTACAAAGCTATATTTAAACCTTTATGGTCGTACTAAATTCAACTCTAGGGGTGCTGCAGCTAAATCCAAGATTGACGTCATTTCAAGATTAATTGAGATTAACAGCCAATACTATTGTTAAATTAGCTAAATATAGTTTAATGTAGCTACAAAACTGTGATAATGACTTTGATCTAGATTCTGTTGCTTAACTTTTTCTTTATGTAATGGAGGCGGTGGAATAACATCGATTTTTTGTGTGTGAAGGTATTTGTATTAATTTGTTTGCTTTAATAATTAACAAGGCTACATTCACCAATACCAACTTTTTAAAAAAAAAAACAAATGTTCTGGTTTAAAGTTGAAATATTAAAATCTACCAGAGTTAAATTAACTCTCGTGAATTTTAACATATTAAAGTAAAGCTATTCAAAGTTTCAAGAAGGTTGCAAGCTCTAGGGAGTACTAGAGGATGTAAGAACAAACATCAGAGGCTATGGAAGAACTTAGAAGAGGAACAGAAAGAGTTATTCATGCCAACAAATGACATCACTACATACGTATCCCTAAAGATGAGATACATAGTAGAAATCCCGACAAGAGAGACCTGGTGCGGTTCAGAAGAGCAGGCTAGGTCTTCGAACACCTCGGAAATTTTCACCGACAGGTCCCTTTATGCTCTAGACGGGGGAGCCCGAGTGTTCTTTGAAAAAGAACAACTTGGGCTCCAGTTTCCTCTTGGCAAATACTGCGCAGTCTTCCAGGCTGAAGTCTTTGCCATAAACGTAGCAGTGAATATAATAAAAGAGCAAAGATAGTCTAACAAAGTCATTAGAAACTTTAGTGACAGTCAGTCTGCCTGAAAAGCTCTTGAAAGTAACTGCATCAAATCCAGATTGGTGGGAGAATGTTCGGAAGCGCTAAATCTCATAAGGTTCCGAAACAAGGTACAACTGATCTGTATACCGGGTCATAGTGGCTTGACTGGAAATGAGAAGGTTGACGAACTAGCCAGATCATCGGCGGGAAACATTTATGGGCCGGAACTTGCAGTTGGTATGTATATTGGTAATATTAAACTATCGATAGAAAACACCCCGAAGAGGCAAAGATTCTTTGGGAGCGTATTGAAGCTCACAGAGTCCCTAAAATATATGTATCAAGAACAAACACTAAAATAACCAGCTTCCTGCTAACTCTCAATAGAGTAGAATGTAGGAAGATGGTGGGCATACTTACTGGTCATAACCATATGAATAAGCACATGTGTAGACTAGCACTGTGACGTCCAACCTGCAGACACTCTCTGGAAGAGGAAGAAACCTCTACACATGTTGTAGGAGATAGCTCTTTCAAGGCTGAGACTCAGGTTGTTGGAAACGCACTACATTACCTCAGAAAACTTCTGCAGGATAGAACCCACAAGCCTATTGGCCTTTATCAAAAGGGCGAATAAGTTGAAGGTGGAGGAGGGCATAAAGAGCTAAAAGCTTAAAAGCCGGCCCTGACGTATTAGAGCCACCTCCGTTTTAAATAAAAAAAAAACAAAACTATTCTAAAATTATAACTTTCTCTTTAATAGAATAATTTTGAAATTAGCTTATTTAATTTTAACAATACGTACTTAAATAATATTTTCTTCATTTAATTTTACCATCACTATTAATTATTTTTCATTCCGTGTTAATTATATAATAAACTTTGCAACAGTTTAAAACTATTTCTTTTATTACCGCATAATAAATCTAAAAATAAAATTTAGTATGTGAAAGAATTTTTTTTTTATTTTAGTTTTAAAAGTAAGTACATCTTAAAACAGAAACATTAACTGTGGTAAAATTAATATAAAAATTTAATTTATTTGAAATTTTATTATTTTTATTTTATAACACACTTTTCTGAAAGCAATTAGAATTGATGCATTTTTAATTATAAATCAAAGTTCTTGTAGCTCTTATTTATATGTAGAATAATAAAAAAAAAAATTTAATTCTTAATTAAAGTGTAAAAAATGAAAACTTGATTTTAATTAAAGTATTTTAGAGTTATATAAAAATTCTTTTAAAGATACTTAGAAAAATTTTGTTTATTGAAAGAAGTGAGAAAATATAAAAAATTGGTTTCGATTTAATAACGTTAAGTTTAAACCACTAAGAACTTTTATATTAATATTAAAAAATATTTACTTTATACTTTTCGTATATACACCATAAGTATATCATAATAAATTTCTACCAGTGTAATTAGAATTTTTTTTTTTTTTTTTTTTTTTTTTTTTTTTTTGCGAAAGATAGGAGGTAATCCCCGAAGGACATCAAGAGCTCCAGCCGCGTGTGCATCTTGATAGTGTAGGAATCGAACCCACTAAAGCCCACCTATCTTTTTCCGTTATAACCAATCTACGTAAGATCGACTAATGACTTTTTTTTCGTAAATTTTCGGTCGCGTCTTTAGGAAATTATTATAGTGATAGTTTCCGTGGAGGATCGCTAACATCATAATAATTACCGTGTAGGAACTTTATCACTATGATATTTCCCGTGAAGGAGATAGTCACAGCAATAGCTCCGCGTGGGAAGATTTTTTAGATTTTTTCGCAAAGGAAAATTATTGAAATAAAAATTTCCGTAAAGGAAACTATTATCGTAGAATTTTCCATTTTAGGTCGTGACCAGCTCGTGGGGTTTCGTTCTCTTGAGTCGACGGATACTGCTGTCGATATGAAGAACTGCTGCCATTTCCGAGTTCACATGAGTTTGCAGTCTCTGCTCGTGTTTGACTGCATGTTTCTTGATCTCTTCCGTGACTGTTTCAATGCGCAAGTCACGGTGGAGATCTTTGTTACGTATGTACCATGGTGCATTTACTATACCACGGAGCACTTTATTTTGAAATTTTTGCAACATTTCAATGTTGGTTTTCTTTGCACAGCCCCATAATTGGATACCGTACGTCCACACAGGTTTTAATATCTGCTTATATATTAATATTTTGTTCTGTACTGATAACTCAGAACCACGCCCAAGTAACCAGTAAAATTTTTTGAGTCTAATGTTTAGCTCTTCTTTTTTCTTTCTTATATGTTCCTTCCATCTTAGCTTAGCATCGAGTGTCATTTCCAGATACTTTGCTGTATTGGCATATGGTACTATTTTGTTATTGATTGAGATAGGAATGGTTGCAATCTTTTTGTATGTAAAATTTATATGAGTTGATTTGCTTTCATTAAGTTTAATGCGCCAACGTTGGGTCCATAATCTTATTTTATTCATTGCATTTTGAAGTTTTGCTGTGGAGTTTTCGACAGATACGTCAACTGCAAGAATCGCAGTGTCGTCTGCAAAGGTAGCCATAAAAATGTTGTCAATTTGTGGGATATCTCTTGTATATAGCAGGTAAAGTATTGGACCAAGAACACTTCCCTGTGGGACTCCAGCAGATATTTCTTTTACTTCTGAATATTCTTTGGCATAACGTACACGAAAGCATCTATTGTTCATATATGATTTTAATATTTCATAGAATTGTCTTGGTAAATCACGATGTAGTTTAAATTCAAGGCCTTGGTGCCACACTTTGTCGAAAGCCTGAGCAACATCTAAGAAGATTGCTGAGCAGACTTTTTTTTCTTCGAACGCTTTTTCCACTATATTTGTGATCCGATGCACTTGATCAATTGTAGAATGTTTGTTTCTGAATCCAAATTGATGGTTCGGGATCAGATCTCTTTCTTCAATAATCGGGGCAAGTCTTTTGAGGAGCAGTTTCTCAAATATTTTTGATATAATAGGTAACAACGATATTGGTCGATATGATGTTACCTCTGAAGGCGGTTTTCCTTGCTTCGGTATTACAATTACTTCTGCAATTTTCCATTGTCTCGGAACATATGTGAACTTAAAACATGCATTAAATATATGTTGTAGCTTTAACAAAGCTAGATCTGGTAGTTCCCGCATGATTTGGCCATTGATGAGATCGTAACCTGGTGCTTTTTTGACACTCAGGTTGTGTCTGCATATTTGTTTAATTTCTCTTAGAGTGACATGCGAAATTTCCGCTTCATCTATTTTAACTTCGAGAGTTATATTTTCATTTGCAAGATTTTGTGTTGGTGCTGTGAAGACCTCTGCCAAGTGGTCAGCAAAAATCTTAGCTTTTTCTTTTGGGTTACCGACCCAGCTACCAGCCTGTGTTTTCAAAGGTGGATCTTGCACCTGTGGTCTATTTATTCGTTTAGCTGCTTTCCAAAGCGAGTAGTCAGTATAAGCATCGGCTGATAAATTGTTTATGAATTTATTAAATGAGTTATTTTTTATATTTCTGATTTGCTGTTTTAGTTGATTATTTAAGCGATTGAATATAATTTTATCACCTGGGTACCTCGTTGATTGCCATTTTCGTCGTGCCCTTCTCTTCTCCATAACCAGTGCTCTTATTTCTGGAGGATAGCTCACTCTCGAGTGATGTTTCGAGTCAAAACATGGCGTGCTCTCCTTTGCTGCTTGCTGCACGTCTACAATGAATTGCTCGACTTCTGCATCAAATTGATTCCACGGATCCTTGATTCCACGGATCCTAGAGTAATGAATTGCTCAAGTTTTTCTCTAAACATATCCCAATCAGTTTTCTTGTTTGTAAGTCTTGGGAGGCAATTTTTGTGTTCAACTTTTTCACTTAGAACCATGATCACTGGAGTATGGTCAGACGATAGGTCATCATTGCTCACGGCATATGTGTGGTTTCTATTTATTCCCTTTGTTATAAAGAAATCAATCAAATCAGGTATTTTCGCTGGGTCAGTGGGCCAATAGGTTGGGGCACCGGAAGAAATAAATTCACACTTATGATTTCTTCCAGCTTGATATAGCTCTCTCCCTTTTGTTGTGGTTAATCTTGAACCCCAGTGGGTATGTTTCGCATTGAAATCTCCTCCGATGATAAAATTGTTTCCAAGTATTTTAAAGAGATTTATGAAGTCGACTCTAGTAGGTGAGTGTCTTGGTGGGCAATAGATAGCTGAGATTTTGAAGTCCTTATTTTTGACCTTAATGTTAATTGTTGTAACTTGCATCATTGCATTTTCTATTTTCTGCTCCTCATGGTGTTGAATGTTGCCTTTTATCAGTATTGCTGTTCCTCCTCTTGCTTTGTCATCTGGATGGGAAGTATGATAACAAACGTAATTAGGAATTTTAATACTGAATTTCTTTGTGAAGTGTGTTTCAGAAATTAGACATATATCTATGTTTTGATCCTTCAGAAAAATTTCGAGTTCTAAAATGTGTTGGAAGAGTCCATTTGCGTTCCATGTAGCAACTCTAAGGGTGTGGCTTATTTTTTATGTGACTGCGGTGGTTTTCTGTTATGGATTTTTATCATTGTAATCTCGTCAGATAATGTTTTAATAAATTCGTCTTGGTTTGTTAGTCTCTGTAGGATAAGACTTAATATATCCTTGACTGAGTAATCATCTTCCTTACGGGAGTTTTTCACAATTTGGGCATATGATTTAGCATTTACATTACGTACAGCATTTATTACTGTAGGTTTTCTATTCGTGTCAACAAATTTTTCATTTTTAAAAGTATTAATCTTTTGAATTTGGGGTAGTTTTGCTTGTTTGTTTCTTCTGGCTTGCTGTTCTTTTGCAATTGGGCATCCTCTGTAGTTTGCCGGATGATCACCACGACAATTAATACATTTGGCTTTTTCTCCCAACTTTAAAATGCAGCTTTTTGTGAAATGCTTACCGCCACACTTAACGCAAGCACAGTCTCTATTACAAAAACTTTGTGTATGCCCAAAAGCTTGGCATCTCTTGCACTGTGGGATTAACTTTTTGTTTTTTCTTAGTGGTTCAATTTTAACGACTATTTTCATTATTGTTTTAATAGAAAAAATTTTTTCTATACTTTCTCTATTATCGAATGTTAACATAAACAATGGTAATCCTCTTCTTTGAGTGATAAAGCTACCATCGTTCTTTTCGATTTTATCTTTAATAATTATGTTTTTGGCTTCTAGTATCTGGAAACCGTTATCTCTCAGGTCTTGAACTATTTAATTTTCATCGCATGAAGGATGTAATCCCCTGGCCATAACTATTGTTGGTCTGGTAGATTTGTCCTCATAGGAGTGCCACTGAACTTTCTTCGATGTTAAATCGTTTGTTATACATCTGTATGTGTCACTATCAGTAACATTGATCTTCCAGACGTTATTATTATAAGATGTGTACTTGCATTCATTTTTAGCGGTTTGCTTTATTAAATTATTTAGCTCACCAAAGGTACCTAACCCATGAACCATAATAGGTGGTGGTTTATGTTCCTCTTTTTTAGCTTTTTTATCCGCAGTATTGTTTCCAAGTGCTGCTTGTTTTGTTTTTGGTGATTCTTTTTTCTGTTGGGCAGTTTCGGGGCTACCCTCTGCTTTCCTTTTTTTGGATGGTCTTTTTGTTTTTTTAAGAATCCAATCCGTTTCTCTCGTGAGTTCTTCTTCATCCGTGAAGTAATTGAAGATGTTGCAATTACTTGGCGCTGGTGAATTACCTCTATCTAATAAGGTAACCCTTTTTTCTAGTTCTTTAATGTGATCCTGTAGACTGATCACTATCTGTTCCATTTCTTTCCGTGCCTTTACTTCTTTTTTCCATTCGTTGTAGAAATTTACACCTACAGAGTCTAGATGGATCTTGTTATCGCCAACGCTTTCGACTCTTGTTTGCTTTTCTACTGGCACGTTTTTCAAAGGAGTTCTTGTTGTTTTACTCTCTTTGTTTATTGATTTAGGGGGAGTTCTTGATGTTAACGAACTCCTGTTGAAATTTCCTTTTGTATGTAATAGTTGGTCCCCCCCCAGAATCCGTGGGACCGACCTCCGAAAAGGGTGGATTTTCCAGTGCAACTGGTCTGCCACCTGGGGTAATAGAATATTTTGTTTTGTCCATTACATTTTTGATTACTGCATTAATTTTATTGTGGTAGGGCAGATAAAACTACACACAAACCCCCTACCAGGAGGGCCAGGTCATTTGACGACGGAGTTTCCGTCTCCGCCTAACTAACCGATTGTTCGCGCCCGTCGAAAACATACGTCCTCGTTTGCGCGAATTGATCCAGCCTAACCGGTTTACTTAGTTATTGCGCTAAGTTCACGCATTCACCCGCTCTCGTCTGCCTTACAAAGTAAGTTTCCAGGAGGCACCCGACAGATAACTATGTTACCTACCTTCGGGGAGGTGAGAGTCGGATTTGTTGACAGAGCTGTAGTTGTTAAACCAGAAGGCTTTTCCTAGGTTTTATCAGAGCTATACGTTAGGGGTACACTCTGCCTAGGGCCTATATCAACCTTAGCCTCCCAAATTTGTAATTAGAATGAGGCACAACAGGAGCAATGGTGATAATCCAGAATGTCAAATACAAAAAATAATTCAAAAAATAGTATTTATTTATCTATTATGAAAATATACCACGCCCTACTTCCTGACAATCCAACACAAGATGAAACCGCAGTCATCATTAAAGATGAATTGAAACATTATGGATTTATAAGATAGAAAATAATGCAATGCAACTTAGTGTGGTAAAAATAACATCAATGAAAGAAAGCCTCCAGGTAAAAGCAATATACTGTACACCCAATTATGCCATAAAGAAACAACTCTTTAAAGATATGTTTCAACAATTAGGCGATAGGTTTATCCTAGAAGATGATCAAGACTAGGAGAAGATTACTCTGATCTACAAAATATTAGCGCAGGAGTGCCACAAGGTAGTATACTGAGCGTCATATACTATATTCCAGAGATAGAAAATGTGACAGTAGCTAATTTTGCAGATGACATGGTTATATTAGTAAAAATATAAATGAAACTACAAATAAATTGCAACAAACCAATAATAATATCTCCATTTGGTGCAAAAGGTGGAGAATTAAACTAAATGAAGCAAAATCCATGCACGTTAATTTTACAAATAAGAAAATTGAGTCGCACAAACAATTAAGATTAAACAATGTCATAATACCATATCAAAATTCTGCAAAATATCTTGGTATGACCCTTGACGCAAAGCTTAGATGGAAAAAAACAAGTGAAGAAAAAAAAACTAGAACTGGATCTAAAATACAAACATTTGTATTAGCTAATTGGGTGAAAATTTACACTTTCGACGTATAGCAATGTTTTGATCTTCAATCAGATATTAAAGCCAGTCTGTAGTTGTGCTAAACAACTACATATCCAAACTATTCAAACGTTCCAAAACAAAGTATTGCGAAATATTGTTAATGCTCCATGGTTTGTTCGCAATGCTGATATTCATAGGGATCTCAGGGTTCCTCTCATAAAGGACGAAATAAAAAAGTTGGCTGTACGCCATAAAAGTCGTCTCTCTCAACATGTCAATGTCGAAGTTTCACGTTTAGCTGACATTTAAAACTTTGTTAGAAGACTTAAGCGGACGAAACCGTTTGAACTATATTAGGATAAAATCTTTTATCTTATAATAATTTCTGATGGAATTTTATTTGATCAAAGATATCTGTAGTAATAGAGCCAAAATTGTATTAATGGTTAGTGTTAATGATGGGAGTTTTTAGTGCGTTAAAGCCGGCACAATCTTTTACTCCGTTCTTCCCCGAACAGAAGAAGAACAGAAGTAGAAGCCGCTTCTGATAATTTTCTTCTATCTGAAAAAAAAAATTATCCAGCGGATAATAGTAGTTTAGTTTGTGGTTCAGTATTTTATGTTAATTAATAGTTTCCAATCAATCCTTCAAAATTTTTATTAAGAAGTTGTGTGATCAAACAATAATTACTAACACAAAATACTTACAATAATTAACTATTTAACTGATTTTTCGCTGATTTGAATTATGTACAAAAGTAAGCCATCACCACTTTGATCATAATAAATACATTAAAATATTGGCACATTGCAACATTTGGCTATCTATCATAAGTTGCCAGCTCATAGAAATAGACCGGTGCCTGAAATATGTTTAATAATTTTTTTTTAAATAATGTTTTTTAACGAATCCTTATAGTGATAATAAAATATGGACACTTAAAAGTAAAAATTAGTGTTTGCTATGTAAATATATATGTAAATTTAATTATTATAAATAGGAATTCTGAAAAAGGTATAATATTCGCAACTAATCAAGGTATCAAATAGAATAAAATTGTAGAATTAATTTAAGTTTTTCATAATCGATTTAATGGTTTATGGATTAAAATGGCCTATATTGAATTCAACACAGATTCATAAATAAGGTCAACATAGCTCAACTTATATATTACATTGTCCTAGTTTAGTTCAAATTTGGCCGACCAAGCAAGCTCAATGCCTAAATATTGTTATATACATAATCAATTAAATGACATAGCAGTCAATTAGCTGAGAATTTCTTTACAAATAGTAAATTGAACAGTAGTGCTAGGTGTTACTGTTGTATTATTAATTTTTGATTATTATAACGTTTACTTAATTAAGGTTCATGCAATTTAATAATTTATTAAATTGACTTCTGAACTCTTCCTTCAAATAAGGAAAATTCATTATGTCCTCCAATCAATACATGACGTTTATGAACTTTATTGTTAAATGTGTGAGAGAAGAAGTATCGATACACTCCGCAAAATTGTGAGAATTGAAGGCTTTGTTAATCGAGGTGAAGTTTTATCAAACTTTTCCGCTTGATCTTTAGCGATGTGAGTCTCTTTTGATTAAACTTCTCGAGAAGCTCCTGATAAGTTTGTTTTACTTACTTCACCAGGATAAATCCCCAAACCTTTTTCAAAAGGGTTGACTAAGTTGAGGAGTGGAGGTGGGCATAAAGGGCTAAGAGCCTACATGCGGGCCCTGACATAATAAGACCACTTCCGCAAGGCAAAAAAAAGCACCCAAATATTAAAAGTAATCGTTTAAATTCGTATAATATAGTAAAGATATTTAACTCTCGATTGAAAGCAATCAACATTTATTAGTAATATTAAAACTAAGTAGCTAGAGTTAATGTAGGTAGATTAAAACCTTACCCCAAGAGTTTATTTTAAGAAACTTTTTACACTAACAGTAATATTTTTGTAAAAACGCAACTTTTTAATATATTTAATTGAAACAATAAAAAAATGTATTGCTTCCATTCTCATAGAATTCAATTTAACCCTTTAAACAAAATAATTTTAACACCCACTTCGATTACAAAACGTATTCGGATAATATAAAATTTTATTTTCTTCATTTTATTTATTGAAATATCCGGCAGATGTAATCGCATTTATAAATAAATATAAAATTTCTTAAAATTGTAAATTCATCCTTTTTAGGGGAAGGGGGCATATAAAATTACATTTATTTATATTATATACTTGAATTTGATAATAGATCGTTTCTATTTGAAACGATTAAATTATATTTATTTAAAAAAATTCAAATTTTAAATTTTTTACATACATATGTACATATATTTTTTTCTAATTTTGAAAAAAGGACATTCATATCCTTTTCATCTCAATAATAGAAAAAATTAAAAATGTTTTTTAAAAGTAAAATTTGATAAGATTTTGAATGCGCATTTGTATGCAAATGAAAAAGTACAAAAATTTTGTATGTACGCAGTATTTTTCATAGAAGACCAAAAAAAGGATATTCTAGGATTAGATTTTTATGGATATCTATTTGAACGTTTTAAGTTATACACTTGAGAAAAATAAATTTTTTATTCATAAAAATTTACATATACATATAAAATTACAGGGAAAATGTAATCTGACTATTTTGAAATTTAAAAGAAAATTAAATACGATTTGTTGATTTTTTTTTTCCTTTTTAATGAAAATTTTTCGAAATGAACTTGAAATATTGTACTAACATATTGAATATTATTAAATATAAATTTATTTTTAAAAGAAAACTTTGTAGATGTGTTATGTTACGTTTGTTCAATTTATGTAGAGCAAATTTATAGATTATGTAAATTTATATGAAATATTCATTACAGCGGGCGGTGTCACACGTGTAAATCTATTTCTTTTCTAATTAAATTCTGCACATGACTTATATTAATGTCGCACGTATAGTACACATGACATACATGATAATATATAAGAAAAATTAACCACATTATGAATATTGACAATAATAACTGCTATAGAAATGAAATAGAAATTTATGTTTAAACAAGAAAAATCTCGATCATATCTGGTTAACCTTGAGATGTAATATTAAAAAATATAGGAAACATTATTCGTAAATAAAAGCTGTATGTTGTCCATATTAACTCGCGATACCCAAACTAAACGTTTGAAAACAACACGAAGATTGTATATTGCAGAGAATGCAAGTCTCTAACGAAAATCTGTTGTTAGACCTTGACAAACAAAAACCGGTATCCGTAATAAATTTGGGACATTGTTCGCTTGACGACTGATAACAAACGAAGAAATTGGATGTATTACGTTCGATGAAGATTATTTGGCGACACTTGTAATGATTAGAAAACAGAGCTTAAACTACCCAACAAGAAGATGACCGAAAAAATGAGATTAATGCTGCATGTTAGCACCATAAGATTAAAATGGAAGGCCAAATTAGAACAAACAGGAAATTTCGAAGAGACAGAAAATTAGGAACACTCAGTCATACTGAACCGGTTCGAAAAATATATTGGTGCATAGATCGTCCCAATTTAGAACGTTACTGAAAAATAAAGCATAAACATGAACTATACCAACGCAAAAAATTTGCGATATCTCTTTATAGCAGAGTCAAAAGATCTTGATAGGTCTGAGAACCGAATTCCCGAGGATAATTTGATGCTGCAAATCATGGAGACGCATATACATAGGTTGCGAAGACTTGATTTGAGTTGTAATACCATTGAAAGAAGACGAAATAATAATGTAGATCTAATTTTTGTTTGTGTTTTATGATAATATTCATTTTCCTAGGTCACCGTGTTATTTTTTGAGCAGTAACATTATTTTGGAAATGGCTTGTAAATATTGGCACATATTTAGAATAATCCAAAACATTGTTTTGCTTTTCCTCTTCCCTACAGCCTATCTATACCCATGTATCTCACCTACCAGAATTTCAGATTGGTACATTTTTACAAATATGTGCTTATTGACATCATCTAAGCTAATCAATAATTATATTTAACCTTGACTTACCGTGACACTATTTTAAATAATACATAATTGTATTCCTTAACTACATTTTTCAAACATTTTACAAAACATCTTTTGCACGACATGAATTGCATCACAATTTTATTAACTCAATTAAAATTTTGTTTTAAAACTTTTTTAAATTTAAACGTGATTTAATTTCATTTGAATAATTTCAAAAAAAAAAAAAAAAAATGTTCACTTTACACGTACCCAAAGTCTAAATTGATTTCAAGATAATTAGCGTATCTTTTATAATCAACCTTTTATATGAAAATATTTTCTGGAATAATAATTATGATAATAATAATAATAATAATCAAATTGTATTTATATTATGAGCGCACAGAATTTGGTAAATAAATAAATAAATTTACAAAGCCATTACAAAAATAAAAAATAACCAGAACAACCAGCACATGTCTTGAAAAGTTTGTTTCTTTAATTATCCTTTTGTTATTTAAAACCAAAAACAATTCAAATTACCAGGATGATGAATATTTTTTTTTTTTTTACATATTTTTTCATAAAAAAAATTTTTGTTAATTTTAGCAAATAATGTTTGTCTCCTACTGTCTTGTTATTAAATGAATGTGGGCAATTTTTATGTCATACACAATATTATAAAAATATATAATATTATACCTAATGAAATTAATTGTATTGTATTAATTGTAAGGATATTATGTACGTTTTTAAATTAAGTTGAAAAGAGAAGTAGAAATATTATTTTAAGAAAAATGTCAAATATTTTTTTTTTTCTATTTGAAATATTCTGACATGCCACATGTACATGAATACATATTAAATAATATATGTTTATAAATTTATTAAATTACATAATATTAATATAATAATGTTCTATATTTTGATTTTATTAAGTGAAATCTTATTTTGTTAATGAAAGGATATTTTTTTTTTGTTTGTATATTAAAATGTTGCCGATATAAGAATTCAAAATTTCTGATTGGTTGAAATTTGAGATCTATTTATAAAAATTTTTTGTTTTTTATTTTTTTCTTCCATTTAAGATTTACAATATGAATAATTTACAATTCAATATAAATTGTAGAAATAATATAATAATAAGAATTAAATAATCAAAGTAGAAATCGCACGGCAGGTCTTTTTTTAGCTTATATAATAAACCTAAATGTCACACCTTATCAAAAGATTTGCTATTTTGGACAGTATTGCCTAATACCAATACTGATCGGGCCTGTAAGATGATGGTTCTTCTGGTCTATTTCCGCCTTTGTGTATTATGATTATTTCTTCTACTATCCATTGTGATGGGAAAAATCTTTTCCTTAGTCTTGCATTATATATATATGTTAATAACCTTAGAGCATTTACTGGCAATTCCCGTAGTATTCTTCCGGTAATCAAATCAAAGCCGGGTGATTTTTTTGGATTGATCTCATTCGGTGATTTTTTTGGATTGATCTCATTCTTAATAACCGCTACAACTTTTTGTAATCTTATTTGTTTTTGCGGGAAAATTCATCTGGTACAGGGAGCATTCATAATGTTATTAATTTGCTCCACATCAGCAGAACTGAGTTGCTCATCCCATGGTTTAAACTTATAAATTTATAAACATATATTATTTAATATGTATTCATGTACATGTGGCATGTCAGAATATTTCAAATAGAATAAAAAAAATATTTGAAATTTTTCTTAACATAATATTTCTACTTCTCTTTTTAACTTAAATTAAAAAAGTACATAATATCCTTACAATTAATACAATACAATTAATTTCATTAGGTAAACTTAAAATATGACCTAAATATCCTATTGTTCTTATTTTAATTGTTGTTAATAGTCCGAAATCTTTATTTAAATTGTGGTTCAGTGTTGATAATTTACCTGTTACAAAGTTTTCGTTACCAAACCAAATTAAATGTCAACTCAATCAAATGTAGATTTAATGTACTTTTACAAAGAAATTTTCATTTTCAAATATCTTGAGTTTATAAATTCCAGAAATCGCTGAAACAAACAAAAGATAACAAAAAAAAAATATTACATTTTGAGCTGATGCTAATATAAATTATTTTCTATTATTGAACCAGTCTTTAATAAAAATGTCTTTAATTTTGTAAAATGTTAAATAGTTTTGATCATAAAAAAAACAAGAGTAATATCAAAAGGGAAATAAAAATAACAACAACAACAAAATAATAATTAACTTTTCAAAAACATATTCTATCAAGCTATTATCCTTATATACGTATTTATGCATTTATGGATTGCACATATAAACATATCCTTGTATGTATTGTAATTTTATTTCTGCATTAAAAACACATAACCACATCTGAAAACAATTGTAGTAAATTATTTTGTTGTGGTTTTTTCTTTTAATTGTTTGAATCTGTACAGGAATAGGCAAAATGTTAAATTATAATTTTGTATTAAGTTTTACTGTACCTTAAGGCAGGGAATGCATATTTTGATTTTCGATCAACAAGGTAAAGCATTATGTAAAATAAATAAAAAAAAAGAATTCGGCATCTCGTCAAGCTCGTTGAATATACAAGTAATTTCAAGTAAGTTGTCAAATTAACCGAAGTTTATCACATCAATCTCTGTTATTTAAGGAGTTATTGATCGAATTGTTAAACAAATGGTCATACTAAGCAGAAAGGGAGACATACGGAAGTGTTTATAACTGAATAATTGAATCCACATTTCAGGTTCCATACTGTTGTATGAACAAATACAAATGTACTTATTTTCACTATTTGTTTGTAGATTGTAAAGCGTTCAAAAGAGTCAACTAAAATGTTTTTGTTACTAAACTTTGAATGTATCATTTTGGATTAATATTGTGTGAATACTGATTGGATCAATAAATTATCAGCGATATACAATATTTTTTTTCTCATTTGTGTGTGGTTCTGACATTTGTCATTTTTAGAAAGTGACTAGTAACAAAATTACCTGCATGTAAACATTATTTCTGGTAAAGAATGAAATTAAAATGAAATATATAGCCTACATTATTATATACTGTTACTTGGTGACATCTCCCCAGAGCATTAATTGCTTTCCAAATTTATTTAGTACTTGCCATTGTTTCGATAAATCTCATTTCATTGTAATTTTTAATCATGCCAGCTGATAGGCCATTTATTTTTACTTAAAACCATGGATAATAAGCTTGGTTGCCATTTCATATTTACATGTTCGAATATTTAAAGTAATTTGTGAATTTGTTTAATTATTTGTATACACCTCCTCAAAGATTTTTGTAAGTATAACATTTTAATTTTAAATGTCACTGTATTTGAAAGGAAACATTATAATTCCATCAAAATTGCCTTTATAAACTTATTTTGTAATTATTCTTCTTTGAGGACTTTTTTTTGTTTATCATGTGTTGCGAAAAAAAGAAAATATTTTGAAGAATTTAAAGACATTTTTATGTTGGTCAAATAACTAGGGCGATTGTTTAAAATGTGAAGGTTGCATTTGCGGTCAATAGTATTATTTTATTCGTTTTCATGTCAGAATCAGAATTTGTTTATAAATTGTATATATGTACATAAAAATAGAATCGAAATTGGGTCATTGAAATTTTTTAAAACATTTTCAAGAGACAAAATGTTACCAAGCCCATTTTATGAAGTTATACTTTTTCTTTAATATCCCGTTACATATTTTGGTAATTCTTTTTCTAAAAATTATGTTGTTAAATTATGAAGTAAGACATCGTAGTAGTGGAAAATTTATAGTTACTTAAGTCAAATCGAAATAATAATGAAGCTCGTTGATCGAAAAAGTTATGGACAATACATGCTCTTTGAGACATGTATAAAAAGCAAAGACCAAGAATTCTATATGGAGAAAACAATTTAGTTTTTTCACTTTAACAAATAATATACTAGTGTGCCCCTGTGCAATCGCACAGTAGTAACTTTACTTAAAAACCCTGGATAACAACATCATCATTAATTCATATAAATTTATATAAATTTTATTTATTTTTTTTTCTGTAGTTAGGTGGGAATCCTCAACGGACACCAAACGATTTCAGTCACGCGCGCGCTAGCCTACAATGGAAGTGAGGGTCTTAAACCCACTAAAACCACTTTTTTTTTGTCTTTCATACATAACAAATCCATGACAGATCGACTAATGAAATCTTACTCTCTGAAAAAAAACAGTTATATATGTTTTTTTACATAATTTAAATTTTGGTTATGTTTTCTGTATTATTAATTAAAATTTTTTATTGTGAAATATTACAGTTAATTTAAATTAAAATAATTAAAAGCTTTAAAAAAGTAATTTAAAAATGAAATAAAATACAGTAAAAATCGGTTATAGCCACTACCAGTTTTAGGTGTAATTCGCTTTTAGTCAACAATTTTACTGTCATCCTCTGTTTTAATATTTTTGTATGTATTTTAATTCGTTTATAGTCAAAAACGTTCGTAGTCATAATTTTGTTATAGACAACAATTTTTTTGAAAGTAATTAATTAGAAAGTAAGAAACCTCATAAGTTCATACAATCGATGTTGTTTATAGTCACATTAAAATATAACCGCAATTTTTTCAATAACAAAAAAAAAAAGTGAAAAGTCAATTATTTTATTAATAAACTGATTTATATATTGTCTTTTTCTGTTCTTTATTACAAATATGTATATTTTGTGATTACATAACAGAATTGCTATTTATGAATAAAATAAAGTTTAAAATTGTTATACGTAAGATATTTTATTGAATTTTGTTTATAATGATGCAATTTTTTTTACTACGCCTATAGTAACAAAACGGTCATAGTCAGAAATATTACTGAAATTTAACGAATAACTATAACCGTATACATATGTAACTGTGTATATTTTTTTTAATAAAAGCAGAAGCAAATGAACTAACATTATTTTATTATATAATTTCTGAAGAGATTCTGATCTGATTTTTGTTTTTATGTTTTGTTCGCAAGTTTTGTTTGTGTTTTCGTTTTTGTACTTTTTTCTATAAGTTTGTGTGCTTATTTAAAATGAAAGAATTTTTATGAAGCATTTTTAAAAATTGTCTGTGATTGAAATTTATTTTAGACGATAGATGTCGCTCTACTCGAAAATAACCCTCATTTATTTGACGTAACTATTTTAAATGTTGTAAGTATTCACCACCAACAACTTGTTAAAATTTTAATATTTTTGTAATTCAACTATTCTTGCTTTTTTACTCTCCATTTCATTCATCTTGTGTATCATATATAAAATTTATTCGTAGTTCCGTTATAAATTTAACTTATTTTAATTTCTTTTAATGTTCGTACACTAATGGTGGACGTAGAAGTTTATAATTTATTTAAAGATTTTCAACACTCGAAACTACAACATGCAATACCAAAAAAATCTATAATTATAATAGACAACCATTTAAGGACATGCGCAGTAAGCCCCTTCTCACTTTATCTCGCTTCTGCTTGAACTCATATAAATAAGTTGTACAAAAATACACATACGGGTTGAAAAAATTTCTATTTTATTTTATAATATTCAAACTTTTAAATAAAATATATCTATTTTGCGTCATTCAACATTTTATTATTTGTATACATAATTAAAGGAAATTTATTCTATTATCATTTGTAGTAATCATATGGTTTTGGTTAAAATTATGTATAATGTAAGTACCTCTTTATTTACAAAAATATTTTATTTTTAGTAATTTTTTCCATTAAATGCCACTGACTATAGGGAATATATCGGAAACGAATCAGTATATGAGGGAAGTGTATTTATTTTTCCAAAATAAAACTTACTAATCTCAAAGCTTTATATTAAACATTAGTGGTTTGTGCCTTATCGTGAGAAATCTATGTCAGTACGTAAATTACTGTTTTTTTTTTTAAATTATAAGTTGAATTATAATTACTCAACAGGGGTCCCTAGTATTTGTATAATAATATAAATAATATTTAATTTCTATTTGTACACCTTCTAATATTAAATTCTAGTCCTAATTCTATATTTGCTAAAACTATACACAAATCGTTAAAAATTGAACTTGGAGTTGGCTCTAAAGTTTTTATTCAAAGGCTGAATAAAAAGAAATTTGTTAGGTTGTTAAGCTAGAGTAGCATCTAGTACTAGTACAAGTACTAGTATCCAGGCTGTTAAATGAGTATTACCAAGTATTACTTTTGGATATTACCATCTATATAGGGACGGTCAAGGACTAAAGTTTTTACTGCAATCCTTCTATGCTAATTCTCTTCTGCTAGAAAAATTTCCGGTATTACTTGAAGACCCTAGTAGAAGATATAGAGTATAAATTTACTAGGTCCCTAGGAATTCGAGCATAAGGACAAGTAAGTTAACGAATGGCATGATGAAAAATGGGGTCAAGATTCTGTTTGTTCACTACGTTTCCACATGTAATTTAATGATGTGGCATCTACGCATTTCAGTGACTGCTATCTCCTCTGAAAAAAACTAACTAATTAATATCTAATATTTAGCTGAATATATTTCAAATGTTTATCCAAATTATTTGACAAGACTATGTAGTTTTTAGAAATACATGACCCTCATATAATATCAGCACATTTCTAAACAGTTTCAAGATTTGACGTATTTGATAGTGGTAGTGATTAGTGTAGATCATTGCATAAAATACAAACAATACAACAATGTAATCTATTTATTTCAATTCTTATTGTTACCCAGCATTGACTAGATCTAGACACTGAATTTGAGATAAAGTCTCTCCGGAGTAAAATTGAAGATTTACTACCTCAACTACGTAGGTTGATTTTACAGTTAAACTTAAATGAATAATCTTCTACAAACGGAACAATAACAAATATCAAAAATGTACAAATTTCAGCTAATTGCTTTTTCACAAGTAATCAATTCCTATGTCAAATTAATTACAAGTTACAATTGCAAGCAGAAAATGTTCAGCAATTTACTCGTTATAGAAATTAAAGAGATAAGATTAAATTAAAGATATAATCAATAATGAAAAACTGAATGTCAAGACTTTGTTTTGAAAAATCGAAAGAAAATTGGTACGTTGTAGTAGAGGCTAGAGCTACCATTTAAATCCCAGTACAAAATTAAATTTATTAAGTTGACTTACAATCAAATTAAAAAATTAAATCAAATAAGAACAGATTTTGGTTTTAAAAAATGTCTAAACCTAAAACTAATGTTTCAAAAACTAGAAGGGTTAAGACGTGTTGTTGTTGTATTGATTTATTAGATCATTCAAGGAGTATTTATTAACAATAAGTTTATTCTTTGAAACATTCTCGATAATCTTGTTAAATTTGATATAGAAAAATATTTTACAGTGAATATCCTTTCAAAAGAAAATGAGCCCATATTTTTTTATTTAGAAAATATCTTTGAATAGATGTTACAATTGCACTCAAATGTATCTAGAACTTAACAATTCATCATCATCAATCTCCTGCCACCCCATCCGTGGATCATAGGACGGAAAAGAACTTAACAATTAGGTATTAAAAATCCACATTTATAACTTCAACAACCTGTTGTAATTGAAAATTTAGTTGTTAACATTTTGCAAGATTGATTAAAAAATAAAAATAAAAAAAATAAAAACATTTCAATCAGAATTCAGACAATAAATTTTGTTTTGTGCCATTTCATTCACATATTTTAACCTTCTCAACACTTCTTCTAAGCAATAAAGCTTTTTAGAATTTTCGTATCAGCATTTTTATGTAGAATTTATAGAGTTATGTGTTAATTATTTCGAGCTGAAAAAAATCCTCAAGTTCTACTTAAGTTAACGATAAAGTGAATGAGTGAGAGAATAAAACAATTTATCACTTTTTTATTTTGTTTTTTTTTACCACCCTCATCATATCCTTTTTTATAAGGATTTGTAAAATCTCATTGATTGACAGATATTTTTATTTTTTGTTCTTCGGTTTTCATTTTTTAATATGGCCTTGTATAAGTGTCAATATATATCAAAATGTACATATATATCATATTAAGTTGTTGTTAAATAACAAATCAAAGAACTAATAAAAAAAGGAAAACATATTAATGTTGAAAACATGTATGTGTGCGTCTATTTGTCAATGAAATATTATTTAAACAACTAATCTTAATTAATGATCATCTAATGTAAACAAATGTTCGAGATAATTTATAATAATTGACATATAATATATATAAATTTCAAATAAATAAATAAAAAAAATATCCTTGAACTGTTTGATTTGTGTTCTATAATGATCGGTGATTGAAAAATTGATTTAAAGATTCATTAATATTGTTATCCCTAAAAATATTGTAACAATTTAGAATATACTTTAATATGTCACCCATCAACAGATTTGTATTTTGGTTCCTACGGATTAACAAATAAAATTTACATAATTTGAAAAATGTCCACACATCAAAATAAAAAAATTAGTATAATTGGTTTTCAATAAAATTTGGGTTAAAAATAAAAATGTTACTTGCTTATCGACTTGTACTAAACTGCTTAAGAATGTATCGTGTGAAAAAATTAAATTACCCGTACTAAGCTAGGTAAATGCTACTAGTTGCCAAAGTCAACCCATTTAAACCAAAGAGGTTCATTGGGATATCATAGAATCTCGATCTTTTGCGACGATCTTACTTGTCAAGATCCTACTTGTGGAAGGCCTTCAATTGAGGTATCTGCAAGATCACTTTGCTAGTCTAGAAAGTAGGCTCCTAGATAAATTTTTCTTTTATAAATGAATGCGGAACAAGCGTAGATAGGATAGTTTCACTCTTTCCTTCACTTCTTCATATTTGTTGACCCTAATATAGAAATCATTACAGTAAATCCGCAATCTTCTTGCATATAAGACAGTGTTAATGTGATAATCCTTACCATTGTACTGATATCTGTAATCTTCTTAATGATAGTTATGTCAGTAGATCTATCACATATAATTTTGTCTCTGGAAAAGGGACTGTTTTCTAAATATCAGAACGTTTTCCTCGATGCATTAAACGTAATTTAGTAACAATATAGCTCTTATAAAATCACACGTTCAGAAATTTAATTGCAATTTGTACAGAAATTAATCTTTTAAAAAATAAATAATTTTTCTTCAGAACCAACAACTGTGTATTTACCAATTTAATTAAATATAATCCCTTTTTTTGCGAATTAATTTATTTGAGTTTAAATTGATTATTTTTACATAAGAAGACAAGAAGTCCTGAACGTTTTTATAAATTTTAACAATTTATTGAACTTTGTATTTTTTTAAATGTTGAGTGATGAATAAATAAAAATAATTTTCAAATTAAACAAAATATTTTAAATTTTCCAATACAGATACAAAAGTATTGGTGGCGTAAATAACCCGAAGAAAAATATTAGTTTTTGTAGAGTGAAGGAAATATAAACTGTTGTTGGACTTGCAGTGCCAGAAAATTATATGGAATATGCTGTAGGCTATGTTGTAAAAAATCTAGGTATTTTTATGTTTGACTAATTTTAATTAATATCTTGATCGATATATTGATTATCAGTCTTAAATTAGTGCCTAATTTTTATTAAAAGAATTATTTTGCTTTATAATTTAATGAATTGAATATAATATCGTTTTTATCAGTATGCTCATCATCATTGTCCTGTAACCGTATCCGTATGTCATAGGATGGAATTAAAACTTTCCATCGGCCACATCGCTCTGTTGGATCAACGAATGTTTAGGATGCGCCGGAGGAATCTATTGATGTACGCTTGGAGTTTTCTGGTGATATTTACTGAAACATTCCATGTTTCGTAGGTAGAAGAGAACAGATTTTACAGTTCCATTGAAGATTCTTATTTTATTGCGCAAAGATATGTTGTTTACCTGTCATATGTTTGAGAGCATTCCAAAAATAGTATGGACTTTACTGATGCGGGCTTCAATATCCAAATCTTCTCCTTCATCTGATAGCACGATGCTGCACAAGTAATTGAATATGCTGGCCTCTTCAATTCGCGTTTCTTCATAGAGGATCGGATGTTGTGATGTGTGAGTTGTGCGCCTGATTTTGAATTTAGCTGTATTAACTTTTAAATTCGTTATTTTCCCAGTTTCATACAGCTTTCGCAGATATTATGTAAACATCCATTCGAATGTGACAATAAATCAACATCGTCGGCATAATTTAAGTGAATTCGAAAGGACGCTACTGGATATCGTTGCTCTCATTTACTCTCAAAGTAGTAATCATTCATGTCATCCATTACTACTAAAAACAATTGAGGTGATAAAATACAGCCTGCTTTACTTCCTGACACACCTTGAAGCAATTTGTCAGCTGTCTTCGTTGTAAAACGGAATTATCCTTTTTCTTTAATTATGGCTATAATTTTTTTTGACTTCCTTTCCTCCTAAATGTTTCGCAAATAGTATTGAATAAAGTGAAAAATTATTCACTGGACTGTTGTACTTAATGCGTTGATGAACTCGGAATATATTTTTAGAGACTGATTGGTCACTATGAGATTTAAAAGCCTTAACTGCATGTGAATAATATAAATATTTACAATAGGGATAGTTGACCACTCACTTTTAACTATATATGTCTCTTATCCGCTCTTCGTTTCTAACAAAACACATTGGTGAACTGCAAGAATTTTTTATATAATAATAGGATAAAGATCCTTTATAAATATTAGATCGTTAGAATTCTAAGCTAATTGAATAAAAATTTAGGTTTGAATATTTTTAGGATAAAGACAACTAAATTAGTTACTTATTTAGAGTTAACTAGTCATAGACTCTCTAGTTACTGAGTTTGACCCGATACTGATTAATTTCATAAGTTATAATTTTAGTCGAATATTCCTATATGGCGATAATATACCCATAACATTTTTGAAAGTAAATCTTCAGCAACAGGCGTTGGTCATCCGAGTAAAAGCCGAATATTGGAGTTTTGAAGTATTAGCGTTCGGTGGATGTAATCAAATCACAGATGATCATTTGGACAGATTTCGATCAAATTGAAACCTATGAAATATATCATAATTGGATCCAACCCAATATAGTGATAGGTAGATAGTATAGATTCTAAATAATAAGTAAATAATTTAATTCCCTTCCCTATTATAATCATCTTGCAATACTAATAAACTTTCAAATTTCATATGATCATTTAATTTTCTTATTTTACTTCTTATCCTAAAATTCTACAATTATCTTATTTCATCTACATAATTAAATTAAGTATTAGAATACTTTTTAGTTTACAAATTAATTTGTACAGGTAACGCAGGTAATAATACTCTCAAAATAAAGTTTTAACATTTTATTACAAGGTGAAAAATATTTTAAGTTAAATATAATATTTTTTTTTGATAAGCGCGTTGGATTGAAAACAAGAAAAAATAAAAAGATAATTTTATTTAACTGGTATAGCAATAGTGGTATTATATTTATTTAAGTTTGTTTCTGTTTGTTTGGGTGGGTGTGTTAAAAATATAAAAAGAAATTTAAATTCTAAAATTAAAAAAAAATAAAATTTACAAGGATATAATGATAATAAATAAATAACAGGGTGTTGTGTTATTTTTCGCAGAAAAGTCGATAGAGTTGAAATTAAAACAAAAAACTTTTTCTGTAGTTGAGAGCTGGAGCGGAGTTTTGTAAGGTGATAATTGATAGTGACTGTGACAAAAAGTAAAATCGATCAGAAATGTTGTTTTGAATTTCAGTACTAAGATTATTGATTCTTTGTTATTAAGCATTAAAATTCTTATAAATCAATAATAAGGATTAGGATATATGTTTTAGTTGTCCTTTAATATTACTTATTACTTATGTTCACTAATAGCAGTGTAGAAAGTGACAAATACTTATTAGCCTTAAAAAACTATATCTTAGATCTAGGCCAAAGATTAGGAAAAGTTAAAAAAAATACTAAAAATACTTAGTTTGAAAACGAATAACAATGACTGCCATTTGTGGGAGCCATCGATATTAGGCTATCAAGGTGGTTTCCTGCAAAAATTAGAATAAACTGTTATTCTATAATTAAATTTGCATTTGTAACAAATTTATAGATAGTAAAAAAATTTATTTTAGAGTAATCTATTAAGTTATTAAACGTATTACCAACCCATCCCTAGTACCACTTTAACGAACCAATTGTTTGAATTTGAATTTTTATAACGAATTGTATTTAATGTTAATTTTTGCTTTTTTTTCTCGAAAAGGTGCATTCGAGACTAAATTACTTAATTTAAAGAATGTTTTCTCTCTCTTTTTCTTATAAGCTTATAATATGATGAATATATATATTAAAAAAATTTGTTTACTTAGCAATTATTTTTTTTTAATATCATACTTTAAGATTTAAAATAAAAATACAAAAAAAGTCTTATTAAGATATTTTTGGATCTAAATATTAGATTCAGATATCTGTTCTAGAACCTACTCAAAGGATTACAATTGCAATACAATAAAAAAGAATATTCGATTCAACCATTAAAGTATTTAATTATATAAATGAAAACACTCTGTACATTACCTGTGTCTTCGTTTTTTTTTTTTTTTTTGTGTAAATAAGTAAATTGTGTGTATTTAAGTTGTTCTTTTATTTATTTTTATTTTTATATTTTTAAATTGCGCCTCATACAAAGTAAGTAAAAATAGAATTTTTTTTTATTTTCCTGATTTTGTCTTGAATTGTTTATTGCCAATCAAAAAAGTTTGATTAGAAAATTTTCGTACCTTAATTTGAAGTTAACAATAATGAACATTGTAAATTTGTTTATTTTTTTGTACTGACTTTTATAATTCTTTAAAATGTAATGAAATTTCTGTTTAGAAATAGAAATCAATAATTTAGTAGAAATGTTAATAATTTTGAAACTAAATCTATAAAGGTTTGTAGAATTGCATAAGCTGAGTTTTTGTTTTTGATTTTCCTAATATTATTAATATAAAAAAGTAGCTAGATAATATTAATATAAAAAAGTTAATCAGTTTTTGTAATTTCGTACTCTAGTAGTGTCAAACAAAAATATAAAAATCGGTATGGGTAGAATTTTAAATTGAAGATTATAATCTGAACGAATTGAATTACGTATATATTCAGGGTCAGTATATAGTGAGGGTCAGGATTGCAAGCATTAAGTAGGGACACCCAGACCAAGAGTAAGTTGATAACCGGGAGATAGATGTAAATAACTGAAGAAGATCTGCTGAAGAAGAGCTGTAACACAATGGAGAAGAAGAAAAAGGAATGTTCTAACTAGCGTTCCATTTTAAAAGCATATTATCTCCATTTTGTTTATATATTTACAAATAATATAGAAAATGTAACATAGCCCTTACCTCGTTTTAATATATTTTAGCTAAATGCAAAGTTCTGATATAATTTTTATTTATTTGCCATTACTTAAAAAATTGCTGTGAACATTTGTATTTTTGCCATTTGATTGCTGTGGTTTCGTGGAGGAGAGTGAGAAAGAGTTCAAGAATTTTTAATTTGATTTTTTTTGTTAATATTGAAATATTTAAATTTTATATAATATGTTTAAATTTATTTTCTAGGACTTATAATTAGGACCATATGCCATACATCTTTATATTTGTTTTTATTTTTATTTTTGAAGAATGTTTGAACTTTAAACCTACATGATTTGTGAATTCTTAATATTGTGTTAAAGAAATTTATTACGAAATTTAAAATAAAATTGAATTGTAAAATTTTTATTTCCATATTTAGAAATTTTCTTTTCCTTTCATCAATTTTTCTCCAAAAATAATAATTTATTTATAGAAAAGTAAGATAAAAATCGGTTAATATAAAAGAAAAAATTCAAAGGTAATAAAACATTTTTTTAAATAAATTTTAAACTGATGAAACATTCTTATAAAACATCCGATTTATTTTTATTTTGAATTCCAACAAGGGAACGTACTGAGATAGTAATCAAATAATTATTAATGTACACTGAACAAAAAGCTGAATGCTAAATTTGCTAAAAAACATGATAGTATGAAAATAACGTTTTGTGATGGTAATTATAGCAAAAAATACTAAATTATTAACTTCAAATGCATTATGCACTGTTAACTTGTAATAAAATTTATTACAAAAAGTTAAATGCATAATATCATATGTAATATAACATTTTTCTTTATAAAAAAATAGTAACATTTAGAATGTTTTAAAAGAAAATTAAAAATATAATTATAACAAATTTTCCATTGAATTTACAAAGTTTAGCTATATTAACTAAAAATATTTGTTATTTTATATTACTATTTTAGTAATTTTTACTTTCACATACTGATATTTTTATAGAGCATCAGCATTGCAAATTTTCTATGTAGATTATTTATATTTGATTTGGGCCATAAATATTTTTGGACAACAAAAATTACAAAAGTATTTATTTAAACTTTGCGTAATTTGAAATGAATTAAGTGATTAATAGCTAATTTATTTAGTTAAATAAATAATTGAATATAGTGTAGTGCAATAATATCTAATAATTATAATAAAAGTAATAATTAAATGATTAAATCAAAATAGTATATGAACTAATAAGATTTATAATTTACATTCAAAAATAATACTTAGCCTGATTGTTATGAAATAGTTTGGTTAGGTTATCCAAAAAACGCATATAAAGTTTTAGATACAGATTGACATTGACTATAATTTATAGATGTGAATTTTTTAAAATAGAAAAAAGAAAATATATAATTATGTGATAATAAAATAAATAATAATGCTTAGAAAATCAAAATAAAATATAAAAAAAAAGTTAAGTAAAAAAACCAAACAAAATAAATTAAAAAAAGAAAAGTTAAGTAAAAAAACAAGCAAAATAAATTAAAAGATTAAACAGCTGATAAATTGGCAATCAGGCCAATCTGTCACTCGTTATATCAATGATTTTCTTAAAAACAGAAAATACCTAGTGCAAGTCAGTGGCCAACACTCGACTTGTAAACCTCTTACACTAGGTATTCCTCAATGATCACCTCTATCAGTACACATTTTCAACATATACATAAACAGCCTCAGTACTAAATTATCCACAATCACTAACCTAAAACACCTCATACACGCAGACAACATAATACTCTACATTACAAGAAGTTCGATCATCCAGTCAAACACCTTGGAAAACTCCTTACGGTGTATTGACCGTTGGACTGAGGCTAATGGTGGCAGCCTGGCTCCGGATAAGACCGAAGCTATACATTTTTGCAGAAAACACGCGTGTCCCAAATTTTTAGTTTTCCACAATAATTTAACAATAGCCCCATTAGATAATATTAAAATCCTTGGTATTCACTTCAGCCGTAATTTAAAATTCAATTTGCATGTTAAAAATTTAACTTCCCAAATTAAACGTTCAAATCACTTACTCAAGTTTATCTGCAGGAAAAAGGTGGGTCCACCGGTTGATGTAGCTACAAGAATAGCGAAAGCTATTCAATATGGTAAAGTTGATTATGGACTCACCTTATTCGGATACACTACACAGGGAAATATCCGGAGTCTACAGGCTGCCATTAACCAGGCGGCTAGGATTGCTTTGGGCGCATTGCCTAATACAGCTTTGGAAGTTTTAAGAGTAGAGGCAAACTTCCCCTCCATAGAGGAGAGAAGAAATGTTCTATCAGCAAGGCTAATAGCCAGGGCAAACTTTGATCCAAAACATCCTCTTCACAAAATTTACTCCAACTTTTTACAAAACAATTCCATCCCAAATAAAACATCCTCAATAGATCAAATGATCCCTCTGGATGAACCTTTGGAGCTTGACTTGTATGACTCTCCAGAGCCATATAGGCAAGAGCACCTTTGGAACAATTGGAAATCATACATACATGACCATTTATCTCTACACCCCAAAAACATAACACCTTCTGAAAAGTACATACAACTGTACATCCAACTTAAACATTCACTCCCATCACACTCAGAAATATATACAGATGGATCAAAGGGACGTCACGGCGTAGCCTGGGCGATAGTCAGGAAAGGCTCTCTCTGGAAGGCGGAAAACATGCCGGGGGAATGCTCTATTCTGACAGCTGAGCTTACTGCCATATACAGAGCAGTTCAAGCCGCTGAAACCCTGTATGAAAATACCATTATATTTACAGATAGCCTCAGTTCAATTAGATCAATTAAAAACCCATTCAACAGCGAGTACATGTCATCATACATTAGAAACTCCATAGCACACAACAACGGCAAATTGCGGTTGGCATGGATTCCAGGCCACGTTGGCATAGATGGAAACACCAGAGCAGACCTTGAAGCAAATATAGCGGCTAAAAGCCCTCTGACCAGAGGTTCAATTTATTCGTATGCCCATGCTAAAAGGATAATTGCAATACAAGCGGCGAACATCCGCCAAACAGCCTCTTCCTATCGTTTTGCCAGATCACACAATCCCAACGCTAACATTCCAGGACCAATAAAAACTAAAACACGAGCCCTAGGCGTCAAACTTACCAGAGTACGCCTAGGGTATACACTTCCTACACATAAGCACTTATTTAACAGATCCAACCCTCCGACATGTATTCACTGTGAAGAACTCCTAACCATAAAACACATCCTAACAGAATGCCCTTCAAATAACACAATTACATCTCAATTCGCTTTCATCCCACTACAAGCTCTACAATTCCATACCAATACACACTTAACACTTATAAAAAACCTCCTACTACATCACAATATCTGGGATGAAATATAGCGTATCTATACCATTTTAGATAATAAACTAATATCATAATGAAATTACTAATATTACTTGGTAGGAATAGTTCCTATCAACCTTTTACTCTTTTTTATAATTTTGTTTATCTACTGTTTGCTAAAATTATCTCTATTTAGCGAATAGTAGGTAATATATATATACAATTATTTTTACTTCTTTTACAAATTTACACTTTGTTTACCTACTATTTGCTAAAATTATTTTTTATTATTCTAGCGAATGGTAGGTATATTGATTACTTTACTTTGACATGATTTTACTTGTTACATTATTTAAGACCTTACACTTGAATATACTTTATTTTTTATAAATTCACATTTATCTTTGTAATATGTTAAATTGTCAATTGATAATTTGTTAATTTACTAAAATTTTAAATTTTTGCACTTATTTTCTAAATCGTTAATTTACTTAAATGTTAATTTCTAAATTTTAATTTTAAATAATTGTTATATTGCGGAATTGTTAATTCTTTCATTTGCATCATTTACATTATTCCTTAGATAATAAGTTTTTACTTTACCTTTATATTCTAAAGGCCCACATCCCGAAAGGGAAAAGGGTCTATAGTTGGCCTGTAGATTTATCTGCAGATCCACTGTTAAATAAATAAATAAATAAATTAAAAGAAGAAAATCACAAAAATTTAGATTATAGGACCATTGGTTCATCTGTGATCTATGCGATTCGAAGTGCACAACACGAAATCCTCAAAGGCATTGCTCGCTCGACAAAAAACACGTTCTTCAGTGTTTCACGTTTTCAGTACAATGAAAGAAGTATACTTTTAAGTTATTTGTAATTGAATTAATTCTGTTTTTTTTTTGTAATTACAACAATTTTATGTATATATATGTATAGGTATTTTAAATAATGATAATATTTAAAAATATGACAATATTTAAATGTATAATATAGATTAAGGTATATATAAATAACAAGGTATATATAAATATCTTTAGACTTAAATATCTATGATGTAAAAAAAGCAAATAAGTACACTTAAAACCTATTTAAATAAAATTTTATTATTTTTTTAATTTCCATTTTAGTTCGTACTTTTATAACACTGTAAGTTTTAAAATTTAGCTAAGAACTGTGTCAAATATTAAAAATTTCGTGAACTGTTCTTACATATTATGAATATTTAAATATCATAAAAACTTTAGTAATATGTATATGTTTCATTATTGTTATACTTTTTAAATTACAGAAAAAACAGAACGTTACATCAAAAAGATTCAGCATTTCCTCCCAATTTATATGATATTTCTACAACAACATAGTTATATTTACAATAATCTTAACTAAATCATACCAGCAAGCTAAAGCTATTTATTAAGTGATGTATGAAAATTTGCAATGGTGAAAGTCAATTTCAGCTAATATTACATTACAGAGTATACTAAATTAAATAGCAAAATTTGCAATGTTACCTTACAAATTTACAATGTTTGGAATAACTTCTACAAATAAAACTTTTGCCTATATTTGTAAGATAACATTGCAAGTTTTGCTATTTTTTTATTTGCTTCTTAAACTTATACTATCTGAAATTGATTTTCACAATTGCGCATTTTCATAAGTCATTTAATGAATATTAGCTTTATCTCGTGTTAGTACGATTTACTTAAAATTATTGCAAATATAGCTATTTTATTATATAAATCCTTCTTATGTAATATACCCAATATTGATTTTCAGCATTAGAGCTCGTCATATTTTGCATCTACAATTCTCCTGAACTTGATTTTAGGCATTAAAGAGTTTCTAATTATTATCGGCAAATTTATTATATTACAAAGGAATTGATTGCTTTTTCTACTAGAAATAATTAAGTAATTCTATAATATAAATTATATCATTTTATGCTATTTAGCGTCACTATCCCGATATGAGCTATATAAATAGTACATGGTATGTAAAAAAAATAGCAATTTTAGCTAATTTTTTTTTCAGTGTAAGTAATATTGTATTATTGACCTATTTCCAAGTATTATGTTTGAATCTTCAATCATTTATACAATAACAAAATGTATAGTAAATAACTTAGAATTTTGGTGCATTGGGGTTTTTTCGTTGGGATATTGAGACATTCGAATTTTTCTTTGCAATTTATTTACCCAATTCTTAATCAATCGTTCTGAAATTTCCATCGCAAATGCAAGCCTCTGTGCGATGGTCAGAGGTCATTCTCATAAACTAAGTACAACTTTTTTAACACAATATTATTTTGTGATAACTGATTTTTGTTATATTCAATGCATTTTACACACCCCAGTTTAGATGTGATCCAACCATATGGATTTATTTTAATATTATTGTATATTCTGCATAACGTGAGGATTATTTCCACAGATGACTGTATGGCTCTACATATTCATATATAATAAAACCTATAATATCTCACGCAAAATTTGTATGGCGAACAAAAATAGAACATGTGTCCAGCTTACTAAAATACAAAAAATAGTATGCCTTGCCTCTCCTGGAGTACTCAAAATGCTACTTTAACCCTAAAAAAAATTGCGGAACTTATAAATTTTCCTATACCTTATGAAGATAGCAGGAATTACAGTAACAAAGCTGCACCATGTTAAATAACCTTAAACACAAATGGCAACGAGACAGTATGATCTTTCAGAAAATTAAACTAGAAACCGGCAATTGCAATGTCAGACTATATGAAAAAGCAATTGATTGCCGCAGAAAATTCACCGTACTAATACCTAAAAGGGAAGAAGTTGAAGGTTTTATAAAAAACCCCATACTTCCAGGAGCTTCAATATGATGACCTTAAAAATCGGAGAAGAAACTGGTGTCAGCGTATTTGGACAGTATTTTGGAGCGTATTTTGGCATTAAAAGAGGGCACTATGATGCCAACGTAAACATATTTTCAGAAAGACAACCTGCCTTAACAGCTCTGGCTTCACCAATTCTTAAATTAAAGTTTATCTATACCTGTTACCGAAATTTAATAAAGATGCAATGAAATAGCAGATGAACTTGTGAAAACAGGTGCGAAAAGGGAGCACTTGGTCTTAGGACCAGAGCCAAGTGTTGCTCATTTGAACGCCTACCTACAAAAAATTGCTAATAAGTGGAAACTACAGAAACCCAAAACATATGGAATTTTTTCCAAGGACTTAGGCAGTCTAAAGTCTTGTTCAAACTAAGTATTTAACGAGCAATCGTCCACTAATATTCTATTTGTTTGCGACGCCATAGCTCGCAAAAGACATAAATATTTCCAAGAATAAACATTGTCTGATTCTGAAATTTACATCTCAGCAATAATGGCGTTCATCAAGGACAAAGGTCATAGACCTACAATTCTAAGTTAAATGGAGAAGTACAATAGATCTTAAGAGGTCGCGATTACTTAGAACTGCCCATTAATAAACAAAAAAAAATATATTTTGTATATAAGTTAGGAGTACTTATCATTTATTAATTCCTATTTTTTTATTACTGCTATAGTAGTGCTGCTATAGTACTGCTGTTGTTACTCAGAGTACAGCTTGAGTAGCCTCTTGTACCTTCTAACTACAAAAACAATTTATAAATTTTCTATATGCATTCTTTGAATATTTATTTATTTTTTTTAAATTCTTGGGTACACTAAACTTTTTTTTTTGTTGTTGTTTGAATTATACATTTTACAAGTCATTGACTTGAATATTAATTTAATTTCTAAAAAAGGTTATCACAAGTTTATTAAAAAGTTAGTTATGTAGCAAAAAAAAAATTAAGATTTTATTTTCAAGAAAACTTTTTTTTTTTATTATTTGGTTTTTAATGATTTTGCAATCATTGGAAATTTTTTTTCCCTTCTTCGGCTTTCCTCTAATCACTCTAACCCTAACTAACTTCTTAATAATATATACATCAGTATTACGCTTATATTTTCCTGCAATAACATAATAATCTAATTCAAACATATAAAAAATATGACCTCTGGGAAGTTATGACTTTAAAAAGAAAATTAACATAAAACTTTTTAAAATCATTTTAGCTACGTCTTATGTCTTATTGAATTTTACTTCAAGCTTTTTTTTTTTGTTTTTCATTTATCAAAAGAAAAATAATATATATAAGATAACTTTGTACATTAAAATTATTTTTAATTATTTAAACGAATTTTAATGTGGTAATGTTGGAGTATTTACACAAACTAAGCAAAAACGAAAATAATAAAATAAAAAGCCCAGGGTATGTAAGATATTGAAATGCAACTGTCTCTCTTTCTCTTTTTCTATGTATTTTTCTATTTGATACGCTGTAAGTGGTGCAGTACATAGAGTGCCTGTGTTTCAACCTAAAGGTACCAGGTTCAAATCCCCATGAAGCAAAAACAAATTTTTTATTGATTTTTCGCCCTGGTTCCTTTGTCATTTGGATAAAATAAATGACAAAACATAATTAAGAATATAATCTGGTAACAACGTAAATAAAATGGAGCTTATTCTATTTCAGAAGGCTTAATTTTTGTTCTGACAATTTTAGTAGTTTTCCACCAGAACCCCTGAATAAACCAGAAATTTGATAAATAAATGCTCGAAAAACAAATGAAAAAATCAATTATTGCTACTTGTAGATATTTGGAAATTTCGTGAAATATATTAAGGCAAGAATTGGAGGAAGAAGAAAACCAAGGCCAAAAAACATTAAGAAAACTGCCAAAAAACATTAAATGAGCGGATGTAATTACTAAGCGGATGTTCTGTTAAAAAGCTGATACGCATGCTCTGCAACACCCGTTATAGTGTGTTCTAAAGCATATTATAAAACATATATATTAAGTAGGTGATCCGATTTGAGTCAGCTGATCAGATATATTTTTGGAAACGATGATGGTTGGACTATAAATGTCAATGGCAATAAGCGATATAGACATAATTTTTGTTTCCCAAATTCATATGAAGTTTTCGCAAAAAATTTTTACCTGTAGTATAAAGTAATTTGACCTTTTAATTTTATAATTTTAGTATTAAGATAATTTTCTAAAAATTTTTCTGGAATTTCCAATGAAAATATAACATTGTCAAAATTTCATTGCAAAAAACTGTAAATATTTTCGGTTTTTTGTCAAAATATCTTTTATTATATAAAATATCTAATTTGATTCTGTCATAATTAATTCAATTTACTCAGAGCTATTATTAAATTTTTTTGAAATTTTAATGGTGTTAGAAAATATTCAGACTGTTATTGTTTTAATGTCAACAACTCCAGAGCTTAAAATTACTTTTATATTTCGTATCGTATGCTTTCACTTTGATCGTTTTGGTTTGAGCAGTTGAAAAATGCTCAAAATCTTAATAAATGGAAAAATATCTAATGATTTGATTTTTTTTCGGTTTGTTTTTTTCTATATCTCTTGTAGTATACTCTACTAGACTCTAGAGAGTGTAAATAGATGAAAAAGAAAGACTTTTTTTTGATTATGTCTCTTTTTAATTCTCTAGAGTCTAGAAAACTGCAAAAATTATTAAAGTTAAAGATAATTTAGTTGGATTTACATAATGGGGATTTTAACTGTAAATACAATAAATCGTTTTGTGTATATATCTTGTAACATCTTCAAAGTTCATTATTAAGTATATATGTCAAAATGTTAATACATATATAACATATTGTTATAATACAATTCATTTTTGTTTAATATTACATTTAAAATTAGATTTAATAATTTTTTATGACAAAAATTTCATATATTTAATCTGATTGAAGAGTTTTATTTTATATTTCTATTATATGTTCTATGAACTTTTAAAAAGCAACCAGAAATTTACCACGTGGATAATAAAGACACCAAATATAAGTATATATATTTTCTAATCTTATTTTTACGTTTATTTTTTGTTTTGCTTTTATATATTGTGAATCTTTGTTCGTTTTGCTTCTACAATCTTTCCATATTATTTATCTGTAAATGGAATCTAGTTCTAGAATCGTTAAAAATTCTGAAATTTTGTAAATTTATAGGATATTCTTGTTCTATGTTATATTGTTTTTTTTCATCATCATCATCAGCATCATTATTAACATCATTGTTATCATTGCTTGTAACACGGTTTCAACAAAATAAGTAATAAAAATAAATTTTTTTTTGGGTTTGTGAATTCCGTTAACATCTACAATACGAGTAGAACAAAAAAAAATTTAAATTTATTTTGAGCATTTGTTACTTTGGAGGAAAAACAAAAAACAATTGCATAGAACAATGGTTCAGCAGTAGAAGGCATATTTAAAAAAAAATATTATGTTTTTCATTTTGATTATACAGTTTGTTTTTTTTTTTTTTTGAATTTCATATTTCAAGTTCACAACCTTTAATATAAAAATAAAAATGTTTGGATATCGATATTCAATCGAAATATAGATATATTTATATATATACATTATTAAGCAATATATCTCCGACTGTCCAATCCTAGTGTGAATTAGGCTCAGATGGTTAGAAAGATATATTATATTTATCACAAAGATATTTATTATTGATGTTCAAAGGTTTGTGGCTCGAGGAATGCTTCGGTTAGTACAAATTTTTTTAAGATGTTTATGGAACTAATCTAATACACAAAAACTAATAGCTAAGATAGGGTTTTTTAATTTTCAATACAACTTACTGAAGAATATTGCAAGATTTTTTTATATTATATATTAAGTAGGTGATCCGATTTGAGTCAGCTGATCAAATGCTTTTGAAAACGATGATGGTTGCAATAAAACTGTCAATGGTAATAAGTGCTATAGATGCATGATAATCGAACATTTTTGGAATGAAATTGAATTTATTAATGTCGAAGCCGCCAAAATCATGCGATTTAATTATATTGCATATTTTTTTAGGATTGCATTACCAGTCGTACTTATGCTAACAAATCTGAAACTTTCTTAAATCTAAAACCAAGCTCCGGCAAAATATTCTCGAGATACCATCTGAAATTTACAAAATCTACTTGAATCATTATTTGAGAAAGTAGAAGAGAAAAATTATGCAAACAGATTTGCAATAGCATTCGGATCTTTAAATGATCTTCAAAAATAATTTAGGGTTGCTGGTTAGCCATCTCTTTTAGTTTAGTATTGATAAATTCATGATATTGATCATCAATGACTAGTTTTTAGTGTCCTGTTGATGTAATTAAAATTTAACATATCAAAAATTTAATTTGATTCAGTTTAAGCAGCTTTGATCGACTACTGCTTATTGAATCCATATAATAACTTATTAACTTACTTAGAGAACTTTTCAAATTTCTAGAAAAACTTCTCTCTAAATAAATACTATCTATACGTTGCCATCTTCACGTATTCCGTTTTGACCTTAAAATTAAAAAATTAAATATATTTTAGTATGTATGAAAAAACACGTTCACTCATTTTAAAAAGAATATAAAATATAATTGTTATATTTTCGTTTTTATCAGTGTTATTATACAAAAGCATCAAATAAACGAATTATTGCCAGATGATATACCTTTTGTATTCACTATTACGACAGTTGAATAACTGTATAATAATATTTTGGATAACTTTTTTATCACAAAAAAATTAGTATGAATGTGATTGTTCAGTTCAATGTTTTTTTAAAATGTCATTGTCAATTCTATTAATGTACATCAGTATTGTTATATTATCCTTTAAGGAATCTAATAAAATAAAATGTTATTTCTATCAATTCAAATTGATTTGAGCAGATTCGTTGAATTACGTTTGGAAAATTTATAGAAACATATTTTAAAAAAATAAAAAAATTGAATGTGAGTATGGTGAAATAATGTAACTGGAAGAGACCAATCAGACGAAGTAGTGATTAATTATGTGGAATGATAAAATCTTTCAAAATTCAAAGCTAATGAAATTATTACAGAAATTAAAGATGAAATTAAAGAAATTTATAAGATATTTTCTTTAATCTGGTGTTGGAGCATATGGTGCGACGTTCCGGTGTGAAGACCCATGGCACTATATTTTACAAAACGGTGCAGCTCCAGGGTTTCACTGATGACGTCAATATTACCAGAACATTCCGACGAGCAGACATCGAAGCCTTTACACAGTTTGAAGAGGGAGCCGGTAAAGCGGGTATTCTCATAAATGAAAATAAAAGAAAATATATGCTGTCGACAAATACAATGTCCTCACATTATCATATAGGACGCAACATCACTGTCGGCTCATATAATTTAGAAGTTTGTCTACCTCGGAACCAACATCAACTCCACCAATAACATCGATGTTGAGGTAAGGCGAAGAATTACCGTTGCAAAGCGTTGCTACTTCTGTTTGTTCAAACAACTGGGTTCAAAGCTCCGATACCAAAATACCAAGTCACAATTATACAAAACACTCATCCTTCCGGTGCTGCTATATGGTTCTGAATCGTGGACATTACCAAAAGTAAGCGAACAAATCTGACGAAGAGGCTTGGAGAAGAATATACATTACTGAGCTATACCAGCTATTCAACGACATGGACCTAGCCAAAAAGTCAGAATAAGACGTCTCCATTGGCTTGGTCATGTAGAACGTATGGATGAAAATGCTCCAGCTATCAAACACTTCGAATCCAAGTCCCAGGGAACGCATTATCGAGAGACACCTTCGCTGAAGAGATGAAGTATCGGCAGATATGAAAAAACCTCAAATCATCAACTGGAGAGATTCCGCTCGTGGCCGAGGTCAGTGCAGGACAATTTTACGTCGCGCCCAGAACCTTCAAGGTCTGTAGTGCCCAAAAAGTAAAGTTAGTAAGTAAGTAATGAAATTATTTAATAGAAAGTAAGTGAAGTAAGTAAGTAATGAAATTATTAATGTATTACTTTAATTGATTACTTTAATGGTAGTTAGTATGGTATGAACAATGTGCAAACAATTAGCTGTTATTTAGAAAAATAATTGTTGATCAAATGAAAAATCTCTTTTAATTTTTTGTTAATTTAATTAGATGACAATTTGCAATTTTATTTGTTTTAATTCTAATTGCTGTTGAACTCAACGATGTGGAAAATTGCAGTTAAAATCTCTTGCGAGATAAAATTTGACAGTTAAACAAAAAATATATATGTGATAATCATCCTAGAAGATGATTATCACATATATATTTTTTGTTTAACTAATTTTCACAAAATAGAGAGTTATTCTATTAGGATCTCTCTTACGATTCTAAATAGAGAATAACTCTCTAATTTGTGAAAATTTAACAATTCAACAAAAAGTTCTTACATGTGTAAAGATGCTTGAGTAGATGTACGAACAGATGTGTAAAAATAATTTAAGATCCAAGAAATGTTTAATATAAAGCTCATTTATATTTTTTTGTTTAGAGCTTATTAACTTTTTTTTATATTATACCAAATATTATGTAGTAAAATCGAAAATTCAGTTAATTTATAAGTGAATTTAAATTCCACTCGATTTCAAAATCGGTGTTCTACATTGCACGGGTATTCGAAAATTTTCGAAATCACTTTATAAAAAGTCAAAGTCACCTATAGTTTTTTTTACGGTTAACAAATTTTATTCAGTTTTGAATAAAGGAAAAACATCGCAATGGATCTGGTTGTTTTATTGGCCAACAACGAAAATGAAAGCGCATTCATAAAGAGAAAATTAAAAAAGCATTTACGCGATAATGCAAATATATTTGACCTTCCAGAATGTAAGTTATGTGTTCTGCATTCCACTTTTTTGGGAAATAAAATGGTGAAAGTGAAATTTGGAAAAAAATAAATACCTATTCTCTTACAGTTTGAGTTATCGGAAGCTTGAATATACAATCAGTAGAAACGAAGCTATTTTTATTCTAATTAAATCTTTGAAAATTTATATGTGAATTGATTATTGAACTTTTGGAACACACTTGTTGCAATCTAGTTTCCTATTCGGGACAATTTTAATACATACGAATTTCGATATTTAGTTTTCAACCAACTTAGGATTTAGAACCTCTCTATCTCTTATATCTCGAAGGAACTGTTTGAAAGTGGCATTCACATTTTAAGTTCGTCAGAGCAGGTATAAAATAGGTTTCTCCTATACCTTTTCGCAAATTAAGTAAAAAATACAGTACTGCACATTAATAAATTACATAAAGTGGAATGAGTAATGTGTTTGCGAGTAACAAAATATTTTACATTAATTTTTATTTCGTGTTCATTGATATTTTTTTAAATTTGCTACAATAGTACAAACTGAAAACCATGCAGAAACTATCTTGTTGTGACCGTTGTTTTTCCGTTCGTCTCTCATATATTTAAATATTGAGTATAACGTTATGTGTGCATACATATTCACTTGCCTTGCTTAGAATATTATTACTCTGTTATTATAATTTGGTTGAATTTGGCGATTTGATCGAACCATAACGTTCCGTGGAAAATGTATGGTTTATTTAGTTTTAAAAACGTAAAATACAAACTGAAAATAGTGTATAATAATTTGCTTGATTTTTATATTGGATAATTTGTTAAAAATTATTATAAGTTTCTCAAAATTCAAAGTAAAAACCATGTAATTAGAGTTAAATATTTTTCTAGTAATTTTTCAATTGCAAATTTTTTAAAGTCGTACTTGATTCAGTTGCATATTTCGAAGAAAAAAATACCATTCAAGATTTCTCAACAGATGATAAATCTGATTATGAATCTCCAGGAGAAGATATCCGTAAAAACAGTTTAGAAAAAAAAAATTTAGTAGAACAGTAGCAGCCTCAAATAAAAGAAAATTTAACATCAAGCATTACTGATGAAAGGCCAAAAGAAACTGAAAATGAAGAATGTGCTGAACAGCTATCAACCAAACAAGTAAAAAATATAACCCTTTGCCACTCTATAGTTGTTGCACAATAAATGTTTCAAAAAAACTTCATTTACACAAAGAAGTAAAATTTTTAATGAATTCGTTAATCGTTAGGATTGAAACATCCTAAATACAAAATTTTAGTTGATTTTCTCATTGTTTTCACATATGAAAATATAAAATTGTTCAAACTAAAAATGATGTAAATCAGTTTACATGGTTTTTATATTGAGAGTTCAAAAAATATATAAAGAAATTAATTTAGTTCAATATGAAAAAAATTTATTGATATTTTCGTTCGAAATTACATAAAAATTGAAAAAACAAATAATGCATATTAAATTTTGATATTTTGTCAAGCTTATTCAATATTTACGGTTAAGTTCTTCTTACAATATTAAGCAGGTCAAGTACAAGCGCTTAACAGACAGTAAGTGAAAACTAATAACAGAAGGTGGGTTTTCCGTAAATTCTATAATGTCATAGTCAACATACCAACATATTACAATACATATTAATTTTGCAGTAAAAGAAAATTTAAGCTATATTGGCTATATATAAATAATTAATTTTAGTTTAGGAGAGCTGTGTATTTTTAAAAAATTACACTAACTGCTTAAAGTTCTAGAAGTAGTTCTAGAATAAATATAAAAATGGTTATATTTGAATCAAGAGCTGATCTTCTAAAACTAAAAACTGATGTACGACTAATATGACTAAGGATGTAGAAATACAAAAAAAAATTAATAATTTGATAGCTAAGAATCGGTTTCAATATTTATAGTATATAGAATCGGACGATTCGAGAATAACTTGAATTAGCTTCAGAGATGCATGAAAAGATAATAATAAACTAAGTCTGCTTTAATTATACACATCTAAAGAAATGGTAAATAAATTTTTAAATGGAAATTATGTCTTTGTTGTAAAAGTTCAAGATTTTGTTAATTTAGTCTAGAAATTATAAAATCCAAATGTACGTAGGAGGAATCTTTTTTTTTTCATTTTGTTATAATCCTTTTTGCTTTAGAAATCCTTAAAAAATTATGCATTCAAACCAAATTTTATTTGTAATTTACAAAATCTGCGACAAACCACAAAATTTATGATAAAAAAATTGGTTTTCGTGTAACTTTATCGTCAATTCAGTTCGTGATAATTCTCTTCTTCCATCATAATTAATATTATTGCTTCGTTAAAGTTGAAAAGTTAATTATAAAAAGTGCTGTAAACTGTAAAAATAAAAAAAAAATTAAAACAAAAGAAAAGTTTTTAAAAAAACATTGAAAAATATAAACTTAAAATAATTTTAAGTGATGAGACATTTTACACTTTTAATTAATACAAAAAAAAAACACCATAATGGCAAAAAAAAAATGGAAGAAACAAAGAAAATTAGATTTGTTTCTTATTGTAATTCTTGAATTAAATATATACTAAGGGAATACCAAAAATTTTTCAGCTATAATTCGAGACCACAATATTCAAAGGGAATACCGAAAGTTTTTTTAATCAAAATGAAGAAGATGTACATTATAGTTAGTGGCGCAGTATTTAGATCCTATATAGGTATAGGACAATATTTAGATCCCGTATAGTTATATTATTTCTTCCTTTATGATTTTATGAAATATTTAATTCTACAAAATAACATTATGTAATTATAAATTATTTTAAATGTGAAATATTAAAATCTCCATGTCATTTTACTTTTAATAAAAAGAACAATTTCGATTTATTAATTAATATTGATACATAAACATTTTATGTCACCATTGTATCTATAAATAGATTTAGATTTTTAATTTATTTATTCATATTATATAGTAAAATACAATACTTAAAAATATACATTTACTAGATAAAAATTAATAAGAATAAATATAGGATCATTCGGATATTCATTAGAATATGTGATGAATGAAACTACAAGCAAAAATACAGGCATAAAAATATAAAATATTGTTGGGTACATATGTACATAGTAAAGTAAAAAATTAAAGCTAAATATGGAAAAACTAAAATAGCTTAAAATTAAAATTATATAATGAAAAAATAAAATTTAATAAAATTTAAAGCAAAATTTAAATAATAAACGAGAGTAAGCAGAATTAAATACAAAATTATGACAAGAATAAGAAGTAAAGAAATAACTAGAATTCTGAAACAAAATTAAAAAAACTATAGTTAGAAAAAAACCAAATTGAAGTTAAAACTAAATCGTATTAAAAACAAATTCAATTTGAAGGTGATCCAGTTAAAAAAGCCAAAATCGAAGATTTTTGCAAAATGAAACAGGTGATCTGTCCGATCTTAAAGAATAAGGTAACATATTAAAAATTTTTGGAGCTATATATAATCATAAAAGTGGCAAAAATAAGAGGTACGCGCTCTTGGAACATTTACAAGATATAAATTATTAATTCTAAGATGATATCTAGTTATAAATCGGTGACCGAGATAGCCCGACCTATTAAAAAATATTTTCAACGATTTAAACAGATATAAATTTCTAAGTGGTAGAATATCCAAGTTTTTAAATAAAGGAAAACTTGACATTAATCTATTTTTTTTTTAAATTATCCCTATACAGTGTTTTTGAGCGATGAGAAGAGGTTGAATTTTATTAAAATAAGTACCACCCCAGCAACTAATTCCATATTGCAGTTTAGAACTGAATAGAGCAAAATACACCATTAGCATAACTTTTAAAGATCAATACAGCTTTAAGTGGTAAATGTTTCACAAAACATTTTTAAAATAATTATTTAAATAGCAAGTATGTGCAGACCTGTTCAGTTTATTATCAAGTAAAACACCTAGTACCAAGTACTTAAACTTTAAATGTTAATAAATAATTAATTTTAGTTTAGGAGAGCTGTGTATTTTTAAAAAATTACACTAACTGCTTAAAGTTCTAGAAGTAGTTCTAGAATAAATATAAAAATGGTTATATTTGAATCAAGAGCTGATCTTCTAAAACTAAAAACTGATGTACGACTAATATGACTAAGGATGTAGAAATACAAAAAAAAATTAATAATTTGATAGCTAAGAATCGGTTTCAATATTTATAGTATATAGAATCGGACGATTCGAGAATAACTTGAATTAGCTTCAGAGATGCATGAAAAGATAATAATAAACTAAGTCTGCTTTAATTATACACATCTAAAGAAATGGTAAATAAATTTTTAAATGGAAATTATGTCTTTGTTGTAAAAGTTCAAGATTTTGTTAATTTAGTCTAGAAATTATAAAATCCAAATGTACGTAGGAGGAATCTTTTTTTTTTCATTTTGTTATAATCCTTTTTGCTTTAGAAATCCTTAAAAAATTATGCATTCAAACCAAATTTTATTTGTAATTTACAAAATCTGCGACAAACCACAAAATTTATGATAAAAAAATTGGTTTTCGTGTAACTTTATCGTCAATTCAGTTCGTGATAATTCTCTTCTTCCATCATAATTAATATTATTGCTTCGTTAAAGTTGAAAAGTTAATTATAAAAAGTGCTGTAAACTGTAAAAATAAAAAAAAAATTAAAACAAAAGAAAAGTTTTTAAAAAAACATTGAAAAATATAAACTTAAAATAATTTTAAGTGATGAGACATTTTACACTTTTAATTAATACAAAAAAAAAACACCATAATGGCAAAAAAAAAATGGAAGAAACAAAGAAAATTAGATTTGTTTCTTATTGTAATTCTTGAATTAAATATATACTAAGGGAATACCAAAAATTTTTCAGCTATAATTCGAGACCACAATATTCAAAGGGAATACCGAAAGTTTTTTTAATCAAAATGAAGAAGATGTACATTATAGTTAGTGGCGCAGTATTTAGATCCTATATAGGTATAGGACAATATTTAGATCCCGTATAGTTATATTATTTCTTCCTTTATGATTTTATGAAATATTTAATTCTACAAAATAACATTATGTAATTATAAATTATTTTAAATGTGAAATATTAAAATCTCCATGTCATTTTACTTTTAATAAAAAGAACAATTTCGATTTATTAATTAATATTGATACATAAACATTTTATGTCACCATTGTATCTATAAATAGATTTAGATTTTTAATTTATTTATTCATATTATATAGTAAAATACAATACTTAAAAATATACATTTACTAGATAAAAATTAATAAGAATAAATATAGGATCATTCGGATATTCATTAGAATATGTGATGAATGAAACTACAAGCAAAAATACAGGCATAAAAATATAAAATATTGTTGGGTACATATGTACATAGTAAAGTAAAAAATTAAAGCTAAATATGGAAAAACTAAAATAGCTTAAAATTAAAATTATATAATGAAAAAATAAAATTTAATAAAATTTAAAGCAAAATTTAAATAATAAACGAGAGTAAGCAGAATTAAATACAAAATTATGACAAGAATAAGAAGTAAAGAAATAACTAGAATTCTGAAACAAAATTAAAAAAACTATAGTTAGAAAAAAACCAAATTGAAGTTAAAACTAAATCGTATTAAAAACAAATTCAATTTGAAGGTGATCCAGTTAAAAAAGCCAAAATCGAAGATTTTTGCAAAATGAAACAGGTGATCTGTCCGATCTTAAAGAATAAGGTAACATATTAAAAATTTTTGGAGCTATATATAATCATAAAAGTGGCAAAAATAAGAGGTACGCGCTCTTGGAACATTTACAAGATATAAATTATTAATTCTAAGATGATATCTAGTTATAAATCGGTGACCGAGATAGCCCGACCTATTAAAAAATATTTTCAACGATTTAAACAGATATAAATTTCTAAGTGGTAGAATATCCAAGTTTTTAAATAAAGGAAAACTTGACATTAATCTATTTTTTTTTTTAAATTATCCCTATACAGTGTTTTTGAGCGATGAGAAGAGGTTGAATTTTATTAAAATAAGTACCACCCCAGCAACTAATTCCATATTGCAGTTTAGAACTGAATAGAGCAAAATACACCATTAGCATAACTTTTAAAGATCAATACAGCTTTAAGTGGTAAATGTTTCACAAAACATTTTTAAAATAATTATTTAAATAGCAAGTATGTGCAGACCTGTTCAGTTTATTATCAAGTAAAACACCTAGTACCAAGTACTTAAACTTTAAATGTTAAAACAAGAAAAGAGGCCAAAAGAGCTTAGAGACTGTATAGGAAATAAAGGAAATTTAGGACAATCAGGAGAATGATACCAAATACTAAAATTCTCGAGGAGACAATTATTAAGCCTAAATTGTATAATTTTAGTTTTATTAACTAACTTATGAACATAAAACCATTTTCGAATTAGGTCCAAGTCAAAATTTAAATCGCAAAATAAGTCAAGTAGATTATTATTGTTGTATGAAAAAGCAGTGTCATCCGCAAAAGCTGTAGGTATACCCTTGAGCTGTTGTTGCAATAATGAATTAATAAAAATAATTTGTGTTAACAAACAAAATATTTTTAGGAAATTGTTTCGTTCATCATAACACTATTCGAACCCATCAGTAGGTATTTATATTCATCAGTAGCCATTTAATTCTGTAAAAGTTTTACTGTCTACGTTTTCCTGGCATCAGGAAATAGATGTTAAAGGCTTTTAAAAACTTTTAGAAACGGAAAAAAATATATGTATTATATTAATATAGGTCAGATATGTATATATACTTTAATAAGTAAAAATCCTTTGGAGTTACAGTCATCCTTAAAATAAATTTTACTTGGTTGTAATTTTTTCACTGAGTCATATCGTATTGTTCCTTTTCATGCTATAGAACAGAATTAAAATAAATAACTAGTGGATCCCTTGTGCAATTGCACAGAAGTAGTTCTTTCAAACACAATTTTATGTAAAAAGAAATATTTGTTTTGGTATAATTGCAATTGTTTTTTGAATCGCCTGATTATTGAATATATATATATAATGAAATTAAAGTATAATACCTAATACTTTATGACGAAATTAATACTGATTTCAATATAACTTAACACATTAAAATCCCATTACTCTCAACGTAGTAGATCGATGTATTTTAATTCGTTTATGGTGAAAAAAGTTTGTAGTCATAATTCTGTTATAGCAATAGGTCAACAATGAATTATATATATATATTTTTTTCTGTTCTTTATTACAAATATGTATATTTTGTGATTACGTAACAGAATTGCTATTTATGTATAAAATAAAGTTTATAATTGTTATACGAAAAATATTTTATTGAATTTGATTTTGTTTATAAACACGCAATTTTTTTTTACTACTCCTATAGTCACAAAACGGTTATAGTCAGAAATATTACTGAAATTTAGCGAATGACTATAACCGTGTTTTACTGCATATATTTTTTTTAATGATAGTAGAAGTAAATGAAATAACATTATTTTATTATAAAATTTTTGAAGAGGATGATCTGATCTGATTTTTGTTTTTCTGTTTTGTTTTCAATTTTTGTTTGTGTTTTTGTTTTTGTACCTTTTTTTATAACTTTGTGTGTTTATTTAAAATGGCAGAATTTTATGAAGGCTTTTTAAAAATTTCCCGTAATTAAAATTTTTTTTAAAGTATAGATGGCGGTCAACTTGGAAATAACCGTCACTATTTGGTGTAAACATTTGAAATGTTTTAAGTATTCAGCACCAAGACCTTGCTAAAATTTTAATATTTTTGTGGTGTAAATAATTTACTATTCAATTATTCTTGCTCTTTTACTCACCACGTCGTTCATCTTGTGTATTATAATATAAGATATTCCCCACATGGCCTTCCTTGTGTAGTATAATATAAGGTATTATAAAATCTGTAAAATAAATTTGAACAATAAAATCTTAACATAGGTTCGATATACATAACATTTCACCAATATACTAATTAGACTTCCTAACCAAAATACATTACAAATTATATTATATTTATTGTACCTATATTTTAGCTGTTTGAGTATACATATATAGGTAGAATAAATGCTAATTGGTATAATATGTTATATTATATGCAAACATCTACATGATACACCATAGTGTCAAAACTGTCAACTGTGAATACATTCCATGTATGGATAAGTAATAAGTATATATAATTTGTATGCTTAGATTTATTTCAAACTAACCGGTTTTGTATTTTGTTGAAAAAATTGAGAAGAGAATAATAATTAAAAATGACTTTTTTTTTATTAACAAAATATTGTTTTTTGTTATTCATTATATTATATTATAAAAATTAATATTATAATACATAATAATAAAAAAATATTTTTTTAATGAAAAAAAGAAAAAAATTTTTAATTAATAGAGAATCGAACTCACAAAAATTTGTGATATTAAAACTCATATTAATAATATTATCCCACTAATTATTTCCTACTAAAAGTGCAAAAAACAAAATGCGATAAATAAAAAAAAATAAAAAGAATTTGACTCAAAAGAGAATCGACACAAATTTCTGATAATAAATGATGCTAATATCTTATAAAAATTGCTTACCCAAAAATACACATAAAATAAAAATTGATTTTGATCGCCACGACCTGCAACATCACTGATTGATTGAATGAAAAAAAAAACGAAGAACACGAAAACCCACGAAAAGTGTGCCTTCAAAATCGTGCTTTTGTGTATTATAACATGGATAAAATAAAAATTAGATAATACAGATATAGATATCCGATGACTCAATTTGGTATTATATACATACCCCATAATATATGAAGCCAGATGTGGTTGAAATAACTTTTTTGCTATTTATTATGTCAAATTGTTTAGAGAAAATTGAAGGTGTGTGCGGGCTTTTTCCAAATTTGTTTTCCGAAAATTCTAGAAATTAATATTGTATTTTATGTGTTTTAAATAATTATAATATTAGCAGTGGTGTGCATGATTTTTTTCAATTTAATGCATTGCTTTCGAAAAATTCTATGTTAATGAAAATACAAATTATAATGAATTTTTACATTAAATGATAAAGCTGATAGATCAATACAATATCTTAAATCTTAATTACATCAAATAATTAATTTAAATTTAATTAATAAAAATGTGAAAAACTGTGATTGAAAAAGTGTGTTAAAATTAACGTAGTAATGATTAAAAATATTGTATTGGTCTCAACATTATCATTGAAAGTAAGAAATTCAATGAAATTAAGAAATTTAATGTAATATTTTTATCACCATCATTGAAAATGAAATATCAATGCAAAAAATATTCTTTTATTTATAATTAAAATTTTCAATGATATGCAAATTAAATGATAAAATTTTGATGCAATTAAAATAAATAGTTCTAATATACAAAATAATACGGTTTTAAAGCCTACTGGATTTCATGTCGAAAATATTTTCAATGATTAATCTAGGCTTATTGATGTTATGAGTATCTAAATTAAAATATTATTTGTTTTTAGAACTTCTTTGTACAAACGATATAAATATAAGCATATTAACGAAAATCTTACACAAATTCTTAAGATAATATTATGTGAAAATTTTAATATTATCTAAAAAGAAAATAAAAAATTTTAAAAAGCAATTTTAACGCAAACTAAAACTCAATTTATTTTGGTTGTTATTTCAAAGACTCATAAAAAAGTATAAATTACCATCACGAACCAACCATTCTAACAACCCCAATTTTAACAAAATGTAATTAACCAATTTTGTCAATGAAACTTTTTAAATCAAGTGCCCACCCTTTCACAGTGGAAATTCCGAGATGGTTTAAGTCCGGTTATGAAAATTCTTTTATAGTAAGAATATCTCGATTGTGGAATCGCGTCCCAATCGAAGCATTCCCAGTGAGAGAATGATTTTTTATTTATGATTTTTTATTTATGCACAAAACTTTTCTTCTTCCTTTTTCTTTCCTTTCCTTTTTCAAATGGTCAACGGTACGCAAGTACTCAAAGGTTCACAACCTAAGTTTTGGCTATAATATAAAAAAAATAATAATAATAATTTACTCTTTGACACTATAATTACAAAGTAAAATCTTTACAATTATAATACCTACACATTATCCGGCAAAACAAAAATATTTTTTTTCTCATTTCATTCTTTGTACTCATAAATTTTTGGATTCCATAACTTTTTTGTTTTGCCATATTATTATCTCTTAATATTCCATTTAGAGCAGAACAAATAATGGAAATTGCTTTGCTCTTCGTTAGTTAAAAAAAAAATAAAAAGGAAATAATCGAAAAAGAAGGATAACAAATTGCGAGAACAAAAAACATAAACGTAAAAATAATATAGTCATAAAAATACAAGTCATGAATCCTTTTTCTTGACCCTAAATAACTTAAAATAAAGTATGAGTGAATATACGAGTATAGTGAATAAAAAATCAGGTTGAGGTCAAATTTTAAGTAGCACGTAAACAAACATTTAAAAAAAAGCAACAAATTTTTAAGTTCATTTTGTGGTGATCCTTTTGTTAACAAGACAATATTTTACTATGTCCAAATTCCAAACAATTTTAGTATCGAGAATTATTATTTCATAATATTTTTGTATTTGAAGAATTTTACACATTCGAACATTATTATACAATGTATATAAATGTGGTTGTATTGGTATAATATTCAGTTATATTTCATGCTATATACAAAATAGTTGTTTAACCCAGCAATAACTTGACATTTTGATTTGTGAAGCTAAAGTACTGAAAAAGAATGCCATTGTGTATGGAAAAATATGACACTTTTATATAATTTACTGTTATTATAATATAGTTGCATAATAATAATCATATATCATTTTTAATAAAAATTTTATTGTTAGATTTATTTTATTTTGGTTTTCAATTTTTTTGAGATTAAATTTTTTTTTAACAAAATTTACGTGTAGACTGTTACAAAGATATTTTCGTATTGTGGTTCTATACAGACAGATCATATTTCAAATAATGCGGTGAAATGAAGCCGAATGATAATATAGCGTTTTTGTTAAGGAACACTAATTGTTAAGGAAATTCAAATGTTTTTTATTTAATGTGGAGTACAATCGATACAATTAAGTTCTGAATAAACTCCACGACTTCTTCTGCAGGAACGAATTCGATGAACCCAATTTTCGAGCACTTTTTTCACTAAATCCAGTCGTATGTCATGAATAGCACGTTCAATATTGACTTGTAAAGCTTGAAGAGAGTCTGGTTTACTGCTAAAGATTCAAATAATCCCCGAAGAAATAGTCTAATGCTGTTAAATCACAACTTTTTGGAGGCCATTCAATATCACAATTTCATGAAATAATCGAATCTCCAAACTTTTCTCGCAATAATTCAGTTGTTGCACTTGCTGTGTGGCATGTAGCCCCGTCTTGTTGGAACCAAATCTTTTCAAGATCAACTTCTTCCAATTTGGGCCAAAAAAAGTTGGTTGTCATCGATTTATACCGCTCTCCATTGTCAGTAACGGTGTTACCAGCTTCATTTCGAAAGAAGTACGAACCGATGATTCCACTAGACCCAAAACCACACCAAACTGTAACTTGAATGTAATTATTTTTCATGAATAATTTATTGATTTTCTTCGCACCAGAATCGACAGTTTTGTTTATTTACCGCACCACTCAGATGAAAGTGAGCCTCATCGGAGAAGATGATTTTCTTAAAAAAATCGTTATCGTTTCCAAGTTGTTCAAAGGCAATGCAAAATCAGCAAATTCACGACGATTGTAATGAAATTGTAAACATTACTGAATTCAATTTAAAAAAAAAGACATCATGACATATTACAAATAGCCGAAACGTTACTTCAAAATCCTATTTTCAAAATCCCTATTGGAAAACTCTTTATAAAGCTGTTTTTTACTTTTTCAAATTTCTTCGAAAACCTTATTCCCACACACAAAGAAATGTAGTGTGGAATAAAATAAAGTCGAACGAATTTGTCTCAAAATAATTTTGAACTATAACTTTCATTCAAAAATTCAATAATATGGTATAATTTGTTGTGGTGAGATTACTCAATGGCTATAGTGTCTCAAAAACATATGAGCAAAATTATCCATCTAGTCCATTATTTAAAAAAAAATGTTGGTATTATATTTTAATTTTAAAATTAAATTTTAATCATCATTAGTTTGAAGTGTAAAAAACATGGTACTAATTATTATAATTGAAATAATATATTAAAAAAATGAGACTAAATTTAACGTTTTTAACAGAACAGGGATTTAAATATGCTGATATTTTTCACTATCAATCATTAAACAGTCATGTTTTAATAAGAAGTAAGCTATGGTTTGGCATTGTTTGAAAAAACAAAATACTTCTTAATTACCACGCCCTTGCTACCTTTTCTCTATATTAAACAACATACCTAATTTTTTTTTTTGTTTACTAACTATTTTTCAACTGTAAAGTCCACCGCTAACTTCTACTAATTAGGTCTTATTTTTAAGTTCACCATTTCAACAAAGGAGGAAGCAGCAAGAAAGTAGCTGTTGAAATTCAAAATAATACAACGAATTTAGTTGTATATTATATTTGAGAATTGAGAATTTTAATAATTAAATTATATTATACTGTTTGAATTAAATAGCAAATATATAAATATAAAGATGATAAAAAATTAGTGCCGAGGTATATAAATTTCAGTGACTTCACTATTAATTTTTTTTTTTTTGTTAGGAACTTATAATATAACACTGTTGCATTAAAATAAATAAAATCTTTTTCTTTTGTTTTTTTTAATGTTTACAGTAATTTACGACCTAGGCAGAATTACCGTTTCATGCTTAATTTAAGTACTGTACTGTAATTTTTTACTAAAAAATTTTTCGAGTATTTTTATTTGGAAAACTTAAAGAAGGTGTACTAATAAATTAGTAAATGATTTTAAAAAAAAGACGTTACACATTGCATTGTCTATACCCAAAGAATATCCATTAATAAGAAAATGCACTGGAATAAAATTTTATAATTTATCAATGTGATGGTTCCCATTTTTCTAGTCGATTTCCAAAATTGTAAGAAATAGATAGTAATAAGAATGTAATCTGTGAGAGAGACATAAAAATTCAAATCACAAAGTGGGAAAAAAAATTATCGAACGATTTTTTGTTTCAAAGAAATATTGTTGTATTTATTCTTATTTATCAAAATTTACAATACTTAAAAATGTATAGCAATAAAAAACATTATTTATTCAAATTTGAAACTTTCACATTATTAATATTCAAATTTCCTACCTATTTATAAAATTACCAAAATGCATTATATTACTTATAATCGTAGTGAATTATTTCATTGATTATTAAATGGCAAAATTTAATGTTTGAGAAAATAAAAATGCATCGAGTCATTCATAAAAAAAAAAAACGATTGGTTCTTGGTATTCTTATTAACTAGCTGGTTCAATACCTGAAAAAATTTATATATTGAAAATACATGAATTATAATCTGTTTGAAATAAAAAACAAATTTTTTTACTTCCCTTATAAGAAGATTTAAGAAATAACATTATGTTTTTGAAACCAATATTAGGTTATGTAGGTACCTGTAAAAAATCAATCATTCAAAATTTCCTTATACCCTAATAAATGTAATACGTTTATTTTTAAAAAATTCCGAACATCAAATTTCAAACTACCGTACACATGAAAAGCTCTAGTGGGCTAAATAAATAATTTGTTTTTCAAATGATTTATATCGCACTCTTTTTTTTCTCACAATTTGTTACATAAGAAAATTTTTACAATAGTTCTTTGCTTCTTTAACTAATGGTTTTGTTTTTTTGTAAATGGAGTAGTAAAAATATTTTGACTGCCAGTGCATCTTCTTATTAATAGATATGCTTTGATGCTACCACCTACCGTACCACTACCTATGCTTTGCACTCTCTTGAAATTTGTATAAATAGGACGCTGTACTGGTGTAGGTGCGGTCGTGTACGTGGTGTTGTGATTTATTTTCTCTCATTTTTGGTGAATAGATTGAATAATTTTGAGGTGAAACGTTGACAACTAACTCTATTATAATATAAATGATGATGATTATGATTATATTCTTTATTCAAACGCACGGTTTGTGAATGTTAGAAATTCGGAAATAAATATCCTTTATTTACTTTTTGTTTTATTCCTACAGATTTGTAATTGATTAATATACAAAATTAACAATCTTCCTACATTAAAATTAAATTGTTTTTCTCAAATAAATAAATAAAATACTTACTATGCAATTTAATGCTGCCTACTACACTGATTCTCTCAAGTAATTGTGTAATGAGATTCTCTTAATAATTTTGAACCACAAAAATAATTCAATAAATAACATCTGTAGACAACATTTTCGTTCCATAATTTTTTTTCTTCAAAACCTGTTCAATTATTTTTGAACAAATTTTTTATTTTAAATAAATATACATTTTTTTTTTGTTTTTCAAATTTTTAGGTAAAACAACACAAAATGTTTCAAATCTACACTTTAACATATCCATTTACACATCTAACAACATCAACACACTCAAACTCAGCATAATATCCCATAGCAATTAAAAAAAATTGTTCTCCCTTGGGAAAAATTTATTATGATTCAAAGAGAGTTAAAATATGTATGAAACCAGTTTACAATAATAACTATACATACTTTCATGTAATTTATATTTATTTATTGATATCATTAATAAAAAGGAAGAAAATTAAAGTCGTGCTCAAGAAAGATAATTTAATATATTTTTTTGGTAAAGTTAGAAATACCAAAACTGAAATTTCCAAAAAAAAAAAAAGGAGATGATTTAGTTACCAATAAATTTTCTTAAAAACGGTATCCATTTTAATTAGATTTTATTTAATATAATGCTTCTGGACGAGGTTAAAGTTCAAATAAATATTGGAAAATTAAAATACAATTAAAAGATACAGAATTCCGATAAAAAATTTTGAAAAAATTTCCTTAACCTGATGGAAATAAATTGGACAAATTTTCATTCATTTTTTAGCATTTAAATTTGTATGCTAAATCCTCAAAATAAGAATTTCCAAATAGAATATGTATGTGAAATTTAGTATATCCTTTTTCTATATCCACGATGGTGATATACAGCTTAAATCAAATATGGGCCTCCTCTAGCTTCTTTTTTAGCCTTAAGCTCAATTGAGGCATTACAGAAAAATGTATTATGATGATTATGAGTTTCTTATATATGTAATAATTTGGATTACCTAATCACATTGTCTTTATTTGTATCGTTGAGTTGATCTATTGTCATCTTCTTTCTCATAAATTACCTTTCAAAAATTTTAATTATACGATTCAAATATTCCAAATATGTATTTGAGTTTGTTAAGCATTATATATAGTAGGGATGGCGAACATATGGCACGCGTGCCCAAAGTGGTACGCAAATCAATTTTCATTGTCACATACATATACATTCTTTCATTCAAATATACTAAACCCAATGAATTGTTAATTTTGAATAAAATTGAAGTCTATTAAATGCATATAATATTTAAAAAAAAAAAATAAAGAATTTTTCACAGATTTCTGGGACCTTTATTTCAACGTTATATTATTTGTGTATGTAGGTGTAGATATGTATACGTTTCAAAAATTCAAAGCATACTATGTTCAAAACATAAACCAAATTTGGTCAGTTTCGATGTTTGGATTGGCAGAATTGGATTATATTTCAAATATTGTTTCTAAAATAATAAATTTTATAGCAGCCCGAGCTTTTAATAAGAGGCAATTTCAGTTGCTTTTACAAGAAGTTGGTTCAAATTACCATGGATTGCTAATGAAAAATCACGTACGCTGGCTTATTCGCGGCTTTGTGTTATAACGTTTTGTAGAATGTTTTGATGAAATTATAATGTTTCTCATGATAAGAAATTTGAATTTCCTCACTTTTTGATGATGACTGGATCACAAAATTAATGTTTTTAACTTTTATGTTTTTGAATATTAAATAGCAAGACCTTGGAAAATCAATTGATGTTATGTTCGCTATTATTAAAGTTTTTTAGGACAAATTAGTAATATTTAAATTAAACGCGATATTGACAACAATACTTTTTAGTATTTTCGTTTGTTAAAAGATCATTTTCAAACATTTTCTACTCATGGAGTCTCTGAAAATAATACAAATTTTTATAGCCAAGTTATAAATGACATACAAGATAATTTTGTAAGGAGATTTCAAGATTTCAAAATATTTGAACCATTAATTAACTTTATTAAATATCCAGATAAGTTCGATTTGGAAATTACTAAATTGATCAATTAGAATTTTTAGAGTTAGAGAATTTAGAAATGCAGTTGGCAGAGTTCCAATCAAGCTGTATTTGGAAGTAGAAATTTTGTAGAAATGAGGCATGAAATATAGAACATTGAATATTGATACAATGTTTTCATCAACGTATAGCTGTGAATTCCTTATTTTCGATAATGAATCACATAAAATCTGATCTGAACGAAACAGACTTACTGACGAATCTGGTGAGGCTTGTATTTCATTAAAATTGTCAAACTATCATCCTGATATTGATGCATTATCGAAAACTATTCAACAACAAAAATCTCATTAAAAATTATGTCAGCTAATTATAGAAATAAATGTATATATATTTTTTTGATAAGGCACGTTTGTGTTTTCATTTTATCAAATTAATTTGTATTTGCACGCAGTCAAAAAGAGGTTCGCCATCCCTGATATACAGCAACATTTCTGATTAATTTTATATTCGGTAGAATTCGTGGTTTATACTGTTATAAATAGGACCAACAAATTCCCTTTATAAATTTTTTTTCACACCACTTCCGTAATTCAGCTTTCCTTTCCCTTTTCACAGCTTAGCACTAAATAACTAAATATATAAATACGTATAAATAAACAAGATTACGCTTTTGGTAAATCTGCAAATGTATTTATAACTCTCTGTGGGTTGGAAAAACATTGAAGAGATAAAATAAAAATTCAAATAACACTTAGTGAAAATTGAGCGAAAAATGGACAAGTAAAACGACATAAACTTAAACAAAAATTATGTATGTATGTCTAAATGTTTGAATATTAGTAACTAGAATACACCTTTGAGTTATAACAAAGTTGTTGAGTTCTTGACCGTGTATGTTGTCTGTAGAATTCAGCTTAAATAAAAAATCATAAAAAGAAAAAAATCGCATAAAAAATGTTGTTTTTGGAACTAATTATCTTTCCAAAATTAATTGAAAGTGCTTACGTGACTATTTCCCCCCATCTCCACACCCTGTTTCATGTAATATGATTTGCTATGACGATAATACTAGAACCATCTAGAACATACTTTTTGAGATATTTAATTTTGCAATTAATAAATTAAAGTAATATTTTTTGTTATTTAAAAACAATCGAAAAAGACTCGTGTAGGTTTCTTTAAAAAATTTTAATCCTTGAAAAAGTTTTTTTGTAAATATTTTAACTAAATTACTTGTATATATATATATATATATATATATATATATAAATAATATATATATACAAAATTTTCAAAAACAAAAAACCTCTTTTGTGTTCTAATTATAATAAAAACACCTCATTCAATGCAAAGAAGATAAAGTAAAAAGTGCTTCAAATTGGTGTTCTTTTGTTACAAACTTCCTCACTTAATATAATAATTTTCATATCAAAATTAATTATTAGGAATTTCTCATTTCAAAATAATAAAATTGAAAATACTGTTTTTTAATAAAAATTAATACAAAAACAGCATTTTTAATTTGAATTGATAAAAATAAATAATAAATAATAAAAATAAAAAAAATAAATCGTAATTTTTAGGAAAAATAAATAATTTTAAAATCCTTGAAAGAAATTATTTGATCCGAGATTGTAAATAAGAAAATGATTTTATATATTATGTGGGTATGTAAATACACATATACATAAATTTAATTATATATTTAAAAAAAAAATTGTTTTTGTTATGATAAAACATGTATTTATATATTATTCGTACATTCATACGATAACACTTTAATTAAGGATATTCTTCTTTTGAATTTCTGAAGTAATGGGTGATGGAAAGAGAGATGATATTCTCTTTTTAATTATATTATATAATATATTCATTTAACAAAATATTCATTTTACTTTAATTAGGAAATTTAAATATTTATTCAACAAATGAACAAATACATTTTAAAATTGTACATTTATAGTAATATAATTTAAATTCCACGCACATTTCTTTATTATTTATTTGAAATTCTGGTACACAACAAAATTTTATTTAAAATATTTAAAAAAGGATAATAACTTATTCTTTAATTATATTAATTTTACTTTATGTATTCAATATACATTTCTTTTGTGAATTAAATTAATTATTTTAATAATAATATTTCAGGAGTAAATTTGTTTTAGCAAGTTGAGCATTTATTAGTTCAATCCAAGTCTATTATATTATTTATAAGCTATATAGTGATTTGTAAATGTAAATATCTATCTTTTTGCACAATTATATAACAAATCATATACACAATATAATGCAATTCGTATTAAATGCTACAATTCAATTTATTAAATGCTACAGATTTTGAAGGTCATGGTTCAGAGTTTTTGTATATTTACCGATATATCAAATCTATAGAATTTTTTCAACTCGAGTCCATTATATATAGTAATAAATTTGATCACATAATTATATTAACGATTTAATCAGCACATATTGTAAAATGATAGTGCTTGATATTAGATTAATTTTTATAAATATCTGAATTCATTTTCAATTTAACAATTATTTTTCACATGTTTCATTTTTTCGTAATTAAAAAAAGACCTGTACAAAATTTTATGTAGACCAGTAACAAATTTAATAATATAGATAAAAGTGCAAAAGAAAACTTAAAAGGACAAAAGGCAGAGAGACGAAGAAGAAAAAACGATAAACCAATTAAATTGACGGACGATAAAATAATATGTTTTAATTGTATCTTAAAATAAAACTTGATTATAAACAATTACATTTTTAGTTTCTCCTTTAGGACCTTTTTTAAACCCACCATTGAGAAAGAAATATAAAGTTGTCTTTGGGGGAAACATGGCGATCTTAAATCCACTCCACAGTACTGAATAGACTGTCCCTGTACCTTATTGATCAATCAATGAGGTACATTGCAATCAATTAAAGTGGAAAAGCAAATCTGTTGAAATTAGTGGTATTCGTCGAATAAAAACTATTTCATTATAAAAACTATTTGATTATTTATTTGGTGGGCATCTTCAGTTTTAGCCACAAAAATGGCTCTCTCTTCCCACAAGCTTAAGGTACGATAGTTTCGAAAAAGAGCAAGATAAACTACATCCAGTAGTTCAGCATTGCATACCAACTTACAAAAATCGGATCGTAATTTTATCTTGCCAGATTACTTGACTACTAATATACCGAGAAAATCTAATTTTCGAAGGAGCAGCAATTAAATATATCTAAATTCATTCTTATATATGTATATATCTATGTATTGTGTAGCTATAGACTTAATTTAAAACAAAAATATATTCCTTCTCTCTTTATTTTCAAAAACTGGCTTAAGCCAACTTAAGGAAATGTACGATTACATAAAAATTGTATTGTGCACCCACAATAGGAATATTATAGAAAATTTCGTCAAGTTTTCGTTAACTTTAGTTGGGTTAGGGAAAGTGTGATTTCATTCGCATATTCTGTACGGAAATTTAACAGTTATGCATATGCATGTATATTTATGTATAGTATTTACGTCAGTGTCAATTTAAAAACAAAAGTGAACTGATTATTAATTTAAAATATTATTAAAAAACTAATTTATATTAAAATGGCAAATTCGATCGAATATAATTTTTTAAATTTATCGATAACCAATGTCCAAAAAAATAAATACCTCTACCAAAAGAGAGATGCATTTTATCTTAATAAAATAAAAAACGAAAAGGTTTGTGAATGTTGCGAACAAAACCAACAAAACCGGTTTGTTCATATTTAAGTATGTATGTACAGATATGAATTCGATGAAGCCAAGACGGTACTATTATTTTGCATAGATTTATATCTAATACACATAAATAATAAGCCAACAGAATTATATTTAGAATTCGATGTAACGAATATGCTTTATTGAACCAGTACAAGCCTCTGCAGATTACAATTTGGAATTGAAGATGTGTAGAATTAACACCGCAACGAACCTGCCCAAAAAAGGTAATACGCATTTGAGGATTTATGTATAAAGAAGCTTATAAATTTCTTCAAATTTCGTGTACTCGTTCATTGTCAAGCTCCTGCATTTTTTGAAATGTAACTTTAAAAAACCCATTTTTTTTCTATCTCGGTTTATTGACCGAATACTACAAGAACGTTTTTTTTTTTTTCAATAATTGGTCTTTAATTTTTTTTAGTTGATTAATTCTCTGATTATTATCCATCATAAATTTTATATCTAAACTAATAGCAAAAGATAGTTTCCAAAAATCTTACGTTTTCAAATATATTTCAAAAGTTAGCTTTATTTTAAAGAATTTTATTTTTTGGTTATATTTACAATTCATAAATGTCAAAATCACTGAAGTTAGCTAAAGTCTATTATTATACTTAACAAGTTAAAAATTTTAGCTGGCTTTTCGTTTAGTTTTGAAATTAGCTTAAGCTAACTGAAGTTCATTATGGTTAGGCCTTAACGCTGAAAACACAATCACGACAAGTGACGAATTTTTATCGTTCAAATACATGAGTTTATAATGTAGATCGCGACGAAGGACGATTAACCAAAATTTCGCTTTCAAAAAGTAGAAATACATAGCTATTTCTATTTTACTCGTCGACGAATGCGAATGACATTCACATTAAGTGATAGTAATGCCAATTGCCAATTACCAATATAAGTTGGTTTTACTTGATGTCATTCGTTTGTTGTTGCCAGTTCATAATAACAGAAATATCATTTTTTATACATGTTGCATATATAATTAAATTTCTTATTTTACAATAATCAAGAAATGAAGTAGTTTTTTAGTTCATGTGCAAATTTTTTATTTTACAAATTTATATTTAAATATTTATATTTGTATATAAATATTGTATAAAATTTGTAAATAAAACAAAAATGTTTGTTTTTTTTTAATTATATTTGTTTAATAAAAAAGTTTAATGAAATAATTGAGATTAAGTAATATTTTTGTAAATAATATCCATAATGTTAAAAAGCAGTAACGAATAGCTCGTCGTGATTGTGTCTCTAAAGGCGAAATTTAGTTAATCGTCACTCGTCGTGATTGTGTTCATATCAATTAATTTAAATGCAATAAGTCATCATACAATTTTCTTGTAAGTGAAAACCAAATTATTACATTTCAAATTAGTTTCAAAGAATAATAAAAAAAATGCTTACAACATTCATTTCCTGAACGGCATTCGAACACAGCTTTCTGCTTAGTGGTCAGAAAGTTTTTTACTACAACATTTTCACATTCCGAAAATACATAGAATTGTTGACGACATATACGTGGAATCTTCTCCGATGTGTATTTTTATGCCATATTTTTTTCAATTTTCCAAAGATTAATTTAAAGAGAAGAAAATAATTTAATTATAATTTAATATAAAATGAAATTATATCAAAATTTGTTTTATTTAATTTATTTCTTCTTCACAATTACGTAAACATTTTTATAATTACAGATTTACAAACACTTATAAATATTATTTATTAAAAAAAGTCGAATAAAACATAAAAAATTGTTTTGATATTAATTTCGTCAAAATCACAAGTTAAAATTAACATTCTCATAATGTCTGTGAAATTCACAGAGAGAAAGAGAGAGAGAGAGAGTTGGAGTTAAAAAACCATACATTTTTTATTCAACATTTTGTATCAGAATTTCTCAAGAGAATCTTATATTTATATTTTTCAAAAATTTTTTGGATAAAACATTTTCTTTTAACTTTTTCTGTATTGTTATTTTGTGTTTTGGTTTTTATTTGTTCAATTAACTTTTTCAAGTTTAAATTAGAATTTTTTTTTAATTTTGAAAGATATTATATTGAGTGGAGCGTTGAAGAGAAGTAAAATGAAATGAAAAAATAATAATTAAAATTTGTGAAAAAAGAACGAAAATTTGAAAATATTTTGATGAAATTTAAAAAATACGACAAAAAATTTCAAAAATAAGAAAAAAAATATTACTAAAATCTATTGGGACTCACGAAAATGAATTGATAATATAATGTTAGTAGAATTTTAGTGAATAGCTTGAGATTTAATAAAAGAATTATATTTTTGTAATTTTTGTTCTCTTGATAGATTGTATACTATAGATATAGAGTGTAGTGATTTTATGGCAATTTATTTTAACAACATTTTTGTAAAATTGATTTCGAATCCTTAGTTCGAATACTGAACCAATTTATTCTACCTTGGAAATTAGATTTGTTACAACTACAGAAATTTTGTTAATTACAATCATGATTATTGTATGTTAATGGTGAGATTGTAAAAAAATACAAAACAGTATAATAATGAATGGTACAAATATAACAATAGAATTCCGCGAGATAGAATTAAATTTGTAGAACCCTAATGAGGTTGCTAATGTTGAAGCAGCTCTTTTAGTATTGTTTCAAGAATTCAACAGATTTTGTACAAATATTTCATATTGATTTTGAACCCAGCCAAAGATGGTTAATTTTAAAATTTTATTTAACGTTCAACTAAATTTAACTGTAATTCTGGTTGAAAAAAATTGGTTTTGCGTTTTTGTATTTCAACTTTAATATCCTTTTTGAAAATGTTTTACTCGACCTGTACATGTTCCAATTCTTCTAAACAATAATTTTTATTTGAAATATTTAGGCCTCAGGGCATTGATAGTAATTATTTGGTGTATTTGAAATATATTTCTTTAGACTATTAAGAGCTCTTAAAGCTTCTTTAACTGTAGGAATATATATAAGTCATCACAACTTTCATCATATAATCATCATCATCAGAACTTATTTCATTAACCACTATTATTTGCAATGCCTCGACAATTTTCTGATCAGCTTGATTACTTTAACAATTCAAGTTTGAATCACAGCATATGCATGCATTGAATTTTTGGTTGCACCCAGAGAAATGAAAAGTCATTATTCATGATTATTAAAGGAATAAGTTTAAGTGTCTTTAAATTTTACAGAGATTTTCCTAGAACTCATTCGATACGCCTTTTGTGATTAATACATTCAAAAATTTGGAATAAATTATTATTATTTAAAACATTTTCTAAATCAGAGACTATGAATCTGAATCATAAGTTTATAAAAATTAACAATTAAAACAAATTTAGTATGTACCCACATAAAGCAGAACTTATACCATAATAATCATTGTGTATGATTATGATTTCAGTGTAAATGTTCAAGTATAACGGACATTTTACAGTATAATCATACCGTATGATTATGATTTCAATGATATGTAAAACGTTTTGGTCAGCGTCAAAATCAAATTCAGTTTATAAAAGTGTTGTGAATAGAATATAATCTGTAATTAATTTTTATACTTTAAAAGAAAAAAATATTTAAATATATTAAACAAACAAAAGCTACATAAATTTAAAAATTAGCAGAATAAAAAATAGACTTATACCTACCTAGTTTTTATAAAAAGCTAAATCAAGGTAATAAAAAAAAATAATTATAAACTATTATTTAAAATTAAACTTTCACTATTTTTATAATTTGCCTAATATGTGTAATATACTTTTACGTAAAGAAGTCCTATTTTTAACCTTTTGTGACTTTCTTTAGTATACATTTACTACATTCAGTTAGCAACTGTTGTATTAGAAGAATACAACAGTTGCTTTTGAAATGATTCAAAAGCAACTGAAATGTTAGAAGAAGTTCTCACTGATAAAATGTGACTTTCTTTTCATTCAACTCCTTTTGAAGCAATCAAATTACAGTGGAAGAAAAAATCGGATTTGCACAAATTTGGAAAAATTACTAATTGAAACTTTTTAAGCTAAAATTAATTCCTGCAGCAAATATTTTGAAAGATCTATCTTTGAATTCAGATACGTACACATCTCTATAAGAAATAAATTTAAAAAATAAAGATCAATTTTTATTAGAATCTAAGGTAGGTATTTAATAAATTAGTTTTAATTTTTTTTTAATTTCTTTCAGCAATACGACTCCATCAGTTCTGCACGCAAAAAATTGATAATCAAATTTAGAACGTAGCAATTGGAGAAGTTATTTTACTTGGAATAAAATATATATCACAAATCAATAATACATATAATAATTTATAACAACTGATAACATGGTTAATTCAAAATAAAAATTTAAAAAAAAGTAAAAAAATATAAAAAAAAATTATGTATTATTTTTATTTGAAAAAATATGGGTTATAGAAATACTTGCATGATATGTGAAAATAATTTATACTTTACGCAAAAGAGTCATAAGAGTTGATTTTTAATTTTCATTTAGTCATATTTGTTAATCATTATTTAGGAAAAGTAATCATAACATTTTATGATTTAAAATCATAATAATTGACTTTTTCAGGATTAAATTATGTTTATTAGTTAAAAAATGTGATTTACCTTTACATTTAAAGTTTATACATTATAGTCATAGAGCATGGTAATTGTTAGGGATATCGAAAACTAAAAAATTTAATTTCATATATTTCATCATCATATGTTCATCAAATCATATGTTTTTATTTTAATCTATAATACAATTGATACTGCATAATCTATTATTTAAGTAGTAGTTAATAAACACTTTAACTAATCACACACATTTGATGTTTTTTGAATTTGTCAACCAGCTAATTCCACAGCGAACAGTAATATACCACAAAATATGAAAAAATTACGTTTTTTTCATATGTGCATAATTCATAATTCCTATTCTTAAATTGTGACAACGAAATCATAACTGTCTATAAATAACTTTGTTGTTAAGATTAGGATATGATTTCAAATCACACTTTTATAAATAAGCGATCATAGTACGAATTTGTGACTAATTTATACATAGGATATGTATTTTAGGTTTACTGAATGATATTATTTCTCTAAGTGTGTTGAAAACATTATTATCTTCTTAAAACAACTGTTTTTAGCTTAATTCAGCCGATACCAACCGACAGCATCTTTTCACATAAAATTGAACATCTAATATAAATAAAGATTTTAAAATTTGTTTAATATTTTGTCCACTATTTAAGGGCAAAATTTGTTTTCTTAAGTTTGAATTTCTATAATGTGTCTTGAAATTATGGATAATGCCTTGATTTAAGGTTGAATAAACGAAATCGTGTTTGGTGGTAGAAATTCTATTTTAACAAATGCTGCAGTTCTTTCAATTTTGTGACAAGGTGCATTGTAAATAAACAAAATTATTTTGCGGCTTTATCTTTAAATTTTTAACAGTGATTGACATCCATGCATTTTTGTTACAAAAGTACTTCACAGATATATTTTTATTTTTAAAACATTTAGGGTTTTTGCTTTTTCCTGTTACATACGCATGTTTGTCGGAATCATCAGCATTACAAATTAATGGAATCGTTATACGACTTTTTTGCGATTTAAATCCTGATATGCGAGACATACTATCTTTTTCTTTCTAAATGATAATGTGTATTTTTTTGTTATTTTTCTTCTTTTTACGATTTTCAATTTCAATTGAATTGATGAGTGATTTTAAGAAAATATAAATTTTTGTACGTCTACAAAGTTTCCCCTACTAAAGTTACTATTTTTTTTACAAATTTTATTAACTTACTTTGGTAATATGGTCCTTTTAAGTTTAATTCTCCTTTTGATTTTGCTACTGGTTAGCAGTGAGATCCCTTTAGTTTGAAATTTTCAAATTTGATCTTCTTTTGGATTTTGTATTTCCTAACATTTGCTAAACATTTTATAACCATTAAAATAATCAATTTTACTTTTGTCATCATGACGATACAAACAAGTCGTATTAACTATATTTAAAATCTTTCCAAATCAAGAATTTAACATTCTGGAATTTTCTGCATGTTAACAAAAAATTCCTTGAAATTGCAACTTTTATAATAATTTTTCTCAAAATCAATTTAACGACAACAAATTTTTCCTTTCAGATCCTGTGTGTGTTAATTTTTGAAAAACTATCAAAAACTTATGGAATTTTTGAATGACATGAATTTTAAAGTTGTTTGTTGCAAAATCTATATTCAATAAAAGCAAAAAAAAAAAACAAAATCAGTTAGGATAATAACTGTTTAGTTTGTATAACATTTGCATAATAGATCCTGATTGCTTAAAATTAATTTGTTTTCTTCAAGGACTTTTATAGTTTTGGTTGAGAAATTTTTAGAATTTTGTGAAAAACTATTTAAAAAAATGTCGTTTAATAGAACTCTTGTATGAACTCTAATATGAACAAAGGGAATAATAACGAGTTTAAAAAGTTTTAAAATTTTTATTTGAGAATTATAGAATTTTTATGATTTACGTTAAATTGAGTTGACGGTAGTTCAAGGACAAATTACTGAAAAATAATTTCAAAGTTAACAAAATATAAAAATTTTTAAACGAAATTACAACCTGGCTTACGCCATCATTAGGTGGCTGATGAGACTAATGAGGTTTTATTAATATTGCCTACTTTAAGTTCAGATTAATAATTTCAACCTAATATTAAATGATTTGAAAAAATATGCTAATTTATTTTTATAAAATATCAGGCTATAAAAATATCAATTAGATTTGAAGCGATATTCAAATTTATTTTTGTTTATTTTCTTCTACAGGTTTAAGCTTGATGCTTTGAATATTTTTTTGAATTTGTTTTGGATCAGTATTTGTAAAATCATTATAATTATTAATAATGCTATTTTTTATCACTTTGTATACTTATGCTGAAGTTCAAGTAACTGAATAGACCTGAATTATTTTATATTTCAATAAATATTTGGGAAATTATTATAACAATTTGTATACAATTTTCCATCTCTCTTACTGCTAATGATATTAATTCTGACTTGGCTGTTATCAAATATTGGTTTTTGAAACATAAATTAATTATTAGTGATAAAACTAAATATATGAATTTTAGAATTTATTTGCCTACTACTGCTGATTATAATTTAATAACCCTAACTATAACACTAATAACTCTACTTGTATTTTAATATCCTATGATGTAAACTGTTTCAAGATCGAAAAAGTAGATTGTTTTAAGTACCAAGGCTTATTAGTAGATTTAAAACTAAATTGGTCAGCTCACACTAACTACCTGAAGAATTATCTTGATTCTGTTATCAGACAACTTTATCACATTAATTTATACTGCTCTATAAAAATTTCAACTATTGTCTATTATGCCATTTTGCATTCGAAAATTCAGTATGGAATTATCCGTTTGGGGTAAGAGCTTATTTCAATAAATTGAATCAAATTTTAATAATTCAAAAACATGCAGTTAGGTTGATTTGCCAAAAAAGAAGTTTGACTCCTAAGTTTTAACTTGTTTGAACTTAGGAAGATTCTTCCTATAAGAAATTTGTATTTATATAAAACTCTAAAATTGTTTTTCATTAAATCTGGGAATCTAAATATTAGATATTCCGATTTCTGATTTTTATAATTTGAGAATCAATACAAGTCGATTTGTAAATACTCCTAATCATAAAAAAAATCACATCTGCAATTTTTATGATGTTATTGCACCAAGAGTTTACAATAATGTCCTGAGAGTATCAGAAATGTTCAAACTTCAAACGTTAAATATTTTTCTCCAAAATCTGCAAATCTGGCTTTAGCATCTAAACTTTGAAGAGACTGAGAATCTTCTGAAGATAATTTCATAATCAGTTTTGAAATTTTGTTCTTTTTTGTGTCTTCTTATTTTCATTTATTTTAATTTTTTTTCTTTTTTTTTCTGATTGCTTTATATTGTAAATAATTTTTAATATTGATTGTATTATATTATATTTTTTTATTCTTAATCTTGTATATTATTTTACCTTTATTTGATCTAATTAGAATATTATTATAAATTATATATTACTTCCCACCAATATCTTTGTTTTGTAATAATACTTAATAGCTTTTATTAATTCGTTCGCCTCTTGCATATTTTTTTTTTGCAACAGAACGATTATTACTATTTCATCCTATAAATTCTTTTGTTTTCTTCTGTAGTTTGTAGTAATTAAGCTAACTATTTGTATTTTAGATTTGTAAGAATTGTAAGGATTGAAATAAAGAAATTCTAAAAATCTAAATCTAAAAAATCTATATATTGACTAGTGATATGGTACATCATCATAAGTTCTTGTATTTGCAGCCATTTTCTGTCAGTTAATCAATTAGACATAGTCAATTTTGGTTGCAATATTTTAATTTTTGGTTAAACTGAAGTCTCAAGCGCTTTTGGATAACATATTGTTGTTGATTTTACTAGTGTTCACATTCATCTTTTAGTAGTAAAAGTAATATGGATAAATTAGTATTCGTTTACCTTAATTTGTCATTTCTATAACCAGTTAATTCTGTCATATAAATTATTTTGAAGTTTAAAAGATGCCATTTAAGAAAAGATACTTAAAATAAGAACTGCTGTAACTGTCTACAAAAGTTTTAACCATGTTATCTTGTCTTGTTGATAGTAGTAAATAAATGTTGATAGTAGATCAGTAGTAAATAATAGACATAGAACGGCTTCTAAGGAACTAAAGAGATGGTATAGATATGTAGGGTAGGTGGTACCGACTTTACATATAATACATATATAATTGATAGTACAAAAATTTTTCACTTCTTATTAGTCATAACAGTATTATTAAGACAAAGGTTATAACTCGGAATTCCGTTTGAAGCCTGTTAGGTAAGTAATCCTGTCTAATACATTACAAAAAACATTGGAAATAGACTATTATCTTATTTAAATTCAGATTCATTAATCGACTCTACATTACTATATGACTCACAGTAAAGGTTGAGTGATTATTAATGTCTATCAGAGCCTCACTGTTTATTTTTAGAGACTTTTATTACATTCTTTCGCACATCCAAAGATAATTAAATAAGTAACAGACGAATGAAATTATTATATTTCTTTTTTTGTGGAAAAATTTAGCAAACTTTGAAAAAAAAATGTATATCTTCAAAGTAAGTACTATAAATGACTTAAGAAAAACTAACAGAACAGAAAATGCATTTGATCACACGCAAACTAGAAATTGATAAAACGGTAGTTGATTTATGATTTTTATCTTCATTTAAATGGCTTACTCTAGCATTATCTTAGCTTTGTATTTTTTTTCTCGCCCACATCCGAAAGGAAAGGTCCTTATAAATGTGCAATTGTTAAAAATAAATTAAATTAAATTAAATTGAATATTATTTGTCATTAACACCAAAATAATGGAATAAATACCCTAATTTCCCAGAATTTTAGTAATGTTAGTATAGTCAATCTGTAATATGCTCATTGAAAAATTGCGCTCATTTTTCTGATCAGAAATTAAAGTATGGGTTTCCCCATATAACATAAAATTTCATTCGTTCAGTTTCAATTATTTTTAAACAATCACAAATAATATTATTCTTTAAAGTCCTGATAAATATCACATAAAACATGACTGTCATTCACAGGAAAATAAATTATAATGAAATAATGTTATTTAATTTGTCATTTTTAATATAATTATTGGATTTATGACGAATTAAATTCATGTTGTTGAATAAAACAAAGTTGTTTACACTTATGTACACGCACAATAATCAAATTAACATTTATTCCATTAGTAAAGTGTAATTCAGGGATTGCGGAAAATATTTTAATATATTTTTTGTTGTTTTGAAAATTTGTCCACCTTTACATATGCAAATTAAATAATTGGTGTGGAATTTAAAAGAGTTTTAAAATAAATTTGTACTGACATTTGTTTTGTAGTATTATAAAAAGAGATAGAGAAATACGAAAGAAAGGATTAGCAGATAATGTTGATATTTGTATCAGAAATGCGTAATTGAAAGTGAACCAGATCTGTTTCGTATGATCGAAGAAGAAAGAATAAAGTGAATAGGGCTAAAATTTACAAAAAGGAAATGGGGTATTAGAGTTTTGAGCAATAGAATAATTAATAGTTCATTTCTTTACATTAGGGCCTTGTATCCATTGTGGATCGACAACTAATTTTTTTTGCTTACGTTTTCTTTTCAAACTAAGTTTAAATGCTAAAATTGTGGTTAATATTTTCTAATCAATATAATCACTTACTAAAAATTAAGGAGACAAAATATTTTTAAAAATTCAGTCGAAGTAAAACAAATCGAGAAAATTCAAAACTATGCTAAAAACAACGCAACATTTTTTACATCAGTGTTGCAGAATAAAATGTTGTTAAATTCTATAAAATTAAGATACCAAAATAATTTTTGAGTGGGTTACTGAAATAATTTACTCCTATACACTACAATTCTAGGTATAATCAATTTTATTTGATTCTGCGGTTATTTTTATTTAATGTATTAATTACATAATTTGAATTATTAAGATGTAAAGAGCACTACCACCACCTACTGGCTATGGCTATCAGAAAATTAAATTTCATTTGCTAAATTTGATCAACAGTGGTAGTACAAACCAAAATAAAATTCTTTGAATTCTACTAAAAAAAATTACAAAATTTGTTTATTTAACTCTTCGTGAATTCATGATTTAATTGACCACACAGTAAATCAAAGAGTGTCTTTGATTTAATTTAAAAATAAAAATATATTCTATTTTAGTCCTTTTTGGTGCTTCAAGCTACTATACATAAGGTATACAAACAAAAAAATCACTCTATATATTATATAAAAATAAATATTATCATTACAAAAGGTGCTGTACACTCAAGGAGATATTTTTTTTTTCAATTGACGACATTTACAAAACAAAATAAAAAATATCTACACCATTATTGTCTTACGTCGAATACAATTATTTAAATATGCATAGGTAAATCATTTGTAAATATCAATAATCTATTTTGCCAATGAAAGTAACAATGAAATACAAACAATATCTTATTGGTACAAATAATTTTATAAATTTTAAGAGACTTTGGAATCGTAGGCTTGGTATTATAAGCTTAAGTTATGTTATTTATTCTATAGTTGATTTTCTTATATTGTTCGGATTGATAATAGTAATATGGCATTTAATAATGTTGATAATAAAATCTGAGAAGTTACATAAAACAATTACATTTCATAATCAGTTTATGTGGATAGATATAGTAACCAGTTTACTGTGGGGTTAACATAATTTTTTCAAATATTAATCTTGTAAAAACTTAAACTAATTTTGCAACAAAGCCAAATTGTTGCAGAGCACTAAATCCGGTTTCAGTTACTTTGACAATATTATTATTTTTTGTTGAGGTCATATCTTAGCTTTAAAACATCAAAATACTTATACTTCAATCTGTTTAATTATCTTACAATTCAAAAGAGAGAGTTTAGACGACTCATTTTGTAGCTAATTTATACATCAGAATGATTTCACAAATTAATTCATATCATGTACTGATAATATGAGACATATTTGTTATACTAGCATCGCATATGAATTCATCTCGTGTTTTAAAGCTTTTGTAACATAACTTCAAGATGAGAAATTTATTTTATTGTTGTGTTATATTATAATAACCAAGTAGTTCGATCTAAAATCTTAGAGATAAATAGTAGGTGCATCGTGCATTATGACCACGACCAACGACTACGTAGATAACAAATGAAAATAATAAAATTAGAATCGGAAATAGTAAATAAGACTATATCTACACAACGAAAGGATTTAAAAATCAATTTGTTAACTTCAAATAATATTAATCACCGTAACTGTGAAAATATTCTTCTAAGAAATATGAGGAGCAACCTGATGGAGATCCATCAATATATAATTTGATCTTATTGGTTTGGTTAATAAATTGATTTCGTCATTCATTAAGTCACTATTCATTGTATAGTAAAATATAAGCTTCATTGTATGGTAAAATTTTTACGTGAAACCATCGCATTGACTCCAATGAATTCGGATATATCCGTAGAAAATTTTGAAATTTTTTTTTGTCGTCAAAATTATTCTTATTATAGAAAAATTATTTTTTTTTTAATACTAAAAAAAAGTTATTATTCATAATGAGGCCGCCAACTCATATATATATATGGGATTAGTCCTGTGTATAAGTCTGTCCTGAACAGACAAATTATGAATATATAACTGATATATCCATACTCATAAGTTTGTTTCTTTTTATTAAATTGACATTTTAATATTTTTTTTTTCTTATTTAAAAGAACCTCCCACGATCTTATGAATCTCCTGCGGTCTATATCTACTTTAAGGATTACTCACAATACTCGTGCAATTAACTTGTTTTGCGTTTCTCTTGTCATAACAAAATTGTTAAGAATTTGGAGTGAATTTCAATTGACAATTTTTTCTTTTTGTTTGTGATTTTATTGATTTTTTTTTTATGCAAATGACACGTTTTTCAGTGGAAGAGTAAACTTCAGAAAATAGATTCTATATCTACACAAAACCTAAGATTAAATAAAAAAACATATAATTGTTTTTTTTTTGTACAGTTATTTTTTACGGGTAATGGAAATATAAACAAAAGAATTTTTAAATTTTCGACAATAAAAGATTTTTTTTTTTCTTTTTAAATAAATTTGAAAAGAATTTCTAAAATTAACGATCCTTTTATGGGTACCTTTTTGTAGGTTGCTGGAGAAAACATGTTTGCAATTCATTTCTTTAAATGAAAATCACAATAAAAACAACACTGAAATACAAAACAATTCATGGCAAAAAATCTTAATTTGATTTTGGTATGATTTTTGAATGGAATTTTCGATAAAATTATTTTCTTTTAAATCTCATTAGACTTTGCCAACATTTACAACATCGTTTTTTTTAGTTCGAGAAGTTTAATTTTTTTGGAAAAAAAAAGGTTGTGTCAACTTTTTGTACATTTTATAAATGAAAATTTCGTCCTTGAATTTACACGGTTAAAGTTTTTACGGATTACGATTTTTTTCTTTTGAATTTGAGCAGGATATTTCCGATTCATTGAATTTGCAGGTATAAATAAAGATATATTTGAAGATTCAGACATAACTCGGGCACTGAGCTGTGGTGAAAATGATCAATAAATTAAATGGGAGGAATTATATATCTGTGGTCTTCTCGCCCTTTAGGAGTTATTATAGCGGCTCGAAATAGCTTTATTTAATATTTTATATATTTATGAAGTAGTAATCATATAAGATCAAATTAAAATTAATTTTCCAAGCTGTTATACCTCCTCAGCACTTTTCTGAATTTATTAAATTTGATATTGATAGAATATCAATAAAGCCCTCGTTATACTTAAATAGAAAACAAACAGAATTAATTCACACATCTTTTTAGAGTGAATTCTTTTCATGCAATTCCTCTTTTTCTTGCTCAAATTCTGACCATGATGGTATATTTATAATCAAAACATCATTGGAGTTAATACACAAAACTTTTTGGCAAAGTCAAAAATCCTAAAAAAAAACTTAAAAGATGTATATTAATTTTTTGATGTTACTTTATCGAATAAAATCTTTGTTTTAGTTTCCTTGTAGAATTTTCCTTACCACCATATCGAACTTGAATGAAATTGGGACCTTTGTTAAAAAAGATAATAACAAGAATTTTATAGTGAAAAATTGACCAACAAATGTATCAAATTTTAATAAAATTACACAAGTTAGGATGAAATGAACATTAATAAACTTTAGATGATAACGAATATTAATATTTTTATTCTTCAATTTCTTAATAAAGAGTTCCAAAGGGAAAAGACAGTGTTACATCGACTTAGATAATCCTAAACACTTGGCAGTTCTTTTCGCGATATCAAAAAATATGGTCATTCCAAATAATTTTTTGATTCATGCACATGGTTAAAACTTTTATACTATACATGTTTTATAAAATAACATCTTGGAAGGAGAAATTAGGTCTAAATCCATAAAATTTGCTAGAAATAAGACAGTTTTGAATTTTTGACGTTTTAAATTCAAATCTGTTTTTTTTTTTGCTTCAGTCAGCAGTTTTAGTCAAATATTATGTCTAATCGTGTTAACCATCATTTGTCTTCTATTGCCCACTAGTAGTAATCTATAACAGCAGAAAATAATGTAGAATTCTTGAAAGATATCCCTGATGACTACAAACATTCCAAATTGAATGAATTAAACAAACACTTTGTCAAAACTGCGGAAGTATTAGCACAAAAATTTACACATGATATTTTTTATGAGCCGACTAAAATAAATACGTGTATCCAATTGGAATTTGTTAATAAACACGAAATAACTAAAATAATCAAAAATTTAGATAACTCAAAATCCTTAGCACATATTTAAAATGTATAAAGAAGAAGTAAGTGGAGCACTTTCAACAATTGTAAATAAATCCATTAGTGAAAGTACTGTTCCAAGTTTACTTAAAGTCGGAAAGGTAATCCCTATCTACAAAGGTGGGGATAAAGCAAATTACAATAATTACAGGCCAATAAGTCTGGAACCTATTTTGGCCCAAAATAATTGGAAAAGTAATTTATCAACAAGTGCATACCTTTTTGATGAAACATAATATATTAAGCGATAGACAATATGGGTTCAGAACCAAGTCAAGTACTGAAACTACAATTATTGATAAGGTCACACATGTTCAAAAACTTAAAGAAAATAAAACAATAGTATCATTAATTTTTCTTGATTTGTCAAAAGTATTAGCTACTGTTGATCATAATATACAATAATAAAAGATTATACAGTTTTGGAATCAGAGGATCGGCCTATAAGTGGTTTTTGTCATACTTGAGCAATCGCACACAATTTGTACAAATCAAAGATACAATCAAAAGTGGGGTACCACAAGGTAGAATTCTTGGACCTCTCTTATTCACGTTATATATGGAGAGTCTTCAAGAAATTAATTTAGATGCTGAAATATTTTTATTTGCAGATGATATATGCATAGTATTTGAAGATATAAACTATGTATTATTTGTACAAAATAAAATAAATAAGGAGATTAAATAGATACAAAAATGAATACAAACACATAAACTAACTATTAATACAATGAAAAGTAAATATATTATAATTGGTAGTAATACGAACTTTACAATTTGGATCTTCCACAACTTTATACACTGGTACCAAGGTGTGCAATAAATTAGATATACAATTAAAACAAGAAAATTCAACAAATTTAAAAACAAAAATTAATATAAAAAATAGAATCATTTATAAATAGCTATAGTAATCATTAATATTTAATTTCTCAATAATAAATTTTTTTTTCAAAATGTATAGGATAGACTTAAGACATAGCAATTGTAAAAAAATTTTTTTTCTTCGCTTTTCATTTTTTATTCTTTCATTAAACAAATTTTAATTTCCTTAAATGTTTTGCAAATTTTGTCATTATGCCTGTTACATTCATTTTTAAATTTTAATTTTTTTATTTTTATAGTTTTATAATTTTAATTTTTCATAATATATTCTTTGTAACTATATTTTTATAATTTTAATTATCATATTGTTATATGAAAAACCAAAATGTAAGCTTATATAGTCTATAATGAGATACCTCTCTTTGTTTGAACCTTTAGACACTGTTTTTGAAATAAAAAAATAAATAAATAACTTAGCAGGAAAACTGCCCAATTATAATAAATAATTGCATGCCTTCGGCAGTTGTAGCATTAAATTTACGGAGAAATTCGGAGGATGCCACCCAGAGTATATAGTCATCTATGCATTCAGAGTATTGTCATCATTAAGCATTGGATTAAAGGTTGTTTGAAGTAAATCGTAGATGAAAATCAAAAAGAGTGTGGGTGAGAGAACAGATTCTTGCGGAACACCAGCATTTATATTGAGGTTTTCAGATGTGAAAACATTTTCTAAGACGAGAATCAAACGATTCAATTAATTTAGAAAATACAGATCCTAGATCATTTGTTCAGTATTTGCCTATTAAAGCTGGGTGCCATACTCGATCAAAAGGTTTTAAAATATCTAAGGAAACAATAGTAGCTCTACCAAAATTATGTAAGCTGATATTGAGCTTTCAACAAAGGCAAGTAATCATGTCACAGGCAAACCAGTGCCATCTAAAACCGTATTATCTGTATGAGATTATAATTTTGCTCTCAAGATATTTCAAAATTTCTCATTAACTATACTTTCCATAACTTTGGAGAGAATCGAAACAATAGCTGTAGGTCTGTAGACAGTCATCAGGTTCAGTATATTTGTTTACATCAAGAGTTCTCATGGCTTTTTTCTATATAGCTCTTTTTTTTCTATAAAGTAAGAGCAATAAGTGTTAATGAGGAGTTTGATGCAAAGATTTTCACAAATAAGTTGACATTACCGGTTGGGTCCATTATGATCTAATATCATCATCAATCAGTGGCGGAAAATAAATTAATTATGAATAGGTACTTATTTTAAAAGGGTTTATCGCAAAAAATTAGATTGCTTTGAGTTTATTCATAAATTTCAATATACAAACTGCAGCAATAGCAAATAGTACAGCGCATACAGTATAGTATGTGTACGATATTTTCATGATTCAATCTTATAAGTTGATATAAAATGATATCGATAGATATTAAATGGTAATATTCAAAACTCAATATTGATTCCAGCTAGTCAAAGCTTCGTTTACAAAATTTTTATGACAAAAACTTTGTCCAACTGGTTTTGTAAACTTTTTGAACAGATTCAATTATTATCAAAACATATTTATACAGCTTGACAACAATTTATTTAATTATCTTTAAACTCTTTGTAACACTAAATAGTTTTATTGAGCAGCTTTATTGTATAACATACGATTTTTATTCATAGCACTGAAATCTGAAACAATAGTAGTAGTGATTTTGTTAGTAAATCACTCCAACATAATGTATAAATTTTTTTTTATATATAATATTATATTCAATTGAAAATTAATATACATAGCTTCCCAACGAGATCTAAGTCCATTAAACCTTCAAAGTAAATATAATTTCATTACATATAATTTTCCATTTTTAGTTCTGACATCTCTTTCTTTCTTTTTATTATAATAAAAAAAATACAAAAATAATGGGCAAAACAGGTAAGATAGGTAAGGTACTTAAGCTAACTTTCATAGACAATAATTTCAATGGCACATTTCTATTCTATATAGATGTTATGTCATAAATTTTCTACACGTGGATGTAAGAGTGAACAAAATAATAAAATTTATTTTTTTTATTATTTTTAAAAATGGTAAAAATTATTTTTTAAATTTATAATTTTTTTTTATATTCAAATATTATAGTATTTATCTGTAGTTTGACAGTTTTAAAGAGAAATTTATTTGGTGTACGAGCGAATAAAATAAATTTCATGAGACTGGGTCATTGGGTGCAAGTTAGACTGTTATGGTAGAATATAAGTATATTATTTTATGAAATATAATTCGACATTGAATTGTAACAAAACATTAACAACCTACAGCTATTTATAAATGATAATTTTTATTTATTGTATTTTTGCACAAGAGTGTAATTTAAAACTGAGCGGCTTAAAATGTTTGTATATGGCACGGTATGTGTTTTAAGCAATTATAACAAATTATATTCTTGTACACTGTTACCAATAATTTGAATACGATTGAAAGTAGGTCCCTATAAAATAATTTGCTTGTTACTAGAATTATATAATTTGTTGAGATATGATAGATTATTTTCAAAACACCCTTTACCTATTTTTTTTCACTTCTTTTGAAAAATTTTCGATGTCATTCTCATTTATGTGAAAAAAAATTTCTATGAATACAAAATTAAAATTGATTGAATTTAAAAAAGAAAAATAAACTATTTTTTAAATAGTTCCATTAAAAAAGGATTATATAATAATGAATATATATTTAATACTAACAGTATTTTTAAAAGAGAAATCTGCCCATTAAATAAAGTAAACTTCCATTTACAAATCAAACATTTTATATGGAGTAATTTAATAAAAAATCAATTTTAAATGATTAAATTTAAATATTTAATTTATTCAAAAAAGAAATTTCACAAATCTGTTTTTTCTATTCATTATATTGTATACTAGACCTTTGTGGTATAATTTTCATATCACGGTCCTCTTTTCCTCATTATTTCTTATGCATTTATTTATTCTGTGATATATAGAGTACATATTATTATGTCCATTGATTTCCATCAAATTTGACCTTATTATCTTCAGTTGGAGATCTGAAATATTGCTACATCTATACGGTGTTCATTTTTCTATGACAAAAGTTTAATTTGCTCCAACATCATCTTTCTTCATTCGTGTTCGTGTTCATAATTTTTTTTTGGTTGGAGAATTTTCTTCCATCCGCTCTACATATCAGACCGAATAGAATTTCTGAACTATAATTTTTGTGACAATGTGCATTATACAGCTCATATGGGTGAATTACATATTCTGTTAGATATAGTATGACCGAACTTGGCCGAATATTGTTTGGATTGCTTGTGTATATTGCAGTTGTGATGACGCAATATAGATGGCAAAACGCATTAGTAAAATATTACAAAGTGAAATATTCAACATAAATGTTATGAAAGATTTTTCTGAAGTTACTTTCAAACATTGGAAAATAAAATTTCTCTTTCATACACCCTCACTGATAGATCTAATTTAATTTCAATTTTTGATGATTGTTACCCATGAAAGTTATTTGTGAGCAATACTCCATTTATTTTAAATTTTTACAAATTTTTACGATTATTTTGTATTATTCAATAACCTTAGAAGTCATAGTTTGTTTCAGTTGTAGCATTCTTTTACATATGCTATATTGCAAATTATCAGGCGATTCAGATTTTTATGCGAATGCATTCATGATATACGCCAAACTATAGTTGAGAGAAATTTCAAAGTGACATTTAATTGATCTCTTTGTCAACATTCCACTCTATGGGATATCATCAATTTAAATTACTGCGTTTGTATCTTGAAATTTTATTTCTGGGCAAACAATTCATTATTTTGTTCAGGTTATATTAATTTTGAGATTATAAAGTTTGTTAATGTGCATTAATTTGGTTAACTCGAAGATCTTAGATGCTGCAATCTAAAAAAGTTGTAATTTTTCCATACCGAATGTTGCTATGAATATTGCTTTGAATGTTGCTATGACTGACATATAATACCTTGTATTTAGCATAGATATGAAATATAAAAAAATATACAATAAACACCTTTCGTCGGTTGAGTCTGAAAGACTCCATAAGCCATTTTCATTATTTTTGACTTAGGAACATTTTCCTAGGTTTTGCTATACGCTCTTTCTTTTGATCCGAACCGTTTTTCGCTATCTTTTACCGTTTCGGAGATATTTATTTCCGGATTGACCTATATCCAACTTTGTAATACTTTGTTAATTATCAAATGACTCATACGCCAATTTTTTGAATATGGGTAATTTTTGTATGAAGTATGACGTTAAAATTGGCTTATTTCTGAAATGCCCCATATCCATATGCCTGACACATGGGTTACCAGCCAGCACATTTTGAGGTTTACCTGGTATTGCAAATGTTACCAGCAGATTTGAAGGTTTATTCTGGTATTGCTAACAGTTTGAATTACAGTGCTGTACCATTTTCGAAAATTAAAATTATATTATATGAAAATACTGATGAATTTTCTGTTAAATTTAAAACATCTGCGGCAGAAATGAAGTACAAAACCAAATGCATATTTCGAAAAGCAGCAAAAAGCATTTTACAAGCACCAAAAAATATTTTTACAAAAAAATTAGAACATCTACCAGCTGAAACAAACGAAAAAATAATTTATATCAAAAATTTGCTGGCTTACTTGCCAACAAATGATCAAAACTATCTAAAAGCATTATTAAAAATAAAATAATTGTTCAAAAAAGTGGATATGGGTCGTTTGGGAATCGATTTCGAAAAACAAAAACTCCTATAACTTATAAACTAAATAGGCGTAGGCATTTCAAATGTTGTAATCAAAATAACAAAATAAGTATTAACTTATAAGTATTGCGACAGTTTTTCTTTTAAGTAACTTTAAACTTCAAATCGCGTTTACTCGAAACCGATTTGATGACATTCGGAGCCTTTAAGAACTCAGCCGACGCCTTGTTAAACTCTTCTGTAATTTTCGTTATTTCGTATGCCAACTTTGATTCTCATATTATAAACAATGATATTCTTTGCAGGACAATTTTATTTGATTCACTTGTCGTCATGACTTGTTCAACAAATTTTGGGTAGCATATAACCAACTCAGTTAGTCCTCCTCTGAAAGAACTATAAAAATATTATTAAGACTATAAATACTACACATGCATAACTTTCAATTATTGATTTCATATAGATTTTTATTATCGCATATTTTAAATATTAGCTCAAATATACCTAATATAATTTTCATGAAAAAAAAGCAAAAAAGCAAAACAACAAAAAATTGATAAAATTGCTTGAAATCCCCTCAAAACTATATTTTATTGAAAGTTTACTTTTTGTTTTGATCCTTTGAAAAGACTCTTCTTACTATATTAACACTACTACTAACTACTACTATAATATTTGTTCAAATTCAGTTCGTGTACTCAGTTGAAATATTCTTTGAAACAAAAAGTTTTATTTCTTCTTTCTTCTTTCATGTTATTTTGTGGTCATCGTAATTTTCTAAAGTCTCTAAATAAATCCTTATGGATTTAAACAAAATTTACGATAATGTAGATGTAAATGTGAAAATATAAAAAAATAAAATAAATTACGAGAAAAAGTTCTTTCACACATATTCGCATTATATATCGTACATATACATAATAAACATATATTAATAATTATAATAATACCCCTAGGAGAAACTAAATTATGAAAGCTCAGTAATGAATTATAGAATAGATAATCAATTAATTGAAGGCTTTGAAATATAACATTCTTAATTTGAGAAATCTATTAAGGATTCATAATGTTTTGTTTTTAAAGGCTTTTTAACCAACACACAAAAAAAATACAAAATTATCAGTGAAAGTTTTTGCGTTTTACTTTTTGAAAAATTTGTATTCAGGAAATTAAAACATAAATTAAAAGGATAATTGGGTTTATTATCCTAGAGATTTAGATCGTAATTTAATCAATTTCAGTTATTTATTAGTTTCTAAAAAAGAAAGGTTACGTATTAAAAACATGAGTCTTTGAACTAACTAACATTGTATGTACAAATATATGACGTATATTATATATATATATATATATACATTTACAAATATAGTAGAAAACATAATGAAAAATTATAGAATAAAAAAAGATTGTTGAAGTTTGTGAATTTGTCTATTGAAAATATTATTTGATGCTGGACATTTTACTGGGAAATTAATTTTGAACTCAACTGTTTTTTATACCCAAGTACTGAATAAACACATTGATTCACGTTATATTCATAAAATTTTAAGAAATACAACTAACACAAGAGCACGATTTAGGCATGAAAACATATTTTCTATTATATTTTACAAGACTAGCTACGGAAAATATGAGCCTGTTGACAGAATGCTGATAAAAACAAACCAATACAACACAACAATAAATTTTGATATGAGTAAAGAAATCCTTATTTAAAGTAATTTCCTAATTTCACTAGGAATTTTGTGTAAACTAATTGTATAATTTTTACAATCTCTATTTTAAATTACTAATTGTATTCGTTTTATATTTTATTATTGTAAAATGATTTTATTGTAAATTTCAATAATGTAATTTGTAAACACTTGAACTAATTAATAATAAATAAATAAATATGTAATATTTTTCTGATAACCTTTTGAGGTTAGGTTGATTGAAATTTATTTTCTCTCGGAGTACGTTAACGGAATAAAAAAAAACAAGTTCACAACACTTTGATAGGAGTAATATAACACTTATGTATCAATAACAAAAACAAGATTCATATATAAAATAATCTGCTAACTAAATATATAACAAAAACACCAACTTCATCTTGAGAAAAAAATTCAAAGGGTGATCATATCGATGGCTTGGATTGGAACACACCTTATGCTAAGTGCAATTATTTCAAAATTTTTATTATGCTATACATTATACCACAGAGAACTTATATTATTTTTTTCTGTGATTATACATATGCTATTTTAAAAGCGCCTGTTTTCCATCGTGTCAATAGCTAAGACATTCAATATGTAGTTTCAGAGGTATAGAGTGTTAAAATAGGTTAAAGTGAAAATGTTAGTGTTCATTTTAGTATAAATATACTTACTGTGAATATTAAACCTAAAAAAAGATGTTTACTAATCCAATACAAATATGCTTACTTACTAAAGTGCTTACTTACAATATTAACCATATAAAAAACTACAACCAGTCTAACACAAATATGCCAAGTGCTTAGATAGAATATGAATAATTATGCTAAGTGGCAAAATTTTCAAGGCAATAATATGCTAAGTGCAAATACACACACAAAATACAAAAAAGTGCATGTACACACACAAAATACAAAATGAAAAAAATTGTAAAAACTATTTTCTGTTATTATTTGAGAAAAGAACAGAGTACAAAAAAAAACGTTGTTCCAGATTTTCTAACATAGTCCGCTTTGGGCAAGCTATCAAACTTTCAAATTGCTGCACTGCAAAATTATGATTTTGTGACTTAGTGTAAGTGTGTTCTAAGATTTACACTAATTATTTCCAATATCCATATGGGAATACAAAATCGGTAAAAGGGAATACTTGCAGAAAACTCAAATCCACTAACTCAACAACAAACTCAAACAACACTATTAATATCATAATTTTTTTTTTAATATTTGCATGTATAGAAAGATATACTGAAAGGGAGAAACTTGAACCATATCTGGTTGTCTCCGGGATCTATTATGAACAAAAATACATATTTATATAGAATGAAAAATTTCTATATATGAAACAGCTATACCCCATTATTAACATATACGTCTTCGAAATTATAGAGAGGTAACTTTGAAAATAAAACAAACACTTCATAGCCCAGAAATGCGAGCACTAAGACTTACAATGTACTTAAAGAAACAAAAAGTGCAACAGTGATATCTGCAATGTGTGTGGATGTCCAGAATATTGTTTACTTGACCAGTATTAATCGTTTTGTGAAAATTGCAATTATCTGACAAACCGAGTTCAAAAATAGGGTTTGAACCTAGGTCAAAAAAGGTTTAAGTCAGAACTTTATTGTAAAAAATAGTTTCTAATGTTAATTTTAACAAAAAAAAAGTGAATATATTTTGACATATACTCGCATATGGTGAGAGTTATAGGTTCTATAGAATACGTTATAGGCTCTAGGTGTGGTAACATTATTACCTTAGATCTTCATCAGTCTTCTAATGATGGTGTAATAACCGAAATTGATTAAGATATTTAACAAAATTGGTGAAACATACCTAGAGTTTTAATCTTGATTTGATATTAATAAATCTATTATTCTAGCTCTACCGAATAAATTATGTTCCTCTGTTTGAAATTATTTTGCCTTCTATCGTTTATTTATTATTTTAATTATTCTACCTTTTAACTTCAGTACCTAACTACAAAAATGAAAAATTGAAATACTATTTCATATTTCTATGAGTATAGTCTGATGGATTAGAAGATGTAGAAATCAACTGCCGCAGAAAAAACGTCAAGCGAAATCAGCGATTAAATCAGTAATCATATAAAAATATTAAGCGTTGGGGCCCTCCTCCTTAGGAAGCTAAGATTTACTAAAAGAAATTTCTTAAAGAAAATTGTCACAAAAGCACGAAAATATCTATATATAGATTATATATTTTAGCAATCATTAATTTGGGATTTTGTTATAGATCAATGCAAAGATTAGAATAAATTTCAGGCAACCTTGTTGATTAGTTTTTGCAAATTTAGTGATTCAGCCATGCAAGTTCTTTTTTATTGGTATAACGAAAATTGTTTGTTTATACATTTCTTACCATTACGAAATAAATAATTAAGTAGTAAAAATTGCCCAAACCATTTTTAATGAGAAACATTCTTAAGCAGAATTGTTAAGTCAGTATTGTATTCCGAAATATTTTAATAAAACCATTTTTAATTATACCATATGAAAATGTGATTCAAAATTTAAGTACAAAACTATCTACCCTACCCTATAATATGATTTCCTTGTTATTATTATACAAATAAAAAATAAAATATTTTCATATTTGAATTAAATTAATCATACGATTCTACTTCTGTTTATATACTCTAATTTTACTTAACTAATTTCTTTCTTTAATTATCGTTACAGAAAATACAAAAGTAAGACCAACATCCATTAATTTAAACCTGCAATACAAATTTTACTTTTAAATTAAATGCAATACAAAACTGGTTGTTCAGTATAATTAAAATCTATAAAAAAATAATGTAAATCAACATTGTTGGATATAAAATAAAAAAATTTCTAAAAATAAGATAATAAATATTATAATACAAAAAAAAAGGACTAATAAAAGAAAGGAATAAAGGATTCAATTACAAAAAAAAATTAATTAAAAAAAAATTTAAATACCATTCTTAAGATACTCCTAAGTATCCTATGTAATTAATATCATAGGATACTTATATATATACATATATATATTTTTTTATTTGTTTACAAATATTACGTTACTAAATATCAACTTTCAAATACATATAATAAGTTTAGTGTACATATACAAATAAACAACAATATAGTACATCCACTTTAAAAGTAAATAAAGAAAACTCATCCCTCCCATCATCATAAAAATAATATTATGGTAATGGTGAGCTCAGCTGTTTTGGGTGCAGCAACTGGAACAGGACTAGCATTATTAGTTGCTGTTACAATTGTAGTTTACCGTTATTATTTATTGAGAAAACGTGGAAAAGAATGGGATGAATTGGATCGATGGGCTGAGACGAAAATTTTACGTAAAGTTAAATTAAAGGTAAGTAATGATTTCTCAGTACATATGTATTATATAAAAGAACAAAATTATGGAGAAATATTTAATATTTTATTATCTATCAATAGATTCAGATTTTTTTATTATTTTAAAATTTAACATTTAATAAATTTTACTATAAAAATAAAAATTCAACATTTGCCGTAACAATGACGTCGTTAAAAGAAAATGGCAAAAAACAAAAATAAAATCAAATGTTTACAAAATAACAATGTCCTTTTGTTATCCTTTTACTGAAACGTCATGTTTTTTTACTAATTCAGCTAATATAAAAAAGCGAAAAACAAAAACAAAAAACTAATTTTCATTTACTGCTGGATTTTGCTGAATCTGTAAAAAAAAAAAACTTTTAGACAACAACCAATATTTAAAAAAAAGGAACAAAATGAAAATGAAATTAAATAGAAATAGTAAAAATTTGAAATGGGTGAAATTTTCTATAATTTTTTTAATTTCCCAAAAACTGGTTTGAAACTTAGGTATGTTCTGAGTTTTTTTCTTTATTGATGATTGGTGAATAAATTAAAAAATCCTTGAAAAATAATTATTGTTGGGTTGTTGAAATGACTAATAATTACTATGGTTTAGTTCAATTTTTCTATAATTTTTTCTACATTTATGTAGAGTTGGTTTTGTATAAGAGAAAAATATATTTAACGGTAATTTTTTAACGGACATTTTTATAAATAAACTGTACCATAGAGTAATCATATAAGTAGAGTTTTCACGTAGAACAAAATTTGCTAGTCACTTTTTCAAATATTAAAATTCTGTGTTCACTCAAAATAATATTACTCAATTTTTAACTACTTATAAATTGAGCGCAATGTATTTTGTACTTATAAATAAAAAAAATTTGTGTACCTACTAGTACTACCTATGAGCATATTTATTTGTAATTATGCTGCCAACGATATAAAAGTTGTATGTATAGGTACTCAAAAATGTATATATGCAAATGTGCATGCTACAATATATATATACCTCTTTATTTCGCTGCTCGTATTTCTACTTTACTTATGTGATAAAAATTAAAAACCACAATGTGTGTATAAAAAACTATACATGCATTTAAAGTCCTTTCAATAGACCACAAATAATATTACAAATCAAAGTACTGAATTTTTTTTTAGTTATTGAAAGAATTCAAGATTATTGCTGTATTTGTTGTTATTTAGCTTTAATTTTGAAAATTTGAAGAATTAATATTTTTATTTGGACTTGGTCAATGTGATTTATGAAATTTGTGATTTCAAACTTTATAGAAGAAAGGGACAAAAAAATTAATGTTGGTTTTGTAAAATTAAAAATAATTCAAATTGATTTCTATTGAAAAGTATACTGAAAAGTAGTTACCTACATGTATTTTTAAATTTTCAACAATTTTGATTTTGTTAATTTTGTCTCAAATCGTAATTCAATAAAATTCCGGAAAAATCATTCTGTGAATAGGCTAGAAGTATAGAGGCATTGTATGAAATATTCTTCTCAATAAATAAAAAAATTTGAGTAAAAATAATTGAGTTTCACAAATTATATTTGAGTGTTTTGGGGTATTGAGTGAAAATGGGACGCATTTTCGTGTTTTGAGTAAAAATGGGACGGGATTTTTAGAAGAAAATGATTAACAAAATATTAGCTGTGTTTTTTTAATGATCCGGATCTATATAGATCAAAGAGCTTTTTTGAAATTCATACAAAACGCTAATCCAACTTTTTATCGGGATCTCTATACAGATTATGGGAAATTTATAAATTTCCTTTTTTTGACAATGATATTTGACAAAATAAAACGTCAAAGTAAATTGTTTATTCCTTTCCTATTGTTTATTGCTAAATCAAAATGCTTACATTTTATTTAAATAAATGTAATTTAAAATAAATTAAATAAACTGAATTTTGATTTCCAGAACATAAAAAAATAAAAAAAAACAATAATCGTAATGTGGCGTGTAGTGTAAGTGTAATTACTATTAGTATATTTAGTATGGTCTAAGGAATTCGACGACCCTTATACGTGCTTACACCTTAAAATCCCTATATATGTACATGTCTTATGAGGACAAGAAAAGGCAAAGGAATTGTAACTAGAACTACTGTAACTAACCCATCTTAACCATTAAGTAATTTGGAATAAATAGCTCACTAGTTTTATTTCTTTTTGTTTTTTGGCTATTTTTTATATTGTAAATCGATTATGATTTACGAATTAAGTAACATTTTCGATTTTGTATATAATACAGAATATCCTTAAATCAGTTTTAATTTTATACTAAAAAGACTAATTTTATGCTAAAAGGACCTTTGATACGTACGTACTGTTGAACTAGGATTGACACAAAGAAATAAGAAGAGAAGTGTTATATAAATCTAATGAAAGAAAGAGCGAAAAAAATTAATGTTGATCTTTCTGCAGGTTTTATGTCGGATTATTATTTGAATATTGAAAGCACGTTGGAAACAATATGATACTACGTTCGTACCGTACAAATTATGAACATGCTTCATATGCTAAATATTCTGTTATTGATCAAAATTTAATAATATTTAACTTTATGAACGTGTTAATTTCAAATCTAAGAACCTAGAATAATAATAGAGAATGTGTGTGTATTTTAAAGCCTTTAATGAACCGGGAAAACAGATTTCAGAACTTTTGAACGACTATTTGCTTTTTCTATTGTAAATATTTTATTCTTTTTTATACAAAACTTACTAAAAAAGCTATTTTGAATTGTAATAAAGCTTCAAATTTGATGTTTTGGTTATGTCATAAAAATATTTCCCTAGTCGTTTTTTTAATGATCTGAGATCTATATAGGATCATTACAAAAACACAGCTATTGTTCTACGTGAATACTCTACTTATATGATTACTCTATGACTGTACATAATTTTTTATTTATTTTAATTTAGTGTGATTTACATAGAGTAAATCGTTTTGTAAAGTAGCCCTAGTTTGTGTTCTGATACGTTAATCCTTGATTTGGTATAATGTCAAGACGGAAATTTTGCGTTATGTTATAATATGCTCCTTAAGAGTCATTACAAGTCATTTTTAATATGATGAACTCATTATTTAGGTTTCCTTTTAAATCATGAGACGTTTAATAAGTATTTTCACTTTTTTTTATTTTATATTTTTTTATTTATTTATATTCAAATTTTACAAACCAAAAAAAAAAAAAATTTACAAAAATTGGTTTTTTTTAAACAATTCAAAATTAGCCTTAAATTATTCGTTTTCTTATTCATTTTATTTTTATATACTTATAGTTATTTAACCTATAGAATTTCGTACTTCTTTAGTACTTTAATATTTACATTATTTTTTTGGAAAATTTCAAAAACCAAAAAAAAATTTTTTTTTTTTTATTATTAAAAAAACTACAACTAGACTTAAACTAACTTAAACTATCTAAACCTAGAGAGAGAAGGAAAGAAGTAGAACACCATATTTTGCTTTTTTCTACACGTATTCATTTTCTAACCACCAATGTTTTTTTACAATACACTTATCATTGTTTGGAATAAACATATCGTATTTAAAGATCGAGTTATCCAAAATATTAGGACTAAAATCAATGATTTTGCATGTGGCCCTCGTATTATAGTGAAATAATAGGGGCGCATGTTCACGGTTTTGCAACCATTTGCAACTACTATATATATATATGAAGTGCTCGGGAGCAATAAAGCGAGTTTTCTTACTATACTGAATATATTCCTCGTTATGATATTATATTTTATTTTAATATAACAATGTTAGCTTCTTTATATATATATATTTATTGGAATAAAAGTGCTTAAAATTTGTTTCAGGTTTACGCGTTTTGTTAATGCAAGCTCTAGATACATTTTCTCTAGAACCTTCTTAATTTTTCCATTACGCTAGCACTTATATTTAACCATATAGGTGCTCCATATGCCAATATTGGTCTGATAAGCAATTATTTTTACTCTAGGGTTAACATCTTTGTTATAAAATAATTTTTTGCCCGCCATAAAGGCTTTATTGCCTTTTATTAGAATATAAATTTACATGATCAGTAAATTTTAAATTTCGGTGTAAATATATACATAAAATACTTAACTACCTTTTTACTATTTTAAGTTTCACCATTACTCGTTTTTATTCTAAAATTTCTCCAGTTTTTTTTAATGTTGCAGCTGGTTTTATCCACAGTATTACGGAATAAAATTGTTTCGCACTTATTAGTGTTAATTTTAAGTATCCAAACTCTACAATAATCTACTGTAAGGTTGAACATCTTCTGAACGATTTTTTGGATCGTTTCTACAGAATCGCTTGCAGAATAGAGTATGATATCATCTGCAAGTCTTTTAATCAATATCTTTTAGTTTATTTAATTTTTCTAGTAAGTCTATTGTATAAATTGTAAACAATATAGGAGAATTAATTGTTCCTTGTTGTAAACCGTTTTCCACTTTATATTTTTTTTGAGACCTATGGTCTTGGATTTATTATAATAAATTCGTTTTCCGAGATCATGTCATGAATTAAGTTCACAAAATGGTTTGGAAATCTATACTGAATCATTTTGAAAATGCCTATGCAGGGGTAGAGTTGATCATTTGACCAATTTATTTTTTGACTAATATTTTTGAAATTTTAAATCAACATTTTATTGGTTTACAATTCTCGTGCAGTTTCCAATAATTGTATAAATTGTGTCTGGATAGGCTTTAAAACCGGCTTATAAAAAACTGAGTTATTTACTCGTTACTGTCAGTTTAAAGACTCAAATCTAATAAGCAATATATACTGAACATTCGGACGGTGAAATGTGATTGGGGTGCATAAACCGTATAACTTAAGGATTAAAACATACGTTAAAACATATCCTCAGTTATATACATATACATGCATAGAAAGAAGACAGGTTCTTAAAACAACAAATTTTATGTTCATACAAAAATTTCTATTCCAATTCATAAATATGTAATTGTATGTACATTTAAGATCTTAAGTCATTATTTTATAAAAAGAAATTGACAAACAAAAAAAAAACATTAAATTAAAATTTTTTCTTTGTATGAATCCTTCAAAGGATATCATTTTATTTGCTGAAGAATAAAATAAAGCAAAAAAATAAGTAAAAGTGCCGCTACCCATTATTAAAACAGTGATTTCTCTTTATTACACTGTGTATATTTGATTTGACCTCTTTGAACAATTCTAATTTGTAAGGATAATAATATGAGGATTGAAAAAAAACAATAAATAACGAATCCTTAAAAAGTGCAATTTTAATTTTTTCGTTTGTATTTTTGTTATTATTTTCTATTTGTAATTGTGAAAGGATAATAAACAATAATAAAAAAAAATACAAATTCAAGTCCTTTTTATATTACTAAAAAATTTTATATGTATATTTTTCAATTGCTCTTAATTGAAAAATGGTCATAGACACGATTACAACTAGTAAGACTTGAACGACAATCTAGTAGAAATAACAATAAAAATATTTAAGGATATTTTCTATTTATACAAAAAGAAATTCTTTAAGAAATAATATGGTGAGATTTTTTTACTACAAAAGATTCTAAAATCTGCCGAAATTCAGGTATGATTTTAATTGCAATGAAAAAATTAATCATTAATTTCTACTAGAGGACAATTCATAAAATATGTAGTCCTTTTATTTAAAAAAAAAAATTTCATTGATAAACTTAAAAAATAAAATAAATAAATATTTCACCTTTAAATAAAATCAATTTTTGTTTTGTAATTTGATTTTAAGGATGTGACCAGTGGTCATTAATCAAGGATTTTATTACTTTTGTTTGTAATGTATTAAAATTGTTTTGGCTGTTTTTTGTGGTTAATGATACTGTAGGTCTAGATAGAAATAATAAAATAAAAAACGAATCGAAAAATAATTTCGTGTTATATAAAGATCTGCGCGCACGCGAAAAAACTCGTTTCGTCAAGGTATCCTTGCTGTATTTTGGGTTTTTTTTTTTAAATGAAAACAAAGAACTATTATATAATTTAATAAAAATCAAATAAATTCGTTATTTTTGTTGTGTAAACATATCTCTTTAAAAGAGAAGACAATTACATTGAATTGAATAAGAATTCATTAATAATATTAAAAGTGGGGCGGGGCTGAATTTAACGATTTATATATATTGCCGTTCATTCATTTTAATTTATTGTGTATACAAACACTATGTACTTTTCAAAACTATTATGAAAATGTTGAAACCTTAAAGTTTTTATAAGCGAAAATAATGTTCGTCTCTTGTTCAAAGTAAAAACAAATCAGATTTGTTTTTAGCCATATAAGTATTTATTATTTAATTTATTATTTAACAGTCGAATTTACGAACATGTAATCACTATATAGCAGAAACCTCAAATTGTGTAATCTGATAGGACTTTCCAAAGAAAAGAAAAGCATAGAAGAAGTAAATGGTAAAAAATATCAATATGCCAAGATTGCACAAAAATTTACATAGGACAACCAAGAGATTAATTACAGTCATACCTTATTCAAATTATGCAAGTAAATGTAGACAAAAGCTGCAGTTCACATTTGAAGTGTCAGAAATTTCAACATTGTTTAATTTAGTTATTTTGTTTACAAAATGGATTCCTTTAAAATTAAAATAAATAATTTTTATAAATTTAAAGTTAAAATTAAAAATAGAATTATGAGTTATATCATTTTAAAAACGATTCAAATTGTGATTAAAAATTGTGAATAGCTCAACTCTCAAGAAAAGGCTAAATTTAAGTTGTTCAATTGTTGTTGCTGAAATTGGTTATGTATTGCGAAATAAAAATATTAGATACTCCATAACATTCAAGTAAAAATTTATGTTTATGCGATCATCACAAAAATTTTACAAAAAATAATTTTCAGTTAATGTACAATGTACACATAAATTTATTTTATAATGTACATAAAAAATAAATTAAAACGGAGAATTTTAATAAAATCATGTTATATTATTATTATTATTATTTTTTATTGGATACAATCCAAATTATATACATATTAAATATAATACATATTATATCGCCTATAAAATCATGTTATATAGTATAAATTGAATATAATAAAAATATTTGTATTTATTACAATTTACCACACTTGTAAGTTATTATTCATTGGAGATTTTATTTCTTTTACATGGTAAAAATTAAAATAAAAGTTTGGTTACATAATCCATTTGTTTTTTTTTAATATTTCAATATTTTGGGGCTGTCAAAACTGAAAGCTGATTACCCAGTTTGATAGTATGAATGATAGTTTTCTTACCCAGATAAAAAGGCGGTAAGCATGGATAGTATGAATAGGGTATTAGATTACAGGAGCCTTATATAAAGGAAACAAAAATGGCGAGAAAAATACTATACAAATTTCAGGCCAGCGATATAGCGCAGCATCTTATAGTTGAAGAACAACAAGTTAGTAAGTTACTTATGAAATATCGATATTTGCACAATAAAAATAAATGATTAGTAAAAGTAAATTCGACTTGTCATTATTAAGTGAGAAATTATTTATTTTAAAGTAGAAATTATTAAACAATATATTATTTGTTTGCTATCTTTGCATAAATTATAATTGAGTTAGTTTTAAAACAAATTACAGCTCATTGTTTAACTAAACAGAAATTAGTTCGAAAGTTTCTATTTGAATAATAGAATGGATTTTTAAAATTTATATCCAAATTTAACATTTTGAATTTATTCATTAAAAAAAATTAAATATACTAAGAACTTCAAATTAAAAATGGAGCATGTTTTATTTTCCCAAATGCGACATTAAGGACACTTCTATTTGAAAACTTAATATTTTTTTAAAATATAAATTTGATCGAACAAAGATGCTTCAGATTTATCGGGATTAGATTTTAAATATTGAATTAGTGTATGAGCTTAAAATTACATTTTATTCTATTCTGTAAACTAGATAAATGTTTCTGTGACATAATTTATTTTATTTTAACCCTTCTATTATCTTTGGGTCATTTAAAAGTGGTTTTAAGTGAAAAAATGTTGAAAAGTGGTTTTAAGTGAAAAAATGTTGAAGTTTAAATTGGTTTTATTTAGTTTCATTTCTGCCTAGTTGCGCGGACTTAAGCATATTTTTGATAAATTAATTCAAATTTGTTTTATATGTGTCCTATAGTTGGCTATGGCACATGTGTCCTTCGGGTCACGCTATGACCCATATGTAATTTTTTACAATATTTTTTAAGTTTTTATGTTCTTTAACAATTTTTAAGTTATTTTTTGAAATATGCTAACAAGTAGTATGTGCTTCTTGAAATATGCTAACAAGTAGTATGAATTTGATGGAGAATCAAGTGATGATGGTGATATTTATTGATAATAATTATGAAAATGCTTTTGATAATTTACAGTAAAATATTATTAGTGATAATGATATTGATTTTGCAGAGATTGATGGAAATCGGTTTGAATATTTGAGCAAAGATCGTACTATAGCATGGACAACCATACCTTCTAGCATACAAACACGTGCTCCTGCTAAATCTATTATTCATCAACGTATATAGGTATAACATCTTATGCTATACAGCGGAACTATGAAATTGGCAATTCTTTTGACTTATTATTAACTTCTGCCATGAAGAAGCATGTTATTAATTTTACTAATATGGAAGGAAATCGAGTAAATCGAGATTTAGAAGAAATAGATAAAATTTAATTTGATGCATCTTTTATTGTTGATAGGTATGTAAACAAATTTCCCATGTACAAAGAATTATACCACAAACGATTTTATTATTTGAAGGTGCTTATCATTCCTACGGTGAAAATGTTCAAAGTTTATGGTATGTGATTCACGAACGTGAATAACAGGATAGCAACTGATTCTAAAACAACTTTTTGTGTAAACTTCCAAATTTATCTTGGTAAACGTGCAGACACACCAGAAAGAAATCAAAGTGAACGATTTGTTCTAGATTTGATATCACAATATCAAGGCCGCAACGTTACAATCGTCAACTTTTTTAACTAACCATAATTTAGCGTTAGAACTGTTAAAAAGGAGAATTATTCTTGGGGGAATAGCACGTAAAAATAAAACGTTTTTGCATTTTTATGCCACAGTCATAGAACTTTGCAAGCTTGCGGTATATTCAAGCAAGTTTTTTTACATTAACAAAGAAACGATTGAACAATACGTTCCAAGAAAGTAAAACCTAGTTACTTCATTAAGTACTTTGCATCATGATAAACATATTTTGCAAGATCATCTGAAAAAGATTCCGGAGATAATTGCATATCCAACACTCAATACAACTTCACGAAAGGTGCCGTAGATACGCTGCATCAAATGGTAAGAACGTATTCTTGTTGCGTTAAACAAAACGTTGGCCAGTGGCTTTATTTTGCGATTTAATTAACATTTCTGCTCTTAACGCATTTATATTATGGACTGAAATTCATCCAAATTGGAATTACAAAAAACTATACAAACTTCGTTTATTTCTACAAAATTTTTCAGAAAGTCTTGTTTGACAACATATTGCTCGTCGCAAGGTCAGTCACAAATTTAAATTTCCCGCCAATCTAGTGCGTCGTATTCAAGACGAGGAGTCACCATGAGCATCATTTGTACGACCTACCAACAAACAAAATGCAAGACTTGTGGAAAAAAACGTTTAGCTTTTGTATTGTATGCAACACTGCTGTGTGTCCGACACATCGCCATGCAACAACGATTACGACGTCATATTATGAACAACATGTCGCACAAGCTCTTTAGTAATTAATAATATTTATGAGTTTTGTGAATTTTTGTACTTTTTGGTATTAATTTTAATGAAATTTATTAAAGAATAAAACCCGAATTGTGTTATGACCCGAAGATAATATGTTTATTTTGTTTTAGGGAAACAGAATGGTTAAGTTTAAAATTTTGTTTTAATTTAATATACTTAATACGTATACTTAATTTTTATTTTTTTATTTTTAATTTAAATTTTTATTATTTATCATTAATTTTTACTAATAATTTTTACTTTTATACGTATTTAAAGCGTACGTATTTTTGTTTTTTGTTTTTTTTTTTTAATTTTTCCTTTATTTATTGTATCTTTCTTTTATATAGAAACTAACTATTTGTTTTCAAATCTTATAACTTTAGTTAATGATCCCTGCAATTGCTGGATCATTAGCTTTTTATTACAACATTATGGCCTTATTTGATTATTTAGCACATTTTTTCTCTTTAATCGGTGGTGACCTATATCAAATATTAGATTTCTTGCTAGTAAGTTGGGATGATTTCCCAACTTTGATTTGTATTTTCTTCCAATTATATCTATCTCCTCTTCGATTTTAATATTTGCGTATTATGGTTCTTAATATTTTGGATTGAGCTCTTTTTATTTTTTCAATATTAGACGACCTTGCCGTTCCACATGATTATGCTTATGAAAATACATTTAATTACAAATAATTTTAAAAATCTGCATTTATGTTAAAGAGAGTATAATTATATATATTCAAAGAAACCTCTTTAACCAGTCTTAAAGCATTCCACATTTTTCATACTTACTTCAACCAAACTTTCAAACTATCGCGACTCTGGACTAAAGTCTTTAGAGCTCAAACATCAGAACAGTGTACAATATGCAGCCAGTGTTGAAGAAACATCATCTATGAACCAAACACGGTGGCTATATAAAAGATTTAGAGAAATAGACAATCATAAAAGTGAATTATACTCTATTAACATTTGAATAAAAGATTTCTGGACTTTTGGTATATCTATAGTTAAATATTATAAAGTTAAATATTTAGCAGTGTTTTCAGTAATATTTAACATGTATGGTTCAAATTTTGATCTACATCCATTCCAGTAATGTTTAAATTTTCCAGTAATTCTACGATTCCATCTCGCAACTTAAGAGTAGGCTTGAATCAAACCTAATAGTTGTGGTGGTCTTTTCTGGCATTGAATCTCTTTTAAAAATAAATTCAATTTTGAAATTACTCATATACTGTTAATATTTTACACTGTCCAGGTCAGCGGTATAAATCATAAAAATAAATTAAAATATTTTAAAAATAAAAAAAAAACTCAGGTCTTCATCTGTCCTCTTAACGATTTTCTTTGATTATTTTCTCACATAATATTAAATATAATATTCTCGCTGAAAGTATCATAATTTAAAATATTTTAATTAATTTTTTTTTTTTTGTAATGAATGTTTTTAAAATGTAGAAACTAGAAAAACTTTGCAACTTTATATTATAAATTAGTACGCCTCTTTAAATCAAAATGAAAACTCAATTTTTTTAACATACCTATCTAACGATCAAGCGCATCTTCAAACTGGACCATTATTTAATTATTTAAAGAAAAAATCTTGTTTTCTATTTCAATTATTTCCGTTTATCAAATAAATTTTAAAATCTTAATTTTCCACATATTTAAAATTTAATTTAATTTAAAAAAAAAAAATAAAAAAAAAAATATTTCCAGTTCCATTATTTTAAACTAGAAAATTTGAAGATTTGTTGTTGTTGGTGTTGTTATTGTCGATTTCAACCAAAAATAAATCAACACTATTATAAAGTCATTCCCTAGGGAAAAAGAAATATGCTTTTGATGTACTCGTACAAAAAGTGAAACCAATCAGAATTCGTTTTTAATAGAGACCCCATTTTATAAAGCATAAAAAAAAAATTTATAACAAAAAACTATTTTGGTGTTTTTTTTTAATATCCTTTACAGTTCATACATATGTAGAAATCCTAAAATTTTAAATCTAATTCATCATTATTTTTTTTTTGTTTTTTTGTAACTTCATTACTGACAAACCCTTTATTTCCTTATTTTTTCTAACAATTTTATTATTGTTTTATATTATTTTTTTCTTCTATTGTTTAGGGCTCATGATGAACCCTTTTAGTTTAAAATTGAAATGAAGTAAATCACCGCGGTAGCATATATTATATACTACTCCTTAGTATAATAAAATTACAATGAACTGCTCTTCGCGCTCATTCATACACAAATTTAATGATTGTGACTCACCTTTATTGAATTGTACGACACGACGTATGTAACTCTCGTTAAATTTTAGTTTTGTATCTTTTTGTTGTTTAGGAAACAATTCAATTTAACATTGATGATTATAATATGAGCAAAAGAAGAAGAAAAAAGTAAGTTGTCGGTAGTCCTCAATAGTCGATCATTTTAATGAGGAAAAACCAAAACTAAGTAAAAAAAAAACACAAAAGTAAAATGGCGTTTAAAAAAAATGTAGTAATTGTGTTACGTTTTAAAAAGTAAACATTTTTTTTAAATAGGGTGAAAGGAAATAATATGTTCAGTAAGCTTTTGTTAGGTTTCTGGGTCTAAAATATACAAAAATAGATTGCCAAATTCAGTGCAATATGTACAACATTTGAAGCTATTTCAAATCAAATATTTTCCCCTTGCTTAATGCTAGATATAGGATTATACCATTTACTATATATCATACCGAAACCTTACGCAACCACCAACGAAATTTCGACCTTACCAATCACCTTTTACATAAAATGTTATTTTCAATTATTTAAATTTTGCTCTCTGATTATGTTATTAAAAAAATACAATTAAGAGCATAGTTATATAGAGACGTATAATGAGACATGAGATTGACTGATGACTACTGAGACTGACCAAAAACAGCACTTAAAAAAATGTTAAACTTTCTTAGTGCATCTAACGAAGTATTAATTCAATGGATTCCAGGTCATATAGGCATAGAGAGTAAGAGCAAAGCAGATTAAGAGTGACAATAGAGTGTTATTTGTAGGGATAACACTTTAGGCCGTAAAAGAACACAATGGAATGGGAACGTGTGACTGAACTAAATTAATGGAGAAACTCCGAGGGAGCTATCCACCTTACACAAATTTGGTTAAATTTTGAATTATATGAAATTAACGGTAAAAGCTAGTGTCAATTGTCTTTTCGGGGACATACGCACTTCTACTTAACTTTCTGCCGTAGGTTTAGCTATGAATGTAAAGTGGGGCAGCTTTTAACTTAGAAATACTTATATTAATGCTAACACTTATCGTAAAATTTGTTTATTTTAAGTTTTTTACAGTTTCTACTGATTTTTCTGATTCTGTTGAATATTCTATAATGGAATGGAAGGGATTTCATATACAGTTCTATATAAAAATTGATATATAATACACAAGATGAAAGGCGCGGGGATAAGCAAGAATAGTTAAATAGTAAATTACACGACAAAAATGTTAAAATTTTAGCAAGTTCTTGTTAGTGAATATTCAAAACATTTAAAATAGTTACACCATATAAAAGACGGTTATTTCCGAGTAGAGCGACATCTATATTCTAAAATAAATTTCAATTTTTCAGACAATTTTTAAAAAGGCTTCATAAAAATTCTTTCATTTTAAATAAACACACAAACTTTAGAAAAAAATACAATACGGTTATAGTTATTCCCTAAGTATGAGTAATATTTATAACTATAACCATTTTGTGACTATAAGCCTAGTCAAAAAAATGGCATCTTTATAAACAAAATTCAATAAAATATCTTTCGTGTAACAATTTTAAACCATATTTTATTCATAAATACCAATTATTCTGTTATGTAATCACAAAATATACATATTTGTAATAAAGAACAAAAAAAAGACAATACATAAATCAGATTTTTAATAAAATAATTCACTTTTGACTTATGAAAAAATTTGCGTTATATTTTAATGTGACTATAAACGACACGCGGAGTAATAGGAGAAAAAAAAAAAAAAAAAAAAAAAAAAAAAAAAATAAACGACATCGATTGTATGAACTTATGAAGTTTATTACTTTCTTTCAAAAAATTGTTGACAATAACAGAATTGTTACAACAAACGTTTTTGACTACAAACGAATTAAAATACATACAAAAATATTTAAAAAATTATCATTAAAAACGAATGAACGAAATGAAAATTATTGACTAAAAACGAATTGTGCCTAAAAGCGGTAGTGGCTATAATCGATTTTTACTGTATTTTATTCCATTTTTAAATCACTTTTTTAAAGCTTTTAATTATTTTAATTTAAAATAACTTTAATATCTTACAAAAAAAAATTTTTAATCAATAATACAGAAACATTTACCACAATTTAAATTATGTAAAAAAACATATAAGTTTTTTTTTCTGAAAATAAGAATTCATTTGTCGATCTATCATGGATTTGTTATGTATATAAAAGACAAAAAAGAGGTGGTTTTAGTGGATTTAAGGCCCTCACCACGATTGTTGGCTAGCACGCGCGTGACTGCAATCATTTGGTGTCCGTCGAGAATTCCCACCTACCTACAGAAAAAAATAAATAAATGAGATTTATATAAATTGATATGAGTCAATGATGATCAATGTATGTAATCCAGGATATTTTAAATAAATTTACTACTGTGCAATTGCACAGGGGCCCACTAGTAAGACATTTATTTAGGAAAATTTATTCAACCAACAATTTTTTTGATTTTAAATTAAATTTTATAAACAAAAAACTTATCACTATATAATTGTTACAAAGTAAATTATTAAACAATGATAATGGTGGCGGTAGCGGATACTTTATTTTATCATAAGATGAAAAAAAATTTAAAAAAAAAAATCAACTCATTGACTACCGTATCCATATTGATTATATCCATAATGTTATTCCTTTTTTATTCCACTTTCAATTATAAAAGTGTTATTTTCTTAAAATAGTGAACGGCTGCTTTTGAAAAAGTCAGTGGGACAAGAACAAAATGTTGATTATATACTTGTAGTTTTTTAATTTATATTCGGAAATGTTGGGCCATGCGCGATCATTTTAATAAATGTATATTATATATAGATTTGAATTTATTTTTATCAAAATTAATAGCAACAACAACATTGACGATGTTAATAATAATATTGATAATGATAATTATGATGATGATGATGAGATTAAGATCCTTATGAATATGAATTTAATACAATAATTATTGTAACAGAATTACAAAAGAAGGGATATTTTTATATATTATATTTTTTGGTACTCGGTTATAATTTTGAGTTTTTGATCCTATTGTTAAGGATAATTAAAGATGACATGAGTAAACATAAATGTTTTCAAAATAATAATATGAGATACAAAGAAATAAAAAACTTTATGTTTTTTATTATGATTTTTGAGATTTAAATATTATTTTGTTGTTTTTAATTTATGTTGCTGTTGTTGTTGTTGGCGATGTTATTATTATATTACATGGTTTAAATTTTTACTTTTTTTTTGTATATAATTTTAAAAGGATTCGTTTTGTTACATTTGAAAATCATTTGTTTTTTATTTTTGGTTTTAATTTTTTCTTTTGGTTGTTGAAGATTTATTTTGTGGGTATATTAAACAATTGTTAAGTAAATATATATATATAATAAATATATATCATATTTTAAAATATCAAAATTATGAATAAATATTGTAATTTAGGTTTCCTTTAATTAATAAAAAAAAAATATGAATATTATAATATACATAATGTATATACATACTTATGTACCTATTTGTTTGATATACAAATAATATATGAATGAATAAATTTGTTAACAAAATAAAACTGATTATGCAAGGATTCAAAAATTTTGAGTTTTAATTGAGTATAATAAATATAAAAAAAGTAAAAAGATTTGTTTTTGTTGTATTTTTGATGGCAAAAATAAGTTTTAATGTTGATTTAAATTTTTTGCATTCTCAATCATAATCTGTATTCAAATTTAACCCTTTAATGGCAGAATAAGATTCAGTTGATGTACAATTTCTAATTAGATAAAATAAAATGTTTATTGATAGTCCTTATCAAACTGTTTATCTATACAAAATTTTTTTTTGGGATATCGAGAATAGGATAAAATTGCGATATAGGAATAGGAAATAATTGACAATGAATTGTAAATAAAAAACAATATTCAATTGTATGTATTGAAAAATATTGAAAAAATAAAATAAAATTACTATATAATCAACTTATAAGTGATTGAAGTTTGAACATACAATAAGTCACATTAATTACTAGAAGTTTATTCATTAAATTTTTTCAAAATTATTGTACTTAATATTCTACGTCCTAAATATATTTTAATAGGTTAATGCTAAATTCGCCACACAGTTGTCTAATGTCAATAACTAAGGGAGCGCTATGAAAGTTCATCTCTCAAAAATCTATTGTCTGAAAAGCTCTGGTTTTTACAAATTTTGTTTTTTAAATATTTTTTTTCGTTTTCTCGATATTCATAAAAAAATATCGTTAAATAGTAGAATTTAAATTTAAACAGAACATGTTATTTTTATTTGACCAAAAACAAAATTTATTCAATCGAGTAAGTATTGCCATTTTTGCCAAAATTTTAACCAATAATCCTAATAAAAATCGCAAGAGATTTGACATACGGAATTTTAAGACAATAGATTTTAACATACCAGATTAGAAAACGCGAAAAGAGATAGAACCTTTCTTATCTGACACCACCTAACATATTAGTTTCCGTTAAGAATATCTGTTGATGTTTAATCTGTCGGCTACATAAAGTCGGCAAAAACGAAAATTAAAGTTAAATTAAAATAATATAAATAATCAAAGTGGTATACTCTTTCGTCATATCTCATGAATTTTAATTTAATAACAATCACTAAACGATCGTTATTGTAATAAAAATTAATCCTTAGAAATTTGAAAAAAAGTAACCAACAATTTGACATTGATTTTAGACATTAAAACAAACCCTTTTTAGTATCAGCTCAATTGAGAAATAATACCACCATGAAATAAATTACTGTAAAGTGATACAAAGTATTTTTTTATAAACTTATTAAATCTCCTTAAATTATCTATAACTATCTAGAAATGCAATTTTACCGTATAGTGTTAAAATACAAAAATTATTCAAAGTAATATGAGAATCATTATATTAATGTATTGTATTGTACATTAAATCTATTTTTGTTTATTTTTTTTAAATCCAAATGTATTGGTCCTGAAAATAGGGAATCTAACACTAAGGAGTATATTTAATTTTTTATGAAGTTTTGAATTATTTTATAATGATATTATAGGGCTTTTCATAAACTGCAAGAACAAAATATTACAGAAATATTTTTTAACACAGTTGTTAAAAATGAATTTTTTTACGTTTGTAGTTTTTTACTTTAAATTGTATAAATTTTGTTTTTTGTTATAAATAAAAACAGCTCATAAACACAACTGATTATCATGGTCTATCTACTATAAATTTACAGTTTTCCTGCTAAACTAGAAATGTTTAGGAACAAACTTCATTTGCAACATTTTGTTTATGAACAAAATACTTTTCAATACAGGCAATATATTGCCAATATTGCTTATTTATGAAAACCATTTATATGTTCTAAATGTATATATAAGTGTGACATCTTATATTTTATTCCCATTTTGTATTCCATAAAATAAACTTAAGTAGTTACCAATTATATGATAAACTAGGGGCCCCTGTTGAATACTTATATTTCAAGTTGAAGTCAAATTTAAAGTTTTTAAAAAAACAGTAATTTACGTACTGACATAGACTTCTCATTACAAAGCAGAAAACACTCATGTTTTAATGAATAGCTTTGGAATTAGTATGTTTTCGTTAAAAAACATAAATACCTTACTTCTCATTTTCTGTTTCGTTTCTACCTTTTTCTTAATGTATTTGGCGAATAATAAAACTATATGATTAAAAAATTTTCAACTGTGTGCGCATTATTGTTTTATATACAACTCACTTATTATATATTAAGAGTTCATTATGGAGAGGAGAGATTATTTTTTATTTGTGATGAATTTTTTTTTTTTTTTTTTATTTGGCATATGTACATAGATTCATTTGCAAGTATATAATCTAAATTATAATAACTGATTTGTTTGCTTTTGTTTACTATTTTAATAAGATCTCACATATGCATAATGTATTTGCTGAATAATAAAATCATATGGTTACAAAATTTTCAACTGTGTGCGCATTTTTGTTTTATATACAATCTTATATATTATATATATTAGAAGTTCATTAAGGAGTAGGAGAATCGAAATAAAATGAAAAGGTGTCTACTGCGCAGGACCTTAAATGCTTGTCAATTATAATTATAGATGATTAACATATAGTACAATAAAAATTGGCGGCTTGTTATGAATGTTATGTATTCAAACAAAAATAATAAAATATTGCTTGTTACCTATATACATATTATGTACATAAAAATAAAAAAATTGATTTAAAAGTTTAAATCAAAAATTTTCAATTTACATTTATTATTGCACATCTAATAAATGCTGTTTTAATGTACATATAGTATATACTATTTATTTATATATGAGTGAAGTAGATTTATGTAGATACGTAATTTCATAAAAGTAAAAAAAAATAATTTTGGTCAAAATTGTAGGTATATAAATATGTATGGATTATGTATGAATGTAATTCTGAAACAGATTAAGCTCACAATTCTGCAAGAGTATTAATAGAATTTGGGTCTATATTTTCATTAACCAAAACCGTGTTTATTTATAAATTAAGAATATTTTTGGTAAATTGAAAAAATAATATAAAGTTAAAATGCTTGTCAATTATAATTATAGATAGCTACTTTGACTCTATTATGTAAAGATGAAATTGCCCGTCAATTTGTATTTTTTTTGTTTTTGTCTTTTTACATTTTTGTTTGTTTTTGTTTTTTATTTTAATAAGAACTCACGAATAATGTATTTGGTGAATAATAAAACCATATGATTAAAAAATTTTCAACTGTGTGAGCATTATTGTTTTATATACAACTATTATATTAGAAGTTCAATAAGGATAATTATATATACTCTAACTCTACTATATAAAAATGAATTTGCTAGTCATATGAACAATTCAACTGATTTTTTTTGTTTTTGCTTTTTTATATTTTTTATTTGAAATGAATTTATTTCTTTGTTTTTATTTGGCATATGTACATAGATTCATTCGGAAGTACATAATATAAAATATAATAACTGATTTGTTTACTTTTGTTTATTATTTTCATAAGATCTCACTTATGCATAATGTATTTGCTGAATAATAAAATCGGATGTGTACAAAATGTTCAACTGTGTGCGCATTTTTGTTTTATATATCATCTTATATATTATATATATTAGAAGTTCAATAAGGAGTAGGAGAATCGAAATAAAATAAAAAGGTGTCTACTGCGCAAGACCTTAAATGCTTGTCAATTATAATTATAGATATTAATAATATGTCGCTACGACCTACATCTCATATAAATTGTTATCATTTGACTACTAATCAGAATATCCCGAATTGAAATCAGGCACAATGCATGGATGTCTAATTCAAGTTTTTCACCTTTTATTATTCTAAAATAGTGAATTTTTATAAAATTTGTTAAAGATATAACTTAATAACAAATAACTAAATAATAACTAAAAAAATTCTACTATTTGCTACCTGATTTCTCATTCAAAGTATACCTACTCAAATTTTTTCTACTCAAATTGTATAATATTATTTATAATTTGTATGTATTTCATTAAAAGTCCTTAATTATTTAATTACATTTTATAATAATCTTGTAGCAACTAAAATTGTAATATAAGACATTTTAAAGAAAGAAAAAAGAGCAAAAGCCGTACTCTTAACACCAGTTTTAATCCTCATTGATTGCTAAAATTAAATTTAAAATTGAATTTAAATTAAATTTTCTTTATATGTTTTTTATTTGAAATTTATCTAGAAATTGCTCAAATTCTTATTTACTTTATTATTAAAAACAAAAATTACAGCAATTTATGGTTAACAGGATTAAGTTACATAATTTGATAGTGTCGCTTAAATGATACAATAGATACAATAGAAAAATACAAGGATGGCTCATTTTATTCCAACCTTTACCATTTTAATCCTTGTTGATGAACATTTCATTTTAATTTTTTTTTTTTTCATTTTTTGTTATTTGTTTTTTATTTTGATAATAGTTAATCCCTATAACTAATATTTAACACTCTCTGCATGATATCATTTAAAGGATATCATTATTTCATCAAATCAATGATTTAAATTTGCTTTTTAAAAATATTATTTTACAATTAATAAGGAAGGGAACAGAAAACCCGGAACAAGACTTAATTAAAGAACTTTTGATATTTTTATTAAATAACTGTAAATTGTAAAAAAAAAATGGTTTTAGTGAATAGTTAATTTTCTTTGATAAATTCAAACAGGATATATTTTCCCTAATAAAGTGTGTAGAAAATGTGTTGTTATTAGTTTTGTTTCAGTCTCTCTTATTGTGGAGTTACATTCCACACCTTTTTATATATATATATATATATATATATAATATATTTTTTTTGTTAGAGTATTGTGAGTTAATCTGATGAGTATATCTAATTTAAATAGACAAAAATATATAATTTGAAGGATATTATCCAAAATAGTTTCTTTTATTTTCTTTTGATGAATGTTGTAAAAATTTTATACATCAGATATGCTATTTACAGTAATAGTACAGACACCAGAATATTTATTTAAAAACAACTTAATTTTATGTTAAATTTAGGATATATATGAATCAAATTTTATAGTGATTAAATTTGCCATTGTCAATGATGTTAATATGGTATATAAATATAGTAAATCTGAAGTGTTGTCTGTGAAAACTCTTGTAATGCTATGTTTATTGGGTTTTAATGTGATCAAATCAAAGTATTTGTCATGTTTTCAACTGATCGTTACAACTATTTTTCGAAGTTATAATATTGCTAGCCTTAAATTAACTAAAATATTGTAATGACGAAACAAATTTAGAGCCTGATGCTGATGAATCAAGAGTTCATACAAAAGATATACTAGGATTTTTATTATTAACATATACTTATACAAGCTATACACCTACATTAATTATTATAACAGCAAATAACTAGAATATTATTTGTTAATTGATTGGAAATTTATAAACAGAATTCAAATTGTCCGAAAATTCAAGGAAGTAAAATTATTTATTTCAAAAATTTCAAATAATTTCTGACATAAAGAAAAATAATATAGAAAATAAATTCCTTGTCTTAACAAAAAAAGATTAAACTGGAACCAATTAATTCATCATCATTATTGACTAATTCACATAAAAAGTCCTACCCGACTATATAAGAGCAATCAAAAATTACATTATTTTATCAAACTACTGTTCTGTTAATCAAGTGTTAAAATGTAAAAGTCATCATGATTAAAATTAAAAATAGAACACACATTGAAAATATTCTAAAATAAAATATCCAAAGAGCTGACTATATAATAACTATAAATATATATTTCATTCAGTTCAAAATTAACTTTACATGACTAACATATAACTCTAATTTCCTATACCATAAATTTATGTTTAATGTGAATATTCCTAGTACGATGTATATTAACTATAAATAATATTCATCTATTTTAATATCCTTATAACGAGAAATTTGTCATGCTTGTCATATGTTATCCTTTTTTATATAGCTACCACAAAAATAAAAAAAAAATAAAACCTAACATTGTAGAAAGAACAAAAAAAATGTATTGTAATAAACATGTCATCATGATCATAAAATGAAGGTCAAATTCTGAAATGACATTGATAGGAAATTTTTAATTTTTCTGCATTTTACTGGTCATTTGGTGCTCAGTCGGTGGTATATTCAAAATTATTTTTGTTATATTATGTAAAATATTTGTATAAAACAAAAAAAAAAATTTGTCATAATTCATCATCTTCATCATATTTTAAGACCAAATGAATCGTGACTAGAATTTCTCAATTTTTTACTTAATTTTTGTTTTTTGACAAGTTTACAATTTATAAGAAATTTAAGGTGAATTTTATTTACAATGTTTATTGGACATAAGATTTTATTTTGGGCCTTTGAATTAAGATGGGTGTAAAAATGGATTATTCGATTGCTATTTGCTACCACAACAATTTCATACACTTCCACAGAAAAAAAGCAGATGAGTCAAATTTGAGTGTGACATATAAAAATTATCCATTTTGCGATAACAGAATTTCCGTGAAAGTTATTAAACATAAAACGAGATGTTAGATCCAATTTAAGTATATCCCTGATATTTTTATGAAATCGGTCGATTTTCCATTTTCTGCCATTAGTTAATCCATCCAATGAAAGTATAGTTTGCTCCATCTTATATACTAAATACTTTATTATTTAGATTCGAAAATTATATAGACTGGACACATTGTTTTCCATTCACTCAATTTGCTCACACGAGATTTTTTTGATTGTTTGTAGTTACTATAGCTCCATGTCATTATATTATACCTTTATAAAGTTTGTCACTTTAATATATCTTCCTCTAAATCATATTGTTTTTTGTATATAGGACAATATCTTCGGCGGAAAATTTTCTTTTCGTACACTCACTTGCCTTGAGTAGTGTCTAAAGCTTTGATTTGTACTTAATTTTTCCATTCGAAATTTTCATTTACACTTTGTTTGTTTCAGATGACTTGAAGTAGCAATATATTTTCATGATTATTTTTCTGTCAACCTTCACCATTTTGTGATACGATTTATAGGATATTCACGCTGGTTTCACAATATCAAAATTCTTGAACTGACTCAAGAGTAAGTGTCTTGACAGTAATTTGATGTTAAAAAGACTTTTTACTTGTCATAAAAATATATTTTTATTTTTATCGATTATCTTTGAGTTCAACTAATTTGGGTTTTTATCGAATCTGTATAAACCGTTATGTAAAACTGTTTTGATCTGATAGATAGAAAAAGAAAAAGGTATCGTTCTTGTTAATTCCCTTAAAAAATCATTTTCAATTTTATTTTTAGTTTTTATTTCTTACCACCCTTACTATTCTTAGTGTGTCGAGCACGTGATTCAAAAGAAAATTAAATGTAACACAGCAAAAATCCACAAGTTCAGCACACGAAACCATATTGACACAGACTTCGAACACAAACAAAAAAAAAATGTTGCACCTTGTAAAAACAATTCTTGGAATTACAAAAAAAAAAAAAGAATTGCAATAAACTGGCTTAACATGCAACATTAAAAATACCAAAAAAAAAAAAACGGCACGATTTTCAAAGATTGCACCTACACAAAACTACAACAGTAATATAACTAGGACAATGCCAATGTAACAGAAAATTGCAAAAAAACAAATTTTTTTATTGGAACAATTATTTTTTCATGAAATAAAATTTAAAAATTAAAAAAAAAAGAGAACATTAAGGCAGCATCTTGCATTTTATTTAATTTTGATCCTTTTTGTTAACTAGATCAAAAGCAACAAAACGAAAATAATAAATTAAAATAATTGTTAAAATTTTGCTTTTGAAAATAATTGAAACAAATATCATACAAAATGATAAGTACGTGCTTCAAATTTATTTTAATGTTGTATGATAAGTGATACACTTTTGTATATAACATTCTTAATATTATTTAACACCAAAGAAAAAATTCTTAAGAAACATTTTTTTTATATTATCCTATCAAAAAAACAAAAAAAAATTGCACACGACAGTTAATTTCAAAAGAAAATTTTCTTTATATTCAGAAGCAATACGAAACAAGATAGATACACCTACTTTGCCTCCTTTAAATAATTTGGAAGTCATTTTATTATTATTATTAGTATTGTTATCGCTATTCGATTAGCAGAAATTAAAAAGGATATGTTTCAAAAACCGAACATTACATAAATATCATCTTAAAAAAAAAAAAAAAAATTATTAATACTTTAACACTTCAAATACCAAATCAATAAATTAAAAAAACAAAAAAAAAAACATTTACAAAAGATAAAGAATTTTTATCACCTCAAATTAAAGGACTTTAAAGAGGTACTTAAAAGGATATTCTTTTAGTATATTATTGTTCATATTTAAGTTTTATATAATTATTGGAATTCATTTGTCGAATAATACTACAAAACATAATTTTTTATGAATGAATTTTATGAATCAAATTCGTTATACAATAAATGTATCCTTATAAAAGGATCTTCATATATACATCAATAATTTAATGGATGACTTTAATTCTATATTTATTTATTTATTATTTTTGTTTTTTTTTTTTTAAAAAGAAATCTCATTATCACCCTGGGTTGTCTATTTTTTTATAACGTAACTAGTAACAACTAATTCTACACTAGTATGTATAAAAGGACACTTTCTATTCAATTCAATATAAAACAACAATTGAAATCAATTTTTGAACAAAAAACAAAAATTAAATAAATTCAGTGACAAAAATTTGTTTTATTTTAATGAAATAATGAAGTGAAATAAATTTTACGGTATTTCATTTCAATGTAAAATACTATTAACAACGAAATCCTAATATAATAAATGATTGTATGTATATTGTATAAAAGAATCGATATGTCATTTGTCATTTGATTTTATTGCGATTTCTATGCAATAAAATTAAACAAAAAACCCCAAACAAAATTAATTTAGGATATTTTCATAATTTTAATTTTATATTTTGTATATTTTTTTGTTAAAAAAATTTTTAACTTATTTTTTTTTTAAATATCAAAAAAGGATAATATAATATTTTTTTTGTGTATGTAATTCTAATTGTTCCTGTTAAGGATGTACTCAAAAATTGGCACTTTAATAATAAAAAGTGTTTTTGTATTTTGAATTTTTTATTTTTATTTTTTGTTATTATTGTCGTTGTTAATGTTTTTGTTATTGTTAGGAAGCATGAAATGGATGAATGAATTTTTTTTTTATCCAAATTGATGAAAAGAAGGCGACATTATGTCTGCTATAAAGAATAATATTGTTAAAATCTTTTTGAATTTTGTTGTTGTTGAGTGTTGTTGGAAATTGATATAAAAATGTATTAAATATCCTTAGATAAATTGCAATTTTTTGCAAGTACATTTTCCAGTACATTAAAAATATTTTTGAAATTGTAACAAAAATTGCTATTTGAAGATTAAATTATTTTGAATGATTTTTTAATATTCTTGTTTTGAAGATTGTGTTTGTTTTATAGAACTTTAGATTTGTAATAATATAAGAATAACCCCATATAGTCACATAGTATTGAGTCTTAAAAGAAGCAAGAGAGGGAAGCAATTTTTAACTTTATATTTTGGTGATTCTACATAAGTTGCTGTCAAGAACATAAAATATATATATATATATATATATATATTTATTAATAATTACGTATATTTATTTATTAATTTAACTCCCCTCTTAGTAAGTAAATATTTCGTGCTTCTCCAGACCCTATCCATATTTTATTAACACATAATCTAACTTAATTTTTTCTTCGAGGATTAGTTGTTAAAATTAATACTTGTTATTGATGCTACACAAAAGATATACAAACATAGTCATTAGTTGATGTTAAAAAAGAATCCTCGAAAGACTATACGTCGATCAATGGTTCAAATGTTATGAAGAGTTTTGTAAATACCTATTTATTGGCAGTAAATTTTTTTGTTTTTTTTATTTTTTTCTCAACACGAATTTTTATTTTATTTATCAAAAGAAAAATTATGTGTACATATTATTGTTTTTTTATATTTACAAATTGATTTATTTTTAGTTTTTTTTCTATTGCAAGTTGCAAGTTCAAAACCGAATTACTTGTTTGATTTAATTAATTTGTCCTTATCTGGTATGAACATTTTAAATTTTCTTCGTTTATATTGGCCGCGTTACAATATAGCTTTACATGTAGCTCGTCTATTATAATGATATAAGAGAGGGACATGATTAAGGTTTTGAATACAACCTCGTTTTTATCTAAAAGATATTAAATCATTTTCCGGAGAGCATTTAAAGATTGAAATGAAATGATTGGTTTGGAATAAATAGCTGAAATGGACTAATACAAGAAAGTTATGAAGAATGTAAGAATTTCATGTTTTTTCCTTTTATATATCGTATACTCTTGTGTATTTTGTAAATATTGAAATAAATAAAATTTAATAGTGAACATTCACACAACAATTTTAATTTAATTACTTTTAAACCATAATTGAACTTTAATCAAAACTATCTGTATTAAAGAAAGCTTACTATTTTGTGACAAATTAATCAAATTTAAAGTATACGTAACTCACTGTATTTTACCTTCTATGATATTATGCAGTATCAAAAGTTTAATTTTGATTTTGTATGATTTCTCATTTAGTTTACTTCCTCATTTTGCACATTTTCCTATATAGAACTTTTAATCATTCAACTATCCAGGTTACTGTCAATATCTTCAAAGAATCTACTTTTAAAAAGAATTTAAATTAAAATTTATTTTATAAATTTTTTACCGTACATTCAATATTAATTAGTCTGATGTTTCTATAAATAGTAGAGTTTTATATTTTGTTGGTCAACAAAATAACAAATCAATAATAAAAAAAGAAAAAAAAAAAGAAAAAAAAATCAGATTATTAAATTTTTCAATTGAACTAAAAAGGATATAGTTGGTGAGCATTGATAATTTTTCATCGTTCCCATCTGCATACATTCAATATTATATCGTATGACATAGAAACTGAAAAAGACAACAAAGATTTAAAGACCTTGTAAAATAAAAAGAATAATTATTAATTTTCAGGTTGTAAAGTTCCTTTGAGATTCATAATTAAAAATTTGTTCAATAAAATGCATTTGTTTTTGTTTTTCGTTCTACTCTTTATTAGTAAAAGAAAGACTATTTAAAATGATAACAAATTCTTGTCATTCTTTCCATAAAAACTATACTCACTCGTACTTATATTGAAAGAAAAGAAAAACTTCAATTAAAGCTTAATTTTCCTTTACGAAAAATTTCAAATTTGTATTTTAAAAGAACAAAACAAAATTTAATTAAAACATTGGTTAAAAAGATATTATGGGTGGATAATATATTTACAAAAATAAATTCTTTTTATTGTTGTTATAAATTATCTAAAGGAAAAAATAATAAGGCTTAAAATATTAAAATTTATTTATTAAAAGTTCTTTTAAATGATATCGACACTTTGTTCTACATTCCTATATGGAATTTTATAACATTAATTGGAAATATATTTTATCTTTTCAATTATCAATTACAATTTTTAATTTTTCTACCTGGATTTTTCATCCAGTCTTGTACTTTAGGATATTTGATAATAAGAAGTTGTAAAAATGGTAGAACTCTATTGAATAAATTGAAACAATTTAAAGCTTGCTTTCATTTTAATTATATAAAATATATATTTTTTCCTAATACTAGAAATTACTCAGTCGTTTCTAAATCATAAAAAATAAAACTGTCAAATTTTATGGACAGAAAGGGATTATAAATATTTTAAAAAAGTGAATTCAAAAACTGTTGTTTCATTAGCGAGCTGCATAATTTTTCAATTTGAAAAACAAAATTGCTTGTGACCTCAACTTTTGTCTTAGCTAATGTGCAAAATTTTTTAACTCAATGTCTTAATTGCAAAGTTTCAACTCATTGAAGCTTTATATAGCTTTAAGTATTTAAAACACCTCTCTATATACAGATGATTTCAAAATAGACAAAACACTGTAGTATTGTGTCTTCTTAAAAAGTCTGAAATTATAAAAATCCGAAAAATAAACTAATTTGAAAGCTAAAAATATAATTAAACACATCTCAACTCAATAGATCAAAATGTCGCTATGTAAACTTGTTCAAATTAATCTTCATATAGGTCAGAAATATTTATAAATTCTCTGATAATCAGGCTACAATTATATCATTAGAATCGGTAGCTGTGGAGATTCTTAAAGAAAAGAGCAATGGGAATATATCGGGTTTTTAAAGAGGCAATCAGAACTTCAAATCAAAGATGCTCTAATAGATATGATTGCAATGGAGCTAAGCTTATTAAATAGGAAATCAGTAGAATGGTAGAAGTTATTACTGAGCAAGCTGTCTTAAATGTTGCACACTCCTCAACTAATTATTGCAGATCGTGTGTAGATATGAAGATGATGACGAAAAAAAATGTTCTGCATCTGATTAGCTTTGAATTATAAAAGAAAACCTATATAGGAGTTAATTAATAAAAAATTAATTACGTACCTTCATTGTAAAAGTTCGAAATGTCATAGGGAATAAGATATATGCAAGGAATCCGTGCGTTTGATTCTGTGATACAAGAATTCAATTTTTTGGTTTAAGTATGTTGGTTTTGGCAGTTAGTGCTATCTGACTGATACAAATAATAAACTTTTTCATATAATTACTCAAATAATATGCTTTGAGAAATTGGTAGTTGTGTAGTTGCAATCTAGAAAGTAGTTCTAGAAGGAAGTAAAACATTTAAAAAAATCATAAAACGAAATACAAAAAATTAAGTTACAGTATTAACAAGTATCTACGGCTTGAACGGTTTCGTTGTTTATTATATTCAAAGTTGTGATGAGTTTAACTTTTTTAGCTTTTAAATTAATTTGTTGGAGGTTGGTAATTTAGCGTACTAAACTTGATTTTATTGAATTTTTAAAAATTTATTAAAAGTTTTTGTTTTAATTTTAAAAAACTAGCTGTACCTGGTCCGCGTTGCTGGTCCAAAGTTCCTATACGAAAAAAGCAAATTAGCCGAAATTTTTACCAAATCTCTTAATGAAATCATACCAAGATTTTATAGAATTTCGGCTAATTTGTTTTTTCTGTAATAATCATCACTTACTTTGAAAACCTTATATCAAGCTGCGGTTCTAAAATTTATTTTTGTAGTTTTAGTACGCTTAAATTGAAGGCAAATATTTCCAAAAAAATTTATTTTCTTTATTTTATTTTAAGGATTAATGGAATAATTAAGGATTAAATATTAGTTATTTCTTATTATACATAACTTTAAAACAATTATAAGAATTTAAATAATAATTGGAAAAAATATTATTTGGGTGGCAGATGTTTAATTAGGGTGTTACATTCATTTATATTTTGTTACATTAATATTACACTTTAGGTATAAATATGTAACTCACATGCCGATTGTCTTTAAGCTAACGTAAATACGCCTACCTGTTCGAACTTTGCAAACGGATTCTACAAAATAATATTTGAATAATAAAAACGACTTCCGTTTAACCAAATTTAGGTATATATAATAATTTCTTGAAAAAACAACAATTTTTTTTAAACGAATTTAAATCATAATACGGTCAAAGATATGTTTGCTCATTATACTTGTAATAGGTATTGGGAGTTGTATGGCAGCTGCCCGAACATCTCAAAATTTTAAAAAACCATAATAGGCGTATTAATTTCTTTTTGAGGCAGTACCTGAGTACATATTTTCAGCCCTGTAACACTTTTGGTTCTTAATATATTTGCGAAAGATGCTGGGAGGTGTATGGCAGCTGCTCGAACCCGTCGGAATTTTAAAAAGCGAGTAGGCCTATAACTTCCCCCCCTATTCCAGTAATCTAGTCTGAAAATTTCATTCAAATCGATTTAGTAGTTTTCGAGTCTATAAATAATATAAAGAGAGACATAAAGACAGACATAAAGACAGACATAAAAAATTTAATTTTTATATATATATAGATGTATTCTTAAATCCTAATTCTGTAGATACTAACTAACAAAATACTAACAAAAGAATCCCTTTGCTTTGAACTTTGATACATACCGTTGATAATAAATGTTTTAAATACCATAAATTTGTGTGTTACTGATTTAAAATTTAATTAGTTTTATTTGTTATATTTGAAAAACTAGTTTTAATTGTATTATATTATATTATATTATATTATATTATATGATTATTTTAGTAATTTATTTAATAGCTTTTATTCACCTGAATTAATCGAAATTAATTTTTGGAAAATTTCTATTTAATAATAAATTAAATTCAATTGAATGAATTTTAATTACACAAGTTCAAATTAAATAATCCTTTGATAACGCAAAAAAAAACAATAATTATCTGCTATGACTACAAAATTTTAATTACATAATCAAAATATCCTAGTTCCATATAAAATTATATATCTTGTTAGCATTTATACAACACATACAGTATCTCACCTTAATAATACTGTATTTGAATATCAGTTAGCTATATACGTTTTATTTGATCTAATTAAAGTTCATTGAAACAAAATTTACGAACAAAATGGAAAAATGTCATAGAATTCAATAAGAAAAAAAGTAGTTAAGGTAATGCCAATAGTTACGCACATATATAAATACTACGTACAATTTCTGTTATCCTTGACCTAAATTTTGATTTATTTTATTTGTTTTTTTTTCCCAAACTATACATTTTTATTTATTTGTTATATATGAAAAGCTTTCATTATTCAAAAGTAACTAAAGCAACAAGTATTTATTTTCTTGTTTTTTATCATTTCACCTTCATTTCCTATATGTGTGCATTTAAGTATGTACATACATTTTGCAAAAAATAAAATTTTTATATAAAAAAGTAAGCAAATGAAAAAAAAAGAGAAAAACAAAACTAGTACAATTCCATGTTAACAGTTTGATTTGAATTATTTCAATAAAAAATTAAAAAAAAAATTAAATATTTAAATTTAAGAATGATGTTGTATTAAAAATATTTCGTGAGGATTGTAAAAATGTAAATAAACATACATAGTATTATATTTAGGTTACTTGGTTTAACTTACACTTACTAAACGCTATCCGTATTTTAAAAATACTGGATCTAATGTTTTTTTTCTTCTTCATTTTTCTACTATTTGTCAGTAGATCCCATTTAGTTTTTAGATTTTCTTTTTTTCTTTAATTTATTTCTGGAAGAACGTTTTTAACTCTTTTAGGTATAGATCAGTGAAATACTTGCGTTGCTAAGTCATAACATGTGTTTATAAATCTTTGTTTTAGATGTAGTCAATTTTAACTCGGCGTAAACATTTCCAACTCTCGCAACCCGGAAACAGAAATGAGAACCCAAGTAGGAAAAATAAGTCCTTTCAGGTTATCGCAGACATGCTACTAAAGAGCAAAACACGAATATACAAAAGCTGTATTCTGCCCATTGTCTAAATGGATACGTCTAAATTAAAAAAGAAAATACAAACCACATAAATACGAACTTTGAGGCAAATATGTGGATATACATTAAAAGATAAGAAACGTATTAACGAGATCAGAGACGCATGTGACATTCAAGATATTGTCCATTGATATCGAAATAGACGAAAAAGCTGTGAAGAGACAACGTAGAAAGAGCTTGGCAGAAAGTCAACTTACGACGGTAGTAATGAATTCAATTATAAAGTTTTTTCATATGTCTAGGAAGACATATAAAAAGATGGTATAAATTATCACAAAATTGAGGGTGAGATATATTTAAAATACAGGCACTAAATGCCAATAATTAAAGCAAAAGATGTTTTAAATTTCGTAAAAAAAAATGTTGATATGGCTACTTACATTAAGATTTATTAAGAATTAGTGTGTAACATTATTAAGCATTACTTTAAATTATTTTTCTTATATTTCTAAAGAAGACTTATTATCTAGATAATATTGATACTATACTGATACAATAGAATCAGTGAAGTAAGATACTATCTATCAGTCTTAATCTCCATAAATTGATAATAAAGAAAATTTTGCACAGAATTCATGGACCTGTCAAGTTTAAGAATATTAACAAATTTATAAGATAAAATCTACATTGGAAATATGAGATTACCAACATTATTAAACCGATAACCTAAAGACATTTCAATCAGTTCCTCTCTCAAATCAATTATATTAATTGTTAAATGAGTCTGCAGACGCATTTTTATATTTGCGGAATAAATATTTGAATTCTACTTAATTTTAATTATAATTTAATCATATTTCAAGGTTTTAAAATTTAATTTTCAAATCAATTATTAAGCAAAAATATTAAATTAATAAATTTACTGCAAAATTAAAATTTATTTATTTGAAAATAATTTTTATAATATACAATAAAGGATTAAATAAAATATGACGTTTAATGGCTTCATAACATTAATTAAATTAATAAAGAAAACCAAATACAGATTCTAAGGAATATAAAAAAATGTTTCATTTCAATGAATTGCCATTTAATGTGAAATATTCAACTTTATAATGTATACAATAAAATTCCTAGATTATGCAATATGATTATTTATTAGATGGGAAATATTTTTAAGGTGGAAAAGATTTACAAATCTTCTAAGCTAAATTATATTAATACCGGTATAAGAGATTTCCTTTTCAAAAACCCATCATTATCTTTTCACCAATACTTTTTAATTTTAGTTTTTTATTTTTGTTTTTTTTTTTTGTATTTCAATAAAAGAATAATATATAATTATATTTTTAAATACAATATAAGTCTACTAAATTGGTTTTATTATTTATTTAGAAGTGAATATTTAACCGCCTCCCTTTTCTTGTAGGACGATATCCTGCTGGGAAATGATTAAACCCATATTTTTTCATTCAAAAATGAGTGAATTAGAAATATGACAACAGCAGCAATATGGTATGGTAACGTCAATAGAAAACAAAAACCTCAACCATTAAAATATAATCATTTTGTTAACGGTATTCAGTTAATTATTATTTTTACCGCTACTTTAAAAAATTCAAAATAAAAAAAATTAAATCATTTTGTTTTTTTTTTTGCAGAGTCATGCAACAACCATAAATTTGAAATTATTTTATTCGAATTTATGAATTAAAAGAAAAAAAACATAAAAACAATAATAGTTAAAAAATTGTAAAATTAAAAAATTAAATAAAAAAAAAAATTGTAATTTAAAATTCGATAATTAATCATTATTTGAAGTTGTAATCATTAGTAATTTGACATGTTTAAGTGATCATACATATGTAGTTTAAATAACTGGGTGGTCTATATTGGGATATACCAAACAATTAATAATAAAAATTATTTGAATGATTTGAAAAAAAAAAAAAAAAAATTGTAGACTTTGCTTAGTAGATTTTTGCGACACAGAGTAAAGCGATCCACAGACTATAGAATAATATTTTGCACAATAAAATTGCTCATCTATCTATACTTTTTTGCAGTCAAATTCAACATTTCGTCAAACAAATTAAACAATTTCTTTTTCAAATTAAACAATTTTTTTTTTATCCAAATTCAACATTTTTTAATAGTTTTCTAGAACTATAAAATAATATATTATAGAGAAAATTACAAAATTGTAATAATTTTACAAATATTTTAACAATATAAAAATCTCTTTAGAAATATTTATAAATCTACTAAGGGGACAATTTTAGGACGGGTAATTTTAACTTCAACCACATAACTCTTAACTTTCCTTCAAAGGAAAAGTAAGTTTCTTTTTCTCCTTAACAAAATTTTTCGTCCTTTTAAAATAATTTTTGCCTTAAAAATTTATTTATTTTATTATTGTATTTCAAATCGATTGGATAGTTTGAATATGAAATTGTTTAATACACATACGTAATACGATACTAATATTTTTGCAAGTCTTGTTGTTTAATAATTATACTGTACAGTTGTTCCCGTACACACATCTTGTAAAAACTTATTCAAGTTTTTCCAAGTTTTTACCAGAAATCATTCCTGTACTGAGCATTTTTTTCTAAAAACTAGAGAAAACATATGTTTTCAACTTCGTTCAACATAGTTCAACAACATTCTCTCGAATAAGTTTTTGCAAGTAAAATTTTAACTTGTAAAAACTTATACTTCAAATTTTTGTTGTTGTATTTTTTAGCTTATGTTTTTATTTACTTTTTTAATTTCTCATACACGTCTATTATTCAAAAATTTGTTTTTTAAATGAAATTCATAAAAAAAAAATGAAAAATATAATTTAGTGGAGGATAATTTTCATAATTCATTATTATTATAATATATGTATAATTTAATTTCATATTAAAAAAAGGATTAACTTCAAATTAAAATTTTTTTGAGCTCTGGTTAGATGTTAGTATCTCTCGATAGTGTAATATTCTTTCAACGGATATGCAGAATCTCCCAAAATATATTAATCTATAATTATAAAACATTTATATATGTATGTGTAATATTATAATGTATACATAATGCCATAAAATATTTAATAACTTATTTACCTTCACAAAGATTCCTTAACTTAGGATAATTAAATTAATTTAAAAACACTCAGCTATCCACTATCAGGTGGATCTTTTACTATATCAGTACCATCAATTGCACCTTCAAATAAAAGCTATTAGCATATTATGTTAATAATCAAACTTGTATTACCTATTAAAATGTATAAATTCCTCATCACAATAACCTCAAACTATTTCCTCCAAGCTTCAGTTTCACTTTCACTAAAAAAAATTAATCTTTATTAAGCATTATGTACCTTACTATGTAACATACCTGCTAGAATCAATAGTTTCACTTGAATCAGATTCCGAATCACTACTTAGTAAATAGTTATAAATTTTTATTTCTTCTGCTGCCATTTTGTTTAAAGTCAGTTTACAATTATTCTAAAAAATACTTCCGTAAATTCAAAATAATTGTTTAATAAATTATCATTAAATTAATTTCAAAATGTAAGTTTGCTGTGTGACTGCTGCAAGTTTTTACAAGAATTGCGTTCCATTACTTTTACTTGTACGTAGATGAGAGTTATTTAACTTTTTTTCTTTTTTTTCTCTTTTCTCTCATTTGCAAGTTTGTGTCAGAGAAGTACGGGAATGGTCCTATTATATACATGTTCGGTTTGAACGCGAATTTAAATATGGTAGATAAAATATATATCAAATAAATAAGTAAATATATTAATACAAGATAATTTGAAATTGTTTTTCGAAAAAAAGTAAATATTTGTTTTGTAAATAAAATTACTTCACCCATTTTAAATAATCTTATATATAAAGAAGGATGTTTGTATGCATGTATGTATGTATGTATGTTTGTGTCAAAACCCCTCCGAGACGCATGGACCAATTTCAACCAAATTTTACAGGATGGTTTTTTGTTACTTAAAATCGAACCCGTGATATGTTGTTTTCCAAAATTCTGACTGGTGCCGGTAGCTGCAATACAACTCCTAGCACCTGACAAAAATGTTTCAAAAACCAAAGGTGCTAGAGAGCTGAAAATTTGCACACAGGTACTCTCTCAAAAATAAACAAGTATGCCTTTCACATTTTTTCGAAACTTTGTCTGGTTCGGGTAGCTGTCATACAACTCCGAACTCCGCAGGTCCTTCAAATTTTCTAATAAGAAAAATAGTTTTCATTGGAACTCAACATATGTGTATTAAATTGGAACCCAACATATGTGTATTAAATTGGAACCAAATCGGTTCAGTTTCTGCGATATGAATTTTTGTTCAAAAGAGCTCTGGCGGAAAACAGGTCAAACAAATTTGGCAGAAAGTACTGCAATCGGGATCCAAGGTGTATTAAAAATGTCAAGTCCCTAACTCAACAGGAAGTGGGTCTAAAATAATATATGTATATTGCTACATACCTAAATAATAATAATATGTAGTATATAATTATGTAGTTAAACATACAATAATAGAGTCAATGATAGAATTACAGAATCTTGAAAAAATTCTAAAAATAATAGTAATCTTCAGGAATCGCGACCACATTAATAGAAGGAGGAAGAACAGCTCATTCTGCACTTAATTTGTCACTTGACATCCCCAGACAGGAAAATCCTACCTGCAACATTAGTAATACAAGTGGTTGTTAAGACATGCAAAATTATCGTATGGGATGAATGTACCATGGCTCACAAGAAAGCTCTCGAAGTTCTTGACGTGACTGTGAGAGATCTGAGAGGAAATAACAACCTTATGGGAGGAGTTATGGTACATCTATGTGGAGACTTCCGTCAAACTTTGCCCGTCATCCCAAAGTGAACACCAGCCGATGAAATTTACGCAGGTTTAAAATATTCATCTTTGTGGAGACATGTACGAAAGATAAGTTTGAAACAAAACATGAGAGTACATCTGGGGATGAAAATGCTCACATCGCCAACAAGCTACTTGAGATCGGAAAAGATAGATTTGCAGTTGAGCCATCTGGAAAAATAAAATTGCCATCTGATTTTTGTAATTTGGTGTCGTCCGTCACAGATGAAATAGATGCAGTCTATCCGGATATTCAGCAAAACTATCATAATTTTAACTGGTTTCGAGAGAGGGCAATTCTTGCTACTAAAAATGCTGATGTCAGCGAAATGAATAATCAAATACTTTCCATATTACCGGGCGTAGTAAATGAATACAAATGATGCAAATACAAATGATGACGTAGTCAATTTTCCAACAGAGCAGAGTTCCTAAATTCTCTTGATCCGGCTAGTTTACCGCCACATCTTCTTTTACTGGAACTGGGATCACCAATTATTTTATTACGGAACCTCGACCCACCAAAACTTTGCAACGATACAAGACTTTGTGTTAAAAAATTGCTGGCAAATGTAATTGAAGCGACTATTTTTACAAGGAAGGGACAGGGTGAAGTCGTTTTCATCCCAAGGATACCACTTATTCCAAATGATCTCCCTTCTAACTTTAAGAAGTTGCAATTTCCAGTTAGACTTGCGTTCTCGATTACGAAAAACAAGACACAGGGACAGTCTATTAAGTACTGCGGTGTGAATTTAAGATCGCCATGTTTCTCCCATGGCCAACTTTATGTTTCTTGCTCAAGGGTGGGTTCACCCAATAACTTATTTATTCTTGCTTCTGAAGGCGAAACTAAAAACGTTGTTTATAATCAAGTGTTATCTTGAGAACATTATTTAATCACCTGTCAATTTAATTAGTTTATTATTTTGTATTTTTACGTCTTTCCTTTTTTCTGTTCTTTTGGTTTTTCTTAATTGTCTTTGTCTTTTTTGGATTTCTATCTTTTTTTCTAAATTTGGTTTTGTTTTCTTTATAACATTTTGTACTTTTCTTTTTTGAACAATGAAAAAACTGCTATATGGATAAGAATTGATTAATTAAATTAAGAGTAACAAATATTAAAATGTGAACTACTAACATCTAGCATAAGTTTATGTAGCATTAGTTTTATACTAACATATTGAAATAAGTACTTAATGTTTGAATATTACAAAAATGAAAATGTTTATTATTAATACCTAAAACAAGATTTATACTAACATAAAAACGGACCATAATTTAGTTTTAAAAAAATACTTCTAATTAAAATCCCAAAATTCTAATTGAAATTTATAAACAATGCCTAAGACTTATGTTTGCGTTTTATTTTAAGTTGTAAGTACTATTTTTGTACAAAACTGAAACTCATTTTAATTTTCGTTCACTTTTGATTTTTTTTTGTATTTCATTTAAGTAGATACCTATTATAATTTTTAAAATTTTCATGAATTAGCTTTTTATTAAATTTTTAAAAACTTGCAGGGGTTTTAGTGGGGGTGGATCCCACACTATTACAAAGCACGGGCGTGTATTCTTTGTATTGGTTTTCAAACTTCCCTCAAAAAAAAAAAAAAAAACAATAACATATAAAAACATTTAACAGTTAGTTTACTAACAGACAAACATCACATAATACTTCCCTTTTCAAACTAAAAACAAAGAAAAAATTCTAGGAACTTTAAATTTTCTCGGGCAACGACTGGTAACTCCGCTAGTAATAATAATAAAGGACTTTATTTCATCAAAACCAAAAGCTAACTTACATCAAATATAAAAGACTTAACTTAAAAATTTATAAAAACAAAAAATATTAAATATAATAAAATAAAAATTTAAAACTAACCTAGTTGATTAAATGAAAACGTTAGGTTTAATCTGTTATCCAAAGGTAAGTGAGGAAAGAACCTTATTTTGCTAATTATCATATTTATTTACATACTATGCATACATTGTGATTTCAAAAGTTTCAGCTTATCAGCTATATATTATTTTTAGTTCTATTAAATTATGTGCTGTTGATTCTGATTTATTAATTTACCTATTTTATCTATAAACACTCATTTGTAGCGTTTTCTAAACAAAAGAATTGAACACAGATTTTTGACAGAAATCTTATATTTATTGTTAACTAGCAAAGTTACCCGACGTTGTCCGGGTCGACCACAAAATGTATCGAATTTAGTTCAATGAAGTTTGATTTATGAATCGAATTGAAAAAAATTGGTTTATCAAAAATATTCTAATATTTTTTTTCACTACGATAACAAAATATCAACAATACTACAACTTAAACTATACTTATATTAAAATTATTTCTTTGTAAACAATATTTCGGTGGTCTTTTCTGATGAAGTATAAGCAAATACGTTCCTTGCTGTTGAGGTATACTTGAAATAAAGATATGTTCGCCTTTTCCACAATCAATTGGAATTTGTACTTAAATGAAATGACGATGCCAAATTATTATTCTTAATCTAGTACCGTAGTTTTGGCTTCTTCAAGTTTCGTAGAAACAATATTGAAGCTACTACTTTTAATTCCAATTGATGAGGAGGAACAACTTCATTTTCATCGATAACTATATCTATCGATTTGTACACATGGACCCCCTGGTTAATAAAATTCTGATTAATAAAACGAATCGTCACATTTTTGTGGCTAATTCACATAGCCACTTCACATAGTCATGTAAAATTTTTATACTGATTCCTAAATTCGAAAATACTTTTTCAGGAAAATACATGTTTTTTTATTTTTCATAGAGTACCTCTGAATAAATTTTCAAGTCTGTAACACAATTTTTTTTTTTGAAACATTCCTGATAGAGTATGTAAGTGTAAATATTTATGCCTGTAACACAATTGGTTTTTTAAATACTCCTGAGACGTACATACGTACGTACATTTTCGAAATCAGTCGTAATTCTTTATTTGTAAAAGAGTATTTAAGTATAAATTTTCATGCGCTATTGGTTTTTGAAATATTTTTGTCTGGTGCTATGGCAGGTACCGAAACCAGTCAAAATTTCGAAAAAATGGGAAAAACATATTTGTTTATTTTTGAGAGAGTACCTGTGTGCAAATTTTCAGCTCTGTAGATGTTTCCAATTGATTTGGCCATTCATTAATATACCTTCGCCAGTCGACTTTCTGCCATTCTATTTATATATATAGTCTCTCCAGTTTTTTCGTCTATTTCGACTCCAACGGACAATATTTTGTATGTCGCATGCGTTTCTGATGTCGTTACCACGTTTCTTATCTCCTAATGTGTATTTGCCTCATATTTGCCTCAGAGTTTACATTTTCAATTTCTATTTAGATGTGTCCGCGGTTGTTTCAATAGCGTATGTTAGTATTTGCCGAATACATCTTTTATATATTGATGTTTTATTTTCTATTATCATGTATTTGTTTCTCCATATAACATCTCGGAGATAACCTGAAATGGCTGCGGCTTTTTCCTGCTTGGGTTCTTGTTACTGTTTCTGTATTGTGAGAGCTAGTGATATTTACGCCCAGATATTTAAAATTCAGCATTGTTCAAATATTTGATTGTTAATGGATAATGTACATCTGATGAAATCCTTCGAAATAGTCATGGTTTTGGTTTTTGTTGTAGATACCTGCATGTTGTACAATTTGGAAATTTCGCTAAATCTGAATAATAATCTTTGCAGATCGTCTTCATCATCTGTAAGTAGTACATACAGCGTCATCTGCGTAAAATATGACATTAATGTTTTAATTGCCTATTCGATATGCCCAAGAAGTGTTAACTATGTTTCTGATTATTTTAAACATTATTAAGTTAAACAAAGTTGGACTGGGACTATCACCTTATCTTATACCAGTTGATGTTGCGATATCTTCGGTGAGCACGTTATTCAATTTGATTTTTGTTTTGTTATTTGGATACAGATTTTGTATCAGTTCTATTAAATTGTGATTAATTTCTTTTACTTGTAATATTTGGATCACAACGCTCAGTTGCACTGAAAGGTTGACTCGAATCTACAAAGCATTTAAAGATAAGTTTATTGAATTCAATCGATTTTTCAGTGAGTTGTCTTAGTATAAATACGACATCGAGGGTGGATCTATTCTTCCAAAAACCATTCTTATCTTCAAAAATTTGTATCTTATTTGATAGGCAATATATCATTAATTGTTTTCGTTAGTTTCCGAACTTTGATTGTGATGCTTGTTGTCAATTCTGAGGAAATAGTCTGGTGTGTCATTATGTTGTTGAACAATTTGCTTTTTTCATATTTGAGTTCGATTCCACTGTATTTTAAAAACACTTATTATTTCATCAATTCCGGGTGATTTTCGGTTTTTCAGTGTTGTAATTGTTTCATCTATTGTAGTTATTTCTAATTGTAAGTGAATGTTGAGTGTAAAAATTGCTTTTGCATCACATTATTTTGATAGTTAATTTGCTGGAATGTTCGCCCCATTCGTTTGGTGAAATTCCAATTTTTTTTTTGTGTTCCACATAAATCAAATTCCATATTTTTCGTGAAATTCTTCCAAAACTCTGTCTTTATATTCCTTATCTTAGAATTCACTTGGTTTCCGACTTTAATATATATTTGCGATAGTCGACTCGTGCTTTTGTTGTTCTGTATTGCAAGTAATGTTCATGATTCTTTTTCGCAAAAGTTTTGACTTCGTCACAAAAGCATGGTTGTGGGTTGAGCGCTCACATTAACATTTCTTACGCCAAGGGCTTCTGTTGCTGTTGAGTTTATTATTTGCTTAATTTTATTCCAAACTTCATCGATATTGTCACTGTTATTTATGATTTGTTATAACGTGCATTTTGCATAGTACTAAGATGGTGATCTGTTCTTAGAATAGTCGATGTTAGAGACTTTACATCTAATATTTGTTCAGGCTTTCGTAATAACATAATCAATAGTAGATTGGTGGTCTCTGGTGTTGTTCCACGTGTATTTGTGTTGTATTTTATAAGGGAAAAAGGTGTTGCTAATATTCAGCTCATTTCGGCCACAAAAGTCAATTAAAGCTTCGCCGTTTTCATTTACAACTTCCTCATTGAATCTTTGTTTTATAACATTAATTATGTCATTTCCGGTTCTAGCATTCATATATCTCATTATTACTACTTTCTCTGTTGCAGGTATCTTGTGTATTTCAGCTTGTAATTGATTATAGAAATCCAAAAAAATTTTGTGCTTGTTTATTGATATCTGGGGCGTATGTACTTATTACATGAAGTAGAGACGTATATTTTTCAAAAACTAGTAGTCTCACTCCTAAGTGTGCTCTTTCGTTCTTGTTTTTTCCACTGTACGCAAGCATGTAATTTTTTAATTTTATAGTAGCTTTCTTTTTTGTTTCAGAAATAGCACATAAGTCTATTTTATGATCTTTCATTTCAATTACTAATTCTTGATCTTTTTAATTGAAGGGAGTAATTTTCCAAAATGCGAATCACATATTTTGTTTTTTTCCATCTCTTTGTACTTTTTCTTTCCAAGTCGTTATCATTTAAATCATAATTTTTATTATTCGAGGTTAGTTCATAGATTCATTGACAAATTTGTTTTAAGTCTGCGCCTGCGGTAGCTCGCTAGGCCCGCTTTCGACAAATTGTCTTTGAAATTTTTGCCTTAAATAGAAGAATGATGTCGACTATGCTGTTTCCGGTTGTCATCACAAGGAAGTAATGCAAGAAATTCAAGGTATATTTTTACTTGAATCAAAATGGATGTTGATGGAAATTGTTTTGCATCACATTTTATTTTGATAGTTTTGAAAATTTCCACATATTCATTGATTCAAAAAAAAAAAATTTCCACATTAGTTCCAAAAAAAAATTAAAAAATATTTTGATTCAAGTTAAAATCCACCCACCATTTTAGTTTTTAAGTTAGGAGGAATTTTAAAAATAAATGAAGCATTTATTAGTATAGGTAGTAATATTTATAACTATTGTAGAAAAACAAATGCATTTATTTTATACATAGAAGTATATGTTATATTATACAAATATTTAACTATTTATATATATATCTTAAAACCACCCTTCATTTTATTAATACTAATTTGAGTATCTTGCATTTAATCAATATTTATTTTTACAATGAAATGAAATTCCACCATTTTTTAATCTTCTAAATTAAAAAAATATTTGATATGTCATTGTCATTAATTTACAATATGTTATTTTATTATTATACTGTGTTGTTGTTGGATTTGCAATTAAAATAAAAAAAAAAATTATTTTTCTCTCCCCCTCAATTGTGATTTTCTTCCCCCTTACATTTACTTTACTTACTATTACTTATATTAAAATAGGTGAATTGTCAAATTTTCTAAATATTCTCTCTCTCTCTCTCTCTTAATTTAAATTTGTAAACAATCAGAAAACCGTATAATTCTAATTCATAGTTGATAAAATGAGTTTAAATTTAAACAAGCTGCAAAATTGTTACGTTACGGTCTAAGTTCAATTTTGTATAATATGTATTTTATTACCATCTCTTTTTCTCTTATTTACTATTTCATATTAAATTAATAATATATATTATAAACATTTAGATGATTCGATTTATTATAATGCATTTATAATTCAAAATTCCCTCAGGTATATAATATTGTATCCGACCATTATTAGAAATTAAAAATCTAACAAAATAAGCACATTAACATATACACCATTTCTTAACCTCCATTTGAAATTTCGTACAGGGGTTCGTGCCTATTTGTGCATTCTTATGTGCATATGCTTATACTATATTATATAGTGTTGTAAATAGGATAGTTCTTCCTTTTCTTTTTTTTTTGTCTCAAAATGACAATATGTTTCTTATTTTGTTGCTTTTTTTTTATATTTGTTTTGCGACCATGTTAATCAAATTTAATGAATGGTTGTGCTCTTTATTCATACATCATTTTACAAAAAAAAAAAACAAAATAAGAGAAGTGTTCTTGAAACAGAGGCGGAGCATTAACTATTTACTAAGGATTCATTTAATAATGAAAAAAAAAATAAAAAAAAAAATAAAAAAAAAAAATCTAAATAATCTTTTAAAGTTATACAATTACCATTCATTATCCTGTGAGCTGTATATAATATGAATAACGAAGGGATGCTAAAGTTACTGTATTTTTGTTAAAAGCAAAACAGAAATTCAAAATTTTTGGTAAAGAAAACAAATTAACGCTTCAATTGCATTGTAAAGGATATTCAAGGACTTAACATTTGTTTCCTTTACGGTTTATAAAAGAAAAAAAAAAAACAGAAAAAAATTAACAACAAAATAAGTAAACTTAACCATAAAAGGACTTCAATTGTTTACCAATGAATTTATAATATACCTAGGGTACAATTATTGCCAGAGAATATAATATTTTAAGTATAGTGAGAGAATAGAAAGAAATAAATAATAAAGGTAAGAGAAACAATATATAAAAATCCTAGTTTCATTTTAAAGAGTAGAAGGGATAGGTATATAAAATTTTCATTCTAATTCATTTCAATTCAATTCATTTAACTCTGATTCGGTATAAATTGAAAGAGATCTACTCAGATCCTGTCAGTTTAAAAATAACTATCGATCGTATTGTATCAAGGAAAATTTAAAATTGCGATATTTTTTTTATTTTAAATTATTTTAAATTTGTTTATATTTTTTTTTTATAAAATATCTAAAAACGGATTTACATCAAATATGTCGCGATCATTTCTAATGGATTCACTTTTAAGTGATATTTCACCAACGGTTACAATGAAAAAAGAGAATTTTGATAATATAAAAGTTGCAGCTGCAGCTGCTGCAAATATTTTACCAATATTACCATATCCAGCTAGTTATGTTGGAAGTTATTTATTTTCACTTGGAATACAACAACAACAACAGCAGCAGCAACAACTTCAACAACAGCAACAAAAACAACAATTTGAATTAATGAACACATATCATAATAATAGTATAATGGAATTAAATCATAAAAGAAAATATTCATATGAATTAACACCACCACGTCGTGAAAGTTCAAATTATAGTGATTATTGTACAATATCACCAACATCAACATCATCTGTTCAAGATTATCCAGTATTTGATGATTTTAATAATCCAATGAAAAAATTTAAAGATTCATCACCACCATCATCACCAATATCTAAAGAACATAATCTAAATAATTCTAATAGTAAATCGGTACAACAATTGAATGCAATTGCACAAGATTATGCTGATTCAAGTAAAAGAATTCGGACAGCATTTTCAAGTACACAATTATTAGAACTTGAACGTGAATTTGCTGCAAATATGTATTTATCAAGATTAAGACGCATTGAAATTGCAAATCGTTTAAGATTATCAGAAAAACAAGTAAAAATTTGGTTTCAAAATCGTCGTGTTAAACAAAAAAAAGGACCATCAGATAGTCCAACACATCAAATATCGTATAGTGGGGAAAATTCTCCACAAAATTCTGATATGAAAATTTGTAATAGTAACAATAGCAACTGTAATTGTTCTACCGTTGGAGCGGCGGTTGATCATCCGAATAAATTATCATTAACAAATCATTGTATAGAAAATTTATGCTCAAATGTATAAATTTGTATTAAAATTAAAATTTACTGTAAATAGATTTTTTTTTTAATAATTTTGTAAATTAAATATTTTTTTTATATAAAAATGTGAACCAGTTTATTTTAGAAATTTTATATTTTTGTAAAACTTTTAAAGTGATTTTTATATACATATACATACAAATTATAATAGATAAGTTGTTGAGATGTTCGTTAAGAATTTTATAAGAAAAACAAAAAACAATATAACTAATTAAGTAAAAAATTTAAAAACAAAATTTATTATTTTATTTTTATTTTTAATTAAAATAATTTGATTTGCAGGATTTAAGAATTAGAACTTTTTATAATAAGTGCCGTCGGTTATTTGTAATTGGAATCACCTTAAATAAGTTTTTTTTTTTAATGTAAAGATTACGTACTTTGTTTTACATAATATCATTATTACAAAATTCTTTATTTGAATTTGGGATTTTGGATTCTACTAAATTTGTTAATCTCGGTAAATATTATATTCTTTGAAATACATTTGAAATTAGGACAGGACCTAAACTTTTAAAATTTTGACCAAACTTTAAACAAATATTAAATAAGTGACTCAAAAATAATTTAATAAATTAAGAACGATATAAATATATATTTATATATGTATATGAATTTTACTTGCTAACACATTGAGTAATATCGTAATATAGATATTTTGGAACTTAATTTCTCATTTCAAAGAGAAACAGTTCAGAATGAGTTAATCAGAGAAAATGTTTTTGCCTACCAAAATTATGATACATTTCCTATGGTCTTAATATTCCTGGATGTTCCTGATTGCTTAAATCTTCTAATGTTTCTGATTGCTTAAAAATAAATAAAGTTATTCCCATTCAGAATATCCATAGCTCTTATACTTAGAAACACATGTCAACAGTCAAATTACAAAATACTTTATACATAATGAATTAATAAGTCAATCACAATACGGTTTTACAAAAAAATCGAATACTCAAGCTGCCTTGTTCAATGTAATAACATACGCTCAAAATACCATATTCAATAAAAACAAAAACAGCTTTAGTATTCTTCGATCTGACTAAAGCATTTGATTCAATTAATAGGAAAATATTGTTAAGAATCTTATTTGAATTTGGAATAATGGGTAAAGAAGAATACGACTGGTTTGCTAGTTATTTTAAGGACAGAAAACAGTACGCAGAGTGTGAGGATATCAAAAGCACTACCAAAAATATTGACTACGTCGTAATAACTACAGGGAAGCTCATTGGGACCAGCATTTATTTAACTGTTATGTAAGTGCACTATCAAATCTCAGTCTCAATGGAAGGCAGTTTATGTACGCTGATTAAATAGTTGTAATATATGCTGTAAATAATTAAAAAAATAAACCTGGATATGTTAACTATTCTTAACTGGATGTCACTACACAAATTAACAGTGAATGAGTGCAAAACTAAATTTATGGTGATTAAAGAAACAAATGCAAATTTATCTATATTCTACAATAATTGTCAAGTTGAAAAAGTAAAGTAGTATAAATACCTAGGTAATGTTGTTGATGAGAATTTAAATTGGAACTGTCATGTGGATGAGTTAATCAAGAAAATACGAAGGATAGCTGGGATATTTAAAAAATTGGACAGCGGGTTCCAGGAAAGATAAACCGAGAAATCTTTTTTAGTCTATTTCACAGTAATCCCCTATATCCTATGGTGTAGCTATCTGGGGAAACACATACGCTAAGAATATAATTAAATTACAAAAGATTCACAATAAGGCAATAAAAAATACCATGGCTTTATCAACTTGGTCATGGAGCATCTACCAATCGTATACATCAGCAATACAAAATCCTTAATAATAAAAAAGGTATAAGGTAAAAGGTATTTGTACAGTGAGTGTCGGTTTGAACCAATAACACGAGAAGTAAATCGAGAAACATAGCGGTGAAGGGCAAAATTGCAACGAGTTTGCAAGATTTAAAGATTTTACAGACTTGGAAAAAGTTGCAACATTTTGTTTGCATTACGCATTTACCATATAGCGTTAACATTCCTAGTAATACTTTATTTTCAAAAGTTAAAATAATTTTTATATGTTATACTTTTAAGTTTGCCATCTGAAATTCATATATATACCTGTTTATGAATCGTTAATTTACAGTTTTGAATTGCTCCCAAATATTATTCAATAGAGTTTTCTATATTTAATATTTACTTCATTCCTTTCATTTTATCAATTTACAAATTGGAAATTTAACCTAATAACGAATTTCAACTTGTATTGAACATTTGTTTAATTTCTGATCGATTTTAAAAATTTTACATACCTTGTTTCAAACTATGGATTAGAATATTTATTTGATAATAAAAAAATGTATCTAGCCTACATCCATCTACATTTTTCTCATTTAAAAATACAAAACAAATATATATCGTCCCACTTCTAAAATACTACTTAGTTAATCTCATATTATCAATTCAAGTACAGTCTAGACAATATGTCTAGCATTTTATGCATTCAATTCAACAGACAGAATGTCTCGTATTCAACCTTAAATTTATCTTTGTTCTCAAACTTCTTAAAACAATTAAAAAATTCGTTTCTTTAAAGATTTGGAAATTCCCATGAAGAAAAAAAAAATTAAAACAGTACTTGATTTATTTACAGAAAAAAAACAAAACTCTTAAAAATTTGAATAGATCCCACAATCATAATTATATAAATCTTTCAAATAAAAACAATGTTTAGAGTACCTATACCTATCCTAGAATCTTTTAGGACACAAATTTTCATTAAATAACAATTAGACAAATTTTCTGCAAAAAGATTGTTTATTTGTTAAAAGATTTTTAGTTTTAAAATTCAAAAAATCAGCAGCAGTCCTGATAGTTAGAATGCCTTCTTCTTAAATTATTCCCATAGGTACAAATAATTTTTAATTTTAATTAAACAAAGGTAAAGGTAATTTTTGTTTTTTGTTCAGAAAAAATCTCATCATACTCAAACAATAAAAACAATTCAAAATGACAATTTCTTCATTGATATAATATATACATATACTTAGATGCTCAATGAATTATATTAGAAATTCATTCAGACTACTTGACCTTCGAATTTGAATTGGTATAATTGAAAAACAATACAGAAACATAACTTATAGCAACGATAATTTACAGGTGTTCTCTATCACTTGTACAAAAATCGTTTTTAAATTCATTGAATTTTTTTTTTTAGATACATCATATTGTATAAATATCTAAAACATACTCAAGCCTATTCAAGAGGCACCCTATGAGGATGTACATATAAATGTTCTGATTTTAAAAACTGTTTTTTTGTTGTGTTTCTTTTTTGTACAGAAAATTCTTAAGGATTTTTAATTTTCTTCAAAATATTGCAAATCAATTGAATAGTTTCCTGCCTGAAGGTTGAAATCGATCATTTTAAAACGATACCATTTAGATACAAACGTTACAAACGATATTTTAAATGATATCATTCAATACTAGCTACGTAATTTTTTTCTCAGTTAATATTATGATTTTGAATTGAAGATAGTTTTTCTTTCATTCACTTCACCTACCTGTACAATTTTTATTTTTTTGTCATCTTTTTGTATAATCTCAGCAGATGAACCACTCAATATTTTTCATGAATGAAAAATAATAAAAACAAAAACAAAAAACAAAATTGTTTGAATATTTTTTGTGAAGTCAATAAAGGTTCAATTGAAAATCATTTGATAGAAGCAAGAGCGGCGGCAATTAAATTATTTTACTCAGTATGACATTGCAATATTTCAAAATTCTATATACTAAAATGGTTTGAATTTTTGATTTTGTAAAAAATGAATATGGTGCCATACATACATAGCATACATGTATAGTATAATAGTTCTATAAGAGTTTGTTTTATCAATGAATTAAAATAGATTTTCAATTCAAATGCCCCAGATACTATGTATTAAAAAAATTGTTTATGTCTTTGGTAAGTTATAAAAATTAAATAAAAAAAAAGAACTTGTCAGAATTCTACGAAACCAGGAAATACACTTAATAGTGTGAACATTTTATCTTATTTTTATTTTTTGCAATTATTAACACATTCACTACCAACGTATATAAAACAAAAATGACTCGAAATAAATTGATTGTAACTTAATGCACAAAATACTTCAAATATGTGAATTTATTTTTGGTTTTATACGCTTACTATATCTTATACGTAGAACGTCGGTCTATGCGTAATGAAAATCATCAAACAGATTTAGTGACTTAAAGAAGATTATCTAATGATTCAATAAACCTAGTGCTATTAATCTTCTTCTTCTACTGTGATCCGAATTCGAATGTTCATAATCAATTCATCTGTTGTTATGTGGTGCTATCAAATGTGTTTTTGAATGAACCTCTATCGTGCGCCTCTTTGACTTGTGGATTGGCTCGTGGACGCTGTTTTCAACCCTACTATATCGTTTATTCTGCATCCATTGATTAGCTCGTGAACGCTGCTTTTAAGTCTAATTATCGTTTATTCTGCATCAACTGAACAATTTTCGTAATCGAAATCATTCAAAATTTCGCTGTTTAACTCGTCTGTTATTAAAACAGTTAATAAAATTCGTCTGTTCGTTAAATAATTATCAGTGGACACATGACAACATCTACATGAACCCAGCCTCTCTGATATTTAGCTTAGTCACCCTTTCGAATGGTGTATTGTCTATTTTAGTGAGTATATTGAGTTATTGTACTTACAATCATGCCTTTACTTTTTTTTAATGTTTATGTTCAAATTAAATAGCTTTGATCAGCACATTGACATTGTTCAGTAAGGTTTATTATATATAGTACTTTTAAACTATCTGCTATTAGTATTAAAGTTGAGTCATTGCATTGTTAATGTTTATGTCATTTACTTATATTCTGCAACATATGTTTTTTCTGCAGATGCTGTTTGCTAGTGATAATATTGTTTTAATAAGCTATTGAATATGTGGGACTCTTGAATTTAAATTAATTTCCGTAGCAGCCATATGGAAGAATAATATAAATCATATTTTGTGATAAACAAAACTAAATATTCAAAACAATTTATTTTATTTATTTTTCTATTTATTTTCTTTGTTTCTGCTTCAGGAGTGCAGGACACATTGGAGCACATAACAACATTTGGAAAAAATAAAATAAATTATTATTATTTTGTTTTTTATGTTCATGACAGTAACTTAGGTAGAACCATCTTTTTGTGCTTAATACCGTTCGGTACTACAAGCTTGTACTACAATATCTATAATGTTTATCGAGCATTAATTTATCAAATTGCTGGCATCAACTAATTAAATGTGGAAAACTATTACTATTGTCAGGAACTAAGCCTTCTTAAATAGATGGAATAGCTTTATCCCAAAATGACGAAGGATACTGGATCAGGTCGAAAACCCCATAAAGCATTTTTTTTTACTTCACCGAGAATGGAACCTGGGAGAGGCAAGCGCTCTACCTACTGCGCCACCCAGCGTGTAGGCGTTTTATTCTTTATTCTAACTCAATTCCATATTTGGAAAAACCTACACTTGTTAACTTCAGGAACTGTATTCATCATAAATTTGTATAGAATATTGCTTAATACGAGTGCAGTTCCTACAATCTTCAACAACATTTTTTAATCATTTTACTACTAGTATTCCTCCCACATAATTATGACCAATTAGTCTATTTGATGGGAAAATATAACACCTTTATGAGTCGATCGGTAATGAATGTGTTAATATTAAAACTATTTAAACAAAATAATTCAAATTTTGCAAAACAATAACACATTCCAAAAGTTTTTTATTTCAAAAATGAATTTGGAAAATAGTCTGGTTTTTACCAAAAAAAAAAAACTAAACAAAAGAATCAAAGTACTGGAATATATGAAATGATTTAGCAAAAATTGAAAAAAAGAAAAACAAAATTAAAATGGTCAAGTATGTTTTTATTATAGCTCTGCAGGGAATTGCAATTTAAATTTTGGTTTAATTTCTTTTTTCTTATTTTGATGATGGACAATAGAGTAACCATTGGAAAAAAACTATCGAGAGAATATTTAACTAGAGATTTGCATTGTTCTATAATTTGGTATGCTTAATTTATAAAAACATAACGAAAATATTTTTGCCATTGTCGTTTCTGACTGTTCCTTTCAGATCCTAACAAAAATTTAGTAGGTATTTGCCAAAAACTGATTTCGCAAAATTTTTTATTACTAAAAATAGAAAAATTACCAAAGAATTTGAATTTTGCTTTATGTACATTTTTTTGTCAATTTTCATAATTGCATAGGTGGGACCGTGGGAATAAAATTGACAAAATATTGATATAAAAAAATCAACAAAAAGTAAATTTAAACATACGTAACGTAAATATAACTGTTGATGATTGTTAAAAAATTCAAATTATAGAATAAATATATTATTTAATCGCTTTTGACTGCGTATTGGTCACAGCAAGCTAACACACAGTTACCTCTTTGATGGGCCACAAACAAACAAACGTAGTTGCTTCCTAGGATATATGTAGTTGCTTCCTAGGATCTATCATCACAATACACCATATTCTTGAGACTTGTCATTTGTAGTACAACAATATAATCAAACTTGGTAGCACAGGGTTGGAAATTCTAAGAAGAGAACTAGAAACTAGTTTCCTGAGGCTGTAGAAAAAGTCATTGAATTCTCAGGCAGCAGTAAGATCCTCGATCAAATACGACACTGTTTTACTCAAATCCCTTTTTTTCCTTTTAGGTTGTAGTTTGTAACATAGAATAAGGCAATACTAATTTCGAAATGGGTAGAAATAGGAAATGAGTTATTAAATTTTGACTTTTTGATTAATTAGTTTTGATTTAAAAAAAAAAATTAAATGTAAATGCAAAACCGAGGAGGTTGATGGGCCCATCATAAAACTCTATAAATTAATTAAATTATTTGTAACAGACTAACTTATTCTTTAAGATTATTTCAAAAATACATCAAATAATTTCTTATAGTTCTAATTTCCCTTAATTATAAATTTATTTAATTTAGCAGTTCTAGAATAAATTATACTTTAAAGTTTTACCAGATTTATCTATCTTCAATGAGCCATTTTGGCAGAACCTAGAATAAGTAAAAATTCGTTCACTTGAAATTCTTATCCGCAATTTGAATGTATCCTTCTTTCTGATCGGTGGTTTGACCCTTTTGTGAATCTGAATTCATGAGTTTTATTAATATCCAATATATTAACCTATAATGTACTATAGTTAAAACATTGACCAGCTTCAAACAACATTAACAAAGTCTTTATAAAGATCAACTTTCGCTTACAATATTCGCTTCAATTCGCTTTCGCTTACAAATGAAAATTTTTCTATAATTAGGGATCGTGAATTGAAACAATTAACAAATTTTATTTAAAATTTTAATGTAGGCAGAATAATTTTTTCAAAAGTACTTGTTAGGCGACAACTTGTCTACCAATTTTTTGTTTTCTATTGTCAAATACTCAATTTAAGACCAGACAATTTGTCGTCAAGATTTAAAACAAGACAAAAAACAAAAGATTTATCTCCAGCAGAGATTTTGTTCACTCTCATATAGTAACTTTAAAATCGCGCACCTGGATCGTAATTTGTTACGGTCAGGTAAAAGTTACATTGGAAGGAATATTCAATTCTGATTTTTAATTGTATTGAATTATTTACTTTTATTACTATGCAATAGATATGGTATATGTTGTATTATACCTTATATTTTGTGCTTGTTGAGTTTTATATGTTTTTTTTTTTTTATAAAAAACAGAATTTCAATTAATTTTGTATTTTTATTGTGTATGTTAGTTTTTTTATAAAAAAAAAAAAAAAAAATTTGTAAATATCAGAATAATACCATTATTTTGTATTTTTGTTTTTTACAAATTAAAATTAAACACAATTTAATTGTTTTGCGGAATATTATAAATGTTGATTAAAACTCAAAACAAGATTTTCCATTCTCACATTGCTCTGCAAAAATTTTGATCCAATACATTTTTCTACTAATAATTAAAAATTTAATTATACCGACGGTGTTTATCTTTTTGATGCAATTTTTAGAGTGTGTTATTTTACTAAATTTTCGAAATAATATAAAAATAATATGAAATACACACACGAATGCCACTTCAAATGTTTTATGGCGGTTATTGAATCCATTATTTATTTTAAATTTGATATCGTATTTTTGAAGCTGCAATAAAGAAGCCGAGATAGAAACTCCTGAACAATTTCACTCTGCTCGCAGCTTTAGTCAGAGCCAGATTCCTGAGCTTAGGTGAGGCCTTCTATAACAATATAGGTTTAATTCGGGGAAATAAAATCTATAATTATAATTGACAAGCATTTAGGGACCTGCGCAGTAGACACCTTTTCATTTTATTTCGATTCTCCTACTCCTTAATGAACTTCTAATATAATAAATAAGTTGTATATAGAACAATAATGCGCACACAGTTGAAAATTTTTTACTCATATGGTTTTATTATGAAGCAAATACATTATGCATATGTGAGATCTTATTAAAATAATAAACAAAAGCAAACAAATCAGTTATTATAATTTACATATGTACTTGCAAATGAATCTATGTACATATGCCAAAAAAACAAATGAATTCTAAATAAAAAATATATCATCTAAAATAAAAAATATAAAAACAACAAAAAAAAAACAAATTAGTTGAATTCTTCATTTTTATCTTTTTACGTAACTGTTTCTAAATTTTTGTTATTTGTAGTAATAATATAGTTTTTTTTTTAAATATGTATATGCAAATGCAAGTATATACCTCTTTAATGACAACATTTTTTATTTTTAGTAATTTTATCCACTAAATGCCACCTACTATAGGGAATATATCGGAAACGAAGCAGTACATGAGGGACGTGTATTTATGTGTCCTAAATAAAACTTACTAACCACAAAACTTTTTATTAAACACGAGTGGTTTCTGCTATATCGTGCGAAGTCTATGTCAGTACGTAAATTACTGCTTTTTTAAAAACTTTAAATTTGACTTCAACTTGAAATGTAATTACTCAACAGGGGGCCCCTAGATAGTATTTTAATTGACTTCTTCCATTTCACATAATGTTTCTAGTACTGATTTCCTTCAAAGAGAACCAACAACAACAAATGTGTCATTCAAGTCCTGGCATCAAAAATGCACAATTAAGTATTGATTGGTTTTCCAGAAGAAATTGTAATATCAATTTCTACGTACTTTTACTTACTTATATTTTAGTATATGGCATTATATTTAGAAATGCCAATTATTTTTATTATATTAGGAAATATTTATGAAAAGATAGCTAGAAACCTAACTTGTTGTAATTTAAAAATTGTAAAAAAATATCTGAAATTCATAATATTTTTGACCTAGAACAAATCATCAATATGAAATGAAATAATCAATTTTTCACACCGAAAACTTATTGCATTATCATGACAAAAAATTTTAAGTTAATATATATATATATATATATATATATATATATAGATAGTGAGATGATATACTACACCGTATAGATATATTAATTTCACAAATAAATAATATTGTTGCCCATTCCGATCACAATTAACCATGTCGTCCATACCATTTAGAAATTCTGCAAAATATCTTGATATAACCCTTGATGCAAAGGTCCGATGGAAAGAACGCGTGAATTTAAATACACAACACTTAGAACTAAAATACAACCAGTTGCATTGGCTGCAGTTGGGCGGACAATTTACGTTTTCGACATATAAGTAAGTTTTAATCCAGTTTGGGCATACTTCAAATATTCAAATAGGGTGTTGTGATAAGCAACTTCATATTCAAACTATTCAAGTGTTCAAAAAAAAAAGTATTTCGAAACACTGTCAATACTTCTCGGAAATTCTCAATGCTGATATTCATAGAGGTGTCAGAATCGTATCATAAAAGACGAAATAATAAAACTGACTGTACACCACAAAATTCACTTTTCTCAATGTAGAAGCTTAGCTTAGCTTAGCTGATAATTAAATCATTATGAGACTACTTTAAAGGAATAAAACCATTTTAACTGTGTTAAACTAAAATCTTTTTGCGCACAATAATTCCCAATGACCTAATTTTAATTATATATTATATATATATAATTTTAAATATTTTAAATAAGAGCTAAAATTGTATTAATTATTAGTGTAAAAGACTCGTCTTAGTTGAAAAAAAAAATGTCAATTAGTTGTTAAAAAATTCTGAAATACGAGGCTGGTCGGAACTAACAGTTTACAACCAAATATAATCCAAAAGATAACGCAGATTATTGAATTATATATGAGGGATATTGAAAGCCGAAGAAGACGCTGTAAATTATGTAATAGTACGTACTACAAGACATATAAAGTAGTTTTTAAGTTCACATACTCTGCTAACATTGTTTATACTCAACATTACTTCTCTTTAAAACATGAAATAATAAATTATTAAAAGTAAACAAAAAATATTTTAATTGATTAAATAAATTAGTTCTGTTACAGTTTTATATATATTTTCATTACTTCTATTGTCGGTGATTTTTGGTTAACCACGTTTTTACAATTTTTCATTATATTTTTTATCAATTAAAAAATGTTGATACTAGTTTTACTCCGTTAATCTGATTTTTTAAATTCGTATTTAAAAATATATATCTGTGTAATGTATATCATTCCAGCTGTTAAATTAATTAATCAAATTACTTCTTCTTCTTCAACTAGAACCCTACAATTACAATGTACTTAAATATATCTCTCTTTTCTGCTCGAATTTTACAAAAGTTCACCGATATTAATTCTTTGTATTCACTGCTGGGTTTTCCGCAACAATGACAATCTTTAAAATAATTTTAAATCAGTATATACAATATAGTTTCTATCCTATAATGTATAAAGAAATAATTTATTTTTGATAACAATATGGTAATACCACAAAAATATTTTTTTCCCGAGGAATATCTATAAATACGTAAATATGAAATAACAAAAGCTTTATTGACCTAGAAGACGTATAAGTTCGCAAACAAAAAAAAAAAAAAACAAATACACAAAAACTAAAAAGGAAAAAAAGAAAAGCAGAAATGTATACCTTCCAAAAAAAGCTTCTGTTGAAAATACATAACCTAAAGCTCAAAATAGAATACTCTATATATTATAGCATTTGTGGTGTGGTACACGTACAGTATACAATCTTCAATAATACAAACAATTTACAATATAAATAAATTTTATTTGTTTTATAATAGGAATATTCTCATTATTAGAGCAACACCAACAGCACACAACACACGAACACATTGTACAGCACACACAAACACAATAAATTCCTCCAAATAATATTTAACAGAAAATATTTTTTTATTAAATTTTTAAATTAATAAAATTCCATTGGTAATTTTTCTCTCGATCAAATTTCCCTTTTGTTTGACGTAAAAAGTCCTGTATGTGTGAATTTGTTATCAAAGTAAATTATTGTGGTAGATGTGGTGCCATTAAAGTTTGGTTTGATTTAAATTCAATTCCATAATATACAAGAGCGATATACAAGAAGATAAATAAAAACAAAAAAACAGAGAAATAAAAAAAAAATTTCAGTCCTGACATTGCCCTACAAAAAAGTTTATTTTTTATTTATTTTTTTGTTTTTGTTCTGTGACCTGTGTAATTATTTTCGTTTGGTTTATTTTTTTATTGTTTTTGCAATTTTTTTTTCATTTCTGTTTTTTCTTAGCACGACAAGTTTCAAGTTTCCCTGTTCAATTTCTTTGTGTATTCTCGAGAAATTATCTAAAATATAACAAAAAGAAAGTGTTGTAGTTGTGTTCAGTTAAGGAGCAAACAGGCTTCTTTGGAAAAGGAAAGTTAAAAAAAAAAAATGAAAATAAGAACAAAAATTATTTTTGGTGAATACAACAGGTTGTACTAAATGAAATAAATGGAAAATGATTTTCAGAACAATTTTATGACAAAATAATTTATTATAACTGTTATTGTTTTTTTTTCTAATTATTTTTTGATTGTTTTGTTTTCTTCTGAAATTAACTGTAAAATATAGTCAATTAATCAGACAATTATAGGGAAAAAAAATCCAACCCAAAGATATTGAATGAAAATTTTATTCAATATTATTATATTAATTCTCTGTTTCTCCTTCTCCCGCTCTTTCTTTCTCTCTTCATTTTCTTTTTTCTTATAGTTCCATATGGGGCAGACACTAATTGTCATAACGATTTTCTCAAATATTTTTGTTTTATTTAATGGATTTTTCAGTTGTACGACAAACTGTTCTAACCAACTGGAGAGATTTTTTTTTTTTTTTTTTTTTTATAATCTTGACAGTAACTTAGGTAGAATACCCTTTTCGTGCTTAATTAAGTACGGTACTGCAATTTTACACTACAATATCTACAATAATTTGAGTATTTATTTTAACAAATTACTGGCTTATCTACTCATTAAATGTGGAAAACTACTATATGTCAGAAACTAAGCCTTCTTAAAAGAATAGTTTCATTTTATTTAATTTGTTACCAGTTTATACTCTCAATTATTTTTTGTCATTTATTATATCCCAATGACAAAGGGTACTAGATCAGCTCGAAAAACCAATGAAGCAATGAATTTTTTTTTTTGCTTTATCGGGAATCGCACCCGGAACCTGTCGGTTGAAAGGCAGGCGCTCTACCTACTGCGCCACCCAGCGTGTAATTTTCTTTGAACCCTTGCGAATAATTTCGTGTATGTAAATAAGTATTAAGAACCAAATGCATTGTAGAGAATTCTCCCTATAACTCCATAATTAACAGATGCTAATTAGATATGTGTCTGATAATAATGATTTATGTATTAGATATTCGAAGACCAAAATAAGAATGAAACTTTTTTGCAAACTTTTGTTGCAGAGAAGTTCAGCTTTTCAGCTGAATAAAAATTAAATTTTAAAATCTTTTCAAATAATAAAGTTGAAACTCCATTAGAAAATTTCCTTTTTGTTTTGGGGTATATATTATCAAATCTACGTTACACAGACTAAAACAATCACTTACAATAACATGTCGATTATGTAGCGAGGAAAGGAAACAACGAAATAATGCAATATGGGTTGTTAGAAATTTATTTCAACCAAATTAATTTTTCAAAACAAAATGTTTTTTAAAGATCAGTTGAAACATAGATTAAAGAAATTGGGGGCTGTTATGTCTAACTATCATTTGACGATAAAAACCCTCTTAGGAAATATCAACTAATTTATTTTGTTAAATTTACTTTGTATTGCATAGACCAATAGGTTAATACGTCACTTGAATAATGGTATGTAAAACGCACATAAGTGAAAATTAGTTTTGCAGAAGCAACTGGAATTGTAACTTTTACCTACCTAACAACCTAGTTTTGCATGAATTTTGCAGATTGGTATCTCATGACTAAAATTAATTTTAGTTAAAAATATTTTCTTCTAGACGACTAACGTATTATAGCAGTTTAACATCTGACAAAGTTCATTTTCATTTCATTAACTGGTTTAATTTCTTGGTCTATTTATATTTGTTTATCTATGGTCTATTTATACTTTACTACGCTACAGACCTTGAAGGTCCTGGTACTGACGCAAACTTGTCCTCCACTGACTTCGTTCACGAGCGGAATCTCTCCAGTTGATGAATTGAAGTTTTTTCATATCTGCCGATACTTCATCTCTCCAGCGAAGTTGTGATCTCCCTCGACAAGGTGTTCCGTACGGCTTGGATTCGAAGAGTCTCCTAGTTGGAGCATTTTAATCCATACGCTCTCCATGGCCTAACCAGACAATGAATACGTTTTATTATGACTTTTCTTGCCTAGGACCATGTCTATAAACACCTGGTATTGTTCGGCATTGTATCTTCTTCTCCAAACCCCTTTGTCAGACACAGGACCATAAAAGCGACGAAGAATTTTTCTCTTAAATATGCCAAGTGCGTGCTCGCTTGCTTTTGATAATGTCCACGATTCAGAACCGTAGAGCAGCACCGGAAGGATAAGTGTTTTGTAAAATTGTGCCTTGGTATTTTGGAATAGGAGCTTTGAACACTGTCTCGCTGTATACTCTTCTTGAGCTGCTCTTGTTTTATGTTGGAGCGCTTTCCTGTAGGCGTCAGTTTTTTCTATCGTCTTTGCCATTCATCGTCGTACCATGAGTTTCTCACGTAAGATGTTTCAAAACCAGCGGTCTGCGTAGCAGTTATTGTGATGATGTTTGCGCATTGTTTCTATTTAGATTTGGCGGAGAAAATATGTTGTAGAGGTGTAATGTTAAGTATATCGCTTACTCGCTCCTTATACGCTATAGCTATCGCAGGTGACTGAAGCCTTCCAATGTTAAGCTTCCTATTTTGTACTTTTTTAACATTGGATATTTATGTTATGAACTGGGCCACAACTAGGAAGTGGTCAGAGTCAATATGCTAGCTCCTCGATAGGTACGTTCATACGACATACTGGTATTATGTCGGGCGTCAATCAAAATCTGATCAATTTGATTCGCTGTACGTCAATCTGGAGATAGCCAGGTTGCTTTGTGGATATTTGTATGGGGGAAATTTGGGCTACTTATAACCATATAATTATAACCATAACGTGTAAATATTTTCTTTTTAATTCAAACATATTGATGTGATGTTTTTCGTGGCAGATATATATTACATATCGCATGTTCGTTTTTTTAACATGCCAGATCCTTTCCATCGGATTATGTCTGCTTTATACTGCGAAAGAATATTTTCAATCTTAAAGATGCAACTGGACGCTGCAAGATATTTGTTCTATATATACTTTAGAAACTAGAAAAAGAAATAGCAAACAACAATATTATTTTGACACTCTAGACGCCCTAAATGCAATGTAGGAATACAAAATAAAATAATGGAAGAGTTTGAAATAAAAACCGCGGTTAAACAAGAGGCACATATGCTCTGACACAAACAATATTCAACCTTCTTGTTCACAATGCCATAACAGATTTAGTTAAAGGAGCACCCACAGCATAAGAAAATTTATAATAAACACGTAGGCTAACGGCAGTGGAATTAAAAAAACATCCGTTGAAGTATGAAAATAAAATATGTCTTGGCAAAATAAGCTACTATTCTTATTTAGAAGAGTTACGAGACTAAGACATATTACTTAATGAAATAATAAGTGAGATAATATTTAAATAACCATTAAAGGAGTAATTATTTAGATCATATTGGTGCCATGATAAATAATAAGAATTACATGCATTTGACAATTAATAATAGAATACAAAGAGCAAAAAAAAGTTTATACGCCCATCACAAAGACATTTTTAAAATATTAAACAGAACAGAATAATTAAATCAATGGATTTAACCTATTCTGCGAAATCTGAATAAAAAAAATAGTCAGTGTATAATAAAAAAATATTTTTGTCCACAAGATATGACATTGGTGAATATCAAATCAGATTAATTGAGGAGCTACAAGTCATAGCTATAGTTAAAGAGAAAAATATTGTAAAATTCATTATGGTACAAAGACTAAGATGTGAACAATGTTTGGCGAGAATGAACAGTCAAATTCGAAGATGAGAAATTATAAGACATAATACCGTATATATATACAATAGCAAGAGGCAGACTAAAACTAAAATAATCACGACAACGAAGCCAAAACTCATCACTAATGGAATAAAGCCAAACAGAAGCCAAAACTCATCACTAATGGAATAAAGCCAAACAGATAATAGTAGTGGCTGCCGACAGTACGCCAACCCACTTAGACTAGTAAGGTCTATTATGATACGAACAGATAATAATAATGCTACGAATTGCGATCAAATTTTACTAAAAAAATTAATATGCTCCACAACGTGCATACAACATTTCCATAAATATAGTCCGTATAATAAATTCATTATTGAAGAAAATTTGATAAAGAATATAATTTTAAGAATATTAAATGACAAGGAATGAGTACGTAGTATTAGGAGTAGTGGAAATGATGATGGGCATGATAATGTTGTTCAATGTAATTACAGAAAAAAAATTCTTTAAATTTTTCTATTCTACGTAAATTATTCAAGAAGAACGTGTAAATATTTTTTTTCTTGTTTTCGTTTTGTTTTTTTTCTTTTTAATTCAATCAAAAAGGATCTTTATTAAATATCTATAGCTTGTATAGGTTTAGTTTTTCAATATTGTTGTATATAAATTATACATTGTGTTAGAGTAATTATATTTATATATATATGTAAATTTAAATGAATGCATATTTGTGTAATGAAACCACTATGTTAGTGTACGTGTACGTTTAATAATATTTGTTTTGCCTTGTTATATTTTTATTGACTCTAAAATATTATTATGACTATTGTAAATTCTATATTGACGTGTCATTCCTTTGTTTTACATAAGCAAAACAATAAAAACAAACAAAAAAAAAACAAAAATGAAAATTTCATTTATTTTTGCCCGTTCAATTCTGGTATTAGAGATTATTAAATATTTTTCATTTTTTCGTTTTACTGTGATAAAAAAATGTTATTAGTCTTAAATAATGACTCGCCTTGGGATGGAGTTCAAAATTTTATTAAAGAGAGATTTAAAAAAAAAAAAAATTCATATTTAGAACTTTAAAAAGAAATTAAAAATTTTATTTTAAATATTGAATTGGTTATTAGGAAATTTACATTTAAAAGTTAAATAAATTATTCATAATATTGGCGGAAGTCTTGAAGTGTTTTTGGAATTTATCTTTTTATTTTGCAATATGCTTCTAGATATATGCGAGAATTTCTATTTGAATTTTTCGGCTATTTGTGCGTCACACATGAAAAAATATATCATTTGTATATTATTCTGTTAAATTTTTTTATATTTCGAAATTTTTGATTGTTTGTTACTCAAGTTGTACCATTCTTCTATATTACCCTTATTTTCTACGCTCCCATTTAAATTTCAATTTCTTTTGTTATTATGTCATTTAGATTGATATGTGCTGTTTGATTCCAATATAATTTATAATGTCTGACATATTCCTATTTTATTAACTATTTAAACTACTTTTAACTTTTGATTTCAGTTTTCGTTTTTAAAATTTATTTTCGGCATTAAATTTTTGTCAATCATTCCATCATAATTTTCTAAGTTTATTATTCTATTTATAGTTCATCATATTTTTTTTTTCATTTTATTAAGGTCAATTTTTCGGTATTTACTATTTGATAGCAGAATTGGATAATGGAAATAAAGTAATTTATTCAAAATTAAAATCCTTCAAAGTTCGTTACAGAAAGTAAAAACTTATTTAAAAACTAAAAAAAAATATGTTTTTTTAGTATGACTTCAACTGAGTATATAGGTATCGTATTAAAGTGGTATTGGTCCACAAAACAAAGAAAAAGTATTACCAATCGATATTGTATTGTGTATATTATATAGCCTCCAACTAATTATATTGATGTATTATGAAATTTAAATATTTTTGACAATTATTCGATGTCCTCGAACAACAAAATTGTATAAAATAAAATTGAAATTTTTTCAACCCGTATGCGCATTTATGTTGTATATACAACTTATTTGTATACTTAGAGTTCATTAAGCAGAAGCGAGATAAGGTGAGAAGGTGCTTCCTGCGCATGTCCTTAAATGGTTCTCTATTATAATTATAGATAGCTACTTTAGCTCTACTATGTAAGGATGAAATTGTCCGTCATATGAACAATTCAACTGATTTTTTTGTTTTTTATATTTTTTATTTTAGATGAATTTGTTTTTTTGTTTTTTTTTGGCATATGTAAATAGATTCATTTGCAAGTACATAATGTAAATTATAATAACTGATTTGTTTGCTTTTGTTTATTAATTTAATAAGATCTCACATATGCATAATGTATTTGCTGAATAATTAAATCATATGAGTAAAAAATTTTCAACTGTGTTCGCATTTTTATATACAACTTATATAATATTATATTAGAAGTTGACTAAGGAGTAGGAGAATCGAAATAAAATGAAAAGGTGTCTGCTACTGCGCAGGTCCCTAAATGCTTGTCAATTATAATTATAGATTTCCGTCGTTAAAAACTATTTTTCTTTTTGCTTCCGAACAACTTATTTACTCAGTAAACCGAATTTTCTTTTGCCGACTAAAACTAAGCATATAATATTCACCAGTCATCAAATAGTAAAAAAATTATGAAGTTGATCAAATCATTTTCTGCTACAAAATTGTTTCAGTAATAATTGTGTAACGTCAAATACTAAATATTATAAACAATATAAGATTTCAAACTTTTCAAATTTTCTTATTTTTAGATTTTGAATATTAAAATATTTACTCTATCATTTATTGTACTCTTAATCTACCTACCACATTAATAGATTTCATAAATCTATTCCTGTTTTAAAGATGAACTTTTTCATTGTTTTTAATCTACTTATTTTCTGCTTTAGATATTCTATATCAGTTTCATTACAATTTTTTTTTAATTCAGAACTCATAATGTGTTTCATTTTAATCATATATGTATGTTATATATATATATATATATATATATATGTATATATATATATATATATATGACATGTATATATATATGAATATTATTGAATGTGAGTTTATGAATTTTAAGCTTAACCATCATAACTACGAAATCAGATATTGTATAGCTGATGATATATGTAGCTATTTCTCAGCAAACTGTTTTAATTAAGTTCTTTTACTGACGTATTTCACAATTTTTTAAAGAAATTTTATTTTTTGAAAGATATCCATAGCAAATTCAAAATAATTTTTTTGTAAATAAACTTTTATTTTTATATTGTTATTGTTGTTGTTATTGTTTAGTGGTATCATCGTAAGGTACGCGTGACTTAATTTTTCTTTGTTTAAAACATAAAAAACAAAAATAATATTTTGAATTTTTTTTTATTTTAATAAGAACTTTTGAATTTATAAAATATTTCACACCATAATATTTTTCACAAAAACAAAAAAAATAATAAAAACATAAAAACCCCAAGTAGAAAAAAGAAAATTCTTACATTCGTATATACCTTTAAATTTTAATTATGAAAACTTGAATTTTTTTGTTAGCTTATTATTTTGTTTGTGGGAAATTTTTCTTTATTTTTTTATGCTTAAGAATATATAAAGAATATATCATAATATATGTGCATGTATATGTTTTTTACAACATCATATTACAACATATTTTTATCCTTCCAAAATCTTTCATAAGACAAATTTTTTCTAATTTCAATTATTTGTATATTTGTGCATCAGTAGTATATTATTAACAGGAGTCAGCAGGAGCTTAATACATATAAAAGTGATTTTCATTGTTACAATAAAAAATTTAATATTAATAACAACAACAACAACAACAACAACAAGAAGAGAAAAATTGAGCAAGAACAATAATAAATCATATCTGTGTGAAATACTGTATATCACTTGAATAGAAGTGAATGGGAAGTGTAACGAAAATCCTAAAGTATACCGTAATCATAATTTTATTCATTTTATTTAAATTTTTTGAAATTCAGTTTACAAACTCCCGAAAGCAAATATTCAAAAATCAATTTTTTTTATCCTATTAAGGTTCTAATCTATACAATAATCTATATATCAATATACAATATATTATTATACCATGCTTACGACCGTTATTAGTCATTTGGTGATTTCGATTTTGACAGATTCCGGTTTTAATGTCAAAAAAACTTATTTTGCAAAATTTATATTTTAATATGCATTATTTAATATTTTTTGAAAAATATTATTTGAGATAGGGAGAATATTTGATATCGGCCCATCCAAGGAATATGTTGATAACTCGAAATGTCAACTTATTACGGGATACTTATAAATGAACTACCCGTAAGTCAATCTATTGAATGAAAAAATCCCTGTGCTGATATCGTATAATTTACGACTTTGAGAACAAAAAACAACATATTCAGTCTGACACCTTATTTGAAATTTTCCCGATAATATATTATTATAAACAGTTATCAACTTCTTACATCCAATAAAAATTTGCATTCAGTTGCTAATTTGATTTATCAATATAATGTACAAAAATAATTCATTTTGTTGCTAATTGTAACTCGAGTTATCAAAATATTACACAAAAAAGTACCAAAAATATTAGTTGCTAACTTAATTTATCAACATAATTTGCAAAAACATATTGTCAATATTGGTAATAAATGTGTTTGGCAACGTTAGACATATTGTTACATGTTTCAAATTAAAAATAAAATTTAAACAAACAAACTTATTTCTTTGTTTCAACCGAATGTATAACTCTCAGCAGCAAACGACTTATTGACCAAACAACTGTTGTTTTTGATAAAGATGAAGAGACAGAGAGAAAAATTGTAAATGTTCCTCATAAAACACAGCAAAGAGCCACCCTTCGCCAATATAGGGATATTTTCAATACTGAATTTAATATTGAATTTTTTGTTCCTAAATCTGACCAGTGCAATGCACTTCCTTTGAAAATATGAACGATGAAGAAAAAAAAGAAAATGTTGTTAGACACCTTCAACATTTGGACTTTGTTAAACAAAGCCGGAAATTAAAAGTTGAAGATAAGCAACGTGTAAAAAGCAGGCGTATTGCTACGTTTGGGATGAATGCATCGCGAAAAAAGGAGCAATCAAAGTTTCAAGTTGCATTATGAATTTAATTAAAAGAGAGTCAGAAGCTGGGTGAAAAGAATTACGATTCTGGTCCGAAAATTTCCCAGGTCAAAATAAAAATAAAATACTATTTGCTGCATATTCATACTTTTCTTACAAATTCAAAGCTTCCATTATACACAGATTTTTAGATAAAGGGCATATCCAAAATGAAGGGGATAGTGTTCATGCCAGAATAGAAAATGAGAAGAAAAGAAAAACAGTATTTGTATACCTAGTGATTGGTACGCACTAATTAGAAATGCTAAAATTAAGGGAGCACCTTATCAAACTATAGAAATGGTTCTGTTAGATTTTTATAATTTTAACATTTTTCAAGAACACAGTTAAAAAATTAAAGCTATTTACGGTTAAGAAAGTTAGAGTCGACGCTGCAGATCCATTTATTGCATGAATCAAATATAAGTACGAAAATAACAAAAATGACTTTGTGTTTTGTTTGATTCAAAAAATTTAATGAAGCGTGGAAGGAAAAAAATTAATCCATATGAAACCGAGTTGAATTTACTTTATAAATTAAATCGTCTTTGCGAATTTCTACAAAAAAAGAAGGATTTAATTACTTTATGCAAGGAAAATTACATTCCTAGGTTTTATCATAATTTTTACAAAAACCTACCTGTGGTTGAGTACACTTCTGATGATGAATCGGAATAATTTATAATTTATGTGATATGAATTTCTGTAATAAAACTAATTTGATTAACTCTAAATTATTATGACTGAAGTTATTGTTATTTTCTTATAATTTTGTTATGAATATGAAGAAATGTTTAGTTTCTATATTTAATGTGATGAAATAAATTGTAATAATATAAACTCATCGTATTTTATTTGTTCCATGAAATTCTGAAAAGGTTATATTTATAGGAAATTAAAAATTGAAAATTTTTATATGAATGGATTTCCCATGTAATAGGTGGTTAACTACACTTAAAACCAAAACAATATCGTAAAAGTTTCTGCAATAAGTTAATAACTCTCTTTGTCAATCATATTAGCAAAGAAAAATTTAAGCATTATGTTGATAATTCAAGTTAACAAGCAACAATTGAAATGTCTTTCATGCAAAAAGTCGTTTTTGCCTACATCTCCATAATATTATTATATTAACCACTATTAATGTATGCTTATGTAAATTTGGCACAAAAATCTAACTTATGCTTAAATTTGATCGAATTTGGTAAAAAAATCATGGTTTTAAATAACTTAAATTTGCAAAAACTTAAATTGCATTTTCTGCAAAACTATGGTTTTCGAGTTTTCAACATATTCCTTGGATGAGTCGATATATTTGTTAAGAGAGAATACAAATGAGTATTTGCTAAGGGCGTTTTTTGTGAATTATTTTTTGGTGAAGGGTAACAATAATTGCTAAATTAGTAATATTTTAATAATCATGATTTTGGATAAATGAATTACCTAGATGTTTGTTTTCATTAATTTTGGTGAAATATTATGCTTGTGCTCTATACATATACTATTTAATTACTAATAACATACAGAGCTTAGTTAACCCTTCTATTTTCGTCAAAAACAAAGTTACGCATGTTATTTTGTACAGATTTTTTAACAAAAACATCGAAAATTCAGATAAAGAAATAAAAGTTTTTAGTTATTGTGCAGTATGTTGTTCATAATAGACCGAGTGCGTGTTGTGATATCGCCATGTGTTGTGCAGTTGTTTTCCATATAAACGGTAACTTTTCTTTAACATAAATCTTATACTTATAGCGTTTGCGCCCACTAGCATAGATGATACTGATACCGATTCCTCCGCTTAAATACGATGGGCAATGTTTGTAAAAGATTTAGATCCGGAAGAAGAGAGTGTGCAACGAGAAATGCGTACTCTAACAAAATAAATTTCATTCTATAAAGTAATTAAAAGCAGAGCTATCAATTAAATTCGCAAATAACACTATTTACCAATATTTAGTTTGATGCTCGCAAGAATACTTTTACACCATTTGGTCCAGCATTAATACTATGTAAGTAGGAACCCTTTTTGAAGTGGATATGGTGCAATTATTTGCAAAAACTTTTTTGGATAATCTTTTAAATCTTTTCTATCACGATGCTAAATCCATCAGTATGGTTACCTAAGAAATTGGATAGGCTATATTATCTAAATACTAATCAGTAGATCTCGAATTAAAATCCTAGTACGGACAGGTATAAGTTTTAATGTTATGGCTACTGAAAATTTTTATATTGTAAAGTTACAGCCCTGACCTCGTTATATAAAATCTATTCCAAATCGTTCGCCTTTATATTTTTCTGATGCGTTCCTACATTTACCAAGATAAATTTGGAAGTTTACACAAAAATCTGACTTCCAAAATTGCCCGAGTTTACTTGACAGAGATAATTACCGTGAAAAGACTTAAATTGTTCATCTATAGGTATATGAAATTTTTGCACGTGCACACAAATATTGAAGGCTTAGGAACGACATTCACGCTGAAATCATGCATTAGTACTAGTTTACATCTGCGGCTTTCTCTATCGTCTGTGGCAAAGATCTGATATATTTTAAAAAAATACTTAAGTTACATTACATTTCATGGACAATATAGATGTTCTAGAACGTTCTCTTATAAAGTTTAACCGCTTTTACCATAAAAAGGATAAGCACCTTCAAAAAGTAATTGACCACTTGATAGCAAAAGGCAAAAATAAATACTTCAAAATTTGAAATGCACGTAAAAACTTCAAAAGTATTATTGTTAATAATAAAAATTACAATATATTGGTCATAGAGTTAAACGAAGGTCACATGTGTATACACATACCTTAACTATCTATAGAAATATATAGAACAAATTCAAATTATCCTGTCAACACTATCTTAAATTTGTGCACTTGGCAGAAAGAATGACATATAAAAACGATTTTAACCGAAATATTTTTTCATGTTGAACTATTTTGGGTCATCAAATTACCCGAAGCTAATAGAAGGTTGCACAAAAATAATAAAAATATTTTTCTAATCGTGGAAATATTTTCATGTTGCAACATTTTTTTGACAAAACAAAAATTTAATTGAGTTCAAATATTTTGAGAGGTAGTTATTTCATTTTAAAAAATGATTGTTTACAGCAAGAATCAGTTGTTGTCATAATATTATGATATAATAAATTAGTATGAAGATGATTATTTATTGGTGCCCTTTATTGTGACTTGCCATAGCATAAAATACTCAGCAAGGTACAAAGTTTTGTTAAAATTAAAATTTTGACCAATATAATTTAAATATTATTGCATTAACCGTTCTTAGAATGATGTATATAATGAAGTGCACTACAGTGTATAATTATTTATAAAAATATTTAAGTATATTATTTTGTTCACGAACATAACAAAGGAATATTATTTGTGAGCAATTTTTATGAATTTTTATTAAATATAAAATTTTAAGAATATCTGGTAAAAAATATTATTGATAAGAGAAAACATAAATTCATAAATAATAATGTATGAATATTTGTATAAGAATTTGTTGACAGTATACATCAATATGAAATATACATATTTCAATTAAATAAATTGGGGAAAATGATGTTAACGAAAACTTAGCCTAACGTCAATATTAGTTCTTTATTTATGGAATTACAATAGTCAAATATGATATTTGTCAGAGCATTTTGAAATTCCTGAACTATAGTAAGCTAATGTATATATACAAGAATAGAAAAAATTCTTTAGCCCACTGCAGATCTAGGAGTCTAATTATGCTATTTTCATAAATAAATATCTCATCTTAGATCGTTTAATTTTTTAGAACGTTTTAATTACCAGTTCGACATATTTTTTTTTATGTCCAATAACTTACATATAGAATAATTTGTTGTGGATGAACGTTGTTGCAATTTATTACATAAGTTGGAACAATTTTCTGGTATAACACATGATTAAATATGGAAAATTACTAATATTATCAGAAATTAGGTCCTATTAAATAGTATAGTTCTACTTTATTGCATCATCAAATTGTACTTTTATCAAATATCATTATTTTATGAATAACTAGCAAAGTTAGCCGACTTTGTCCGGGTCGAACACAAAATGTATAGAATTTACTTCAATGAAGTTTGATTTATGAATCGAATTACAAAAAGCTGTTCATCAAGCTGTATTAAATTCATTAGCTTATTGCAAATGTTATTTATACGAAATCATTAACAGTTGTATTGCTTTATTTTTGAAAGAGTATCTAAGTGAAAATGTTCATGTTTGTAACACCGTTCGTTTTTGAAATATTCCTGATGGGTCCTAAGAATTGCACGGCACCTACCCAAACTAGCCCGAATTTCGATAAACTGGAATATACGTGTTTGTTTATTTTTCATATAGTACCTATGTATAGATTTTCATTACTGTGACACAATTGGTTTTTGAAACATTCCTGATAGGTGCTTGGAGTGGATTTTGCAGCTACCCAAACATTATAGCTTTGTAAAGTACCGCGTCCGGTTCCTTTATTGATCATGAATAACTGTGCAAAAGTTCAGAACTCTATTTTTAAAACTGTGGGCGTGTATAGCGAACAAACAAACAAACAAACTTTTCCTTTTATAAGTATAAAAAGAGGATAGATTATAGAGCAATGTCCATGTTGAAACCGGCACCTTCTGATTAGTTGTCAGTTTATATAGCCATGTAGATGTAGATCAGCTTTTGTTATTTGCAATAATATTGTAGAGATTAACTTTATCAAATTTATGGCATTAAATTTAATTTGATAAATCTTTCCAAATTCTAAGTTGTATGGTTGTATTTAAATAATTTACATACAAAATTATTTTTCATAATTTTCTACCATTGAATGAACATTATTGTGTGTGTATTAATTATATAGTATTTAACTTAATATAAATACTGTTTTTATTGTTTATTATAATATATTTTAGTAAATATATTTATTTTCGCTCCAAAAACAGAAAAAAAGAAGAATAATTATTTTTGTGGTTCTTCTAAGTTTTGTGTTAATAATAATATTATTCTGCTTTTTCAATGTATGTTTGAGGATTTAATATTAATTTACCAAAAATTATGTATTCTTCTTACTTTTCAGTAATATTAGTAAGAATAAAAATTCCTATTTAAGTACATTGAAATGGATGGATGTTAGAAGTAAATTGAAATACAACGTACTGATTCTGATGTTTAAACTTAAGTATAATTTACTACCCAATTATATGCAGAAACACATTGAGTATGTTGGTGAATATTATTATTTACGAAACAGGGGAGATTTTACAATACCGTTATACAAAAAAATAGCACGCAAAACTCACTCATGTACAGAGGAGTACAAATTTTCAATTAATTCCCAAATAACATAAAAAATTAAATTAGAATTAGTATATTTAAAAAATTAATACGAGAACATATATGTAGATAAATTTAAAATTAATTTTATTTTTTAATTAATTTTTAAATTTTAATTAAATATTTAAAATTAATTGTAAAAAAATCTAAATCTAATTTACATATATATAAAATTTGTATAATATATATGATTAATTAAATACTGTTCAGTGGGATCAATGAAATTTAATCAAATGAATTTTAGTCAAAAAAAAGTTTATATGTTTAATAATATTCGCGTGTGGGGTTTTATTTTTGTGCTTGGAATTGTTATATTATTTTTTAATTTTAAATTTCTACTTGCAATTTGTCCTTTTCCTATTTTATTTTTAACCGATATATCAAATTGATGACTTAAGTGGTACATGTACATATTTTTTCGATTTTGCTTTACACGCTGGGTGGCGCAGTAGGTCTGCCTTTTAACCGAAAGGTCCCAGGTTCGATTCCCGACGGAGGCAAAAAATGCTTTCTGGATTTTTCGACGTGGTCCAGTACCCTTTATCATTGGGATAAAAAAAATTATAAATAGTTGAGAGTTTTGGTTATCGCTAAAAATAAAAAATGGAACTATGCTATTATGAAGGCGAAGTACTCTACAATAGATATAGTTTTCCACATTTAAATTAGTCTATACCACAAAAATTCTACACAAAAAGCTATTGTATGTGATTGTGTATTCCAAATCTCTGTTTAAAAGCAGTTAGGGTGTTCATCCCATAGACTTGGAATTATATAAAAAAAAAAAAAAACTACTTTTGCCAAGTAAGCATGGATTCATCACCGCATATTACATAATTAATTTTTATTACAAATGTATTTTTTTTTAAATTTAGATAAGATTACAGATAACTCACGTTTTTTTTCTATAAGATTTGCATATACATTTTTATTATGAATATGTATTTTGTGATCCTCTGGCCCTGATGGTGTCCCTGACATTATCCTAAAAGAATGCTCAAAATCTTGAATCTATCGATCTTAATGAAATTTTTCCTTGAAAAAAACCTTCATCAGACCAGTTCACAAGAAAAATGAGAAAAATTATGTTAACAACTATCGACCTATTGCTAAATTATCCTGTATTCCCTAACTATTTGAACTAATCGTTTTTGATCAGCTTTATCACCACTGCACTTGCATCTTAATTCCAGACCAACATGGTTTTTTTAAACATAAGTCCACAAAAACTAATCTAGTTGGATCTACTTCTATATTTCTCAATAATATGTAAAAAGGCTTTCAAACGAATGTTATCTAAACAGATTTTAGTAAAGCTTTTGATCTTTTGCCACATAGTGTAATCCTATTTAAATTATTAAAATTAGGATTTCCGAAATCATTTATGAATTGGATTGAATTGTACCTCATTACTAGAACATATAGCATACAATTTAGATCTTCTATATCATCGCCATTTGAAGCATATTCTGGTGTTCCTCAAGATAGCCACTTAGGTCCCCTATTATTTATAATCTCCATAAATGATGTTACATCAGTAATTAAAAATAGTAAAGTTCAGATATATGCTGATGACATAAAAATTTTCAACAAAATTTCTTCACCAAATTCTTACTCCAAACTGACCTTGATAATTTCTTTATTTGGTGCATGAATAATAATCTTTTGAATGTAAAAAAATGTGCGGTGGTGACTTATTATAGGCGTGCCCCACACTGCTCAAATAACTATTTCCTGAACGGATAAGCACTAGAAGTTGTTAATTCTTTAAAAGATTTAGGTGTCGTTTTTGATGATAAACTCACATTTAAATTACATTATAATAATATCATCTACAAAGCTAATTCAATGTTAGGTTTTATAAAACGTTGGTCTAAGGAATTCAAAGATCCATATATAATTTTTTTTTTTTATCTTCTTGACAGTTTGAATCCTAAGTTTGAATCACCTTTTCGTGCTTTTTCATTAAGTACGATACTGTAAGTTTACACTACAATATATACAAATATTTCGAGTATTTATTTAACAAATTACTGGTTTATCAACTCATTAAATGTGGAAAAATACTACTTTTGTCAGGAACTAAGCCTTCTTAAACAGAATAGCTTTTAATATAGCTTTTAATAAACTTTAGAATTCGAAATTCACATACATAGGATTGAGGCAATCCAAAAAAAATTTCTTAAGATTTGCACTACGTCACCTTCCGTGGTCTAACCCCTTAATTTTGCCACCATATGAACATAGCTAAACTTAGTTCATCTTTCTACTCTGAAAAAAAGACGCGAAATTGCCGATGTAATCTTCATCACTGAAATAGTTAAAGGAAATATTAACTCTCCTTATATTTTTAACCTAACCCAGATTAATACTACTAATCGCTGCCGCTCTGCTAACCTATTTATACTCACATTTCATCGAACCACCTATGGAATGAACGAACCTATCCATAGAAGGATGATTATGGGTAACAAATGTAAGAACCGTATTGATTTCTCTTTCTAAAAATCTACTTACAAATTCTCAAATAAAAGAATATTTTGATTGATTGTATTTTGCAGATTGTTCAATTTTTTCTTTTTTTATTAATAATTTTTGGTAACCATTGATTTACATTTTAATTATTTCACAAATTTTGCAACTACTTTTTTAATTTTAATTTTTTGATATTTATATTGTTAATTTTAAAATTTGCTTAAATTCATATAAATGTAATACAATATGTAACTCGCTTGAATTAAGCCTGTAAATAAATAAATAAAATAAAAAAAGCACCTGTAGTAAGGCTAATCAGACCTATTTGATTTTTTTACAAAAGTTTTTATAAATCATTTAGGAGGGTCAAAATTTCGATGCCCGGAACCTATTCGGGAGAAAACGTTTTATGAAAAGGATAAAAATTCGACTGAAAACGGTACAGTATATTCGAAATTCAGACAAAAATTCAGATTTAGCAAATAATTAAAATCTGAATTTTTTCTGAATTTTTGCTTGAATTTTTATAATATTTTTAAAATTTTGATTTATTTTTAAACATTGCGTATACAATGATTACACAGTGATAAAAATTTAACTCAACAGAGAATCGAACTTACACCAAATTTGCGATATTAAGATGACGCTTTAACCAACTGAGCTAATAACCGATTAAAATTATTTTATCAAAATGCAAAGATAAAATAATATTTTGATCCACATAAAATCCAATAAATTAAAATGAGTATCTATTCTGTACCCAAATGGGATATGTATTATGTACAATACAAACGCACACAATCAGAGTACTCGTAAAAATAAAGAAATTGTATATGTATATAATTATATATAAGATGAATATTCAGAGAATGCGTATTCTACTCTAATATTATTAATATTATTCTACTCTATCTCTAATATTGTGTGTTTTGTAAACCAATACATGCAGCCTTTTTGAAAGCAATTTATATAAATAATATTAGATTAGAATGAAAATCGCTAATACTACTCCATCTAGAAAAATATTCAGCATAATTTAAACGAAATTTATTCTATCAAAACTTTTGTGGTAGGATAAGTTAATAACGTAAATCGCTTAATGACTAATATTTCATTGTAATAAACTACCTTAATGACTTTCCCATTATTTTTTAATAAATTTAAGTTTGATGATGAACGAAACTTTTTTGTATAGAAGTTCAGGAAGAAAATGTTTGTTCATTTTATTATTTAATAACTTTGTAAACTTAATTAAAAAACATATTCAAGGATAATAAAATGAAATAATACTCAACAGTTGTAGGTAGGATAAGAAATATTTTACTTTTTAAATATAAACTTATACTTCCAAAGTGTATTGTTATTGTTGTTTTCTTTTTGAATTGTTATTTTTATATGTAATTAATGTAAACAGTTATACCAAATACCTATTGGCTTTCGTGTTTAAAAGCAAAACAAAAGAGTGTTAATTATAATTTATATTTATATAATAACATCATCGAAGACCCTTTATTTTTAGATATTAATTTAAATTTTTTTGAATTTTAAAAAAAAAAAAAAAATAAAAAAAAAAGATAAAAAAAATGTCGAAAGAGAAAAATAATGAATTCGAATCTTAAAGATGTTCTAATATTATTTAGTTTTTCCAGAAAAAGTATAAAGACGTACCCGAGAGCTTAGGATGTTGTTTCCGACACAATGTGGGTGTCAAATAATAAACAATGCAAAAAAATAATACAAAATAATTGCGTGTGGTGCATAATATAGAAAAAAAACTTTTAAACTATGTAATTTTTTAGTAATTTTCTATTAATAGAAAATTAATTACCGTTTCATTCGACTTATAGGTGCACACTGTTCTAATATTATTTTTGCTAATTCTGTAATGTGTTTAAAATAAAATAAAATATAAAAATAAAAAAATATCAAATTGATAAGATTATTAGAACTTGATTGAAGAGCAAACTATCATGAAAAGTTATGAATGATGCAAAAAGATTGAAAGTCATATTTTGTGTAATTTTTAGAATTTGTGTTGGAAATATTAAATAAATTGTTAAATTAAAAAATGATCCTACAACTGAACTTCTATTTGCATCATAGCGATCGCTTACAGACAAGATACAATCTTAGCTTTTCATACAGATATGAAATAAATAAAAAGTATTTTTTACTCCATGGAAGATGGCTTATTTGAGAAAATTGATTAAATTGACATTAAATGTACAAAAAATTGGTGGAGATCCAACATAGACCTAGCAAAAATTATGGTACCAAAATGAACACCAGTATCGAAAGGCTAATATTAAATGAAAAGTTTGGACAGAAGTATAAACAACTTGCCTACCAAAGGAAGAAGAAAAACAAAGTTAGATATAGATTTCTAAGGGTTTTGCACTTTTGGACTGGCCAACATAGTCTTCCTCATTTATTGTAATTTGTGTCTCTTTTAAAAAAACGTACCTCTGCTCAATTCTTTTTGACATTATAAATTATAAGGTAACAAAGTGTAAATACTTTTGAAAATCTATTTGAGAAAATCAAACTGAGTTTTAACCTAAGATTTATTTGTAGAGTGGTTGCATTTATTATACTTTATCAGATTTCAACTCAATACGAAGGAATTACATAAAAGTCAATGAAAATTCTTCTAAATCTTCTCATTTATTATTTTCTTGTGTCAGCTAAGGTCTATTGACATATTGTTACATTTTTTGTACATATCCTGTTATCATTTATTAAATAATATACATGTATATATTATTATATATCTACAATTTTCCTTTATTTTTATGTTTTCCTCAATTCTTTAATGTCCTTGCAGGTTAAAAAATATGAAAAAAAGCATAAGTATAATATAGTGTAAGTACAAATCTTCAATGTCTCAACACTTGTTGCTTTCTTTAGTTATTAAAAATAAATACTCTAAAAGATATGTCATATACTATATAATATATGTGTATAGGTTAATACGTACATATTTATAAAAGAAATGAATAAAAAAAAGCATGTATGTGAATGTAATTGTATATTACAATGAAAAAGTTCCTTAACATTAAAACTTGAATTCTTAAGCGAAAAAGCCCTAAAAAAAAATACCACCAGCAGGACAACCAACATCAGACATTAAATTTTATTTGTCTGTCTTATGCTTGTATCCTTTTAAAATGTTTTATGTTAAGCAATAGAAGAAGTGAAGACAAAGATTATTTTTTTTTTTTTTTTGAAAAAGGATATTAAAACATTTTTTATTTCAAATCAATTTTGCCAAACAAAACAAAAAAATAAAACCATACAAAAAAGATTTTGTTCGCAGAATTTGTTTGAATACTTTTTGTTGTTTCATCGAATATTATTTCACATCGTATGAACAAAAAGGACCTGGAAACTAAAAATTTTTAAATTTTTTTACAAATGTTATTCTTGTTCAAAAGAAAAAGGTTCAAATACAAATGAAAATAATTCTTAATTTGGTAAAAATAGGATATTATTGTATTATGTACAATAACAAGGTAAAAAGAATAATATTACTGAAGGACTCTTTGTGTACGTATAACTGTTTATGTTTGTATGTATATAATTATGTAGATATTTCTATATTTTTAAGTTAATATTCAAATAAAAATTCAATGCAACTTTGAATGAATGTAATGTTATGATGAGAATATTAAAAAGGACATTGCTTTCGTAAAGGACATTGCTTTCAACTTTCATAACTTGGTATTTTTTAATAATAGAATTTACCATAAAAATTTTTATATTTTTAAAATGAATCATTATGCATGGTTAATACAATTCAATAGTGTTCTTAAAAAAATGACGATTTAGTTGCACACTGACATAATATAATAATTTATTAATATTTTTTTTTCTTAGAATTTTTATTGACTGAAATCGTCTCGTCATCAAAAATGATTTTTTTTTTAAGAAGTTAGTGTAAATGAACTTTTCTATATTAATAGAATAACAGAGTTACCAACTATTTCAATTTTTAAAAAAATTAATCACGTTAACAAAATAAATAAGGTTGCCTGATGAATTTGTTAAAATACCAATCTTATATAATAAAAGGAAATGTCCTGCTGCTGCTGCTGCTGCTGCGTTAGCGTGGCATTTTATTAATATTACAATAACAAAAACAGAAATTATTTAGCAGAAATTATAACACAAAAATTTAATCATTCCCATCACATACATTTTCAAAAAATGGTATACATAAAATAATCTCTCCCTTTTGAAATTTCATGTTTGTTTTTTGTTTTTGTTTTTTTTTTTTTATTTTAAAATTGTTTTCAAGAGGTAATAAAATCAACGGCGGATGGATAATATCGAAAGGAAATAACAAAAATAATTTTGTTTTGAATTAAATTTTTTGTTATGTTTCATTTAAGAAATAGGTATTCAATTCATGTATGTGTATATGTAAATAAGAAAAAACAGAAGCACATGTACCTACAAGAACCTACAAGAATTTTTTGGAAATAGTCTGAGTACAGATGGTTTTTCTGCCTATTCAAAAAAGTACATACTTTGCTCTAAAAATTCTGATATCGATGCAATTAACGAACAAATATAAATAAGTAATTTAGGGCGTTTCCAAACTTTTCGCACTTGCACTGGATACTCGTACTAAACCTATCAAATCCCACTAAATTTTTTTTTTATTTTCAGTTTTAGTAAATTTAATTTTGCGAATTTAGTGTATTTGAGACTACACTAAAATTTTGACAACAAATCAAGTGCGATTTGACAGGTTTAGGGCGAGTATCAAGTGCAAGTGCGAGAGGTTCGGAAACGCCCTTAAACACAGGTTTTCTTGACTTTCGCGGTGAAAACGATGAAAATAATTAGCCCGTGGAATTTTTAAAAGGCTGCTGTTCAAGTGGAATGCTTCCACATAAACTTAATTTGAAAGTGGGGGTACAATAATATTACTTAGTAGCCTAAATACCAAACGTAGTATCTGCTATGGAACTCGGTTAGCAGTAAAAAATTTAAAATCAAACTTAATAATGGCAGAAGTCCTAATCGGTACAGCTATAACAAAACTATATTTATTCCAGGAATAGATTTATCCCCTAGAACTATCACAGAATTGCCATTTATTCTCAGACATTGACAATTCCCCGTTAAATTATCCAACAATTCCCCAACAATTTCTCCAACAATTCCCCAATAAATTTGACGTCATAACACGTTTTTTTTTTTTAATTTCTTGACTTATAAAATTTACACGATAAATAATCAAAAATCAATTTGGTTACAATTTTCAGCACGCTGTTTTTGAGGTAAAAATGTATGTTTTTTTTTAATTTTTTGTAAAGATTTTTACTGCACAAAAATACTTATCTAATATTTGATTACGTTTATTAATAGCAAATTTTTTTTTGCAGTAACAAAAAAATATTTTTTTATTTACCATCCTCATATGACGGGCCTTTTTGATAGTAATAAAATAAAAGGAAAAGAGTAAATCAATTAGTGAACAGTCTTATCTATAATAGTAGAAATATAAGTCGGCTTGAGAGATCTTTAAAATATTGATCTTGACAAAAATATGATCAATTTACGGCATAAATCATTCAATGGGTTTGAACTATTAATTCCAACATCCCCACAACATCGAATACACTTGAAATCATAATATTAAGGCTGGACTGGAATAACCAATTATTTTATTTTTTGTATTTTTTTTATTTTTATTTTTTATGTTTCTTTCCTTTTTCTCAAATGAGCTCAGTCGCTCGTAACTAATTTATTTATTTGTTTAAATTATCTCAAAAGGAGCTTTCTAGAAATGCAATATGTAAAATGCATCATATTCCATATTGTACAGAAAATTTTTTTACAATCTAGTCTATTCGATAATATAAGTTTCAAATGCCCAAAAAAGAAGCAGAGCCTGCTTTGAAAATTTTCTATGCTTTTCATAAATTTTTTGTACATAGGTAAGTAGGTATAGAAGTGGCAATTCCAGTTGCTTCTAGAAAGCCAATTAGAACTTAATTGTGGCTTTTTATACCACGACTCGAGTGAACTATTTCTTGTTGTTGGTTGCTATAATGTTGCTATATGGGGATAATTTCCTCTTTTTTTTTGTACATAGTATTGCAAGGATATATTTAGAACTTTTATTTTCTTTTTTGATTTTCAATATATTTGACATTTTTCGGTAAATTCTGAATAAACTTTTCTGCTAAATAACAATAATTTTAGGAGATAACAAATAAATAATTTTTTTGAATATCAATAAATTTTAGGAGATGTTTCGTTCATCAAAACACTATTTGAACTCATCAGTAGGTATTTGTCGTGTTAGACTACCTACACAGTTCCCGATTTTATAGTAATATAACTTTTTTTTATAAATTCTGAACTTTTTCTGCTTAAGTTTTTATAGCTTTTGAAAGAAAATTACAACAAAATAAATGTCAAAAGCTTAAATTTGTGATCCATAATGTAAAGAAACGACAGCAAATTTTTTACCATGTAGATAGAAGTTTCTAAAATTAGATGTAAAACAGTTTAAAAGCGTTTTAAGAAATGTTTTTGTTACAACGAAGTCACGGAACATACTATATAATATCATACTTTCTTGCAAAATGTCTCTAAAGTGTGCTTTAGTATCGTGTAGTAACCTTGAACTTAAATCGGTAAAAATAAAATGTAATGTGTTTTGCCATCGGTGCTACCACGGAGCGTGTATAGGTTTAGAGAGGAATTGGCAACTCTCTAAAATATTAGATAATTTTGTTTGTGACGATTGCTTACAGTTTCACGACGTTTTGAGAAAATGCAATTCCGTGCAACAAATCGCTTCTACCAAGAATATTGAAGAACATAGCAGAATTATTTCAAAAGCTGCCAAAGCTCTAGACGCAAATTGTGAGATTTTCTCACATTTGTGTCATAGAATTGATGACGGGAATTTTAAATCAAATAGCAGTGTAAATGAAAGCGATCAACAAGACATTACCGACCACAATAAAAAAAAGAAATCAACTTAAGATATCTATAAAATCAGTGGTTGATCCTGTTTTAGGAGAAATGGATGATGAAAGAACTGTACAACGACATGAGTAAAAATCAGAGCCACTTATCATCAAGAATTGACGCTTTGTATATTTATACGAATGCAGCTTTGGCCTACAATCAAGATCCTTTCTCCACATCGGAATTTCGGGAAACAGTAGAAACTTTCAAAAGGTTAGAAGAAAGATGGAGTAATATAAGTTTTAAACCCTGTATGCATTCTATTTCTGTTGAATCTGAAGCTGTTGCACCGTCACTGCTATCTGAATTAGATGTAATGTAGCACAAAGTATAAATATATCTATATGTCCGGAGCTCTCGTTAAGAGACTCAACCCAACCAATTCCAAAAAACATAAGCACTAAACCATATTTAAATCCTTCGTCCTTAGAACCTGTAGTCCAAATGCCTTCATTATTAAAAGAATCAAATGAAGCGCAGGACATGATTGTCCAAAGGCAGGAATCACCGTCTACGCAACTCCTAATTCCAGTTTCAAGTGTTTTATCTCCTAAAGTCAATAAATTTGGAACGATATGGTCAAAGGCGGGCTGGAAAAAAATAATTAACAAGCTAATAACTTGTCAAGGAGTCCAAACTCGAATATTGATGTATATAAAAAATGTTCAAAAGTAACGGAATTTTTGTCGAATACTGATCCTTCTGACGAAATAGTTTCTAACGGAGATTTTAATTTACCAAGCATTAAATGGATACCACATGGGGAAGATTCATACATGATTCCGACCTATCTTTGTAGTGAAAATGAATACTCGTTCATTGACAGCCTTAATATTAATTATTTACAACAAATATCAAGTATAACTAATTTTCAATCAAAACAACTTGGCCTAGTTTTTACCACTGACTGGAACAATATGTTACAAATTAATTGCCCAACCCCCTTGTAAAAATTGATCAATTTCACCCTCCCATTTGTTTGTCGTACTGTCTTAACGCACCCTCCAACCCTGACACAGCTAATTCTTATCGTTATAATTTTAGCAAAGCAAACTTTGTCGGACTAAATAACTTTTTATACACTTATGATTTCTCTACATTATATGACAATGTAGATCTCAATATAATGACAAATAAGTTTTATGAAATCCTACAAAATGGTTTCCGACAATTTGTTCCCATCGCCAAAGACAGGCAACAAAATTTTAGCCGGCCGTGGTTCAATCATGAAATGAGAAAACTCAGAAATAAAAAAAAATAAAGCTTGGCGTAAGTATCTAATTTCTAAAAAGGGTACAGATTATAATAACTTTAAACTCTTTTTTGACCAGTTTAATTTAGCAGCAAAATCTCTGTATGACAATTATGTTATTGATATGTCGTTGCAGATAAAGAATAAGCCTAAAGCTTTCTGGAAATTTGTTAACACCAAAAGAAAATGTGATCAGTTTCCTAACATTATGAAATTTAATGGTATGTACTGCAGTACTGATTCTAAAATAATCTCAGAATATTTTCGTGATTTTTTCTCAAGTTCCTATCCTACAGTTGAGTTTGCGGCCAACCTCGGAGACAATGATTATCTTCATAATTATCCAAAAACTTTACTAACATATATTATTATTGATGATGATATCATAATTAAATACCTAAATAAACTTGACAAGAACACTTTTCCTGGGTCAGATGGCGTACCAGAAATTGTTCTAAAAAAATGTTCTAATTCACTTGCCGCTCCACTATCATTCCTTTTTAATTTTTCAATTTCTTCAGGACTCTTTCCTAATATATGGAAAAAAGCTTTTGTAAGACCAATTCATAAAAAAAATTCTAAAAATGATATCATTAACAAATGGATTAACTCATACCTGACAAATAGAAGTTATAGCGTAATATTCAGGTCTGAGACGTCTAAATCATTTATGACTAACTCTGGAGTTCCTCAGGGTCATTTAGTAGAGTAGCCATTTAGGTCCACTTCTTTTCATTATTGCAATCAACGATGTAGCATCTATCATTAGTAATAGTGAATTACTAATTTACGCAGACGATATAAAAATTTTCAAAAAAAATAAAAAACAAAGATGGTTCAATTTTGTTTCAAAAAGACCTCGATAATTTTTTTGCTTGGTGCACTCGAAATAATCTTATACTCAACACTAATTACATACACTCGCCGTTCGCATCCGTTTAAGTATAACTACACACTTAATGGTGAATCCTTGTCAAGAGTTCAATCCATCAAAGATTTAGGTGTATTTTGTGATGAAAAGATGACATTTAAGATTCACTATACAAATATCATCAATAAAGCCAACTCAATGTTAGGCTTTGTTAAACGATGGTCGAAATAATTTACTGATCCGTATATCATAAAATCTTTATATACTTGTCTCGTACGACCAAATTTAGAATACGCTAGTCAAGTTTGGTCTCCTTTTTATGAGGTACACAAACTTAGAATTGAATCTATTGAAAGAAATTTCTTAAGGTTTGAATTACGTTTTCTTCCATGGTCTGACCCATTATTATTACCCCCTATGAACATAGACTTAAACTTCTTCAAATGTGTTCATTGCAACTAAGAGTTAAGTTATTTTTATTACTGAAGTAGTAAAAGGAAATATAACATTGTCTTTAATTTCAAATGAAATCGTTATTATTGATAATCCCCGTTTTCGATCTACCAATCTTTTTTTCCTTTCTTTTCATAGAACGAACTACGGGATGTTTGAGCCAATTCATAGGATGCTAATGATGGGAAACAAATATAAAAGGCACATACACTTTTCAATGTCTAAACAGCTACTAAAACAACGTCTTTATCTTAATAACTAAGATATAATTTATGTTTTGTTTTAATCATTGTTAAACTTTTTGTAAACAATTTATTGTGTATGGTTTTAAAATTTTAAACTTTAGTATTAGTAAATTAGTTTGTACTTCTTAATTTTAAGTTAAACTGTTGGATTGTATAAATTCTCTATTAAAAAGTTTTTTTATTTCTCTTTGTAAACTGTTTGTGTTAAACAAGTAAATAAATAAATAAATATAAATAAATATAAGTACTGAACTGATCAGTATTTAAATTCGAAAATAGTAATGGTAAAATTTATAGTCTTTTTTTATTATTTTGTCATTATACCTTTTCGTATATCAAATACGGCGCTGCAACTATTTACTACATATACTATAGAACATTTTTCGATTATTTATTTATTAATTTTTCGTTATGTCAACTAATCAAATGTATATAGAAAGCTAGTAATCATTGTCGGAAACAAGGTCTACTTAAATAGCGTAGTTCTTAATTTTACTTAAATTAACATCTTTGTTCAGAGTGAAATTAGAATTTGGGGTATTATGGTACTCAAATGACATAAAAAACCACTGAACCATGTAGCTCTATTTCAAATAGATTAGGCGAATGAATGAATGAATTAAAAATTTTCTATTTATTCACTCAAAAAAAACAACAATAAAATGTTTCGCAGTGTTTGACAATATGATGACAGAATTTTATTAAATAAGATGTCTTTTTTTTCCCTACGGAGGTGGCCCTAATATGTGAGAGCCGGCATGTAGGCTTTTAGCCCTTTATCACCCCTCAACTTAGTCGACCATTTTGATAAAGGCCAATAGGTTTGGGGGATTTATCCTGCAGAAGTTTTCTGAGGTTATGTAGTGCGTTTCCAACAGCCTGAATCTCAGCCTTGAAAGTCCTACAACGTGTGTGGAAGTTTCTTACTCTTCCAGACAGTGTCTACAGGTTGGGTCGTCACTTAGTGCTAGTCTATACATATGCTTATTCATATGGTTATGACCAGTAAGTATGCCCACCATCTTCCTACAGTCTACTCTATTGAGAGTTAGCAGGAAATTGGTAATTTTGGTGTTTGTTCTTGGTACATATATTTTAGAGACTCCTTCAATACACTCCCAAAGAATGTTTGTTTTCCTCTTCGGGGTGTTTGCTATCGATAGTTTGATATTACCAATAGACATACCAACTGCAGGTTCCGGGCCATAAATGTTTCCCGCCGATGATCCGGCTAATTCGTCAGCCTTCTCCTTTCCAGTCAAGTCACTATGACCCGGTATCCAGATCAGTTGTACCTTGTTTCGGAGCCCTATCAGGTTTAGGGCTTCCGAACCTTCTCCCACCAATCTAGACTTGGTTACTTTCAAGAGCTTTTAAGGCCGCCTGACTGTCACTAAAGATTCTAATGACTTTGTTAGACCATCTTGGCTCTTTTATTATATCCACTGTTGTGTTTATGGCAAAGACTTCAGCCTGGAAGACTATGCAGTGTTTGCCAAGAGGAAACTGGAGTTCAAGTTGCTCTTTTTCAAAGAACACTCAAGCTCCCGCGCCTAGAGCCGTAAGGGACCCGTCAGTGAAAATGTCCGAGGTGTTTGAGGACCTAGCCTTTTCTTCTGAACCACGCCAGGTCTTTCTTGTCGGGATTTCTACTTCATATCTCTTTTTCAAAGATACGTATGTAGTGATGTCATCTGTTGGCATGAAGAACTCTTTTTGCTCCTCTTCTAAGTCCTTCCATAGCCTCTGATGTTTGTTCCTACATCCTCTAGTATTCCCTAGAGTTTGCAACCTTCTTGCAACTTTGAGGGCCTCCATTCTTACATAAAGATGCAAGGGTGGAAACCCAAGAAGTATTTGCATAGCCGCTGTTGGTGTTGTTCTAAAAGCACTTGTTGCACAGGGTAACGCAAGTCTTTGTACTGCTTCTAGTTTTTTATGGCATTTGCTGTGAATGTTCTCGGAACCCATGCAATGGACCCATAGTTAACAATGGGCCTGATACACACTTTGTATAGTCTTATGGCTATTTTCGGTGTTAGGCCCTAATTGTTGCCAAAGGCCCTTCTGCACTGCCTTTCACGGCATTAGCACATTTCATCTCGATATGTTTTGCCCAATTGAGCTTCTTATCAAGTATGATCCCTAGATATTTTACTTCGTCTCGAAGTTCTAGGTTATTTCCTCCAATGGAGGGAAGAACATAGTTGTTCAGTCGCCTTCTATTGGTAAAGGCCACTAAATGTGTCTTGCTAGGATTTATGGTTAATCCATTCGCCTGACACCATTCGGTGGTTAAGCTAAGGGCATTTTGCATTTGTGTGCATAAACGCCTCATATATCCTCCTCTTAGAAGAATACTAACATCATCGGCAAAGCCGTGTGTGTTGATTCCTTCCTCGTTCAGTATACTTAGGAGTTCGTCTACCAACATGTTCCATAGTAAAGGCGATAGAACACATCCTTGTGGGCATTCTCTAACCGCCGTTCCAACATCTTTTCTATCCATCTCAGTAGTGTGTTGTTTAATCCGTGCTTTTTTGCTCCATCTAGAAGTGATTTAAAAGTTGCCTTGTCAAAGGCCCCTTCAATGTCCAAGAATGCACCGAGTGTTATCTCTTTCCTCACGAAGTTTTGAATTTCTAATTAAATAAGATGTCTTACTTCACTAGGGAAAATATTTGAAAGCGTCCTCTTTCCTACCCCTAAAAGAAACTAATTTCTGTAAAAAAAAAATTCGTCAGTCAAAGCTTATTAGGCACATTTAGTTCTACAGATTAGTTCTACACTGAAATAGGTTAACTTTTATTAGAATGACCAGTAACATTTATAATAGCAATTTTTTATTATTAGAAAGAGATAGTAAAAATGAATTATAATTTTATTTCATTAACTTAAAATACTTCATTATACAATTTCTATTGTTAAACAATTTCGTAATGTTTTAAAAAAAATTACTTTAAAAAATCTAATCGTACCTCTTGGACAGCACATAATAGTTTTTCTCTAAAATCAAAATAAATAATTTGCAACCATACAACATGGCGTTTTAATTTGATTTTATTTTAACCAAATCAAATAACTTTTATCAAAAGAATCGTCTATATTATTATGTACCAAAACAAATGTTCCATTATTAAAACCATTTTTGTAAAATTCAATGTTTTTTTTTTGGGAATATATAAAGAAAAAAAAACAAACATGAAAAACTGTGCTAATTATCTTTAAATGGAAACACAGAGGACTTATTAGAAATTATAATAAAAATTATAAAATTATGGTGTTTCTCTAATGAATATTATGAAAACGAATAGCACCCAGACAGCAACGATAAAAAAACAAAAGCAAAAAAAAAAAAATAAACTTCAAAAGAATACTTGAAAATTTTAGAGGAGAACAAACTCTGCCTTCTGCTACAATGAATTTTATAAAATAAAATTTTCTTTTTGGGAAATATGATCCTTAGGTTTTTAAAAAAGTTTTGTAAAAACAAAAACTGATAGAGCTCTTGGGAATATACACTTACTAAAAGTTTCTTAAGAATTCTTTAAGTATTGTTAGGGTACAGTATTTAAATTTTTTTTTAAAATTTTTCTAGGAAATAGATATATTTCGTATAAAGTATTGCATAGAGGCGTGAACAGTCATGATTTAAACTAAATTTTGATTCTTGGCCCGCCCTATGTCATGGATTGAAAATACTACAAAAAGAAAATAAGTTAGCTGAATTTTTTTTTTTTTTTTACACTCTACAGTAACTTAGGTAGAATCACTTTTTCGTCCTTAATTAAGTACGGTACTGCAATTTTACACTACAATCTACAATATTTCGAGTATTTATTTAACAAATTACTGGCTTACCAACTCAATAAATGTGGAAAACTACTTCTATTGTCAGGAACTAAGTCTTCTTAAATAGAATAGCTCCATTTTGATTTAAGTTGCAACCAAATTATACTCTCAATTATTTTTTGCCATTTATTATATCCCAATGACAAAGGGTACTGGACCAGGTCGAAAAATCAATAAAACATTTTTTTTTTCATCGGGAATCGAACCTGGGACCTTTCGGTTGAACTCGGACCTACTGCGCCACCCACCGTGTTAGCATATATGTATAGTATATATTTATTATAATTAATGTGTTATACTTACTTCTGATTCTATATAATATGCCATTGCTTCCACAAGAATATAACGACTATGAAACATGAAGTGACTTGAACTACCTAGTTGTATAAGTGAAAACTTAAAAACACATCAGAATGCTTGATAAAAATATTATTTTTTTGTATATTGGTTTCAGACTAGAGATTAATATGATTATATTACAAATATTGTTATATCAATAATATTAAAGGAGTTGTTTCGTTCCCCATAACACTATTTAAAAACTCATAGGTAGGTGTTTATAATGTTGTTAGACTACCTACACAACTTTTAGTATTTACTTTATTTGATTTTATAATAATAAAAAAAATTTATGTAATTATAAATTGTAATTATAAGTGTGAAATATTAAAATTTTCATGTCATTTTACTTTTAAAAATGCATTTACATTGAAATTTTGGTCGATTTTTATAACTCACAGATTTACTATTAACATCTTTTAATAAGTTATAAAATCAATCAAAATGAAAATAGGAGTTGTATAGGTAGTCTAACAGTATAAATACCTACTGATGAATTCTAATAGTGTTATGAGGAACGAACCAACTTCCTAAAACTAATTTTGACTTTATAACTTATTACAAGATGACGTTATAAATTCATCTGTGAGTTACAAAAAATCAACCAAAAATATTAATAATTTCTTTATTTAAGTTATTTAAATATGTTTAACTCTACTTTGAAATTAAAAATTTCGGAAAACTTTGACTGGTAAGTATTAAATGGTTTTAGTGTTCGGTTAGTAAATTATTTTACTTTCTTACTTGTATGAGAAGTATTTTGGGTAGTTTTTCGAATCATTAGATTTTCACAAAGTACATGACTTGTCTACGGTTGTTTTTATATATAAAGTTTCTCATTTTATAAACATTATATTATTATATATGTATTTTTTTGTTTTTGTATAAATAATCAAAACACTAGGTTCCCACCTTTCATACCAATTGCAGTTGCGTTTGACTGGACTGGGAAAGGAGAGTAAAGAGGGGGATAGCATAAAAGAGAAGGAGGACAATTACGAATGAAGGTCCTAATGTTCGTCTTGAATTTATGTAGGTCCTAAATATAGAATTAATTATGTTTGAAGAACACAAAAGATGAAATTTGGTCCCACATTCGGAATGTTGAGATTATAAACGAATTTTAATAACTTTTCTTCTGCCATTTAGGAGTTTCTATGGTATAAGGATGAGTACAAGCTGTATTTTTTCGTTATTTATACTTATTTCGAACATTCAAAAGTTACAATAATCAGTAAGAAAAGTCTGCATAATATATTTAACTCATTAAATTTCAAGAATTTTGAAATAGTATGTTATTCAACACCTTAACCGAGCTATGTGGTTGCATATTTAACTCTAGGTAATCGAAATTAATCAATATATTAATTAAAATTAGTAAAACATACCTGCAGTTTTTAATCTTTATTTTTAAAAATGTTTCAAGTATAGTCTACAGCACATTCTTTAAAATATATATATATATATATATTGTGTTACTTTATTACTTTTTCAAATATTTTTTAGACCCTCAACGTTTAGATATCTACTTTACTTCAAATTATTTCTTTGATTGCATTCCATACAGATTTTGTTAAAAAATATAATTCTCTACTATTATTATTTAGTTCGGAATAATAATGTATACTTTAATGTTGTTCCCAAAATTTTCTATAATTTTCTATAACAATATAACATTAATAATCACCTCCACGCTTACATTAATGTATTTTGAGTTATATTTTTTACGTTGTAACAAAATTAATACTCTTAAAGTATATAGTAAGTAAATTATGTGTATAATTACATTTAAGCTTAATATATATATTATGTATGTATGGATATGTAAATTCAATGAAAATAAAAATATTATAATAATGTTCTTTGAATTATTATTCTTTGAAGTTGAAATTAAGAATAAAAAAAAAGTTCATTAAAATCACGACTGCCCTATACTTGAAGTAAATACACTTTGAACTGTATATGAATTTATTTTAAAGACTTAAAGTATTTCATTTTAATTATTTTTCAGTCTGGTAGTATAGTTTCAAATAACTAGTATATTAAAAAATTGTATACTTTGTACTTGATCTTCTCAAATTTAACAATTTTTTTTTTAATTATTTAGAAAGTATTTACAATAAATACTTAATGCGTGTCGGAGTCATTACTCCACAAAATATACTTCAAGAGTACTAAATTTCTAATTAAATATTAAATTACTTTTCAAATCTGTTTTATTGATTCAAAAGAATTAAACTGTTTATATTCGAACAATAATTCTTGTGCTCACTTAATTTTGAGCACAAGATTTATAGATAAGTTTTGTATGACTGTGAAAATTACATAAAATGAAAAGAATCCTGTGATCCTACAGAGCTTAAATTATTTTTTAATTTTCTTCATGTTCTCTATAGTAGATCTGATGGCCTATACACTTTTTTATGATTCAATTGTCCATCCATACCTTTATTAGTTTTGTATTTTTATTAAGTAATCTTATAATTTGACTGATGTTCAATGGTAGTGTTAACATCTTTTGGAATACTATGAATATTAAATATCAAGCTGTAAAATTACTTTGTTGATATATCATTGCTTCTGTCGGTCCTCAAAGTTATATAAGTCAAGAAATTTCTTCCAATGAACGCGCATAAGACTTTTTACTTCTCAACATGCTTCTTTACACTGCAATTAAGTCCCCAACAGTTATTGAGTGCCAGCTAGCTTTGGGACACCCACGTTTTCTTTAGATTAGGAAGATTTACAAAATCAATATACCCAATCCAAAACTGTTTTCATCATAACACTCAAAATTTAAATTCTTGTTTGCTTTTTTTAATTTTTTAGTACCCAGACTAGAAAGGAAATCAGCTAGGTGGTCAAATGAACTGTGAGATAGAAAATTGAAATTTTTCCAGCCATAACATACTTTATTAAAACTTCATAGCAAAAAAGTTAAACTTTATCTACATTCTCTACATTGATGGGTTGCAGTGAGAAGTTACATTATGTTGTCGGCTAAGACTATAGATATCCAGTAAATGTCCTTGTCACATAGTTCGCCGTTTTCATCACCCAGACGAAAATCAATACAAAAAAAAAATTCGAAAAACTCAGTCTTTCTGCATTTCAGTCAAAACGTGTAATTGATTGCTGGCCTTGCGATGCAGAGAAAAGCATACAACCAACCCTATTTTTTGCTTTTGTTTATATATATATTTCCAGATAATGTTGACTTTTTATATGTCAATGTATTACTTGGTCTAACGGAGGATCAGAGGAAAGAAAGTACTCGTACAGCCAGTAGAGATATTTTGGATGAAGCTGTTTATAATTTTTTTTTTTGAATGTTTGAAGATTATATGTGAGTTAACTATTTGAGTTTGGATATACACTTTTAGGAATGCATCGTCAATAAAAAGTTTGTTTGGAATATGGTTCCAAATTCGGATTAATTTGACTACAAACGAATTTTCATAGCAACTAAAAAATTTCACTTTTGTAGGAATGATAACTTAAAATCTCTTTTATTTTACGACATAGCTGTTTTTAAAGTTTTTATTAAGCGGTTTAGATGTTCATCCAATTGCAAGTCAAAGGCTAGTCAGAATCAATTTACAAAAGAAATGGTATTTAGTTACGACCATGTTGTAATTAAATTGATTTTTATTATAGTTGTTACAAGAAATAATTTCCATACATGACTTCAGTTATGTAGGCACATCCATTTTAATAAAATAGAATACATTTGTCACAAGACAAGACTGAGTAATGTGATGCTTTGAATGGAATAACTTTTTTTCTGCTCAATTCATAGAATTTAAAAGAATACAAAATATAATAGGATGAAATAAAAAGAAAAACAAAATAATTGTATTTAATGCGATGGTCCCTCTGTGTATGTCTACTTGAAATATTATAAATGTACGAAAACCAAAAAGAAAAAACAAAAACAGAAAAGTACAAATATATGTAAGAGTATTAAGGTACACTTTAGAAAGGTAAAAAATAATACGAGGTGAAAAACTTTTTACTTTAATATTTTGTTTTTGTTAAATTATTATTAATAGCGTGACTATAATCTGTTGAGTTTTAGATTCTTAAGATGCATAATTTTTTTATTTTCATTCCAAAATTTTGTTAGTGTCTTATTGAAATAATATTTCAATTTCATAATATAATTCTTACGACCAAGAATATTAGAAATATCATCATTTGTAGTTTGAAAATTGGATATTGAATTATTCCTTATTATTTGCAGCGATAATTGCTTGATCCATATTCTTCTTCTGCAAAGTAAAGTTTCACAGTACTTTTTAAACTTTCTTAGTAATTTTGATTATACTAGAATGCAGTTAAGCCTAGTTTGGCTACACTAAAAACAAATTTTTTCATCTTAATTTTTTCTATACATACATAATTTCATAACATTTGTTAAGTCATTATTATTAATTCTTTATTTAGTATTCAATAAATTATTGAAAACAGAATCTTTTTTTTTATTTTATTTTTTAGGTTCTTGACAGTAACTTAGATAGAAAATCTTTTCGTGCTTTCTTAGGTACGGTACTGCAAATTTATACTACAATATCTACAATATTTCGAGTATTTATTTATCAAATTTCTGGCTTATCAAACTCATTAAATGTGGAAAACAACTGCTATTGTCAGTAAATAAAGCGTTCTTAAATAGAATAGCTTCATTTTATTTGATTTGTTGCCAAATTATATTTTCAATTATTTTTCATCATTTAGTTTATCCCAATGACAAAGGATACCGGACCAGGTCGAAAATCCCAGAAATCATTTTTTGTTTTTTTGTAAGGGAAACTTACTTATAACACGCTTGTCGATTCTGGTGAGGAAAATGTTATAAACTCGCGTCGCGCTAAATTGTGAGTCACTAATGTTATTAATATATACATTCATATACATTCTAAATATAGGTACAAAAAAAAATTTTTTTTTTGCTGTTTCTCTTTTGTTTTTTAGAAACATACAGACAATATAAGTAGAGGATAATAAGAATAATAACTAAAATAAAATATGGATTTTGTTTTTGTAGATATTATCGGACCCTCGGTGGCGCAGTGGTTATGTAACAGGATCCATGACCGAGGGTACCCCGGTTCGAACCTGGTTGGTGGCGATTTATAAAAAAAAAAAAATCCATCATTAAATTTGTTAATTGAAATTTCGAGATTAATCGAATGAAAATCATTAATTGAGATCGAACCGGTAATAAGGTAGATGGTTACTCCATCTCCTAGGACCGGTTACTGTAGGCCAATCACCTGCATAATCGGTAAATCAATGGATTCGAAATAATAGAAGAAGAAGCCTCGGATACACGAATGACTACTTGATAACGACCTTTGGCACTCAAAAAAGGACCCGAATTGCACAATGGAATGTAAGAACACTTAGAGAAGCTTCAAGACTCTCGCAATTAGAAGCTCAAATGGCTACTTACAACATAGACATCCTAGGTATAAGTGAAATGCGATGGAACAACACCGGAGAAATCAACACGGAGAATGGAAACATGGTAATTTACAGTGGAAGGAAAACAGGGAGTGAAAGTGGAGTCGGAATACTAATATCAAAGAAATTGAGACAAACATTGGTTTCTTGGAAGGCAGTCTCGGATAGAATTGTTATAAGGCGATTTCGAAATATGACAAGACATGTAACAATAATTCAATGCTATGCACCAACAGATGTCGCTGAAGACCATATTAAGGATGACTTCTACGAACAAATAGAAACAACGTTAGCACTCATAAATAGGGGAGATATCATAATATTAATGGGTGACTGGAATGCGAAAATAGGATCTAACAACAATGGACTTGAGGAGATAATGGGCAAACACGGGTTAGGGAGAGAAAGAAACAACAACGAGGAAAGATTGATAGAGTTGTGTCAGACTTTCGACCTAGCAATCGGAGGGAGTCTATTTCCACACAAAGATATCCACAAATACACATGGACAACACCAAACGGGATCTCAAGAAATCAGATAGAACACATATGCATCAGCAAGAAATGGAAAAAATCAATGTTAGATGTGAGAAATAGAAGGGGAGCAGATATACACAGCGATCATGAATTACTAACTGGGGACTTCAGAATGAAACTATTGTTGGCTTAGTGGAAGAGGCAGAAGAAATAGAAAGAAGAAAATAAATATAAACAACTTAAAAAATCCGCAAGTAAGAGCTGACATAGTTAAGGCGTTACGAGAAAATATTAGAAATAATAGAGAATACACTTGGGAAGAGATTCTGGAAATTTACAACCAAACAAGCGAACAAAATCTTGGAATTTCACAACCACAAAGAAAAATCTGGATAACCGATAACACATGGGCCTTGATTAAAAGAAGAGGTGAAATGAAGAAAATGATAAACAACAGGATGGCATCAAGAAGAGAATATGAAGAAATAGCGAAAACAGTAAAAAGAGCAGCAAGAAGAGATAAAAGGAAATTTCTACAAAATTTAGCCGGAGAAGCAGAAAAAGCAGCACAGCAACATAACCTGAGAGATATGCATCGCATAATCAAGAACTTAACAAACCAGTCGGAACAACAAAACAAACCAATTAAAGATAAAAATGGTGCGCTCATCACAAACTTAGAGGATCAATTAAAGAGATGGAGAGAACATTTCCAAGAACTGAGCAACGAAGAAAGTACAAATAATGAAGCAGACATAAGAAACAGAGACAATGCAAATATCTACCCAACTGAGGGACTGCCAATATCTACTCAAGCTCCAAATATAGAAGAAATCAAAGCTACAATCAATATCCTGAAGCACAACAAAGCAACAGGTGAAGATGGAATTCCAGCAGAAATAGCCAAACTGGACCCTGACTTATTCGACTTATTCTAAGAGAAGTTTGCACTGGAATAAACGGAATAGAATGGGATCTCTTCGGAAACTTAGAAGACTTAGATTACGCAGATGATGTATGCCTCATATCAAAAAATCAAAGGGACCTACAGAACAAAGTCAACAGATTACAGGAAGAAGCAAAGAAATCGGGACTGGAATTAAATATCGAGAAAACCAAAGCAATGAGGACAAACAATAGTTATAGTGAGCCAATAACAGTGAGTGGACAACAGATAGAATACGTAGAAGAATTCAACTACCTGGGGAGCATTATAACATCAAGAGGAGGTGCAACAGAAGATGTCAACAGCCGTATAAATAAGGCAAGAAGAACATTTGGGAGCCTAATGAAGATATGGCGGAGCAACCAAATATCGAGAACAACAAAGCTAACAATATTCAGAGCATGTGTTAAGTCAACATTAATATATGGCAGTGAAACATGGCTCACTTCGGTCAGAATCAAACAGAAGCTACAAATATTCATCAACAAGTGCTTGAGAATTATATGCAGAATATTCTGGCCGGCAAGAATTAGCAACGAGGATTTATGGATGATAACTGGAGAAGAACCTATCAACAGACAGATAAATTGGAAAAAATGGAAATGGATAGGTCATACACTAAGGAAATCAGAAAGTGATATAGCAAGAAGAGCTCTAGAGTGGAATCCACAAGGACAAAGGAGACCCGGCAGACCATACAACACATGGAGACGCACAATCGATCAAGAATTAACAGTCAACAATTATACCTGGGACGATATTAAGGAAGTAGTACTCAACAGAGAGGAATGGAGGTTCACTATCGAAGCCCTATGCTACCACGCGGAGTAATAGCAGAAAAAAGAAAAAAGATTATACGGCATGTAATTACTTATTGCTCTGATCAGAAATAAAATAAAACAAAAAACAATTTTTTTGTTCTCATTTAAATACAAACAACAAAACAAAATTTGAAGTTCTCTTCTCATAGCTCTCATCAAAGAATATCAATCAGACCATCCCTCCCAATCAATGGAATATGAAGTGATCAGTAATCAGTATGCCTTTACACTCATGTATGCATTCATTTGTTTGCAAATAAATCAATATGCAAATTTGCTAAAAATTGTAAGAAATAGACGATAATAAGAATTTAACCTGCAAGAAAAAGAAAAAATATTGTAAACAAAGGAGAGTAACAAAAAAAGTTGGCTGAAATTAAATAAAAAAGTATTATAATTTAAAAAAAAAAATTGTTGATTAATATATTGATTTGGAAAAAAAATTTCGACAAAAATTTCGTTGAAATATTTAACAATATTATTATTTCTAAATTATATCAACTATGCATAAGATTGTTAGGAGACCTAACTAAAAGAGCGTTATCATATTCTTTAACTTCTGTGATTTGTAAATAGATGTTATCCTCAGTATTATTTTATAATCGTATACCAATATAATAATTATTTAGGTTTACTAATATAATTAATAAAAAATAATAATGTTTGTAACTCCAAATTATTACTGACAAAATTGTTAATAATATTTTATATTATTGTAATGTAATTATTATTTAATATTTTTAATAGGTATATTTATATACGAAAATAATAATGTTTAAAACGAAAATATTAAAATAATAAAAGATCAGAATTCATCATCGTATGAGGGAACAAACTAAATTTGAACAAAGATTTTTTGCCACCTTGCCTCACATAAATAATGAGAACGCAAACAATTCCAAAGAAGAATAATGGGAACGCCAAAATTTTTTACAGTATAAAGCAAAAGGCAAACATCTATTTTGTATCTTTTCTCTCTCATAATAAATTTGGTATACGATAAGTAAATGTAAATTTCACCTCTTTTAACTAATGATATTTTGCTTGTTTTGGTTATTGAGCTAAGTCATTTAAAAATTTATTGTTTTAATTTAAGTTTGTGTATGGTGTGTTATATAAAAAAAAAAATATTGATACCTATCTAAGTCTACGTATATATAAAAAAAAAATTATTGGTACTTACATAATATCAAAATATGTATGCATACCTATTTAGCAAAAGCTATAATTTTTGGAAATAAAAAAGTGATTGATTATTAAAATTTTATTTTTTAAAATACTTTTAATTTTGTTTTTAGTCTTTTATTATATAAAGCTTTTACAGTTTGCACTACATATTTAAAAAATTCAATTAAAAAATGCATATTTTAAATTTTTATATTGCATTGTCACATAGCATGCATATTATATATTATATTTAAATATTTTTTATATTGTTTATAAAACAATGATCGATGCGGTTTTTACATGATATTTACATAAATTCCTATCAAAATTTTTTGTTTCCTACTTCAGTTACCATAACCCTATTGTATCTTTTTTAGAATATAATGAAAATTGTCTAATTTAATCGACCCTCAATCTCAATATCAATCATCTGCATTTAAATGTTGTTTCACTTACTGCCGCCACTCCCATGACTGGACTTTCTTTTTTCTTTTTTTTACTTCACCTTGGACCCTAGGTAGAAAGTCAGGCGCTCTACTCCACTACCATTAGGTAATGTGCTAGATTTCTATACTATTATAATGCCTTGCAAAAATAGATGGTTACAAAAACATCATCATCATCATAATCTGCTGATTACAACTCAGGGTTAGCATTCTCCTTGTTGACAATTTTCTTCCATTCTGTTCGATCCTGTGTGAATGTTCTTCATCTATTAACTCCAATCTTTTGATAGTTATGCTCGATTACGTTTCGCCATTTTGATCCTGGTCTGACTGTTGCTCCAGAATTGTACAGTATACTCAGTTTAAAATTTTTTCTGATCATTCGGAAAAAAAATACTACAGAGTCTTTGAAATATTAATTTATTAAAATTCTTTAAGATCAAAAATTTGCCACCTAGTTAAATGTATTTTGAGGTCAACAATATGTATGTTTTTTTTACAATATCTTTCAAATCCATTGGTTGTGGATTACTGCTTAGCTATTATTGCTTAGTAATAATTCAATCGTTTTGGTATAGTAGTATTCGTCAATCGTTTATCCAGATGCATTTCAAGATATTTGACTCTTACTACTTGTGAAATTATATTGCCATTTAAGTTACAGTATCTTATTGTGAATATTGAAAACATATTCTGTTTCATTACCTCTTTAGCTCCTACTTTCAAATTGCTGACTATGTTATTTATATTACTTTGAACAGTTTCATATTGATGATTTTTATATGCGTGCCATCTGAGTACGGCTATACCATTTGAAAATGTTGAAAAAGAAATAAAATACGATAACCCTACATTGTATTTAAACTTAATTGAAAATAAGAAAGATCTGGATGTAGATACGGCTTGTGTACCGCCACTGATTTTATAGTAACTGTATTCCCAAAATGTACATAATTTTTGAAAAATCGTATAGATACTCAGTAATAAAAATGTAATAAAAAGAAAATAGAAAAACTATAAAAATGATAAATGAAACACCAGTATGGAAACCGTAAATTCGACGAATTGATGTAATGAATCAAAAGGCTTATGAATAATTCTAAAAACGTAATATTATAAATTAATTGCAGAAGGACAAATTAAAAATATGCCCAAGGTTGATGAACGATGAGTTCGTCATCTTTAATCGTAGTAAATGCATTGTACAAAAATATGTAATTTTAATTTATTTCAAAAACATAGAAGCTATTGACGTAATTATTATACCTTTGGTACATGCTTTTCATACATAAAAGGTACAATACTTTTGAATTGCATTAAAAAAAAATTTATGCAAAATAATAATTGTAAGGATAAAATTGTTATTGTTTTGTTTTTTAATTCAAATTCTCATTTTAATTATATGAAAAATAAATATTTTTTTTTTTAACGCCAACAATGAAATTCAATTCATTACTAGAACCTAATTAAAAGTTTGTTCTTTGTGTGTTTGTTTATTTTTAATTCTTGAAAGTTTAAAAAATTGTTTACGAGAAAAGTTTTATAATTTTGATCAGGATATTAACATTTTCATGATATTGAACAAAATTAAGTTAAGAGTAAAACTAAAAATAGATTTAACATAGAAATTAATTCTATTGCAAATTTAAGATTATTCTGTTCTGAATGAAATTTAGATATAGAAAAAAAAAATTTTAATTTTTAATAAGTTAAACGTAAATTACGTAAAAATGTAAAACATTTGCTTAAAAGATCAAAATGACAATTAGATAAGTATGTAGTATAAGAAAGCCAGATACCAGGTATTATAATGATTTTATTAAATAGCATGTAAACAAATCTAATGGTGTAGATACAGAAATATATTCGTAATGATAAATTAGACGTATGCAATCTAGAAATATCAAATCTGAAGAGACAAATTGCTGAAATCGAAGTCATTCGGAGTAATATTTTATACTTAAAATGAAGATCGAAATTTTGACAATCGACAAACAAAATCACTTACAACGGGACGCTTGTTCAAAAAAAAATAAAATTCTTCTAAATTTTAACAGGAAACCAATGTTCATAATGCGAGGTGTAGTAATTGATTACTTTCTAGCTCGTCTACAGATTAAATTGCCGAAACAATTTGTACAGAATATGTGAAATAGAGGAAAAATCTATTGAACATTTGCTCTGAATCTGTGAATGCGAGAATTTCACTCGTAGTAGAATTTGGCTTTTGGCAACAGCATTCTTTGAACAACGAACCCAACACAGTACTGATCAATTCCATTTACATCAATTCTAAAAATATCAATTCCTACGTCTTATATATATGTATAATCTAATCTAATATAATATTTTAAAGAAAACGTATAACTCACCAAGGGTTGCAATTCTACAGCGAAGTATATCATAATACCAAAGACCTATAGCTAACGTAACTTAACCTAATTATTAAGTATACTTAATCTAACTCTTAACCTAATTGTTTAACCTAATATGTATTTAGTACGTAATTCTAGTTAAATGTGTTTTCTAACCCCCAATATTCTGTTTTATATTTTTTGTCTCTATCTAGTATAGATATGTTGTATTTTAAAGTTATTTCCATTTATGTGCACCGGATTGTAATCAATTATTTTACGTGTGGACCCGTCCAGTATAGTGATATAGTATGGGACATGATTGGACATGATTATGCTATTGAATATAATGATTTTGATCAAGGAAAAGCAAATGCGAGTAAGATAAGTCCCGTGAACATTGTTTTTTCAATGTATTCCTTATTGAGGTAAATTTTATGTGATATGAAACCATTTTTTAGTGTGTTTACTGTTCTATCATAATGTTTTCGAATCATTTTTGTTAGACAATTGTCGATTTGGATTATGTTTGATTCCTTATATAAATATTTATTAGAGTAACAATGGGCTTCCGGATATATTAGTACAAACCCTTATACATTTTCTTTTGAATTGACGTAATTTTTCCATTTGACTGCACTGATATTTTACCAAATGGGGTATACCATATTCAAATCCTGGCCTAATTATTGTTTGGTTGCAGATTATTTTTACTTGTAGTTAATTATTTTTTATGGTAAAAAAACATTTTACCTGCCATAAAGTAATTAGTTAAATTACGATGCAGAAGAACACCGAGATATTTTGACAACCTTTTCACAACGTTTCCAATTTTATTTAATGTCTGTTTCCAACGTTTCCAATTTTTTTTAATTAAATTCTAACTTTTTTCTTATTACTCGTTATTACTATTTCTACTAAGTAAACAGGATTATTATTTACTATTATTTACTGAATTAATTTATGTAAAAATATACCTTTTTCGGGAAATTTATGCAAATGCATATGTACTATCAAAAATTTTATCCTAAAAAAAATAAGTTTACTAAATAAATTCGATAATTATCGATTTTATTTATTATTAAAAATTATAAGACCGAATAACAAGAAAAAAAATAAAATTATTTATTACAAATGGTTTTTACCGTGTGGTATTTTGATTGGTTCTTATAACTTTAAACAAATATTTAATGTCTCTATTTAAATTGAAGTTATAGATTTATTTCATTAAAACCCTTAAATGCATACTGTAGCAGATCTGCATCATACCCTTTATTCGTTCTTTTCTCTAATTTTAAGAGCATAATATTTATATATTATGGGTTTTTTTTTTTTTTTTTGCATTCTCTTCACATTTATGGTGCGTAATTGTGTTCAAATCATATATTATTACGTAGTTTTAATATATTTCTCAGTCTAACAAGATCAGTCCGCAATGCCTGTACATTGTCACTTACTTTTAATTCAAAATAAAACAAAATACACAAAAATAACGGTAAGAATTTTTTTTTTTGTGTATTTATATCTTTTCTACAAAATAAACAAATATTCAGGAAGACGTGCTTGTAAACATTAAGTTTATTTCAAGTTTTATGTATGATGCATATATGCTACACTATGCATTAAAGGGTAATTTTTTTTCAGAAAAATGAATAAATTAGATGATAACGAAATAGAAAATATTCTTGAAAACTGGTGTGTTAGTGAGGATGAATTTGAAGAAAATGAATATGATGTACCAGAAGAAGCCTTGGCGATTATGTCAGGAAGTTTTGATGAAACAGAAATCGAACGAGAAGAAGACATTTTACATGAACCATCGATATCCAGAAATGATCAACCATCGAGTTCAAGGGATTTAAGATCTGAATATCGTAAATTAAAAGAACAATATGATAAAGTTTTATGGAAAAGTTTTGAATTCGAGTTTCCTGAACAGCCTTTCTTGGGAAATGTGCAATTGCCAGATGAAATAGTCAACTTGTCTACATCTCTTGCATTTTTTAAATATTTTTTTACGGATGAATTGTTACAGAAAATAGTTGATGAATCTTCTCAATACTCTTGTGAAACAAATCCAGAAAATCCATTTACTCTTTCTACAAATCTGCTCAAGAAATATCTGGACATCCTCATAATGACATCCACAGTCTATGTACCAGACATTAGAAAATATTGGTCGTCTGTTGTTGGAAATCCAACAATAATGGAAACTATGACGATAAATGATTTTGAAAAAATTCGTAGTACATTACACTTCAATTCAAACAGCACTATGTTAGCCAGAACAGATTCAAACCATGACAGGCTTCATAAAATCAGACCAGTGTTGGATCATCTTATAAATAGATTTTCAAGTATTCCTCTTGAGGAGTGCTTATCGCTGGATGAGCAAATCTGTGCAACAAAAATAAAAAGCTTTTTGAAACAATATATGCCAGCCAAACCTCACAAGTGGGGCTTTAAAATTTATATTTTGAGCGGAGTAAGCGGCTTCACATATAATTTTGAGATTTATACTGGAAAAGAAGAATCGTATAATATCTGTATGAAAGAGCGTCACCTGGGCGTAAGTGCTAATGTCGTTACTAGACTTACTCGTATTGTGCCAAAAAATGTTCGCCATAAAATATATTTCGATAGGTTTTACACTACTGTGCCATTAGTTGTAAAGCTTGCTAAGAACGGAATATACGCTCTAGGTACAATACAGCGAAACAGAGTGCCTAACTGTAAAATGCCAACTGAGAAGGAGTTAAAAAATAAAGAAAGAGGATATAGCTCAGAATTTTTTACAACAATTGAAAATGTGGAAGTTTGTGGATTGACGTGGAAAGATAATAAGCCCGTAAATTTATTGTCAACTTTTGTGAGCTGTAAGCCAATGGGTACGTGTAAAAGATTTGATAAGTTGAAAAAACAAAATATAGATATATTATGTCCAGATGCAATAAAGCAATACAATAAACATATGGGGGGCGTCGACTTATTGGATAGTTTTGTAGGCCGCTATAGGATAAAGATGAAGTCAAGAAAGTGGTATATGAAACTTTTTTACCATCTTCTCGATGTTACGGTTATAAAATCTTGGCTATTGCACAAAAGAGTATATGAGATTCGAAAGGAAAAGCCACTAAATTTATATGATTTCCGAATAGAGCTTGCTGAAGCTCTTTGTATGAGTGGATTGGCAATACATAAAGCAAGGGGCAGGCCATCAGGAAATTCTCCTAGTGTTTTACTAGAAAATAGAAAACGAAAATTTCCAAGTTCACACCACACGTTCCACCAAAAAACACTCGTATTGATGAAACATCTCATTGGCCTTCTTATATGGATAAGAGGTTAAGGTGTAAATTCCCAAAGTGTCAAGGCTTTTCATTCATAAAATGTGATAAATGCAATGTATCGTTGTGCTTTAATAAAAATAAAAATTGTTTTAAACAATTTCATGTTGAATAGAATAAGATAATTTTAAGCTGTAAAACTGAAACTAATTTATAGACTGATTTTCTTTAATATTTGTTTGAACTTTTGAATTAATTTTTGTTTTACCAAAAATGAAAGATATTTTAATTTTTTTATTTATTCGAATTAATTTTGTTTCTGTTTTTTATTTTTAAGATTTTTTTTTATTATGTTAATATAATAAAATATTTAATATTTTATAAAATAGTTTAATATTTTTTTAATAAAAATGAATTCCCGCCATTCAATAAAATATGAACTTAAAAAAAATTTTTTTTTTTTACCCCTTAATGCATAGTGTAGCAGATCTGCATCATAACCAAAAAGTGGCCTCACAACTCCCCAAGGACCCAAATCCATTTTTTTTTTATATTTTTGTTTTTAGAACAACAATTTCTACATAAAAATATTTTTTTTAGTAAAAACGGAAAAATCATGCATTGAAGGGTTGTATTTTTATGTTAAATATTTTATTCAGATACTTTGAAATAATTTTATTTTCTTCTTTCAGAATTTTATTCCTTAAATTATCATTTATTTTCAATTAAACTTTCCGATCTCAAATTCCATTTGTTTTTGGCGAAAAATTTCTAATCCAAGTGACATCGTTTATTTTTTTTGCAAAAAAATTATCATAAAGTATTTTAATTGTTCACTGAAATGTTTTTGATATCTAAATACTTAGCCTAAATTAAATTCCTTGTTTCTCTAATTGCTTTTGGTTATATTATTTCACCCCTTTTTCTCATTTATACAAAACTCCATTTAGAAAAACAAAACAATTGTAGAAAAACAAAAGCAAAAAAAAATGTAAACAACACAATAAATAAATAAATGTCAAGTTTCGATTTATACTCACTTACACATAAACATATCACCAATATAATAACATTGTACCGGGTCATCCAAGCATGCGTATCAGCTTTTTTCATGGGTAACATTTTCAACTTCGAATAAAGGTCGAAAATAAATTTTTTTAAACACAATTCCTCAAAAATCGGCCGAAATCTAGATTTTCAAACAGAAAGAGTTAGTTTTTAATGCAAATTCGGATTCTAAGTCAAAAAATAAAAAACTTTTGTTAAACAATTTTTTTTTTTTGTTTTCTCAGTATTTTTCTTTAAATTTAATAAAAATAAAACAAAAATCCTCCATAGTTTCGTTTGATAAAAAAAAAATTAATAATTATCATTTACTAAATTATAATTTAATTTGTTTTCTATATTATCATATTTTTTTGATCTCATTTTTGGTACCCACAAAGTTTGAACTAAAAAAAAAATAAGAAACAAATTTTTTTTTAACAATAGTTTCTTATTTTTTGACGTATAATACGAATTTGTATAAAAAAAACTACCTCGAAAATCTCGATTTCCGCGAATTTTTTTGAATTTGGGGTTTACAAAATTTTGATTCAAAAAATTATTTCGATCATTCCCGGAAGCTTAAAATATCACCAATCGATAAAGTACAATCGATTTAGTGAATATTTTTTTTTTAATTTTAAAATAACGGCTACTTCTCCTCATACGAATAAAACTTATACGCATGCTATGAAACATCCGGTACAATTGTACTATTATAGGTAGTACAAATAAAAAATATTTGACAATCGTGATGTTGTTCAATAAATTACATTCATACAACAAGAACAAAAAAAAATCCACTAAGCAACAGGATAGAAAGAAAAAAAAAAACAACAAACAAAATTTAAAGAAAATTTAACAGTCAAATAAATCAAAATTTTAAATTTTTTATAATTGCTTTTACACTCTTTTTCTCTATTTTATTATCACATCTAAGTTCACATAATATGTAAAGAACAAAAAAGGACAATAAAAAAGTTCTATCTGACTTTAAATAAATCTTTTTATAAGAAACAATTTTATATGGTTCAACAAAGCAAACACAATAAAACCAAAAAAAAATAAACAACAAAGCTTTTTTCTATTTGTGTTATTTATTTATTTAATTTGGTATAAATATGAATACAGTTACATAAAATATGAATAACGGTATTAGATATGAAAAAAAGTTATACATACCCATAAACTTAATAAATGCAAATGTATTGAGAAGCCAAAAGTAAATAAATATACCTTTACCTACATGCTTTGTATTTACTTTCAACTGAAAATAAAATTTATATTTTAAATAGACATAATATGATATGAATGTATAATATAGTTACGAATGTAATAAATATAAGAATGTATATAAGTATATGTGTAAGTATTTTGAATGTATTTATTTATACATTTCAATATACATAAATCAAAATGTATAAAATTCATAGATTGTATTTAGTTATATATTTTGTATATTATATATTATATGAATAATGATATTCTGATTTTAAAAGTACCTTAGTTAAAGTTCAAAGTCATTGAATAAAAAAAGGAGAAGAAACAAAAACAAATAAAAAATTAATATTTGAAGCTGTTGAATGTTATCTTTGGTTTTAATAATTTTCAGTCATGAAAATTAAAAAAGGAAAGCTCTTGAAAATTTTTTTTTTTTTTTGTTGTTAAAAGCTTTTCATTTTGAATTTGTGTATTCATTCAAAAAAAAAACATGTATATATATATATATATAAATAATAATAATTAATGTATAATTAATATAATACCTAAATACGTTATATAAAATAATTTTTTGAATAATATTAAAAATTTATTGATAATTTAAAAAATTATGAATAGGATGTGGAACAGATATTTTTGGATTTAATGGGAAATTTATATAAACCCTTCTTTTGTGTATTTTGGAAAAATTCAAACGCAGAGGTACAAAATATTTGGAAGAATTTAGATCTTACATTTAAATTGAATTATTTCGAAATATCGAAGCCATCCAGATGATATATTATGTTATGACCATTAGTAAATATTATACATAGTAAAGTATGCTAAATTTTGCTGCTAATTTTGTCGATAGGAAACGAATGGCTCTCAGAGATGAATTGATTGATCAACAAACGATACAACCTGAGTCATTTGTGTCATCTAGCCAGGATGTATCTATATTCATAAGTGGCATTTCCCCTCAACATAGTATTCATCGGTTTACTAGATATGTTTCGAATAATTTCGCAGTAAAAGTTATCAACTGTAAAAAAGTAACACCGAATCATATCAAACATTTGAAATATAATCTATTCAAAATTGAAGTTTCAATTCAATCCGGGGAAATTCTTCTATCAAAGGAAAACCAACAAAAGTGGGCAGCAATTAATGGAGTAGTCTCCCAATGGAAGGAAAAAACAAAGTAGGATATTTAAAGAAAAGTAAAAATTAAAAGAATATTTAATAAAAAGTAATATTAAAAATTTAGTTTCTAGTAAATGTAACATTGTTAAGCCAACTAACATATTTCATTCTAATAATAGTTTTAACAGTAATTCTCAAATTAAAACAATTAGTACTTATAATAATAGCCACAAAACGATTAATACTAATTAAAAAAACTAACAATAATAACTTAAATAACATGGTTTACTCTAAGAACTCTAACACTAAATCCCATGTTAATTCAAAATCTAAACAGCCTAATAATGAAACCATTTTTAAAACTAAGAACAAATCTGACCATTCTAAATTATTTATCAAATATCCTAATTTTACGAGAGGCGGAACAATTTTTGCTAAAAATTCCCACAATAAACCTGTAACTAAAAGTAAATCGTGGATCGTTGGGAACACTATAGTTTCTGTAATTAAAAACTTATAGAAATCACCTAAATAAAAAGTTTTTTCGTTAACCCAAATTTAATCCAGTTAACAGCTCTTCCCATAAAAAAAAATAGTCTCAAGTAACCTGTCTATTTTCTATCAAAACGTACGAGGATTGCGCACAAAAACCTCATATGTTTTTCTTAATTCAAATATTCTTAATATCGATATTTTCATTCTAACAGAAATCTGGCTAACACAATCAATTCAATCCCTAGAACTATTTGATCAAACTTACTCAGTTTTTAGAAAAGACAGGTTTCAACTTACTTCTGTTGATTCAAATCCGTGCAATATTCCTAAAGGGGGCGGAGTTTTAATAGCAATTAAAAATAATTATAATGTTACAGAGCTTATATATCCGCAATTTTCAACACTAGAATTAGTTGCCGTTAAAACGGAACTTCTTAATAAATCACTTTTTATCGTTTGTTGTTATATTCCACCGAATTCAGTTGTTGATACATACTTAAACTTCTGCCTCTCCCTTGATTTCATTTCATCCCAAATGAATTCTCGTGATGAATTGTTAGTATGTGGTGACTTTAACTTACCTAAGTTGTCTTGGGGTCATCATAAGGAAGAGATTTAATTAACTCCCGATCAGATTAGTACTGACTCTGAATTTGCATTAATAGATGGTTGTAATTCTAATGGTCTTCAACAAATTTCCTCAGTCATTAACTGTATTGGCAGGCAACTGGATCTTATTTTTGTAACAGATTGGACTAATTTTCCTTTTAATGATCCCATTATGCCCTTAGTTAAAGTTGATAACTTACACCCCCCCCCCCCCCCATTTGTCATTTTCAGTTTGATAAAAAGCCAAAAATTTTCCTATTATAAAAGGTTAGCCTAATTATCTATATTTATTTTGTTTATTTTTTGATTGATTTAAGAATTATTTCAGCTGGAACGAAAATATTCATCATTGTTCAAATGATTTTAAAACAAAATTTTATTTTTCACCTTTTAAATGAAGTATTAAAAGAAAAACACATTTTGATAAAAGTATTTATCAAAAAACTGGCCTACATAATAATATGGTAATAAAAAAAATTAATTTTAAAAAACAAACATAGTGGCCTTCGTAGCCGAGTGGTAAAGCACTCGAGTGTAGTAATATAACGACCGAAGGAGCACGGGTTCAATCCTCGTGAGAACCGAAAAAATTTTTAAAATTACTGAAGAATGTAATTTTCAATACAACAACATCGGTTCAAATATAATTTAATAATTAATAAAGATATAATATAAATAATAAAATAAATAATATAAATATATAATATACAAAAATATATACCAAATAATTAATATAATTTGATAAAAAGGCCCACATTTCGAAAGGGAAAAGGACCTATAAATTTGGCCTACAGATTTATGTGTAGGATCACCTGTTAAAATAAATAAATAAATAAATAAAAAAAACAACAAACAACAAACAAACAATATTTTACATTATAATATATTAACCGAATTATATATTTTTGTAAATATTTTTAATTAAATTTTTTAAATTACCTTCAAAATCAAATGACACATTAGTTATTGTTTTATATTATTTTATCTTATCTAAATAGTGTTGATAAGTTGTTTTAACACCTTTATGACTTCTATTAAAATAATTTATGTTCGGTGCATTTTTAATATATACATAAATTCATTAATTTATAACTTTTAGATAATAGTAGCGGTTCGGGACACATTCTTTTAACCATACTATACAGTGCATTTTTTTATTACCTACAAAAACTCTTGTGTATTTTACTTTGATTATTGATGAATGCTTATGTTCAGTAATCTATTTTTTACGAAATATCTAGAAAAATAAATTATGAATAATGATATTCTGCAAAATAAATTATTGTTGATCAAATATTTTTCACACTCAATATTTCTCAAGGTTTTTCTCCTAAATGTACCAGCGATGAAGTCATGAAAATGGCATTATTTTGATAATATATAATATATAAAATTCTCCTTTGAATGAGAAGTTACTTTTTATCATGAATATCATAATAAGATTGTGTAACTTCATATGAGATGTATATGTTTTCAATCCATTTATCTATAATTTTGGTCAAATACTTGACATATTGCAAAATTACAGTGGTGTTACATATTAAACTGCATCATTATTTCATTAGCTGTTCTGACACTATTATATTATATTATTAAATTTTAAATTTAAAATAAAAACAGATACTCATACTTTAAGGTATACCTACATAATTTAAGTAAATAAACAATATATAAATTAAAATTTAATAAATTCGTATAAAAATATTTATTATAAAATTTTAAAAACAAATTGAAATGCCATAAAAACTTTTTTAAGTGGTTACCACTAACGCTTACAGTTCAAGTGACATTTATTCATCTAATTCTATTAGTACCGAAATTTATTTCAAAAATTAGAAAGAGTATTTAAATATATTTAAATAATATTTAAATAATAACTAGGAGTTTTTTAAAAGCATTATTAACTTCCAACTTTTTTTCTTAGTAATAACTGTATATAATTACTAATACTATTTTCTCAAAAAAATTTTTACGAATAAAAGACCGAGGAAGAAACACTCACTACTACTTACATCAATAACCGAGGCGGGATCTTAAATTAATATAGTCTGATGACATATTCATTAAAACGTATTGGTCCGCAAAAGTAGTTCATAAAACAAAAACAACATTTAGTTAATTCCCAATAATTAATTGATCTAGCGAATGATCCTTTTTATTAAATAAATAAACCAAAAATAATTAATACAAGTAATTAATATTCCCATAACAACTATAATAACAGGGTATCTTGAATTTGAAAACTTATTCAAATAATTAATTCAAAATAATATATTACTACAAAATCATTCCATTAAAATCGAAATCTGCTTAATACCTAAATAGTATTAGTAAACTCAGAACAAACAAAAAAAAAATAACATAATAAAAAAGTAAAATCAAACCCACTCATGTATAGTTGAATCCAAATCTTTTTTTTTTTGTTATTTTATATTTTTTACTATTCTTTGTTAGAGCAATGAAAATGACTTAGGTTCAATAAACTTTCTAAAAGTTAAAATCTAATTTAATTTCTTTTGATTTTATTAAAATCAATGATTCTTTGTTGTTGCAAAACAATAATATAAGTGTACGTGTAAAAAAAAATTTTTTTTTTTTATTTTAAGTTTTTTTGAAAATAACAGGCCCCAAAATATTTTTTCCAAATTTTTATTCAAAGTTTATCCCCTTAACATCCGGATTTTTTTTTTTTTTTTTCACTCTTTAGTAGTTTAGTGTAGGCATACTTTTTATATTTAGAAGAGTAATTTAAGATGGTAAAGGTATTTTATATATGACAAAAAAAAGAATAAACCCTTCAATTAACTTAACAAAAAAAAAAAAAAAACAAAATCAAATAACAAAAAAGAAAGTTTTTTTTGTTGTTCAGGTTCACTACATTACAAATATACAAGTATTATATAAAAAATTAATAATTTCTTTTTCTTTTTATTAACATTTACCATTAAGGGATGAAATATTATTCCATCTCCCAATTCTTAAAAATTACCTTTCCGTTAATATGAATAAAAAAATATATAAAATGTTCATAATATCCTGTGAATGCTTTCTTTTTAATTCTCTTTCTGGTTTATAAATTGTTGCTTTTTCTTTTGTATATGTATAACTATTAGCATTGAAAGCGAATTTCAAGACCAAAATTTTACTACCACATTTAAATAATTTTTATATAAAAATTTATTATAATATAACAAACCATAATTTCTATAGTACTAAACTAAATTAACTTGTTGAAATAAAATTTCCTTTATATAAAAATTTCCCCATATGACAAAAACCAAAACAATACCATTAAAAAAAATTTATTTTTAGAGATTCACATACAGTAGAGATTGATGCTCGAAGAATAAAAATATTTTTATTTAAATATAATATATAAATAATAAGTAAATATGTTATGTTGATGTAAACTGTTGAATGTTGAATTATGAATTAAGTTTACTCTACATACCACCATTGCTACTAAGAAGTTATTATTCGCTATTTGCTCACCATTGACAAAATACTACTGATAATGAAAAATTGTAATTTAAGAGAAAATAATTAAAAAAAATGGTTACCTAAATAAAAATTTGTTAAAGTTTAAAATTTTAAATTTGTAATTTATCAATTTGATATACATATTATGCTTGTACAATTTTTGTACAATAATTTTTGTTTATTTATTTATACACGAACTCTTAATGTACTAGCTTATAAAGGACATTTCAGTACCATCTTAGCTTTACAAATACAATACACCATTCAGTAAATTTTCTCAGAAATAAACTCCAAAATTCAAATTGTATTGAAATTTACTTTAGGATGTACATACATACATATACATACAAATTATGTATATGAGGCAGTCACTTCCACTTGTTGAAATCTAAGAAATAATTAGAGTTTTTCGTTTTACTTGAAAAGGGAAATTCAAAAATTTCCCATTTTTCTTATTTCCTTTTAAATTTTGAATTCTGATCTCTCTATTTAAAAAGTTTAATTTGTATAAAAGTAATCATTACAGTATTCTATTCCGTATTTGTATTGCAGAATTCGTTTAGTTGTATTATCTTATTGTAGTTAATACTTATATAATATTCAACAGAATATTTCAAAGCTATTGAGATAAATTTGAAAATTTCCTTAAGCTCTTCCCTTTTAGGATAGAGAGAGTAATATTTTTACTTTACATTCAGAAAATTTCAATATATTATGTTGGGGAAATTTATTGGAAAATTCTTTTACACTGAATTGAAAATTTTTCACAAACAAAAAAAAAATTTTTTCTCATTATTTTACATATGATGATTCAAAATCAAATAAAAAACAATAACAAACAAAAAACAGTAATATGTATCAAATATTTCCTTTTAAAGGACTTGAAATCAGTATCGCTAAGAAATTCATTGGATTCGGGAATCGAATTGATATTAAGTCGGTAGATTTACACTAGTGTTAATTTTTTGATGAAATTTTTTTTATAAAATTAAAATATTTTCAATTTTGGTTCTTATTGTTCTTGTAATTCTAATTAATGAACCGTTTCATAGAAATAAATATACATATAGAGATTATTTAAAGTGTACCTACATATAATATATTTATTGTTATATAATATAATGTAAAGTTTTGTTTTTAAATAAATAATTTATATTTTCAAATTTAAAATTGTCTGTTAAATAAGTTTTAAATTTGATTATTAATTTAAAATATAAAAATTTAATATTTAATTAAAATATATGTGTTAAATCAAATTAATAGAATTAAAATTTATCAATATCAATCATAAATTTTAATTTATTAATTATAAAATATATAGGTTTAGAAATAAGATGTATATGTATTAAAGTATACGCTTATAATATTAAATTAACAAATTATTAATATTTCAATTAATTTATCTAAATAACAAAAATCTTTAGATTTATTTAAAAAAAATAAAAATAAATAATAAAATTAATATATTCAAAATTCCAAAGACTTAAATTAATTTAATTCAAATAATGTGATATTATTTTTTTTTCTCATTTTGTGTGGAAATTTATTAAAATTTTTTGCCTTGAAAACGTTTTTTTTACTTGTTTTATATCAATGTTTATTAATTTTTTCGAATGTTCATATAATATATATAATATTAATTTACAAATATATATATATATATATATATATATATATATACTTTTAAGATGAAGTAAATGAAAGCAAAACCAAAGTTATTTAATAAAAAAAAATTAAAAATAAAAAAAAAAACAAAGTAAATAAAAAATGTCTGGAAATCCTTTTTATTGTCCTCTCTAATACAACAAAATTCTTAATAATTTAATTTCAAATTAATAAAATAAAAAAAAGCCAAAAAATAAAGTTTTTGAAAAATTTTTTCATTTTGTTTTCTCTTTTCTCTTTTTAGTTTTTATTGTTGTTGTTGTTATTGTTATTAATTTTCATTATAAAATTACCAAATTCTAAATTTTGTGAGAATATACTTTTGTTTTCTTTTTTCTTCTTGGTATTTTTATATTTTTTGTTATATATTATAAGGATTAATTTACATATAAATATATAGTAACATGATGTCTTGAAAGGATAATCATCAAATATTTTACACAATATCTCTTTATGTAATACAGATGTATTCAATATATAGGAACGATCCTTTATATGTATATATATAAATAAATATATATATAATATAACTTTGTACTTAGCTTGAAGGTCTTAGAGGTTAAAATTGATATGTACATTATTATGAAAACATGACAAGGGTCCATGAACATTCAAGGACATTTTAATGGACAGAGTTTTTCTTTATCTAACTCTACACACGATCATACTAATCATGATAATAATACTGATGATTTAACATTATATGTATATATATATATGTATATATTTATAAATAGTACGGAGAAATTTTATAATTTATTTCAATGTTGCAAAAACAAAAAAAAAACAAAAACTGTGAAAATTAAAATATGCAATATGAATAAGGGAAGAGGAAAGATTTGAAAGGATGGATTTAATAAGAAGAATTTTTGAACGAGATTAATTTAAATTTTTAAATAAATTGAAATTAATATATTTTATATATTAAACCTATTTGTTTTTAAAAATTTCTAATTAGAAAATAAAATAAAATTATTTGAATAATTAAATATAATTCTGAATCAAGATGGTAATATTTTATAATAAATTATTACTTGGATAAAATTATGAAAAAATAAGAATTTATTTTCAAGTGACTAAAATTTTTAATAGAAATTATTTGTTTAAGAAACAACATATTTAATCATTTAATAAAATAATTATATTAAATAAATACATTTCGTAAAAAAATTTTTAGAATGTTATTCAAGGCACGTAAAATAAATGCATAGATTGTGAGTTTCTAAATAGAAATGAATAACCTTTATCATTGTTATAACTGTACTTATATATTTTTAATAATTTGATAATGTGCTGTTATCTAAGATCATTTATAAATTTATAAAATGGAATATGGGTAGCTTGTCAAATATTTTTCAAGTGATTTGGATTAGGTTATTAATCAAATGCTTCGAGGATCGATTCAAGTTTGTTATGTTATGAATACTGAATAGTCGAGAATTTGTTGAAAAAAATAGGTTTTGAGTAATGTTTTCAAATAACTGGAACAACCGACTGACTCGAGGAAGAACAAAAATATTCTACTGAAATACCAAAAAGTAATCTAATATAAAAAAGAAAATTGGGTATGGATAATTGTAAATGAAAACCTAAAAGCAAATTTATGTGTTAAAATATTTAAGGTTACACGTTATATTTAACGGTATTACTTTAATGTGTAGGTACAAAAAAGAGTGAAATTTAGAATTTATTTGCTCAAAAAATTTATTCAAAAAATAGGCACTAGGTTAAATATTTTTAAACAATTAAATAAAAACTCTAGGTATATTTCGCTAAAATATATTTATAACTTGATCGATTTCGGTTGAAACAGCATCACCAGAAGGTTTAATAATATAATAATAATAATTGAAGAAGAAGAAGATTGCAATTATTGAAAATATAACATTGTTACTACATTGGAGTGGGGTTCCCCATAGGTTCTCTTAAAGGTGCTGGTGAAGCTACCATAAGGCCCATCAATCACATCATAGGTGGTGAGCGCATTAACATTGGTGATGAAATGTGGTCCCATCATCATTGCAATTGGCGGCCTGTGTGGTCCCATCATTATTGCATATACTTATGGGGAGGGACCATTCCTGGTCTTGGTGTTGATGCTCCTAAGTTTGAAGGTGGCGGAAAAGCAACTTTTTTATAATACCAACTCAATTAGGTGCTGTGCTTGTTCTTCCATTAATTTTTGGTAGTAAAATTTTACATAATCTCTATGTTTACGTCCGGTACAATGTGTTTTTCTAACTCTAGGGGAATCGTGAGTCAATAAATATGTGTCACAGTAGTCACAATAATACTTAGGCATTTAGCTTTATTATTTTAAGATATGTATGCGATATATATATAAGTTGTAATACATGTATGTAATTTATAAATTATACTGTCAATTTTACTTAGTTCCAAATATACAAAAAAAGCAATTGCTTAATGTTCCCTTTCCTTCTAGTTCAAATTATTTCGAGTTGTCAAAAGTAACTGTAATTATTAGCAAGTACAGAGGAAATCAGATCGAAAATCTCGAAAATGAAAACTTATATACCATATTCTACTTACAATTTCTTCATAGTAAAATTTCACATTTACAATCTCTACCATACAAAACAAAATGAAATGGGGTTTAATGAATTGAAGTGTTCTATAGTTATTTTCAAGCATTCTAAAACAATAATACCTTCTTTTTAAATTTTTGTTTTAGATCATAAATTTTAATACGATAATTTTTTATCAAAGGTAAATGAAAAAATAATGTATCAAGCATTAGTTATCAATCTAACTACAATATAATTATAGTAATTTGCAGTGCAGTTGGTTCAAAGTATATCCTACGAAAAAAATATTAAATACACTTTTAAGAAAAAGTAAAATTCTAAAATTAATGAAAAATCAATTGAAAGCTGAACTGTAAATATTTAGTCAATGATACTTACTCGTTCAGAACCATCTATTGAAAAATGTTTTGAATTACATTTCACAGTATTTCTATTAAAATTCATTCATAAAAGATCTAAGCATAGATCTATTTTAAGTAATCCATAGAAACTTCTTGTACATCAACATTTACCTTTCAGTCAAATTTTTATAATAAAAAATGTTCTAAAAGTAATTTTTTCTATTCAAATTAACATAAATAATAATTATTTCTTCTTCTTTTTTCTCTTTCTCTCACCCTTCCTATACCACACCACATTCATATTAAATCATCCATCATTTTCAATTTACAATGAGTCCCATTCAATTACTGATTGAAAAGAATGGATCTCTTATACAAACAAAATAAAATAAAATAAAATTGGAAAAAAAAATCAATTTATTTGATTCGAAAAATCAAGGACACATTTTTATTCAGCAGTCATCTAGTTAACAAATAACACACATTACAAGCATTAAAATAACAAAAATAAAAATAACCAAAAAAGAAAAATTAAAAAAAATGTGAAGGAAAAGGAATACTCCATTTTAAGTTGATAACTTTACACGATAAAATAAAAAGTATAAAGTAAACACACATATACACACATAATAATCCTTACTCCTATATTTGAAGATCTTTAATAAAGAAAATTCACCTATGGTATAAAAAATATAAAGAAAAACGAAAAAAAAAGGAATTAAATGATTTAAAGGTATTTTAACTACGATTACAAATTTATTTTTTAAGGATATCACGTAAAAAATTTAAGTTTAAAAAGCTGAACAACTCAAATTATAAAACAGGATAACTTAATATTAAAGAGTACACAAAATGTATATATATCCATATGTGGTAATATGTATTTAGTTTGAACACTGTTCAGAATTAATATTTTTGTATTTTATATCGTCACAAAATTCTTATTTTATGTCCTGACCTAAGATATAACATCATATAAGATAAAAAACTTCCTTATAGTCAATTTAAAGAAAAACAAAATTATTCTTATTCAAAGGATGTGAACAAACAAAAAAAAAAACAACAACACAAAAACATAAGAAAAACTCATAAATTTTTTTCAGCTGATGCTAAATTTTTTCGGTTTCTCAATTCCTTTCAATAAAATTGATTAATAAAATTGGTTCAATTTTAAAAGGATACAAAAAAAAAAGTAAAATTAAAATTTTTATTTTTTTATTTAATACCCATATATTACTTATCTATAAAATTGAATTGAATTGAGTTGAATTCCATAGTGTCCTTGAAAATTCCATTTTTCTCAATTGAATACTTTCAAATTTTGTAACACAGCACGTATATTGGGTCACTGATCCAAAAGAATTTTATTATGCGTAGGTCGTTTTTATTCAAGGTAATATAACACCAAACCAATCATAATATTATCTACAAATATAACAAAAAATAATATATTAAATAAATTTGTATAGAATAGAAAAAGGATACAAATACGATAAGTTTAAGGATAACACCTAAAGTAATAATTATCAAAAAGTTGAAATTTTCTTTTTATCAGAAAAGAAAAAGAAAAAAAAAACCAAATCATAAATAACAAAATTGTAAGTTGATTTCGTTGATATGTTAAATTATTCACACACACACAAAAAAAAAAACAAAATTAAATGATTTTTTTAAAAAAAAGGATCTTTAGAAATACTATTACATTATAAAATATAATAAAATCTATTGTAACTTTATCTTTTCAAATAATTAAATCCATTGTCATGTAACTGATAGAATGGAAGTGATAGGCACATATAGATCTCTAGTAATGTTCTGCAACACAAATTGGCATTTGAATATACCTTTTTTATATATTCTTATTATTAATGTCAACTTGAAAATTTAAATTTGACATCGAAAAAGTGATATAAGTATGTCAGTATGTACCAACAAAATTAATATTAGTTAACTTTTTTTACCAAATATAATTGGAGGTACAGTTATTGTAAATCTTTTGATGGCTGATTATATCAATTCCATTACGAATCGTATTTGAATGTCGTTTCTTATATGGTATTATTCTGGATACAAAATAGAGCGTTCATCATACATATAAATTCTTCCTTTGACTGTTTGACTGTTTGAAATTTTTCGATTATTTTTATTGTTAGAAATTCAAGTGTTTTCTTATAATTCATTTATTTAAAATGTCATTTTATAAAATGTGCTAGACTGTAAGTCTTTTTATTTTAAATTTTATTATAATCTGGGCATATGTGTTTTGTGTGCTGACAAGTTAATTTTAATAATTTTAATAATTAATGAATTTTGTTTTTGTCTTTACTCATCTTGATTATATCTCCATTGTATTCTCTTTTTAGTTCCTATTTCTTTTTCTTTCATGACAGTGGTTTGATATTGTTGAATCAACTTTAGTTGGTGTCTTATAGTGTAGTGTGGGGTGATCTTGTTTAGTTTCAATTTTGTAAGATGATTTCAAACTAGCAACATTAACCAACATCTAAAAATATATATTAATATACAAGTCTAACAAAATACCAAAAAAGAGTTTGTGATAATTTTTGTGTCCCTATCATCTTACGAAATTAATGCCACTCCAGGTATCGACTTACTGTAAAAGTTCATTTAGAAATTATAATGTTATATTTAAAGCTTATTTGTATGACGATGTGATATTCCGTCAAATGTTGCTGCGGTTTACCAATTTCTGTAGATGGATGCTATCAATTAGCACTGTATTTCATAGCGATGGGATCACCCCATTATCTGGAAGAAAAAAAATCTCGAAAAAACAAAAATCTAGAAAAAAAATATCTTGAAAGAAAATTCCTGAACAAAAAAAATCTGGAAAGCAAAAATCTTGAAAAAAAAATCACGAATTTCCAATCTTCGAATTCGAGATTTTTAAATAACATTTATTTACATAATAAAATCGTTTTCCAATTATGATATAAGCAAATTGAAAAGAAAATCCAAATAAATATATTGGGAAAAGTAATTTTTTAAAAGTTAAATATAAAAATAATTAGAGGGAATTAAAGAGTAGGATTCAAAATAAGCCAATCAAAATATTACAGGGTATTTCTTTCACTAGAATATTTATGCAAATGTATATGCTAGATCCTGAACTAGAAAAGACTTTAGAGTGGGACAAAATAAGGATTTTCTCTATTTCCAGAATATTTAACTTTAATTATTTTTATGCGTAGCCGCTGTTGGATGCAAAAAAGGGGATATATCCCTTTTTCCAGAATATCTACCATAATTATTTTGGAAGTTTGGAAATTGAAAGTTTGGATTTTAAGATTTAATGTTTGTATAATTTTTGAAGCAAAACAAAAATTATTTTAAATTAACATACGAGTATATTTTACCTTTTTCGACATTTTTTTCTTCAACATTTTGTTTTTCAATATTAAAAATTAACTTTATTTACTTAAGTGAATTTAGACGCCAAATTGTCAAAGTGACGTAATGAAGCCTTAATGCCATAATCGCTAACCGATACTTTGCAGAACTTAATTCGACGTCGTGACGTGCCTTTTTGCAAAATTTCAAAAAATTCGGTTAAGATATTTTTTTGTATTTATACCCAATATTTTTTATTCGAGATTTTTTTTTTCAAGATTTTCTTTATTCGAGATTTTTTTTTTCTAGGTTTATTTTTTTCGAGATTTTCAAGATATCGGGGGTGACCCCATAGCGATGTATAAGATATAGACGAATGTCGATATAATTTATTATTTTAAAATTAATAGTATTAATTATTTATTATTAAAGTATATTATATCAGTCATTGATTTTTATATTGATATTTATTAGCTATAATTTGTTTATTACTTCAATTAGATTAATATTTTAATAAATTAATGACCTCCACCACTGCCCACAACCATAGTACTCGTACTTATTAGAATAGTTTTAATTGCATTTTAGCGCTCCAACCAAATAAATTGCGTTAGTTAAGTTCTGGAATCTTTATATATTGCGAAAACTAATACATATCCACTCCAGTGTTATTTAAAAAAAAAACCGTATAGTCGTATTAAATTATTGACTTTTAAACTAAAAAAAAATTCTAACTATTTACTTAACAATTTTTTGAAATTTGTTTAAAACTTTTTTTTTATATAAATTTTAAAAAAGGATACTCTAAAAACCCTCCAACAAATTTAATTCTACTTTATCTTTTGTTTTAAAGTCCTTTTTTTATTCAAAATTTAAAAATGAAATTCTTTCGAATTCATCTTAAAACAAAAACGCACACGAAGATAAATATAATAAAAAATGAAAAAAATCGCGTTGAATAATGAAGTAAAAAAGAAATTATGTTAATTTTCTTTTAGAATTAAAAAAAAAAAAACCAATTAATCATTTGACGTCATTCACTGTTTAAAAATGAAAAAGATACGGTATCCCAAGTTCATCATAATCTAAAAAAAATATACATTCCTAATAAAGTAATCATCTATTATTAAACAAAAGCAATTCTGTTGTTTCAGTTTTACAAAGAGAAGATTTTAAAGAGATAATTTCATATTCTTATACAGGATGTATATATATCTGTGGTATGTTAGTTATTTCCTTCTTAACATTATAGCTTCACAGGAAATATTTTAAATTGTGGTACAGCACTAAAATAAATTTTTATACTAAAAAACTTTTCAGTGGCATAATTTTTTGGTTTGATTTAAAATAACAGAACAAGGATATCTATATCTTGTTAGACTCAAGAAGATAATTAAAAAAAAAGTAGTTGCAAATATTGTTAATTAATGCTACAATTCATTAATCAAGTCAAAATTAGAGAATAATACATTCATTCGTTCGGCTTTTATAATTAGTACTAATTTTTTTCCATTTCATTTGCAAATACACTAATGAAAATTCCAATGCATTAGAAGTATGCATTTTTAGAAATTTTTACATTTTTGCAATCCTTTTTTATGTTATTTTTAAATTCAATATTTATTGGTTTAATCTCAAGAATCAGTATCCTATCTAATTTTATTTTAAGTTTTAACATCAAACACTGCTTAACCCATTCAAAGTGAAATTAGTGAACTGTTGTTGCAATTTCATTTTTCCAATTCTATAATCGCATCCAATTAATTTGTTAGTTGTATATACTAAAAGTACATGGATTAACAAAAAAAAATAATTATATAATGCCTTATTGGAAATTCATAACTGTTTAAAGCCTCAGTATTTCATATATTTTCTTTCATTCTACTTTAACTTGACTTTAAAGTAAAATCTGAATTACATAATCAAGGTCATCTTCTGAAAAAATTTTATATGATTCATTTTCAATTTCTTCACAAAAAAAAAACAAATCCCATTCTATCGTCATTATCGTCATAAACTCTTATTTTCTATCCATTTTATTAAATTGTAACTTTCAAAAAACTTTATCACTAAAATCTAAAACACAGAAATAAAAAAATATTTCCAACATAAAATTATTTAGCCCATCATACAAGTATATTCCGTCAACAAAATTATGAATGTTAGCACTTAGACTTAATTTCAAATACATTATATGCTCATTTAGCTACGTATTATCAAAAAATATATATAGTTTCTATGTTATTTGGTATTATATATCACTTTTATTTATTTAATTGTTTATTTATTATAATTAGGGTTATAATAAAAGATATAATAACAGACATTTTTGTTGTTGTTTTGAAACGTCAACAATGTTTTGATAATGTTTTCTAATATAAATTTTTAAACATTTCAAGTGGGAAATACTTGTGCAGAACTCTCATGCATCGCTGCATGCAGATATGCATGCATACCTGTGTGCCAGACACATGTGCATATTTTATCTGTCAAAAATTGTTTTGTTTTGAAATAATGTAGATAATTGCCGCCATTGATACACATACAATTTGTTTATATAGTAATAAAATACAAAATAAAATAATTTTTGAAAAATTTTAAAGTTAAAAGTTATTAAAAGTGTTTAATAAAAGTTTCAATTTAATAATTTTTGAATAAATTTTAACCACATATTATTTTGTTATCTGTTACTATGATGATTGTAACAAAATATAATTATATGAATAAATTAATGCTAGTTTGTTTTGCATATATTTTGTTATATATAAATATTATAACAATTTATGATGATTATTGCAACAAAAAAGAAAGAAAATCTAGACTATGGACTAGGGAAATTTTCATTCATTTCAAATTAATTAGTTTTTATTCCATTAACTAATTTAAAATAAATTTTTACAAAATTGGTTATAACCTATTTACCACAAAAAACAATAATAAATATATAAATATTAAATAATTTTTATGACGTTTATCATTATTTTTTTATTAGTATGAGTAAAATGACAATTTTTACAATCTTTCGTGTTGGTAGCTCTGCCGCTGCGCAGCAAAAATTAGAAATAGATATATCTTGCATCAAAATTCACTGCGTGCCGAATTACATGTAATTGGTTCCATATAAAACCATATATTCTAATTTATTTTTACTGCGATGCATGCATAGTTCTGCACATGTATTTCAGGCATCAAATATTCGTAGAAAAACAATTTATTCACTTTCAATTTCAGAATGAGCTTTTTCGGTATACTTTTACTCAATTAATATTCTCAATTTAAAATTTTTTACAGACTTTTTAACCCGAACAAACTAAATGAAATCAATACGGTTTCTCAAGATCGACTAAATACAAGAAGAGAAATAAAACTGTATTTGTATAATGAATACTCTCAAAATGCTCAAAATTATGATCGACTTATTTTTTAGTGAGTAAAATTCATTTATATAATAAATATTAACACTATTAAATCTGTTTGAATCTAGAAATCCATAAAGCCATAACTTATGCGCTAAGAGGTACACAATATACATAATAAATTTTACTCCAAGACTTACTTTTATTAATAAATCATATAAACAGATAGGTCTTATCATAATGAATATACAAAGAGAATGAAACTCTATTTAACATTCTCTTGAAATTATATCCTGTGTGATGCATTTGCTTTGAAACATTTTCTTAAACAAACCCAATTTTTTTTTACTGGACAAGTTTTTGTCCCAGGGTTTAGAAAAAGAAATGTCATTTCATAAGAGAAGATAAGAAACAAACTGAAAATTATTGATCAACTTTCAGATTTTGCTCGGTTATGTAACGAACACAAACGATTGCGTAAAAATTGAACAACAACGGATGCCATACTTGTTATTCGAAAACTCATTGAAAAAGCAATGTAACTTGATAACCCAGCATGTATGTGATTTATATATTTAAACAAAGCGATCAATCTTGTTAAATTAGAAAGCGTCAGAAGAATACTAACAATATTCAATATACTGCAAAAAATCATCAAAGTCAATAAAGACGAACAATAAAAATATAATTATTTTCGAAAACAGACTATCTGAAAAAATAAAAATGTTTATCTGAATAAAATTGAGTTGTTAGGATTTTTACTATTCAATCTAATTATGGATCATATAATAAAACCGTTGAAGAGGCTAACTATGGTTATGCTAATGATGCGGTTATAATTTTTGAAAGTGAAGATAGCTTTCAAAGATTACTACATTAACTTAGCTTAACGGAAACATAACGCTACATTGTAACATTTGTCTCAAAAACAAAAATAATTGTTGTGATGAAAAAGCCCATAAGATATAAAGAAGCTAGAAATGACAAAATAGTAACAAATTTTCATATTTAGGACAACAACCCTAGAGTGAAAAATCTCCAAACTAAGACCGCAAATATGAAGTCGCGAATATGTCATCATAGGAGAGAGAATATCTGAATGTGTTGTAAGTTTCGTTTCAAATAATAAATTTATGAATTGTAAGGTTAAAGTCGAAATTAATCATTCGTTCAGTATTGACATATACGTAAAAACTAGATTTAAATAAGCCACGTGAAAATGAGAATGCTAAAAAAATGTTGCAAGATGCATGGTTAGAAACAGAATAGTAAAAAAAAAAAATTTGACAAACATGCAATCTTTTTGATGGGATAAGGTGGATTTGAAATATTAGAAAAACCTTCAATTATGTTCATGTGTCTTGGATGGATCATTAAAGACTATCTAAAATTGCACACGATGACAGATCACAAAATAGCTGTCAACCAAGCAAACCACCAAAACTTTGGGCGGACAAATATATCTCTGAATCTCGAAATGTATGAAATAGTTAAAAGCTGGCTTAAGTCTAACACGAGAAAAAGAAAACCATTTTTTCAAACAAATTTTTAAACAGAATAGATAATATCCTAGATATTCCCGGCATAACATTCGCCAGTCCAGTGAATTCAAAAAATTTCTCTCCTCTTGATGTAAATTTTACAGTAGAACAATTAGTTTTTCTTAGCATATCGTCCAATTTAAGCATAATATTTTTGTTACATAGGGTATTTTTTGCTTTCTCTAATCTCGTTAATCTCTTACCTCCGTGGAGTTACCAATGAACAACTAGTTTAACATTTTCCTTTATATACAACGAAAACACGGGCCATGCGCGGGTATGAAGAAGATGGTGGTTTTGCAATTTCAGCATCAATTGAAGAAATAGTTAACATTACCTTTGATTTGTTGTTTATAATACCTGGCTTCTAGTGCTTTTTCTATGGGATGAATTTTTAGCAAATCTGGTTAATTTTTAAAGTTGGCAAAGCAAGATTTACCACCATAGCAACAATAGGAATATTTTTTTTCTAGTAAATATTTTGCTTTACAAAATAAACATTCAATTGAACTTGACGCTGTGCCTACATTGGTCAATTTGAAATACTTCGAGGTTCTTAATTCAAAGACATAAACCAGGGTACTTTATTTGTTCATCATCATAATCATCATTTTGTTCTGTAACCCCATCCGTAGGGTTACATAGGCCAGAAGAGACTTTATTTTTTGGGTCATTTCATTGTTTTGACGACTCTGAAAAATATTTCCAAATTGAAAAAGCTTCAAATTTTATTGATTTTATGATGTTTTGCTATTATTCAGATAATCTTATTTGATTCTATGTATAGTAAATATAAAGTTTTAAATATATGTATATAGTAAATATATAATAAATATATAGTTGGTTACAAAAATTATTAATTTTAATTTTGTTTTTATTTCTTAATTGGTAATATGCTGCCTTAATATTTTTAAAAAATCTCACATTTAAATTTTTGGGTTCCTATCACTGGTTTTTGCTTTAATTCACTGAGGTGGAAAATTTTACAGACATTATTAGCGTATTGCCAAATGAGATATGGAGCTATATAATACTTTTTCATAAAGTTTATTGTCAATTGTTCTAATTAACCGAAGTTTTGTGAGGCAGTTCTAAGGAAGTTTAGATTTAGTATAAACTATACTTGGAAATTTAGTAATGATATTTGAATATCTGTAAAATGATAGATTTATAATATACAGATTAGGTCAGATTGTTGTCTGTATAGATCTTTAAAACAACATAATATGTAATATGTATCTTATTTAAATCATATTTTTATAACAATGTACAAAGATTAAAGTAATGTACTGTATATTATGATGTCCACAATTCAATAAAAAATACAAAAAATATAATTATATCCGAGTGTATGTATATATTTTTACAAAATATGTTCATGAAAAGAAATAAAAGAAAATAATTCCTGATGTAAATTACAGTTCCTTATTTAAATCTAATATAAATTCAAGCATATTGTACTATACATTTACATAACATAGTAGTATAAGACAACATACATCTATCTCTTTTTTTGTTTTTTGGAAAATTTTAGTCATTATTTAGATAATCCATACAGCAAAATAAATAACTAAAAAAAAAAAAAATAAAAGTAAAAATAGGTTTAAACAACAAAATTTTTTTTGTTTTGTTTTTGTTTAATATAAAAGGATGTTACGTCAGTAAATTGAAAATCAAATTAAGAAATCAACTAAAAATTTTGTGGAACAAAAAATAAAACAAAACAAGAAAGCTTGTCTACCATGTTTGAAAGAAAATTGACGCCTCAAGTTCTATCAATATTTTGGTTCCTTGAAATATATATGTATAAATATTATATATATTATAAATATTATATATATATATATATATATATATATATATAAATGTATATGTATTATATATGGTAATACGACAAAATCCGTTTTTCTAAAATCCAAATGGGCCAAAATCCCTAATTTTTTAAAATTCCCTATCGTCAAAAGACAAATGGGACAAAATCCCTAATACCTAAAAGCCATATTCCAAAAATCCAAAATTTTAAAATTCAAATGGATAAAATCCAAATAACAATAATCCTTAAAATATAAATCTGAAATATTTTTTGATTTTTACTTATTTTCTTACTGAACGCATATCTAAATATAAATATTTGTGTATAAATAATATAATTACACAAATATTTAGATTTTATGAGCCAAGCGTATACTTGCCCAATGTATAATATTTATGTAAACTTTTATACCGACTATGCATACATTCGTCAATGGCGCGCTCAATTACGACCTTGCCAAAATTGCCGACTGGGTAAAGCTAACAGAGTCGAGTTTAACAGTTCAAAAACTCAAATATGTCTTGTTAGTAACAAGCTAACAGCATTCGACCCTGCTCTCCGGTTTCAAAATGAAGGTATCCAGCGACTCAAAGATCTGAACATTCTCGGAATGCGAGTGAATCAAAATATGCACTAGAATGAACATATTTTTGATATTGCGAAAAGCGCCGCAAAATGTTTAGGCTTTTTGAGTCGCTGCAAAACTTATTTTTCATCTCGAGACCTTTTAAAAATCTATAAAGCATATATACGACCCAAGCTCGAGTATAACTCACATTTATGGGCAGGTACACCAAAAACCGCTTTAATTTTTTGGACAAACTTCAAAACCGCGCCATTCGTCTTATAGGCAACATAAATGTGACCTCATCCCTTATACCACTTGGTCATCGTCGTATTGTTGGAGCACTTACTCTATTTTACAGATATCTGCTTGGTGTTGGCACTTGTTCCGAGGAATTAAAATCACTTCTTCCTCCTCTTAAGCAATTCCATCGCATAACACGAGAGACATCAAGTGCCCACCCTTTCACAGTGGAAATTCCGAGATGGTTTAAGTCCGGTTATGGAAATTCTTTTATAGTAAGAACATCCCGATTGTGGAACCGCGTCCCAATCGAAGCATTCCCAATGAGAGAAGGATTTTTATTTATGACTTACAGAGGTTTAAGACGAATATTAACAACATTGTTCGTTCTTCCCCACAAAACTTTTCTTCTTCCTTTTTCTTTCCTTTCCTCTAACTATCTTTTCCTTTTTAAAATAGTCAACGGTACGCAAGTACTTAAAGGTTCATAACCTAAGTTTTGGCTATAATACAAAAAAAAAACCAAAAATTGAAGTAAACACAGAAAAATTCGTCCGTATGTTCTATCTTCTGATGCACTACGAAAGACAATTCAACGAAGTCGCAAAAGTTTAACTAAGGAACCAAAGAGTTGAGAAGATATTAATATTCCGCAAAATATTAAATTGATAGAGAACGAATTTTTTGTACTATCAGAAAAAAAATTTAATGGTCAAAAAATAATTTTGATGGGTACTACAGAATCTTTAAGGCTCTTGGGCAGTTGTAAATGCTGGATAATGGACGGTACATTCTATACAGTTCCTTCGATTATGAAAAAATTATTTTCTATACAGGGAGTAATTAAAGGAGCTGTTATACCACTTATTTTTTGTCTAATGAACCGGAAGACATAGGAGTCATACGAAGAAGTTTTCTATGAGATGTGTAAAGCAAGTTGTGATAAAAATATTACTCTAAACCCCGAAACAGTTATTTCCGATTTTGCAATTACTACTCCAAATGCGTTAAAATCATTCTTTCCTCTCACTGCAACAAAAGATTCTACATTTCATTTAACGCAAATAATATGGCGCAAAGTACAAAAACTATAGCTAATAAATATGGAACTGATAAACACTTTCGTATTAATGTGCGCATGTGAAAAAGCTTAGCGTATGCACCATGCTGAGCAAATTTTTGATTATTTTACTGAACTAAAATTATCAATATTGGATAAAGATTGGCAATGTTTAGCATCTTGGTTCCAAAAAAATTATATTGGAAACACAAAAAGTAAAAAACCTTTATTCAATCCGCATAATAAAAAATTCTATTGAGGGTTGGCATAATCGTGTGAAAGCAATAGTTGTAAAAAAAATTGTGGGCTGTATGAAATAATGCCACATCCTAAAGATGAAATGCATATATCTTTCAATAAAGTCGAAAAACTTAAAGCTGGCGAAGTCCCACTCAAGAAAAAAAAATGTACTATAAGATGTGAAAAAATTCAAAGAATTGCATACAACATTTGAACTTTATTTTCATATCTTCTAATTTTTTAAACGATTGAACTAATGTGTTTTTATTTTATTACGTAATTTATTTAATTAATTTGCAATGAATTAGCATCTATTTTTATAAATTTTATTTAGAATTTAAGGATTATAAGGACTTTTTTAAAATTATAAGGAAATATAAGGAAATAAATTTTTTTTAAAAGATCTTTAATATTAACATTAAATTATTTAGTTTTAAGTCATTTGAGCTATAAAGTGTATATTGTTTTTTTTACATATATTTTTGAATAAAATCTTCCCGTCTGCATTTAGCTGCCGTCGGGAAAAGCAGGAGTTAAAAATGACTTTAAAAATAAAATGGTTTTTTTGTTTTTTTATATTATTATTTTATAATTTATATTTTTATTATATTTATTTATTATATTTTTTTTTACTAAATTTGCTTTTTATTTCTTACATGGCGAATATTAGGAATTTTTTAGGGATTTTTTAGGGATTTTAGACGTTTGGATTTTTGTAATTTGGCATTCATTCATTTGGAGTTTAAAAGTTTGAATTTTTCAGATTTGGGTTTTGGGCATTAGGGATTTTGTCCCATTTGGATTTTGGTTATTTGGATTTTGGATTAGGGATTTTGACTCTTGGATTTTGTCTTTAGGGATTTTATGGCGGAACCATTATATATACATTATATATATATAAATGTATTAATATAAATGTATATGTTTATATAATTCCATTCCTCTTTTAATGATTAATTTTCTGTTGATATCCTGTGATATCCTTCATACATTTCTGTAGTGATTTTATTCTTGTGTGTTTGTTCTTATTGTTTGTTCTTATATTTCTTATGTCAAAAAATTAAATTTTCAATTTCTGAAATTTTTTTTGGGGAGCTTAGGTTTGTTAACTTCAAATTGGATGTTAAATTTGAAAGGTTATTATTATTGTTCTTGTTGTTTTTTTTAGCTTTTTTAGAAATTTAAAAAATCTAAAAAAAAAAATTTTGGGGCTGAGATAATGATATTAGTTTTTTGTTTTAGTTTATTTCTAGTTTTTTTTTTTTGTTGTGTTCTTTCTATTTTAGTTATAATAATCAATTATTTTTATTTAAGTTTTGGGTGCTATGCAAATTAATTTAATAAACAGAATTTCTCATGAGTTTCTAATGATACGAGGGAATATTTTTCTCAATTAATATTCTTCTCTACTGTTGATGAATGCTGAGTGCATTTAAGTAGGTAAGTTTAATGTGTTTTTATATATAAAATATTTGAAAATTTGATTTTTGTTTTAGTTTTTTTTTGAATTGGTTTATTTTGCAAAAAAAGGACTATGATTAGATCTGTATATTACATAGTATTTGTTTCAAATAAATATTTTTCTTGTAGTGTCACCGCAATTTAAATGGATTTTATATTTTTTATATCACACCAGCGAACTCCCGGCGTGCGCGACCAGGTCAATTCCTGTTGCACTTAAAGTTTGCATTTGGCCTTAGTAATAGCAAAGCATATTTTTATAGGAAATTGAAGTCGTTTAACTTGGAAAGCGTAGTCAGATGGAATTATTGGTATTCGTAGAATACCAATAATTCCATCTGATAACATATGGACAGTTACAAAATTTTTAAAGATTTAAGCTATACTAGCTATACAAATACTTTCTAGGTACAAACAAACTTATATTAAATTTTATATATAGTATAGATTCTATCTTGCTATTTTAGATAAGATTATATAAGGAAAAGCTAAATGTACATAACGAGGATCAGGCGAATAAGCTAAGTAGCGGGATTTGAGGGTGGCGATTTCCGGCCACTATTTTTTAAAATTTTTACAAACATTTTATTTATTGGGTCGAAGTAATATAATTTGAAGTAAAAACAAATTGCATCCTAATTTTGACAGTTATGTTTTTTTGACAATAATAATATACGTCATAAACGCTTACATATTTTTTTTAAGGGCCGTATTATCATATAATGAAATATAATCGTAATATCGATTTAACATGTAAAGTAATAGAAAAAAAAGAAAAGCCAGTTATGAAATAAACACAAACTCGATATTAAATTTAAAATAATTAAAAAGAGTTGAAACTTTATTTTATTTTTATATTTTTTAATCGGATTCTTATTATTATTTTTAGTGATAATTTAAATTAATTGTTGTCAGGTTTCCGTTCACTAATAATTTTTGATATTTGATTGCAAAAATCGATATTTCGGAAGCAACATACTTCCTTCATCAGTGCTTGTGACTAACTGTATATGTATAATATATTAATTCATTTTTTCCCTTTTTTATATCCTATTTTACCTGTACTTTTTCAATTTATTTTATTAATTTAAATAGCGGTGAATATCCATTCCCTAAATCACTATTCAATCTGTCATCTACCTGTACCCTCGAAATTGTTAAACTCTCATATGTGTCTAGTTTGCTTATTTTGTGTACCTCCATTATTGATGATAAATTGGTTTTATCAATTTTATGGTGTTCCTCTATTATGTGTTTAGCAATTGCCGACCTAAAATTTTCCTTCCTTTAAATGTTCTTGGAATCTCACCGTAATTAACCGTTTGTCCTATATATAATTTTGAACAGTTGTGGCATGATATTTTATAGATGCCGTTGACTTCTTCCATCTCCTTTTTATCCTTTGCTGATCCAAGTATACTGCTTACTTTTTTGACTTCTGCTAGTTGTTACTAGTTCCAGATTGTGTTTCTTGAACATTTTCTTAAACTTATGGGAGAATCTTGAGTGCGTTACGCAAATCCTTCTAGGTTTTTCGGTATCCTTATTTTGTTGGAACAAGCTCGTCATGTTATTGCGTTCGATGCGGTGCAGTTTCTTCCTTATCATTAGGTCTATGATTTCTTAATTATATCCATTTTTCCTAGCCGTGTCTTTTATGTAGTGACTTTCCTTTTCAAAGTTAGCGTTTGATAATGGTATATTTACCAATCTGTTGACCATCGTATGGTATGCTGACATTTTTTGTCCATGTGGGTGATTTGACTCAGTTGGGATGGTTCGTTGGGTAGTAGTGTTTTTTCTGTAGATATCAAATTCTATGGTTCCATCATTATTTATTATTTTTATGTCAAGAAATGGTATTTCCTTATTTTTTTATAGTGAATTTTATATTTACACGTATTTTGTTGAGTTGATCTAATATAGTTTCAATTTTATCCTTTGAGACTACTGCGATGATATCATCTACGTACCGCATCCAAATTCTCGGCATAAGTCCCTCTTCCTCTATTCTGTCTTCAATGAATATTTCCCTTAAAACTGGCCAAAGTGTGTTACCCATAGCAGTTCCTCTTGTAGTTTTATAATATTCGCCTCTAAAAGTGAAATAATCTTCATTCATGCATATTGAAGCTAGAGTGCTGTAACTTTTTACTTTTTTCCTCCAATCATTCGAGTTGCTTATGTCATATAACCAGTTGTCTAGTTTATATATGGCTTCTTTCACTGGTATGCTTGGAAATAATGCTTTAACATCGAACGAGACCAAGGTTTCATTGTCCCCTATCCTTACTTCTTTTATTTTGTTGATAAGATCAGCCGTATTTCTAATTGATCTCTTGCTAATTTCCTTATCTAGGTCTTTGAATTCTTTTGTCAACCATTTTGCTATGTTTTAGTTGTTGAGTTAAAACGTTTATTACATGGTATTATTATATATTTCGATAATTAAATGGGTGGAAAGTTGAAAATGAAATACTGGCTGACATTTAACGAATGAACGAGAGCTGCCATACAAAACGTTAATTTCTCACAGGCATATATTCTAAGTTAAGTACTCCTGACAATGTGAGTGTGTATCCACACAGCCCAAAGTCTTCCGAAAACCATTCTGGCTAATTTTAAGCGATACTCCATGTCTAGTTTAGTGCCTAGCTACATGTAGTAATTGCAATACCAAGGTAACTGGATTAGGTGATTTCTTCTATGACTTCGTTTTTGATTGTACTGACGAGGGAAATATTCATTGCACTAATTCAGGCATTTCGTATTGTTGGGATTGATTTTGAGACCATCTTCTATTAAATTTATTTCTAAGCTTCAGCACTGCATGTTATTGCATGTATATGTATGTGAGAAAAGTAATACCATCAGCATATTATAAGTCTTCTTGTTAGTCCATTTTATCCTTCTGGCTATGATTGTTGCTTTCTTAATAATAACCTCATCAAATACTGTGTTGAACAGAAAGGGATGGTGGGCAACCTTTTAATTATAATTTAGTAATAATATTTTGAAATCTATATAATTTCTATTGTCTTATATTATATCTTAATGTGTGAATCATTATTTTTATTATATTTGCGATATTATTACATATTATCAAGTGTAATTATATCTTTCATGGGATTTTTATATTTTTTTATTATACCAACATTATTACCTCTATCAGTAATACAATTTCGTTAGGCACAACGTTTTCTACTTAAAATAATCTTAGATGGAACTGTAAGCTTAAGAAAGCTTTCTCCAATTATATATATCTAGAATTTATTTAACCTCATATATGTACATACGTATTTTCAAATTTTATTAATATGCCCCAAGCAACAATTTTTAGAGCTCTCAGCATAATTTACTCCAAATTACTTCTATTAAAGTGGTATAAAAATACACTGTAACCTCTCCAATAGAATAATTAGCTGTATAAGTGCGAATAATAAATTTATTCTACTTTAGAGCTAAATATTTCTTTCTTATACATATAGAACATTTTGCTTTAGTAATGTATTATATTATGTAGCTTTACGGCTGTTCAAATAATTATATTCTTGTTCCTTAAGATTGTAATAATATGTTATTTAAAAGCTAAACTAGCGTCATCATAATACTCGGAAATAGAGCAGTTACCTTTTATCTTTTGGAAACATTTGACTAAAAGTTTTCAAAAATATTTTTAAAAATTATTTTACGGTGTTTTAAATTTTCGTGGTAGAAGGCCTATATTTTCGATAAATTTAAAATAACAGGAAAATTTGATATTTGATTAGAAAAATATTTACATTGTTATTTGGGGCATTATTCATTTTATACTATTCAAGATAAAATAAATTGAAAAAAATCTATTTTAACATGTACACACAAATTCAGATTTTTAAATTGTTAAAATGAAGTTATTTTCATGTGTATCTTATATTTGTGGGTAATTAGATACTTCTAAAAATAATTTTATATTATTATTTTTTACTAATTAAATATTTCAAGCATACTAATTCCCTAATAATTTAATCTAGTTTTTAAAAATTTATAAACTGCTAATTAGCATCATCTTAATTAATTTAAATACTTTAATTTATAGCAAAATTCGTAAGTACCTAGATAAAAAATAAGTTTAACGTAAATATTTTGATTTTCATAGAAATTTTTGTAAAGTATTAAAAAATCAATTTCATTTTCATAATTAAAATTTACCATAAAAAATTTCTATTTCGGAATTTATTAATTCAAGAATTAAATATTTATTAACATTAAAAACAGATACAATATTTTGTAAAAGAATAAATAGACAATATCTCATTAATATTTAATTACTTAATAAATTATGATAATATCTAATTAAAATAGATTTGAAATTTTAATTTCGAAAAATATTTACTATTATATATGTAAATAATAATTAATTAGTTAATTTAATTTCATTTTAAATATGATAAATAACAATATTTTGATTTCAACAGTAGGTATTGGTATTTTAAATTATTTCAATTAATTTCTTATTATTAATTTTGCAAATTGGATTTTTAATTTTTATTAAAATTTAGAGATACACATATTTCATAAATGTATCCTGGTATTGTTTGGAAAAAATGAAAAATGAAACAATAATTTCAAAACCAATATCAAAAATCTATAATTTTTTGAATTTCGTGATAAATTTTATGAAAAAATTTCTGTTCATTAATTTTTTATTTAATTTTTTTGCCCCAATGATTATTATATAAGCTTAATAGCTTGGATAGTAACATAGCTTGTGACATTTATATTTGTTTAAAACGTTAAAATAATTTTGCAATAGGTCGGGCTATCTCACTCACCGATTTATAACTAGATATCAGCTTAGAATTAATAATTTATATCTTGTAAATGTTTCAAAAGCCCGTACATATAGCTCCAAAAAATTTTAATATGTTACCTTATTCGTTAAGATCAGACAGATAACCTGTTTCATTTTGCAAAAATCTTCGATTTTGGCTTTTTGAACCGGATCACCTTCAAATTGAATCTGTTTTTAATACGATTTAGTTTTAACTTCAATTTGGTTTTTTTCTAACTATAATTTTTTTAATTTTGTTTCAGAATTCTAGTTATTTCTTTACTTTTTATTCTTGTTATAATTTTGTATTTAATTCTGCTTACTCTCGTTTATTATTTAAATTTTGCTTTAAATTTTATTAAATTTTATTTTTTCATTATATAATTTTAATTTTAAGCTATTTTAGTTTTTCCATATTTAGCTTTAATTTTCTACTTTACTATGTATGTACCCAACAATACTTTATATTCTTATGCCTGTATTTTTGCTTCCTATATTTTTTCCTATATTTTAGATCTATATTTATTCTTATTATTTTTTATCTAGTAAATGTATATTTTACGTATTGTATTTTACTATAATATGAATAAATGAATTAAAAATCTATCTAATTTAGTACCGTGAATTCTTTGCAAATTATTTTTGTATAGTCTAACTAATAATATTTTCATTGCCATATGGACTAGAGCCGTTATTTTTTAATAAAAAGCCTAAACCGATAGCCAAGACAACTAGTGCTTCAATGCCGATTACAATTTAAAATTTTTATTTATGACTTACAGAGGTTTAAGACGAATATTAACAACATTGTTCGCTCTTTCCCACAAAACTTTTCTTCTTCCTTTTTCTTTCCTTTCCTCTAACTATCTTTTCCTTTTTCAAATAGTCAACGGTACGCAAGTACTTAAAGGTTCATAACCTAAGTTTTGGCTATAAAATAAAAAAAAAAAAAAAATAAAAAAATTAATAACAATAATCTAATATATTAATACGCTAATAATATGTTCGTAAAATTTTCCACCTCAGTGAATCAAAACAAGTAGCAGTAACACGAACCAAAAAATCTAGGCTTTAGATAATTTAAGTCGTCAATATTAGTTAAACCTCAAATCAAATTTTTGTCACCTATTTCGTTAAGTATCGCATCGAATTTACTGTTATTTGTCAGAAACAGCCATAAAAAATAAAGTAGTGAATTATAGAAAAATAACAAAAAAAATTTATATAAAGTTTTTTTTTAAATTAGAAGTAACTAATATCCCATTACCTGGATTATCTGCTCTGTATAGATAATTTTTTTTAAACATTTTATACATTTAATAGCTTTTTATATATTATTCTATTCTTATAATCTATTTAATAAAGATTAATTTATTATATTTTAGTTTTATTTGTAAAAATTTAGGAAAACAAATTTTCATCTTTTTTTTTTTTTTGAGTATAGGTATAGAGAATAAGTATCAAGATACTTTGATAGTCTTATGCCAAATGCAAAGATTAATTTAATTGTTTTGACCTGAAAATAATACATTTTTAATCATTTTTTATAGTCCAAATTATTTATCCAAATTAAATTTGTTATTTTGAGTTACCAATAGAAAAATGGAAGAAGTTACAAGATACGTGTTGGTATTGTTACAAATGGAAGAAGAAAGAATATGACAAAAATTATATTATTATATTAACATAAATTAAAATAACCGTAATAACATTATCTAATCGTATTTTCACTCGAATACTTTGATAATAAGGAAAAAATATTTCTTTAATGCTAGAACGGCGAATGTTACGCCGGGAATAGCCAACATTGATAATTGTAATAATAGATTAAACAAGAAAATAAAAACAGAAACTAAAAAAATATTTTGTATTAAGTATTGAAAAATATTATAAAGATACACATTCGTAATTTATTTCAAGAAATCAATTAAACAGCCATTAAATACACAGTGACATCGGAAATGTATCCAAAATATTTCAACCGATCTACATACAAATACAATATGTCAAATTTTCTGAACTGACAACATTGTATTGGCAACATAATGTACTTTGTTTATAATTCCGATCCCTCTAAACACATTGTCCCAGAAATATAATTTTTCTTTAATTTTAAAACTTTTTTTCCCCCCCATCTTTTTTATTTATTATTTCCTTAATAAAAAAAAACTCAGCACAATTATTATTTATTTTTATTTTATTTATTTATTCATTTATTTCTCAAAGAGCTCATTCGCTCGTACAGAGTGTATATATAAAATCCATCCATTAATAATTGACAAGTCTTCATTTATATCATTTTCCAAACATACATATGACTTACTGCTATAAACTACTGCCAAGTCATCTGCGTACATAAAAGACTTTCCATTTAAATTCACATTCAAGAAGTCACTTATATAGCATGAAAACAAAGTCGGGCCAAGAGAACTACCCTGTATTACCCCAAACGATACTTTGTTCAAATCGCTTTTTACCTTTTCACATTCAGTGAACTGCATCCTATTTGTTAGATAATTTTTAAAACATTTATACTCTTTTCCTTTGATCCCGCATTCAAAAAGTATTCTCAATAGTATAGTTCTGTCAACAGAATCAAAGGCTTTTTGCAAATCGAAAAATACCACACTCACATTCTTTTTATCATCAATTCCTGTTTGTATTTCAGAAATTATGTCAAATAATGCTCCTTGTGTACTAGAGTTCCTTTTAAAACCATATTGTTTACTACTATTTATTTTTTCTTTTTCTAAATAACTAAGATCATTAACATAAGTTTCGATGATTTTGCTAAATGTTGATGAAATGGATATAGGTCTAAAATTATTGATGTCATCGGTATCACCTGAATTCTTATAAATAGGAATGACTCTGCTTATTTTCATTATGTCAGGCAGTTCGGCAGAATGAAGTGATAGATTTATCAAATTCCTAATGTTTTCAGCTAATTCCTCCTTACAGAACTTGATTAAATTAGGTGGAATTTGGTCTGCTCCTGATGAAGTAGAATTTGACATTTTATTTATTAATTTCAAAGTACTACTTATATCTATTGATTTAAATTTGAATTGATTCTCGGTTCTAGATTTTGGAAAATAAACCCTATCAAAAACTTTTGCCATTTGTTCTCCAACATTACAGTAAAATAAATTAAAATTATTAATTTTTGTCACTTTATCTTCCATATTCATTGATATGCCAGAATAAAATTCATTTTTGTACGTATTTTGCCATTTAATTATTTGTTTTATATATTTCCAATTCTTTTTTATATCACCATCTGCTTTTTTAAACTGTTTATCATCACATCTTTCTCTTTTTATTCTTTTTAATGTTGTTAATTTATTTAGCCAAAACTTGTATTTTGATTTAATATGCTCAGAATTTTTATTTTGCACTAATTTCTTATACCAATATTTTTTCCTTTCTATTAAGTCAATACATTCCTTATCTATCCACGGTGCTGCATATCTACTACTTTTTTCAGTAATTTTTCTTTCAACGGTAGCTCTTTTCATTGCATTTTTTTTTGTAGATGTCAGTTTGTCTGCTAAATTGCCTAAATAAATTTCATTGATCACAGCTTCATTCAACTCATTTTTGTTTAAATTATAGTTTAAATTTTTTATCACCTGATTTTGTTTATTTTTTTATTTGCATTTATTAAATCATTTAATTCAATTATCAAACCCAAATGATCTGATATATCATTATGAAAAAGTGAAATATATAGTTTTAATTTTGGATTATTAGCCAGAACATGATCCAAACAAGTATTCGAATCTGGTCTAGTAACTTCCTTATTTGTTTCAACAATAGTTTTGTAAGTTTTTATATTTTTATCTATTTTTTTTTTAATGTTGAAGTTAAAGTCACCCATTACAAGTGAATTTTTATTTTTTAGATTTTCCAAATGTGACACGAATTTTTCAAAAAATTTACTAATCTGCGTTATTGAACCCTCTGGAGATCTATATACAGCTGATATTGTAAAAATTGCGTTGTTTATATTTATTTTTATACTAGCTATACTATTATATTCATCACAATATATATCATAAACTGCATATTTTAAGGAATTGTGAATAAATATACCAGCACCTCCACCAATTCTATTTTGACGACATAAAAAAACTTTTGAATATTGTTTAAGATTAACTATATCAAGATCTATATCTACAATCCAGGTTCCAGTAATAATAATTAGGTGTATAGTGCAATTAATAGAATCTAGTAAATAAGTGAGATTATCTAATTTATGTTTTAAGCTTCTAGCGTTTAAATAAAGAATTTTAAGTGAATTTTTTTCTTTAATAGTTATTTCGTTTATATTATACAAGTTAGTTTTAACATGGGTGTTTAATGGCAAATCATATGATACTTCAGTCGACATTTAAATTAATATCTTGTAAAACTATTATGATTTTTGAAGTTGATGTTTTTCTAATAAATGATTTGCCACTTTTTACCCATGCAAACTCAATTTTTTTATTTCGTTTTAAATCTCTGGCCTTTTTAAATAATAGACCAAAATATTGTGTAAGTCTTTCATTGATAAAAAAAAATAGAGTAATTTACCTGTGATATTGATTTGTTAAATATATCCATTTTCAATTTCTTCTTTTTTACAGCAGTCATGAAATTATTTTTCACCTCTTTGTTAGCAAATTCTACTATTATATTTTCTGGCTCACCTGCTTTAGTAAATTTTGTTTCAGCCTTATAGATATGTTGAACATCTTTTGATTCCACGACTATTCCAACATTTGCAGAAATTTGTTTGATAATAGAAGCAGGATCTTCTTCAGGAATGTCGATTGTTAAACCACATATTTCAATCTTTTTATCTAACCGATATTGTTTTATTTTTTCCACTTCGGTTCTGTTGTACACCATATCATCCTTAAGCTGGCTATTCTCATTACGTAATCTTATGTTTTCTCAATCAATGTATCAATATACCCTTTTAAGTCTCTAACCTCATTTTGTAGTATTTGAAAATCAGATCTTTGAGATGATTGGTTGTTTATGATAGTCTCATGTTTACTGTGTATTGTTTGATAATTGATTGTAGATTCTGCAACTTTATTTGTGTTATCATTTGATGTTGCACTTATCATAATAGTGGAGGTTGATTTTCTTTTTTGGCGCTTCAATTTGCATTGTTGACAAAACCAAATTTTTTCAACATTCTCTGAATATTCACGGATGACTTCAATATCTAATGATGAGCAGTGGCTGCAGAACCACAGTCACCGTCACATTGGAGCCCATTATTAGTTCTTAAATTGATTTTTTTCGTGCACTGGTTACAATTATTGTTATTCTTATAATTTGACATTTTGACATTTTGACATTATAGTTTATATCAACAAATTTTGAGATATATAATTTAACAACCCGTGTTTTAATAAATAAGTTAACTTTTGTTTTTTTGTTTTTTTTTTTTTTTTTTTTTGTTCTTCATTTGATTGAATTCTAAACATTTTGATCCTTCAACCTCAATTTGTATTAACTGGAGAAATAAAGGAAATAATAATAATTATACAATTTCTGAAGGTTATAAAACAAAAATGATATTTTACCCCTATTTTCTTTTACTGACTAACAGTGTAAATCACTTTCCTTTTTAAACATCACAAAACATAAAATTTAAAAAACAAAAAAAAATTATTCTTTAATTTGTAGGGTGGTAGTGAATTATTTTTAATTTGTCAATTTATTTTGTCTCTTTCTCCTTCTCCTACTATCAATTTTTCACTTTACGTAATTAATTTAAAATTTTATTTTTAAAATATTTTGTTTTTAACTTGTGAACAGTTTCTTTGAAATGAGACTTTATCAATGTAATTTGATGAAAGAAGAATGTATGATGATGGTGGATATATTAGATAACTATTTATGATTTATAAAATAAAAATTAAAAGATCAAAGAAACAAATTTGTTTTTCATCAACAAGGTTGTTTAAGATTTTAACAACAAGAGATTGACATCAATAAAATATAAGAGAGTACAACGAAGCATTTTTAGGGGAATAATAAAAAAAATATATTCAAATAAGTTTTATTTTCTTTGAAAAATCTGTAACTCACATTAGCAGTTGGTTTCATACCATATTTTCTTTAAAATAAAACATACAAAAAGAATTTTTTTTTTGTTAAAAAAGAAAATCCAAAATTAATAAAAATAAAATAAGCGTTATAATAATTTTTTAGAATTTTTTAAAAAACATTTTTTTTTCGTTTGTTTTTTATGTGAATATTTCTTAACTTTTGAAAAGATATAAAAATTGAGCGATAGGTATTTTAAAATAAGTTTTTAATAATTCTTGAAATTTTAAAATAAAATAGCAGACAAAATTTAAATTTTAAATCGAAAACGGATATCCTCCTCCAAAAGAACTTACGGAAAAAGTTTATCTTTTTAGAAGAAAAACAAAAAAAAAATTTTCTTTTCAGAAACTTGAATCTGTAAGAAGTTTAATAATTATAAAATTAATCTAGATATTATTAAAACTTAAAATTTGAAAATTTTGTTAAGCAGGGTTTTGAGAATTTCTAAACATAAAAATTATTTTCTGTATATTTTTTTTTCTATTTTTAAAAAAATTCTTATTGATAGTGTAGAAGGAAAAATTAAAAAAATTCGGTAACCTGTAAAACCTTGATATACTTATTTATTAGTTATTCACAATTATTAGCTATTAATAATTATTTTATAAGTAATTTAAGATTTTTGCAACACATAACATTGGCGGTTTAAATCCAGTGTATAGCTCAATTTCAATAATGTATAACCAGCTATCAACAAGCTACAAGAATTTACAAAATTATAGATGATTACAGATGAATTTCTATCTAGCATTATTTGATGTATATATAGTTTATGTTAAGTTATTTTCCTTTTTAAAATCAATTCATTTTTACAATATTTAATTAATGGACAAATGTGAACATGTTTTTTTAATATTGTTTCTAATTTTTTTTCTTTTTTTACATTTTTATAAACTTTTCTATGCTACACTTAATTTTATTATATTATATTACGTTATTATAATTCATGCTTGATAAAATGCTTTTCTTTTTTTTTACCAAATAAACACTCTGTCACTCTGTAAGAGCTTATAAATTCATTTGTGATTTGAGAAAAAAATAAATTAATGTAAATGTAAATATAGTCAAAATTAATACATCTTAATAGTATATCTACAACGACTTATACAACCGTAAGTAACTGAAGTATTTTTTAACTAAAGTATAAGTAATTAAAGTTGCCGCTATAACTCAATGGTAGTTTGATTGATTATAACTCTCAATATGAGATTGGATATAGTTGTACAAGAATTATAATATAGCTGCTGTTAAAGCGAATGTTATAGGAACTGACAGTCAAGCAAATTATATTTGATAAAATCTAATTCTTTCTATGGCAACATTTTAAAAAAAAAAATATTCAATAGAATTACAACTAACAACTTTCAACAAATATGTTAATATTCTTCTTCTTCTATTCTATGGACTACATAAATATGGTATGTATAAAACTTGTTTTTTTCTTTTGCAAAATGTGAACTATAATAAAAAAAAAAGATATATTGCATTTTATTCACTGCTCGAAATCGGAGAGCTAAACGACAGTTTTAATAGAAAAACATCGGGTAGAAGAGAAAAATACACACCGAGATGTAGTTGTCACATCATAATGATGCCGATCCTATACAAAGTTATCGGAATATCGAACAATACTTACTTAGGATGTAAAGAAAGAAAGATGCCAATAAATTGCTATGACTAAAAAAGATGATTAATATTCTCAGAATTGGAGTATATTAGTAAATTTTTAAAATTATCATATTTTAAAATATTGCAAAAACTGCTATTAAATGTTTACGTTTTCGTTATTACTATAAAATAAATTAATAGAATATGTTAAACATAAATTTATGTAATAATAAAAATTATATTGTACAATACTGAATTATATAATAATAAATAGTTAAATTAACTAAATTAAATAAATAAAATAAAAAAAATAAATAAAAAAATCTTTATATTAATATAATCTTTATATCTTTATATAAATGTTTGAATAAAGCCTGAATACGACCTGATATAAAATATTACTGATCATACTCAAAGACTTTTAAAATTGCTGTAAGTTTTTCAAAAACAGTTTATATTATCTGCCTCATAGATAATACCATAATACTAATATTGTATCATTAATCTATTCACTTGCATATCGATGTACTGTTGATGAAAATCAACTAAATTTTCTATATGTATATCATATACTTTTATTGCGAAACAAAACACGTGAAAGAAATAAATAAACGAAATAACGATTTCTTTTGTCAGGAGTGGCAGCATGTAACGTTTTACGTTCGCTAAAAACTCTTTTGATTGCATGTAAACAACGTTGACGTTAATTTTATTCCGTTAATAGAAAATTAACGTTTTTTCGGTAGCATGATATAAGTAAAGTCAAGTACATTTTTTTTAACGTAAACGTTGGTTTTTAAACGTCTGTAATTTTCTTACCACAGACTAAAATTTATATGGGAAAGTTTAGTTTCCCATAACTTTGTGTTTTTTAACAACAAATATATAAAATTTAAATATTTATCTTAAGATCGTTAAATTTTATAGTTTTTAATAAAAAATAATATCAATAATTTAATATAATTTTTAATTTATTTTGATAACATTTTATTTCTTTGATAATTGAAGTATTTTTGTTTGCAATAAAAAATTTATTTTATTTCTGTTATAATTATTCAAACATTTTTTTATATGATAATAAAATATTTTTTTTAAATTTCTTAATAATGGAGTGTTTTAATTTATTTAAATATTTCATTGAAAATATCATATAAAAATTAAATATCAACTAAATTGGTTTGTTTACATTCATTTTATTTATTTTTTTTTTATTGTAGTCTATTCTGTATTCTATATTTATTGAAACGGGCACATAATTTTTATTATTTGTGCGATTTTTATATAACAATTATATTATTTAAAACTGAAAATAATAAGGCGAAATACAAGAAATGAAAAAAAAAATTCTAAAAAATTTAAATTCATTTCTTTTTATTTCAAAGTACCATTAAAATTTAAAAACATATACATAAATAAGTCAATTTGATTTTTAAAATAATTTCCAAACATTCGGAATATTTTTTCGAATTTTCGGAATAAATTTTCAACGTGATGTTTTACATGCTACCAAGAAATATCTTTGACATTAAAATACTTCACGTTGATTTTTAAAAGTAAATGTTTCACGTGCTTCCACTCCATGTCTTTATCAGACCAGAAATAAACATAAATTGTTTTTATTATTTTTTTTGGAAATTTTTACGTACAGAATTTAACAAAAAATAATAAAATTAAAAATGTTTGTTAGAAAAAAAAATCTTAATACTAATTTATTGCGAAATCTAAAAAAGAACAATTTATTATTTTGTTATAAACAAATTAATGTTTTAGTCCAGTTCAACTTAAAGTATTGCATTCCAAAATTAAAAACGCCCATTCAAGTTCAATCAAGGCCATGCATGAAAGTGTTAAGTTTATAAAAAATTTAAAATATTGAAATGGAAAAGAAAGATCAATATAGTCTGATAGTGTTATTTGGTATTGTTGGGCGATCTTCTTTTGAGCGGTAATCGATTAATGATATAACAGTACACATTGTATGTATAGAACAAAAATCATTAATTTCACTTGTTACTTGAAATAACAGTAACTGTGTTAAGAGACGCGAAAGGTAGGGAGTGTTCAATTTTGGAAATTCGTTGCTGGTTATAACAACTCTAAAATTTAAAACAGTATTTAATTGGACCCGCCTTCGTAAAAATAGAGATTTTAATGAATTTATTTACAAAAATTTATAATGGACATTAACAACATTTTTTGTAATTTACTGCAAACATTTTATTTTTCTTCTTTTTTTAATCTTCCTTTCCTTTTTTTCATTAAAATTTCAAACATACATAGCTTTTGACTACATTATATTTAAAAAAAAACAATTCAAACAAAAAACAAACACTGTCAGAAAATCTAATTCTTCATAAATAAATAAATTCTATCTAGACCATATTTTTATTTAACATTAAATTTTTATAAAATATTCTTTTCACATTACCCTACAACACCGAACAATTTTATAATATTTTAATAAACCTTCTTCTAAATTATGCCATTATCATTTTTACACCATAGTGCTTTTCAAAGAATAATATCAAAGCCCTTAAAATATTTCTAACTAAAAAAAAAACAACAATTTCTTACCACCTACAGACGAGAAAAATCTGTTACGACTCAAAGTCCAAAGTTTATGAGAAGGAGGTAAGCTCACAAATAACAAATACAATTTCAAATAAAGTTTGTACTAACAATATGTTTTTGCCCTACTCACATACACAAACAGACACTGAAATTAAAACTTCAAGTTGAAAGTAGAGAAATAAAAAAAATAAAAAAATCAGGTGTATAAACTTGACATCACTTGTAATAACAAAACAAAAAAAAATCTATTATGATAAAATTATGTGAGGATATTATAACAATGCTGATAATAAAACCAATTCTATCAAAATTGTAAAATATAAATGTATTTTTTATTTAAATATACATATCTGACAGACAAATCAAAATTTATTTATAGCTTTATATAAGTGCTGCAGAATCACCGTTCTGTTGAAAGATTTTTCATTTTTTAATACAATTACCAGAAGAGAACAATATAAATTGAATGATTCGGGATAAAAAAAAAATTTATTTAGTATGAATCAAAAAGACGCGACCTTCCATTATATTGAATTAAAAAGAAAATTTTGAAGGTGAAAATATTAGGTGATTTGCGTAAAGAAAGTGTTTTGTAAATGATATCAGACGCATAAAAGACCAAAAAGACCAAGATTAAGATGAGCTGATAACTTATAATCGAATCGGCTTAATTGAATAAGTTTAGTGACAAAAGTCAAATCTATATTAGACTCTAGTAGTCTAGTACTATAAGATGATGGAAGAATAAAATATGAGATTGAAAGGAGAAATATTTCAAAAGCAAAAAAAAAAAATCCTCCAGTAGATGAATTTCAGCCTGTATGGTGTGTAATCAAAGTAGTTAATAAATTTCCAATTTAAAGGTAAATAAATCTCACTCTAACTATGCACAAATCAATTTTATCAGTTCGAAAGGCTTGATCTGTTTTAAACATTTCGATAATAACTATCACCGATAAAGCAAAGATGCATATTATTATACCAAATTCCAACTTATTTATCTTTGAAAATTAATAAACGTAATCACTATATTATTTTGAAAAGTTTTAATCATATTTGAATATGCATACGCTTGCCCAAATTCTATAAAAGTTCGCTTTGACAAGGTTTTTTATTAGATTTTAGATCTATAAATCAATATTAGTACACAATAGTTGTAAGTTTTACAGACTCATCCCAATCTCAAAATCTTTCTGCTTCAAGTTCTTTGTAATATAGCAAATATATTATTGCAAATGTTGAAAACTAAATTACCTGAATCAGTAGTGGTCAATTATAGTATTGGTTATATTGATAAAAAAAAGAATACCAAATAACAATAATTTATCAATCACTAGTACTAATCTGTTTCTGATTTAAAAGGCTTGGGACTTTAACCCACAAAAAAATCGGTTACATGACAAAATTGCATAAGAGAAAATTACATAGGACAAAATTTAATAAGACAAAATTTCATATGGACAAAATTTAATAAGACAAAATTTCATATGGACAAAATTTCGTAGGACAAAATTTCATATGGATAAAATTTTATATTTAAAAAAATTACATATGCATGTCATTTGGCTGTTTTTCATTTGACTGGCTACTGGATATGATAAAAATGTTCATAATAAAAATTTCATGTAGCAAGTTTTTATCAATCAACCAGCAGCAGAACTACATCATCTAAGTGGTGACTGGTGGAAAGTGCCAATTTTTATTTATTTTATTTATTTATTTAACATTTCATCTCAAGAGAGCACATTCGCTCGTACAGAGTATTTTTGATTCCACTATTACTAAAAATTAAAACTAAAGTAACAACAAAATAATTCAATAATTCAGCACAAATTTTTTTATTTTTTTTTTTTTTTGTTTAAGTATAATAAAGTACTAAATGCGAAGTTTAGATCTTAACATAATTTAAACCATAAAATATAAAACAATTAAATTTGGCTTAAGTAGTATTCATTTAATTTCCTATTAAATTTACCTATGTTATTTCATTCTTTGAATTCATTTGGCAAACTATTGTAACTTTTATATGCTATGTTGTATATTGTATCCTGTCTATTAAACCTAATTCTAGATGAAACTAACCTAATGTTACCTGCACCCCTAACAGAATAACTGTGCACAAAATTGTTTGAATTACGCTGGACATTGGCATTAATATTCTCAGTAACCATCAAGTGTGTTTGATATACTAATTTATTTTTAATGAGCAGATCAATTGGAAGAATTTTATTTTTTTTATGTATAATTTGACTCGATGTGCTTTGATTATACCCATATAGATTCTTAATAGCTTTGTTGTGGACTTTTTGTATACGCTTAATGTTTTTGTCGAACGTGTTTCCCCATATTTGTATTGTCATCAAAACAGTTACTCCCAAATACTTGTAGGCTTTTACTTTTTCAATAGTACATGAATCATATGTTATATTAATTGTGTCAACAATTGACTTATTTTTAAATATCATATATTTCGTTTTCTTAGTATTGATTGCCAGTTTGTGTTTGTTCATCCACTTATTAAAAGTTTCCATGTCATTTTGTATTATTTCTTGTAGGATTTCTACAGAATCCTTCATATATACAATAACAAGATCATCAGCAAACATGTATGGTTTACCATGCAAATTAAGATTTAGCAAACTACTAACATAGAATGAGAATAGCGTTGGTCCCAGAGAGCTACCGTGTATTATTCCACACTTATTATTTCGTAGATTGCTTGTTACACCTACGCACTCAGTAAATTGCATTCTGTTGGAGAGGTAGTTTTTAAGCCAATTGAGTTCCTTTCCCATGACACCACATTCGTATAGGATTCTTAACATTATGTTCCTGTCTACAGAATCAAAGGCTTTAGATACATCAAAAAATACAGCAGCAACTTTACATTGTTTATCAACTCCATATTGAACTTCAGACACAAAGTCGAATAGAGCAGCTTGAGTTCTTGAATTCTCCTTAAACCCATATTGGCATCAATTGGTTATATTCGCAATTTTTAAGAATTCAGTTAGTTGAGTGCAAACGAACATTTCAATTAATTTACTGAAAGTAGCTGTAATTGATATTGGTCTAAAATTGTTGATGTCATTTAGATCTCCTGCATTCTCCTACGTAATTTTGTCTTATGTAATTTTGTCCTTTGTAATTTTGTCCCGACACCAAAAAATCCTATCATATTATGGCACCATTCAAAGTAGTCTAACAAACTAACTTACTCCAAGAACTAAGATACATTTTGATTAATCTAAATCTCATTAAGTTTTGATAGGTAAAATGTTTTAAATTAACTCAAGTGATCTTGTTCATTTTGGTCGGTTAACAAAGCTTTAGTTGTCAATTAAGATCACTAAATTGTCTTTCGTATTTGATTATACATCAAAATTCTGTTATAGATCGAAACCGTAAAACTCCACCAAATCAAACAAAGCTCTCTATATTCGAACTGTGATTCTTGTTTTTTAACTTTAACATTCTTTTTCCATTTTAACTTTGCATCCATGGTCGTTTCAAGATATTTAGATTTATTGTTGTATGGAATCACTATGTCATTGATTTTAACTAAGAGAGAGAGGAGTTTCTATTTCTTTATAAATTAAATTTACATGACTAGATTTATCTTCATTCAATTTAATTTTCCATTTTTTGCACCAGTTGGAAACTTTGTCGTTAACTTTTTACACTTTGCTTGTAGCTTCTTCTATAGTAGAACAAACCACCATCAACGCTGTGTCATCTGTAAAAGTTGCTATTTTTATATTTTCTATTTCAGGTATATCACACGTATTTATAGAAAATACAAAATTGAGATACTTCTTTGCAGTACTCCCGCTGTGCAAACTGTTCCATAAGAATATTATAATTTATTATTTTCAGGAAATTCACTATTCTACATAGGATATTAAAATTTAGTTTAACTTATAACTAATAAATAAATTATACTCCAAATCAATTTATTAAGGATAAATGAAAGAAAATGAAGGAAAACAATGTTCTAAGAAATCAGTTGATTAAAGTCAAATTTCCTAACATCTAATCACTATAAATCATATCGTTTGGCAGTAGGAGGCTCAGTAGCCAGTCTAATTTCCATAACAATCCAACAAATTCCAAGTTATTTCAATGAAATTATATTCAACAAACCATTTAGATTTAAGAACTTGAATATTAAGTAGACATATTATCGTAATAGATTTAATATAGATTTCTAATTCAAATTCAGTACTGCTGCTGTTTTGTTTTATTTTATTTTTTTAATTAATGCGTACAAATGCTTGTGTAACAGCAATGTAAATATTTTAAATAAATTTGTTTAGTACTTAAAAGTTATAGTACACTTTTGAAACCCCATTCAAAAGTAATTCAAACACTTTCTGCTTGTTTGAGTTAAATTTTAATAGAATATATTTTTGTACAGTGCAGAAAATGTTTTTTCAATTATTTTATTTTATGTATTTACTAAGAGTGTATTGCATAAAAGTGTTTTTTTTTTTTTTGTTTTAAATTTATTTGTTAATAACATAATATTTTAATTTGAATACTTTAGGATATGGTCCAGCTCAACTCGTGACTACATTTTTTTTAAACATTTTTTTTTTGTTTTATTGTCGATTCATTTAATTATTAGAGTCATTAGACATAATCTTATTAGATACCCTCATCCATTTAATTTTGTTCAATACAGTATAGGACAGTAAACATCAAATCATCAAAATACCAAATATCAAATGTCAATATTTCAAGTAAACAAGTGACAGGTAAAACTTAAATAAAAATATAAAAAAATGCAGTGATAATTTTTGGGATAAATTTCATTAAATTGCAGCTTTTGAATACTGCTTCATCTTCATCGGATGAAGAAATTAATATAAAAATAAAATTAAATTGAAAAGCAGTGTAGGAAACATGAAAAAAATGTAGAATTTTTTGTTCGTTAGTAAAGTGTAAAGAGTACAGAATTCTGTGTTTTGAAGGCAGAACTGTAAAAATGTTTCATTTAAAAATACAGATTTTTTTTAAATAAGTAAACATACATAAACAACAAAATTGATTACAGTACAACAACGCCATAGTTTTACAGAGAATTTGAATTTTTTTTACTTTGTCTTTACTGAAAAATAAAAAATAAATTTGATTTTTACATTTTATACTTTCCACAGTATCTACACCCATAAATTATTGCACAAAACAAAAATTTTGTTTAAGTTTAAGTCGAAGACCGTCTGAATTAAATTTTTAGTTTCGCTACTGTTTGATTGCACGAGTGACTTCCATTAGTTCATATAACAATTTACTCACTTAATTGGATTAGTTTGGTTGCATTTAATTAAGCAAGCAAACATTTTGTAATTTTTGCAAAATTTATTGCAATGTAATGATTTTGTAATCGTTTTGTAAACAACGTATTTAATTTTAGCTGTACTGTGCTCAATCGAAAAAAAATTGTTTGATATTTAATTTAAAAAAAAATAAATAAACTGAATTTACATTACCATGACAACGTCTCATATAAAAATTTAATATCGAAATGCAATTGGGATTATGTGAGCACATAAATCGTTCACAGTATAATACATTGTATATAAGATTTTGTATGTTGTATGTATGTTGACTGTTTAATCATAAATATTAAAATAATCAATATTGTGCGTGTAGCGTATTCTATGAAAATTCATTTTCCAGTGAAATTTTGTTATGTACCTGAAACGCTCGAATAATTCCCAGAAAAATTTTTTTTTATTTATTTGCAGGACTTTTATACAAAACTCCTTGCTTTTCTTAATGTTTGGGTTTTAAAAAACCAAACAAAAAAAACAGTGTTACTAAGATTAATTACGCTCAAAATATTTGTACTCAAGTATAATAAATGTTTTAAGTTAATAAAAATTAATTATAAGTAAATTAATTTGTTTTTCTTTTAAATTGCTATTTACACTTTGAAATTTTGCACAATTTCATTTTAATTTTTGAATTTATTTTTTTTTTTTTGTTTTCTATTTTATTTTCACAGAAAGGATTAAATTAAATATTTACTAAAAGCTTTTGTGGGGAGAAAATTTATGGGAAAAATTATACGGTTGAAGAAATAGATTTTAATTAAAATATAAAATTTTCAAAGTCAAAATAGTCATTTAGAAAATTAATTTTTTAATTTTTATTAATATAGATTATATAATGATGATTTATTATTAAAATTTAAATTTCTCTTTATAACAAAAAATTGTTGTCATTTCGATTTCAAAAACGAAGTCTAACTCGAAGTTGAATGATAATCTCTTACACTCGATGCAAACCCCAGTTTTAAATTCCCGAAGTTGATATCCATTTTTTGCAAAAAAAAAATCTTGAAGACTCGCTTGTTTCAAAAAATTAATTTGATTTTCAATAGAGTGTTAGCTACAGTAATTCTTCGCTTCAACGTAGGTCACGTTTGGAATCATTCTTTGTAATACAACTGAAGTATTATCCAATTCTAGAACAAATCAACTTACAGTTACCACTTATGCGATATCAAATATATATTCTCCTTACCACCTTGTGGTGAAACAAGAAATATTTTAAAATTTTATTGCATTTTGAAATACAATTCAGACTCTGAAGATTAGCTAAAACATTTCCGCAGCGGCATAACCGTATTGGAGATATCTCTAACATTAAAATTACAAGTTTAATTGATTTTATCAACTTCATATGCTGAGTCTAGAATCGAACTTTTTTCTCATTTGCCCTATCCATCAATGTAATGAATCATAGCACAAACTATAATACATTTAAGGATGCAACTCTGTCAATTTATTGTTTTTTATGTTTAAATTACTACCAAACATTTTTGGAATTTGTATCTCAACTATTGTAAGACTACTAGCAGTGTAAATATTCTTTATTACTGTTTGTAAAAAAATGTTATATTTAAAATTTTGACAAATCGTATAGGTACGTCAGAACCCACGTGACATAATGAGCAATACTTTGAAATAAAAATCAAATTTTAATAAATACTCTATTGAATACTTTCACGAGTGGATTTTCTCAGTTAGTATTGAATTATTAAATTAAAACCACGTCCGTTCAGTTCACAAGTTTTACTAAGAAGAATGAATAAGAAAAGAAATAATTTAAGTACAGCTTACATTCAATTCTTATAACTAATACCATGTAATTACTCTTATACGATACGTCTAAACATCAACAGACATGAACAAAATATTGTACACAAATGTGATGATAAACTAATTTCAACAGTTAGAGATGTGGTTTTTCATATTTTCCGACACTTCATATCTTTAATTATAATGAGGTATAGCCTCATTCACGAAAACGTAACCAAAATGGATTTGAGCACCTTGAGCATTTTCAATCAACATTTCAATCGAAATTTTACATATTTCATTATGTTGCTTAGCCAATAGCCAGTAAACATGATACGAAATTTCGCAAACTGTCTACTTTACATTTGTAGTTTTAAAAATATTTTCAAATAATTTGCAAGACGACTTAAGGCTTTTTTTAACATATCTAACCAAACCGTTGGTAGTTTAAATAATTTGAAATGCCATTTCATTCTTTCGCCAAATGGTGCCCATATTAAATGCCCATTTGGCATTCTTCTCTTAGTTTTTTGTCTGAAAAGATCCTAGTTGTATTTTCTTGGAATCCTAAAGTATTTTCCTATTGATTTGTCCAATTTTAATAATTATATGGCGATGATCTAAAGAGGACGGTTCGTCTGAGAAGTACCATTTAATTTTTAAGTACGTCTAATGTCTACATGACTTCTGTTCAATTTTTATTAATAAATGTTGCCCTATTTGTTTTTATTTAATATATTCATGTTAGGAGTACTGAGCAAATAAGAACTTCCCTCTCTATTATAATTATTTGCACTGTCTTTGTACTATTCGGTGCATTTTTTTTTCATTTTTTTTTTTTTATTAAATATTATTGTAAAATTAAATTCATTATTGTAACTTGTTTGATTTAAACATAGTAAAATAAAAAAAAATTTGCATCATAACCAATCAGCACCTCCAATCTATTCCTTTCTGCATACTCGATGGTCCTTTTGAACAGTGTAGTGGGCTTAGGGTAGATACAATATATGCTTCTTGTTAGTAATTGAAAAGAAAACAATAAAAAACAAAATTCCTAAATAATTTAAAAATTTTTTAAAAATTTTGTATATTGGTTTGTCAAAGTAATTTTTTAAGTAATAATTCCGCAGATTTGCACTTAAATCGTACACTCTAAAATATAAAAATTCGAAAATTAAGCTGATGGCAATTTGACATTTGAAATTTAATTTTATTGAGTCATACGTCATAGCAGTAACAGAAGCACGTAATTCGATTTTTTTCCCAATAGAATTGTAATCATTTTTATAACGATGGTAGAATATTTTACGTACTATTTTTGCTTACTGTTATCACACAAAAAAAAAATCTAATTTTTTTTTTGTTTTTATTTTTTTTTTTATTACTTTTTTTAATACAATAGGGAAATTTAACTGTTTTATCAAATAATGAAACATAATTTCGAAGGATTTAATAAGATTTTATGTTTAAATTGTTTATGAAGTAAATTTTACTGTTATATTATTGTTGCTCTAATACTGTTCTTTCAACTTGTATTATTGTACTGTCATAAAGTTAATGTTTTAGATACAAAGTGTATAATTTAATGGCAACTTGTTGCGTTGGGAACCATTGTTGTTAGCTATTGCTATATGATGTATTGAATTATTATTATTATTATTAAAGATTTAAAGAATCGAAATGTTTCGTGGTGCTACTTTGGTTTATTTTTAATGGGATTAGATCATATTGCGGTTATAAAATTGAAAATTTAAAGATTTATTATAGAAATTTACCTGAAAACGTTGTTTACATTAAAAAAACATTTATCGATGTTTTGTTTGTGGCATAAATAATTATTTCATTTACTTTGATCATAAGGATTAAAGTAAGTTTCTCGTGTCTTGTTTTCAATTATCTCCTCATTCTATAAATATAGTAGTTAAAAATACAGCTACAGGTATGACTACTGTTAGTTTAAAAAGAAAATGTACACTGATAGGTTATTTTTCATTAGATTTTATTTTTATTTTATTTTTTTGATAAATTTGTTAATAGCTATTTTTTTTTTAAATTACTACACAATGAATTGATTCAAATAGATTACTTTGATTTTTACCCGACGAATCCCATTTGTGGCATGGACTTGGATTGTAAAAAGTTATTTTTCTCAATATGGTTTACTGCATTTAACATTATTATTTATACTAATTAAAAACAAAGTTTATTGTGTATTTATTGGTATTCCACGATAGTCTGGCAAAGGACATTAAGCCTTGTCCAAAATTAAGAAAAAAAACAGAAACAAAATAAAATTGAAAAAACGTGAATTAAGATGTTTTTGTTTAGAGAATTTTTATAACAACAAATTACCTTATTTAAAAACTTAAAAACTAGTTATTACAATTTTCTATATATAGTATACGTATATTTTCGAAATGTTGAATTTAACAAATTTATGTTAGGTTTTAAATTACAGGAAATAAAATTTATTTATTCTACTAGTGAATCGCCTGTGCAATTGCACAAAAGCATTTCTTTCAGGTACGGCTTTATATAAAAAGAAATATTTGTTTTGGTATAATAGTTGTTGTTTTCTTGAATATTATATATATATGTACTTTATAATGAAATCAAAGTATAATACCTATACTTAATAACGATAATAATAAGTTCAAGTGAATTGTTTTATTAAGAAACTAATTTATATATTGTCTTTTTCTATTCCAAAAATATATATTTTGTGATTACATAAATGAATTGCTATTTATGAATAAAATAAAAGTTTAAAATTGTTATATGAAAGATATTTTATTGAATTTGATTTGGTTTATAAAGATTAAATTTTTTTTTGATTACGCCTATAGTCACAAAATGTTTATATAGTAACAAATTTATTTATATATTTATTTATAACAGTGGGATCTGCAGATAAATCTGCAGTCCAACTACAGGTCCTTTTCCCTTTCGAAATGTGGGCTTTTTATATACCAATTATTTGGTATATATGTGAATATTGTATATTATATTATTTTTTATTTGTTTTATTATATATATGCTTATGAATTATTATTAAATTATATTAGTTAGAATCGACGTGCAGGGTTACTTTCTGTAATTTTCATCATTTGAAAAAATTTTCGGTTCTCACGGTTCTCTATACTCGAGTGCTTTACCACTCGGCTACCAAGGCCACTATACTTAAAAATATTACTCAAATTTAGGGAATAATAATAACCGTGTTTTACTGTACATATTTTTTTTAAACAGCACAAGCAAATGAACTATAACATTTATCATATCATTTTTGAAGAGTGTCATCTGATTTTTATTTTTCTGTTTTGTTTTAAATTTTTGTTTGTGCTTTCGTTTTTGTACTTTTTCTTTTAAGTTTAAATAAGATTGAAATATATTTTATAGTGGAGATGTCGCTCTACTCGAAAATAACCGTCATTATTTGGTGTAACTATTTTAAATGTTTTAAGTATTCAGCACCAAGAACTTGCTAAAATTTATAATTTTTGTGGTGTAATTTACTATTCAGCTATTTTTACTACAATTTGCTATTTTTCGTTCATCTTGTATATTATATATAAAATTAGATAACAGCAAGCAATCGAAATTGACTAAACGGTACATGATACACTACAATTAGACAGAGTACAATGCAAAAACAGTTTTTTTTTTGCAGTAATAAGGGTTATTTGCAGTAATTCGATAAGTTGTAAATAAATGTATTAACTAAAATATATCAGCATTAATTGGTATTGTAACCACAATGGTGTGATATATGGTATAAACTATGATATATCCTTCTTAATCAAACTTACATTTTAGTCTGGATTCTTTGATACTCTAAATCATAAACTATTATTTATAATATATAAAATATCAAGAATATTATTCCAACTTTGATAATTTCATTATATGTTCCATTACCAAATGAATAATGACAATACTACACAAAAGTACATCCTAGGCTACAAAATTTCCCAAATTTATGCACTGAAGATTACAATAATTTAGAACAATTTACCACTTTCATAATTCCTTGCAATTAAAGTATCCTTGCAGTTTTGTTAAATAAGTTATACTGTTATAATTTCTGACCTTAAGTATGTTACATTCTGCTCTTTAGTTTTCCTAATTGTATATGCTAAAACTGGACAGCCAATCATATCCCACTTTATTATTCATATATAATTCATTTCTATGTAACATTATATTATATAATTCATTTCTTATTTACAACATCAGAAGAGTAATTTCCATGTTCTATAAATATTTTAATTATATTACATTATTTAACTGCAATATTACTCCCATATGGTTACTAAATTTCGAATATTATTTTTTTATTCTTTTAATTACATATTAAGATAATTCAGGCAAAATTATGATTATATACTTTGAAAAAAATTAATTATTAATTATAATTACAAAATTTCCAAACAATTTCCGGGTTTAGATATAGGCTTAAAAAGAAATTTTGAACAAAAAAACAAGCAAATATAAAATAATGGAATTAAGTAACTTCCAAAATTCTTTTTATACATATTTTACAAATCCTTGTTGATTGCTTTCTTTCAAATATTCCGATTCAACTAATCGACTTATTAATTGTACAGTAAATAAAGTCACCAGTTATTTTATTCAAATTGATATATCAAAAATATTACAATAGCCATTATATCTTTTTTTGTTAATTTTTAACTTCCGGTAAGACAGTACAATAAAAAAACAGTTCTTTCAATTTTTTTTTTGCTGCTTTTCATGAACAATTATAGAAAAGTTTCAAAGTTAAATGCAGAACAATGGTTAAACTAATCACATGGAAATTATTGAAAAAGAATGTTTTTTTATGGTTAAATATTATTAAATAAAAAATTTTAAATATTAAAAATTATACAAGGATATTTTAAGGATTAATGTCAAACATATTTTATTTAAATACTATAATTGTTGTTAGTGGCAGGTACGGCGCTTTATTAAAGATTTTTATTTTGTTCCTTTAATCCTATATACATACATAATAATTTATGTACTAAGTATATTTCTATTTTTAAGGCATGCAGATAAATTTAGTTTACTGAAATTTTCTTTTATTGATTTTATGTCCAGAATATCCTAAATTAATATTAATTCAGTTAACCATGAACAATTTTTCTAATTTGTTTTTTTCGTAAACCAACATTCATATTATTAATCTTTATTGTTTAAGGATTAAGTACTATAATCTATTTTGCATTTAAATATTATTTTTGTAGTTGTAAAAATTTAATAGACAACAATTGAGTAAATTGGAATCAAAGATATATAAAATTATAGTTAATTATATTTAATTTTTGAATACTGTGGGCTTGAAATTATATGAAATATAGTTTGAATTAAATAACAGTAAAATAACAGTTTATTTTGAAATAATTATATAGTTGATACTTTACTTTGAATAATTTTGAAAAATGTAAAAAATTAATACATAAGGCTTTGAATTTCAAAGACAGGAATGAAGTTTTCTAAGAATATAAAATTACTTTTAGTGGAAATATTTAATGAAGGTGTGATAAGAACGTTCAGTGATGTCACCCAATTAAACCATCATTTCATACATTAAAATACATCCGTGATAGAATAACAATTAATTTATATTTTGTAGATATTATGTAGATATTACGTAGATATTATGTTATATTTGGACTCTAACACAATAAAACAATAAATCAAAAGCAGATTAATAAAAAAATTTAATTTTTGATATACACCAAAACTAATTCAAAGCTCATTGCGTTGTCTCTTCATTTACATTCTCACATTTACATCTCAAGTGCGCCATCCACCTTGTAGAGAAATTCATCAATATTCATTCCACGTGATCATTATAATTTTTTTGACTGTATCTATAGTATATATATATTTTCTAGATTTTGAAACCTACTCGAAACTAAAAACTAAAATTATTAATTTCAATTATTAATAACTTCCTTTGTGGAAAGTGAGATAGTTTAATGTTTTACGAAATTTTGTTTTAATTTTATTTTAATTTTAAACTTCTCTAATGTATTTTTATTTTTTATTCGAGTGCCTGGAAAGTGGAAGAAGTGCATATTATATTTTAGATATTTGATTTATAATAAATTTTGAGTGAACTTTAAAATTATTCTTCTAAATATCTCTTCAAATCATTCTTTCTTTTTTTTCTTAGAACTATAATTTTATCCTTTTCTATTCAACAAGTGTTAACAAACCTTGTAACTAAGGTTTTCAAAATATGAGTTGGTGCTATACTTGGTGAATGAAGTGATTTAAAAATATAAATATGTGTAATAAAATGAGGTGTCAGGCAATTTATTTCCATTGAACAAATATTTAAAGCTACGGTTAGTCAGCTTCGATTTTTCTTGCATCATACATATTTAAGCAAACGTATAGGAAAACATTTAAAAAGAAACAGCAGAAATAAATTGACTTCCAGGAAATTTAAAAAATTGTAATGTCGAAAATAGAGGCCAATGATATTATGAAATTGGGATCAAAAATGCGAGATCATCCATTCTGATTTATTTTAAATACTTATTATTTTAAAAAAATTAATTTATTGTCAAACTAAGATCAAATGCAATAACAATTTTTAAAATGTAGTTTGACAATAAGGTTAAAAATGTTTTTGCCTCTATTGTATTGTAAGCAATTGTCTTGAAATTTTGTATTTGAAATTTGTCGCAGTTTTACAAATTATTTGTATTCAATTTTACAAGCCTTATTTTATATTTATTTTACATAATTCAGATCAGTTATTTCTTAATTTTCACATAAAACTTCATTTCATTCATATAAACATTTTTTTTTTTTATTAAACTGCAACTAAAAACATACAAATGACGTGCAGATAATATTTTCAATTAGATGATTTTTGTCTTACTAAATTATCAGTTATACTACAAAATTAGTTATCTAAGATTGAAATAAAAATTACTAAATAGTTTTAACTCAAAATATTTAATCAATTAGACTGCAAAAGCATTTGATTGACATGTGAAACTAATTTCCATCATTTTATTTAATCTGTAAATTGAAAAAAGAACGGACAAATGAACCAATTTTCATTATTATTCTTTTATATGATAGATATTTAAAAAGAGACCTAGCATAAGCTAAATATTTTTGCAACAAGTTTTAATTATCAATTGGAAATTCCACCCGATGTATAAGTACACAGCACATACATTTTAACATAGACAAATTTTAATTTATCAAATTGGCGCAACTCATCAAAGTACAGAATTTCTTCTTTTCCTCGCCACAATTCTATTTAAATTTAATTTTTTTTTTAAATAAATTATTACGTTTCAGGTTGGTGTCTAAGATAATAGAATAAGACATAATTATTATAATATAGTGACAAAAACAAATTGAAATGATGACAAATAATTCCTAATGAGGAGTATGATTGATTCATAATAGAGCGACAAGAGCAAGCGAATATATATTAAATTTTTGCAAAAATGAATTAATAAATATAAATAATTTTATTTGAATTATTCTTGTTAGTATGATGTTTAAAAAAAATTTGTTCGTCAAGTCTTAAAAATTTAATTTTTTGATCCAATTCCAAATACGTTTGGGCATCACTGATATAATATGAAAAAAAAAAGCACTAAATAAATATTTTGATGTGATTTCAATCTCCAAGGTCAAAAAATTTTACAAAATAATTTGAAATTTTATTTTTATCAACATAATTCTTCAAGTTGGCTCAAGTTCAAAAGTATATTGGATTCGAAGTATATGAAATTAATTCTTACTAAAATAAATTCTTTCATGTCATCGTCCATAATATTATTTTTTTAGTAATCTCATTCTTTGGTTGATAACTTTTTGAGTTTGATTTGATTATCGTTCAGTAGGACAAGAATAAAGAATAACACATAACTAAATCTGAATAGTATACAAAATGACTCTACATTGACAGTTATTTTTGCTTCTCATCGTAGTATGTAGTCTTTTCAAATAAAAGATTTAAATCTTTCAGTACACCATAAAGGATCAGATTACAACACAATTAACTGTTGCAATGATGCAAAGAGATTATCCACACCTCCTTCAGTTTAGGCTTCTTTTGTTTGTTTATTTTTTTTTTTTTGTACATCGTAATCGTATTATTTAAAAGGAGGATACTTTAATCGTGGGTGTTTTTTATCCATTTGATCCGTTGTAAGATTAAGAAAGCAAAATCATTTAAATGTAATAAAATAAAAATCTTTTGAAAAACATTATCTGCGTTCAATCCAATGATTCTATAAATAAAGTGTTTAAAAAAATATAAGTTTTTATTATACCATATTATGTCTATGTGATCAGGGGTTAACAACTATCAGTTTAAACACGTACAATTTTCAAAAGAATGAATTTGAAGAAAAAAGATTATCATCATAAATCTGATATTGAAGTAAAAATAGTTCATAATAGTACCTATAATGTCAATAGAATGTTAAAGTATACCACTAAAATATATTTTTACTGAAAATTTCTATTTGGAAGCCATAATTTTTAATATTTTTACTTATTACTGGAGATATTTTAGATATACTAGTAAATCGTATAGCGCATATAAAGTACTCATATATTTTATTATATAGATTTGCGAGTCAAATTGAGGTTTTTTCTAAATATATTCAGGTATTTGCTTAACCAATTCCGATATTTGTTAAATAAATTCAGGTTTTTTTTTTTAAGTACAGAATTTTGCTAAACTTTAATTTCAATTCTGATTTTGACAAAATAAATTCATGTACTTTTTTTTTTTTTAAATTTAGAAATTTTTATGTCAAATTCAAATAAATAAAAATTAATTCGAAAAAATACTTGAATATATTTAGAAAAAACTTCAATTTGACTATAGCAAATGCTATAATAACAACCAGTCGAGTAATCAACTACTTTAAGATAAATCTAATAACTTCCACACACTCAGACTATACACCAAAGTTCATATGGGAACCGATTATGAGTACCATTAAGATTCTATAATTTTAGTTTTTAGAATCCTGATCTGGACAGATACATGTTCACTCATATCAGCATTAAATTTTACTGCTACATTTGAGAGAAATTTTTATCATGAATTTCTATTTCTATATATATTATTTTAATTCACCATATACGTACATAAATGAATGCATAAATTTGAATACCTGTAGAATATATATTTTATTCAGTAGTAAAACACGTTCTTCTCATACATGTTGGATACATAAAAGAAACCTGAAATAAATTCTTAAGATCAACAATTTAAGAACGATATTTTTCCTTATTTGTTTTGCAATTTTTAACAGCACATTGTTGCGTGCGTCATAGAATGAAAGAAAAATAATAATTTATATGTATATTTATGTATACCTTTTTACAGTTACATTTTATATGTAAAGCATTTAAATAAAAAAAAAATTAAAAACAGTTAAATTATAGTCAAAGGATAATCCTGATTACTGTTAAGGTGAAAAAATTTTTTCAATATTCAAATTTACATTTTACTTTCCCAATTAAAATATTTAAATTAAAGTAAAAATTTTAAAGTTGAAAGTAGAAAAAAAATGTGTATATGTATATAAAAACGCATATATCTTTAAACAAAGAAAAAAACTAATATTATTGTAGAATGTCCTTTCATATTATTCATTCGCCTTTAATATTTTAAAAATTTCAATAACTTTTTTTTGTGTTTTAATCCTTTATAAAATTTTACGAAAACAACAAATAAAATTATTTAAATATATAAAAAATTTGAATATGGGAAATTCTTAAAATTGATAAAAAGAAAGACAAACAAAAAAAAACCAAAAAGAAAAAACGGATAACGAAATACCATAAAATTAAGCTTTTATAGTAATAACAAAACAAAAAAGTGCCAACAAAAAGTCAATTCAATTTTTTTTCTAATCCTATTAAAAAGTTGTCGAAAATTAGATTATTCTATACCCAAGACTCTGGAGTGTATAATGGATAAGCTGAGGGTTTGATTTATGATCCTAAAATATTCAAAAACTACAAAAACATTTCTATTGAAACTATTCTCGAAAAATAAAAAGAATTAATGTAAGGATAGGGAATTTTTCCATCTATGAAATAAGTCATTATGCAAGAATTTTTTGTTTTGTGTTCTTAATATTTTATTTTTGGTTTTATTTCAATGTAAAATTAAAGTTGATAGCTGGTCCCAGTTATATATGTATATATTATTATGTAGTCTGCCTTTAGTCTAGAACGCTTATCGAAGTATTATCTCTCATATTTAGTATGGTGGAAAGGACTAACTCACCGATTCTGATATTATTCAGATTGCCATTGCTTCTTACCAAATAATTTGAAACTTCAGAGGCTAACATGTGGCCAGAAAGACTTGGAGAATAAATGAGATATCTGCAAAAACTTGATGACGACACAATCATGGACAATTTTAGCTGAGCGTATAAAAATATGCAAAATATCAGGATGACTAATTAAAAAAAAAAATTCTATGAAACCAAAATTGACTCACCCATAGCAGCATATAATTCTAATTAAAGAGTTCAGAAAATTAAATTCTGTTATAGTATCACTGAAATATAAAAATTCCAATTTATTTCAATTGCCAATTCATTTTTATGTATCTACGTAGTAACTTTAATTCACATCTCTACAATATTAATAGAAATTTTTGTAATTATCTTGTCATCTAAATTAACTTTTAGAAAATAAAATAATAAAAAAAAGCTCCTATCCTTCTTTTACTTAAATTGTGTGCCACATTTAATTTCAATTTTGTTAATAATTTTCGTAGTTATGGTACCAATTAAGAGTTATCAGAATAAATACAAGCAATTTGATACGTAAATGTCAACCAACCTATAACTAGAATTACATTATATACAATGTACCTAGGTACGTACACACAATTTGATTCTGTGCCTTAAAGTCCTTTAATTAATTTGTTTTTTTGTTTCGTGTATTTTATTTTTATTTTATTTTTTACTATACCAAGTAAATTGAATAAAACTCATATGGGTTCTTAATTTAAGAAGAGAAGAAAATCATTTTTTACAGCAGTTGTACACATGTGAAATGGATATAAGATATTGAAAAATTACTGAACCTTTTTCTTTTATTTTTTTTTATATTTTTTAAAGAACTGTGTTATTTACGTATTTTTATTTTACTAACAACTAAGATTAAAAAGTAATAATGGGAAAGAGAAATTCACAAGTGACATTTTGTTGGTGTTGGTAGCATAGAAGAAAAATTTCGACTTTAATTTTACAATGTTTTTTTTTTCTCTCACAAGTAATGTTCCTATAGTTACAAGTTACGTTGTATAGGTGAGTAGGTTTGAGTCTATAACAGAGTAGGCTCATTTTGCAATGACACAGACAAAGTAATCGGCGACTAAGAGATGAATGTAAGAGAATGATTACTAAATAGATGGCAATACTGGCCGGAATTCGAAATCGCAAAGGAAATTTAAAAAAAAACACTATTTGCCTATTCGCGGTTTCATCTGGTTCTTTCATACATATATGAACCATTAATTTTTGTCAATCCGTCGAAGAAGCTTCTCTATATTGTTGTAGAAAAAAGCTATAACAATTTCAATAAAACAAAAAAATTTTCAAAAGGCCAATTTGACCTTTAAATGATCTTGTCGTCAAAAATGGATTTTAATGAAATATTTATGACATTAACAGGTACCGTTATATAAAATATCGTTTCATTCGGACACGCTCTTTTCCAAAGTTTATCTGTAATCTTTACTTGTCATTAATTCGTGATTATTATTTTAGAATAGAATTATTTTCAGTTTTTTTAATGTATGAATTTTTCAATTGTTGTTGATCCGAATCCAAATAACCATTCCAAAGACCTAAAAAAGCTAGGGGCAATATGTGTTAAAGTAAATAAAGCTAAAACTCATAACCGAAAATAAAATTTATAGGACTGCATGAATTTTGTTTCTCCTTCAACAGTTCAAAAAAGTAATAATGGGGGTATTTTTTTAATTGAGTAAACAATGACCCGAGTGGAATTTCCAAAGATAATAATGATGGATAGTGGCTGAAATAAAAAATAAAAGCGATCATTTTAGTTGCTGTAAATTTTCCCTATTTTATAAGGCGATAATATTTAAAACTAAGAACATTAAGTAACATCTAAAAATGTATATTTA